>JANUWF010001704.1:0-1338333 GCA_026120185.1 Voacanga thouarsii
CCCTTACTCTAAGGGTGGTTTTGACTGGGGTTTCACATAAATACAATAGTACTTGTACCAGAAACCTACTACTCTAGATGTGTATCAATTGGACTATTTCCAATACACAATTACCTTTGCCAAGGACTTTCCGAGTAGTAATTCCTATAAGTGGCCGTGAGATATGCGCCCCTACTATTAGTAGTGGTGAATCCTTTATTGACCCTCTCAACTACTTTCGTTTACCTCACAATGTATCCAATATACATCCCATAGGCAGCCTTCGATTGAGCTCCGGAGATTGGAATCAAAGTACAAGGCTTAGTAAACAAAGTACCTTGAATATCTTAAGTCTAAGGATACTTGCACGTTTGCTATATTGAGATTATATCACTAGCACTAAATAGTTATCCATGTGATTATCTTAAAGCTAGGTCATCTAATGAACTTGTTCTATTAACAAGCATCTATGTGTTAATTTTGAGTATCTCAATACTCACGGTTATGAGAACTACTGCCTGATCAAATCAGGAAGTCTAACACATGCTAGTCTTAACGCATTAATGATGTCTTGTCTCATTAATACTATGACTAGGGACTATTTAAGTACCAACACCATCTAGTATAGTAGGAATCTCATTTCATGATCTCTATCATGATTTCCTTAACACAGTGTTGTACTAAGGACTTTATCAAACAGTTATATTACTTAAAGTAAACAAAAGAAATTGTAAGATAAATAATGCCTTTTATTAAAAGAAAATGTGTCATATACAATGTACAAGTGATTGCCTCTAGGGTACAACACTAACATGAAGAACCCTAGCCACCTTATTTTTCTGCTAGCATAGAAATATTTTGGTGCTTGAGTGTATCCTCTATGTGGATTACTGTTAAAGATAATCACACACTGTGATTATAGTGGTTAGACGTTTAACTCTCGTGGAGTTTGATCAAGAGGATTGCTGGATCACACCTCGACTTGAAGAAGAAAACTTTTGTTCTTCGGACGATCAAACAAAGGTAAAAAGCTATTATATTTGATCTATATATGTCTTGTTTTCCACACATATGTGGGTCCTAGGATGGTATCTCATTTTATTCTTCTGCTGCGCCGTATATGATACGAGCCTCAGATACACAACAAAGGGCAGCTGGGTCATTGTAGATTCTTTAACAAAGAATCCCTTCAGGGGAAAACATGGGTTTGTCTTACACCTCCACTACACAATCCCTTGTTCTACACACCAAAGTTTTACCACCAAACCTACGCTTGATTTTCTATTTGATTAGGTTTAATGTCTATCTGAAGGTGAGCACTGTAAATGAAACTAGCGTGATTGATGTCTGTTATACCCATAAAATGATGCAGTTTGAGCCCATACCTTTATCATCTATCCTCATTTCTGCAATGCGATGGGTGACAACTTATGGTAGCTCCTCCAAAACTCTTGTACTCCCATTGGTCATTACCCGAATTTTACTTTATTCTAGGATGGAATTTTTTGGGGAGTTAGCCATGCCAACAAGACCAAAATAATATGGTTTCTAGTCAGGCACTATAGAACATGGACTATGTATATAATTAAAACACTCAAAAATGGCTAATACCAAGGGAAACAAGGGGTATGGATATAGAAGAGGAACCTGAAGCTAATAATCCTTCTTGTGTCTCTAGATCTGTAGCTACACAACACATGGGTCTGGATGATTTTCAAGCTAAAATGAGAATTGCTATGGCGCAATTGCAAATGGAGGTGGCATACTTAAGAATTGAAAAAAGTGATTTGTAGGCCACCCGACTCCAATTCAATAAGTGATTAGCATAGCAAAGAACTTATATAAAGAATGAGCAGTATTGGAAGATGAACCAGGTGGAGCAACTGCAAAGAAATATTGAGTCTTTGGTACTTCCCAAGGATAGGATGGACCAACTATGGACGGGCAAAAAAGCCATGAAGAGTTCTTAATATGATATCAGCAGATGTAGTATGGATAACAACAATATTTGGAGAATATTTGGGATATCACGTCTAGGAATCAGGGACTACATGGAGAAATCAAGGCATCTACTTCTAGAGGAAGCCATTTTTGACTTTGTCTTTTTCGGATCTACTTACAACTACTTTCGTTGGATTTGGCTTTGTGTATATGTATATGTATATGTATGTATGCGTGTGTGTGTGTGTATGTGTGTGTGTGTGTGTATTCTTTTCTTTATGTTATATTATGTTATTTCTGACATTTGACATTTACTGTATTTCACTTCTTTTTGACAATTTAGTTTCTCTCTTTTTTTGACAAAAATTCTTCTTCTTCAAGAAGTTGTGATCACTTGGGGAGTATTGCTAATCCTTTCCCTTTTGATTCATTTTAGTCTTTTTGGATGTATTCATTGGAATATTGTTGGCCAATGAGGATATTGTCTACGTCAACTGTTGGAAGGGTTATTTAATATGCTCTTCAAGTTTTTATTATGATTATGAAATTTTCTTGTGGTTTTTGTTGAATTATGTGCAATTTGGAAAAAATGGCTTATTTTTTTTTCAATTTTTGGATAAGTTTAACTACAATGATATTATTATTGTATTTCCATTGGCATGAAAATTTGGTCTAAAACCTTTCTAGATAAGTTTTTTTTTTTTTTTTTTAATAAACTTGTATATTATGTATGAAATGATTGAATCTTGAAAATTTGAATTAACCTTGTTTAGGCTTTAGTAAAAGTGATGCCATTTTGTTTCTTAAGAATTGAGGTGGTGTTTGTGATGAATATAAGTATGGAATTTTAAGTTAGCCTTTGTTTTATAATTGAACGACTAGTTCGTGTGCCAAGTTTAAGTAAATATAGATTAGGGTAAAAAAAAAAAAAATGAGAGAATAAAGGAAGATAAGACAAAAGCTGAAAATTATTATTCATATCTTTACCACGCATTTATATTACCTTGCTAAAAGAAACATAAGAAAATAGAAAAAAATAGAATGAAGGTAATGCAAAAGTTGTAAAATCCTTACTACATATCTCTACTAGGCATTAGCATTACCTTACTAAAAGAAAAAGGAAATGAATTACAAAAATGAGAGAATAAAGAGGGTAATGTAAAAGGTGAAAATCTATACTTTCTATATTTATTAGGCGATTACATTATTCTATAAAAGTGAGCATATGGACCAATCTTTTGTTTACTACTTGAATTGTAGTAGCTACGAAGACATAAAACTTGAAATTAACTTATTAAGCCTAGCTTATGTAAATCACATCATTTACTTTCGAACCTAAAGAATCGGGATGGAGCATATTGAATAAACATGAACTTGGTTAATTCAACTTCGATGGCTTTAGTCATATATATTATAATATATTAGTTTACACAAAAATTAGCTTAGCTATTGAGATGTTGGACTTGATTCTTAGATCAAAGGAGAAATAATGCATTTACCATCTTGGCCAAACTATTTTAAAAAATCTTATCTTATCTTGTGGAAATTTTCTTTTAAAGAAGTAAAGCTATTTGCTTGTAGTTTTGTGTTGTATGCTTGAGGATAAATAAAGGCTTATGTGTGGGGATATGTTATGAGTGCTCATCATATATATTTTTTCTATTCTATTTGCGCCTTGATTGTGATAAATTCTTATTCAATTCACTACTCATCACACCCTTTTCATCTTAATTTTGCTAGGAAATGAAAAATATCAATTTAAGATGAATAAGGATGAAAATGAAAGAAAATGAGCACAAATAAAGAAGCTAAGACAACATTTTGGCGGCCTAAGGAAGTAGAAATTCCCTAGGCCGCATAGAGGACCTCACTTGGTTGCCTAGAATAAAAAAATTGGCAGCCTAGGGAAGTCCAAGAACCCTAGGCTACCTAGGAGCATAGAATCTCCCAGTATGTATAGAGAAATGATGACCCAGGGAAGTCTAACTTTCCTAGGCCGCCTAGTAGCTAGCATGGCCATGTTTCTCTAGAAGCTTGGTGGCTCAGGGAAGTTTAACTTCTTTAGGCCACTCCCAAGCCCAAAAAGCACTGTTCTAGCAAATTTGAAGACACACGCGACAAGGGTTTTGGAATACTACTTTATAGCTTCAAAGAGAGAGCTCCTAGGGAGTTCTTAAGAGATTAGACTTAGGGTTTCTCTCCAAGAACCCTAGGTTTGAAAGTATGCAAACAAGAGGAAGAGGAAGACCAAGGGATTTAAGGAGGAAGAAAATCTTTTCCCTTTTTTTGTAAATCTAACTTTGAAATTCTTGTGCTAAGAATTTATTTTAAATTGTAATGAAGGGTTGTACTCTATTTTATATTTTGATTTGATGTATTTCACTTGGATCTATGATTTTTTTACTTTATAGTATTTGGTTATTTATATTAATTGTTTTATTTTAGTTAAGTTAGGTTTTAATTGATTTCCTTCATTTATTTGTTCTACCTTAATTATTTTGAGAGATAGGTTTAAGGTTTAAACACCTATTTAGATAATTTAATATTTGCTATCTTCAATTAACCCGAGAAAGAGGTTGGAGATTAGGGCTAATAACCAATGGATTTGTGAAATCGCCTAGAAATAGGTATTTCATGGCTTCCGAATGAAGGATTTGTTAGTAGTAATTAATGTCTCTTTGGGTTTGGTTGATTAGGTAGAGATATTAATTAATCAAAACTAAGGATTGGGGATCTCATACATCAATAGAAAATTAGATTAATTTTTTACTCACACTTGTACTTAGAGTTGGAATTTATGCATCCAAATAGGTATGCATCTTTATGGAATCTAATGGGGGAATTGCTTTTGTTGCATGCATTTTATCTCTTTCTAATTCTTTGATGAACTTGTGACTCTCTATTGTGTAAGAACATGATAGGTCTCTTAGTGTAGTTAGTAATTATACCTCATATTTTTATTTGGCTAAACATTGAGAAAAGAAAGAAGTAGGGGTAGTTGTCTCGTTCACTAAAGTTCTTCAATACTTGCCAATGATACTGTTAATACACGATAGGTGCACTTGCCTATATGTGTGTGTTGTGTTAATTGAAATGGCATTTTAATTTACAAAACTTGTGTGATTGTGGGGCACTATTGATATGAATTTTATATACTCAAACATGCATATCAGCACTCTTCCATGATATCACTCCTTCAGTAAGCAGGAAAATATCTCATGCTATCTTGACATTGTTGGATTTTGATCATGGAAAAATAATTTATGTGCAGTGGAAAATAGAACGAAATTCATGTAATAGGATCACTCGTTTTAATTAAACGAGTCAAGGGATAGGAGAAAATCTTCGTTACCTGAAACACAGCTTTTAAAATTTTTCTCCCTGCCAAATTCCTCCAAAAATTATCCAAGCCGTGAAGTACTAAATTCTGAGCATAGGAATTTCCCTAATAATAATCCACATAGGGATGTGCTTCAAGAATAGCATCGTGAATTAGTGCTAGATGGATTCTTGTAGTGGCACTATAGGGTTAATTTTATGTTTCGGGGAGAAGAAAAATAGAAATAAAAGGCTACTTTTTTTTGTTAAAAACTAAAGACAAAGAAAAACTCTAGAGATCAATTTTCACAAAAGTGGCATTTTAAATAAACCCACCACCTTTATGTTTTCTCACATATGTTACGTAAACCTTTTAGGAAACAATTACAAAACCTTTCGTCCTTTTCCTAAGCCTTACCTTTCCAAATTATGAGCTTGAGTTTTTAGAAATTGCAATTTAGCCCTCAAATTATTACAAGTTTATAATTCGATCACAAAATTTTAATAATTGTAATTTTGACCCTAATAATTGTAACCAATTTACAATTAGCCCGTAAAGTTAATTATTTTCACAAATTGACCCCACAACATTATTAAATAATATATTGAGTATCAATTCCTTTATTTTGTGTGACATATTAGGTTTTCTATGTTGGGTATCTCAGGCTCGTATCCTATACGGCGCAGCGGAAGAATAAAACGAGATACCATCCCAAGACCCACATATGTGTGGAAAACAATACATAAATAGATCAAAGGTAATAGCTTTTTACCTTTCTTTGATCGTTCGAAGAACAAAATTTTCTTCTTCAAGTCGAGGCGCGATCCAGCAATCCTTTTGATCAAACTCCATGAGAGTTAAACATCTAGCCACTATAATCACAGTGTGTAATTATCTCTAACAGTAATCCACACAGAGGATACACTTAAGCACCAATATTTCCTATGCTAGTAGAAATAAGATGGCGGCTAGGGCTTCTCAAGAACAATCGAGAGAGAGAGAGAAGAGAGAATGTTAAGTTTTGCTAGGGTTGGAGTCGTGTCTTACACCTTAGCTAGGGTTTCGTGTGCTATCCCTATGTCACACGAAAAATCCTGCTCCAAATATACTCCAATCTCAGAATTCTAAAACAGTTAGAATTCCCTAATTGTAATTGGAAATATCAAGTTCTCACATTTACAATTTAGACCATTAATTATAACTAATTATAATTTGGCCACAACAACTTTTCTTTCTCACAATTAACCCCACTATGTTATCAAATAACATATTAGGTTTCCCAGTCAATGGGTAGAGAATATGAATTAATCCAAATGTCTTTGAGATTAATAATCCATAATTAATTAAAATTAATCCTATTAATTTTAATAAGGATTGATTTATTAATTCATTAATTAATAAACCCATATTCTCAAATAATAAGCGGTATCTAGCAATACATCATGACCACCCAAGAGTCTAAAAAGTCAAGTGGCTTGACATAAACCCTTCAATAATAAACTACAGTGCAATAAACTCCTTTCACCATACAATATCTCATTCGATTTGGAATACAGAATTAGTGCCAACTCCCTCCAGAATTAACTCTAGCCCGAATACAATAGTACTTGTACCAGAAACTCACTACTCTAGATGTGTATCAATTGGAATTGTTTCCAATACACAATCACCTTGGCCAAGGACTTCTCGAGTAGTAATTCCTACAAGTGGCTATGAGATATTTGCCCCCTACTATAAGGAATGGTGAATCCTTTATTGACCCTCTCAATTACGTTCGTTTACCTCACAATGTACCTAATATCCATCCCATAGGCGGCCCTTGATCGAGCTCCAGAGATTGGAATCAAAGTACAATGCTCAGCAAATAAAGTACTTTGGAAATCTCAAGTCTAAGAATACTTGCACGTTTGCTATATTGAGATTATATCACTTGCACTAAATAGTTATCCATGTGATTATCTTATAACTAGGTCATCCAATGAATTTGTTCCATTAACAAGCATTTATGTGTTAACTTTGAGTATCTCAATACTCACAGATATGAGAACCACCGCCTGATCAAATCAGGAAGTCTAACACATGCTAGTCTTAATGCATTAATGATGTCCTGTCTCATTAATACTTTGACTAGGGACTATTTAAGTACTAACACTATACAGTGCAGTAGCAATCTCATATCATGATTTCCTTAACACAGTGTTGCACTAGGAACTTTATCGAACAGTTATATTACTTAAAAGTAAACAAAAGAAACTATAAGATAAATAATGCATTTTATTAAAATAAAATGTGTCATATACAATGTACAAGTGATTACCTCTAGGGCACAACACTAACATTCTATTCTATTCGTAATATAATATGAATTAATTTTATTCACTATAGAATTAATAATCCTTAATGATTAGAATTAACTTATTAATTCTAATTATAATTAATTTATTAATTCTTTAATTAATAAATTCATATGTAGCAGATTATGAGCAGCATCTAGTAATACATCGTGAATATCCAAAAGTTCAGAAAGTCAAGTGGCTTGACATGAAACTTTCAATAGCAAAATTTTAGTACAATAAACTCCCTTTATCATCCTATATCTCATTCGGTTTAGAGTATGAAATTAGTGTCAACTCCATCAAGAATATAATTAATTCTAACCCGAATTTATTACTACTTGTTCTTGAATTCATTACTCAGCCTGTGTACTATTTAGAGCTATTTCCAACACATGGTTGTCTTGGCCAAGAACCTCTTGAGTAATGATTCCCTATAAGTAGCCGTGAGATATACTCTTCCACCATTACGAGTGATAAATCATTTGTTAACCCTCTCAAGAATTGTTGTATACTTCATGATGTACCTAATGTCCACCCTGTAGACTGATGAGTACTCATTATATTCATATTTATTAGTTATTTTGTACCATATTATGTTAAATTTATGATCAAGTGATTACTTATTCCCTCATTTTTGCCTTGTTTTGTATAGAATGCATAATGAAAGATGACTGAAGAAATAAGGTGAAAACAAAGCAAAAAGCATCAAACCAATGCCTGATTGAAGGGTACATAGGCACTAGTTTAGAACACAGAGTTCAAAGAAATATTCTGGAAATAACAAGCACTGATTTAGAGACATATAGGCACCGATTGCACTAATCAACAGATAGTAGATGGACAATTGAAGAAGCACTAGTTATTTCCAGAGAGTTAAGGAGCTAGATAAGACAACCAACATGTACTAGATTGAAAGATAGACAACGCTGGTTTAGAGTAGGATTCAAGATCTTTAAGAAAAAAATGCGCAACAAGTGCCAATTTAGCTTTACAACAGGCGCTAGTTTATATAAGTACAAGTTAGTATGTAGCAAATTTCAAGGGTTTTCTAAGACTACTATAAATAGATCATTTATCTGTCTTGTCAAAGAATGGAACAAGAAGGGGGGAAGCCAGTCTCAAGTCCTAGAACACCAAAGAGGAGCTTAAGGAAGGATTCAAGTCTCCTTTGGAGGAGATGATAGCATCTTTAAAAGGAAATTACAAGAGGAAGAAGAGATCAACTTATCTACGAATTCATTTTCTTTTCTCTTATATTTCCTTGTTGATTTTGATTGCACTTTTGTTGATTAATTGTTTTTAAAGGGTTGAACCCTTATTTTTTGTTATATTTTAACATCTATTTGAGTTATTTATAAATTATTTTGGGTATTCAATCACTTATTGTGTATTGTGTATTTCTATTAGTTTGGATTTTCTTATCCTAATGATTTCAAGAGATGGAATTAGGATTTAAAGGCTCAATTAGTAGAATTATTTTATGAGTTTCCCTTGAATCACACCTCGAGAGAGGGGTTTGAGGGTGAGAACTAGGTAATTGAAGGGTTGTGAGGTTGCCTAGAGATAAGGGCTTCATTTCCCCCAAAACTAGATAGGTAATTGATGTTAATACCTCTTAGGATTGATTAGTGATGTAGAGATATCTACTAATTGATATATAGGTAGGGGCTTATAATTCAAGAGAGAGTGTATCCTATATGAGATTATCTATTGGTGCCTAATTTAAGTTGGTAATTAACTAATTTAGGTGGTTAAAGTTTGACTTATTTTGGGAGATTCCATTTCCTTATATTGCTTATTTCTTTCTTTCTTTTATTGGGCTTAATGACCTTTGGTGAATACTATTGTGATAGGATTGGCTAATTTCTTTGATGGTTTGGTCAATTTTCCCTAGATGAAGGGTTGACCAAATAATTAGACAATAGCATAGTAGAAGTACTTGACATCTTTCCAGAGGGAAACGATACTTACCATTAGAACTCTATGCTACACAATGGGTATACGTGCCCAAATGTGTGTGTGTGTGTGTGTGTGTGTGTGCACGCGCACGCGTATGATTTTGGTATTTTATATTTAAACTTAATTAATTTGTGTGAATTATTGAGACTATTTTCTATGCACAAGAATATGCACACAAAACACACATCAAGATTTTAGTGTTGTTACTGGGGATTAAATGGCAATATTTTGAATTGCTTGAATTTTGTTTATTCGATTTTGTAATTGTACATGCCACTTGTGAATATAACTAATTTATACCTAGGTAGTTGTACATGCCACTTGTGGATAAATGCTTGTATATGTACTTTAATATTGATTTATTGGTGTAAATGTATTACAGAATTTCCTTCTTGTTGATTATTGTGGAAGTTTTGTTTTTAAATTTCCTTATTATAGAACATTATTTATCTGTTCGTTGATTCTTTGATTTGACATTCAATGATTTGTTGAGTAAATGGATACAGCTATCTTTTTTCCTTAAGTACATATTGAGATTTTAGTGATTTTATTCCCTAGGAAATCCTCTTCACTTTTGGAGCAATGATGAACAAAATTTCATAGACAAAACTTGCTAACGATGGAAGAAATGAAGAAATCACCCTTAATAGAAGGCTTTTTTTATGTGATTTTGCAATGACGACGGACTCTCATTTTAAAATAATGGAAGCTTTATTGAGGAATCCAGAGGGACTTTATTCCACATTAGATGGCTAAATTAAATGATTGGTAAGCTTACTCAAGGAGAGGAATGCACAAGAACAACTAGAAGCAATCATACTGAGAAGTGGGAAGCAACTAGACAGTCCAGTAAATCTACAAAGGAAAATAGAGGAACAATACATGACAAGCAAAAAGTAGAGTGTAGTTACAGAGATGAACAAGGGCATGTTGACAACACCAAAAAGGCGCCGGTTGACGCTTCTGCCAAAAAGCAAGTTCAAGGACTAGCACGCAGTCTAAAACCACGTGCGTCATATCCGAGCTGTTTGAAAAAAGGAAAGGAACACGAGCAGTACAAGAAGTCTTGTAAATATTTAAATAGCTACATATCAATATTCCCCTTATTAAAGCACTCACTCAAATACCCAAGTATGCTAAATTCTTGAAAGGCATCCCATCTAACAAAAGGAACTAGGAAGAGCTAGCTACTATGGTATTGAATGAAGAATGTTCTGCCATTCTCCAACATATGGAAAAGTAGCCACAAAAACTGAAAGATACGAGTTTATCTACCCTTTGTATGATTAGTAGTGTTACTTTTGGTTCTACATTAGCAGATTTATGGGCTAGCATATATTTATTACTATATAGCATTTTTTTTGTAAATTAGGCTTAGGTGAACTAAAGCCTAATAGGATAAGTATCCAGTTAGCAAATAGATCTATAAAATATACTAGGGGGATTGGGGAGGATATGCTTGTTAAAATTGATAAATTTATTCCCCAGTAGATTTTATTATTCTTGCTCTAGATAAGAATTCAAAAGTTCTATTGATTCTAGGTAGACCTTTCTTGGCCATTGTAAAAGCTGTTATAGATGTTCATGAGGAAAAGCTGACACTAAGAGTTAAGGAGGAGGAAGTTATCTTAAGACTTTCAGCATGAAATATTACTCTTTATACAAGAACATTGCTTTATGATTGATATTCTTGATGAATGTATTTCTGATTTTGTACAGGAACACTTTGTGCAATTAACTTAGGATGGGTTACTAGAAATGTTGAACAGCATCCAAAAAAAATATTGGCACATGAATTCCAAGGACAACTGTGAACAATTGAAGTTATTGAAAAATCAAGTCTTGAGCAAATGAGATCATCTATTGAAGACCCACCAGAGTTGGAACTGAAAGAGTCACCAGATCATCTTGAGTATGTATTCTTGACCCAAGGAAATAATTTGCCAGCGATTATTGCAAAAGATTTGAAGAAAGGGTAAAAGTTGTAGTTGGTTCAAATAGCATGAAAACTAACAGGCATAAATTGAATTAGCCCTTCTTTCTACATACATAAGATCCTTCTTAAGGAAGATGCAAAGTTTATGGTACAACCCAATGAAGATTAAATCCGAATATGAAGGAAGTAGTTAAGGGTGAAGTGATTAAGTTGTTGGATGCATGAATTGTCTACTTTATTTCAGACAGTATGTGGCTACATAGGTAGTACCAAAGAAGGGAGGCATGACACTAGCACCTAATAAGAAGAATGAGCTAACTCCTATGAGGATTGTCACTAGATAGAGAATGTGTATTGACTACACAAAAAATGAATAAAGCAACAAGAAAGGATTACTTTCCCCTTCCCTTTATTGATCAAATATTAGAGAGGTTAGCTAGACCAATATACTATTGTGTTTTGGATGGATTCTTTGACTACTTTTAGATTCCTATAGCCCCTAAAGATTAAGAGAAAACTACCTTCACTTGCCCCTTTGGAACTTTTGCTTACAAGCATATACTTTTTGGATTATGCAATAGGTTTGGGACTTTTCAAAAATGTATGGTAGCTATTTTTGAAGGATTAGTAGCAGAGATAATAGAAGTATTTATGGATGACTTTTCAATTTTTTGGGATTCTTTTGAGTTGTGTGTGCAGAATTTAGAAATAATACTCAAAAGATGTGAAAAAACGAATCTTGTGCTGAATTGGGAGAAATGTCACATTATGGTAAATGAGGGTATTGTTTTGGGACATAAAATTTCACGACAAGGGATTGAGGTTAATCAACCTAAGAAAGAGCTAAATGAGAAGCTTCCTCCACCAACTTATGTGAGGGTCACTGGAAGTTTTCTTGGGCATGCGAACTTTTACAAGAAATTCATTTAGGATTTCTGTAAGATTTCAAAACCCCTTACCTATTTACTTGAAAAAGATGCCCTTTTTAATTTTGATGAAAAGTGCTTATCTACTTTTAACTTGGTGAAGGATAATTAATTCTCCTATTTTAGTTGTTCTTGATTGGTCACTCCCTTTTGAACTAATGTGTGATACCAATGACTATGCAGTTGGAGCAATTATAGGATAGAGGCGGGGTAAGTACTTTCAACCAACCCACTATACTAGCAAAACTCTCACAACAGTGCAAGAAAATTATACTACCACAGAAAAAGAGTTGCTAGCAGTAGTGTTTGCTTTTGATAAATTTTGTTCCTACTTTATCTTATTTAAAGTTGAGGTTTACATTAGTCATTCTGCACTAAATTATCTTCTTGCTAAATATGACTCTAAGTCTAGATTAATAAGATGGGTGTTACCATTGTAGGAGTTTGATTTGAAGATCGAGGAGAAAATAGAGCTGAGAATCTTGCTACTAACCACCTGTCTAGATTAGAGAGTCCTTAACTGGAGTTATTGAGTGAAAGAATAATTCATGACATATTTCCTGATGAACAGTTATTTTAGATTAATAGCAAGAATACATCAAGCCCATAGTTTGTAGATTATGCTAACTTCTTAGTAGCAGGATCCCTCCAACTTAGCTCATATCTCACCAAAGAAAGAAGTTTCTCTCTGACATTAAATACTATTTCTAGGAAGACCTTCATGTGTTGATCAAGTGATCCATAGATGTGTAGATTATACTGAAACTCAGAATATTTTGAGAAATTATCATAAAGACCTAGTTGAAGGTTCCTACCAAGCTAACAAAACTACCAGAAAATCTCTTTGACTATGGATTTTATTTGCCATCAATATTCAATTATGCACACATGTTTGTTAAATGTTGTGATAAGTTCAAAGAACTAGTAATATTTCTAAGACTTCTGAAATGCCTTTAACAATTTTTCAAACTTGTGAAGTCTTTGATCATTGGGGGATTGATTTCATGAGATCATTTCTCAATTCTTATGGAAATAAATACATTCTGGTTGTAATAGATTATGTGTCCAAATAGGTTGAGGCACAGCCCTTGCCCACCAATAATGCCAGAGTCGTGATCAAGTTTCTTAAAAAGTTGTTCACCTATTTTAGAGTTCCTAGAATTCTCATCAGTGACAGAGGTACATTTTTTTTGTAACAACCAGCTAGAAAAGGTGCTCAAACACTTAGGTGTGTTTCATAGGTTAGCTACTCCGCACCACCCCCAAACCAATGGACAGAAATGGTAAATCACACAAGAAAGGATTGGAGTGTTAAGCTGGATGATGTTCTTTAAGTTATAGGACAACCAACATGGCTTAGATTGGCACCATCCCTTATAAACTGGTTTATGGTATATCATGTTACTTGCCGATAAAAATTGAGCATAAGGCTTTTTAGACAATCAAGCTAGTCAACTTTGATCTTAATGTTGTAAGAACTAAAAGGTAGTTACAAATGAATGAACATGAAGAATTGAGAAATGATGCTTATGAGAATTCTAGGATTTATAAAGAGAAAATTAAGAGATGGCATGGTCAACATATCTTGGCAAACAAAGAATTTCAACCAGGGGATAAGGTTCTTTTATTTAATTCAAGAGTAAGGCTATTCCCTGGGAAGTTGAAATCACAATGGTCTGGGCCAGTTTTGGTGACTAAAGTGTTCCCAAACAATGCAGTTGAGAAATCTTATCCAAAAAAGGGGACATTCACAGTCAATGGAAGTAGGTTAAAACTATACTATGGCGAGAACACTGCAGAGTTGGAAAGAATGGATTACACTCTCCATGATGTGGAGAATCTTTCCTCTTAGGTTTTCTTTTCTTCTTACCTTTCTTTTGCAAAGAATAACAACTTTTACTCTTTACAGTATTATGCTTTTGCTTTGTTTTGATATCCTTTTACTTATGCTGATATCCTTTTGTGATTATGGAAAGAACTTTTGGAAATATGTGGAACAATGCTATACCTTCTCTTCTCAAACAACTTGTGGAAATTGCGCTTCAAAGTACTTGGAAAGTATTACTTTTCCTCTTTTCCGTATCCCTTATGAATCTTTATTGAATGTGGTTATTGTATAAATTGTGGCCAATATAGACATTGTCCAATTTAAATATGGAGAAGAGAAGAGGATTAAGCTTTATTTCTTGCAAATGAATATATTGAATTTCTTGGCACTCCTTGGGCTATTTCATCTATTTAAAATTTGTTTCTCATGGTTAAAAATTAATGAAAAATAAGCAAAAATTTTAAAATTTTTTGGCATACTTTAAATTGTATAATATTGTTATTCTTTTTCTCTTGGCATGAAAATTTGGTATAAGGTTGTTGTGATTGGGATATTCTTACGTAAATGTATATATTTGATGTGATATAGACTAAGTCTTGATAATTTAACTTAATCTTATTTAGGTTTTGGTAGACATTGTAACACTTTGATTTCTTGGGAACAGATGAGAAACTTGTGATGAAATAAGCTGGGAATTTTTTTATCTATTTATATTCTATGATCTTCTAACTAGTCCGAAGTCTGAGTTTCAGTAAATGTAGATTGGGGTAAGAAAATAAAAGAGTAGAGTAAGGTAATGCAAAAACTAAAAAATTATTAATAATATCTTTACAAGGTATTTGCATTACCTTGTCCTGAAAAGAAAATGAGAGTTTAACGAGGGTAATATAAAAGTTAAAAAATCATTACTTATATCTTTACTAGGCATTTATATTACTATGCAAAAGTAAGCAATTGGACCAATCTTCTGTTTACCACTTTGATTGTTGTAGCTTTGCGAAGTCATAGAACTTAAATGCATCACTATTCCTTACTTATATGATTCACTTGAGTCGTATTCTTAACTTAGGAAATGAGGTGAAGTATGTCGAATAAGCATAGATTTGTTTAATCCAACTTCAAGGGCCTTAGTTTCATCTATGCAAATACAAACATTTACACAAGTTTGGCTTGGTCAAGTAACCTTAAATTAAATTTTCATCTCAAAAGAAAAGGAATATATTTCTTATAAGAATCATTGTTGCCAAAAATCTAATATAGATAAAGATTGCTTTTTACTTAACATACATATTTTTCTGAAAATTTGCTTGAGGAAAAGCAAAAGCTTAAGCATGGGAAAGTGATGAGTACTTATTATATCCATATTTATTAGTCATTTTTGTACCAAGTTATGCTAAATTTATAATCAAATGACTACTCATTTTCCTTATTTTTGCTTTATTTGTGTAGAATGCATAAATGAGAGATGACTAAAAAAACAGGGAGAAAATAGAGCAAGAAGCATCAAACCGGCACCTGATTGAAGAGTACACAGGTGTTGCTTCGGAATAGAGAGTTCAAGGAGACATTTTGAAAATAATAGGCACCAGTTTAGAGATACACATGTAGCTGGACAAAACAACCAACATGTGTCAAATTGAAGGATAGATAGGCATCGGTTTGGAGCGGGATTCAAGATCTTCAAGAAAAAGTGCATGCTAGTCTAGCTTTACAATAGGCATTGGTTTGTATCGGGACAAGTCAGTACATAGTAGATGTCAAGGGTTTTCCAAAACCACTATAAATAGATCATTTTGTTGTTTTTTCAAAAAACGGAACAAGAATGAAAAGAGCCACTATCAAGCCCTAGAACTCCAAAAAGGAGCTTAAAGAAGGATTCATTAGAAGAGAGGATAGCATCTTCAAGAGGAAATTGCAAGAGGAAGAAAAGATCAACTTGTCTATAAGTTTATTTTCTTTACTCTTATATTTCCTTATTAGTTTTGATTTCACTTTTGTTGATTAATGATGTATTAAAAAGGTTGAACCCTAATTTTGTTAGATTTTGACATCTATGTGAGTTATTTACAAATTATTTTAGGTATTCAATCATTTTTTGTGTTTTGCATATTTCTATTGGTTAGGCTTTCTTGTCATAATGATTTCAAGATATGGGGTTAGGATTTTGGAGCTCAATTGGTAGAATTATTTTATGAGTTTGCCTTGAATTGCCTTAAGAGAGGTTTTTGAGAGTAAGAACTCGGTGATTGAAGGGTTGTGAGGTTGCCTAGAGATAGGGGGTTCATTTCTGCCAAACTAGATGGGTAATGGATCTTAATGGTTCTTAGGATTGATTAGTGAGATAGAGACACTCGCCAATTAATATAAGGGTGGGGGCTCATAACTTGAGTGAGAGTACATGATCTTATCCATTGGTGCTTAATTTAAGTTGGTAATTAGCTAATTTAGGTAGTTAAAGTTTGACTTGATTTGGGAGATTCTATTTACTTGCATTGCATATCTCCTCCTTTCTTTTATTGGGCTTGATGATCTTGGATGAATTCTATTATGATAGGATTGGCTAAGTCCTTTAATAGTTTATCAATTTTCCCTAGATGAATGACCAAACAATGAGACAATAGCATATAATAGAAGTACTTGCCACCTTTTCGAGGGAAACGATACTTACCATTAGAACTCTATTCTACACGTTGAATATACTTACCCAAATATGTATTGTGTGTGCGATTTGAGTATTTTATATTTAAATTTGATTACTTTGTGTGAATTATTGAGACTATTTTCTATGCACATATACACATAAAGCACGCATCATAGGCCGTCTCGAAAAGATTTCAAGGATAGGAATCAAAGTACAACACTCAGCATACAAAGTACCTTGGAGATCTAAAGTCTAAGGATACTTGCACTTTTGTTATAATGAGATTCTATTACTGGTACTAAAGAGTTATCCATATGATTATCGAAAAGTTAGGTCATCCAATGAACTTATTCATGTAACACGAATCCACATATTAATTTTGAGTATCAAAATATCTATAGATGCGATAACCACCGTTTAATCCTATCAAGAAGTATAACATGTGCTAGACTTCGCATATTAATAATATCCCATCTTATTAATACTATGACTATAGATTATTTAAGCACAAGCATGTTAGTGTTATGCCCTAGAAGAATCACTTGTATGTCATATGTAGCACATTTATTAATAAAAGGCATTATTTATCTTTCAGTTTAATTAATTTTTCGTATATATATGTATAACACTATTAGATAAAGCCCCAACCGCATGATATAGTGTTAAAGAAATTATGATAAAGATCATAATGGGAGATTCCTACTACGCTGTGTATTACTTATACTTAAATTATTCTTAGTCATAGTATTAGTGAGATATGGCATCATTAATGCTCAAAGACTAACACGTGTTATACTTTTTGATTTGATCAAAAAGTGGTTCTCACATCCATGAGTATTGTGATACTCAAAGTTACACGTGGATGCTTGTTAAGTGAACAAGTTAATTGGATGACTTAATTATGAGATAATCACATTAATAACTATTTAGTACCATTGATAGAATCTCATTATAACAAATGTGCAAATATCCTTAGACTTGAGATCTTTAAGGTACTTTGTTTACTAAGCATTATACTTTAATTCTAATTTTTAGAGTCTCATTGGGACTGTCTATAGGATAGACATTGGATACAACATAAAGTAAACAAAAGTCGTTGAGATGATCAATAAAAGATTTATCACTCCTAATGGTAGGAACGTATATCTCACGGCCATTTGTATGGAATCATTACTCAATAAGTCCTTAGCCAAGGTGACTATATATTGGAAATAGTTCAAATTACACATATTGAGTAATGGATTCTAGAACAAGTATTGACTAAAACAAATTATATTCTAGTAAGAGTTGGCACTAATTCCATACTCTAAAATCGAATGAGATATAATATGATGAAAGGAGTTTATTGCACTGATATTTTGCTATTGAAAATTTCACGTCAAAACACTTGACTTTCTAGACTTTTGGATGGTCATGATGCATTACTAAATACAACTCTTGATCTGCTAAATATGGACTTATTAATTACAGAATTAATAAATTAATCCTAATTAAAATTAATATGTTAATTATAATTATTAACAATTATTAATTCTTATGCAAATAGAATTAATTCATATTAGCTACCAATTGACTAGAAAACCTAATAGGTCACATATAATAGGGGGATTTGTACTCAAGAAATTATATGATAATATTATAGAGTTAATTTGTAAGAAGATATAATTATGATGGGCTAATTATAAAGTGTTATGGTTATTTGAGGTTGAATTGCAATTACTAAATTCTTTTTGGGCAAATTATAAATTTGTTATAATTTGAGGGAAAAATTACAATTTTCAAAAATTAAGCCCATAGTTGTAAAAGAAAGGAAGGCATTATAATTGTTGTTTCCATAACAGTTTAGGAAACTACAAGTTCACGTTTTTCTTTAAAAGCTGGCAAATGGTATACATACATATGATATATGCTAATTTGTGGGAAGTATATAGAGAAAAGAGAAAAAAATTATGGACGCCTTAGAGACAAAATTCTAAGAAAGCTTTCCTTGATTTTCTTCTCCAAAATTATTAACCCTAGCTGCCAAGAAATTTTTCTGACAGAAAATTTTGGCATTTCTTGAATACATTCTCATGTAGATTAATATTAGAGAAATTCATATTCTTAAAGTGAACATTTAACTATAGATCATAAAACAAAAAATACCACTCTCGACTTATGCTCCGTAAAGCTGATAGAACCTTCGGTGTGTTTGGCAGAGCTAGCCCTTCTATTTTCTTTGGCCACATTTGATTTTTTTTTTTTTTTTTTTTTTTTGCCAATCCTCGGACTGCTAGTGTCTGCACAATTGGTTATATATGTCCTGTGACATCCAAGCAGGCCTCTTCTTGTGTACATTCCTAATCTTTGAAAGGGTATCAGTCATTCTTGCCTAACACCTTTCCTCCCACGCTAAACATATCCGTGGCAAATGATCTGGGTGCCATGTCCATTGTTTCTACAATAATGCACAGGTTAGTACATTGTAAAAGGATAACTCATTTTGAGATAAAGGTAGATAATATGTATTTAGACTGATAGTAAAATATGAACATACAGCAAAAAAAAGTTATAGATAAATACTTACAGCAAACTTCCCAAGCAAAACATCCCTAACATCAGCAGGTACATCGCTAAATCACTGCTTCATTATTGTGGTGATAGTTTTTGCACACTCAGATTGACGTGTGAATCTATAATAATTAGACAAATATTAATAACCTAAACAAAATAGGCTAGATTTGAATGGAAAACAATTAAGAGAAAAAGACCACAAAATGGGTCGAGCAACCTAAATAACAACACAGAACATGGAATTGAAGTAAAATAAAAGAACAACATTATGTGTTACTTACATATCACCATAGGGCTCGATTATGTTATTATCCATGTGTTGTGATATAACACTAGTTACTGAAGGGTGCACTAATGAACTGGGAGACTCAGCACCCTGCTGATGCTATTCGGGATCGGTAGGCTTAGTAGGTGGACATGAAGTAGATCATACACCTCTAACCATAAGAGGACGAGAAGTCTCTGGTGTATGTAGGGAAAACCCCAGCTGCTCACCAGCTCTATTGCTATTTAGGAGTATCTCATTGGGAGTAGAAATGAATATCGGCTGGTGAGTAGAAGAAGGCAACGCATCAGGATGACTAAAAGAAGGAGTGGCAACTGGAGTTCTAACTTCTGGGGTATGAGATGAAAGTTGCCCCACCTCTGGAGTAGATATAAATGAACCATGACTTGAACGCTTCTTTCCTCCTCCTGTAGCCATATCTATCCATTTGTACAGAGTCATTGATCAAATTAATTTTGTAATAATAATGATAAGTCATATGATAATAATAACGTGTTTTCAATACTTAATTTAATAGAAGAGAAGATGAAGATGACAAAAAAAAAAATGACAAAGAAGAATAAGTATGAAATATTTATAAGAATGTAGCTTGTAAATTAAAAGAAACTTCTTCAACAAATTCAATGTTTTGTTCCATATATAAAGTCAAAAAATCCACCTTTTACAAATAACAAATTAGTAAAAGAAGAAGGGAGGGTAGAAGTGAAGATGACATTGATAAGTTAGGCACTTTTTAGGTAACATGTGTAAGGCACTTTTTTACAAGTAAAACTAATGAAATTACAAACCTCTTTTGATATTACAAACAATCGTTATTTCGAGTCAGCATCAGACATACTTTTCACCAATGTCATCATTTTCATCATCCGTTTCCCAAATAGTTTCTCATTCATTCTCTTCATGACTTAAGTAATTCTCTGACATTGTAATAAACTCCACTTCAGCAGCTTCCGCCTCCTTCTCACCAGATTCGTGAGCTAGGGGACCAATGTCATCTCCTATACATATGGTTATTACTTCAACTTCATCCACATCTTCTTGGTAGGCTTTGTCAACTAATGGTGTATCAATTACATGTCGTGCTTTTGTTTTGCATATGGCCAACCAATCAGACTTTGGTCTTTAGCTACCAGGATATGAAGTAAAGTATACATGCATAGCTTGATGGGCTAACATAAATGGATCAAATCCAACATAGCTCCTCTTGTGATTAATGTTAACAAGCTTATATTGAGAATGCACTCTTGTACCCCGATCGGGTGTGGTATCAAACCAATCACATTTAAAAAGCACGGCCTATTAGATTAGACTGCCAACAAATTCAACTTCAATTATTTCTTTCAAAATTCCATAATAATCATTCTCAGACATCCCATCTCCACCATCTTTAACACATACACCGCTATTCATCGTCTTCTTTCTGTTCGTATAGCTATATGTGTGGAATCTAAACCCATCGACAAAATAACCATTAAATGACTTTACTTGTGCTGAGGGTCCCCAAGATAAATTTTTTAGGCATATGTTATCTTCTCTGTTACTTGGATCATGAATCCATTTAAATGAAAAAAATTAAGCACATGAGTGGCAGTGTTATACCAAATAATCAAACACTTTGTATACATTGTCAAACTTACATAAGCCCTGAACCATAAACTAGACTCATTTTGGAATCTTCTTTCAACTTCATGTTCTGTTAAAATTGGTGCCAAAAACCTCACATGCTGGTTGAATTTGCTGAATTAATCATCACAAGTATTAGCAAGTTTTTTAGCAGCTCATTTATGATCAAAATTGTGTTTTATATATCTATATATATATATATATATATATATTATTGGATATCTCAGGCTCGTATCCTGGCGCAGCGGAAAATAAAATGAGATTCCCTCCCAGGACCCGTCTATGTGTGAAAAACAAGACATAACGACAATAAAGGCAACATCTTTTACCTTTGGGTGATCGTGCGAAGAACAACATTTTCTTCTTCAAGTTGAGGCGCGATCTAGTAATCCTCGTGATCAACCTCCACGTGAGTTGAATGTCTACCCACTATAATCACAGTGTATAATTATCTCTAATAGTAATCCACACAGAGGAATACTCAAGCACGTAGTTTTCTGTGCTAGTAGAATTCTAAATGGCGGCTAGGGTTCTTCTTCAAGATCAAATCGAGAGAGAAGAAGAGAAAAAGTTCGTGGCTATTGTTTCTTTTGTGTGTTGTTCAGCTATTGGCTGGGGTTTTTCGTGTGTTATTAGCTACTATATATCACACAAAATTCTCTTCCGAAAACTGAGAATTCTAATCCTATTAGAATTTTCTAATTGTAATTGGAAACATCATGTTCTCACAATTACAACTTGTACCACAAATTATAACTAATTATAATTTGTCCACAACAACTTTTCTTTCTCTCAATCAACCCCACAATGTTATCAAATAACATCTTGAGTATATAATCCTCTATTGTGTGTGACCTATTAGGTTTTCCAGTCAATTGGTAGAGAATATGAATTAATCCAAACGTCTTTGAGATTAATAATACATAATTAATTAGAATTAATCCTATTAATTACAATCAGGATTGGTTTATTAATTCATCAATTAATAAACCCATATTCGTAGATCATGAGTGATATCTAGCAACACATCATGACCACCCAAGAGTCTAAAAAGTCAAATGGCTTGACATGAACCCTTCAATAACAAACTTTAGTGCAATTAACTCCTTTCACCATATAATATCTCATTCGGTTTGGAGTACGGAATTAGTGTCAACTCCCTCCAAAAATAATTCTGGCCTGAATACAATTATACTTGTATCAGGAACCCACTACTCTAGATGTGTATCAATTGAAACTATTCCAATACACAATCGCCTTGGTCAAGGACTTTTCGAGTAGTAATTCCTACAAATGGTCGTGAGATATTCACCCCTACTATTAGGAGTGGTGAATCCTTTATTGACCCTCTCAACTACTTTCGTTTACCTCACAATGTACTCAATATCCATCCTATAGGCAGCCCTCGATTGAGCTCCGGAGATTGGAATCAAAATACAAAGCTCAACAAACAAAGTACCTTAGAGATCTCAAGTGTAAGGATACTTGCACGTTTGCTATATTAAGATTATATCACTGGTACTAAATAGTTATCCATATGATTATCTCAAAGCTAGGTCATCCAATGAACTTGTTCCATTAACAAGCATTCATGTGTTAACTTTGAGTATCTCAATACTCACGGTTATGAGAACCACCACCTGATCAAATCAGAAAGTCTAACACATGCTAGTCTTAACACATTAATGATGTCCCATCTCATTAATACTATGACTATGGACTGTTTAAGTACTAACACCATCTAGTGTAGTAGGAATCTCATATCATGATCTCTATCATGATTCTCTTAATACAGTGTTGTACTAGGAACTTTATCGAACAGTTATATTACTTAAAGTAAACAAAAAGAAACTGTAAGATAAATAATGTCTTTTATTAAAATAAAATGTGTTATATACAATGTACAAGTGATTGCCTCTAGAGCACAACACTATCATATATATATATATATATATATATATATATACATATATATATATATATACTTGTTAGGATTTGTAGACTCCTAAATGTAGAAAATATCCACGAATCCCTTTCGAGGACCCAAGTAAAAGATTAAGAAGATCTAAGGATTACAGTATTATCTCTGTTTGACATAATTAAGATCCTTTGATTCTAATTTTGCTGTCATACGTGCAACCCAAATGATCACCAGACGCTGTAGCATGCAAAACGCTCTCTATCGGATACACACGGCGAACTAACTTATTACCCTGAGAGTGCTAGCACCTAGGGTTTGAGAGGCTTGATTTTTTTTTTTTCTGGTGAATAGTGGCACGAATATTTTTAATAGAACAGATCCCTTGAGAAGACGACTAGGGTTTTCTTAAAACCCATTCGAATCTCTCGAAGTCCAACTCTAATAATATCTTATCATATTTTATTTTAAATTCAAATTAAATTAAAACTGATATGATAAGATTCTACGATTATCTCGGTAATTTAACTAATTAATTTACCAAGTCTGATATGATAAGATTCTTACAATCTGGACATCATTTAGATACATCAAATGTGGACATATTTCCAGATTCATTGTATTTGGTAAATTTTCTAGGTTCGATTAACTTAGACATATTTCCAAATTCATTGAACTTGGTTACCAAACAAATAACCTAACAAGTTTACTTATTGTATGACCCTATAGGTTCATTTAACACTGACAGTGTGCCCGAATCACATTTAAATGGCCCACAAGTTATAAGCGGTTTCTAGCACAACATTATAACTATCCAGGTTAAATAAGGATTAGTAATCTCTTTGAACCAAACCATAATTTTATATTTAGTCATTTTGTCACACGATATCCAGATTAAGCATAAGGCATGGAGCATGTCATCCTTATTAAGTTTAATCAATCATTTCTTAATCTCATAGTAGACTGTTCAAATAAAAGATATCAATATCTTAGATTGATATATTTGAGCACGGCCATACATTTTAGCAGTCTAACTTATCAAAGGGCCTATGGATATCTCTTCCATAATTGAGAGGGACAAATTCCATCACTATCAATTATATTCCTCTCCTTAATTTATTCTATATCCAACAGTAGTCTAATTTATTATCTGGTTAAAGACAACTTTAACGTCAAAATATTAAATTTATCAAGTAGGAAACTATGATGAATTCAGGTCAAAGGACTTTTAATATCATTATGGTTAGAAAGTACTTATGCATTTATTTATATTTTGATTTGATATCTCATATATCCATGACCAGTAAAATATAGCCACCAAGTCACAAACATACTAATCTTAATTTTTTATTATTCCACTAATAATAATCGATCAGGGACAGTTTAAGAATAGACATTGTATTGATTATAGAGTTTTACTATTAAGTCACATACTTGATGACCACAAAACTAAATGCATTATTCATGGAAAGAAATGCCTCGTATTATTACATAATACATAAC
Source organism: Voacanga thouarsii (assembly GCA_026120185.1). Lineage (NCBI taxonomy): Eukaryota > Viridiplantae > Streptophyta > Magnoliopsida > Gentianales > Apocynaceae > Voacanga > Voacanga thouarsii. The sequence continues at coordinate 24,749 of JANUWF010001704.1, forward strand.
GACAATAGTATAAGTACAAATTGACTTTAGGGTATATCCCTAACAATACTTACTTAATATATGACTGCATCTCCTCATAATTAAGTAAGATGTAATTGCGAGCAGCTCTCAATTCTTCTGTTGCCAAATATCGTATTTTTAACTTTCCAATTGGCCTTCCAGAATTGGCATAAATTGACAAGACTTGTTCATGAACTAGTGCTTCATTGTCATCCACATCATTACGAGCTTGAGTAGCATGTCTTGTTTGCAAGTGAGGCTCAAAGTAATAGGAGAAAAATGTAGATGCTTCTTCAACTAAATATGCATTACAAATTGATCCTTCAACTCTAGCCTTATTTTTTACTTTAACCTTCAAATAATGCAAGTACCTAAATGGAAAAACAGTTATGAATTCAAAAACTTATATTTGTATATGGGGTTGAAATTTGAGACATTTAAGTCCCTTTTGCATTAACTTACCTTTCAAACGGATATATCCATCTATATTGAATAAGACCACCAACTTTACCTTCGTAAGGCAAATGCACATTTAGATGTTCCATCACATTAAAAAACTCCAGTGGAAATATTTTCTCCAGCTTTCATACTAGCAGTGCTACATCTTTTTCCAGTTTGCACATATGTGTAAATAACAACATAGGAGCACACAAATCCCTATAGAAGAGACTTAACTCGGTTAAAACACTCCATATATTTGTTGGAAGCAATTCCTTTAGTGCTATAGGAAGTAATCTCTCCATAAACATGTGACAGACATGACTCTTCATGTCGGACATCTTTAAGTCTTTCAAATCAATACACCAAGAAATATTAGATGCATAACCATCAGGAAGCGTCAATTCTTTAACCCACTCAAGCAAAAGTCTATTTTGTTCTTTGGTTAAAGTATAACATGCTTTTGGTATAAATACTTTCCTATTTCCTTCTCAGCTTACATAAAGTTCTAGGCAGTTAAAATACCTGCCAAATCACGCGAGCCTTTATGTTATCTTTAGTCTTTCCTTTAACATTTATGATTGTGTTTAACACATTATCAAATACATTCTTCTCATTATGCATCACATCTAAGTTGTGACGAATGAGATTTGTGCACCAATAAGGCAAATCCCAAAATATACTTTGGTTTGCCCAATTGTGAAATCCACCCCTACCATCACTCTTCCCAAGCTCCATTGCAGTCTCGATAATCTTTGGAAGATTACAAACTCGGTTCCACATTTGGTCACTGAAATTACATGATGGAGTTGGTGATTTTTCCTTATATTTGTCTCTCCTAAAAGACTTGGTGTCCCTCCTAAAAGGTGTTCTGTTGGCAAAAATTGTCGATAACAATCAAACCAGCATTATTTCCTACCATTTTACAGTTGGAACGACTTTGTTCGCTCCATATAATACGAGGAAGCAAGTTTCCCTACTGTACTCCACCCACTCAACATGACATATGCAGGGAAGTCACTGATAGTCCACTAAAGGGCTGCCCGCAAATGAAAGTTTTATTTCTTTAAAATATCATAAGTCTGGACACCATCAAACCACACCTGCTTCAATTCATCCATCAATGGTTGTAGATACATATCTAGATTTTGCTTAGGATTCTTTGGTCCTGTTATGATGATTGTCAGAAACATCACCAAATTTTTTATACACATCTATGGAAGTAGGTTGTACGGAGTGATAATAACAGGCCACAATAAGTATTGCTTCCCCGATATTTCAAATGGTGCAAAACAAACTATGCACAGTCCCATCTAACATTCCTCACCTCGTTTGCAAATTCAGGATTAGTCTGATTAAAATGCTGCCAAGCTTCACCATCTTTAGGATAATTCATTACGCCTTGCTTGTGAAACCCCAGTCAAAACCAACCTTAGAGTAAGGGGGTTGGGATGTATATCATATGTCATTGCATGTTTAAATATATTTTTATATGATTTTTGTGCATTGGATTTGTGTTTTGTAGTCTAAAGGGCTTGATTATGATTATTGAGTGAGAAGGGCAAAATGGTAATTTTTGCTTGAGGTGGAAAAAGGGTGATAGCTTGAGGATTGAATAAGAAAATATTTTTTGAGAGAAAATAAGAACAAGAGTTGTTGTGGTTTAGTAGTTAGAGCTTTGAAATTAAATATTGAGGTCTTGGGTTCAAATTCCATCATGGGAGCTTTGGAATGATTAAATTTTATTTTTGCTTGGGAAGTGGAATTTTTGGCCTTATGTGCTTTGGAATAGGGTAGAGATGTTGTCCTAAGAGAGACATGATAGAAGTATCCTAATCCTACTCTTTTGCCCTACACAAAATTCCTAAGGGGAATTCATTTCCTCTTTATCTTTAATTTTTCCTATCTCTCAATTCATTAGTTTGTTCAATTTGTTCAAGTCAATTTTATTCTAGGAAAATTCCAGCAATATATTGTAGCTTTGAAGATTCAAAATGTCTTAGTGAAAGACATCTTATGGACCGAAACCATGAAAGAGATGGGGAAGGATTTCAAGTGAATTAATTTTCTTAGTGAACTTTCTAAAACTTCACTCTAGCTAGGTTCATTTTCTTTCATGTATTGAACTGAAAATTTTCCAGCTTCTTGTGCCTTCAAGGTGTCAAAATTCTTGGCCATTATTCCCTCTCAAATGCTTCCAGAAAATGGCCCTTTTGATCAGCTTGGATTCTGAATTTCTCTGGCCATTTTCGCACTGCACAAAGGTGGTGCAAAACCAGGAAAATTTCTGGGCAAATTCACAGCTTTGGAGGTCCGAAACCAAGCTGTTTTCTTTCAGTTTTTGTTCAGCATCTTAACCACATTTTTCCTCCATGAAGAAGGCTAGAAACTAGCCTTGAAAGACCTCTAAATACCCCTCAAACTCTCTGCAAACCAACTGAACAATGGCAAAAAAATCTGCCCAGAATTTTCCTTCAAACTTGCGAAATCACTGAACACAATTTCCAGCTTTGTTCTCCTTCAGCTTTGTCCGAAACCTTCACCATTTTTCTGCACAAACTTCTGTTGAATAGCCATGAACTGAACTCCATTGTCTTCTCTAGCATTCTGCACAAAATTCAGACATGGCTGCCCAAAAATCTTTCCAAAAAAAATTGCTGCAATCATGCTTGATTAGTTACCAAAATTCCAGCCACCATAATTTAACAACTTTTCATAAAATATCCCTCAAACAACCAGACCTTCCCTTCACCATTATACTCCTTATTTTCGGCCACCCTTAGCTCCTTCAACCAGCTTTCATCCAGCCAAAACTCTGCACAGAAATTCGGCCATGGTAGCTTCCCAAAAGCTCTCCAACAATCAAAGATATTATTGTTTCCAAATTTGCTTCCCAAAAATATTCTTCAAGGATTTCAACAACTAGCCTTTCCTTTTTCCTTTCAAACCAGAAAAATCATCTTCCAAAACCTCTCAAAACAATTTAGTCACTCTCTCCCTCAGAATTTCGGCCAGCATTAACCAAAGTTCCTCCATTCTCTTCAACCTTCAAGCACACATAGAACACCAAGAACACCTACTCCTTTCTTTTATCTAATACTTCTCCAAATCACTCCAAACATCTTCTAAAAAAATTCCAGATTTCATCTATTCATTGCTGTGAGTCCATCCACACCATTTTTAACATCAAACTCTCAAATCCAACTTGCTCTTTTGGATAAAAAACCAGAAGTTTTGTGAAGGTTCAAGAACACCTTCAAGGTAGGGTTGTTCTAACAACTTCATCTTCTCTAATCTTGATCTCTAATGAGTATATATATGAATAAACATGCTAATGGTCTCTCTCTCTCTCTCTCTCTCTCTCTCTCTCTCTCTCTCTCTCTCTCTCTCTCTTAGCTGAATGGCTTCTTCTCCATGGCCATGCTTCCTTCATCTTCTTTGGACGGATTTAGACATCTAGGGGTTGGGATTCATTTGAAACTCCTTCAAGGTTTTCATTAATCAAGTAAGTCTTTTTAACCATTCTTTTAAATTCTAGATTCATGTCTCTAGGATGATGTTGATAGAAGATGAATCATGAATGGGATTTGAGTATATATTGTTGTGATAAGTTGAGAGTGAAGCATGACTATATGATGAAGATGGGATTTATATAGGAAGGGATTATCTTGATTGATTGTATGATGTTTTGAGGTTTAATGCATGTCTCCATGATTAAGTATGCTAGATATTATGTCATCTATGATAAATAGGATTTATATTCTTATGTGATTATTAAAGCCATGGTTATATTTATGCTAGTAAAGGCTAGATCATGCCTTAGTAAATTTAGATCTATGCTTATATGCATAATTTGGATGATTTGATGAATTGAAGGGTTGTAAATGTTCATGATTGTGGTTAGCAATAAAACTATGATCATGACCCAGTTGTCCCTAAGCTAATTTTTATTTCATGAATAAAATATTTCATAATATGATTTTGCTAGTAATTTCAAAAAACCCTAGGAAGGGTAGATTTGGATTATTATATATAATAAGAATATTTTAGTCAAATAAATAATAGCTTTTGCTAGAAAAATAATATATATATATATATTATATAAAATAATGAAATCAACTAAAACCTTTTATGGAAATAATCATAATTAGTAAAATATTTATTACTAAAAATTTAATTATTATCTTTAATCAAAACCTATTAAAATTTTATTTATTATTTTTCAAGCAAGACTCATTAAATTTATTTTCAACTAATTTTAGTTATCAATTATTTTCTAACAACTAAATTATTAATAAATCATTATTTTACCTAATACCACCTAGGACTCTTCATCAAATAAACTCTAAATTTTTCTTAGCAAGATTTAAACCTTCAACTTATTAGTACTTATTTCCCAAAACCATAATTATTTTAAATATCAAATTAGGCTTAGCTTATAAACCTATTTATTTATTGTTTGGCCTTAAAACTTGGGACACTAGGATCATGGTAGAAGTGAGTTGAGTTGTTTTAAATTGAGAAAGTGGATTTTGGCTTGAGTTTAATTGTGGTTTGTATTTGCCTATGCGGGGTTAGGTCAGCTGTTGGAGACCTTATATTGTAAGCAAAAATCAGGTAAGCTCCTGCATAAAATCTGATTGATGAAAAATATTTATTATGGCAAGCCAAATGTAGAGTGCATGGACACTCATTTATGTAAGGCAATTGAGGATTAACTCCTTTCTTATTTCAATCAAACAAATTATTTGAAGATCCATAAGTTGATTTACTCAAACTCAAAACTCTTTCTAAAACCGATTTTGACAAAGATTTTGGAGACCCTCAATTGCCATTTTCATGTGGAACTATGGTTTGTTCATTTTCCCCAAGTGGATTATGTTACGTTGAGTACTCAATAAAGATGGACTGCTAGGACTAGTCTTTGAAGGGTTAGGGTGAGTCTCTCAGTAGGTAGCTACCTCTGAGAGGTGAGTCCTTCCTGGATAAGATGTCAGTCCAGTAGGTCGTGCCGGTCTGAGCTAGCAGTTGTTTATTTTTCAGTCAAGTGACTGTGTTTTGCCGGAATGGACACTGAGTTGTTGTTTGGGTATAGAGAATGAGGAGTATCTTACCCAGTAGGCCGATCACCTACCTTTTGTCAGTCTGCACAAAGTATGGCATTCTGACCGATTATGGGGCCCAACGTGTGGTAACCCATGATCATTTCTTTTGAGTGGTTGATTTTATTGATTATGTATGGTTGGAAAAGCCAAAACACCACTCTTGCTTTTGACTAATGTTTATTGCTTGCCAGTATTTCTCTTATAAAGGTTTTATACCTTGCATTCATGAACTATTTCCATTGGACACTCAAAGCACACACAGACTTACTGAGATTTCTGTCTCATCACCTTTTTACCATGATTTCAGGTCGATCTTGCTGTAGGGATGAGTAGCTAGTATTATCTGCCTTGGAAGAGAATGTTGTCATTTATTTTTATGTGTTGCTTTGTGGAGTTGAGAGTGGATAAATTTTACTTATGGATTTGTTTTGGGAATTCATGGATTTATTCTTAGATTTATTCCTGGGTTGTAATAAATTTTAAGTTAAAGCATTATTTTTATTCCGCTATTTTATTTGTGTGACCTAGTTATAAAAACCCCTTGTCCTTTGGACGGGGTGACATCCCCGGCCCTAGCGGGCCTCAATTGCAGGGTGTTACATTGTTTAATAGGGCTCCCCACGTGCCATCTCATATGTTCTGCAGTTGTTTTGGGACGTATAAAGTCTTTACAACCTTGGTGTAATCGGGAAATAATACATTCGCTTAAAGGAGATTTCCTTCTGCTACTTATTTTTTCCCACATTCTTCCTACTCATGTAGCGAGAATGACTGCAAATTGCAATCTCTCCTATTAACATCATCTCTCCAATGAAGTATACAACCATTGGTGCAAACATCAATCTTCTGAACCAGTAACCCAACTCCGGTAACTAACTTCTTTGTTTGGTAGAAGTCACAGGGCAGCTTGTTCCCTTGAGGCTAAACCTCCTTCATCAATGTCACAACTTAGTTGAAGCATTCCCTGACATGTTATTTTTTAATTCAATATTTAGTAATCTTGATACTACAGACATGAACAAGTGGCTCATACACCCTTCCCATGTGCGTTTATCTATAGCTCTCAACATATCATAAACTTTTTGAGCATCGGAATTAGGAGGTTCTTTAGTACTATAGGAGGATGGATTTGGGGCAAAATTTGGTCCTGCTGCATCTATGATCATTTCTTGATAGTGATTGGTTGATCTCAAAGCATCTCCATCCACAGTTGCATTGGACATGTGTGGCAGATTTTGAAATTCTTCGTCGTGACATGTCTAATTGTAATAATTATTGGTAAATCTATTTTGTCTTTGGTGTTTTGTCCATAACTTTCTACTCACAACTCCAAATTTAGTAAAATATGTCCCTCAGTTCATGCCTTCCCAGAACACTTAGCCATTTCATATAGTTTAATGCTCAAACAGACCATCTCAACAAAGTTCCAAAACAAAATCCTTGTTCATGATCATACTTTGTTCAAGCTATTTCTTCCATTTCTTCTACACAACATACACCATCAAACATATCTTAACTCTTGTTTAACATATAAGTAGGAGCAATTGAAACTCCCTTTTAGCCCAACTCTTCTAACCACATCAAAATAGAGCACACAGTTCATGCCTTCCCAAAACACTTAAACATTTCATATAGTTTAATGCTCAAATAGACCAGCTCAACAAAGTTCCAAAACAAAATCCCTGTTCATGATCATACTTTGTTCAAGCTATTTCTTCCATTTCTTCTACACAACATACACCATCGAACATATCTTAACTCTTGTTTAACATATACGTAGGTGCAATTGAAACTCCCTTTTAGCCCAACTCCTCTAACCACATCAAAACAAAGCACACAAAATAGAGTGCAAAAACTAGCATGCTAAATAGGCAGCAATAGCATACATTAAGATATTGTATTCATTTGTATCCCAAATTTTAGAAATCTAACTCCCCTACCTTCCTAACATGTTAAGATATGCCTAGGAATATAGGAGGCAATGCATGTCATCAAGTTCGAACGGTAGTCGGTCTTTGGTTTTGAGACGTCCCTTAATGCAAAGTGTAATACCTCACTCTGGTCACACCTAGTTTATGAGAATTAACATGCAATGAATGTGAACATATGTATTCGAACATGATATATGCTTGTTTCATGAATCTGCAAGGTTGTGTTTTGGTAATATGTGCATATTTTAAATTTATTTGAATATGTGATGCTTTAAATTTTTAATAGTGATTTAGGAATAGTGGAAGGCATTATTCGATTATTGTAACATAAAATACTTTACATGAAAATTATTATTATTATTATTATTATTATTATTATTATTATTATTATTATTATTATTATTATTATTATTATCATTCCCAAAAAGCTATTATATCTCCCATTTTTTGTTGGTCATCTATTAATTAATTATAATAGTAATAATAATTCTTATTGTACTAATTAGAACTATATTGTTATTATTTATTATCTATTGAAAACTTATTTATTGCTATAGTTGTTTCCGATTGATGAATTATAATAATACTATATATATTATCTTAATAATGTTATAACCAAATGATTTCCTTTCATTCCATATATATATTCCTTGTATAATATTAAATTATGCATTCATGAGGTTGATCTCATTTAGCCATCACATTTTGACTTGAAGACTCCTATATTTTCTTGCATCTTTCCATGGCCGACATCTACCACCTATCTATCAAGGATTTTATTATCTATGGAAAGTTAAAACTTCAACATTTGCACGTGTCTTTGAAGACGTTATTTCCTCCTAAAAACTCTAGCTACCTGCCACTTTTAATTTCCAAATATTATACCTAACAAACTTAGTTCAGCAATTTTGTTCATAAGACTTCTTAGTTGGCTGATAGCTTTACACGAGTTCATGTGCTGAGATTTTCGATTTTCGATTTTCTGCTTTGCCTCCTTGTACTTCTCATAGCTGATCACAAAAGTTGTTAGTATCTATAGAATTACGGTTTGATTAGAAGTGTATTTGAAATTAAACAAACCTTATCTTTTCCTCCTATTAACCGGTGCATCCCAACTTCCCCAAGCTTCACGATTTTCCTTTCTTTGCTTAAGGAAAATCTCAGTTTACCTTCACTCCTAGGAACTCTTGAAACTCTCAAGAATTTCAGCCATCATTGTACACTACTTCTTCTCTCTAAGCTGCACGATTTCCTCTTCAGCTTGAACAACAAAACACTGCCACAGCAAGCAAAACAACCGACACACACACACACACACACACACACACACACACACACACACACACACACACACACACACACACATTTCTGTAACTAAATTCGCAGCAAACTCTCAAACTTCAGTCTCCTTTTTCTGGCCAACACACACAGCAGCTATCATTCTAGGTTGCTCTTCCTTTTCCTACAAGGATTTCAGGAGGTAACAAGCTTGATCCTTCTTTTATTTTCTCTCGAAAAAAAATGGCAGAATGTATATGTGTGTTTGTGATGGGATTTTCAATCATCTCGTTACTTCTTTGTGCAAGATCTTTTCTTGTTAATGTTGATCTTGCATAAATCTTGAATGCTGGGATTGTTTTCTTCAAGGAAAATCTGAAGGGAAAAACATGTGTTCATGATTTTGGCTTTAGGATGGTTGGTTATAAAATCAGATTTTCCTTGAAGAAAACAATCCGGTTGGTTATAAAATTAGAATTTTTTCTGCTATTGAATGTGTAGTTTGAATGGAAATTGGCCGGCATACTAGCTGCTTCTAATTGTCTGCTTGTGCACAAATTTTAAATAGAAATTGCAAGGCATATTAATAGCTAGACTCCCTTCTGGTATACGTGTGTAAAACACAAATTTTTCAAAGTGGATGAAATCATCCTTTCAGTGAACCAAATGCTTGCTGCAATTTGTCTCTTTTACTTGTTTCTTTTCAGTGAACCTAAAGCTTGCTTCTATTTGTCCCTTCTATTGGTTTCTTTTTAGTGAACTGAATGCATATGGAGGCTATGGGTAGTTTCACAATATATGCTCCTATTTGTCTCTTGTATTTATTTTTTTCAAGTGAACCAAATGCATATGGAAGCTATGGGTAGTTTGGTAATATATATATATATATATATATATATATATATATATATATATATGTTTCTTGTGGATTTCAATGCATGAAATATGATTATGGCTCGAGAGTGCTATTTTTGGTTAGTTCTTATAGATGTCAGGAGTTGCTTTCTTAAGGGGAAAATCAGTAAAGAAAGAGGGATGAACATATTTGTTGCTTCTTGAACTGGTTGCGTAATCAGAAATTTATACCATTGCTTTTTTTTTTTTTTTTTGAATGTCTATTCTTGAATGTAAATTTTTGAATGTTCTGGATTGCAAGATGAAAGATCTTGGGTACACTATGTTTTGCTTCGTTCCTATGCATGTTTGAGTTTAATTTTCTAGAAGAATTGAATGTAAGAACCCTTTTCATTGATACTTAAAGCACCATGTTGAAAGCTGAAGTTTTGCTGTTTTATTTGATAGTTGTCAATTGACCTCAAGAAAATGCAAGACAAGATTGGATTTTTGAAGAAACATTTTTAAACTTATTTTAATACATAAATATCATATTTTTCATGTGAAGTATTATTCTGGAAGTTACTCTGGTCTATTGCAGAAAATTTTCAAAGAAAAAAACTAAGAATAGGGAATTTTCGGTATATATTGTTCACTGTTTTGGAATCTGTTTTGAGCATGGTTTGTTCGGGTAAAAAGGTTTAAAATTCAGGCTTTTTTGTTCTTAAAAAATCTGGAAAATTTGGGGTTAAAACGGGGTCAAGGTTGGAAGTTATTAATTTTCTTTTCTGCATGGCCGAATTGAGTCAGATTTGAGCAGTTTATGTTCAGAAATTTCTAAAATTTTTATGAGCCTAATTTTCTAAATCTGCTTAGTGTATTTCATTCATAACATGTTAAGCTATGTGCCAGAAAACTTTGAGGTCAATCGGAGTGGTTCATATAGGGTTTTTACCCTTAGGAGCTTAGACTATGGTTGCTGGAAATTGAAGGCAGCTAAGGGTTTTGTGCTTAATTGCTAAGTTTAATTTAATTTCTTAAGAGATGATAAATGGTTGATTTTATGCTTTCTAAGAGATTGATGGAAGGTCTTAGGTGCTGATTATATGTAAAGATCATTTTGCTACTCATTGACATTTTTTGGAGAACGAAGGATAATATAGCGTGATATACACTTGGTGTATAATGTGGACTTGAATTTTGTTTGAGATGATCTAGGAAGTGTTGTGATTGATTTATATGAACTCTTTGCTAGATTTGTAAGATTATTAAGGGCAAGGACCAACTTACTAGAGTTCATACCCTAAGCTTAATGATAAGGTAAGTTCCCTTACATTCATGAAATCAATTTTACCTTATTATCTTGGTTTGAAAGAAAGGTTGGTGAGTATCTCTTGCAAACACGAAATAATAGCATGATAGGTAATTTTTTAAAACTTCTATATTTAGAAACTTTTTATTTTGGAAACTTTCTACATTTGAAAAACTTCTAATTTTAGACACTTCTATATTTAGAAATGTTTAAAATATGTCAAGCATGACTTAGGAGCCAAGCCTCAAACATTTTGATTTGTTTTGAATATGCAAGAGATGAATTCTTGATCATACATATACTTTTCGAAAATCATAACATGACTTATTTGAGCATGTGGCTCCTTCACTATGAACACTTGGAATAAAATATTGACTTAAAACCCATGCCTTCTAAAATCTTTGTGCGAGTTGGAAAATGTTATTTGGAATTGTATTGAACTTATTTTGTAGGTGATGTGTTTGAATTTGGGTATAAAAATCATATAAAAGTAAGTACATTCCCAATCAAGTTAAATTAAAATGTTAACCCCAAATTACACATATGAGCAAGCGTACTCTTCATTAAGCATAGCATAGGGTTTAAAATGAGTGTTGATCCTCAAGGAACAAGTGTGCATTAATCACTTTTCTTTCATTATTTAACCGACTCAATAAAGTGAAAAAGAATAAAAATAAAAATAAAATAAAATAAAAGAATATATACATGGCCAAGGATGGAGAATTATGTAACTCAAACAATTATTTTGACAAACATGATCTTAAAATACCAAATCATTATCATAACTAATCATTCTCTTCACATCATGAAGAATTAAGATAGATTCACTTCTTTTCCAATCCATGAAATTACTATCTTCTAGACAAATTAGCATCATATATCTTGGCTCAACTAATTCACCCAAAAAATGCATTAAACACAATCCTTGATTAAATCTCTATATCCTGGTAAATTTAAAATATGAAATTAACCAATAAATTCATATCCTGGTAGACATCAATTAACCTTCAATTACCTAGTTCTTAGCAATTATCCCCTTTTCTAATCGAGTTAAAAGACAACAAATATGAAATTAATGAATTGAGATCACCATCAACCCATTTTCCAAGCAAGTCAATAGAAGAAATAACAAATTAATCTCGTAATCAGTATAAGTTATTAAATACCAAGAATAATAACCAATTAATCAAAAGATCAAAGTAACTCTAAAAATCATGAATATCGAAAACAATATTAAATTACAATAAAACAATTAATACATCATTGTTCGAGAAAAGGAAATAAAGTTAAAAGAAAGTACTCATAGACAAGCCTCCTTCTTCTTCCTTCATAGACCCTCTTGTACAATCCTTCTTGATTTGATGAATTCCTCCTTGATTTTGAGTGATTTGTGTTTTGATCCATGAATTCATTGTTTAATCTTGTGTTTTTCCTCTATTTATAGGCTTTAGAAGTGCCTAAATTCGTCCCTCTAGAGTTTCTAGCTGAATAGAAGTAGGAAAATACTAAAACTCTAGAAATTGCCAAAAACACGTACAAAAATCGAGGCATTGCCTCGGTACCAATGCACAGCCGGCGGTGCCTGTTCTGCCTAGGGCCGGCGCCGGTTGTGTTATGTCTCTCTATCCGTTCATCGATTTTTCTTGATTTTCATGCCACTTCTTCCAGACTACAACTGGTGCCGCCTCTAGCTCCCAACCGACAACGGTTTTGTTCTGTTCCGCGACGATTTTGCCTTATTTTACCCCTAAAATCTAAAATAATGCACAAAATACATTTCCACGGGTAGAATCTCAAATATGAAGGAATATGACCAGTTATTATACAAAATGTATCACAAAATGGTCTCAAATAACTAGGAAATATATGACTAATTTAGGCACTATCAGTAGGATTCACTTTGAAGCCTTTTGAATTGTGAAGATTAAATAATGTTGAGTACTCAATAGGGGCTAGACCTTTATACTAGCCTTTGGTTGGTCTGGGAATATCTCTCGGCAGGTGGCCACCTCCGAGAGGTTAACTCTTTTCGATCAAGGCGTTAGTATAGAAGGTTAAGCCGTCCTCAACTAGCAATGGAGTTCTAGTAGAACCAACGGCCGAAAGTGGGATAGCCGGATTGGATTGAGTGAGAAAGGGAGGAGAATCTCATTCGGTAGGATGTACACCTACCAGGTGTTGGGGGTTAAGGGCTTCACAGAAGTGAGAGCCACCTCTGTGCCCTTTCACTACCTGACGGGGGTTATGTGCTTCACCTAGTGTGAGAACCACCTCTATGCCCTGTCACATTAATTGGGTTGCTTTTAATTGTAGAACAATTTCCATGGAACTGTTCTGAGGGGACCTTGGAATTTTATTCGAAGCCTAATATCTTTTAATTATTCATATCTCTCCAAACGAAATATTCTAAGAGCATTTTGCTTCCTGACTTCTCACTACTATCTTTCAAGATGTGAGAACTAAATTTGTAAAGAAGGCATGATAAAGCTTTTGATATACTGATAGTGCATGCATCATGAAATGTGTTTTATTTTCTTAGCCCAACTCACACACGTGGCTTACTGAGATACCCAATCTCACACTATTTTGAACTCATATTTTCAGGGTGCCTCAAGTCTTGGCCAGGTTAGAAGATCAGTAGCTTGAAGTTTTTGTTATGGAATTTCTACGGCCATTTGTTGGATATTTTCTTTGAATATTAATTTTATGTGGGAACTTTTGTATAAGTATTGAAGTTTTTTTTTAATTAATTTTTCCTTTGACTTTCTTTAAAATTTGAATTTCTTTTACTCTTTCGTTACAAAGACCCCTAGTCCAAAGGACGAGGCGACATCCCTGACCCATTTTGGGTTACATAAGTAGGTGGGGTGTTACACAAAGCCATGTCATAAAGGAGTGCTACAGCGTGAGACTTTGTGCCCAGATGGTTTTGGCCCATGGAACCTTCGGTTGGTGAGAATGGAAGTAATCATATGCTCTCTTGGTGGAGAACTTTGGCCCGGCAGTCCAGTCCTCCAAAGCTACTACGGCACGGTCCTACGACTGCTCTTTCAGAAGTATGGTGTTCCAGATGCTTAAGAAGTAGTAAATAAGGAGGAACTGGTCTTAGTGTTGGGGGAGCTCCCATATAAAGTATCTGTCAAAATAGTAATGAAATACCCCGTTAACCCATAGAGTTTGTTAAACAGAGATTTGCCCAAGCTACCAAGGAGCCTTTGGAGTCCCACAGGAAGTCCCTTGCCATTCTATTTAGCTAGTCGATCTCCCCTATTAGCTTTGGCAAAATTGATAACCAAAAACAATCCACCCTTTGCAGGACTGCACGTATAAGTTGCAGTATGCCAGCGTGTTAGTGTTGTGCCCTAGAGACAATCACTTGTACCATGTATATTGCATATTAAATTAATAAGAGGCATTCTTTATCTTTTATTTTGATTTTTATATCTAAATATGTGTACAAACCATTAGATAAAGTCCCTAGTACAACACAGTGTTAAGGAAATTATTATGTGAGATTCCTACTACACTATGCAGTGTTTGTACTTAAATAATCCCCAGTCATAGTATTAATAAGATGGGACATTATTAATACGCCAAGACTGGCACATGTTATATCTCTTGATTGGATCAAGCGGTGGTTCTCATATCCATGGGTTTTGGGATACTCAAGATTAACGTGTGGATGCTTGTTTTGAAACAAGTTCATTGGATGACCTAGCTACGAGATAATCACTTGGATAACTATTTAGTGCCAGTGATAGAATCTCATTATAGCAAGTGTACAAGTATCCTTAGACTTGAGATCTCCAAGGTACTTTGTTTATCGAGCGTTGTGCTTTAATTCTAATCTTTGGAGTCTTATCTAGGACCGCCTATGGGATGGATATTGGGTACAACGTAAAGTAAACGAAAGTAGTTGAGAAGGTCAATAAAGGATTCACCACTCCTAATAGTAGGAGAGTGTATCTCAAGGCCACTTGTAGAAATCATTACTCATGAAGTCCTTGGCCAAGGCGACTATGTGATGGAAATGGTTCCAATTGATACACATATTGAGTAATGGATTTCTTGAACAAGTACTAAAATATTCGGGCCAGAATTAATAATATTCTGGAGGGAATTGGCACTAATTCTATGCTCTAGACCGAATGAGATATTGTATGTTGAAAGGAGTTTATTGCACTGATAATTTTCTATTGAAAGGTTCATGTCAAGCCACTTGACTTTCTGAACTTTTGGGTGGTCAAGAGTCATTGCTAGATGTCGCTCTTGATATGCTAAATATGAATTTATTAATTAGAGAATTAATAAATTTAATCCTTTATTTTATTAAGGATTATTAATTCTAATATTGTTAGAATTAATTCATATTATGCTACCAATAAGACCAGGAAACCTAATGGGTCACACACAATAAAGGTTTGAATGCTCAAATATATTATTTGATAATATTGTGGGGTTAATTAAGAGAAGGGAATATATTTATAGGTGAATTATAAGTTTGTTATAATTCATGGGACCTAATTGTAATTAAGTAAACTTCAATAACCAATTTGTTGACAATTGGACGTTGAAGGACTAAGTTGTAATTTATGGTAATTATAAATCTATAAATATAAGGAAACGATTTCCTTAGGGTTTGAGACAGACTATTCATGCAATAACAGAGAAACCGTTTCTCTGCCTCTCTCTTGATCAAACCCTAGCCGTCTCTCTTCTCGATCAAAATCCTAGCCTCCCGAATTTTACTAGCATAGAATTGTGAGATTGTGAGCATTCAACCTTGTCTGGATTATCATTAGAGGGAGTTCTTTCTTGGACTTCAGTTGAGCTGCAGTGAACGGTTTTGGATAATCTGGATCGCGCCTGCGGCGTTCTTGTTTCTGAAATTGTTTAATTTCGGCTTCACGAGGTAATAAACGCAATCTTCTCCTTTTTACCATTTCTATTGCAAACCCGTGATCCATGGCTTGGATTTCTTGTTTTTTTTTCCGTTGCGCTTAATCTGATTATGCATGATAGAAATCCAACACAGCGTAGGAGAGGGAACGGGTAATCCAGCTGCCTGTGTAAGACCTTTTCTTATCCAGCAGTGGCTGGTAATTGTTAAGATGTGTCTTATCAAACATGATAGATACCCCAAGATAACAAAACGAAAATGAGCCCAGGGGGATGCCTACTGACCGAACCAGAGTCTCCCTGGCAACTTCGTTAATGCTGGCTAAATACTGATGCGATTTGTGCTTGTTGATTTGGAGCCTAGAGTAATCTGCCATGGATTTGCCATGGAATAAGTCAAATTTTGTGATTCTGTGACAAATCTATGGCTAATATTTGGCATAATTTTTCCACAAAAATTGTTCCATCGCAAATCTGTGGCTAATGTTTGGCATAATTTTTTAGCGCCTTTTTTTGCTACCGATTTGTATGGGAATATGTTTTCATCGCTACTTGTTACTATTTCCATCGCAATTCCATGGCAAATAGCCACAGATTTGCGATGGTATTTTTTCCCTTGCAAGTTGCTTGAATTTTCCTGTTTCGTGGCAAAATCCATTGCTGATTCACGAATAATTTTTCGTGGCAAAAGTCCATAGTAGATTTACAGTTTTCTTGGATTTTATTAATGATTAATGGTTATTATAAAGATTCAAATGGAAGAAAATGTTGGAATATACTTGTATCATTATCATATTTAATAAAAGGTATTCTCGTTATTATGTTTTACCTTTATTTGCATAACAAGATCATGCACAATAACATCTCTAGAATAGTTCTGACACCATTATTAAAGTGCCTCTAGTCAAGCATTGTTATGGATTAGAATAATAATAATGTGTTAAGACTATTATGTGTTTAATTTTTAATAATTGCGCTTGTCATGGATACATAATATCAAATCAAAACTTTGGTACATGATTATAGAATCAATATATTAGACCGACCCCTATAAGAAAACTATATAAATCGTTATGTGAGTGTCATAAGTGATTCTCATATTAATTACGGTACATATGATCCTTTGACTTGAGACCACATAATATTTCTTATATGGGGAGTAATATACTTTGATGGTGCTAAATCACTACAAGAAACAGTTCATTTTGCAACCACAAAATCGATCACTAATTGTAACCGAAGACTAGCAGTTGCAATGTATTTGGTCCCTAAAAAGCAACCAAGCAATAGTTACTGTCGCTATTTAGAGATCAAAATGTCGTTGCTTGGCTATTGTTAATAAAAAAAATAAAAATAAAAATAAGTATAATTGGAGAAATTGCACAACAAAGTCAATCACTAAAGACCAATAATTGTTTCAGTCATTGAATTGTGATTGGTAATCAGTCACTGATTAGTGACTAGTGTATTTGATAGCTAATGTGAGACTATTCGGCTACTAAGGCTTGTGTATTAGTTAGTCGCTAATGACTCTGTTTTTTTTTTTTTTAAGAATGAATTTTTTTCCTAATAGATTTTTCATGTTATCATATTTTTAACAACTAAAAGAATCTGATATGCAACAAATCATAAAATACATTAACAATTTTAAAGATTTATAATTAAACAAAATAATATAAATAAATTTGAAGTACAAAAATTGTGAAAACTAGGATATAATTCAAAGTCATCCACACAAGAAAAAAAGAACAAAAATGAGCAGTATAGGTAAGAAGGGTCATATGCATCATCACCAACATCACTATAAGTGCCATCATCATCATCATCATCATCATCATCATCATCATCATCATCATATCATCATCATCATCATCATCAAAAGCTAGTTGTGCTTGTGTAGTTTGATAATATACTAATCTTTTTGTTGTATTCTAATTCAAATTTATTTTCTATATTTTGTATCTTTTTGTCAAATTGGGCCTAGGTTGGTATACTCGAGGGCTCACCACGGTAATATCTACTCTAAGTGTACTATGGTCTGAGATGAGAGGACCCAATATCCATCCCACAAACTTGGCTGTTCTTGAAGCCTCCAACAATCTATACAAATAAAGGCCTCTCATCTTATACTACCCCCCCTGCTCTATTGTGAAGCTTATGTTACTAATTTGTTAAATTGGTCCCAAAATATTTTTATATATATGTTAAAGTAAGTGCATGTAAAAGCTTGATACCAATACACGTACATTAATATTTAAAACATACCTATGTGTTGGGCTCTAGAGTTTGTGAATTAGCCTTGCTTAGGCCTAAGCTATTGTTGCTCATGACACCATATCTAAAATTTAGAATGAGTAAATTTATCTCCCAACTCCCGTTGCTATACATGATTATATAATTTAATAGAAATCATTTAGAGAAAAATAGTATATTGAATAAGGTATATGTATGAATTGAGAAGTTAGTTACCATCTTACTCTCGTGCTCAGGAAATGAAAGTGATCCTCTATTACAGTGTGATTGGCCTAAGCCATCACTAAAACTTTCCTTAGCATGTCTAGACCGCTCCAGAAAACTTTCAAACCTTTAATGCTTTATAAGATGATCATAGACTGTCTCGACTATCCAAACTGGCCTTTTCCTACTCCTTTGGATATTAATTGTGTCTATCAGCAGCTTGGTATACCTAGACTCCCATACTCTCCAAAGAATGCTATTGTACTATGAATCCCATCTAAAGTATAGTACACTTGACAACCATGAGAAGCTAAAATAAAAGTATCAAATCTCGAATATCTTCTCTTATGGTTGGTTTCAATAAATTTATATTAAGAATGGATCTTAACCCCCCAAGCAGGTGTTGGATCAATCAATTTACAAAAGAATAAAATGGTTTTTTTATTTGGAGATCAAAAAATTATACTTTGATGATTTCTTTCAATACTCAATAATATTTACTGCTTAATACATTAGCATCACTTTCTTTCACACATGCTCTATCATTCACTGTTTTCTTTTCCTCATAGCACTCTTTAATATGAAATCAAAATCCATTTACAATATAGCCATTGAATGGATGAACACGTCTCGTGAGTCCCCACAAAAGATTTTTCAAACATTGGTAATCCACATTATTTCAATAATTATGCACCTATCAAAATAAGATTATGTGAAACCCCACCTAAAGCCAACCTTAGAGTAAAGAGGTCGGGATGCATATCATATTATTCTGCATAAAAATATAAAATTTTGAATAATTTTATGTGCTTTAGAATTATGATTTATAGGTTAAAAGGCTTAGTTATGCTTATCGAGTAGGAAGGGTAAAACAGTAATTTTGCTTGAGATCAAAATAGGAAGATGGCTTGAGGTTTAAATAAGAAGAATATTTGGGTGAGAAAATAAGAACAAGAGTTGGTGTGGTTAAGTGGTTAGAGCTTTGTGGTTTAATCTCTAAAGTCTTGAGTTCAAATCCTATCACTTAAGTTTTATTCATGATTATCTAAGTTATGTTTAAATTTTTGTTTTCCTACATTCCTTAAAGATAGGAATGTTGTCTTAGGGGAGACATGAAGGGAATGTGTTAATCTTATCATCATGTCCTAAAAAGAATTTTAGAAGAATTCTTGTCCTTTTTATTACCTCTAGCTTTGTCCTAACATCTTCACAATTTAAATTATTCAAAATTCATCAAGTCTCATCTTTTAATTCCAAAAAATTATGTGATGATTCCTTAGCTTTGAAGTTCAAAAACTAATCTTAGAAGTTAGAAGGTGGACTGAAAATAGGATAGAAGTTAGGAAAGGTTCCGTGGGAAAATAATCACCATGGTAGGACATTTAAACTCATCTTCAACGTGTTCATGATTTCAATGAAGAAAACCTAGAAATTTTCCATAATTTTGAGCAATCCAGCTTTCGAAAAACTTAGCCAATTTTCTTGTTCATTTGCTACCAGAAAAATGACCAATTCATGTAGCTTGAAGACTAGAATTTTTGTGCAAAATTTGGACTACAAAAGACTACACAAAACCAGAAAAATTTCTGTTCAATTTTGTTGCACACCAAGCTGAAATTGAAGCTGTTTTTCTTGTGATCAATCCAGCAAAACTCCTCTGCATTTCCTCCAGAAAGAAGGCTGGAAACCAACCTTAAAAAACCCTCACCCTCAAACACCCCTCAAAACCATCTAAAAATTGGGTTGAAGAAATGTAGAAATTCTACACAGAAAATTCAGCAAACTTTCGAAACCTTGAACACCTTGAAACCAGAAAAATCCTAGCCTTGTCTCCTTAGGCCTAGGCCAAAAAACCACCTTCAAACCTCTGTAAAATGGACCTTGTTCAGCAATGAACTGAACACCATTAACCTCCCCACTTACCTTGAATACTTGCACTTCATAATAACACCTAATAAATCTCCTAACATCACTCTATTCAAAATACATTTGAACTTCAAAACAATTCCAGAATTTTGCTCCTGAAAACACTCTTGTATTAAGCTACTAAACCAGAAATTCCTCTGCCATTAAGCACTGAAATTTGGCCAGCCTTATAGCCTAAACAGCCTTTATTCATTTCAGCAACGTAGCTAGTCCAGCTGGCACCATTGAAGAACAAAGAAACCTCCATCAATCAAACACCATTAGCTTATCCTATACCTCAAATAACTCCACAATTTTCTCCATTTGAATTTCAAACAAAATCAGATTATTCTCTTCCCCTCTAGCTGAAAACCGAAACTCCTAATTCCCCTAAACCATTCGGCCAACACTATTCTAGATTTCATGCATCTCCTCTCTCAAATTCTCTCAATTTTCACCAAGAACACACACACTACATTCTTTCAAGCCAAAACCTCCCCTAAACACCCCAAATCACTCTCAAATACTCTAGATTACTCCTACAAAAGCCCTAGTGTTCATTTTTTGTATTTATAACACAAAATCTCGCAAACAAGAAATTGCAATCGGATCGAAAACCAGTTTTTTTCTTGAAGGTCTCAAGAACATCATCAAGGTAAATCAAGAACAACTTCTTTGTTCATCCTCTTCCATCCAACCTTCAATGTACCATACTAATGCTCACTCTCTCTTTCTCTTTCTTTCTTTCTCTCTCTCTCTCTCTCTCTCTAGGCCAAAACGGTTTATCAACAACCATGGCTGTTTTTTTTTCTTGGACAACTCAAGACTCTCAATCGCGCGTGGACCTTCTTGAGTCTTCATCGAAGTAATCGACAATCAAGTATTTTTCCCTTAATCCTTCATTTTAATTCTGAATTTATGTCTCTTAGGTGTTGTTAGGAAGGATAGGATATGAATGGGGGATTGATTGTATGCATGTGAATGAAGGGATTGGGGTTAGGACATGAGGATGGTTGTATATGAATAAGCTACATATTTTCTTAGGAATCAATGTATGTTCATCATGTCTTAGGAGGGTTATGGATGTTTAAAGCATGTTAGAAGTTATGACACCTATGGTGAATAGGATTTTTATGTTAGGGATTTGGCCATGTGATAGTATGTGTTGATTTAAGCTTATGTCTATCAATGGATTAGTTTATTGTTTGATGATTCATGAATCTTGTTTAGCAATAGGAAAATCATGATTATTTTCTTGTTAATCCTAAGTTATTTCTATTAACAAATTTCATTACCTTAATTAAAATTACCACTATATTTAAAATTAAAAAAAAGGTTTCGAAATCCCTAGGAAGATTTGGAAATGGAATATTAAATGAAATATTAATATTTTATTAGTCAAATAAATAATGTCTTTTATTAAAAAATAATATATATATATATATATGTATAATAGTAAATAAAATCTTTTATATAAATAATAATAAATAAAATATTAATGACCTTGTAGACCATGGTTAAGACTTTTACCTATATTCATAAATATTATTTATATTAAAATTTATTTGTTATTTATGAATTAAAATTTAATATAATTCAGTTATTATTAATTTTATTTATTACTAATTAGTTATTATCTATTAATTTTTAATTAGAAATTTAAAGTAATTTATTGTTTTATTATAATAATACTATTTAAAAATTACCATTTACTAATATTAATTAGGACTTAGTACTATTCAATATTTAAACACTAGTTTATTTATTAATAATAATACTCAAAATTTATTATTTGAACTTATAACTTATTAGTAATTATTTTAGAACCCCTAGTTATTTTAACTTATCAAGCTAGATTAATTTTATAAAATCCTATATCATCTAACCTTAAAGCTTAGGACATTAAGGTCATAGTTAGTCATGATTGTAACTAGTTGAGCTAGGAATTATTTATGTAAGGCAAGTATAGCTCAAATGTAACCTTATGCCTTGTGTTTACCCCAAGCGGGGTTAGGTTGACTTTGGTGGATTTTTGAATTCGAGCAAGCAGAGGATCAAGTAAGCTCCTGCATGGAGTCATTTGAAGACAAAAAATTATTGTGGCAGGCCAAATGCAATGTGCATGATCATTCGTTGTAAAGGCAATTAAGGATTGTTTTCCTTTTTTATTTCAGTCAAGCAAATCATTTGCAAATTAAATAAGAAGTTTTACTCAAACGCTAAACTCTCTTTAAAACCCAACTTTGACAAGCATTTTAGAAACCCTTAATTGCAATTTCCAAGTAAATCGTTGTTCTCCCAAGTGGGACAAACAACGTTGAGTTCTCAATAAGGGTAGATTACTAGGACTAATCTTTGAAGGGTTAGGGTAAGTCTCCCGGTAGATGGCCACCTCTGAGAGGTGAGTCCTTCCCGGATAGGATGCCAGTCGATAGGTCATACCACTCCGAGCTAGCAAGTTTCAGACATGTGGACTGTGTATTTTTGGAGTGGACAACCGGTAAGTTTGGGTGTAGAGACGGAGGAGTATCTCACCCGGTAAGCTATACACCTACCTTTTGTCAGCATACTCAACGTGTGGCAGTCTGACCAGCGGTATGCTTAACGTGTGACATTTTGACCATTATATTATCATGGGGCCCAACATATGGTAACCCATGACTACCTCTTTGGATGATTGTATTTCTTATGCATATGTATGGTTTGGAAAACACAACACCACTCTTCATTTTTTAACATTTATTTAATGCTTTCCAGCACTCTCTTATGAAACTTTTACAACTTGCATACATGAACTGTTTTACGTAAAACACTCAAAGCACACACGGACTTACTGAGATGTTTATCTCACCACCTTTTATGCTATGTTTTCAGGTCGATCCTACTGTGAAGGTCATTAGCTAGATTGTTGCTTGTGATTTTTGAAGACTCTTTGATGTTTTCCTTATGTGATGTTTTGAGAGATTGTAGCAGACAAGTTATTTTGAATTTGTTCATGTATTATTGGGTTGTAATAAATTTAATTTTAAAGTATTTCTTTTTTTTTTTATGTGACCTAGTTATAAAGACCTCTTGTCCTATGGACGGGGGCGACATCCCTGGCCTTATTGGGCCTAGATAGTGGGGTGTTACAAGTGGCATCAGAGACTAGGATTAGGCAATTTTTGATAGTATATGTTTTATTTTATTATGTTTAAATCTTTTGACTAACCTGTCTTGTTTATGTTGTAGGATGATTAGGATGGTTAGACCTACAAGGAAAGGGCAACAATGGCATCCTCCCATCCCAATCCACCCGAAAGATCTACTAGTGCCTCTACCTGCACCGCAGCCTGCACCTCAACCAATTATACCCCTGGATGATAGTAGTGATGATGAGGTCTAGATCATTGAGCCACCTCTAATACCTATGATAGACTTAGTTACTAATAGTGAAGATGAGGAGATTGACATGGAATATGTTCCCCTCCCTCCTAGTCCCATAATTAACTTGACAACTAATAGTGATGACCCGGGGAAGATAGATTATAAATCTCCACCTAGACCTTCCTTTATCCCTCCACCCAACCAGGTTGAAACTGGGGAGAGTTCTAGGAGATCCAGGAAGGAGCCAATGGATCATGGGTTTGCGAATGGGGCTGGGATAGATTTCTCTAGGAATTCTGGGGAATAGTTGTATGATGCTGACTTTGAAGACTCTGATGAGGATTAGAGAGGCTAAGTACTGCTATGATTAGGGTGTTTTATTTACTGCTTTCTGTAAACTCCTA
Organism: Voacanga thouarsii; assembly: GCA_026120185.1. Classification (NCBI taxonomy): domain Eukaryota; kingdom Viridiplantae; phylum Streptophyta; class Magnoliopsida; order Gentianales; family Apocynaceae; genus Voacanga; species Voacanga thouarsii. Next base: position 48,678 of record JANUWF010001704.1, read on the forward strand.
TTGTGAAACCCTAGTCGAAACCAACCTCAGAGTAAGGGGGTTAGGATGCATATCATATTTTATTACATTTTTAAATATTTTTTTATATGATTTTATGTGATTTGGATTTGCGTTTTATTGTCTCGAAGGCTTGATTGTGAGCATTGAGTGAGGAGGGCAAAAAGGTAATTTTTGCTTGAGGTGAAAATAGGGAGATAGCTTGAGGATTAAATAAGGAGAATATTTAAATGAGGAAATAAGAACAAGACTTAGTGTGGTTAAGTGGTTAGAGCTTTGTGAATTAATCTCTAAGGTCATGAGTTCAAATCCCATCATCTAAGTTTTTATCATGATTAAGTTTGAATTTTTGTTTTCTTGCATTCCATAAAAATAGGAATGTTGTCTTAGGGGAGACATGAAGAGAATGTCCTAATCTTATCATTGTGTCCTAAAGAGAATTCTAGAGGAATTCTTGTCCTTTTATTACCTCTAGCTTTGTCCTAGCACCTTCATAATTTAAATAAACCAAAATCCATTAAATCTCTCCTTTTAAATTCCAAAAATTCTGTGATGATTATTCAGCCTTGAATTTCGAAAAAATCAGTCTTGGAGGATAAAGGATTGGCCGAAAATAGGAGAGTAGTTAGGATGGATTCCCAAGAGAAATAAATCACCATGGTAGAACCTTCAATCTTACCTTCATGTTGTTCATAGTTTCAATGAAGGAAAATCTGGAAATTTTCCAGAATTTTTGCAGACTAGCTTTTTGGAAAATTCAGCCAGTAAAACTACTCATTTTCTGCCAGAAAAATGGTCATTTCATGTGGTTTGAAGGCTGAAAATTCTGTGCAATTTTCGGACTGCACAAACTGCACAAAACCAGAAAAAAAAATCCTGCACAATTCGCTGCATTCTAAGCTGGAATTGGAGCTGTCTTTTTGTTAGCAATTCATCTGAAACACCTTCTGTTTTTCTCCATTAAGAAGGCTGGAAAACCACCCTTGTAAGACCTTCAAACACCCCAAAAAACCAGCTGTAAATCGAGCCAAGTAAATGCAAAAATTCTGCACCAAAAGTCTTCATCATTCAAAACTCTTGAGCATTGAAACCAGAAAATTTTCTAGCTTTGTCTCTCAAAGCCAAGGCCGAAGAACACCCTTCAAATCTCTGGAAATTGAACCTTGTTCAGCCATGGACTGACCACCATTAACCTCCACACTTACCTTGAGTTCTTGGACTCCATAATCATACCTCAAAAATCTCCTAAGATTACTCTAACCAAAACTCATTTGAACTTCAAAAAAATTCCAGAATTTTACTCTATTAAACCACTCTTGTAACAAGCTAATAAACCAGAATTTTCTCTGCCATCATAGACTGAATTTCGGCCAGCTATATACCTAAACAACCTTCATTCATTTCAACAAAATCAGCTTGTTCAGCCGGCACCATTGAAGAGCAAAGAAACCTTCCTTGATCAAGCACCATTAGCTAACCTCTTACCTTAAACAACTCCACAATTTCCTCTATTTGAATTTCAAAAAAATCTGATTACTCTCTCTTCCACTAGCTGAAAACTGACACTCCTATCTACCCCAATCCATTCGGCCAACAACACTCCAGAAAATTGTGAGCTTTTCTCTCAAATTCTTTCCATTTACACCAAGAACACACACTATAATTCTTCAAGCCTAAACCAACTCTAAACACCTCCAATCACTCTTAAATACTCCAGATCACTTCTACTTAATCCCTAGGTTTCATTTCTGGTATTTATAATACAAAAACACGCAAACAAGAATTTTCAATTAGATCAAAATCAGCTTTTTCTTGAAGGTCTCATGAACATCAACAAGGTAAACTAAGAACAACCTTCTTGTTCATTCTCTTCAATTCAATTCTCAATAAACCTTTCTAATTCTCTCTCTCTCTCTCTCTCTCTCTCTCTCTCTCTTGGCCAAAATGGTTGATCAACCATCAACCATGGCTGTTTTTCCATTGGATCACTCAAGACTCTCCAGACCTTCTTTAGTCTTCATTAAAGTAATTGACAATCAAGTAATTATTCTTAAATCCTTCTTTTATTTATGAATTCATGTGTCTTAGATGATGATAGGAAGAATGGATTTGAATAGGAGATTGGGGATATGTATGTGAAAGAAATGGATGGAGTTAAGACATAAGGATTGATGTATATGACAAAGTTATATGGATTTTCTTTGGAATCAATGTATGCTCATCATGCTTAATAAAATTTATGGATGTTTGAAGCATGTTAGATATTAGGACACCAAGGGTGATTAGGCTCTTATATTTCTATTTTCCATTGAGAGGCCATTAATGATGATTATGCCTAGCAGGAAATTAGCCTTGTGATAGTATGAGATAATTCAAGTATATGTTCGTGAATGGATTGGTTTATTATTTGATGTTGGAGAATGTGTTTATGAATCTTTTCTAGCAATAGAAAAATCATGGTGAAAAATAATTTTCTTGTTAAGTCTAAGTTATTTTTATTAACAAATTTTATTACTTTAGTTAGAATTACTACTATATTTTTCTTTATAAAATTCGAAACTCTAGAAAGATTTGGATTGGATTATTAATTAAAATATTAATCTTTTAATTATCAAAGAAAATAAATCTTTTATATAAATAATAATAATAAATAAAATATTAGAATTAAATAATGGCCTTGTAGGCCCTAGTTAAAACTTTTACCTATATTCCTAAATATTATTTATATTAAAATCTATTTTTTATTTATCAATTAAAAATTTAATATAATTCATTTATTATTAATTTTAATTGTTACTAATTATTTATTATCTATTAAAAAATTAATTAAAATTTATTTGTAATTTATTATTTATTTATAATAAAGCTATTTTTAAATTACCATTTATTAATATTATTTAGGGCTTGGTATTATTCAATATTCAAACCTTAGTTTATTTATTAATAATAACACTCAAGAATTATTATTAAAGCCTATAACTTATTAGCAATTATTTTGCATCCCCTAGTTATTTTAACTTATCAAGCTAGACTTATTTTCCTTTATCATCTAGCCTTAAAGCTTAGGACATTAGGGTCATGATTGTAATAAGTTGAACTAGGATCATGGTAGTAGTGAGTTGAACTAGTTTTATTTGTAGAAGTGAATCTTTGGCTTGAGTTTGATTGTGATTTATATTTACCCCAGGCGGGGATTAGGTCAACTATTGGAGACCTTTCTTGTGAGCAAGGATAAGGTATGTTCCCTTACATTCATGAAATTGAATTTATTTTAAAGAAAGATTAGTGAGCATCTCTTGCAAACACGAAGTATTAGCACGATAGCTAATTTTTGAAAACTTCTATACTTGAAACCTTCTTAGTTTGGAAACATTCTACATTTGGAAAACTTCTAATTTTAGAAACTTCTACATTTATAAATTTTAAAATATGTCAAGCATGACTTAGGAGCCAAGCATAAAACATTTTGATTTGTTTTGAATATGAAATAGATGAATTTTTTATCATGCATATACTTTTCGAAAATCATAGCACGACTTATTTGAGCATGTGGCTCCATCACTATGAATACTTAGAATAAATCATTGACTCAAAACCATGCCTTCTAAAATCTTTGTGCGGGTTGGAAAATGCTGTTTGGAATTGTATTGAGCTAAATTTTGTAGGTTCCACTTTGGAGCCTTATGAATTGTGAAGATTGAATAACGTTGAGTACTCAATGGGGGTTAGACCTTTATACTAGCCTTTGGTTGGTCTGGGGATATCTCTCGGCAGGTGGCCACCTCCGAGAGGTTGACTCTTTTCGATCAGGGCGTCAGTATAGAAGGTTGAGCCATCCTCAGCTAGTGACGGGGTTCCAGTGGAACCGACGGCTGGAAGTGGGACAACCGGATTGGATTGGGTGAGAGAGGGGGGAGAATTTCACTCGGTAGAATGTACACCTACCAGGTGTTGGGGGTCAAGTGCTTCACAGGAGTGAAAGCCACCTCGGTGCCCTTTCACCACCTGACGGGGGTCAAGTCCTTCACCTGGTGTGAGAGTCACCGCTGTGCCCTGTCAGATTAACTTGGTTTCTTTAATTGTTGAGCTATTTTCGGGGAACTGTTCTAAAGTGTTATTAGAATTTTATTCGAAGCTCAAAATCCTTTAATTATTCATATCTTTCCAAACCGAATATTTTAAGAGCATTTTGCTTCATGACTTCTCACTACTATCCTTCAAGAAGTGAGAGTTAAATTTGTAAAAAAGGCATGACAAAGCTTTTGATATACTGTTAGTACATGAATCATGAAAAGTGTTTGTCTCTTTAGCCCAACTCACACACAGGGCTTACTGATATTTCTGTCTCATCACCCTTTTTACCATGATTTCAGGTGGATCCTGCTGTGGGGAGGAGTAGCTAGTGTTATCTGCCTTGGAAGAGAATGTTGTCCTTTATTTTTATGTATTGTTTTGGGGAGTTGAGAGTGGGTAATTTTATTTGTGGATTTGTTTTTGGGAATTCATGGATTTATTCTTGGGATGTAATAAATTCTAAGTTAAGGTATTATTTTTATTCCGCTATTTTATTTGTGTAACCGAGTTATAAAGACCCCTTGTCCTTTGGACGGGGCGACATCCCCGGCCCTGGCGGGCCTAGGTAGTGGGGTGTTACATCTATGCTAAGGATTTTATTCATGTTTATTGCTTTATTTCTGAGTTTATGCAAATAAGAGTACCTAGAGTACTCTAAAGTTTGAGAAAAAATTATGTGCAACCCTTTATACAAAAATTTGCATATGATTTTCTTTTACTTAAACCTGAATGTGAATGCATGCTTAATTTAAATGTTTTAAACCTTGATGCATAAACTCATTATCTGGGGCATAGTTTAGAATAGCACCCAAGTGTCGTAGAGTCATATCCAGCAGAAGGATTCCGGAGGCAGAGCCTGTGACACCGGAGTTTGACACAACTCAAATGCCATCACCTAACTAAGAGGGCGAGAACGAACCGGAAAGAACCTGTCGGTGTGACGATGGGGCAAGAATTCAACAAAATGACCGAGATTCTACAAACTCTGACTTAGCAGAGGAATCCAAGGGGGAAGACGAAGCCTTGGAGAGGTTTCTGAAATTTCAACCGCCCATTTTCTTGGAAGAAGCCGAGCAGGTCAAAAAGTTGAGCAGTGGATAGAACAGATGGAGGACATCTTCGCTACGCTTTATTACACTGAGAAGCGAATGGTGAAGTTTGCCGCATTCCGATTGAAGGGCCCAGTTCAGGCATGGTGGCAACGGGTCCAAGATGACTGGGAGATGATTGATCAAGACTGGACATGGGCCAATTTCATGGAAGCATTCAAAGCTGAATATATCCCTCAGTGGATAGTAGTGAAACGGGAAGATGAGTTCTAGAATCTGAAGCAGGGAGGTATGACGGTGGCACAGTATGTGGCACGTTTCACTCAATTGCCAAAGTACCGCAAGAGGTTGGTGGACACCGAATAGAACAGAATGAGGCAATTTGTCAAGGGTTTAAAGCAGGAGTTAAGAAGGACATTGGCACCTTCTCCACCAACAACCTATTTAGGGGCCGTGGACGCAGCCACCTGGACTGAGAATGAGGATTGCAACAGAATGGCACCAAGACTTTTCCTGCCGCCAAGACAACTGCTGAGACAGCAGCCCAACAAGCGCCTTGCCAACCAGCAGTGGTAGAACCGAGGAAAGCAAGTCCGAACAGCACCGATTGGTCCCACATAGAATCTTCCATTATGTCGGCACTGTGGAAAAAAGGGCCACATGGAGAAAAATTGTTGGTCTAGAGGAGGTGAGCGAAAATGCTACCACTGCGGAGACCCGAACCATCTGCGAAATACCTGCCCTAAACTTCTCCGAGTCGAACAAGGAAACCCAGCTCAATCGCGGGAGCTAATTGAGCCAATGCCACAGGGGCTTTTGCAATGGGAGCTTTCGGGAGTGGAACACAGAAGCTGCAAGTGAAAGCAAAAGTTTTCGCTCTCAACCGGGAGAAGGTTGGAGTTGATGCAACAATGGTGAAAGGTACGTTTACTATCCAAGGTCTTCCATTAATGCATTGATAGACCCTGGATCTACCCATTCCAATTTAAACAAGAATTGTGCATATCATTTGGTTGGGATGGAGTAGAACTACCTTTTACTTTGTTGGTGAGTACACCTTTGGGGAAAATGGTGCAAGCAGATCGATATGTGTGGAATTGTAAAATTGAAGTGGGGAGAAAAAGCTTGGAGGGAGACTTGATAGTCTTAGCTATTGATGATTATGATTTGATATTGGGAATAGATTGGTTGGCTAGGCATGAGGCTAGAGTAGACTGTAAGAATAAATCGGTTCAGTTCAATAGATCGAGATGTGATGTGTTGGAGTTCAATGGCAAGAGAGTAAAGGAATTGAGGCTTTTGATAGCTAGAGCAAAAGTCCGAAAATTGTTGAAGCAAGAAAGTCAAGGATATTTGGCCTATATGATAAATAAGCTAAAGAACCAGTGCACTCTTGAAGATACGAAGGTGGTAAAAGATTTTTTTTGACATATTTCCTGCAGAACTTACTTCTCTACCTCCTAACCGAGAAGTTGAGTTCACCATTGATCTAGTTCCAGAAGCGAAACCGGTGTCCCAAACTCCATATTGAATGGCACCAGTGGAGCTGAAGGAATTGAAGGAGCAGTCAGAAGAGTTGGTGAGGTAAGGTTACATCAGACCTAACACGTCACCCTGGGGAGCACCAGAGCTATTTGTGAAGAAGAAGGACGGGACCCTGAGGTTGTGTATCGACTACTGGGGCTTGAACAACCTGACCATCAAGAATAAATATCCTCTACCACTAATCGATGAGCTGTTCGACCAATTGCAAGAATCCAGTTGTTACTCCAAACTAGACTTGAGGCTAGGATACTATTAGGTGAGGATAAAAGAAAAGGATATTCCCAAGATGGCCTTCAACACATGATATAGTCACTGCGAGTTTGTGGTGATGCCTTTCGGGGTAACCAATGCATGATGTGTCCGGACTTGGGTATAAAAATCATATAAAAACTAAGCACATTCTTAATCAAATTTAAATTAAAACATTAAACCCAAATCACTCATATGAGCAAGCGTATTCATCATTACTGAGCATAGGATTCAAACGAGTATCGATCCTCAAGGAACAAGTAGACATTAATTACTTTTCTTTCATTGTTTAACTGACTCGATAAAACAAAACCGAAATAAAATAAAACAAAAGAAAATAAAAACAAAAATATATACATGTCAAGGATGTAGATTTATGTAATTCAAACCATTGATTAGATAACCATAATCTTGAAGTACCCAACCTCTATCATAACTAATTTTTCTCTTAGCATCATGAAGAATTAAAATAGACTCACTTCTTTCTCAATCCATGAATCTCTATCTTCTAGGTAACTTAGTATCATATACTCTGTCTCAACCAGTCTTACCCAGAAGATGCATTAAACACAATTCTTTGATTAAGTCCCATTCTCAGGCAAACTTAACCCATGAAATTAACCAATTGAATTCATATTCTAGCAGACATCAATTAACCTTTAATTACTCTGTTCTTGCAATTAACCCTATTTTCAGGCAAGTTAAAAGGCAATAAATATGAAATCAATCAATTTAAACGATCAACCCTATTCTCAAGCAAGTTAACGACACAATCAATTAATCTCGCAATCAATCCAAGTAATTAAATACCAAGAATAACAATCAGTTAATCAAAAGATCAAATAACTCTAAATACCATGAACGTCTAAACTAATGTCAAATTACAATAAAACAATTAAAACACCATTGTCAAGAAAATAAAACAAAGTAAAAGAAAGCACTCATAGACAAGCCACCTTCTTCTTCATTTGAAGACCTTCTTGTACAACCCTCATTGAATTGAAGAATTCCTCCTTGGATTGAGTGATTTTCTACGATGAATAATGAATTCTCCCATTTTTCTTGTGTTTTTCATCTATTTATAGGCTTAAGAAGTACCTAAACTCATAGGTACAAAGTTCTTGGCCGAGTAGAAGTTGAAAGATACTAAAACTCCTCAGGTTTTCAAAAACGCGTGGAAAAATCGCAGCACCGCCTCAAGGACAGAACACAGGCGGTGCCACCGGCGCCACCTATGTTCTGCTTCTCCACTTGTTCGCCGATTTTTCTCCAAATTTTGCGCATAAGTTCCAGAATTCAGTCGGCGCCGGTTCCAGCCTTACAGCCGGCACCGCCTCTACTCTATTTCACGACGATTTTGTTTCGTTTTATCCAAAAAAATATGAAATAATGAACAAAATACCTTTTCAATGGTAAAATCTCAAATATGAAAGAATATGACTAGTTATTACACAAAATGTCTTATAAAAGAGCTTCAAATAACTAAGCAAAGTATGACTAATTTAGCTCCTATCATATTGTCCCACACTTAGCTCTTTACTTGTCCTCAGGCAAAGTATCAAGAACAAGTAGGAAAAACAAAAAGTTTCAATCAAGTCACTCAATCAATTCCAAAACCATATCTTCAATGCTTTCTTCATTCATGAACATAAAACATATGATACTAAATCTTTCACAACCAATGCAAGACTTGTGTAGTGATAAATGACTTAGTAGAACCATCTCAATACTTCACAATATTCTCAAACTATTGGAAAGAAGTCAGTTCAAAAATAATATGCATTCCATAAGCTTACTTTTCATACACTCTCTCCACTAATCCGAGACATATCATGATTCTACTTAGATCAAGTAAGACTTTTAAGCTTGTAATGTAAGGTTAAAGGCTTGTAATATGGCTTAGCAAATGAAGGATATAGGTAAATCAAACATCAAAGAAAAACTGAGAGTTAGCAAGAAAAGGGTAACCAAAATAAATCTATAATTTCCAACTCTTCTTGCTCTCTTATTCCAAGAATCAATCAAACCATAACCTTATATGACAAACCTTATGCACTTCAAGCAAATCCTGCATTGTTCTCTTTTTCTTTCCACTCTTCTTATCATTAACTCTTTTTCTTACAAGATCACTCAATTTTCCAGCAATGGTGTCAAGTGTTTTATATGAACTTAACTTTCACAGTTCAATCACCATCCTTTTTGTGATCTTTTTTTCCTTTTTCTCTTTTTTTTTTCAATTCAATTATCTTTTCTTTTACTCCTCTTTTCTTTTCACTGCTGTTGTTCTTTCTCATTTTTCAACTCAAAATTTTTTTTCTTTCTTCCTCAATTTTTTAAACTTCTTTCTTCCATTCTACTTCCTTTCTTTTCCCAACTCCACTCGTAATTGATCCATGATTGAAAGTAACAAGTCATGATCTTTATCCCTGCATTCTTTCTCATCATACATATACTTTCATCCTTCAAGAGTATAAAGATTTGGAAAATTATACAAACTCTCAGCACAAACAATGGCCAAAATATTGTGATGGGCTTTAATGAAAGAAATCAACAATTTAGGCTCAAAATAGGTACTAGGGATATTATGAAAATAGATAGGCTTGAAAAGCTCAAACTATCCAAAGAAGGCCTATTACCGTCATCCCTAAGTTAAATCATGATTGCCTTTCTTATTTCGCCTCAAGAGGTATTCAAGTAAGTTCTAAAATGCTCCATGAATTTTAGTAGAAAAACAGGTTTAAGAACAATGCAAAGCATTAGATCAAGAACTACTTCATCCAAGTGCGTGCAAAAAGTCATGCATAAGCCATAAATGATCTAGAACATATGCTTGCTTTATAATCCTTGATAAAGACATGCATTAAAAATACAGCTTGAAATCTCAAAGAAAGTCCCCAAAAAAAAAAAATTGAAATTTTTTTGAAAATTTTGCTCACAAGAAGGATAAAGTATATGCATAGAAGAACTTTCAATCGAATCACTCCCCCACACTTAAACTGGACATTGTCATCAATGGCAAAATAAATAGAGCAAAGAAATACTGCCACGGGACTAAAAATAAAGGGGAAAAGAGAAGAAAAAAAATACTTCCATGACAAATTAGCTCCAAAAGTTTCACTCTTCTAAATCTTTAAATTTTCAGAACTTTTAAGCTAAATTTTTCTAAAGTAGCTCACCACTAAGAAAACACCAAGATAATTGATAAAAACTTGGACAAAGTATATCACCAAACCACTCCCCCACACTTAAATTGGACAATGTCCTCCTTGGCAAAAGATAAACACCAGAAAGTATCTCCAAAGGGACCAAAAATAATAAAGGGGTAGAAAGTTTAAGTAATACTTCCCAAGTGCAATAATGCTCCAATAGATAGCAAAGCTTGAGGTAAAGAGAAAGGCTTGTCCAAGAGGGCTTTATACCTAGAAAACAAAACACAAAAAAAAAGCACAAAAAAATAATAGCAAAATAAAAACATACCTAAATAAAAGAAAACAAACTAAAGAAAAAGACTAAAATAAAACAAAAACTCTCTACCCCCATCATGCCTCCTCATCAAACCTTTGGAAAATAGATTAAAGCTCCAAGATAGGCATAATGAATGTGGAAAGAACGGAGGATTTAAAAAAAATGGAAGGTTCATGAAAACGATTTGTCTTAGCAAAACCAAACATATAAACCTCATTCTCTAACATTCCTTTAGACATATAAATATATTTTTCAACATATGAGTGCACATGGTATCTAACGGAGGCATCAACTTTGAAATCACCGAGTAACCCTTCAAAAGAATTTTTACAATTTAAGTATGTCTCGACATGTCTAACCTGTTAGAAAGTCAAGGCAGAGCACAAGAAGTCAGCAGGATTGTTGTAACCGTTACCAGTACTTGAATAGAAATGGGAATAGGTGACCATGGACTTCGTCACTGGACTTCTTATGGCGAGGACCCAAAAGGACGCCATATGGGTAGTGGTGGATCGATTGACCAAATCAGCGCATTTCATACCAGTGAATGTAAGGGATTCAATGGAGAAATTAACTCAGACCTATGTGCGAGAAATAGTTAGATTGCATGGAGTACCTTCAAGCATTGTGTCCGACCGAGACCCGAGATTTACGTCCCGATTTTGGGGCAAGTTTCAAGAATCAATGGATTCTAGTCTGAAGTTCAGTACAGCGGCACATCAGCAAACCGATGGATAGTTGGAGAGGGTTATTCAGATGTTAGAGGACATGCTAAGAGCCTGTGTGTTAGATTTTGAGGATAAGTGGATCGAATATGTACCATATGCAGAGTTAGCCTACAATAACAACTATCAGTCTTTATTTGGAATGGCTCCGTATGAAGCATTGTATGGACGGAAGTGCCAAGTACTACTATACTGGAGTTGGTCGGAGGAGGACCACGTAAATAAGTCGGGAGAAGTTTGTGTTCAAGAAATGTTGGACAAGGTCAAGCTGATCAGGGAAAGGTTGAAAGTAGCCCAGAGCCAACAAAAGAGCTATGCCGATAATAGGTGACGGGAGTTAGAATTTCATGTGGGAGACAGTGTGTTCCTAAGGTTAACACAGAATAGAGGAATTCTGAAGCATCCAAAAAGTGGAAAGCTAAATCCAAAGTATGGGACCGTTTCCAATAAAGGAGAGAATTGGGCCAGTGGCGTATCAATTAGATGTGCCAGATGGGTTGACAGAAATACACGACGTATTTCATGTATCTCAGCTGAAGAAGTACAATGCCGATCCCGGACATATTTTAAATGATGAGCCATTAGTGTTGCAACCTAACCTGAGCTATGGAGAAACCAGTAAAAATAGTAGACCAAAGTAACAGGACTCTCCAGGACTCTCCAGAACAAGCAGATTCCGATGGTAAAAGTGCAGTGGGAGCATCATGGCACGAGAGATGCCACATGGGAAACAGAAGAGTGGGTAAAACGGAAGTATCACGATCTGAGATAAAGCTATGCCTAAATTTCGGGACGAAATTCTCCTAAGGAATGGAGGATGTGAAACCCCACCTAAAGCCAACCTTAGAGTAAGAAGTTCGGGATGCATATCATATTATTCTGCATAAAAATATAAATTTTTGAATGCTTTTATTTGCTTTAGAATTATGATTTATAGGTTAAAAGGCTTAGTTATGCTTATCGAGTAGGAAGGGTAAAACGGTAATTATGCTTGAGGTTAAAATAGGAAGAAGGCTTGAGGTTTAAATAAGAAGAATATTTGGGTGAGAAAATAAGAACAAGAGTTGATGTGGTTAAGTGGTTAAAGCTTTGTGATTTAATCTCTAATGTCTTGAGTTCAAATCTCATCACTTAAGTTTTATTTATAATTATCTTAGTTATGTTTGAAATTTTGTTTTCTTACATTCCTTAAAGATAGGAATGTTGTCTTAAGGGAAACATGAAGGGAATGTCTTAATCTTATCATCATGTCCTAAAAAGAATTCTAGAAGAATTCTTGTCCTTTTTATTACTTCGAACTATGTCCTAACATTTTCACAATTTAAATTATTTAAAATTCATCAAGTCTAATCTTTTAATTCCAGAAAATTCTGCGATAATTTATTAGCTTTGAATTTCAAAAACTAATCTTGGAAGTTAGAGGGTAGACCGAAAATAGGAGAGAAGTTAGGAAGGGTTCGCAAGGGAAAACAATCACCATGGTAGGACTTTTAAACTCATCGTCATAGTGTTCATCATTTCAATGAAGAAACCCTAGAAATTTTCAAGAACATTGACCAGTCCAGCTTTCAAAAAACTCAGCCAGTTTTCTAATCCATTTGCTGCTAGAAAAATGACCAATTCATGTAGCTTGAAGACTGGAATTTTTGTGCAAAATTCGGACTGCAAAAGACTGAACAAAACCAGAAAATTTTCTATGCAATTTCGCTGCACACCAAGCTGAAATTGAAGCTGTTTTTCTTGTCATCAATCCAGCAAAACTCCTCTGATTTTCCCCCAGAAAGAAGGCAGGAAACCAACCTTAAAAGACCCTCAAACACCCCTCAAAACTATCTGCAAATTGGGCTGAAGAAATGCAAAAATTCTGCACAGAAAATTCAGCAAACTTTTAAAACCTTGAACACCTTGAAACCAGAAAATTCCCAGCCTTGTCTCCGTAGGCCTAGGCCGAAAAACCACCTTCAAACCTCTGTAAAATGGACCTTGTTCAACTATGAACTGAACACCATTAACCTATCCACTTACCTTGAATACTTGGACTCCATAATCACACATCAAAAATCTCCTAAGATCACTCTATTCAAAATACATTTGAACTTCAAAAAAATTCCAGAATTTTGCTCCATGAAAACACTCTTGTATTAAGCTACTAAACTAGAAATTCCTCTACCATTAAGCATTGAATTTTGGCCAACCTTATAGCCTAAAAAGCCTTCATTCATTTCAGCAAACTAGCTAGTCCAGCCGACACCATTGAAGAACAAAGAAACCTCCATCAATCAAACACCATTAGCTTATCCTATACCTCAAACAACTCCATAATTTCCTCTATTTGAATTTCAAACAAAATCAAATTATTCTCTTCCCCTCTAGCTGAAAACTGAAACTCCTAATTCCCCTAAACCATTCAGCCAACACTATTCCAGATTTCATGTAGCTCGTCTCTCAAATTCTCTCAACTTTTTCCAAGAACACACACTAGATTCATTCAAGCTAAAACCTCCCGTAAACACATCCAATCACTCTTAAATACTCCATATTACTCCTACATAAGCCCTAGTGTTCATTTTTGATATTTATAATAAAAAATCTCGCAAACAAGAAATTGCAATCGGATCGAAAACCAGTTTTTTTCTTGATGGTCTCAAGAACGTCATCAAGGTAAATCAAGAACAACTTCTTTGTCCATCGTCTTCCATTCAACCTTCAATGTACCATACTAATGATCTCTCTCTCTCTCTCTCTCTCTCTCTCTCTCTCTCTCTCTCTCTCTCTCTCAGCCGAAATGGTTGATCAACAACTATGGCTATTTTTTTTTTCTTCTTGGACAACTCAAGACTCTCAATCACGCGTGGACCTTCTTTAGTCTTCATCGAAGTAATTGAAAATCAAGTATTTTTCCCTTAATCCTCTTTTTTAATTTTGAATTCATGTCTCTTAGGTGTTGTTAGGAAGGATAGGATATAAATGGGGTATTGAGTGTATGCATGTGAATGAAGGGGTTTGGGTTAGGACATGAGGATGGTTGTATATGAATAAGCTATATGAATTTTCTTGGGAATCAATGTATGTTCATCATGTCTTAGGAGGGTTATAGATGTTTAAAGCATGTTAGATGTTATGGCACCTATGGTGAATAGGATTTTTATGTTCTTATTTCCGTTGTAGCCATGAATGATGAATATGCCTAGTAGGGATTTGGCCACGTGATAGTATGTGTTGATTTAAGCTTATGTCCATGAATGGATTAGTTTATTGTTTGATGATTCATGAATCTTGTTTAGCAACAGGAAAATCATGATTATTTTCTTGTTAATCCTATGTTATTTCTATTAACAAATTTTATTACCTTAATTAATATTACTACTATATATATATATATATATATATATATATATTAAAAAGGTTTCAAAATCCCTAGGAAGATTTGGAAATGGAATATTAAATGAAATACTGATATTTTATTAGTCAAATAAATAATGTCTTTTATTAAAAATAATATATATATATGTATATATATGTATAATAGTAAATAAAATCTTTTATACAAATAATAATAATAAATAAAATATTAATGACCTTGTAGACCATAGTTAAGACTTTTACCTATATTCATAAATATTGTTTTTATTAAAATTTATTTGTTATTTATTAATCAAATTTTAATATAATTTAGTTATTATTAATTTTATTTATTACTAATTATTTATTATCTATTAATTATTAATTAAAAATTTAATTTAATTTATTATTTTATTATAATAATATATTTAAAAATTACCATTTACTAATATTAATTCGGATTTAGTACTATTCAGTATTTAAACACTAGTTTATTTATTAATAATAATACTCAAAATTTATTATTTGAACCTATAACTTATTAGTAATTATTTTAGAATCCCTAGTTATTTTAACTTATCAAACTATATTTATTTTATAAAATCCTTTATCATCTAGCCTTAAAGCTTAGGACATTAAGGTCATGGTTAGTCATGGTTGTAACTAGTTGAGTTATGAATTATTTATGTAAGGCAAATATAGCTCGAATGTAACCTTATGCCTTGTGTTTACTCCAAGCGGGGTTAGGTTGACCTTGGAGGATTTTTGAATTCGAGCAAGCAAAGGATTAGGTAAGCTCCTGCATGGAGTCATTTGAAGACCAAAAATTATTGTGGCAGGCCAAATGCAATGTGTATGATCATTCGTTGTAAAGACAATTAAGGATTGTTTTCCTTTTTATTTTAGTTAAGCAAATCATTTGGAAATTAAACAAGCAGTTCTACTCAAACGCTAAACTCTCTCTAAAACCCAACTTTGACAAGCATTTTAGAAACCCTTAATTGCTATTTCCAAGTAAATCGTTGTATGATCAATTTTTTCTCAAGTGGGACAAACAACGTTGAGTACTCAATTAGGGTAGACAACTAGGACTAGTCTTTGAAGGGTTAGAGTAAGTCTCTCAGTAGATGACCACTTCTGAGAGGTGAGTCCTTCCCGAATAGGATGCTAGTCCGGTAGGTCATACCGGTCCAAGTTTGCAAGTTTCAGTCATGTGAACTATGTGTTTTCGGAGTGGACAACTGGTAAGTTTGGGTGTAGGTCATACCGGTTGTATTTATTGTGCACATGTATGGTTTGGAAAGCAAAACACCACTCTTTAATTTTTAACATTTATTTAATGCTTTCTAGCACTTTCTCTTATAAAACTTTTACAACTTGCATATATGAACTGTTTTACCTGAAACACTCAAAGCACAACACGGGCTTACTAAGATGTTTATCTCACCACCTTTTATGTCATGTTTTCAGGTTGATCCTGCTGTGAAGGTCATTAGCTAGATTGTTGCTTGTGATTTTTGAAGACTCTTTGCTATTTTCCTTATGTGATGTTTGAAGAGATTGTAGCAGATAAGTTATTTTGAATTTGTTCATGTATTATTGGGTTATAATAAGTTTAATTTTAAAGTATTTCTTTTATTTTATTTTATGTGACCTAGTTGTAAAGACCTCTTGTCCTATGGACGAGACGACATCCCCTGCCCTGTTGGACCTAGGTAGTGGGGTGTTACAGATTATGTAATTGTTTAATTTCTATTGTCTGGAAAATCTCACCAAAGAATTATACCAAGAACGTACATGATCTCTAAACCAAATAGCAAACTCTATATCAACCCTTCTTTCAATGTTTGCACTATTTATACCAGGCATCGAAGCATGCAAGAGCATTTTAAATTTTCTATAACCAAATATTCGACAAGATTAATATATTTCTGGCTTTTAATCATAATCAAATCTATATAAAGTTTTATTGAATCAAACATACTCAAAATACAATTCCACCTGCTGAAAATTATATAGTATGTCCTTTGTGGAAACTTTCAATTGTTTTCCTGTCAAATATCGACTCTCTATCTTGCTATATTTTCTTTCAACAAGTTTACGTATTGACAACACTTCTTCTTGTGAACTGTGTGAGGCACCATCATCATTACAGGTTAGTACTCTGCTCTTAGTTTAGACATGAGACTCAAAATAATATAAGAAGCACGTAGATACATCTTCAATGAGATAAGCATTGCATATTGACCTTCAACTCCAGCCTTATTTCTCACCTTACCCTTATGGTCATGCAAATACCTAACATGTCAACATAAAATAGACTTCAGTCATCTCTAGAATTATTATTCAATTGTTGAAACATTTAATTCTCTTGTAGATTAACCAAAAAACAAAAAGAAAAATCTCTCAAAGGGATATATCTATCTTTATTGCACAGGACCACCAATTCTAACCTTGTATGGCAAATGAACTAGTAAAAATATCATAACATCAAAAAATGCTACTGGAAAAAATCTCTCAAACTTACAAATTAATAGAGCAATATTATTCTCTAGATTACGCATATGTGACCCCGATAAATTTGAAGAATACAAAGCTCTATAAAAAAGGCTTAACTCAGTCAAAACACTCCATATCTTTAATAGAAGAAATTCTCATAAGCCTATAGGTATTAACTATTCCATAAACACATGACAATCATAACTTTTCATGTCAGATATCTTAACTTGTTTTAACTCAGAATCCAGGGCCCAATAGAACCAACACCATGGGAGCATCCGGGAGTGGAGCACCGAAGCCGCAAGTGAAAGCCAAGGTATTCGCTCTCAACAGAGAGGAGGTTGAGACCGATGCAGCAGTAGTGGAAGGTGCGTTTACTATCCAAGGATGTTCCGTTAATGCATTGATAGACCCTGGCTCTACTTATTCCTATTTAAACAAGATTTGTACATGTCATTTGGGTTGGGATGGAATAGAGCTACCTTTTAGTATAGTAGTGAGCACACCTTTGGGAAAAATGGTGCAAATGGATCAGTATGTGCAAAACTGTAAAATTGATGTGGGGAGAGAAAGCCTGGAGGGAGATTTGATAGTATTGGACATTAAAGATTATGATTTGATATTGGGGATGGATTGGTTAGCCAAGCATGGGGCTAGGGTAGACTGTAAGAATAAATCAGTCTAATTTATTGGACCGGGTTATGATGTGTTGGAATTCAATGGCAAGAAGGTAAAAGAACTGAAGTATTTGATAGCGGGGGCTAAGGTCCGAAAATTGTTGAAGCAAGGATGTCAAGGGTACTTGGCTTACGTGATAAACAAGTCGAAGGACCAGTGTACTATGGAGGACACCAAGGTGGTGAAGGACTTTCCCGATGTGTTCCCAGCGAAAATTGCTTCTCTACCTCCCAGCCAAGAAGTGGAATTCACCATTGACCTAGTATCGGGAGCAGAACCAGTATCGCGGACCTCGTACCGGATGGCACCGGCAGAGCTGAAAGAACAGTTAGAGGAGTTAGTGAAGCAAGGCTACATCCGACCTAACACGTCGCCCTAGGAAGCGCCTGTGCTATTTGTGAAAAAGAAGGATGGGACTCCGAGGCTATGTATCGACTATCAGGGCCTAAATAATCTAATGATCAAGAACAAGTATCCCCTACCGCTAATTGACGAGCTCTGCGACCAGTTGCAAAGATCCAGTTGCTACTCCAAATTAGACC
The DNA here is from genome assembly GCA_026120185.1 of Voacanga thouarsii. Lineage (NCBI taxonomy): Eukaryota > Viridiplantae > Streptophyta > Magnoliopsida > Gentianales > Apocynaceae > Voacanga > Voacanga thouarsii. Next base: position 66,843 of record JANUWF010001704.1, read on the forward strand.
TAAGGCAAGGGTACTACCAAGTGCGGATAAAAGAGGAGGATATTCCCAAGAAGGCCTTCAACACCAGATATGGGCATTATGAGTTCGTGGTAATGCCATTCACGGTGTCCAATGCTTCAGTAGTATTCATGGACTTGATGCATCAAGTGTTCCGGCCCTACTTGGACAAGTTCATGGTAGTCTTTATCGACGACATTTTGATTTACTCTAGGAGTCCGGAGGAACATGCGAAATATCTGAAGCTCATATTAGAGAAACTGCGGGAGCACAAGCTGTACGCCAAGTTCACCAAGTGTGAATTCTGGCTGGACAATGTCGCGTTTCTTGGTCATGTGGTGACCAAGGAGGGAATCAAGATAGACCCAGCAAATGTTGAAGCAGTGTCGGACTGGAAGCAACCGGAAAACATCATCAAGATTCGAAGTTTCTTAGGATTAGCTGGTTACTATAGGAGGTTCATCAAAGGGTTCTCGACACTCGCATTGCCTATGACACGATTGCTGAGAAAGGATGCTCCATTTGTGTGGAATGAAAAATATGAGAAAAGTTTCCAAGAATTGAAGTGAAGACTGATGACAGCGCCGGTATTGAGTCTGTCAGAGGAAGATAAGCCTTATGCACTGTACACCGATGCCTCGAAAGAAGGATTGGAAGCAGTGTTGATGTAAGACCGGAAAGTGATAGCTACGCTTCTCGGAAGTTGAGACCTCATGAAGTCAACTACCCTACTCATGATCTGGAGCTAGCAGCTATCGTGTTCGCTCTAAAGAAATGGCGACACTACCTATACAGAGCTATGAAGTGTTCACCGACCACAAGAGTCTGAAGTACATCTTCACTCAGAAGGATCTGAACTTGAGGCAATGAAGATGGATGGAATTCTTGGAAGACTACCGTTGTCTAATCAACTACCATCCCGGGAAGGCCAATGTTGTAGCTGATGCACTAAGCAGAAAAGTTGGTATGGCCAGGCTAAGAGTGCAGGAGAATCAAGCGGTTCATGATGTGTTGGACAGAAGGGTGGAAGTGCAAGAAAAGAGGATTGTCGTTAGCAACCTGAAGTTAGTACCGGATTTAAGACGGGAAATTGTGGAAGCTCAACAAAGTAACGCCGAGTTTCAGCTTTTCAAGGACAAGAAGCTCAAGTGACAAGGCAGTGAATTCCGGTAAGACGAAGAAGGAGTTTTACATTTCAGGGATCGGTTGTGTGTACCTGGAGAGCAGCAATTAAAGGACCGAATTTTGGAAGAGGCGCACAAGAGCAAGTACGCCATTCATCCGGGGGAAGTCAAGATGTACCAGGATCTGAAGAGGGCCTATTGGTGGCCCGAAATGAAACGGGATGTGATCAAGTATGTCTCGACCTGTCTCACCTGTCAAAAAGTCAAATCAGAGCACAAGAAGTCATCGGGAATATTACAACCATTACCAATACCGGAATGGAAGTGGGAGGAGGTGACCATGGACTTTGTCACCGGACTTCCTATATCAAGGACCCAGAAAGACGCCATATGGGTAGTGGTGGATCGACTGACCAAGTCGGCTCATTTCATACCGGTAAATGTAAGAGACTTTATGGAGAAGCTGGCTTAGACTTATGTGCGAGAAATAGTCTGTCTGCACGGAGTGCCTTCAAGTATCGTGTCTGACCAAGACCCAAGGTTTACATCTCGATTTTGAAGAAAGTTTTAGTAAGCAATGGGGTCGAGTCTGAAATTCAGTATGACGGCGTATCCGCAGACCGATAGGCAGTCGGAAAGGGTTATACAGATATTGGAAGATATGCTGAGAGCCTGTGTTCTAGATTTCGGGGATAAGTAGATCGAGTGTGTACCATATGCAGAGCTGTCATATAATAATAGCTACCAAGCTTCAATCAGGATGGCACCGTATGAGGCTTTGTATGGACGCAAATGTCAGGTACCGCTATACTGAAGTTGGTTAAAAGATGGCCACGTGAGCAAATCCGGGGAAGTCTATGTCCAGGAGATGTTGGATAAAGTAAAATTGATCAGGGAAAGGTTGAAGGCGGCTCAGAGCCGACAGAAGAGTTATGCGGACAACCGGCGGAGAGAATTAGAGTTTCAAGTCGGGGACAACGTATTTCTGATATTGACGCCGAATAGGGGAATCTTGAAGTATCTGAAGGGTGGAAAGCTGAATCCAAGGTATTTGGGGCCATTCGCGATAAAGGAAGAATTGGACCAGTAGCATACCGATTGGACTTGCCAGATGGATTGACGGGGATTCGTGATGTGTTTCATATGTCACAGTTGAAGAAGTACAATGCCGATCCCGATCATGTTCTGAATAATGAGCCGTTGGTGCTGCAACCCAATTTGAGCTATGTGGAAAAGCCCGTGCGAATATTGGACCGCAGTATCAAAAATCTCCGGAACAAGCAGATACCGATGGTGAAAGTTAAGTGGGAGCATCATGGCACGCAGGATGCCACATGGGAATCAGAAGAGTGGGTTAAGCAGAAGTATCTCGATCTAAAATAGAGGTATGCCTAAATTTCGGGACGAAATTCTTCTAAGGAGGGGAGGATGTGAAACCCCAGTTGGAACCAACCTTAGAGTAAGGGGGTTGGGATGCATATCATATTTTATTACATGCATAAATATAATTTTTATATGATTTTATATGCTTTAGATATGTGATTTATAGTCTAGAAGGCTTAAATGAGTTTTTTGAGTAAGAAGGGTAAAACGGTATTTTTTTGCTTGAGGGGAAAATAGGGAGATAACTTGAGAATTAAATAGAAGAAATAGTTGGGAGAGAAAATAAGAGTAAGAGTTGTTGTGGTTTAGTGGTAAAAGCCTTGGAATTAATTCTTGAGTTCAAATTCCATCATTAGAATTTTAGCATGATTAAATTTTATTTTTGTTTGGGAAGGCTAGGTTTCTGCCTTTGCATGATTTAGTGAAGAGTATGAGTGTTGCCCTAGGGGAGACATGATAGGAATGTCCTAATCCTACTCTTGTGCCCTACAAAAAAATTCTAAGGGTTTCATACCCTTCTTGATTCCCTAGCTTTCCTTAATTCTTAATCAATTAGGTTGATTAATTTGTTCAAGCCAATTTCATTTCAGAAAATTCCAGCAAAGATCTTTGGGACTTAGGTTTCGAAAATGGCTATGAATAAGTCATCTTGTTGGCCGAAAATGGGGAGGAGTAGTGGAAGGTTCCCAAGAGAATTAATCTCCATGGTTGAACCTTCAAACTCCAACTTAAGTATATTCATCTTATTCATGTAGTAATCTAGAATTTTTTTCAGATTTCTAGCTTCTTGTTCAGTCCAAGTGTTGAAACATTCAGCCATCATTCCCTCCCAAATGCTGCCAGAAAAATAGCCCTCTTGACCAGCTTGAAATATGAAATTATAAGGCCAACACCGGACTGCACAAATGCTGTGCTAACTAGAACATTTTCTAGACAACTTTCGCAGCTTTGGTGATCCTAAACCAAGCTGATTTTTCCAGTTTTTCACTCAGCATCTTAGCCATGTTTTTCCTCCATAAAGAAGGATAAAAACCAGCCTTGAGAGACCTCTGAATACCCCTTCAAATCTGCTACAAATCGACTGGAAAATGGTAGAAATTCTACCCAAAAAAATTCCGTCAACTTGTGAAAAAGCTGAATAGAATTTTTCAGCTTTGTTCCTCCTTCAGCCATGTCCGAAACTCCACCATTTTTCTGTACAAACTCCCCTTAAACAGCCATGAACTGAGCTTCATCATCTTCCCCAACATTCTGCTCGAAAACCAGTCTATGGTGGCTCCTAAAATAACTCCATCAATTACTCCAATCAAGCCATTGATTGAAGACCAAAATTCCAGCAAACATATTTAGTAAACTACCATAAATCATCCCTCAAACAACCAAAAATCTCTTCACCATTGTGCACCATATTTTCGGCCACCATTAAGCCCTTCACATAGCTTTCATCCCAGCAAAACCACTGATCAACCTGCCGGCCATTGGAGCTTCCAAAAGCTCTCCATTGACCAAGATCTTCTTACCATATTTTGTTTCCAAATTGATCTCCTAAAATATTCTTTTGGTATTTCAAATAACCAGCTTTCCTTTTCTTTTCAAACCAGAAAATTCAGTTGCCAAAACCCCTCGAGCAATTCGGCCACTCACTTGCACAAAATTTTCGCCAGCTCTCCCTCGATCCTTTTCATTCTCTTCAACATTCAAGAACACCTATTAACCTTCTCTCGCCTAAGGCCACCAAAACCACTTCAATCTTCTTCAAAAAAATTCCATATTGTACCTACTAACTTAGATGAATCCATTCCTATCACTTTTAACATCAAACTCAAAAATCAAGCCCTCTCATTTGGATAAAAAAAACCAGTATTTTCGAGAAGGCCAAGAACACCTTCAACGTAAGCATGATCAATCGCTTCCATCTTCACTCATCTTCAACTTCTAATGAATATATGTATATATAATCATACTAACAAGCTCTCTCTCTCTCTCTCTCTCTCTCTCTCTCTCTCTCTTAGTCGAATGCTCTCTCTCTCTTAGCCGAATGGATACTTCAACCATGGCCATATTTTCTTCATCTCTCTTGGGCAGATCAAGTCTCCTAAGGGTTAGGATCCCTTCGAAACTACTCCAAGGTAGTCATCAATCAAGTAAGCATCTTCAAACTCTTCTTTAAATTCTAGATTCATGTCTCTAGGATGATATTGGAAGGAGATGGATTATGATTAGGGTTTGAGCATGTGTTATTGTGAAGGAGTTGAGATTGAAGCATGAATAAATATGTGTATGTGATGGAGATGGGAATTGATGCATGAGTTGATTGTCTTGGATGATTGTATGGCTTTTTAGGGTTTGTTGCATGTCTTCATGTCATGAGTGGTTTATGTTATCAAGCATGTTAGAGATTATGTCACCTTTGGTGAATAGGGTTATGTTCATGTATTTTTGTTAAAGCCATGAATATGTTTATGTTAGTAGAGTTTGGATCATGCCTTGGTAAATTTAGATCCATGCATTTATTCATGATTTAGATTATTTGATGAATTGGTGTGGAGTGTATGTTCATGATTATGGTTAGCAATAGAAATATGATCATGACCTTGTTGTCCCTAAGCTAAATTTATTTCATCAATAAAATGATTATTGCTATATCTTCTTCTGGTGAATTTCGAAAAATCCTAAGAAAATGTGGATTTGGTATCTTATATAAATAATGATATTTTAGTCAAATAAATGATAACTTTTATTAAAACAAATAAAATATATAGATATTATGTAAAATAAGAATATCAAATAAAGCCTTTTTCATAAATAATCATAATAGACAAAATATTAATTTAGTAAGTCTTATATATTCATAAATACTATTAAAATTTATTTATTAGCTTTTAATCAAAACCTATTAAAATTTACTTACAACTGATTCTAGCTACCAATTACTTTCTAACCATTAATTATTACTAGATTATTATTTTACATAATTCCATCTAGGACCTAGGACCCTTAATCAAATAAACCCAAATTTATTTTTAGCAATATTTAAACTTCCCACTTATTGTTCCTATTTTCCCAAACTCTAGTTATTTTAATATCAAGTTAGATTTATTTTATAAACCTTTTTATTTATTTATCTCACCTTAAAGCTTGGGACACTATGGTCATAGTTGTAGTAAGTTGAATTAGGTTTATTTGTGAAAGTGAATTTCAGCTTGAGTTTAATTATGGCTTATATTTACCCCAGGCAAAGTTAGGTCAACTGTTAGAGACCTTTGTTTTATCTCGAGCTAAGGATCAGGTAAGCTCTTGCATAAAACTTGTTGTAGCAAAAAGTTATTATGGCAAGCTAAACCCAAAGGTTGTGAACACTGATTTGGTAAAGGCAAATAGGGACTGTTTCCTTTCTTGTTTCTGTCAAACCAATTATTTGAAAATCAACAAACAATTTTATTCAAACACTAAGCTATTTCTAAACTGATTTTGACAAAAACTTTGGAAATCCTTAATTGCCATCTACAAGTGGTACTATGTTTTATTCATTTTCCCAAGTGGGATATATATATTACGTTGAGTACTCAATAAGGGTAGGCTAGTAGTACTAGTTTTGAAGAGCAAGAGTGAGTCTTCTGGTAGGAGGCTACCTCCAAAAGATAAACTCAACTTGGAGAAACGTCAGTACTACTTAGTCATGCTGGTCCGAGCTAGCAGTTTTCAGTCATGTGGACTGTGTATTGCTAGAGTGGACAACTGATTTTGTTTGGGTGTAGAGAAGGAGGAGAATCTTACCCGGTAGGCCGATCACCTACCTTTTGTCAGTCTGCACAAAGTGTGGCATTCTGACCGTTGTATGGTTGTGGGGCCCAACATGTGGTAACCCATGACCACCTTTTGAGTGGTTGGTTTTATTGAACATGTATGGTTGGAAAAGCCAAAACGCCACTCTTGATTTTGACTATTGTTTATTGCTTGCCAGCGTTTCTCTTATGAAGATTTTACACATTACATTCACGAACTGTTTTCACTAGACACTCAAAACACACATGGACTTACTGAGATTTTATCTCATCACCCTTTTTACCATGATTTCAGGTCAATCCTACTGTGGGGATGAGTAGCTAGTATTGTCTACCTTGAAAGAGATTTTGTTATCAGTCTTTATGTAATGCTTTGGGGAAGTTGAGAGTGAATAATTTTTGTTATGGATTTATTTTGAATTCTTGGATTATAATAAGTTTTAATTTTAAAGTATTATTTTATTCTATTATTTAGATTGTGTGACCAAGTTATAAAGACCCATTGTCCTTTGGACGGGGTGACATCCCCGGCCCTGTCGGGCCTAGGTAGTGGGGTGTTACACTCGGGATAATGCCACCGGCCAACAAGAATACTACTTCCTTAATAGCTCAAATGGATAAAAAAAAATATCCATACACAATCCAAGTCAAATATTTCGAGGCTCTGCTATGAAATCAGGATATGTTTAATCAAAATGCTACAATGCCTCACCATCACATGGATGATTCATTATCCCATCATCGACTTAACTTTCTGCATGCCATCTCATGTGCTCTACTATTGTTTTAGATGTATAAAGTCTCTATAACCTTAAAGTGAGTGGAAAATGGTACATCTTCTTCAAAGTAATCTCTTTCTATTGTTTATTCTTTCCAATTCTCTTTTTGCGAGCATACCTAGTATGACCACAAAACTTGCATTCTCTACTATCATTGTCTTCTTTCCAATAAAGTGAGGACATTATATAGGCCAGTGCATTCAGCATCAGGAATAGATTTAGCATTATTCTACTTGCTTCTGGTTCTAGTTCAATACAAATATGAGGATACAAACAAATCAAATACAAATTGCAATTGGAAACAACCTTCACCTATCAACCTTTACCTATTAATATTTCTACTTCGTACATCCCATTGAATACAAAGTAAACAACATCACTTGAATTTGTTACTGCATCTACTATATTCTAAATTAAAATCAAACTTAATACAAAATACACAGTCATTTAAAACTCAGTAGTTCTAGAATGAAGCTTAAAAGAAGAAAGGAAGAAATAATGCAAAATGCCAGAAATCACATCCTCAAGCTAATTCAGGTAAACAAATGCATAGTCATGTCCTCTATTTTTTGTGTTTAGATATGATTTTCCTCTAACAAAACGATCATGTATTTAAAATTAGAAAGCACTATTATCTTATGTATATTAAAATTAAGAAGTTACGTTTATTATATCCCATATTGATTATGAGTCTTATGATCTAATTACCAATATATAAGTCAAGTTATAAGCTTTCTAGGATATCCTAATTCATTTTGATACGGATATAGTTTAGGTGAGTGTAGCCTTGCGAGACAAGGTATGTATAAAGTGTAATTGTGAATATGCGTAAAACACCAAGAATATCCTTATGTAAATCTCTTGATGGATATTAACAAAGTGTTTCATGATTTTTATCATAGATATAAGCTTGATTAAATAAGTCGAACCACATAAATCTTGTATAGCTTGTTTTATTCTTTTTGTTTTTCTATTTTCGTTAATTATCCAGATCTAGATTTCCTAATACATTTCATTCACAAAATTCTCAATTCAATTCAAAATGAAATTAAACCATTAAGTGGTCAAGAAATAGACAAGTAGAACAATCCTCGGCTTTCATATGGCTACCATTCTTAGAGAATTGATCAACGAGCTTGATGTTAACTTTAATCGAGTTGGGTAGGATTCTAGTTTACAAGTTCCATCCAGGAAAAATGTTGCCACAAAACCTAATTCTTAATTAAAATTGATTGCAATAGAAAACTATATAGATTTTGAGACAAAAGAGAACAATGGATGGAGAAAGAGTAGAAGGTTGCTCTTGCAAACTAAATCACATCATGTGTACGGACTATTGTAATATACATGCACCTAAATCACTTGATCTATTCTTAAAAAGCATATGGATATAAATATTTCTTAGTCATCCATATCCAAATATTCTAGCCTAATATATACTCTAGCCTTTTTTTACCAAGCTGCACAAATGAATTCTTCCATATGCTTGCAGTGATTTGGAGACTGGGTAGTACTTGATCATATGATGTTAAGGAGAATGAAGTTAAAGAACTTGTTATTAATGTGATGGGGGTGGAATTGAAGGAAATGCGCAAAAAATGCTTTAGAATAGAAGGAAAAAAAACAACAGCTAGTAATGCTTAGGGGTCATCAAAGTTAGCTGATGCTAACTCAGAGAAATTCATAGAAGACACATTGTTGGAAATTAATGGAATTCGCTCAATCAAAGTCCCCAACAACAAGACTTTACTCAAAAGATTATTTGGATATAAATAGGATGCGAAAGCATACCTTGATCCGTAATGATTTGCTATCACAAATCTGAGTTCGTTGGTTCTTTTAATTGTTACATATACAGCCTTCTTCCTCAAAGAGGGATAGGAACTCCAAAAGATGGTTAGGGTTCTCAGTACTTGCAATTATAGCCATAACCCTAATATATTTATATTATTGTGCAATTACTAATACAGCCCATTGTAGTTTTTGTAACTACGGCCTCAAGTTTCTACACATTATAAATAACTCCACACTTGATTAAGATGATAAGCCCATATAGTTAATCGTAGATCACTGTAATTAAGTCTTAAAATTTATAACAAAAATAATCACATAATTAATTTAGCAGTACATATCCGTCTACATGTCCAAATGCTAAATAGTATGCCTACACATGAATTAAGTCCAAAATTCTAACAATCTCTCACGTAGACTTATGTTCATGTGTATGTGTAGTAGATCGAATAACTATGTGAAAGTTATGGATTAATAGAGGCGCTAACAAACTTAGTTTGTCATCTTGAACCTATCTTATCCAATAGTTTTGTTAATACATAGATCAAAAAGGTCTTTGCTACTTTAAAAACACAACTAAACCCAACATTGTTCACAAGTATTAATTTAACTAAATGACCTAGCTTGAGTATAGATGTGTAGTATAGAAATTATATATTAATGTCATCTATATATACCTATTTCCAACTAGTCCATATGAGATTATTTGACCAAATATAATATCTAAGGTGGAATTGAATAACTAAACTTTATTGTATTAATGAGCAAATGGTAAAATTGTATCATCTTGGAGCATTAATAAGAATAATAAGCATAAATATAAACTATGGACTCCCACTGAATTCAGACACCTTCTAGATATCAACATCCATACTAGTAGCATGCTCTATAAAGGCTTTCGGTGTCAAATCTTTAGTCAACGGATCCATAAGAATGGAGCTTGTCGTAATAAGCTTAATACTAACCATACCATTATGAACTTACCCTTTCACAATAAAGAACTTGAGGTCTATGCATTTAGACTTTTTAGAGCTCTTTTTATTATTTTAATACTAGACTACAACCTTGTTATCGCAAAATAATTTAAGTGGTTTCTTGATCTCGATCTCGTCAATCACACACAATCTTGTAATAAAATTTCGTAACCAAATAGCTTTATTTGATGCCTTATAACATGCTACAAATTTTGCCTCCATAGTGGATGAAGCAATGAGTGTCTATTTAGCACTTGATAAGTGCTTATCATATATATTTTCTATTGTATTTGTGTGTTAATTATGATAAATTCTTTTTCGATTCACTACTTATCACATCTTTTTCATCTTATTTTTGAAAAGAAATGAAAATTATCAATTTTAAATGAACAAGAATGAAAATGAAGGAGAAATAAGAAAAATAAAGAAGCCAAGACAGAATGTTGGCGGCCCAAAACTTCCCTAGGCTACCTAAAGACCTCACTTAGGCACCCAGAACTAGAAGATTGGTAGCCTAGGGAAGTCCTTGAACCCTAGGCCGCCTAGAAGTATAGAATCGCCCAGTATGTCCAGAAAAATGGCAGCCTAGGGACTCTCTGTGCCGTCTAGTAGAAAGTATGGTCATGTTTTTCCAGAAGCTTGGTAGCCCAGGGTAGTACTTCCCAAGCCTCCCCATAAGTGCAGAAAGCACTATTCTGGTGAGATTTGAAGACATAAATGACAAGATTTTTGAAATACTCCTTTATAGCTTTAAAGCGGAGCTCTTGGGGAGTACTTGAAAGATTGGACTTAGGGTTTCTCTCCTAGAACCTTAGGTTTGAGAGTTTGTATAAAAAAGGAAGAGGAAGACTGATTGATTTAAGAAGGAAGAAGAGTAGGTTGCAAGAAGATCTCAAGAAGAGGAAGAAGATGGCTTGTTAATGGGTTTTTCCCCCTTTTCTGTAAATCTAACTTTGCAATTCTTATGCTAAAATTTGATTTTTAATTGTAATAAATTGTCGTACCCTATTTTATATTTTCATTTGATGTATTTTACTTGGATCTATGATTTTTTTTTCTCTATGGTATTTGGTTATTTATGTTCATTATGTTATTTTGGTTGAGTTGGATTTTAAATAATTTCCTTCAATTATTTGTTCTATCTTAATAATTTCAAGAGATGAGGTTAAAGTTTGAACAACCACTTAGCTAATATAATATTTTCCATCTTCAATTAACCCGAGAGGCAAGTTGGAGATTAGGGTTGATAACTAATAAGTTTGGAAATCGCCTAGAGATAGGGATTTTAGCTTCCAGATGAATTGAGTTTATGAGTTGTAATTAATGCCTCGTTAGGTATGATTGATTATGTAGAGATACTAGCTAACTAATCAAAACTTGGGATTAAGGATCTTATAACTTGAGAGAGAATGAGATTGATTTTTTAGTCACACCGGTGCCCAAAGTTAGAATCTATGCATCCAAGTGGGTACTCATGTTTAAAGTGTCTAATGGGGGAATCCCTTCTGTTGCGTGGGTTTTATCTCTTTCTAATTCCTGAATGAACTTATGACTCTCTCTTGTATTAGAACATAATAGGTCTCCTAGTGTAGTTAGTAATTATACCTCACACTTTTATTTGGCTAGACAATAAGAAAAGAAAGAAGTAAGGGTAGTTGCTATGTCCCCTAAGGTTCTTCAATACTTGCCAACGATACCGTTAATACATGATAAGTGCACTTCCCTATATGTATATATTGTATTAATTGAATTGGCATTTTAATTTACAAAACTTGTGTGATTGTGGTGCACTATTTATATGAATTTTATATACACAAACATGCATATCAAGTTTTTAGTGTCGTTGCCAAGGAATCGTTTATGGCAATATTCTAAAAACTTTGATTCTTGTTAATTTAGCATTTTTGTAATTGTGAATATTCTCTTTTATTTTGTTTTAGATTGAATTTTTTCTTCTATTTCTTTTTGTATGATTTTTGTATCTTTTGTAATCTTAGGGCTTGATTTTTCTTGTTAATAACTTTTTCTTTAGCTTGAGGTTTTGTGTTGTAATTTGAAACTATCATCTTAGCTAGCTATTTATAGTGATGTGGGCACAAACACAAGAGCGTCATAATGGTGATAGGTTAGCAAGATTAGAAGCTTTTATTGATGTTTTAAATAGTACAGGTAGTAACTAGAATGTAATTCCCCTGGACGACCAAGGCATGAGTTGTGAGTTATATAGAGAAGAGAACTTTAATTATTATCCTCAACCTAATGGAGTTTATCTTTTTGAAGACCAAAGATAAGGTAGCACTTATAGCTTAGAGAGGTATACCAATGCATTCCTTCAAAGATTAAGTAGTCCAAGTGCACAACAACTAAGGATGAGTGAGGATAAGGAAGAATTTAATCCCGGAGGAGAGTTGAGAGGATATAAGGTGTTAGGATTCATGGACTCCTAAACGCGGAAAACATCCACAAATTCTTTTCGAGGACCCAAGTAAACGATTAAGAAGATCTAAGGTTTATAGAATTACCTTTGTTCAGCGTAATCAAGATCCTTCGATTCTGATTGTGTTGTTGTACGTACAACCCGAACGATCACCAAATGTTGTAATTCGCGAACGCCCTCTATCGGATGGACACGGCAAACTAACTAGTTACCTTAAGAGTGCTAGCGCCTAGGGTTTTTGAGAGGCTTTTTCCTAGTGAATAGTGGCACAAATATTTTAACAGAACGACTCTTGATAAGACGGCTAGGGTTTTCTTAAAAACCCCTCCGAACTTCTTAGAGTCTAACACTGATAATATCTTATCATATTTTAATTTTAATTTAAATTAAATTTAAACTGATATGATAAGATTCTGCCATTATTTCGGTAATTTAACTAATTAATTTACCAAGTTAGATTCTTATAATTTGGACATTATTCAAATACATCGAATGTGGACATATTTTCAAATTCATTGTATTTGGTAAATGTTCTAGATTCGATTAACTTAGACATATTTTTAGTTTCATCGAATCTTATTACCAGAAAAATAACCTAATAAGTTTGCTTATTATGTGACCCTATAAGTGTTGGATTGTATGCCCTCTTAGACTAGGTTTCTGATGTAAAATCGAATTATTTAATAAAAGAATTTATTTTCAGAAATTTTTTGTGAATTTACTTTTTGTTTGTGCACGATTTTCGTTTGGAACAGACCCATTGTGTTTAAATAAGTGATCCATGTGAATGGTGGTCTTTCACAGTAAGGTATGGATCACGGGTTATTTAACACATAAACATTTGTTCTTAACCTATTGATGAGACTGGGAACCTCATCATGTTTAGGTTATTATGTTATGAATTCCAAATGGGGAATGGCTTACCTTTAGCCAGTGAGTAGTCCACTCACTTCATGACATAAGCATATTTCGAATACGTAGGACAGGACCTGTAGTAGTGGTTTCTAAAAGTACTATATGATAGAAACTTAGACTACTACCGCTACAGCGTGGACTAGTACTCTACGACTTGAGTATGAGTTGGTGGTCTAGCGAAGCTGGAAGCATATACTTTGATTTGCTATAGTTGAGGTTCTATCGTAGGGCCAATATACTTGCATGTTAGGTATGTGTGACTAGTTAGTTAAGACAGACTTGTACAAGATAGTTTCTGCACTATATCGCCCCTTGTGGTTGTCCGAATGGTCTAAAATGTCCAGGGCCCTGGGAAACATGACTTGGATGTTTGCTTTAGGGTTGTTCCCTTGGAAAGCGGAAACACTCCAGGAAGTCGTGGATCATTGGACTAGAAGCCTAAGGATGGTAGATGTCATTTAGAGGGGTGTTAGTACATTTCTTCCTCTCTAAATGAACGGCGATGTGTAGAGGAGTATTTTAGTCATTTCACCTGTAAGGCGGAGACTTTGCTAACGCAGCATTGTCCTTGGGGTCAATATTTCCCTATGGTGATATTAGGAAATATTTAAAATGCAAAATACAGCTATTTATATAGTAGGGGTATTTTGGTCATTTTAGCAGCCAAGGCGATGTGTCTTTTTGGTCCTCGGGATAGCCCGTAAGTCCTAACTATTTTTTTTGGGTTGAGAAATTGGTCTAGTTGAAGAGGATTTTATTTTATTTTGTTTTATTTTATTTTATTCAGGAAGTCTAATTTATTATTGGATTGGAATAAAATAAATAAATAAATAAATAAAATAGGAGTTGAGAGAAATTAATTATCTAGTTTATTTGGTTAATTAATTATTCAGGGCCTAGGTCCAGTATGAATAATTAAGAAATTAACCTGGGCTTAAACTAGGGGAAATAATTAATGTTTAATTATTTATTGGGTTATTTATGTAGGCCCAAGAAATAAATAATTAAATATTAATTATTATGGTTCATTTGGGCTCATTGATTATTTATTGGGTTACTTATGTAAGTCCAGAAAATAAATAATTAATATTTATTATTTTGGGCCTTTTGGGTCCAAGAAGAATAATAAATATTTATCTGGCCCAATAGCTTGGACCTTAGGGTTTTTTCCAGATACGGTTAAGAGGAGTTTAAGGTTAGGCCAAACTGTTTCTCATGATAACATCTGGGTATTTTGAAATCCCGGGGAGATGTTTATCAGAGATTGAGAGACCTAGTTTAGGCTAAATATAAAAACAACTCTTTGAAAAGGAAAAACCCTAATTTTTCCTTTCCCAAGCTACACACCTCACGTGGGTCTCTCTCTCTCTCAAGGTCTCTCTCCTTCTTCTTTGTTTCTCCTTGGACTTTGCTAACCAATAGCAGGTAAACCAAGGAGAATTGAGACCCTTCCTCTTCACCATAGTGTTCACCGACTAGAGGTTAGGCTGAGAAATATCCCGAGAGCTGGAGAGCTAAGCGTTTATGCAAACAAGACGAAGTCGAAGGCTAGCGGGTGTTCAACCGGAAGCTCCTTCAAGTGTGCAAAGCGAGGCGATTCCAGCCGTTCAATCTGTTCCTACGCAACCTAGGAGGGTTAAGGAACGCAAAGGTATGATCTTCACGCTTCCGCATGGCCTTTATGGCTCGCTTTAATTTTTCTCTCTGTTTTTTTTTTTTTCGTCCATGGCTCCCTGTTTCTGCATTTTCCTTCAAAGTGGTATCAGAGCCATTGGTTTTGATCAATATAGGGAGCATGGTAGTTAATAAAATGGAGAAGATGATTATACCTGTGATCCTTCGCTGTTTTGGTATGGGATAGGCTTGATGTTAGCTTCACCGTTTGAAGCATAGGAACATACTGTAAATTTTTGGCTTTGATGTTTGTAAACCCAATTTTAATGGGTATAGGCGGTTGTGGTTATGTTTTGGATGAGTTTTTATAAGTAAAAATGTCCAAAGAAGCCAAAGAAGACAGAAAAAATCGGAAAAAAAATGCTCTGCAAATTCGCGCGGTGAAAAATGAAGAAGATGACACTGTTCATAAGCCGCCGAGCCACCTCTGAGCCGCCGAGCTGAGCCGCAATATCTGTGAGTGGAGCCGTGCTGCTGGAGCCGCGAAGCCGAGACAATTGTTAGCAAATTGAGCCGATGGAAATTGCAGAATTGAAATTCAATTGGCGCGCGGGTATTCGGGCTGAAGCGCGGGTCGGCAGCAGAGGAGAACTGGGCGCGGGCGAAGTCCACGGGTCGTGGCTGGCGTGCGATCTGGTGTGGCGCGGTGCATTTCGGCTGCGGTGGACCGCAGGCCATTTTTGGCGCGGATCCTGTGCGGCCGGTGCAGTGGACCGCCAGCCATTTTTGGCAATTTTTTTATTTTTTTTCTTTTTCGTTTTGGGTCCCATACCAGGCGAAGTTAATATTTTTGCAATATTTATATTCTTCGAATATATTTGCATGAAAAATATTAGTAAGGGATTTTAGGATTAAACAAGATCATTAATTAATTAATTAATGTGTTTAATTCTATTATTTGGGCACTTAGGTTTAAAAATAGAAAAGCATGAAAACGTTTATTGTTTTCTAGCATGCTATTTTTTTATTTTTTTTTTGTGTACCTATGTGTGTTTTTCCTCAAAGACCAAAGTCTTTGGGAACCTTTTGTTTTGGCAAGGAAAAATATTTTTCTTTAAAAACTAAATGGTTATTTTAATTGGTACAAAAATTAATCCTTAAATATTTTCTCAAAGGATTTAATCCTTGACATAGAAAATATATTGGATTTAGATATTTTTGTAAATTAAAATGGAGAGCCATTTTGTTTTGTTTTGGACTAGAAAAATGATTTTGTCAAATAAACTTGAGACCAAAGTCTCTAGAAAGTTTTAATTGGAAAATTTTTGAAATCATTAAGTTTTAACTTATATAAAATTAGCCCATGGAGGAAATCTCTCAAATGATATAAGCCTTGACATAGAGATTTTATTGAACTAAGATATTTTATTTTTGAGTTAAGAAAAACTTAATGGAAATTTCAAAAGGATATTTTCTAGAAAACCTTTATTTTAAAAGACTAAGTGGGAGAGGGGTTCCAACGGCCCCATGGCTTCCATCACGGTCCTCATTAGAGATCGTGGATCCCCTCGCGTCACCCTGGAAGTGAACCCGTATAGGATGGGGATACCACAAGGATCTAGATCTAATGGAAGGATGTAATTAATAACCCGGGGCACGTACTATGATCGGCCAGTCTACATTGGAGGTTATAGTGCGAGGTATGTCCATAGGAAATGAGAGGAAACGGCCATCCCACGATGGAGTTATTCTCTAGATCATTACCTAGAAGGGAAATTAATTTGTGGTGGTTAATACACTTAGCTTAGGAAACTGTTAATCTTCCCAAGAAGCTATGTTAGTTTTCCTAAGAGCCAAATTATTTTCAGTGCACAAACTTCATTTTGTTTTCACAAACTAATTTCTTTCTTTTATTTTCGATTTTCAGAAATGGTGGGAGGTTCTTTTAGTCCATTGGCCGTTATTCTCAGGGAGAATAAGTTAACAGGTCCAAACTATGTGGACTGGAAAAGGAACCTGGACATAATACTCACAGCCGAGGAGTATAAGTATGTCCTTTACGAAACCTGCCCTGTTATCGGGGAAGGTTCCACCGCTGAAGAGCGAGAGGCTGAAAAGGCATGGAAGAAAGCTGACGAAATGGCACGTTGCTATATGTTAGCTTCCATGTCCAATGTGCTCCAATCAAAACACGAGCACATGGCTTCTGCATATGACATAAGTCAATCGTTGGAAACTATGTTCGCGAACAAGAACCGGCCCGCAAGGCAGGAGGCTCTTCGAACAATTGTAAACACTAAGATGGCTGAGGAAGCATCAGTCCGAGAGCATATGCTCAAGATGATTGCTGCTTTCGAGGAGGCAGAAATCTTAGGGGCAGTCATTGACCCCGAGAGCCAAGTGGACATGGTTCTCGAATCTCTACCGGGCTCTTTCACTCAGTTCAAGTTAAACTATAACATGAACAAGTTGAACATGAGTTTGACTGAACTGATGAAGGAGCTCCAAATGGCGGAGAAGGTCATGAAGCCGCAGTCTAAGGCCATGATTGCTAAGGCCTCTTCTTCAAGAACTGGGCCTAAGCCCAGAAAGTTCAAGAGGAAGAAGGGGAATGCAGCAGCCCAGCCCAAGAACCAGCCCAAGGACAAACCAAAAGGCAAGTGCTTCAAGTGTGGAAAGAAGGGACAACTGGAAAAAGAGTGTCCGGATCTTCGAGGCCAAGAAAAACCCCACGGGTAATGTTTACTATCTAGAGTCCATATCAATGGTACGATCAACTTCCACTTGGATTGTTGATTCAAAAGCCACTGATCATATATGTAACTCCTTGCAGGGGTTTAGGAAGATAAGAAGACTCAAGAAGGGCGAACATGGGCTTCGAGTGGGTAATGGAGCACAAGTCCGGGCCCTTGCGGTGGGAGAGCTGGATCTTATTTTTTATTGTAATAAGATAGTGGTTTTAAAAGACATTTTATATGTACACTGGTTTCAGTCGGAATTTGATTTCGGTTGCAAAACTTATTAATCAAGGATATTACGTATCTTTCCATTACGGTATTTCTATCGGTAGAGATGGAGAAATTTTATGTCTTGGGCACATGTATGGAAATTTGTTCTTTTTAAACCCTATTAACAACCAATCAAATAACGCTCTGTCTGAACCTTTAACTAAGAAGAGAAAGACCAATATCAATGATTCATACCTTTGGCATCCGAGGTTGGGTCATATTAACTCGACCGGGATTCGGAGGCTAATCCATGATGGGCCTTTGGGCTCATTGAGATTGAAAAGTTGGCCTCGGTGTGAATCCTGCTGATGGGAAAAATGACCAAAAGGTCTTTTACACCAAAGGCGGATAGAGCCGAGGAGGTGTTGAGTCTTGTTCACACCGATGTGTGCGGTCCATTGTCTACACCGGCTAGGGGAGGTTTTGAGTACTTCATCACGTTCACGGATGATTGTACGAGGTATGGTTATATTTACCGATGAGACGCAAGTCGACTCTTTTGACAAGTTCAAAGAGTTTAAGGGTGAAGTGGAGCGTCGGACAGGTAAATTAATCAAAACCTTACGATCGGATCGTGGTGGAGAGTACCTCCTAGGTGAATTCAAGGACTACATGGTACATCATGGGATAGTATCCCGGCTCTGCTGCCGGGAACCCCCTAGCAGAACGGAGTAGGCGAGAGAAGGAACGGGACGTTGATGGAAATGGTCCGAAGCATGATGTCTCATGCTACTCTTCCGATATCCTTTTGGGGATATGCCCTGGAAACAGCGGCATATATTCCGAACTTGGTGCCTTCCAAGTCGGTACCTAGGACTCCCTATGAGATGTGGATGGGCGTAAGCCAAGTCCGAATCATCTCGGGATTTGGGGGTGTCCGACTTATGTACTTGATCAAAGGAGACAAGTTGGAACCAAGATCGGAATTATGCTATTTTGTTGGGTATCCAAAAGGGACAAAAGGAGGCTACTTTTATCATCCTAAGGAGCGAGAAGGTACTAGTCGGTACCAATGCTAGATACTTCGAAGATGATCAAAGTACTTCCACTAAAGGTTCAACAAGGTTGGAAGCTGCAGGAGAAGTTATCTATGGAATCAACTTCTGCGACTCGATTTTGGAACAAGAAGAGGCACGGCCTCAAGAGCCTGTACAAATGGAGCCTCGTCGTAGTGGGAGAGTGTCTAGGGTTCCGGATAGATGGACTGGAGAAGCCTTTGAGCTGGTTTCCGACCATCAGGAACAAGACCCCGCTAGATACGAGGAGGCTATTGCTGATGCCGATGCAAATTTGTGGCATGAAGCAATGAAAGCCGAGATTGAGTCTATGTACCTCAATCAGGTTTGGGATCTTGTAGCTTCACCTGAAGGGATAAAACCCATTGGGTGCAAGTGGGTATACAAGAGGAAGAGAGGAGCAGATAGGAATGTGGAAACCTTCAAAGCTAGGCTTGTGGCGAAATGGTATACTCAGAAAGAGGGTATCGACTATGAGGAAACCTTTTCCCCGGTAGCCATGCTTAAATCCATTCGCATCCTCCTTGCCATCGCCTGTCACTATGACTACGAGATATGGCAAATGGATGTCAAGACGGCATTCTTGAATGGCCATCTTAGCGAAGACATCTATATGTCCCAACCGGAAGGCTTCATTGCTGAAGGCCAGGAACACATGGTTTGCAAGCTTAAGAAGTCCATTTATGGACTTAAGCAGGCATCAAGAGCATGGAACATTCATTTTGATGAGACTGTAAAGTCTTATGGTTTTATTCAAAACAAAGATGAACCATGCGTGTACAGGAAACTTGAAGGCATCAATGTGGTTTTTCTTGTCCTGTATGTGGATGACATTCTACTCATTGGAAATGATGTAGGGACATTATCATCTACAAAGGTTTGGTTGTCTAGTCAATTCAGTATGAAGGACTTGGGAGAAGCCAGCTACATTCTCCGGATTAGGCTTCTTAGAAATAGGAAGCAGAGAATGTTAGGATTATCTCAAGCGACATACATTGACAATATTGTTCATCACTAGAACAAAATTGTTCTGTTCCAGAACACACCTGGCACCAGGTATACTAGTACACCTGGCGTCAGGTCACTTCGGGCATAGCCCTATTTTACTGATTTTTCTTATTTTATTTTATTTTTATCGCTAATTTGATTCTCACGACTTTTAAGTTGCAATAGGTATATTTTAAACTTAGGAGATGAATCGCTATGATTACGTCTCTCATTTGTTAGGTTTAGTTTGTTATCTTTATATATGCCTCCTTACTCTTGTAATAAATAGACTTAAAGACTTAGAATATATTTTGTAGAGAAACCAAATTCTCTCAAAAGGAGAGTGTGTAAGGGGTGATTCCTATTTCAAGACCAAATCAAAGGGCTTAGTCCCACCTTTGGTTCAATATCTCTAAACTTCAAAGGGATAATCTAAATTTCTTTCTCTATTCTTAGGTGCTAGTAATTCTCTAGTGTTCTTGATAGGTTGGGTTTTTAGGTACCTTAAAATCTCATCTTTTTGTTCTAATCTCTTGATAGATTAGGGTATTTAGGTATTTTGAAGTAGACTAGATTCACCAAATCGCATTGGGTTAACTATATTTGTATTTAGTTCATCTGTGTGTGTGAATTTAGTAGAGAGTTAGGTGACCAACTGTAGGGTTCTTTTTCTTCAAAAATCAAAACGCTTCCGCATACCGTATCGAATAATTAGCGTGTTTGTTAGCTTTGCATTAAGAAAGTGCTTAGGATTGCTGATTAAATTTTGAGAAAGAATGCATTTTCTTGAATTGATCCCTCTTCAAAGCTTTTTGTTCTACAATGCTTGGGACCAAAAACCTTCCTCTTAAAAAAAAAAAGGAAATGCCTCTTCCTCTTGTGTGCACTCCTAAAGAACCAAACCCCACCGCTCATAGATATTTTGTAGATGATGGTTGTGCTACCAGGTTTGCCAAGAGAGCCTCGAATAAAATAATGGTTGAGAAAACTATCGAAGTTGAGCTGGATACTACTTTAAAAATTTCTTAGATATTTACTCGGGTTGGTTGGAGACCAATTCTTAGACTTGAGTGCCCTTATTACCCCGACATGATTATGGAGTTTTGTGCTATATGCGTGATAAGAAACAAGAGAATTTCACCCACATAGATACCATGATCAAGGGGGTGCTCATCCATCTCATGAGGCAATCTTTGTCCCAAATTTTAGACATTCAGGATGAGGGCAACTGGTTCATTATAGATTCTTTAACAAAGAATCCCTTCAGGGGAAGACATGGGTTTGTCTTACACTTCCACTACATAATCCCTTGTTCTACCCACCAAAGTTTTACCACCCCACCTATTCTTGATTTTCTATTTGATTGGGATTAATGTCTATCTGAAGGTGAGCACAATAAATGAAGCCAAAGTGATTGATGTCTATTGTGCCCATAAAATGGTGCAATCTGAACCCATACCTTTGTCATCTAACCTCATTTCTGCAATGCGATATATGACAGCTTATGGTAGCTCCTCCAAAGCTCTTGTACTACTATTGGTCATTACCTGAATTTTGCTTTATTCTAGGGTGGACTTTTCTGGGGAGTTAGCCATGCCAACAAGACTAAATAATGTGGTTTCTGGTCAGGCACTATAGAACATGGACTATGTATATAATGAAAACACTCAAAAATGGCTAATACCAAGGGAAACAAGGGGTATGGATATAGAAGAGGAACCTAAAGCTAATAATCCTTCTCGTGTCTCTAGATCTATAGATGCACAACACATGGGTCTGGATGATTTTCAAGCTAAAATGAGAACTGCTATGGCTTAATTGCAATGGAGGTGGCATACTTAAGAATTGAACAAAGTGATTTGTAGGCCACCCAACTCCAATACAATAAATGATTAGCATGGCAAAGAACTTATATGAAGAATGAGCAGTATTGGAAGATGAACCAGGAGGAGCAGCTGCAAAGAAATTTTGAGTCTTTGGTACGTCCCAAGCATAGGATGGACCAACTATGGATGGGCCAGAAAGCCATGAAGAGTTCTCAATATGATATCAGCAGATATAGTATGGACAACAATAATATTTGGAGAATATTTGGGATATCACGTCTAGGAATCAGGGACTACATGGAGAAGTCGAGGCATCTACTTCTGGAGGAGGCCATTTCTAACTTTGTCTTTTTTGTATCTACTTACAACTACTATCTTTGGATTTATCATTGTGTGTGTGTGTGTGTGTGTGTGTGTATTCTTTTCTTTATGTTATATTATGTTATTTCTAACATTTGACATTTACTGTATTTCACTTGTTTTTGACAATTTAGTTTCTCTCTTCTTTTGACAAAAATTCTTCTTCTACAAGATGTTGTGATCACTTGGGAAGTTTTGCTAACCCTTTCCCTTTTGATTCATTTTAGTCTTTTTAGATGTATTCATTGTAATATTATTGGCCAATGAGGGCATTGTCCACTTCAAGTGTTGGAGGGGTTATTTAATATTCTCTTCAAGTTTTTATTATGATTATGAAATTTTCTTGTGATTTTTGTTGAATTATATGCAATTTGGAAAAATTGGCTAAATGTTTTTCAATTTTTGGATAAGTTTGACTGCAATTATATTATTATTGTATTTCCTTTGGCATGAAAATTTGGTCTAAAACCTTTTTGGATAAGTTTATTTTTTAAAAAAAAAACTTGTATATTAGGTATAAAATGATTAAATCTTGAAATTTTGAATTAACCTTGTTTAGGCTTTAGTAAAAGTGATGCCATTTTGTTTCTTGAGAATTGAGGTAGTGTTTGTGATGAATATAAGTATGGAATTTTAGTTAACCTTTGTTTTATGATTGTACGACTAGTTCGTATACTAGGTTTAAGTAAATATGGATTAAGGTAAAAAAAAAAAAATGAGAGAATAAAGGAAGATAAGACAAAAGCTGAAAATTTATTATTCATATCTTCACAAGGCATTTATATTACCTTGCTAAAAGAAATAAAAGAAAATAGAAAAAAATAGAATGAAGTAAGGTAATGCAAAAGTTGAAAAATCCCTACTACATATCTCTACTAGGCATTAGCATTACCTTACTAAAAGAAAAGAAAATGAATTAAAAAAATGAGAGAATATAGAGGGTAATGTAAAAGGTGAAAATCTATACTTTCTATATTTATTAGGCGATTACATTATTCTACAAAAGTGAGCATATGGACCAATCTTCTATTTACTACTTTAATTGTAGTAGTTAGGAAGATATAAAACTTGAAATTAACTTATTAAGCCTAGCTTATATGAATCACATCATTTACTTTCGAAACCTAAAGAATTGGGATGGAGCACATTGAATAAGCATGAACTTGTTTAATTCAACTTCAACGGCTTTAGTCATATCTATCCTAATATATTAGTTTACACAAAAATTAGCTTAGCTAATGAGATGTTACACTTGATTCTTAGATCAAAGGAGAAATAATGCATTTACCATCTTGACCAAACTAGTTTCAAAAATCTTATCTAATCTTGTGGAAATTTTCTTTTAAAGAAGTAAAGCTATTTGCTTGAAGTTTTGTGTTGTATGCTTGAGGATAAATAAAGGTTTATGTGTGGGGATATGTTATAAGGGCTCATCATATATATTTTTTCTATTCTATTTGTGCCTTAAGTGAGAAACCCCAGTTGAAACCAACCTTAGAGTGATGGGGTTGGGATGCATATCATATTTTATTGCATGTTTAAATATATTTTTATATGTTTTTATATGCTTTGGATTTGTGATTTGTAGGCTAGAAGGGTTAATTGTGTTTATTGAGTAAGAATGGCAAAATGGTATTTTTTTTGCTTGAGGAAAAAATAGGGAGATTGCTTGAGGATTAAATAGGAAAAATATTTTGGAGAGCAAATAAGAGCAAGAGTTGTTGTACTTTAGTGATTAGAGCTTCGAAATTAATTCTTGAGGTCTTAGGTTTAAATTCCATCATTTGAGTTTTTGCATGATTGGATTTTATTTTTATTTAGGGAGGCTATTTTTGGCCTTCTATGCCCTAGTGAAGAGTAGGAGTGTTGTTCTAAGGGAGTCATGATAAGAGTATCCTAATCCTACTCTTGTGCCCTACAAAAATTTCTAAGGGAATTCATACCCTTCTAGATCCTTAGTTTTCCTTACTTCACAATTCATTAAGTTGTTCAATTTATTCAAGCCAATTCTATTCCACAAAATTCCAGCAAAGTACTGTGGCTTTGAAGGTTCAAAAATGTCTAAGAGTAAGACATCTAGTGGGCCGAAAATGAGTAGGAGTTGTGGAAGGTTCCCAAGAGATTAATTTCCAAAGTTGAACCTTCAAAACTCCATCCTAGCTGTGTTCATTTTCTTCATGAAGTAATCTGGAATTTTTCCAGCTTCTTGTTCAGTCTAAGTGTCGAAATTTTCAATCACCATTCCCTCCCGAATGCTGCCAGAAAAATAGCCCTCTTGACCAGCTTGAAGTCTGAAATTATAAGGCCAAAACCGGGCTGCACAAATGCTGTGCAAACCAGAAAATTTTCTAGGCAAATTCGCAGCTTTGGTGAACCTATACCAAGCTGTTTCTTCCAGTTTTTCATCCAGCACCTTAGCCACGTTTTTCCTCCATAAAGAAGGCTGGAAACCAGCCTTGAAAGACCTCTAAATGCCCCTTCAAATCCTCTGCAAACTGACTAGAAAATGGCAGCAAAAGCTGCCCAGAAAATTCCAGCAAAAAGCAAAAATCTGTATAGGAATTTTTCCAGCCTTGCTCCATCTTCAGCCTTGTCCGAAACCTTCCTCATTTTTCAGTACAAACTTCCCTTGAACAGCCATGAACTGAGCTCCATCATCTTCTCCAACCTTCTGCTCCAAAAACTTGTCCATGGTTGCCCCTAAAATATCTCCAACAATTACTCCAATCAAGCCATTGATTGAAGACCAAAATTCCAACAAATATATTTAGTAAACTTCCATAAAACATCCCCTAAACAACCAGACATTCCTTCACTATTGTACTCCCTCTTTTCGGACACCATTAAGCCCCTTCAAACAGCTTTCATTCCAGCAGAATCCCTAGCCATCCAGTCGGCCATTAGAGCTTCCAAAAGCTCTCCTCTATTGAAGATCTTCTTACCATATTTTGTTTTCAAAATTGATTCCCTAAAATATTCTTTTTGGATTCCAAATAATCAGCCTTCTTTTTTCCTCTCAAACCAGAAAATTCAATTGCCAAAACTCCCTCAAACAATTCAGCCATTCCTTCCCTCAGAATTTTGGTCAGCTTTCACCAAAATTCTCTCCATTCTCTTCAACCTTCAGGAACACCTAGAACACCTACAAGCATCTATATGCCTAATACCACCCCAATATTCTCCAAAAACTCCAGATCACACCTACTTCACCCCTTGAAACCACTTCTGCAATTTTTAACATCAAATACCAAAATCCAACTCTCTCTTTTGGATCGAAAAACCAGTATTTTTGTGAAGGCTTAAGAACATCTTCAAGGTAAGCATGATCAATCACACCACCTTCTCTCATCTTCAACTTCTAATGAATATATATATATATATATATATATATAATCATACTAATGGACTCTCTTTTTCTCTTTTCTCTCTCTCCCTCTCTCTCTCTCTCTCTCTGTTGGCCGAATACTCTCCTTCTCTTGGCCGAATGGTGACTTCCACCATGGCCATGTTTTCTACATCTCTCTTGGACGGATCTAGTCTCCTAAGAGTAGGATCCATTTGAAACTTCTCCAAGGTACTCATCAATCAAGTAAGCCTCTTTAACCCTCTCTTTAAATTCTAGATTCATGTCTCTAGGATGATATTGGAAGGAGATGGATTACGGTTAGGGTTTGAGCATATGTTGTTGTGATGAGTTGAGATTAAAGCATGAATAAATGTGTGTATAGGATGGAGATGGGATTGATGCATGAGTTGATTGTCTTGGTTAATTGTATGGAATTTTTAGGGTTTAATGCATGTCTCCATGTCGTGAGTAGTATATGCGATCAAGCATGTTAGAGATTATGTCACCTTTGGTGAATATGGTTTATGTTCATGTATGATTGTTAAAGCTATGATTATGTTTATGTTAGTAGAGTTTGGATCATGTCTTGGTAAATTTAGATTTATGCCTTTATTCATGATTTGGATGATTTAATGAATTGGAGTGGAGTATATGTTCATGATTGTGGTTAGTAAGTGGAAATATGATCATGACCTTGCTGTCCCTAAGATAATTTTATTTCATCAATAACATGATTAATACTATGACTTCTTCTAGTAAATTTCGAAAACCCTAGGGAAAATGTGGATTTGGTCTTATATATAAAATAGTGATATGTTAGTCAAATAAATGATAGCTTTTATTAAAGAAATAAAATATATAGATATTATATAAAATAATAATATCAAATAAAGCCTTTTATATAAATAATCATAATAAATAAAATGTTAATTTTGTATGTCTTATATTCATAAATACTATTAAAATTTATTTATTATCTTTCAATCAAAACCCATTGAAATTTACTTGCAATTAATTTTAGTTATCAGTTATTTTCTAACAATTAATTATCAATAGATTATTATTTTAAATAATTACATCTAGGTCCTAGGACCTTTCATCAAATAAACCCTAATTTACTTTTAGCAAAATTTATGCTTTCAACTTATAGTACCTATTTTCCAAACCCTAGGTATTTTAGTATCAAGTTTGAGTTTTTTTATAAACCCTTTTATTTGTTATCTAGCCTTAAAGCTTGGGACACTAGGGACATGATGGTAGTAAGTTGAGCTAGTTTTATTTGTGAAAGGGAATCTTTGGCTTGAGTCTGATTATGGCTCATGTTTAACCCAAACAGGGTTAGGTCAACTGTTGGAGACCTTTACTTTGAGCAAGGATCAGGAAAGCTCCTGCATAAAAACCGTTTGATGCAAAATGATTATTATGGCAAGCCAAATGTAGAGTGCATAGACACTCACTTCTATAAAGGCAATTGAGGATTGTCCTCTTTCCCATTTCAGTCAAACAAATTATTTGAAAAATCAATGAATAGATTTACTCAAACCCTAAAACTCTTTCTAAAACTGATTTTGACAAAAACTTTGGAAATCCTTAATTGCCATTTTCAAGTGGAACTATGTTTTGTTCATTTTCCCCCAAGTGGGATTAATTACGTTGAGTACTCAATAAGGGTGGACTGCTAGGACTAGTCTTTGAAGGGTTAGGGTAAGTCTCTCAGTAGGTGGCCACCTCTGAGGGGTGAGTCCTTCTCAGATAAGATGTCAGTCCAGTAGGTCGTGCCGGCCCGAGCTAGCAGTTTTCAATCAATTAGACTATGTGTTGCCGGAATGGACAACCAGTTTTGTTTGGGTATAAAGAAGGAGGAGTATCTTAACCAGTAGGCCGATCACCTACTCTTGTCAGTCTGCAAAAAGTGTGACATTCTGACCGTTGTATGGTTATGGGGCCGAACGTGTGATAACCCATGACCACCTTTTTGAGTGGTTGATTTTATTGTACATGTATGGTTGGAAAAGCCAAAACACCACTCTTGAGTTTGACTGTTGTTTATTACTTGCCAGTATTTCTCTTATGAAGATTTTATACTTTGTATCCATGAACTGTTTTCACTGGACACTCAAAGCACACACGGACTTACTGAGATTTTTATCTCATCACCCTTTTTACCATGATTTCAAGTCGATCCTACTATGGGGATGAGTAGCTAATATTGTCTGCCTTGGAAGAAATTTTGTTATCTATTTTTATGTAATGCTTTAAGAAGTCGAGAGTGAATAATTTTTATTTCTGGATTTGTTTTTGAATTCTTAGATTGTAATAAGTTTTGAGTTTAAAGCATTATTTTTATTCTATTATTTTGATTGTGTAACCTAGTTATAAATACCCCTTGTCCTTTGGATGGGGCGACATCCCTGGCCCTGCGGGCTTAGGTAGTAGGGTGTTACAAGTGGTATCAGAGCCTAGGTTTAGGCAAATATTGATAATATATGTTCTATTTATTTAAGATTAAATCTTTATCTAACCTATCTTGTCTATGTTGTGGGATGGTTAGAATGCTTAAAACCGTGAGAAAAAGGTAGCAATGGCATCCGCCTATTCCTATATACCCGGAAGACCTTCCAGTTCCCCAGCCTGCTCCTTAGCCAGTTATCCCTTTGGAGGATAGCAGTGATGATGAGATCCCGATCCATGAGCCACCTCTAATCCCAGTGATAGACATAAGCTCTGACATGAAGATGAGGTGATAGCCGTGGAGCATGTACCCCACCCTCCTAATCCCGTAGTGGATTTGTCAGCGGATAGTGATGACCCGAGGAAGATAGATTATGAGTCTCCATCTAGGCCTTCTTTCTTTTCTCCTCCTAACCGAGTTGAGCTCGGGGAGAGTTCTAGGGGCCCTGGGAAGGAGCCAATGGAGGGGTTTGCCAGTACGGTTGGGGGTAGATTTTTCTAACAACTCTGGGGGATGGTTGTATGAGGCTGATGATGAGGACTAGAGGACTAGGAGTTATTTTGATTCGGATTTTTATTTATTTATTATTTTCCATGAATTTTTATGTTAAGGATTTTTACTGCTGTTTTCCATAAAAATTTTGAATTTATGCAAATCAATATTTGAAAGAGAATTTATTGGTAATTCTTTAGACAAAACATGCATCTGATTTTCTTTTACTTAAATCTGAATGTGAATGCATGCTCAAAATGTTTTAAACTTGAATGCATACACTCATTATCTGGGCATAGTTAGGAATGGCACCCAAGTGCTGTGTAGCCACATCAGGCAGAAGAGTTCCAGAGGCAGAACCTATGACACCAGAGGTTGAGACGACCCAAATGCAGTCACCCAACCAGGGAAATGAGAGTGAGCCAGATTTGGAATTGGGGGCAAAAGAACCTGTTGGAGTGACAATGGAGCAAGCTATTCGCCAAGTTTAGCAAGTGTGAATTCTGGCCGAACAGTGTAGCATTCATTGGCCATGTGGTGACCAAGGAAGGAATCAAGGTGGACCCGACAAAGGTTGAAGCAGTGTCAAACTGGAAGCAACCAGAGAACATCACCGAGATTCCAAGTTTCTTAGGATTGGCTGGGTACTACAGGAGGTTCATCAAAGGGTTTTCGACACTCGCATCGCCTATGACCCGACTGCTGAGAAATGATGTTCCTCTTGTGTGGAGTGAGAAATGTGAGAAGAGTTTTCAAGAATTAAAGCGAAGACTTATGACAGCATCGGTATTGAGTCTGCCAGAGGAAGATAAGCCTTATGCGCTGTATACCGATGCCTCGAAGGAAGAATTGGGAGCAGTGTTGATGCAAGACTGGAAAGTGATCGCTTATGCTTCTTGGAAGCTGAGACCTCATGAAGTCAACTACCCTACTCATAATCTAGAGTTGGCAGCTATCGTGTTTGCCCTGAAGAAATGGCGACACTACCTGTACGGAGCCGAATATGAGGTGTTCACCGACCACAAAAGTCTGAAGTATATCTTCACTCAGAAGGATCTGAATTTGAGGCAACGAAAATAGATGGAATTCCTGGAAGAGTACCGTTGTTCGATCAATTACCATCCCGGGAAGGCCAACATTGTAGCTGACACCCTGAGTAGAAAAGTTGGAATGGCCAGACTAAGAGTGCAGGAAATTCAAGTGGTTCAGGATATGTTAGACAGAAGGGTGGAAGTGCAAGAGAAGAGGATTGTTGTCAGTAACTTGAAGTTGGTACCGGATTTAAGACGGAAAATTATGGAAACTCAATAAAGCAAAGCTGAATTTCAGCTTTTCAAGGACAATGAGCTGAAGCGGCCAGGCAGTGAATTCCATCAAGACGAGGCAGGAGTTGTGCATTTCAAGGATCAATTGTGTGTACCCGGAGAGTAGCAATTGAAGAATAGAATTTTGGAAGAGGCGCACAAGAGTAAGTACACTATTCATCCGGGGGAAGTCAAGATGTACCAGGATCTGAAGAGAGCCTATTGGTGGCCCGAACTGAAGCGGGATGTGGTCAAGTATGTCTCGACCTGTCTTACCTACCAGAAAGTCAAAACGGAGTACAAGAAGTCAGCAGGACTATTGCAACCATTGCCAGTACCAGAATGGAAGTGGGAGGAGGTGACCATAAATTTTATCACCGAACTTCCCATGCCAAAGACCCAGAAGGACGCCATATGGGTAGTAGTGGATCGACTGACCAAGTCGGCTCATTTCATACCGGTAAATGTAAGAGACTCTATGGAGAAGCTGGCTCAGACTTATGTGAGAGAAATAGTCCGTCTTCATGGAGTACCTTCAAGTATCGTGTCTGACCGAGACCCGAGATTTACATCTCAATTTTGGGAAAAGTTTCAGGAAGCAATGGGGTCGAGTCTGAAGTTCAGTACGACGACGCATTCGCAGACCGATGGGCAATCAGAAAAAGTTAAACAAATATTGGAAGTTATGCTAAGAGCCTGTGTTCTGGATTACGGGGATAAGTGGATAGAATGCGTACCGTATGCGGAACTGTCGTATAACAACAGCTACCGAGCTTCAATTGGTATGGCACCGTATAAGGCCTTGTATGGACGCAAGTGTCAAGTACTGCTGTACTGGAGTTGGTCAGAAGATGGTCATGTAAGTAGAACCAGAGAAGTCTATGTCCAGGAGATGTTGGATAAAGTCAAATTGATCATGGAAAGGTTAAAGGCGGCTCAGAGCCGACAGAAGAGCTATGCGGACAACCGGTAGAGAGAATTGGAGTTTCAAGTCGGGGACATTGTATTTCTGATATTGACGCCGAATAGGGGAATCTTGAAGCATCCGAAGGGTAGAAAGATAAATCTAAGGTATTTGGGGCCGTTCCCAATAAAAGAAAGGATTAGACCGGTAGCATACCGATTGGAATTGCCAGATGGGCTGAAGAGAATTCATGATGTGTTTCATGTGTCACAATTGAAGAAGTACAATGTCGATCCCGGTCAAGTTCTGAATAACGAGCCGTTGGTGTTGTAACCCGATCTGAGCTATGTGGAGAAGCCCATGCGAATATTGGACCGCAGTATCAAGAATCTTCGAAACAAGCAGATACCGATGGTTAAGGTTCAGTGGGAGCATCATGGTACGTAGAATGCCACGTGGGAATCAGAAAAGTGGGTTAAGTGGAAGTATCCCGACTTGAAATAGAGGTATGCTTGAATTTCAGGACGAAATTCTTCTAAGGAGGGGAGGATCTGAAACCCCAGTTGAAACCAACCTTAGAGTGATGGGGTTGGGATGCATATCATATTTTATTGCATGTTTAAATATATTTTTATATGTTTTTATGCGCTTTGGATTTGTGATTTGTAGCCTAGAAGGGTTAATTATGTTTATTGAGTAAGAAGGGCAAAATGGTTTTTTTTTTTTTTTTTTTTTTTTGCTTGAGGAGAAAATAGGGAGATTGCTTGAGGATTAAATAGAAAAAATATTTTGGAGAGCAAATAAGAGCAAGAGTTGTTGTGCTTTAGTGATTAGAGCTTCGAAATTAATTCTTGAGGTCTTGGGTTCAAAATCCATCATTTGAGTTTTTGCATAATTGAGTATTATTTTTATTTAGGGAGGCTATTTTTGGCCTTGTATGCCCTAGTGAAGAGTAGGAGTGTTGTTCTAAGGGAGTCATGATAAGAGTATCCTAATCCTACTCTTGTGCCCTACAAAAATTTCTAAGGGAATTCATACCCTTCTAGATCCTTAGTTTTCCTTACTTCTCAATTCATTAAGTTGTTCAATTTATTCAAGCCAATTCTATTCCACAAAATTCCAGCAAAGTGCTATGGCTTTGAAGGTTAAAAAATGTCTAAGAGTAAGACATCTAGTGGGCCGAAAATGGGTAGGAGTTGTGGAAGGTTCCCAAGAGATTAATTTCCATGGTTGAACCTTCAAAACTCCATCCTAGCTATGTTCATTTTCTTCATGAAGTAATCTGGAATTTTTCCAGCTTCTTGTTAGTCTAAGTGTCAAAATTTTCAGTTATCATTCCCTCCCAAATGCTGCCAGAAAAATAGCCCTCTTGACCAGCTTGAAGTCTGAAATTATAAGAACAAAACCGGACTGCACAAATGCTGTGCAAACCAGAAAATTTTCTAGGCAAATTCGCAGCTTTGGTGAACCTACACCAAGCTGTTTCTTCCAGTTTTTCATCCAGCACCTTAGCCACGTTTTTCCTCCATAAAGAAAGCTGGAAACCAGCCTTGAAAGACCTCTGAATGTCCCTTCAAATCCTCTACAAATTGACTGGAATATGGCAGCAAATGCTGCCCAGAAAATTCCAGCAATTAGCGAAAATCTATACAGGAATTTTTCCAGCCTTGCTCCATTTTTAGCCTTTTCCGAAACCTTCCTTATTTTTCTACACAAACTTCCCTTAAATAGCCATGAACTGAGCTCCATCATCTTCTCCAATCTTCTGCTCAAAAAACGTGTCCATGGCAACCCCTAAAATATCTTCAACAACTACTCTAATCAAGCCATTGATTGAAGACCAAAATTCTAGCAAATATATTTAGTAAACTTCCATAAAACATCCCTTAAACAAACAGACATTCCTTCACCATTGTACTTCCTCTTTTCGGCAACCATTAAGCCCCTTCAAACAGCTTTCATTCCAGCAGAATCCCTAGCCATCCAGTCGGCCATTAGAGCTTCCAAAAGCTTTCCTCCATTGAAGATCTTCTTACCATATTTTGTTTCCAAAATTGATTCCCTAAAATATTCTTTTTGGATTCCAAATAATCAGCCTTCCTTTTTCTTCTCAAATCAGAAAATTCAATTGCCAAAACTCCCTCAAACAATTCAGCCACTCCTTCGCTCAGAATTTCGGCCAGCTTTAACCAAAATCCTCTCCATTCTCTTCTACCTTCAAGAACACCTAGAATACCAAGAACACTTACTACCATCCATACACCTAATACCCCACCAAACCAGTCCAATCTTCTCCAAAAACTCCAGATCACACCTACTCCACCCCTTGAAACCACTTCTGCAATTTTTAACATCAAATACCAAAATCCAACTATCTCTTTTGGATCGAAAAACCAGTATTTTTGTGAAGGCTCAAGAACATCTTCAAGGTAAGCATGATCAATCACACCATCTTCTCTCATCTTCAACTTTTAATGAATATATATATATATATATATATATAATCATACTAATGGACACTCTCTCTCTCTCTCTTGCCCAAATACTCTCCTTCTCTTGGCCGAATGGTGACTTCCACCATGGCCATGTTTTCTACATCTCTCATGGATGAATCTAGTCTCCTAAGAGTAGGATACATTCAACACTTCTCAAAGGTACTCATCAATCAAGTAAGCCTCTTCAACCCTCTCTTTAAATTCTAGATTCATATCTCTAGGATGATATTGGAAGGAGATGGATTATGATTAGGGTTTGAGCATGTGTTGTTGTGATGAGTTGAGATTAAAGAATGAATAATTGTGTGTATAGGATGGAGATGGGATTGATGCATGAGTTGATTGTCTTGGTCAATTGTATGGCATTTTTAGGATTTAATGCATGTCTCCATGTTGTGAGTAGTATATGCGATCAAGCATGTTAGAGATTATGTCACCTTTTGTTGGATTGTATGCCCTCTTAGACTAGGTTTCTGATGTAAAATCGAATTATTTAATAAAAGAATTTATTTTCAGAAATTGTTTGTGAATTTACTTTTTGTTTGTGCACGATTTTTGTTTGGAACAGACCCATTGTGTTTAAACAAGTGATCCATCTGAATGGTGGTTTTTCACAGTAAGGTATGGATCACGGGTTATTTAACACATAAAAATTTGTTCTTAACCTATTGATGAGACTGGGAACCTCATCATGTTTAGGTTATTATGTTATGAATTCCAAATGAGGAATGGCTTACCTTTAGCCAGTGGGTAGTCCACTCACTTCATGACATAAGCGTATTTCGAATACGTAGAACAGGACCTGTAGTAGTGGTTTCTCAAAGTACTATATGGTAGAAACTTAGACTACTACTGCTACAGCGTGGACTAGTACTCTACGACTTGAGTATGAGTTGGTGGTCTAGCAAAGCTGGAAGCATATACTTTGATTTGCTGTAGTTGAGGTTCCATCATAGGACCAATATACTTGCATGTTGGGTATGTGTGACTAGTTAGTTAAGACAGACTTATACAAGATAGTTTCTGCACTATGTCGCCCCTTGTGGTTGTCCGAATGGTCTAAATTATCCAAGGCCCTGGGAAACATGACTTGGATGTTTGCTTTAGGGTAGCTCCCTTGGAAAGCGGAAACACTCCAGGAAGTCGTGGATCATTGGACTAGAAGCCTAAGGATGGTAGTTGTCATTTAAGGGGGTGTTAGTACACTTCTTCCTCTCTAAATGTACGGCGATGTGTAGAGGGGTATTTTAGTCATTTCACCTGTAGGTCGTAGACTTTACGAATGCAGCATTGTCCTTGGGGTCAATATTTCCTTATGGTGATATTAGAAAATATTTAAAATGCAAAATACAGCTATTTATATAGAAGGGGTATTTTGGTCATTTTAGCAGCCAAGGCGATGTGTCTTTTTGGTCCTCGAGATAGCCCGTAAGTCCTAACTATTTTTGGGTTGAGGAATTGGTCTTAGTTGAAGAGGATTTTATTTTATTTTATTCTGGAAGTCTAATTTATTATTGGATTGGAATAAAATAAATAAATAAATAAAATAAGAGTTGAGGGAAATTAATCATCTAGTTTATTTGGTTAATTAATTATTCAGGGCCTAAGTCCAGTATGAATAATTAAGAAATTAACCTGGGCTTA
This sequence comes from Voacanga thouarsii, assembly GCA_026120185.1. NCBI lineage: Eukaryota > Viridiplantae > Streptophyta > Magnoliopsida > Gentianales > Apocynaceae > Voacanga > Voacanga thouarsii. The sequence goes on from JANUWF010001704.1 coordinate 101,476, forward strand.
AACTAGGGGAAATAATTAATGTTTAATTATTTATTGGGTTATTTATATAAGCCCAAGAAATAAATAATTAAAGATTAATTATTATGGTTCATTTGGGCTCATTAATTATTTATTGGGTTACTTATGTAAGCCCAGGAAATAAATAATTAATATTTATTATTTTGGGCATTTTGGGTCCAAAAAAAATAATAAATATTTATCTGGCCCAATAGCTTGGACCTTAGGGTTTTTTCCAGATACGGTTAAGAGGAGTTTAGGGTTAGGCCAAACTAATTCTCAGGATAACATCCGGGTGTTTTGAAATCCCGGGGAAATGTTTATCAGAGATTGAGAGACCTAGTTAAGGCTAACTCAAAAACAACTCTTTGGGAAAAAAAAAAAAAACCTAATTTTTCCCTTGTCTCAGGAGATTCACGTCGCTCTCTTGCTCTCTCACGGCATCTCCCTCTGTGTTTCATCTTGTCTTCTTTGCTAACGAATAGCAACTGAACAAATAAGTTTTGAATCCATTCTTCTTCTCCATTGTGTTCACCAACTAGAGGTTAAGCTGAGGAATATCCCGAGAGCTGGAGAGCTAAGTGTTAATGCAAACAAGGCGAAGTTGAAGGCTAGCGGGTGTTCAACCGGAAACTCCTTCAAGTGTGCAAAGCGAGGCGATTCCAGTCGTTCAATCTATTCCTACGCAACCTAGAAGGGTTAAGGAACGCAAGTGTATGATCTTCACGCTTCCGCATGGCCTTTATGGCTCGCGTTTTATTTTTCTCCAATTTTTTTTAACTTACAGTGCATGCCCCTGTTTCTGCGTTTACCATCAAAGTGGTATCAGAGCCACTGGTTTTGATCAATATATGGAGCATGGTAGTTAATAAAATGGAGGAGATGATTATACCTATGATCCTTCGCTGTTTTGGTATGGGATAGGCTTGATGTAAGCTTCACCGTTTGAAGCATAGGAGCATACTGTAAATTTTTGGCTTTGATGTTTTAATCGTGTAAACCCAATTTTAATGGGTATAGGCGGTTGTGGTTATGTTTTGGATGAGTTTTGATAAGTAAAAATGTCCAAAGAAGCCAAAGAAGACAAAAAAAATCGAAAAAAAAATGCTCTGCAAGTCGCGCGCGAAACAGAAGAAAAAACGAAGAAGATGCACTGTTCCTAAGCCGTTGAAGCTGAGCCGAGCCGCACTGTTTCTGTGTGAAGAGCCGTGTCGCACGAGCCGCTGGAGCCGAGCCGAGACTGTAGCAATCCAAGCCGAATTCATTTTGAATGTTGAATTTGAACTGCAATTGATTCCGGGTCGGGCAACGAATCCGGTAAAACACGCGGGTCGCGTGCAGAGGAGAAGCGGTTCGGGCGGGTCACTGCTTGGCAGGTTAGAAGCTTCAGGAGATCTGGTGCGGCTGGTTCACAGTGGCCGCGGTGGAACACAGGCCAAATGGGCCCGGATCCTGTGCGACCGGTGCAGTGGACCTCCAGTCAAATTTTTTTTATTTTTCTTTCCTTTTTCGTTTTGGGTCCCATACCAGGCGAAGTTAATATTTTTGCAATATTTATATTCTTGGAATATATTTGCATGAAAAATATTAGTAAGGGATTTTAGGATTAAACAAGATCATTAATTAATTAATTAATTAATTAATGTGTTTAATTCTATTATTTGGACACTTAGGTTTAAAAAAATAGAAAAGCATGAAAATGTTTATTGTTTTCTAGTATGCTATTTTTTTTATGTACCTATGTGTGCTTTTTCTAAAAGTCCAAAGTCTTTGAGAACCTTTTGTTTTGGCAAGGAAAAATATTTTTCTTTAAAAACTAAATGGTTATTTTAATTGGTACAAAAATTAATCCTTAAATATTTTCTCAAAGGATTTAATCCTTGACATAGAAAATATATTGGATTTAGATATTTTTGTAAATTAAAATAGAGAGCCATTTTGTTTTGTTTTGGACTAGAAAAATGATTTTGTCAAATAAGCTTGAGACCAAAGTTTTTAGAAAGTTTTAATTGGAAAATTTTTGAAATCATTAAGTTTTAACTTAAATAAAATTAGTCCATAGAGGAAATCTCTCAAAGGATATAAGCCATGACATAGAGATTTTATTGGACTTAGATATTTTATTTTTGAGTTAAAGAAAAACTTAATGGAAATTTCAAAAGGATATTTTCCAGAAAACCTTTATTTTAAAAGACTAAGTGGGAGAGGGGTTCCAACGGTCCCACGGCTTCCATCACGGTCCTCATTAGAGATCATGGCTTCTGCATATGTTCACAGACAAGAGCCGGCCCGCAAGGCAGGAGGCTCTTCGAACTATTGTGAACACTAAGATGGCTGAGGGAGCATCAGTCCGAGAGCATATGCTCAAGATGATTGCTGCTTTCGAGGAGGCAGAAATCTTAGGGGCTGTCATTGACCCCGAGAGCCAAGTGGACATGGTTCTCGAATCTCTACCGGGCTCTTTCACTCAGTTCAAGTCAAACTATAACATGAACAAGTTGAACATGAGTTTGACTGAACTGATGAAGGAGCTCCAGATGGCGGAGAAGGTCATGAAGCTGCAGTCTAAGGCCATGATTGCTAAGGCCTCTTCTTCAAGAACAGGGCCTAGGCCCAGAAAGTTCAAGAGGAAGAAGGGGAATGCAGCAGCCCAGCCCAAGAACCAGCCCAAGGACAAACCAAAGGGCAAGTGCTTCAAGTGTGGAAAGAAGGGACACTAGAAAAAAGAGTGTCCAGATCTTCAGACCAAGAAAAACCCCACAGGTAATGTTTACTATCTAGAGTCCATATCAATGGTAGGATCAACTTCCACTTGGATTGTTGATTCAGGAGCCACTGATCATATCTGTAACTCATTGCTGGGGTTTTAAGAAGATAAGAAGACTCAAGAAGGGCGAACATGGGCTTCGAGTGGGTAATGGAGCACAAGTCTGGGCCCTTGCAGTAGGAGAGCTAGATCTTATTTTTTATTGTAATAAGATAGTGGTTTTAAAAGACATTTTATATGTACCTGGTTTTTGTCAGAATTTTATTTCAGTTGCAAAACTTATTAATCAAGGATATTCTGTATCTTTCCATTCTGGTATTTCTATCAGTTGAGATGGAGAAATTTTATGTACTGGGCACATGTATGGAAATTTGTTCTTTTTAAACCCTATTAATAACCAATCAAATAACGCTCTGTCTGAACCTTTAACTAAGAAGAGAAAGACCAATATCAATGATTCATACCTTTGGCATCTGAGGTTGGGTCATATTAACTCGACCAGGATTCAGAGGCTAATCCATAATGGGCCTTTGGGCTCATTGAGGTTGGAAAGTTGGCATCAGTGTGAATCCTGCCTGATGGGAAAAATGACCAAAAGGTCTTTTACACCAAAGGCGGATAGAGCCAAGGAGGTGTTGAGTCTTGTTCACACTGATGTGTGCGGTCCATTGTCTACACCAGCTAGGGGAGGTTTTGAGTACTTCATCACGTTCACGGATGATTGTACGAGGTATGGTTACATTTACCTGATGAGACGCAAGTCTGACTCTTTTGACAAGTTCAAAGAGTTTAAGGCTGAAGTGGAGCGTCGGACAGGTAAATTAATCAAAACCTTACGATCGGATCGTGGTGGAGAGTACCTCCTAGGTGAATTCAAGGACTACATGGTACATCATGGGATAGTATCCCAGCTCTCTGCGCTGGGAACCCCCCCAGCAGAACGGAGTAGCTGAGAGAAGGAACAGGACGTTGATGGAAATGGTCCGAAGCATGATGTCTCATGCTACTCTTCCGGTATCCTTCTGGGGATATGCCCTGGAAACAGCGGCATATATTCTGAACTTAGTGCCTTCCAAGTCGGTACCTAGGACTCCCTATGAGATGTGGATCGGGCGTAAGCCAAGTCCGGATCATCTCGGGATTTGGGGATGTCCGACTTATGTACTGATCAAGGGAGACAAGTTGGAACCAAGATCAGAATTATGCTATTTTGTTGGGTATCCAAAATGGACAAAAGGAGGCTACTTTTATCATCCTAAGGAGCAGAAGGTACTAGTCAGTACCAATGCTAGATACTTGGAAGATGATCAAAGTACTTCCACTAAAAGTTCAACGAGGTTGGAACTTCAGGAGAAGTTATCTACGGAATCAACTTCTTCTGACCCGATTTTGGAACAAGAAGAGGCACAGCCTCAAGAGCCTGTGCAAATGGAGCCTCGTCGTAGTGGGAGAGTGTCTAGGGTTCCGGATAGATGGACTGAAGAAGCCTTTGAGCTGGTTTCCGACCATCAGGAACAAGACCCCGCTAGTTACGAGGAGGCTATTGCTGATGCCGATGCAAATCTGTGGCATGAAGCAATAAAAGCCGAGATTGACTCTATGTACCTCAATCAGGTTTGGGATCTTGTAGCTTCACCTGAAGGGATAAAACCCATTGGGTGCAAGTGGGTATACAAGAGGAAGAGAGGAGCGGATGGGAAGGTGGAAACCTTCAAAGCTAGGCTTGTGGCGAAAGGGTATACTCAGAAAGAGGGTATCGACTATGAGGAAACCTTTTCCCCGGTAGCCATGCTTAAATCCATTCTCATCCTCCTTGCCATCACCTGTCACTATGACTACGAGATATGGAAAATGGATGTCAAGACGGCATTCTTGAATGGCCATCTTAGCGAAGACATCTATATGTCTCAACCGGAAGGCTTCATTGCTGAAGGCCAGGAACACATGGTTTGCAAGCTTAAGAAGTCCATTTATGGACTTAAGCAGACATCAAGAGCATGGAACATTCGTTTTGATGAGACTGTAAAGTCTTATGGTTTTATTCATAACGAAGATGAACCATGCGTGTACAGGAAACTTGAAGGCATTAATATGGTTTTCCTTGTCCTGTATATGGATGACATTCTACTCATTGGAAATGATGTAGGGACATTGTCATCTACAAAGGTTTGGCTATCTAGTCAATTCAGTATGAAGGACTTGGGAGAAGCCAGCTACATTCTCCGGATTAGGCTTCTTAGAAATAGGAAGCAGAGAATGTTAGGATTATCCCAAGCGACATACATTGACAAGATGCTAGCCAAGTACAGCATGGACTCATGCAGGGGAGCTCTAATCCCTTGCAGATATGGGTTGTCATTTTCTTCGAAGGACTGTCCTAAGTCTCAAGAAGAAAAGGACAGAATGAGTAGGATTCCCTACGCTTCGGCTGTGGGAAGTCTCATGTACGCCATGCTATGTACTAGGCCAGATATCTGCTTTGCTGTGGGCTTAGTTAGTAGATATCAGTCAAACCCAGGGGAGGTTCATTGGCAAGCTGTAAAGCATATTCTCAAGTACCTCAAGGGAATGAGAGATTATATGCTGGTTTACAGGGCTGATGATTTGGTTCCTATAGGATACACAGACTCAGACTTCCAGGCGGATAAGGATGAGAGAAAATCCACTAGTGGATATGTCTTCACCTTGTCTGGAAGAACAATTTCATGGAGGAGTGTCAAGCAATCTTGTATTGCTGACTCAACCATGGAAGCTGAGTATGTGGAAGCTTCGGAAGCGTCCAAGGAAGTGGTCTGGCTCCAGAAGTTTCTTTCAGAACTTGGAGTCGTACCACATATGGACAGGCCGGTTGTGATGTATTGCAACAACACTGGAGCAGTGTCGCAATCAAAGGAGCCTCGGAACCACAAAAAGGGGAAACACATCGAGAGGAAGTACCACCTGATCCGGGATTTCATCCAGAGACGGGAAGTCGTGGTGGAGCATATTACCTCAGAAAACAATCTAGCAGACCCATTCACCAAGCCTTTGGCTGAGAGAGTTATCAAGAGACACTTAGACGCCATAGGGGTGGGCACCTATGGACTTACCTAGTCTTAGAGTGCAAGTGGGAGATTGTTGGATTGTATGCCCTCTTAGACTAGGTTTCTGATGTAAAATCGAATTATTTAATAAATGAATTTATTTTCAGAAATTGTTTGTGAATTTACTTTTTGTTTGTGCACGATTTTCGTTTGGAACAGACCCATTATGTTTAAATAAGTGATCCATGTGAATGGTGGTCTTTCACAGTAAGGTATGGATCACGGGTTATTTAACACATAAACATTTGTTCTTAACCTATTGATGAGACTGGGAACCTCATCATGTTTAGATTATTATGTTATGAATTCCAAATGGGGAATGGCTTACCTTTATCCAGTGGGTAGTCCACTCACTTCATAACATAAGTGTATTTCGAATACGTAGAACAGGACCTGTAGTAGTGGTTTCTCAAAGTACTATATGGTAGAAACCTAGACTACTATCGCTACAGTGTGGACTAGTACTCTACGACTTGAGTATGAGTTGGTGGTCTAGCAAAGCTGGAAGCATATACTTTGATTTGCTGTAGTTGAGGTTCCATCATAGGGCCAATATACTTGCATGTTGGATATGTGTGACTAGTTCGTTAAGACAGACTTATACAAGATAGTTTCTGCACTATGTCGCCCCTTGTGGTTGTCCGAATGGTCTAAATTATCCAGGGCCCTGGGAAACATGACTTGGATGTTTGCTTTAGGGTAGCTCCCTTGGAAAGCGGAAACACTCCAGGAAGTCGTGGATCATTGGACTAGAAGCCTAAGGATGGTAGATGTCATTTAAGGGGGTGTTAGTACACTTCTTCCTCTCTAAATGTACGGCGATGTGTAGAGGGGTATTTTAGTCATTTCACCTGTAGGTCGGAGACTTTGTGAATGCAGCATTGTCCTTGGGGTCAATATTTCCTTATGGTGATATTAGAAAATATTTAAAATGCAAAATACAGCTATTTATATAGAAGGGGTATTTTGGTCATTTTAGCAGCCAAGGCGATGTGTCTTTTTGGTCCTCGGGATAGCCCGTAAGTCCTAACTATTTTTGGGTTGAGGAATTGGTCTTAGTTGAAGAGGATTTTATTTTATTTTATTCTGGAAGTCTAATTTATTATTGGATTGGAATAAAATAAATAAATAAATAAAATAGGAGTTGAGAGAAATTAATCATCTAGTTTATTTGGTTAATTAATTATTCAGGGCCTAGGTCCAGTATGAATAATTAAGAAATTAACCTGGGCTTAAACTAGGGGAAATAATTAATGTTTAATTATTTATTGGGCTATTTATATAGGCCCAAGAAATAAATAGTTAAAGATTAATTATTATGGTTCATTTGGGCTCATTAATTATTTATTGGGTTACTTATGTAAGCCCAGGAAATAAATAATTAATATTTATTATTTTGGGCCTTTTGGGTCCAAAAAAAATAATAAATATTTATCTGGCCCAATAGCTTGGACCTTAGGGTTTTTTTCCAGATACGGTTAAGAGGAGTTTAGGGTTAGGCCAAACTGATTCTCAGGATAACATCCGGGTGTTTTGAAATCCCGGGGAAATGTTTATCAGAGATTGAGAGACCTAGTTAAGGCTAACTCAAAAACAACTCTTTGGAAAAAAAAAAAAAAAAACCTAATTTTTCCCTTGTCTCAGGAGATTCACGTCTCTCTCTTGCTCTCTCACGGCATCTCCCTTTGTGTTTCATCTTGTCTTCTTTGCTAACGAATAGCAACTGAACCAAGGAGTTTTGAGTCCATTCTTCTTCTCCATTATGTTCACCAACTAGAGGTTAGGCTGAGGAATATCCCGAGAGCTGGAGAGCTAAGCGTTAATGCAAACAAGGCGAAGTCGAAGGCTAGCGGGTGTTCAACCGAAAACTCCTTTAAGTGTGCAAAGCGAGGCGATTCCAGCCGTTCAATCTGTTCCTACGCAACCTAGAAGAGTTAAGGAACGCAAATATATGATCTTCACGCTTCCGCATGGCCTTTATGGCTCGCGTTTTATTTTTCTCCAATTTTTTTTAACTTACGGTGCATGCCCCTGTTTCTGCATTTACCATCACCTTTGGTGAATATGGTTTATGTTCATGTATGATTGTTAAAGCTATGATTATGTTTATATTAGTAGAGTTTGAATCATGTCTTGTTAAATTTAGATTTATGCCTTTATTCATTATTTGGATGATTTGATGAATTGGAGTGGAGTATATGTTCATGATTGTGGTTAGTAAGTGGAAATATGATCATGACCTTGTTGTCCCTAAGATAATTTTATTTCATCAATAACATGATTAATACTATGACTTCTTCTAGTAAATTTCGAAAACCCTGGGAAAAATGTGGATTTGGTCTTATATATAAAATAGTGATATGTTAGTCAAATAAATGATAGCTTTTATTAAAGAAATAAAATATATAGATATTATATAAAATAATAATATCAAATAAAGCCTTTTATATAAATAATCATAATAAATAAAATGTTAATTTTTTATGTCTTATATTCATAAATACTATTAAAATTTATTTATTATCTTTCAATCAAAACCTATTGAAATTTACTTGCAATTAATTTTAGTTATCAGTTATTTTCTAACAATTAATTATCAATAAATTATTATTTTAAATAATTACATCTAGGTCCTAGGACCCTTCATCAAATAAACCCTAATTTACTTTTAGCAAAATTTAAACTTTCAACTTATAGTACCTATTTTCCAAACCCTAGGTATTTTAGTATCAAGTTTGAGTTTTTTTATAAACCTTTTTATTTGTTATCTAGCCTTAAAGCTTGGGACACTAGGGACATGATGGTAGTAAGTTGAGCTAGTTTTATTTGTGAAAGGGAATCTTTGGCTTGAGTCTGATTATGGCTCATGTTTAACCCAAAAAGGGTTAGGTCAATTGTTGGAGACCTTTACTTTGAGCAAGGATCAGGTAAGCTCCTGCATAAAAACCGTTTGATGCAAAATGATTATTATGGCAAGCCAAATGTAGAGTGCATAGACACTCACTTCTATAAAGGCAATTGAGGATTGTCCTCTTTCCCATTTCAGTCAAACAAATTATTTGAAAAATCAATGAATAGATTTACTCAAACCCTAAAACTCTTTCTAAAACTGATTTTGACAAAGACTTTGGAAATCCTTAATTTCCATTTTCAAGTGGAACTATGTTTTGTTCATTTTCCCCCAAGTGGGATTAATTACGTTGAGTACTCAATAAGGGTGGACTGCTAGGACTAGTCTTTGAAGGGTTAGGGTAAGTTTCTCAGTAGGTGGCCACCTCTGAGGGATGAGTCCTTCCTGGATAGGATGTCAGTCCAGTAGGTCATGCCGGTCCAAGCTAGTAGTTTTCAGTCAAGTGGACCGTGTATTGCCGGAATGGACAACCAGTTTTGTTTGGGTATAGAGAAGGAGGAGTATCTTGCCCAGTAGGCCGATCACCTACTCTTGTCAGTCTGCACAAAGTGTGGCATTCTGACCGTTGTATAGTTATAGGGCCCAACATGTGGTAACCCATGACCACCTTTTTGAGTGGTTGATTTTATTGTACATGTATGGTTGGGAAAGTCAAAACTCCACTCTTAAGTTTGACTGTTGTTTATTGCTTGCCTGTATTTCTCTTATGAAGATTTTATACTTTGCATCCATGAACTGTTTTCACTAGACACTCAAAGCACACACGGACTTACTGAGATTTTTATCTCATCACCCTTTTTACTATGATTTCAGGTTGATCCTGTTGTATGGATGAGTAGCTAGTGTTGTCTGCTTTGGAAGAGATTTTGTTATCTTTTTTTATGTAATGCTTTGAGAAGTCATGAGTGAATAATTTTTATTTCTGGATTTGTTTTTGAATTCTTGAATTGTAATATGTTTTGAGTTTAAAGCAATGTTTTTATTCTATTATTTTGATTGTGTGACCTAGTTATAAAGACCTCTTGTCCTTTGGACAGGGCAACATCCCTAGCCCTGTTGGGCCTAGGTAGTGGGGTGTTACATTAAGTGTGATAAATTCTTATTCAATTCACTACTCATCACACCCTTTTCATCTTGATTTTGCCAGGAAATGAAAATTATCAATTTAAGGTGAATAAGGATGAAAATGAAAGAAAATGAGCACAAATAAAGAAGCTAAGACAGCATTTTGTCGGCCCAAGGAAGTAGAAATTCCCTAGGCAGCCTAGAGGACCTCACTTGGGTGCCTGGAATAAAAAAATTAGTAGCCTAGGGAAGTCCAAGAACCCTAGGCTACCTAAGAGCACAGAATCACCCAGTATGTACAGAGAAATGATGACCTAGGAAGTCTAACTTTCCTAGGCCGCCTAATAGTTAGCATGGCCATGTTTCTCTAAGTTTGACGACCCAGGGAATTTGCAAGCTTTCCTATCTAATTTTTGCAAGAAAATCAGTCATTTTATGTGAGGATAAAGGCTGGAAATCCATTGAATTTTTGGATATGTACAAACAGTCCCAAACCAGATTTTTTTTCCAACAAGCTAGCAACATTAAACATGAAATTTGAAGCCACCGTTAGAACATATGAACAGCTAGAACTTCCTCCGTTTTTCTTCAAGATGAAGGCTGGAAAACCACTATTAAAAGACCTTCAAACACCCTTAAAATCCAGCTGCAAAATTGGGCCAAAGAGGACTAAAAATTCTGCACCAAAACCATTTCAATTCCAAGTGTTCTTGAAGCTTCAATTCCAGAAATTTTTTTCCAACTAATCTCTTCAACGCTAAGGCCGAAATTTTTCATCAAAACTCACTAAAATTTGGACCTTGTATAGCCATGAACTGAACATCTTGGCTTCCCCACCAACCTTGAATATTAGGACTCTATTATCATAACTCAAAAAGCTCATATTATCACTCTATCCAAAAATTATTCAAACTTCAAACTAAATTCCAGATTTTGTTCCATTAAAACACTCCTATAGCTAGGTGATAAAACCAGAAAATCCTCTGCCATTATATGATCATTTTCGACCAACCTTAGGTCTGAACAACTCTTCATTCTTTGGTTGAAACCTAGCTAATTCAGCCATACACCATTGAAGAACAAGAAACCTTCCAAGAGCAAACTCCATTAACTAATCTTATACCTCAAACAACTCCACCTTTTTCTCCATTTGAATTTTAAAAAAAAATTGAAACCTTCTCTCTCATTCTTGATAACCTAAAACTCCTTCTATACCAAGCCATTTGGCCATCATAATTCCAGCTACACTCGAAATTCATTTTCTCTCAAACTTTCTCAAAAAACACCAAGAACACACACTTCACATCTTCAAGCCTAAACCAATCCGAAACACCTCCAATCACTCCCAAACACTCTAGATCATCCATATTCAACCTATAATCTTCATTTCTGCCCTTTATAACACAGAAACACACAAATTTGAATTTTCAAACGAATCAAACCAACCTTTTTTGTTGAAGAATCGAAGAACACCAAAAGGTAAATAAAGAACGATCTCCTTGTTCTTCTTCTTCTATTCAATCTCTATTATCCTTCTCTACTCACATTTGTGTCTCTCTCACACACACTCTCTCTCTCTCTCTTGGCCGAAATGGTGATGATCAACCATAGGCTACTTTCGGACCACTAAAAGCCATCAAGCACTCAAGAATCTTCACTAACCAAGAAGAATCCTTCATCAAACAAGCATCAATCCAGTATTTCTTCCTTAATCTCCCTTTTTAATTTTCAGAATCAAGACCCCTAGATGTTGATAGGTTGATTGAATAAAAGTAGGGGTTGAGTATGTGTATGTGGGTGAAGGGGATGGAGTTAGGACATGAGAGTTGTAATGAATGATTATGCCTTATAGATTTTACTTTTGAATCACTATATGTTCATCATGGTTAAAGAGATTTATAGATGTTTTGAAGCATGATAGATGTTATGCCACCATTGGTGATTAGGCCTTCATGATATTATTTTTCAATTAAGCCATAAATAATATTATGTCTAGTAGAAGATCATCCATGTTGTAGTTTATGTTCATGGATAGATTAGCATGTGTTATGTGAAAAAAATGTTCATGGATCTTCTCTAACAATAGGAAATATTGTAAAAACTATTTTTTTATTAATTCTAGAATTATTTTCACTAACAATATTGTTATTAATTTAATTAGAACTATTATGCAATTTAAGCTATAAAATTCAAAAAATAGTAGGTAGGATTGGATAAATAAAGTCTTTTATTTAAAAAAATTAATTAATAAAATATTAGAATTAATTAATATCAAATGACCTTGTAGACCATAGTAATAATATTGGTTAGCCTTACTAAAGCTTTTATCTATATCCATAAATCTTATTTATATTAAAATTTATTTATTATTTATTAATTAAAAATTAAGTATAATTCATTTATTATTAATTTTATTGCTTATTTATTATCTATTAATTATTAATTAAAAATTAAGTATCATTTATTATTTATAATAATACTATTTAAATATTACTAATTACCAATATTATTTAGGATTTATTATTATTCATTCTTTAACACCAATTTTATTTACTAGCAATATTACTCAATATTTATTATTTGAAACTATAACTTAGGATTATTTATTCTATAACACCCATTTATTTTAACTTGTCAAACTAGTTTTATTTTATAAAATACTTTACCAACTAGTATTAAAGTTTAAGACATTATGGTCTTGGCTAGCTGTTGATGTAGCTAGTGAACTAGAAATTATTTATTTAAGGCAAATATGGTCTGGATATTATCTTATACCTTGTGTTTACCCCAGGCGGGGTTAGGCTGACCTTGGAAGACTTTTGAACTCGAGAAGAGCAAAAGATCAGGTAAGCTCCTGGATGAAACCATTTGAAGGCCAAAGTTATTGTGGCAAGTCAAACTCAATGTATACGAGTATTTGTACTGTAAAGGCAATTATGAATAATTTTTCTTTTTGTTTCAGTCAAGCAAACCATTTAAAGTTAAACAAATAATTTCACACCAAACGCTAAACTTTTTCTAAAAACCCAAATTTGACAAGAATTTTAGAAACCATAATTGCTATTTCCAAGTGAATCATTGTATGGTCTTTCTTCTCCTAAGTAGGACAAACAACGTTGAGTACTCAATAAGGGTAATGTTGAGTACTCAATAAGGGAAGACTACTAGGACTAGTCTTTGAAGGATTAGGGTAAGTCTCTCAATAGGTGGCCACCTCTGAGGGGTGAGTCCTTCCCGGATAGGATGCCAGTCCTGTAGGTCATACCGGTCTGAGCTAGCAAGTTCAGTTAAGTGGACTATGTGGTTCCAGAGTGGACAACCAGTAAGTTTGGGTGTAGAGATGGAGAAGTATCTCACCCGGTAGGGCGTACACCTACCTTGTGTCAGTATGCACAAAGTGTAGCATTCTGATCATTATATTGTCATGGTGCACAAAGTGTGGTACCACAGCTACCTCTTCTAAGTGGTTGTATTTATTGTGCACATATAAGTTAGGAAAGCAAAACACCACTCTTCGGTTGTGAAATTTATTTGAGGCTTGCCAGCACTTTCTTTTATGAAACTTTCACAACTTGCATATATGAACTGTTTTACCTGAAAAAGTCAAAGCACACACGAGCTTACTGAGATTTATGTCTTACCACCTTTTATACCATATCTTCAGGTCGATCCACTACAACAATAGACGCTTTTTGTGACATAGTTTTAGTGATATATTTTTTTGAATGTTAAAATAAATAATTATTATGACATTTATTTTCCAACACATATTATGAATATAGCTAAATAATTGAATTTGGAACAATCTAAAACTAAGTGTAACAATTGATATATATAATAACATTTATTTTATGTCATAACTTAATTATAATTTTTTTCCTTAAAAAAATTTATGCATGATTTTATTTATAAGGTAAAAATAAAAGGTGCGAGAGATGCCAAAACTTTTCCCAAATTTTTTGGCACCAAAACCTTTTTATCCCTTCCCTTTAATTTTCACACCAAAATTTTTTGCACAACTCCATCTTGTTTTTGTTTTCTCTATTTATCTCATAATTCTAAGTTTAAACCGCCGACACTACTCCTTCTCTGGTTAGCCATCATCGTGAATTTCCCTTCCCTTTCAGTTTCACATCAAAGCTATTCCCATTCGTTTTAGTTGTATCTGCTTAATCTCCCTAAGTCCAACCGACAATCACCACCGGCATTCCTTCTTTTATGGTTATCCACCCGGTTATGGTTAAGGCGCCTACTCCTTCAGCGAGGTCTTCTATTCTCCCACCAGTTTCGTCTCCAGTATTTCAGCACCGAAGAGTTCATCAACATCACATATTTTTTGAGGTCTTGGTTCTCTATTCTATAATTTGTATTATCTACTCTATTTTTCAAGGTTTGAAACTAGATTAATTTTGATAAGCTTATATGTGTTATTTGTGATCTGCAATTTTCCCGCTATTATAAATGCGTTGGGCTCTAATTTTTTCGGTGGGGGTTTTCTAAGTTTCAACGTGTAACTCTGACTTACTTGAAGCTTAGATTGTATATTTCATATGTAATTGATTGTGTAGAAACATTGGCGGCCTTTGGACATGTCTATGCTATTTTAGCAAAAATGCATCTCTTGCTACTTGTGTATATTGAGCAGAAAGTTGAAGAATTCTCTCTTGAGATTAGAGGATGTGATCCCATTTGATAATTTCCAAGGTGGAACAAAAATAAATATAATCTATTAGGGAAAGGAGAACATAATTGTTTAATTGCATTGTCAGTTAAATTTAGTGTTTACTTCAACACTTGTTAATTTATGTCAGTTTACATTTTTGTGCAAAGATGTTTTATTTTTATCCTTTGTTCAGAGATTTGGCCCCTGATTCCTAAGACTTTGTGATTGAATTATAGATGAAAGAGAAATGCAAGTGTTCTAATTTATTATGGGATTATGTCTTTGTACATGCAGTAAAAAGAAGGCAAAGAATAAGATTTACTCTATTTTCACAACAACATATACTGGTTTGGTTCTTTGATATCAGAAATGCTTTCATAAAAAGTTAAAGTTATTCAATAATATTTTCTTTATGGCATATTGATATGGTATTTTAACCGGTGAAGTATGCTTTCTTGTGGAAAGCTAACATCCTACTAGAGGATAGAGTGAAATTTTAGGTGTGCTTCTAATGGTTGTAATTGTTCTTTCTATGGAAATCCTATGAAGTACTTTTGGAAGGAGCTGGTTTGAGGTGATTCTCAAGTTGTTTATATATATATATTTTTTTTATTGTAACAAAAATAGGAAATTTTTGCTTCAGACTGCTAGGTAGATTTGATTGCAAAACCTTATGTTGTTCTGAAAGAAAATGCATTCTTCTTTAGATTTTTCACTGGCTGCATATGTTTTTGGTTAGTTTTTTTTTATCATTTTAGTAGTATAGAAAGCTTTTGAATTTGTTCAAATGGTAGGGAGAAAAAGTGGGGTTGGATATAGTTTAAAATGAATCCTTTTATATTCCAATAATATGTGACACATCTACTTATAATTGTTATACAAAGGTGAGATATGGTGATTGGTAAGGTGTTAGACCACTGAGCATTGTAGTTTACATTAAGGTGAATGGCAAGGAATCTGTCTTCTGTCCTTTTTAGTGTAGTGTTCTAATGTCAAGTGTCAAATGGCCTGCGCCAGTGGCCAGAATATAATCTCTGGTCCTTTTCTATTTTTCCTAAAGACTTTTTTCAAATGTAATGAAAATTTGAGCTAATCGATATTGTGAACTCATACATTCTTCAACCTATAAACATTTCTTATACTTGTTATTTATTTATTTTTTTCCCTTTACTGAAATGTGCAGAATGCTTTTTGCTAGAAGTTAGGTGACTAACGCTGAATTGATAATGATATAATGCTAGTAATTCTACTTTAGACAACTTGTTTGCAAGTGTTAATCATGTGCAGTGATTTTGTCTGCACAGTTGATAGTGCGGGAGTTCATTTATTCATATTTTTCGTAGTGATCCCTATGCTTATATTTCCTAAATATTTCTTTTCACATTTTCTTATTTTCCTCTATGAATATTTCTTTGCAATCTGAATATTTCTAAATATTTCTGGTGATCCCGTATTCATATTTTCCTCTCTGAATATCTCTTTGCAATCTGGTTTTGGCTTATATTTAATGCATTAATTGTAAGATTCAGTTGTTGTTGACACTGGTGAGTTTTCAAACAATTTTCTTTGATTGTCACGACTTGGAATTCTTTTGTTGGAACCTTACTTTCTTACCTTGTATACGGAGACTTTGTTGTTACATGTAGTTATAGATTTACAGATCATTATTGTCTGAGTTAAAGTGCTTAGAATAAAATTATTGAAACTATATATGGTTAGTAGTTTGAATATGGCCAAAATATACAAGTATTTGAGGCGCCTAAGGTTGCTATATTTTGCAAGGATGATTTCAAAACTGGCTAATCTGTAACATTTTATGTGCTTCACTTTTGTCTTCCGTGCTCATTGGTGTGTCTCAAATATGAATAAGGTGGTTCTACCATGTCTTGAATTAAGGGCAAAATGCATTTACCCTTTTACCAATCCCAATGCACTGTTATCTTGTAATGCGAACTTGGTTACCCTTTAAGATATCAAACTTGGTTACAAGGGCAGCATTACTTGATTTTAGTATTTGACTATCAGGTTTCATTTTCAGCTTCTTAAAAGCTGAAGAGCTAAAGGTAGGCCTCTACAGTGATTTAGAATATCAGAAAGAAGTTGTCTTTGTAAAGACTATTTCTTTTGATTATTTGCATTTGGCTTCTATAGTGTGCAGCTATGCTAGAAAAACAACAAATGCTTTTAAAAAAATTGCAAAAATGATTAGTACCCTTAAACATCTATTCTCCACCTATGCATCTGAGACATAATTACCTCAACTGTAAGTGAAGTATATAACTAGAAGCTTGGAAATTCTGATGAAAGCAAAGCAACCTCCACCATTTCATGCTCAGGATAATCTTAAATGTGCTTTAGATTAAACAATTTGCAGAAATTTATCGTCTTTTTTAGTTATTTTTGTTGTAGGTTTTGGAACAGATAGGATTTGGAATGGACAACGATATAGTGTGGGAATTTTGGAAGTCTATACAGGAACCTGACTTTGGCCCTGGATTTCCTATTACAACAGTGTATATGGTTGCTAAATTAGTGTTGCAAGATATGAAGCTACAAGGTTGGTTGATGAGCTAAAGAATTATCTTTCCTATTTCATGGACTTGTCTAAAGAATTATAAATGATAATCATAAGGCTATTGGATGATATGCTTGTTAAAGATTTTATAAAGTAGTAATTCTTTTCCAATATTCACTTTTATTCGTGAAGTAAGACAGTATCATGAATATTATTTTGATGTCTTCAATATCAATTATTTCTAATTTTTCAAATTGGAGCCAAATGGCCATTACTTCTAGAGATAGAAGCCACAAGTGAATTGTAGATTCTGCAGGGTTTTTTTGTGCGGAGAAGTAAGGAAATGATACTTCCCTGATACAAATTGCATCTTGGTAATTACAGTCAAGACATCACTATATTGTCTTTCTTTGTGTCTATTGATATCTGTTCATTTTCTAGTTTTGGATCTATAACATATCATACTCCAAGACGGATTTTCTAGCTTTGTGATATTTGCCCTATGTCTATGGTTGTTCTGTAGTCTATTAAAGGGTTTCTTTTTTGCTTGAAAGCTTCATACATTGCCATTCTATTTGGGGATAAATCTAGAAACAAAAATACACCTAATATACAGAAGAGTTCTCATTGTCTAATGCTTGAAATTCTACCTGCTGGTCTTTCTATTTATGTTTATTTTGGACAGAGCTTGTTGAGCGCCCCTACCTGCTGGTCTTGAATTTGTTATATTTCTGTGTTTTTGTAGCATTTTTCAAATAAGCAAAAATTAGAACCAGTTGTTCTTTAGTGCTAATACTTCAATTTTTCAGAATTTGAAACTATTAGCCATAAATATTGAAACTAGTTATTCCATTATGCTCCATTCTAGTTGGGATTTGTCATATGGAGTGAGCCATAAATATTGAACCCTTAAAATATGTGAAATTCATGTGAGGTCAGGTTTTAAGTAGCAGCTTTTATTCTTCTTGCTTCTGCAATACTATAGTCACTAAAATCCTCAAAAGTGGATCCCTATAATGTATTTTCACCTCTTACTAGGACTTTTGGGGTAATTCTCTATTAATCTTAACTGCTTTACTAGTGTTATGAGAATGAAACTATTGCCATTTCATTTTGGACAAAAGATGCATTTACCTGTGGTATTTTTTCCTCAAGCAAGAGTAGCAGTAGAAACATGATATTCTGGGTTTTTGATGGGCAATAGGATGCATGTAATTTGCATTTTCTATACACTAGTTATTGGTATTTATGGGATCCCCTTTGATTTCCTGATACAATAACATATTTAGCAGAACAATGCAAAGATACTAAGCTCCAAAAAATGCTAAAATACTAGCTCCAAATATGATGCTACCTGAACTAAGATTTCCAATGGAACAACCAGTAGATAAAACTTCACTATTAAGTTGTTAGTTGGAACAGCTTCATCTATACAGCAGTCAACTACATATTGATATATGAATGTAAATTGCAAGCTATCCAGATAGCTATCTAAGACCATCTTCCTTCAGAAAGAAAGGATATCTAATAAAATTGAATTGGGAAAGCTAATGATTAATACTTTGATGGTGGCCTTTTCTGTTGATAAGATTGGTTCAGTAGAACCATTTGAATGTACATCATATTAGAATATTTGGAACACATGAGCTGTGTTGTGGTGGGACCAACGAAACTGAGAAATATATGAACATATATTGGTGTGAGGTTAACATACAAATTGTTATTGAGTGTGAAGAATATTTGGTTAGACCTTACTCATTGTTGGAGACCATTGGAGATGCTCTTGGCACTAATATTATTTGGTCAAACTCTTTGATATATTACAAATTCACATATACTCTCTGTCAAAATCATATTTTTTTTTTTCAATTAATTGATACAAAATTTATTGTTATGTAAGTGGAAAGAAATGCATATTGAAGCAGGCTTGTTGACTTGGAGCAAACATTAGTCTACAATTCTTGTAGGATACATTATTTTGTGATTTTTGTGCAAACTTATAGAAATTAAAAAATTTAGGATTTTTACAATTTAAGTACTATTACCTTTGATGTTTATAGTTGATTTCAGGATATTTCATAATAAATGTATTTTGGTAGTACATTGAACTTAAATTAAATTTATGGATATTTTCTTTTCTTTCAATGTAAATTTTTATCGCGGGGATTAGTTGAAATTGGTCTAACATATTAAATTGTTACAATATTCGAAATATAGTAACATTTATATGTTAGGGCTGTCAGAATAAGAGAACATGTATAAATGTTATCATATTAAGAATAATTTATCACACCCAAGTATTATGAAATGTATGATTACTGACATAAAAATTTGTCACATTAGAATAGATATGTTCTATACTAAATGTCAGAAAACAATAACTATTTTGACATTTGTTTATGTTATATTTGAAACAATTATTAACATTATAAAATGTCATAAAATACATAAATTCTAATTTATGTAGATGTCACCATAGCTTCATAATGTGATAATATTATGTATTAAAAAAGATTTAAATATTTGTTCTGCCTTAACTTTATTATAACACTAACAAATGTCACAAAAAGAAT
Organism: Voacanga thouarsii; assembly: GCA_026120185.1. Lineage (NCBI taxonomy): Eukaryota > Viridiplantae > Streptophyta > Magnoliopsida > Gentianales > Apocynaceae > Voacanga > Voacanga thouarsii. The sequence continues at coordinate 121,050 of JANUWF010001704.1, forward strand.
TTATAAGCACATTTACGTATGTTATCATAAGTTTATGGTAGCATTTGTTTCTGATATTTATAAATGTCACAAACTTTTCCTGACATCATGTTAGATGACACTCTTTTTATGTGTCATAATAGATTAAATGTCAGGAAAAATCCTCTATAGCGACACATAAAAATGTCATTAAAAGGAAAAAATGTTGTAGTGATCCTGCTGTGAAGGTTAATAGCTAGAGAATTGCCTATGTTTTGAAGACTCATTGTTATTCTTTCTATGTATTTCTATTGAGAGACAGTAGCAGACATTTATTTTTGAGCTTGTTCATGTATTGCTTAGGTTGTAATAAATTTAATTTTGAATTTTCTTTTATTTATTTTGTGTGTCCTAGTTATAAAGATCCCTTATTCTGTGAATAGGGCGACATCCCCAGCCCTAATGGGGGCTTAAGTAGTGGGGTGTTACATGGGAGAAGTGTCACATTATGGTAAAGGAGGGTATTGTTTTGGGACATAAAATTTCACGACAAGGGATTGAAGTTGATCGACCCAAGATAGAGCTAATTGAGAAGCTTCCTCCACTAACTTCTGTGAGGGCCACTGGAAATTTTCTTGGGCATGCGGGCTTTTACAGGAGCTTCATTTAGGATTTCTCTAAGATTTCAAAACCCCTTACCTCTTTACTTGAAAAAGATGCCCTTTTTAATTTTGATGAAAAGTGTTTATCTACTTTTAACTTGGTGAAGGATAAATTGATTAAGTCTCCTATTTTAGTTGTTTCAAATTGGTCACTTCTTTTTGAACTAATGTGTGATACTAATGATTATGCAATTGGAGCAATTATAGCATAGAGGCAGGGTAAGTACTTTCAACCAACCCACTATGCTAACAAAACTTTCACAGCAGTGCAAGAGAATTTTACTACCACCGAAAAAGAGTTGCTAGCAGTAGTGTTTGCTTTTGATAAATTTTGTTCATACTTTATCTTATTTAAAGTTGAGGTTTACATTGGTCATTCTGCACTAAATTATCTTCTTGCTAAATATGACTCTAAGTCTAGATTGATAAGATGGGTGTTGCCATTGTAGGAGTCTGATTTGAAGATCGAGGACAAAATGGAACTGAGAATCTAGCTACTGACCACTTGTCTAGATTAGAGAGTCCTTAACTGGAGCCATTGAGTGAAAGAGTAATTCATGACATATTTCCTGATGAACAGTTATTTTGGATTAATAGCAAGAATACATCAAGCCCATGGTTTGCAGATTTTGCAAACTTCTTGGCAGCAAGATCCTTCCAACTTAGCTCGTATTTCACCAAAGAAAGAAGTTTCTCTCTGACATTAAATACTATTTCTAGGAAGACCCTTATGTGCTGATCAAGTTATCCATAGATGTGTAGATTATTTTGAAACTTAGAATATTTTGAGAAATTATCATAAAGGCCCAGCTAGAGGTTACTACCAAACTAACAAAATTCCCAGAAAATCTCTTCGGCTATAGATTTTATTAGCCATCAATATTCAAATATACACATATTTTTTGTTAAATGTTGTGATAAATTCAGAGAACTGGCAATATTTCTAAGACTTCTGAAATGCTTTTGACAATTTTTCAAACTTGTGAAGTCTTTAACAGTTGGGGGATTGATTTCATAAGATTATTTCTCAATTCTTGTGGAAATAAATACATTCTGGTTGTAATAGATTATGTGTCCAAATAGGTTGAGGCACAGTCGTTGCCCACTAATAATGCCAAAGTCGTGATCAAGTTTCTGAAAAAGTTGTTCACCTATTTTAGAGTTCCTAGAATTCTTATCATTGACAAAGGTACATTTGTTTTGTAACAACTAACTAGAAAATGTACTCAAACACATAGGTGTGTCTCATAAGTTAGCTACTCCGCACCACCCCCAAACCAATGGACAGAAATGGCAAATAACACAAGAAAAGATTAGAGTGTTAAGCTGGATGATGTTCTTTAGGTTATAGGATAACCTACAAGACCCTGATTGGTACTATCCCTTATAAATTGGTCTATGGTAGATCATGTTTCCTGCCAATAAAAATTGAGCATAAGGCTTTTTAGACAATCAAGCTAGTCAACTTTGATCTTAATACTGTAAGAACTAAAAGGTAGTTATAGATGAATGAACTTGAGGAATTGAGAAATGATGCTTATGAGAATTCTAGGATTTATAGAGAAAGTTAAGAAATGACATGGTCAACATATCTTGGCGGACAGAGAATTTCAACCAGGGGATAAGGTTCTTCTATTTAATTCAAGATTAAAGCTATTCCCTGGGAAGTTGAGATCATGATGGTCTGGGCCAGTTTTGGTGACTAAAGTGTTCCCAGACAATGCAGTTGAGATATCTTGTCCAGAAAAAGGGACATTCACAGTCAATGGAAGTAGGTTAAAAATATACTATGGCGAGAACCCTGCAGAGTTGGAAAGAATGGATTACACTCTCCGTGATGTGGAGAATTTTTCCTCTTAGCTTTTCTTTTCTTCTTATCTTTCTTTTGCAAAGAATAACATCTTTTACTCTTTACAGTATTATGCTTTTGCTTTATTTTGATATCCTTTTACTTATGTTGATATCCTTATGTGATTATGAAAGGAACTTTTGGAAATATGTGGAACAATGCTATACCTTCTCTTCTCAAACAACTTGTGGAAATTGCACTTCAAAGCACTTGAAAAGTATTACTTTTTCTCTTTTCCTTATCCCTTTTAAATCTTTATTGAATGTGGTTATTGTATAAATTGTGGCCAATATAGACATTATCCAATTTAAATATGGAGAAGAAAAGAGGATTAAGCTTTATTTCTTGCAAAGAAATATATTGAATTTCTTGGCACTCCTTGGGCTACTTTCTTTTGTTTAAAATTTGTTTCTCATGGTTAAAAAAATTAATGAAAAATGAGAAAAAAATTTTAAATTTTTTTGCATACTTTGATTTGTATAATATTGTTATTCTTTTTCTCTTGGCATGAAAATTTGGAATGAGGTTGTTGTGATTGGGATATTCTTAGGTAAATGTATAATTTAATGTGATATAGACTAAGTCTTGAGAATTTGGCTTAACCTTATCTAGGTTTTAGTAAACATTGTAACACTTTGATTTCTTGGGAATAGATGAGAAACTTGTGATGAAATAAGCTAGGAATTTTTTTATCTATTTATATTCTACGATCTTCTAACTAGTCCGAAGTCTGAGTTTCAATAGATTATGGTAAGAAAATAAAAGAGTAGAGAAAGGTAATGCAAAAGCTAAAAAATCATTAATAATATCTTTACGAGGTATTTGCATTACCTTCTCCTGAAAAGAAAATGAGAGTTTAATGAGGGTAATGTAAACGTTAAAAAATCATTACTTACATCTTTACTAGGAATTTATATTACCATGCAAAAGTAAGCAATTGGACCAATCTTCTATTTACTACTTTGATTGTTGTAGCTTTGCGAAGTCATAGAACTTAAATGCACTACTTATATGAATCACTTGAGTCATATCCTTGACTTAGGAAATGAGGTGAAGTATGTCGAATAAGCATAGACTTATTTAATCCAACTTCAAGGGCCTTAGTTTCATCTATTCAAATACATACATTTACACGAGTTTGGCTTGGTCAAGTAACCTTAAATTAAAATTTTCATCTCAAAATAAAAGGAATATATTTCTCATAGGAATCATTGTTGCCCAAAATCTGATATGGATAAAGATTGCTTTTTACTTAACGTACTTATTTTTCTGAAAATTTGCTCGAGGAAAAGCAAAAGCTTAAGCGTGGGGGAGTGATGAGTGCTCATTATATCCTTATTTATTAGTCATTTTGTACCAAGTTAGGCTAAATTTATAATCAAATGACTACTCATTTTCCTTATTTTTGCTTTATTTGTGTAGAATGAATAAATGAGAGATGACTAAAGAAACAGGAAGAAAATAAGCAAGAAGCATCAAACCGGCACCTGATTGAAGAGTACACAGGTGCCGGTTCGGAATAGAGAGTTCAAGAAGACATTCTGAAAATAATAGGCACCAGTTTAGAAATACATATGTACCGATTGCACCAATCAATAGACAGCAGATGGACAATTAAAGAGGCACTGATTATTTTAGAGAGTTAAGGAGCTGTACAAAATGACCAGCATACGCTGAATTGAAGGATAGATAGGCGCCGATTTGGAGTAGGATTCAAGATCTTCAAGAAAAAGTGTATGCTAGTCTAGCTTTACAACAGGCATCGGTTTGTATCAGGACAAGTCAATACCTAGTAGATGTCAAGGGTTTTCCAAAACCACTATAAATAGATCATTTTGTTATTTTTTCAAAGAATGAAACAAGAATGAAGAGAGCCACTATCAAGCTCTAGAACTCTAAAGAGGAGCTTAAAGAAGGATTTAAGTCTCTTTTGGAAGAGGGGATAGCATCTTTAAGAGGAAATTGCAAGAGGAAGAAAAGATCAACTTGTCTATGTGTGAAACCACAACTAAAACCAACCTTAGAGTAAGGGGTTCGGGATGCATATCATATTTTTTTGTATGCATAAATATATTTTTGTATGATTTTATGTGCTTTGGATATGGGATTTGTAGTCTAGATGGCTTAGTTGTGCTTAGTGAGTCAGAAGGTCAAAATGGTAATTTTGCTTAAGGAGCAAAAAGGGAGATAGCTTGAAGATTAAATAGAAAAAATATTTGGGAGAGAAAATAAGAACAAGAGTTGATGTGGCTCAGTGGTTAGAGCTTTAGAATTAATTCTTGAGGTCTTGAGTTCGAATTCTATCATTGGAGTTTTAGCATGATTAAATTTTATTTTTGTTTAGGAATACTATATTTTAGCCCTTGCATGCTTTAGGGAAGAGTAGGAGTGTTGTATTAAGGGAGACATGATAGGAATGTCCTAATCCTACTCTTGTGCCGTACAAAAAGTTCTAAGAGATTCCTACCCTTCTTGATCCCTTGATCTCTTTACTTCTTAATCAATTAGATTGTTCCATTTACCCAAGCTAATTTTATTTCCGAAAAATTCCAACAAAGTTCAGTGGCATTGAAGGTTCGAAAATGTCTAAGTGTGAGGTATCTTATTGATTGAAAATGGGGAAGAGTTATGGAAGGTTTCCAAGAGAATTAATCTCCATGGTTAAACTTTCAAAACTCCAACCTAGTTGTGTCGTCTTCTTCAAGTAGTAAACTGAAAATTTTTCCAGCTTCTTGATTAGTCCAATTGTCAAAATTTTCAACCATCTTTCCCTCTCAAATGCTGTCAGAAAAATGACCAATTCACTCAGCTTGAAGGCTGAAAATTCTAGCCAAACCCAAGCTGCACAAAAGCTGTGCAAACCAGGAAAATTTTTTGGTCAATTTAGCAGCTTGGTGAGCCAAAAACCAAGCTATTTTTTCTAGCTTTTCAACCAGCAATTCAACCTTGTTTTTCCTCCCTAAAGAAGGCTGGAAACCAGCCTTAAAGGACCCTCCAATGGCCCTTCAAACCTTCTGCAAGCTGACTGAAATATGGCAGAAAAATCAGCCTAGAAATTCCAGCAAGCCTTGCGGAAAAACTTAACAGAATTTCCAGTCTTGTTCCTTCTTCACCCTTGTCCGAAACTTCCTCCATTTTTCTGTACAAACACACGTTAATCAACCTTGAACTGAACTCCAGCATCCTCACCATTGTTCTGCATGAAAAACAATTCCATGGCTGCTCCTAAAATCTCTCCATTAATCACTCCAATCAAGCCATCAATTTGAGGCCATAATTGCAACAAGATATTTCAGCAAGCTACCATAGATTAACCCTCAAACAACCAGAAAATTCCTTCACCATGGTACACCATATTTTGGCCACTCTAAAGCTCCTTCAAACACCATTCATCCCAGTAGATACCCCAACCAATCAGCTGGCCATTGAAGCTTCCAAAAGCTCTCCATCAACCAAAATCTCCTTACCATATTTGTTTCCAAAATTGATTCCCTAAATTATTCTTTTTGAATTTTAAACAACCAGCTTTCATTTTCCTTCCAAATCTGAAAATCCAATTACCAAAACCTTCCAAACAATTTGGCCACCCTTTCCCCATAGAATTTCGGCCAGCTCTCTCTCTATTCTCTTCATTCTCTTCAAACCTCCAAGAACACCTACTACTATTCTCACGCCTAAGGCCATTCAAAACCACTTCAATCTTCTCCAAAAACTCTAGATTATACCTACTCATTCTCATGAATCCATTCCTACAATTTTTAACATCAAACATGGAAATCAAAGCCTCGCTTTTGGATCAAAAATCAGAATTTTTTTGAAGGCTCAAGAACACCTTCAAGTTAAGCATGAACAATCATCTCCATCTTCTTCCATCTTCGAATTTGATGAGTATATACTAATGGACTTCCTTTCTCTCTTTCTCTCTCTCTCTCTCTCTCTCAGCCGAATGGTTACTCCAACCATGGCCATGTTTCCTTCTTCCTCCTTGGACGAATCAAGCTGTCCACGCGAGAGGATTCTTTCGAAACTACTTCAAGGTAGTCGTCAATCAAGTAAGTCTCTCAAATCTCCTCTTTAAAATTCTAGATTCATGTCTCTTGGATGTAGTGGGATGAGAATAGGATATATTTGGAGATTGATTATGTGTTTTGTAATGGAGTTGAGATTGAAGCATGAGAATGAATGTGTTTGTATGATGAAGATGGGATTGATGCATGAGATGATTTGTCTTGGTTGAATATATGGCATTTTAGGGTTTGTTGCATGTCTTCATGTCGTGAGTAGTATGAATGATCAAGCATGTTAGAGATTATGGCACCTTTGGTGAATATGGTTTATGTTCATGTATTCTTATTAAGGCCATGATTATGATTATGTTAGTAGAGTTGGATCATGTGTTGATAGATTTAGATCTATTCTTTTATTCATGATTTGGATATTTTGTTGATTGGTGTAGAGTGTATGTTCATGATTATGGTTAGCAATAGGAATTATGATCATGGCCTTATTGTCCCGAAGCTAATTTTATTTCATCAATAAAATGATTAACACTATAATTTCTTCTAGTAATTTCGAAAACCCTAGGAAAATGTGGATTTGGACTCTTATATAAAATAATGATATTTTAGTCAAATAAATGATAGCTTTTATTAAAGAAATAAAATATATAGTTATTATATAGAATAATAATATCAAATAAGCCTTTTATATAAATAATTATAAAAGGTAAAATATTCATTTTGTAAGTCTTATATTCATAAATACTAATAGGATTTATTTATTATATTTTAATCAAGACATAATAAAATTTACTTGCTATTAATTTTATTTACCAATTATTTTCTAACCATTAGTTATTAAAAATTATTATTTTAAATAATATCATCTAGGACCTAAGACCCTTTATCAAATAAACCCCAATTTATTTATAACAAGATTTAAACCTTCAACTTATTAGTATCTAATTCACAGACCCTAGTTATTTTAATATCAAGCTAGATTTATTTTATAAACCCTTTATTTATTATCTAGCCTTAAAGCTTGGGACACTAGGGTCATGATTGTGGTAAGTTGAGATAGGATTATTTGTGAAAATGAATTTTGGCTTAAGTTTAATTATGGCTTACGTTTACCCCAGGTGGGGTTAGGTCAGCTGTTGGAGATCTTTATTTTATCTCGAGCAAAGGATCAGGTAAGCTCATGCATAAAACTTGTTTGTTGCAAAAAGTTATTATGGCAAGCAAAACCCAAAGTTTGTGAACATTAATTTGGTAAAGGCAATTCGAGACTGTTTCCTTTCCTATTTCAGTCAAACCAATTCTTTGAAAATTAACAAGCAATTTTATTCAAACACTAAACTATTTCTAAAACTAACTTTGAAAAAGACTTTGGAAAACCTTGATTGCCATTTTCAAGTAAAGTTATGTTTTATCAGTTTTCTCCCAAGTGGGATAAACTACGTTGAGTACTCAATAAGGATAGGCTAGTAGTAATAGTTTTGAAGAGTAAGAGTGAGTCTTCTGGCAGGAGGCCACCTCCAGAAGATAAACTCAACTTAGAGAAACGTCAGTACTACTTAGTCATACCGGTCCGAGCTAGCAAGTTTTAGTCATGTGGACTGTGTGTTGCTGGAATGGACAACCGGTTTTGTTTGGGTGTAGAGAAGGAGGAGAATCTTACCCGGTAGGCCGATCACCTACTTTTTTGTCAGTCTGCATAGAGTGTGGCATTCTGACCGTTGTATGGTTATGGGGCCCAATGTGTGGTTACCCATGGCTGCCCTTTCGAGTGGTTGATTTTATTGTACCTATATGGTTGGAAAAGCCAAAACGCCACTCTTGCTTTTGAACTTTATTTATTGCTTGCCAGTATTTTTCTTATAAAGTTCTTACACCTTGCATTCATGAACTGTTTTCATTGAACACTCAAAGCACACACGGACTTACTGAGATTTTTATCTCCTCACCCTTTTTACCATGATTTCAGGTCGATCCTGCTGTGGGGATGAGTAGCTAGTTGTTGCCTGCTTGGAAGATATTTTGTTATCTATTTTATGTAATGCTTTGGGAGTTGAGAGTGAACAATTTTTATTTTGGATTTGTTTTGAATTGTTGGATTGTAATAAGTTTAAATTTTAAAGTTTTGTTTTATTTTTGTTTGTGTGACCTAGTAATAAAGACCGCTTGTCCTTTGGACGGGGCGACATTCCCTGCCCTATTGGGCCAAGGTAGTGGGGTGTTACACTATGAGTTTATTTTCTTTTCTCTTATATTTCCTTATTAATTTTGATTGCATTTTTTTTTATTAATAATGTATTAAAAGGGTTGAACCCTATTTTTGTTAGATTTTAACATCTATTTGAGTTATTTACAAATTGTTTTAGGCATTCAATCACTTGTTGTGTATTGTGTATTTCTATTGGTTAGGTTTTCTTGTCATAATGATTTCAAGAGATAGGGTTAGGATTTAGAGGCTCGATTGGAAGAATTACTTTATGAGTTTCCCTTGAATTGCCTCAAAAGAGGTTTTTGAAAGTAAGAACTCGGTGATCAAAGGGTTGTGAGATTGCCTATAGATAGGGGGTTCATTTCTGCCAAACTCAATGGGTAATGGATCTTAATGGTTCTTAGGATTGATTAGTGAGATAGAGATACTCACCAATTAATATAAGGGTAGAGGCTCATAACTCGAGAGAGAGAGTACATGATCTTATCCATTGGTGCTTAATTTAAGTTGGTAATTAGCTAATTTAGGTAGTTAAAGTTTGGCTTGATTTAGAATATTCCATTTACTTGCATTGTATATCTCCTCCTTCCTTTCATTGGGCTTGATGACCTTGGGTGAATTCCATTATGATAAGGTTGGCTAAGTCCTTTAATAGTTTATCAATTTTCCCTAGATGAATGACCAAACAATGAGACAATAGCATATAATAGAAGTACTTGCCACCTTTTTCAGAAGGAAACGATACTTACCATTAGAACTCTATTCTACACGATGAGTATACTTGCCCAAATATGTATTGTTGTGCTATTTTAGTATTTTATATTTAAATTTGATTACTTTCTGTGAATTATTGAGACTATTTTCTTTGCATAAGGATATACACACAAAGCACCCATCATAGGCCGTCTTAAAGAGATTTCAAGGATAGGAATCAAAGTACAACACTCAGCATATAAAGTATTTTAGAGATCTAAAATCTAAAGATACTTGCACTTTTACTATAATGAGATTCTATCACTGGCACTAAATAGCTATCTATATGATTATCAAACAACTAGGTCATCCAATGAACTTGTTCATGTAACAAGAATCCACGTGTTAATTTTAAGTATCAAAATATCCATAGATGTGATAACCACCGTTTAATCCAATCAAGAAGTATAACATGTGCTAATCCTTGCATATTAATAATATCTCATCTTATTAATACTACGACTATGGGTTATTTAAGCACAAGCATGTTAGTGTTATACCCTAGAAGAATCACTTGTATGTAGTATATAGCATATTTATTAATAAAATGCATTCTTTATCTTTCGGTTTAATTAATTTTCTTCATATATATGTATAACACTATTAGATAAAGCCCCAAGCATGTAATATAGTGTTAAAAAAATTATAATAAAGATCATAATGGGAGATTCCTACTATGATATGTATTACTTATACTTAAATTATTCCTAGTCATAGTATTAGTGAGATATGACATCATTGATGCTCAAAGACTAACACGTGTTATACTTTTTAATTTGATCAAGCGGTGGTTCTCACATCCATGGGTATTGTGATACTCAAAGTTACATGTGGATGCTTTTTAAGTGAACAAGCTCATTAGATGACCTAATTATGAGATAATCACATAGATAACTATTTATGTCAGTGATCGAATCTCATTATAACAAATGTGCAAATATCTTTAGACTTGAGATCTCTAATGTACTTTGTTTACTAAGCGTTGTACTTTGATTCTAATTTTTGGAGTCTCATTGGGACTGTCTATAGGATAGACATTGGACACAACATAAAGTAAACAAAAATAGTTAAGAGGGTCAATAAAAGATCCATCACTTCTAATAGTAGGGACGTATATCTCACGGCCATTTGCATAGAATCATTACTCGATAAGTCATTGGCCAAGGTGACTATGTATTGGAAATAGTTCCAATTTATACACATATTGAGTAATGGATTCTAGAACAAGTACTAATAAATTCAGACTAGAATTAATTATATTCTAGTAAGAGTTAGCACTAATTCCATACTCTAAAACCGAACGAGATATAATATGACAAAAGGAGTTTATTGTACTGATGTTTTACTATTAAAAATTTTCGTCAAATCACTTAACTTTCTAGACTTTTGGGTGATCATGATGTATTGCTAAATACCACTCTTGATCTGCTAAATATGAATTTACTAATTATAGAATTAATAAATTAATCCTAATTAAAATTAATGTGTTAATTATAATTATTAACAATTATTAATTCTATAGATAATAGAATTAATTCATATTAGCTACTAATTGACTGAAAAACCTAATAGGTCACATACAATAGAGGAATTTGTACTCAAGAAATTATATGATAATATTATGGAGTTAATTTGTAAGAAGATATAATTATTATGGGCTAATTATGAAGTGTTATAATTATTTGAGGTTAAATTGCAATTACTAAATTCTTTTTGGACAAATTATAAATTTGTTACAATTTGAGGGTGAAATTACAATTTTCAAAAATCAAGCCCATGGTTGTAAAAGAAAGAAAGGCATTATAATTGTTGTTTCCTTACAGTTTAGGAAACTACAAGTTCACGTTTTTCTCTGAAAGCTGGCAAAAAGCATACGTACATATGATATATGCTAATTTGCGAGAAGTATATAGAGAAAAGAGAAAAACAATTATGGCCGCCTTAGAGACAAAATTCTAAGAAAGATTTCCTTAATTTTCTTCTTCAAAATTATTAACCCTAGCTACCAATAAATTTTTCTAACAGAAAATTTGGCAGTTCTTGAATACATTCTCGTGTAAATTAATATTAGAGAAATTCTTATTCTTAGAATTTGGTGGTTCGTGATTGAACAAAATTCACAAAAGGGTTCCATCCGCGGGAAGAAAAATTTTAAAAGCTACGTTTTTCAGGTAGCAAATTTTTCTTCCCTTTCCTTACCCATTTAATTACATTCAACTGATTCCTTTAAGTAGATTTCGTTTTAATTTCCACTGTGCATTATTTGTTATAGCATGATTGATATCCAACAAAACATTGCATAGTATAGTATGAATCTCACATTATTATCGCTATCATAATTTCCTTGACACTATACATTATGTTAGGGACTTTATCTATCAATTTTATACGCATAAGAAATTAAAAGATAAATAATGCCTTTATTAAATAAATATGCAAAATACATTGTACAAATAGATTGTACAATTAAATAAATATGCAAAATACATTAACCAAATAATTAAATAAATATGCAAAATACATTGTCCCACGAAGCCGGTGTCAACCCTAGTCTAGAAAACGGGGGGGGGGGGGGTGGAGAAGGCCGAAAATGGAGCAAAATCGACGAGCGACCAGAGCACGGCTAGCACTGGCTGTGAAGGGCTGGCGCCAGCCCTATGCTATCCATAGGTGGTGAAGACTCATTTTTGTGCGCGGATTTGGAAATTTTGCTAAGAGTTTAGGTATTTCCCAACTTGTACTCGATGTGTATGATTTTGGTGTAGAAAAATCATATAAATTAAATCCATCCTTAGCCAAGTTTTAATTAAAGCATTAATCCCAAATTACATACATAAGCAAGCATACTCATCGCAAGCATAGTATAAGGAATTAACGAGTATCAATTCTCAAGGAACAACTACTATTAGTTACCGTTAATTTATTGGTTAACCAACCCAACAAAGTGATAAAAAAAATAAAAAGAAAATATATACAACTCAATAATGAAAGAATATGTAATTTAGACAAATATCCTTGAAGACATGACAATGAATCACTTAGCAAATATCACAATTAATTACTATCTTGGTATCATGAAGGATTTAAAATAGACCCACTTCATTTGTAATTTATGGAATCACTACCTTCTAATTAAATTAGTGAACACATCCTACCTCAACCAATTTATCCAAAAGATGCATTAAAATTAATCCTGGCATAAATCCCTATATTCTAGGTGATTTAAAACATGAAATTAACTAATGAATCTATATTCTAACAATTATTAACTAATATTTGATTGCCAAAATTCTTAACAATTAATCCCTTTTTCAAGTAAGTTAAGAGATAACAAATATGAAATTAATTACATTGAAACCGATATCAACCCCTTTTTCAAGCAAGCTTAAGAAGTAATCAAATCCCAAGAAAAATAATTAATTAATCAAAAGACTCAATTGACTCAAGAAATCATGAATCCTAAAATAATGTCAAATTACAATGAAAACATTAATCACATCATTTCTAGAAAATGAAGGTAAAAGAAAGAACTTATAGACAAGCCCTCCTTCTTCTCCTTGAAGACCTTGAATAATGCCCCTTAATTGATGAATCTCCTCTTTTTGTAATTGATTAGCAACATTGATCCTTGGATTCATATATTTTCCTTGTGTGTTTCCTTGCTTAAATAAGCTCCTAAGATGCCAAAATTCATTCCATAAGAGTTCTAGCCTGAGTAGAAGTTGAAAAATACCAAAACTCTTAGGCAATTCCCAATTTCGTGCAAAACAGGAAATTCACCGCCTTGGAACAGAGAAGAGCCGACGTCGGCTGTGCTCTGGTGCCCGATGTGCTCTATTTTTTTTTTATTTTTTTTTGGCACAAATTCCCCTGTTTCCAGAATTAGGTCGACACCAGCTCGACAACGGGTCTTTTCGTCGTTTTCCCCTTTTCCCTTCAATAAAATACCAAAATACCTTTCTAAGGATAAAATATCAAATATGTACAAATATGACTAGTTATTGCACCAAATGTATCACAAAACATCCTCAAACAACTATGAAATTATTGATGAATTTAGCCCCTATCATACTCGGCCTAGAACTCTTAGGGAACAATTTTTAGTATCTTAGGAGCCTATTTAAGCAAGGAAAACATAAGAAAAACATATGAATTTGCTAATCAATCATTAAAAAGGAGATTCATCACTCAAGGGGTAATGTTCAAGAAGGTCTTCAAGGAAGAAGAAAAAAGCTTATCTATGAGTTCTTTCTTTTATCTTTGTTTTTTTTTTCTAGAATAATAATGTGATTAATGTTTCCATTGTAATTTGATATTACTTTGGGATTCATGATTTTTGGGTTAATTTAGCTATTTAATCAATTTATTATCATTCTTGGTATTTGATTACTTGTTATTATTGGAGAGTTGATGAATTTAGATTTGTATCTAATTGACTTGAGAAACGATGTTAGGAGTTAATTTAATTTCATTGATTTCATTTTTATTATCTCCTGACAGACTTGTGAAACGAAGTTAAGAACAAAGAACTAAGATAATCAAACATTAGTTGATTTCACCTAGAGTATAGAGTTATTTGCTAATTTTATATTTATTATCACCTAGAGTACAGGGATAATTGTTGAAGGATGAGTTTAATGCATCTTTTGGTTATGTTGGTTTGACTAGGAATTTGCTAATTTAATCATCAGATAGTGAGTCCATGACTTGGGAAACAATTAGATTCTATTTTAATTCCTTCATGTTGCCAAGATAATAATTGATTGTGATAATTGCTAAGTAATTCATTGACATGTCTTCAAGAATATTTGTCTAAATTGCATATTCTTTCATCCTTGAGTTGTATATATTTTTCTTTATTTTCTTTTTTATTCTTTAATCACTTTATTGGTCAGATAAACAATGAATAAAAGGTAACTAATGGTAGTTATTTCTTGAGGATCGATATTCGTTAATTTCTTATACTATACTTATGATAAGCATACTTGCTTATATGTGTAATTTGAGAATTAATGTTTTAATTAGAACTTAGGTAGGGATGGACTTAAAATTATATGATTTTTATACTTCTAAATCTTACGCATCAAATTTTTGGCACCATTGCAAAGGAATAATATCATGAAAGCTTGGATTTCATTGATTTAATTATGTTTATATGTATATATGTATATATGTCTATATGTAAATATGTATATATGTTCTTCATGTAAATAGTGCCATATCTTGTTGTGTATAAGTGTACCTTAATTGATAAATTTAGTCTATGTTGTACTTTCTTGTCTAACTTGACTCATTATTGTACTATGTATTCATGACACTAACAAGCTACCATATGCAGGTAACATGACCAATTGGAACGTAGGGCAATACCCTTACAATTCTCAAGAGATAACACCTCAGCCATTGGATTCAACTACTCTAGAAGTAGTATAAGGAAAATTTTCAACCCATGTGACCAAGTGGTTTCACAAAAAAAATGATGCACTTGCAAAATTTAAGGAAATGTTCGAAACATGGAGAGGCAAATTTGGTTTTTAACGGACCTAGTTTTAAAATCATAAGAAAGGTCACCATTGGGTTCGAAACTCAAGAGGATTCAACTGTCATTACATTGAGGAGCGCTAAAGAGCTGCCAGATTCTAGAAAAGAATCGGCGCCAGCTCAACAAGCTAGGGGGCGTCGGCTCCCCTTTGTGCACCACTCAAAAAGCAAGGCAAAATCCAGGTTTTCAACCACCAGTTCCTTACCCCACTCAAACACAAAAGGTAAGAAAAGATGCACAATTCAATAAGTTCCTAGAAATTTTTAAACAACTAAATATAAGCATCGCACTCAGTGAAGCGTTGATACACATGCCCAATTATACAAAGTTCCTCAAAAGCATACTTATCAATAAAAAAAGATTGGAAGAATTGTCTACTGTAGTTTTGAATAAAGAATGCTCCACCATCTTGCAAGACCAATAGAATTTGCCACGCAAAGAAAATGATTTAGGGAGTTTTTCTATTCTTTGTCTTGTTAGTACACTACAAGAAAGGCAGAAATTAGCAAGGGAAATTAGCGACGGATAAATCCCTCGCTAAATCTACGAGGGATTAGCGAGGGAAAAATGAGTTAGGCACACAGATTGACTTTTCGTCGCTAATCCCTAGATGATTAGCAATAGATCAGCGTTAACAAGAATCCCTTTAAAATTAGCGAGGGATCAAAAAATCCCATTCTAATCCATTGCAAATTTGATAGGGATTTGCGACAGATTTTTTATATTTACTTAATATTCATTGTAAATTTTTAGGTTCAAATTTACGACTAAACCCAAGCTAATCCCACGCTAATTTGCGAGGGAATAGCGACGGAATTTTCCGTCGCAATTCATTAGCTGATTTGCGACGGATTGGAGTTTTATTGGCGAGGGATAATTATTGTCCCTTGCTAATCCGTCGCTAAAAAATTCCATCACAAATCCCTCACTAATTTCCAAGGGATTTGTGAGGGATTCTTCATTTTGTGGATTCTCAAATTTTTTCTTCACGATACTTTTGTGTGTGGTAAATTTTTTATGTAATATCTTTACAAATACTAAATTCTTTATTATTTGTTGAATTATAACTAACGTATTTGCATTCCATATATATGTAATTACCATCGACAAGTTATGAAGTATAGATTATAATTAAATGATATACATATATTATACCTCTGTACAAATTCGTCATGTGTAGTATATATATAATACATTGATCACTTTATATGAATATATATATATATATACATATATATATACACATATATATACACATATATATACACAAATATATGTATATATATATATGTGTGTATATATATGTGTATATATATGTATAGTATATATATAATACATTGATCACTTTATATGAATATATATATATATACATATATATATACACATATATATACACATATATATACACAAATATATGTATATATATATGTGTGTATATATATGTGTATATATATGTATATATATATATATATATATATATGATGCATCATATGGTCGATGTATAATTATGCAAATATGAACACACATTTAATTACTATGAGAGTTTACGTGTACAATCGAAGTTCTATATATTACGTTTTATTACATTTGATTAGGGTAATAAAAATAATTTTGGGATATGAAAACACGTCAATACTATTTAAACCTTTCATATATTAGTAAGCATAACAGGATCGGTGTTAATTAAACCTAAACAAACACCATGATGATTATTTAGAATTGTTCGCTGGCGAAATATTTCATGCTCTTAATCCGTAGCTAAGTAGGAAGTAGCTAAGTGTTGATAAAAATAAATATGTTTTCCCAGTAGAGTATTGAAAAAGTGAGAAAAATGTCATATTTGTCGCTAACCCGTCTCTAAATAGTGATGGATTAGCGACGGATTATAACAGCGAGGGATTTGAGAGGGATTAAAGAGAGATGCAAAACTTATAACTTGAAACCAAGCAAAAATTTTGAGCGGAATCTAAAATTCAAAAAAGCCCTCGCTAATCCCTTTCTAATACAATGCAATTAGCGAGGGATCAGAAAGGCACTAAAAAATCCGTTGAGGTTGACTCTCACTAATCGCACGCTATTTTGCTAGGGATTAGCGAGGGATTATATTTATTTTATTTTTAGTATCCGTCGCAAGTCCCTCGCTAATAGAGAGGGATTAGCGACGAAAATTTCCCTCGCAAATCCCAACCATGCTCTATATTCCCTACTCGGCTTCTTCTTTCCCCTTTTTTTTTAGCTAATCCTCTCAAATCCCTTCTAATTCCTTCCATCCACTAACTGAACACAGTAACCCAATAACCCGCCGGCAACCTTAACTGAACACAGTAGCGAGGGACATCTACCACAGTAGCGATGTGACATTCAACTCGTTCCATCCAGCGACCCACCGGAAACCGCTATAGTAACTCGACCTCCACAATCACCCGCCGGAGCTAATATTGTTACTAGTTCTTCAAGGTCTCATATTTTCATTGATTGTTGCTTGTTAATTTTGTTACCCTTATTGTTACTGGTTCTTCAAGGTCATATTTTTCCATTTATTTACGGCACAGATCTTGTGTGAACAATAAACAAACCAAAATTAACAGCTAACTACAATTGTCTTGAAATCATAACTCTTAGTGGAATATACAAAATTTCATGGATAAATGAAGTCCAAGAATATGGTGACTCATATTATGTTAGGATCAATCTGTTGAGTATCTCAGGCTCGTATCCTATACGGCGTAAGGAAAAAATAAAACGAGATACCATCCCAGGACCCATCTATGTGTGGAAAACAAGACATAATGAGGGTAAAGGTAACAGCTTTTACCTTTGCGTGATTGTCCGAATAACAAAATTTCTTCTTCAAGTTGAGGCGCGATCCAACAACCCTCGTGATCAACTTCCACGTGAGTTGAACGTCTACCCACTATAATCACAATGTGTGATTATCTCTAATAGTAATCCACACAGAGGAATACTCAAGCACCAAAATTTCTGTGCTAGCAAAAATTAATGGCGGCTAGGGTTTTTCTTTCAAGAAGAAAAATGAGAGAAAGAGAACAAGAGGCTGATTTCGTGTATCTTGCTCTAGGGTTTTTTTTTTTCCAATTTCAGCTTAAGTTTTTCGTGTGTATCTTGCTCTAGGGTTTTTTTTTTCTTCCAATTTCAGCTTAGGTTTTTCATGTGTATATTCTCCAATATACACGAAATTCCCTTACCAAAAACAGGGGATTCTAATTCCATTAGAATTCCCTAATTGTAATTGGGAACATCAAGTTCTCATAATTATAATTTGGACCATAAATTATAACTAATTATAATTTGTCCACAACAACTTCTCTTTCTCGCAATTAACCCCACTATGTTATCAAATAACATCTTGAGTATATAATCCTCTATTGTGTGTGACCTATTAGGTTTCCCAATCAATTGGTAGTGAACATGAATTAATCTAAACGTCTTTGAGATTAATAATTCATAATTAATTAGAATTGATCCTATTAATTCTAATCTAGATTGGTTTATTAATTCATCAATTAATAAACCCATATTCCAAAATCATGAGCGGTATCTAGCAACACATCATAACCACCCAAGAGTCCAGGAAGTCAAGTGGCATGACATGAACCCTTCAATAACAAACTTCAGTGCAATCAACTCCTTTCACCATACAATATCTCATTCGGTTTGGAGTACGGAATTAGTGCAAACTCCCTCCAGAATTAATTCTGGCCCGAATACAATAGTACTTGTACCAGAAATCCACTATTCTAAATGTGTATCAATTGGAACTGTTTCCAATACACAATTGCCTTGGCCAAGGATTTTTGAGTAGTAATTCCTACAAGTGGCCGTGAGATATTCGCCCCTACTATTAGGAGTGGTGAATCCTTTATTGACCCTCTCAACTACTTTCGTTTACCTCATCATGTACCCAATATCCATCCCATAGGCGGCCCTTGATCGAGCTTTGGAGATTAGAATCAAAGTATAATGCTCAGCAAATAAAGTACCTTGGAGATCTCAAGTCTAAGGATACTTGCACGTTTGCTATATTGAGATTATATCACTGACACTAAATAGTTATCCATGTGATTATCTTAAAGCTAGGTCATCCAATGAACTTGTTCCATTAACAAGCATCCATATATTAATTTTGAGTATCTCAATACTCACGGATATGAGAACCACCGCCTGATCAAATTAGGAAGTCTAACACATGCTAGTCTTAATGCATCAATGATGTCCTGTCTCATTAATACTATGAGTAGGGACTTTTAAGTACTAACACTATACAGAGTAGTAGGAATCTCATATCATGATTTCTTTAACACAGTGTTGTACTAGGGACTATATCGAACAGTTATATTACTTAAAGTAAACAAAAGAAACTGTAAGATAAATAATGCCTTTTTATCAAAATAAAATATGTCATATACAATGTACAAGTGATTACCTCTAGATCACAACACTAACACGTGTCCCACAAAGCCGGTGCCGGCCCTAATCAGGAAAATAGGGGGAAAAGGCCAAAAATATAGTAACATCAACGAGCGACCAGAGCGCGGCTGGTGCCAGCTATGAGGGACTGAGTCGACGTCAGTCCTATGTTGTTTAGAGTTAGTGAAGACTCCTTTTAGTGCACTAATTTGGAAATTTTCTAAGAATTTTGGTATTTTTCAACTTGTACTCGGGCTAAAACTTATAGGAAATAATTTTTAGCATCTTGGGAGCCTATTTAAGCAATGAAAACACAAGAGAAATATATGAATCCAAGGATCAAAGTTGTCAATCAATCATTAAAGAGGAGATTCATCACTCAAGGGGTATTGTTCAAGAAGGTCTTCAAAATAGAAGAAGGGAGCTTATCTATAAGTTCTTTTTTTTTTTACCTTTGTTTTCTTTTTCTAGAACAATGATGTAATTAATATTTTCATTGTAATTTGACATTATTCTGAGATTCATGATTTTGGGGTTAATTTAGTTATTTAATCAATTTATTATCATTCTTGGTATTTGATTACTTGTTATTATTGGAGAGTTGATGAATTTAGATTTGCTTCTACTTGACTTAGGAAATGATGTTAGGAGTTGATTTAATTTCATTAATATCATATTTTTTATCTCTTAACAGACTTGGGAAATGAAGTTAAGAAAAAAGAATCAAGGAAATCAAAGATTAGTAGATTTCACCTAGAGTATAGAATTATTAGCTAATTTTATATTCACCATCACATAAAGTATAGTGATAATTGTTGAAGGATGAGTTTAATGCATCTTTTGATTATGTTGGTTTGATTGGAAAATCTATTAATTTAATCAAAAAATAGTCAGTCCATGACTTGGAAAACGTTGGATTCTATTTTAATTCCCTCATGATGCCAAAATAATAATTGATTGTGATAACTGCTAAGTAATTTATTGCCATGTCTTCAAGAATATTTTTCTAAATTGCATATTCTTTCATCTTTAAGTTGTATATATTTTTCTTTATATTTTTTTACTCTCTTATCACTTTATTAGTCGGTTAAACAATAAATAAAATGTGACCAATGGCAGTCGTTCCTTGAGGATCGATACTCGTTAATTGCTTACACTATACTTGCGATAAGTATACTTGCTCATATGTGTAATTTGGGAGTTAATGTTTTAATTAAAACTTGGTTAGGGATGGACTTAAAATTATATAATTTTTATACACCCAAATCTTACGCATCAACAGCCACACAATGACCTTTTCTAGGATTAGATTGGTATCTGCTCATCAAGCTAACATTAGGCCTAGCAAATATCATAACATATATAATAGATCCAATTACGGAAGCATATGGTATTTTACTCATGTGATCCCTTTCATCTTATATTTGAGAATACATAGATTTTTGAAAGGCTTACCCCATAGGTCATAGGTAAGAATCCTCTTTTAGATTGATATATGTTAAACCTCTTTAGTACTTTATCTATTATTATAGACTGTAAAATTCCAAGCAAACTCTTTGATCTATCTTTATAGATCCCTATTCTTAAAATATGGGTTGCTTCTCCAAAGTCTTTCATGAAGAATTTCTTTGACAACCAAATTTTTACTGATTGAATAGTAGAGACATCATTTCCTATTAGCAATATATCATCTATATATAGCAATAGGAAAATAATTACACTCCCACTAACTTTATTCTTTACACAAGGTTTGTAACACCCCACTACCTAGGCCCAGCAGGACCGGGGATGTCGCCCCGTCCAAAGGACAAGGGGTCTTTATAACTAGGTTACACAAAATAAAATAAAAGCAATAGCTTAAAATTGAACTTATTACAACCCAAAAATATAGGTGCAAATCCAAAATAAATTGATTACTACTATCTCTCAAAACAACACATAAAATAAATAACATAAAGTCTTCAAAGCAGGTAACAATTCTAGCTACTCATCTCCACAACAAGATTGACCTGAAAACATGGCATAAAAGGTGATGAGATAAAAATCTCAGTAAGCCCGTGTGTGCTTTGAATGTTTCAGGCAAAATAGTTCATGTATGCAAGTTGGAAAATTTTCATGAGGGAAAGTGCTAACAAGCATTAAATAAATGTTGAAAATAAAGAGTAGTGTTTTACTTTCCAAACCATACATGTGCACAATAAATACAACCACTCAAATGGATAGTCATGGGTTACCACACATTGGGCCCCATGACCATATAATGGTCAGAATGCCATACTTTGTGCAGACTGACAAAAGGTAGGTGTACGGCCTACCAGATGAGATACTCCTCCTTCTCTATACCCAAACTTACCGGTTGTCTACTTCGAAAACACACAGTCAACGAGACTAAAACTTATTAGCTCAGACCGGCATGACCTACTTGACTGGCATCCTATCCGAGAAGGACTCACCCCTCAAAGGTGGCCACCTACTGAGAGACTTACCCTAACCCTTCAAAAACTAGTCCTAGTAGTCTACCCCGTATTGAGTACTCAACGTTGATTGTCCCACTTGGGAGAAAACTGATAATACATTTCTTTATTTGGAAATAGCAATTAAGGGTTTCTAAAATTCTTGTCAAAGTTGGGTTTTAGAAAGAGTTTAGTATTTGTGCAAAACTGCTTGTTTAAATTTTCAAATGATTTGCTTGACTGAAATAAAAAGGAAACAATCCTTAATTACCTTTACAAAATGAGTGTCTATACACTTCGCATTTGGCTTGCCATAGTAACCTTTTGTCTTCAAATAAGTTTATGTAGGAGCTTACTTGATCCTTTGCTTGATCAAATTCAAAAATCTTCTAAAGCTGACCTAATCCCGCCTGGGGTAAACACAAGTCATAAGGTTATACTCAAGTTATATTTGCTTACATAAATAATCCTAGTTCAACTTATTACAATCATGACCCCAATGTCCTAAGCTTTAAGGTTAGATGATAAATGATTTTATAAAATAAGTCTAGCTTGATAAGTTAAAATAACTAGGGATTGTAAAATAATTACTAATAACTTATAGATTCAAATAATAAATCTTGAGTGTTGTTATTAATAAATAAACTAGGGTTTAATTATTGAAGAATCCTAAGTCCTAGATGATATTAATAAATGGTCATTCTTAAATAGTAAAATAAATAATAAATTATTACTACTCTCTTAATTAATAATTAATATGTAATAAAATTAATAATAAATAACTTTTATTAAATTTTGATTAATAAATATAAATAATATTTTGAATATATAGTCCACAAGGTCATTAATATTTATATTTATTTATATAAAAGGTTATATATATATATATATATATATTATCTTTAATAAACTATTTCATTGAATAATCCAATTCCAAAACTTTCTAAGAATTTCGAAATCTTTGGAGGAAAAACATAGTGAGAATTTTAATTAGGGTAATAAAATTTACTAATCAAAATAGCCTAGGATCAACAAGGTCATAATCATAATTTTCCTATTGCTTACAAGATTCATGAGCATATACTCCAACATCAATCAACAAACTATTCTATTCATGAACATAGGCTTAAATCTATCCTACAATCACATGGCCAAATCTCTACTAAGCATAATCATACTCACAGCTTCAATGAAAATAAGAACATAATATCCTATTTACCAAAGGTGACATAACATCTAGCAAGCTTAAACATTCATAATTTCTTAAAACATGGAGAGCATACATCGATTCTCAAGGAATTTCATAAAGCTTAATCATGATCAATCATTCTCATGCTCCAATCTCAACCCCTTCATACATATGCATATACTCAATCCCCCATTCATATTCTATCCTCTCTATCAACATCTAAGAGACATGAATTTAGAATTTAAAAGAAAGGTTAAGGAGAAATACTTGGTTGGTGATTATTTCGATGGAGATTTAAGAAAGTCCACATGCTTGAGAGTCTTGAATTGTCCAAGAGAGGAGAAAGAAAACAGCCATGGTTGTAGCAACCATTTCAGCAGAGAGAGAGAGAGAGGGAGATAGAGGGAGCATTAGCATGATATGATAAAGGTTGAAGGGAAGAAGATGAACAAAAGAGTTGTTCTTGGTTACCTTGAGGATGTTCTTGAGATTTCAAGGGAAAAATCTGGTTTTGATCCAAATGCCAATTTTTGTTTTCAAGATTTGATGTTATAAATTCAAGAAATGGACTCTAGGGAGTACGTAGGCATATTCTGGAGTTTTTGAGAGGGATTGGAGGTGTTTAGAGTGCTCTTTGGCTTGAAGAAAGGTAGTGTGTGTTCTTGGTGAAAATGGGGAGAACTAGAGGAGGAATGTTGGACGAATTACTGAAGAGGGCTGGCCGAATGATTGAGGGAGTTCAAGGATTTTGGTTTTCAGTTTAGGGAGGAAGAGAAAAATATAGTTCTTTGAAATTCAAATAGAGAAATTTAAGGAGTGTTTTGAGGTAAAAGATATGGTAATGGTGTTTAATTGATGGAGGTTTCTTGGAGCTACAATGGAGCCGATTGGACTACTGTGTTTTGTTGAAATGAATGAGGGTTGATGGAGCTTTAAGGTTGGCTGAATTTCTGAGTTCAATAGCAGAAGAATTTCAGGTTATGAAGCTTAATCTAAGGGTGTTTTCATGGAGCAAATACTAGAAGTTTTGAAATTCAAATGGAAGTTTGATTGGAGTGATTGTAGGAGGAATTTGAGGTGTGGTCATGGCTGAACAAGGGTTAACTTACAGAGGTTTTGATGGTGGTTTTCGGCCAAGGCTTGAAGGGAACAAGGCTGGAAATTTTTCTGGTTATGGTTCGAATGATTGCTGAATTTTCTGTGTAGTTTTTCTGCAATACTCCAACCCGATTTGCAGAGGGTTTTGAGAACTGTTTGAGGGTCCTTTAAGGCTGGTTTCCAGCCTTCTTTATGTAGGAAAAGCATAGGTAATTTACTAGTTTGAAGGCAGGAGAAGCAACTTCGATTTCAGGCTGCTATGCAGTGAAACTGCCCAGATTTTTTTTTTCTAGTTTGTGCAGTTTTGTGCAGTCAGAATTTTGCACAAAAATTTCAGTCTTCAAGCTGAGTAAATTAGCCATTTTTCTGGCAGCAATTGAGTAAGAAAGATGGCTGAGATTTTCGAAGGTTCGACTGCTCAAGAATCTGAAAAAATTTCAGGTTTCTTTCATTGAGGATATGAACACTATGGAGTGGAGTTTGAAGGCTCAACCATAGAGATTAATTTCTCTTAGGAACCTTCCTTAACGCCTTCCCTATTTTTAGTCAAATCTCCAACCTCTAAAAATCATTTTTGAAATTCAAAGACCAAGAATCCTTGCTGAATTTTCTGGAATTAAAAACATGAATTTGGATAAATTTTGAACAAGCTTAATTGGTGAAGAGGTTAGGACAGGCTAGAGGTAATAGAAGGACAAGAATTCTTCTAGAATTCTTTTTAGGACATAAGGATAGGATTAGGACATTCTCTTCACGTCTCCCCTAGGACAACACTCCTTTTTTTTTTTATGGAATGCAAGAAACAAAAATCTAACCTTAAATTAAAATAATCATGATAAAACTTAAATGATGGGATTTGAACTCATGACCTTAGAGATTAATTCACAAAGCCCTAACCACTTAACTACACTAACTCTTGTTCTTATTTCCTCACCCAAATATTCTTCTTATTTAATCCTCAAGCTATCTTCCTATTTTGACCTCAAGCAAAATTACCATTTTACCCTTCCTATTCAATAAGCATAACTAAGCTTTTTAGCCTATAAATCATAATTCTAATGCACATAAAATCATTCAAAAATATATATATTCACGCAAAATAATATGATATGCATCCCAACCCCCTTACTCTAGGGTTAGCTTTAGGTAGGGTTTCACAAGGTTCATCCATATTTTGTATGAAACTAAATTCTCTAATTGTTTCATCAAAAAAAATATTACAATTCCTAAAAGCTTGCGTTAATTGGTAAATAGATGTTTGCAACTTGCACACTTTAATATGATCCATAGATGTAAAACCCTTGGGTTGTGTCACATACACTACCTCTATTAGGTTTCCATTTAGAAAAGTTATTTTCATATCTATTTGTCAAATCTCATAGTCATAATAAGTGACAAGTGCCAGGAGTATTCTAATAGATTTCAGCATTGCTACTTGTGAAAAAGTCTCATCATCATCAATACCTTATTGTTGACGATAACCTTTTGTAACCAATCGTGCCTTATAGGTAGTGATTTTACCATCCATGTCAGTTTTCTTCTTGAAAACCCATTTGCACCCTATAAGTCTTATCCCTTGGGTGGATCAACTAAAGTCTAAATTGGTTGTTACACATGGAATTCATTTTGGACTTCATGGCTTCAAGCTTTTTGTCAGATTCTGAACTCTTCAAAACTTTCTTATAAGTGGTAGGCTCATTTTCTTCTATGAGCAATACGTCACTGTGGTCGCCAATAAGAAATCCATTTCTCTTAGGTGCAACACATATCCTACTTGACGAACGAGGTTCCTGTGTATTAGAAGATTCGTCTATTTCATTAATATATTCAGGATCAACCAGTTGATCATTATTTGTTTATTCTTCTTGAATTTCACGAAGTTTAATTTTACTCCCATTATCTCCCTTAAGCATAAATTCTTTCACTAAGAAAATAACATACTTTAAAACAAACACTTTGTTCTCAGTAAGGAGTTAGAAATAATATCCGTGAGATTCTTTTGGATATCCTTCAAATAAACACTTAGCAGACTTATTCTCTAATTTGTCAGACTTTTCCCTCTTAATATAAGCAAGACATCTCCATATTCTCAAATGAGTTAATTTTGGTCTTTTACCAAAATATAACTGATAAGGGGTGGTATGTGAAACCCCGGTCAAAACCAACCTTAGAGTAAGGGGGTTGGGATGCATATCATATTTTATTACATGTTTAAATATATTTTTATATGATTTTATGTGCATTGAATGTGTGTTTTATAGTCTAGAGGACTTTATTATGATTACTGAGTGAGAAGGGCAAAATGGTAATTTTTGCTCAAGGTGGAAAAAGGGCGATAGTTTGAGGATTGAATAGGAAAATATTTTTAGAGGGAAAATAAGAATAAGAGTTATTGTGATTTAGTGGTTGGAGCTTTGGAATTAATTCTTGAGATCTTGGGTTCAAATTCCATCATATGAGCTTTAGCATGGTTAAATTTTATTTTTGCTTGGGAAGTATCATTTTCAGCCTTAGTGGTGTTTGGAGTAGGATAGAGATGTTGTCCTATGAAAGACATGATAGGAGTCTTCAAATCCTACTCTTTTACTCTACTCGAAATTTCTAGGGGAATTCATTCCCTCTTGAACCCTAATCCTTCCTTTTCTCAATTCATTAGTTTGTTCAATTTGTTCAAACCAATTTTATTCTAGAAAAATTCCAGCAAGGTTCTGTGGCTTTGAAGGTTCAAAATGTCTTAGTAAAAGACATCATATAGACCGAAACAATGGAAGAGGGGGAAAGATTTCAAGTGAATTAAATACCTTAGTGAACTTTCTAAAAATTCACTCTAGCTAGGTTTATTTCCCTTCATGCATAGAACTGAAATTTTTCCAACTTTGTGTGCCTTCAAGGTGACGAAATTCTTAACCATCATTCCCTCCCAAATGCTGCCGGAAAATAGCCCTTTTGATCAGCTTAGAATCTGGATTTTTCTAGCTAATTTCGGACTGCACAAAGGTGGTGCAAAACCAGAAAAATTCCTGTGCAAATCACAACTTTGGAGGACCGAAACCAAGCTATTTTCTTCCAGTTTTTTTTCAGCACCTTAGCCATGTTTTTCCTCCATGAAGTAGGCTGGAAACCAGCCTTGGAAGCCCCAGAAATTCCCCTTCAAAGCCTCTGCAAATTGCCTAGAAAAGGGCAGCCGAAAACTGCCCAGAAAATTCCAGCCTTGCGAAAATGCTGTGCAGAATTTTGTCCAGCTTTGTTTCCTAACTCAACCCTAGCCGAAACTCCATCCTTTTTCTGCACAAACCACCCCTTAAACCTCCATTAAATGAACTCCATTATCCTCCCTTAGTTCTGCACGAAAAATCCAGTCATGGCTGCCTAAAAGATTTCCAAAAAATTTCTACAATCATGCCTTGATTTGGATACTAAAATTCCAGCCACCATGATTTAACAACTTTCCATAAAATATACCTCAAACAACCAAACCTTCCCTTCACCATTATACTCCATAATTTCGGCCACCCTTAGCCTCCTTCAACCAACTTTCGTTCAGCCAAAACACTGCTCAGAAATTCGTCCATGGCAGACTTCCAAAAGCTCTCCAATAATCAAAAATCTCCTTGAATATTTAGTTTCCAAAATTGCTTCCCAAAAATATTCTTCAAGGATTTCAACAACTAGCCTTTTCTTTTTCCCTTCCAAACTAGAAAATCATCTCCCTAAACCCTACAGAAATTCGGCCAGCCCTAATCTCTTCAGAATTTCGGTAGCCTCCATCCAAAAGCTCTCTATTCTCTTCAACCTTCAAGAACACATAGTACACCAAGAACACCTACTCCTTCCTTTCACCTAATACCACTCCAAATCACTTCAAACCACCTCTAAAAATTCCATATTTCATCTATTCATTGCTGTGAGTCCATCCATGCCATTTTTAACATCAAGCTACAAAATTCAACTTGCTCTTTTGGATCAAAAACCAAAAATTTTGTGAAGACTCAAGAACACCTTCAAGGTAGGATTATTCAATCAACTTCATCTTCTCCAATCTTGATCTCTAATGAATATATATATGAATAAACATGCTAATGGACTTTTTCTTCTCTTTTCTCTCTCTCTCTCTCTCTCTCTCTCTCTTGGCTGAATGACTTCTTCTCCAATGGCCATGCTTCATTCACCTTCTTTGGATGGATTTAGACATCTAGGTGTTGGGATTCATTCAAAACTCCTTCAAGGAATTCATCAATCAAGTAAGCCATTTTAAGCCTTCTTTTAAATTCTAGATTCATGTCTCTAGGATGATGTTGATAGAAGATGGATTGCGGATGAGGTTTGAGTATATATTGTTGAGGTTGAAGCATGAATGTATGTATGAATATGATAGAGATGGGATTGATGCATGTGATGATCTATCTTGGATAATATTATGATGTTTTAGGGTTTAATGCATGTCTCCATGTTCTGAGTGATGTATGTGATCAAGCATGCTAGAGATTATGTCATTTATGATGAATAGGATTTATATTCTTGGTTGATTATTAAAGCCATGGTTATATTTATGCTAGAAAAGGTTAGATCATGTCTTGATATCGTTAGATCTATGCTTATATGCATGATTTGGATGATTTGATGAATTGAAGTGTGGTAAATGTTCATGATTGTGGTTAGCAATAGAAATATGGTCATGATCTAGTTGTCCCTGAGCTAATTTTTATTTTATGAATAAAATATTTAATAATATGATTTTGCTAAGTAATTTCGAAAAAACCCTAGGAAGGGTAGATTTAGATTATTATATATAATAAGGATATCTTAGTCAAATAAATAATAGCTTTTGCTAGAAAAATAAAATATATATTATTTAAAATAATAAAATCAATTAAAGCCTTTTATGGAAATAATTATAATTAGTAAAATATTTATTACTAAAAATTTAATTATTATCTTTTAATCAAAACCCGTGAAGAATTTATTTATTTATTATTTTTCAAGCAAGACTCATTAAATTTATTTTCAACTAATTTTGGCTATCAATTATTTTCTAACAACTAAATTATTAATAAATCATTATTTTACCTAATACCACCTAGAACTCTTTATCAAGTAAACTCTAAATTTTTCTTAACAAGATTTAAACCATCAACTTATTAGTACTTATTTCCCAAAACACTAATTATTTTAAATATTAAATTAGCCTTGGCTTATAAACCTTTTCATTTATTATTTGGACTTAAAGCTAGGGACACTAGGATCATGGTTGTAGTAGTGAGTTGAGTCAGTTTATTTGTGAAAGTGGATTTTGGCTTGAGTTTGATTGTGGTTTGTATTTACCCCATACGAGGTTAGGTCAGCTGTTGGAGACCTTATATTGTGAGCAAGAATCAAGTAAGCTCCTGCATAAAACCTGTTTGATGAAAAATGATTTTTTTTATGGCAAGCCAAATGTAGAGTGCATGGTCACTCATTTCTGTAAAGGCAATTGAGGATTATTTCCATTCTCATTTCAGACAAATAAATTATTTGCAAATCAATGGGCAGTTTTACTCAAAACCTAAAACTCTTTCTAAAACCAGTTTTGCCCCAAACTTTGGAAAACCTTAATTGCCATTTTCAAGTGGAACTATGTTTTGTTCATTTTTCCCAAGTGGGATACGTTACGTTGAGTACTCAATAAGGGTAGGGTAGTAGTACTAGTTTTGAAGAGCAAGAGTGAGTCTTTTGGCAGGAGGCCACCTCCAGAAGATAAGCTCAACTTAGAGAAACGTCAGTACTTAGTCACGCCGGTCCGAGCTAGCAGTTTTTATTTCAGTTAAATGACTGTGTTATACTGGAATGGACATCCGGTTGTTGTTTGGGTATAGAAAATGAGGAGTATCTTACCCAGTAGGCCGATCACCTACCTTTTGTCAGTCTGCACAAAGTGTGGCATTCTGACCGGCAGTATGCACAAAGTGTGGCATACTGACCATGTGGACATGGGGCCCAATGTGTGGTAACCCATGACCACCCTTTTTGAGTGGTTGATTTTATTGCACCTGTATGGTTTGAAAGCCAAAACGCCACTCTTGTTTTTGAACATCATTCATTGCTTACCAGTATTTCTTTTGTCAGTCTGTACAAAGAGTGGCATTCTGACAGTTGTATGGTTATGGGGCCCAACGTGTGGTAACCCATGATGACTTTTTGAGTGGTTGATTTTATTGTGCACTTGTATGGTTTCAAAAAGAGGAAAACACCACTCTTGCTTTTGACTAATGTTTATTGCTTGCCAATATTTCTCTTCTAAAGATTTCACACTTTGCATCCACGAACTGTTTTCACTGAACACCCAAAGCACACACGGACTTACTGAGATTTCTGTCTCATCACCTTTTTACCATGATTTCAAGTCGATCCTATTGTGGGGATGAGTAGCTAGTGTTATCTACCTTGGAAGAGAATGTTGTCTTTTATTTTTATGTATTACTTTGGGGAGTTGAGAGTAGATGATTTTATTTATGGATTTATTTTTCTTTTGGAAATTCTTAGATTTATTCTGAGGTTGTAATAAATTTTAAGTTAAATTATTATTTTTATTTCGCTATTTTATTCGTGTGACCTAGTTATAAAGACCTCTTATCCTTTGGATGGGGTGACATCATCTGCCCCGGGCAGCCTAGATAGCGGGGTGTTACATGATATCAACCATTTTTTATAGAACCTTATTTAAAATATAAAAAGTTGTTTTCAATGTATATCCCTAAAATAATTTTGATAATTTTGCAAAAGCAATCATTCTTTGATCCATATCTAATAGGATTTAATTCCTTCTTTCAGATACACCATTATGTTATGGTATATGCAGAGGAATCCATTGAGATAACATTCCATTATCTCTAGGATAACTTCGAAACTGTTGGCTTAAATATTCACCTTCTCGATCAGATTTTAAAGTTTTAATACTTTAACCAAGTTGTTTATCTACTTCATTCTTGAATTCCTTGAACTTGTTGATGAGTGTCTATTGTATACATATTACATCATTTCTACTTAAACTGTGGATACTATATTCTAGATTGCTTATGAGTTTTAATGCATTCTGATCCATGTCTTACAGAGGATAAAAAAGTTGAGATTAAATAAGAATTCAAGGAGAAAAAAGACTAAAAAAAGGTAAACTTAAAGGACACAACACTGTGCCACTCATTGTCCACGCCGTCGTGTAGCTGTTGAACTTCAAAGTAAATATTCTAAGAGTCCACGGTGTCGTGCCCATCACTTTGCACATCACCATACATCATCGAGATGCAAAAAATGTAGAATATCTGGAGCTCCATAGCATTGTGCCAATCATTGTCCACATCACCGTGCATTATTCGAAAATATGGCTATAATAAAGCCCATGATATCATTTAAAGCTAGAATTAGAGGATCAAAACATACATGGTGTTGTGTAGACCACTTTCCACGATGTCATGTAATATCCTAGATTACCCCCTGTTCTGCAGAATTTTAGGGATTCAAAGGGAAACCTATAAATACCCGATTTTCTGAGAGTCTAAACGAAAGCCACCCACAAAAACTATCTGAGAAACCCCTTGGAACACAAAAAAGAGAAAAGAAGAGAAGATCAAGGAGACATTTGAGAAGAAATGAGTAACTCTAAAAGAAGATTGTAAAGTAGAAGAAAAACTTTGTCTATGAGTCTTCCTTTTTCCTCTTTGTGATTTGATTTTGTGGTTGTTATATTTATTTAATTGGAGTTGTAATTAAAGTGTTGTACTCTAATTTACTCTTATATTAGATGTTTATTTGATTAATTGATGTCTATTTTGAGCAACTTATCACTTGGGTGTTTGATTGATTGAATTAGTTGATTGGGTAATTCTCTTATGTTGAGCTTGAGAAAGAATGCAAAAAATGGGTTCCCTTTTATGTTAAGTTAATATATTTGTTTTCCCTTGATGAACTTGAGAAATGATTTGGGGGATTTAGAACTTGGTGTTTGATAAGGTTTTGGGGTCACATAAAGATAGGAATTCTATCTTCTTTTTTTATATATATATAATTAGATTTCCTTAATTTTATGCATCTTTATGTTTGATTTGTATTATATAGATATCTATGGGTTAGATTCTAGAGTGGGAAATTCATTACTTGAGAGAGTAAATTTTACTTTATTTTGGAAATCTTGCCAATTGTTGGATTTAATCAATTGATTGAATGATGTTTATTATTTGAGTATTCTTGGGTGAATTCTTATTTGATTACATGGTCAATCTCCTTTTCTTACTTGAATCTTACCTTGTGATCTTAGTCTTTACCTTGAAAATTAGGTTGATGTATTCGTGTAGTACTCTTTTTTCCTTAATAGTAGTAATAAGTTATTTTACTTCTTATTTTGGTTGATTGAATAATAAAATTTAGGTGGAAGTAGGAGTAATTGATCCCGTTCTTAAAGGTCTTCGATACTTACCTACTACGCTTTATACTACATGATGGGTTTATTTGTCAAATTATGTGTATGTGAGTTAAATTGGTATTTCATATTAAAACTTTGTTGAGTATTGGACTCACTTTGTATCCCATCATAGCACTAACACAAACCACAAAAACAATTTTTTGGCGCCGTTACCGGGGATTGGTTGTCAATATTCTAAAAACACTTGAGTTTTATAAATTTAATCATTTTTATCTTGTGTATATCTTTGATTTTGATTTTTCTTAGGTAGTTAATTAATTTTCTATTTTAGGATAGTTGATTTTAGAACTGTTTTATTAATCTTTTGTGTATATTTTTATTGTGATTCTTTTATTTTAGTTCTTACGATAATTATTTATTTTGACTTCATTTGTTTTATTATTGGATTATTCTTAGTTGAATTTAGCATTGTTTTATTTTGTAGGACAATTTTCTTGTGCATGCATAGAAGAAATTGTGGTAAAAAGCTGGTTGAGTTTAATAGTGAGATCGAGAGGACTTTTCAAAGGTTATGTAGGAAGCAAAAACAAAGAGTTTTGAAAGCTTTGAAAAAATCAGACATTTCAAGTGAATATGGTGAGAAAATAGAAGTCAATCAATATGGTAATAGTAATGGTAATGGGAATAGGAATGGTAATGGAAGAAGAATAATTGGTGATTATGCTAGACCTACTTTTTTAGGTACAAATTCGAGTATTATGAAACCTCAAGTGGATGCAAATAACTTTGAGATTAAGCCTAATTTCTTCCAAATAATTCACGGATGGTTAAATTTGATAGATTACTAGATGAGGACCCTAATGCTTATTTAGCAGCTTTCTTAGAGATTTGTGACTCACTTAAGCTTAATGGTATATTTGAGGATACCATACGGTTAAGGTTATTTCCCTTTTCTTTGAGAAATCGAGCTAAATCTTAGTTGAAATCCTTACCATCCGGTTCTATTACTACTTGGGATCAATTGGCTGAAAAATTACTTACTAAGTATTTTCTCCCCGCTAGAGCAGCCAAGCTAAGCAATGATGTCTTCTCATTTTCCCCATTAGATAGTGAAATAATTCATGCTACTTGGGAAAGACTTAAAGAGTTGTGATGCATAAATTTTGGGTATATAAAAATCATCAAATTTAAATTCATCCCTTAGTCAAGTTTTAATTAAAACATTAATCCCAAAATACACATACGAGCAAGTGTACTTATCGCAAGCATAGTATAGGGAATTAACGTGTATCGATCCACAAAAGAACAAGTACACACTAATCACTTTTCATTCATGACCTACCCAAATAAAATGAGAAAATAATTTTAAAAATTAAACAAATATATACAACTCAAGGATATAAGCTTATGCAATTTAAACAATTATCCTAGAAAACATAATAATGAACTAACTAGCAATTCTCTCAACTAATTATCATATTGGCATCATGAAAGAATATAAAATAAAATTTAATTATTTCTCAAGTCATGAATCTACTTAGATAAATTCCACTTCGTTTCCCAATCCATGGAATTACTATCTTTTGATTAATATTAACATATTTTCCAACAAGTTAACATAACCAAAATATGCATTAAGCTCAATTCCTTATAAGCATAAAATTAGCTAATAACCCTTTGCTCGAGGTGAAATCAACTAATCTTTAATCACTTAGTCCTATAATTTTAACTTCATCACTCAAGTCCATTAAGATTAGACAAATATGAAATCAATTCATTGAAACTCCTAACATCGTCATCCCAAGTTAATTAGAAGAACTCGCATTAATAACCAATGACAACAAGTAATCAAACACTAAAAATGATAAAGAATTGATTAAATAACTAAATTAACACAAAATCATGAATCCAAAAATAATGTTAAATTACAATAAAAATATTGAATACATCATTGTTAAAGGAAAGAAAAATAAAGATAAAAGAAAGCACTCATAGACAGGCCTCTTTCTTCACCCTTGAAGACTCTCTTGAACAATCCTCCTTAATTGGGTGAATTCCTCCTTCAATAAATGATTGGAAATTTTTTCTTTTGAATCCACCTCCACATGTACGTATTCTCTTGTGTTTTCTCTTGCTTTTATAGCCCTTTTGGATGCTAAATTCGTCGCTTGAGAGATATTGGCCAAGTAGGAATTAGAAAATACTGAAATCTTTGGAAAATTTTCAAATTTGTACACAAGATTTTCGCCTTCCATAGTGGGCCTGGCGCCAGGTATCTTCAACCCACCTGGCGCCAGGTACAATCTACTTTTTCCTCTGGATTTTTTCTCTATTTTTTCTTGCCAAACAGAATGGACCCAATGCCTAGTCTACTTACCAGACCTTACGCTAGGTTTGTTCTGTCGTTTTCCTGAAAACTAGCTCGGTTTTCTATACTTGACCAGAATGGACCTGGAGTCTGGTGATGTGTCATTTATTTGGGTATAAAAATCACATAAAAACTAAGCACACTCTCAATCAAGTTTACATTAAAACGTTAAACCCAAATTACACATATGAGCAAGCGTACTCATCATGAACATTGCATAGGGTTCAAACGAGTGTCGATCCTCAAGGAACAAGTATACATTAATCACTTTTCTTTCATTGTTTAACCGACTGAATAAAGTGAAAATGAAATAAAATCAAACAAAAGAAAATAAAAATAAAAATAAAAATAAAAATATATACATGTCAAGAATGGAGAAGTATGTAACTCAAGCCATTGTTTAGACAAACATAATCTTAAAGTACCCAATCATTATCATAATTAATCATTCTCTTGGCACCATGAAGGATTAAGATAAATTAGCATCACTTGGTCTGTCTCAACTAATTACTACCTTCTAGATAAATTAGCATCACTTGGTCTATCTCAACTAATTCATCCACAAGATGCATTAAACACAATCCTTGATTAAATTTCCTTGGTCTGGCAAATTTAAATAATGAAATTAATCAATGAATTTTTAGTCTGGCAAACATCAATTAACCTTTAATTACACAATCCTCAGCAATTAACCTCTTTGGTCTAGCAAGTTAACAGCCAATAAATATGAAATTAATCAATTACAACCACCATCAACCTCTTTGGTCTAGCAAGTTAATGAAAAGAGACAACCAATTAATCTCGTAATACGCCCAAGTAATTAAATACCAAGAAGAACAATCAATTAATCAAAAGACTAAATAACTCTAAAAATCATGAATATCTAAAACAATGTCGAATTACAATAAAAAAAAATTAACATATCATTGTTCAAGAAAAAGAAAACAAAGTAAAAGAAAGAACTCATAGACAAGCCTCCTTCTTTTTCCTTTGAAGACCTTCTTGTACAACCCTCCTTGAATTGAAGAATTGTGATTTTCTGTGATGATCAATGAATCCCTCCCCCCCCTTTTCCCTTGTGTTTTTCATTTATTTATAGGCTTAGGAAGTGCTTAAACTCGTAGATACAATGTTCGTGGTCGAGTAGAAGTTGGAAGATACTAAAACTCCACATATTACCAAAAATCGCGTAGAAAAAATTAAGCATCACCTCAACTTCAGGGCACAGCCGGCACTACCTTGACTCTCGGAGCCAGCACCGGTTAGGTTCTGGTTCTCTACTTGTTCGCCGATTTTTTCTAAATTTTGCACAATAAAGACTAGAATGCAGCCGACGCCGCCTTGACTCTTGGAGCCGGCGTCAATTCCACTCTGTTTTGCTCTGTTTCACCAATTTTGCCATCGCTTCGAAGTTCGTGTCAACAGTGAATGGCCGGCGCCGCCTCTAATCTGTTTTGCGACGTTTTTGTTTCGTTTTACCCCAAAAATCTACAATAAGGAACAAAATACCTTTTCAAGGGCAAAATCTCAAATATGAAAGAATATAACTAGTTATTGAACAAAATGTATCACAAAAGAGTCTTATATAACTAGGAAAAATATGACTAATTTAGCCCCTATCATCTGGTCTATTGGCTAGGCCTGACACCAGGTGCATTCTAGAATTCCTCTAATTTTACTCTAATTTGGCTCAAATCTACACAAATTTTCTAAAAATACTTTTTACAAGTAAAATGTCAAATAGAAAGGAATATGCCTAGTTATTACAACAAATGTATCTCAAAACAACCTCAAATAACTAGAAAAATAATAGTGATTTTAGCCCCTATCACATACCCCCACGCTTGAACTTTTGCTTGTCCTTAAGCAAAACACTTTAGTTAAGAAAAATCATTAAGAAAACACAAGTTCTTTCTCATTCAAAAATTTTGAATCATAACAAGAACTATAACTTCTCTTCAAACTTTAGATAAAACTCTTGTCATTCATACCCTTTCACAACAATTCAAATTTGAAATATTTGACAAGATATCACAAAACTCTTGAAGTCAAATTAATCAAGTGTATACCTTAGTCTAAGAAAATTATTTCACCCTTCAAGTTCAAATATAGATAACATGAATCACATAAGTCAAGCCATCTACCAACTCAAGCATTATAAATCTAAAAATTGCACAACTCAAGTCATGATATAAGGAAAGCACTCCAATATTTTTCGCTCTATTTTTTTAATGACTTAGGGAATTGATAGCCTCAAGTGCATGGATTTCTCTTCACATTCCGTATTAGCCCCCTTTTAGTCATCACTCATTATTTTCTCAACAACTTTCCTCTAAAAAATTCTTTCTTTCTTTTGCTTTAGGGAATTCATAGCCTTAAGAAAGTGAATTTCTCTTCACTATCCGTATTGGCCCCCATAATCAAACAAAAACAATTTTTTTTCATTTTCAAAGAAGAAAAAACCACTCATTCTTTCAATTCTTCAACCCACAAGAATGTTTCACAAATTTTTCACAATCTTTCCTATCCAAGATCTTTTATCAACTCACATTCCTCATCACAACTCAAAGCTGAGCAAAATTTGAACTCATAATACAAGAGTTAGCTAATAAACTTTACCCACATTCATCATATTTTCCATATTCAAACTAGATAAGTCAAAAACCATTCAAACATTAATGCATAAACAAGATTAATCAAAATTCTCAAGTTTTGAAAAATATCTAATCCTACAAAACCAGTTTTACAAAAAATCATCTAATAAATAACAAAACTCATATCCAAGTAAGAAAAAAAAATTACAACCTTGCTAATCAATGAAAACCACTGAAATTTTGAAAATTTTTCACAAAAATGATATGGACAAATATCTTCAATCTCATTCTTCCCCCCACACTTAAACTGGACATTGTCCTCAATGGCCAAAGATATACCAATAAAAGTACAGCCAAGAAGACCAAAATCAATAAAGAGGAAAGAATAAAGAGAAGAGACAACTTCCAATGGG
Organism: Voacanga thouarsii; assembly: GCA_026120185.1. Taxonomy (NCBI): domain Eukaryota; kingdom Viridiplantae; phylum Streptophyta; class Magnoliopsida; order Gentianales; family Apocynaceae; genus Voacanga; species Voacanga thouarsii. Next base: position 158,974 of record JANUWF010001704.1, read on the forward strand.
AATTAGCTCCAAAAGTTTCAAACTTTTAATCCTTCAACTGTTCAAAACTTTCAAGGAACTTGCAACAAAGTTGTTTTTCAATCAAAATCATTTAAACTAAATTTTTTTCAAAGTAGCTCAATACTAAGAAAACACCAAGATAATTGATAAAAATTTGGACAAAGAATATCACCAAACCACTTCCCCACACTTTAATTGGACAATGTCCTCATTGGCCTAGAATTAATACATTAAAGCATCTCCAAAGGGACCAAAACTAATAGACGGGTAGAAATTTTAAGCAATACTCTCCAAGTGCAATAATTCTCTAATCGATATCCAAACTTGAGATAGAGAGAAAGACTTGTCCAAGAGGACTTTATTCCTACCAATAAAACAAAACACAAATAAAAACATAAAGAAAGTAATAACAAAATAAAGACACATCTAAATAAGAAAAAATAAACTAAAGAAAAATACCAATAAAAATCCTAAAAAGCAAATAAAAACACAAATCACTCCCCCACACTTAAGATGGAAAATATTTTCCTTATTTGAGGGAATTGACAAAACATTTAACAACTAAAAATAAAACTAGATAAAACAAAAATGATGACTGAAAGACCTAAAGAAACCCAAATTCAAAACAAACCAAAACACATAAAAAAAAAAAAAAAATTCTTTCCACTCATCATGCTTCCTCATCAAACCTTTTTAAAAGAAATTAATACTCAATGAAAAATGTGGGCATGATGAAAGTAGAAATAAGAGAGAATTTTGAAAAATGGAGGGTTCATGAAAAATATTAGTTGCAGTGAATGTAAATGCATGATCCCCTATCCATAGCACCTTTTTAGACATACAAATCAAGTTCCCAACACAAAAATACAAATTATGTCTAAAAAGTATATAAATATCAAAATCACCACCTATATCTTCAAAAGATTTTTCACAATTAAAATTCCCTTTAAAACGTAGCAATTGAGTTCTTAAAGATGGGATCAAGAAATCATTACTTTTCAACACATCTACACAAACTAAATTACCTCCCTTTGAATGGGGTGAAGGATAGAAATTACCACCATCCTCTAAGGACTTCTTATGATGTAGCGTTGAAAGATTTAACTCCTTGAGGCATGATAAATTTAACACATCATTATTTAGACCCTTATTCTCCAAGAATTGAGAGGAACCTAAAAAAATCATGTGATAAAGAGATATTAGAATTATTAGCACGTAGAGTAGAATCGAATACCACCATTTTCACATTGGACAATTGGTCCTCATATCCTCTCTCCTTTCCTTGGAGTTCTCTTGTTCATGCGTATAAGACTTTATGGCATCCTCAACCAACTTGGCTAGTTGTGTTCTTTGATGGCTTAATCATTGGGATAATTCTTTATGCCACTTAATGGAGGAATTTGAATTGGCGAAAAAAGAATGCATTGAAGCTTCTAACGTCTCACAAAAAGCATCAATTCGAGATTGCAACTTTGCCAAATTCTCATCATTGTAGCTCCTTTTATCTTGTGCTCAAAAGTAATTATCCATGATGATCTCAATCTCGCGCTCAAAGAAAAACAAAAATCAAATCAAAAATAAAAATAAAAACAAACAAAAATAATAGAAAAACAAAGAAAAGAAAAAATAAAAGGAAAAAACAAATAATAGAAAAATAAAGAAAAGAAAAACACACATATTCATAAACTATCTAAATACAAAAGTTAGTAGTATTTACAGTACAACACGAAGTAAGCTAGTCAATTAAGTCACACAATGTTACAAACAATAATATAGAACACTAATTTACATAAACAATATATATATATTTATTTATTTACATATAGATATATGGATATATAAACATATAAACATGGTTGAATCAACAAAATCTAAGCTTTCATGATATTGTTCCCCGGCAACGGCATCAATAACTTGATGCGTAAATTTTGGGTGTATAAAAATCATCTAATTTAAACCCATCCATTGGTCAATTTTTAATTAAAATATTAATCCCAAAATGCACATACGAGCAAATATACTTATCGTAAGTATAGTATAAGGAATTAACGAGTATCAATCCTCAAAGAAACAAGTTTTCTAAATTAGGATTGCTGGAATTTTGGTATCCAATCAAGGCATAATTGGAGTAATTTATTGGAGATATTTTAGGGCAGCCATGACTAGTTTTCGTGCATAAGCTTGAGGAAGACAATGGGGTTCAGTTCATGGCTGTTCAAGAGAGGTTTATGCAGAAAAAGAATGAAGTTTCGGCCAGGGCTAGAATAGGAAACAAAGCTGGACAGAAAATCCTGTACAAATTTCGCAAGTGCTGGAATTTTTCTGGGCAGCTTTTGCTGTCATTTTCCAGTCAAGTTACAGAGAGTTTGAAGGGACATTCAGAGGTCCTTCAAGGCTGGTTTCCAGCCTTCTTCATGGAGGAAAAACGTGGCTAAGGAGTTGAGAGAAAATTGAAAGAAAACAGCTTGGTTTAAGCTCATACATGCTGCGATTTTGCCCAGTAAATTTTCTGGTTTTGCACAGCATTTGTGCAGTCCGAAATTGGCCAGTAAATTTCAGATTTCAAGCTGGTCAAAAATGGCCATTTTCTGGCAGCATTTGGGAGGGAATAATGGCTAAGAATTTCGACACCTTAAAGGCACAAGAAGCTAGAAAATTTTCAAATCATTACATGAAGGAAATGTTCAAAGCTAGAGTGAAGATTTGAAGGTTCATGAGGGGAATTAATTCTCTCGGAACCTTCCCCATCTCTTCCACATTTTCAGACCATAAGATGTCTTTCCCTTAGACATTTTGAACCTTCAAAGCCACAGCACTTTACTGAATTTTCTGGAATGAAATTGGCTATAACAAATTGACCAACCTAATGAATTGAGAAGTAGGAAAAACTAAGGATCAAGAAGGGATGAATTCCCTTAGGAATTTTTGTAGGGTACAATAATAGGATTAGGGTACTCCTATCATGTCTCCCCTAGGACAACACCTCTACTCTACTCTAAAGCACCTAAGGCCGAAAATACAACTTCCCAAGCAAAAATAAAATTTAATCATGTTAAAGCTCCAATGATGGAATTTGAACCCAAGACCTCAAGAATTAATTCCAAAGCTCTAACCACTAAACCACAACGACTCTTGTTCTTATTTTCTCTCTAAAATATTTTTTTTTCCTATTTAATCCTCAAGCTATCTCCCTATTTTCACCTCAAGCAAAAATTACCATTTTGTCCTTCTTACTCAATGAACATATTTAAGCCCTCGAGACTATAACACATAAATCCAAAGCATAGAAAATCATATAAAAATATATTTAAACATGCAATAAAATATGATATGCAACCCAACCCCCTTACTCTAAATTAGGTTTCGACTAGGGTTTCACATCCCTCATCATCTCCTGCATGAGAAATGTAGTGTTTTCCACCCATTCTTCTAAGGTATTTGCTTTCCCACTAGTGATCACCAAGATACTTCAGCACTTTTAGGTGCCAGTGGAAGATGAAAGGACATCTACTACTACTGCCAATGAGATAGTTGCAGAAAGGGTTATAGCTATGATGAGGATGCTAAGAAATGGCCAACTCCTAGTGAGTTCAGAGAGCGGACAGGCCAAAGACGGCAACCTTTACCGCAACAGCAGTCCTCACAAGCAAAGTCTTCCAAAACTCAAAGGCCTAATATAGGATGACCTGTAACTGATTTCCAGGCTAAGGTGTGCACGCACTTTGCCATGCTTATTAATAGCATCCATGTACTTCAGGACACAGTGACATAATAGACTTAGATCACTGAGTAGCAACAGCAGATGATGGTCGTTTAGGACCTGATAAGCTTAAGCAAAGTAGTCAGTAGTCCACTTTAAATACTTTTCTTCACACTATGTAGAATAAACTAAAGAGATATGGTCGTTTGGGACCTAATGAGCTTAAGCAGAGTAGTTATAGAGGCCGTAGACCATATTAGGGATAGGATTTTTTTTTTTTATGGATATTTTCCTTTAGTATTTTGTTTTGATTCTATTTTATTTCATTTCAGACTTATTAGTACTTATTTCTTTTTGGATGACTATAGATATTATCTTTCTTAGATGCTGAAATCTTGATCCTTCTTCTCTTCCAATACAATGATTGAGATTTTATTCACTTGGGGAGTATTTCTTTAATTCTTTCCTCTTTATTATTTTTAGTCCCATTGCATACATTCACATTACATATTTTATTGGTCAATTAGGGCATTATCTATTTTACGTATGGGGGAGATATTAATGTGTATTCTTTGTAAGTTCAATTGTGGGTTTTTGTGGGTTTTATTTATAGGTTGCATTAGTTATTAAAGTGTTGGAATTATTTTTTAAAAATTTGAGCTGATTTTTTTTATTTTTGACTTACTATGACAAACCTTTGGAATTTTTTTTTTTTTTTCTCATGGCATGAGAACTTGAAACAAGTTTATTTTGACTGGATATTCTTACGTAAATGTGTATATTTAATGTGATACAGATTAGATATTGAGAATTTGGCTTAACCTTATGTATGTTTTAGTAAACATAGTGACATCTTATTTCTTAGGAATAGATGAGAAACTTGTGATGAAATTTAAGTAAGGAATCTTGACTTATTTATATTCTATGATATTCTAACTAGTCCTTGTTTTAGGTTTAAGTAAATGTGGACTGGGGCAAAACCATGAGAGAAATGAGAATAAAGTAATGTAATTGTTGAAAAGCATTCACTATATCTGTTAGGATTCATGGACTCCTAAATGCGGAAAATATCCATGAATCCCTTTCGAGGATCCAAGTAAACAATTAAAAAGATCTAAAGTGTGCAGAATTACCTCTGTTTGGTGTAATCGAGATCCTTCGATTCTGGTTGTGCTGTTGTACGTGCAACCCGAACGATCACCAGACACTGCAGTGCACGAACATCCTCTATCGGATACATACCGCGAACTAACCCGTTACCTGGGAAGTGCTAGCGCCTAGGGTTTGAGAGGTTTTTTTTCTCTGGTGAATGGAGGCACAAATATTCTCAACCGAATTAGACCCTTAAGAAGACGACTAGGGTTTTCTTAAAAACCCACTCCGAACTTCTTAAAGTCCAACCCTAATAATATTTTATCGTATTTTAATTTAAATTCAAATTAAATTAAAACTGATATGATAAGATTCTGCCATTATCTCGGTAATTTAACTAATTAATTTACTGACTCAGATTCTTATAATCTGGACATCATCCAGATACATAGAACGTAGACATATTTCCAGATTCATTGTATCTGGTTGATTTTCTAAGTTCGATTAACTTAGACATGTTTCCAGATTCATTGAATCTGGTTACCAGAAAAATAACCTAACAAGTTCGCTTATTGTATGACTCTATAGGTTCATTTAACATTGGTAGTGTGCCCAAATCATATTTAAATGGCCCACAAGTTATAAACGGTTTCTAGCAAAACATTATAACTATCTAGGTTAAATGAAGATCGGTGATCTCTTTGAACCAAACCATAATTTTATATTTAGTCCTTTTGTCACATGATATCCAGATTAAGCATAAGGCATGGAGCATGTTATCCTTATTAAGTTTAATCAATTATTTCTTGATTTTATAGTAAACTGTTCAAACAAATGATATTAATATCTTAGATTGATATATTTGAGCATAGCCATGCATTTTAACAGTCTAACTTATCAAGGGGCCCATGGATATCTCTCCCATAATTGAGAGGGACAAATTCCTTCACTATCAATCATATTCCTCTCATTGATTTATTCTATATCCAACAGTAGTCTAATTTATTATCTGGTTAAAGACAACTTTAGACAACGTCAAAATATAGAATTTATCAAGTAGGAAACTATGATGAATTTAGGTCGAAAGACTTTTAATATTATTATGGGTAGAAAGTACTTATGACATGTTCCATGAAGTACTCTCACAGTGAATCATGTCCAATAAAATGTTCTCTAACATTTATTTATGTTTTGACTCAATATCACAAATATCCATGATCAGTAAAACATAGTCATCAAGTCACAAACATACTAATATTAATTTATTATTGTTCCAATAATAATAATAATCGATCAGAGACAGTTTTAGAATAGTCATTGTATTCATTGTTGGGTTTTACTATCAAGTCACGTACTTGATGACCACAAAACAAAATGCACTATTCATGGAAAGAAAAACCTCATATTATTATATAAAACACAACGACAATAGTAGAAGTACAAATTAACTCTAGGGCATATCCCTAACAATATCTTCATTAGGCAATTGCATTACTTTGCCATAGAAAGAAAATGAGATTAGAGGGTAATGTAAAAGCCTTATTTTATCTCGATTAGGTGATTACATTACCCTGCAAAAGTGAGCATATAGATCAATCCTCTATTTACTAATTGGACTACAATAGTTTTGGAAGTTAGAGAACTTAAGTAACTCATTATTCGTTGCTTATGTAAATTACTTGAGTCGTATGTTTGACTTAGGAAATGGAATGACACTTGTTGAATAGATATAGACTTGTTTAATCCAACTTCAGTGGCTCTAGTTTTATCTATTGAAATACATGTATTTACATGAGTTTAGCCTAATTGAATGATCTTAAACTAAATTCTCATCTCAATAGAAAATGATTATCTTTTCCATTAGTAGTCATTGTTCTAAAAATCTACTCTTGATTTTTATGTTTTTTACTTGAAGTGCTTTTAATTTTGATATTTTACTTGAGGACCAGCAAAAACTTAAGTGTGAGAGAGCCATGAATATCCATTGTACACATATTTTATACATTATTTGTGTTTAAATTGTAGAAAAATGCATTCTAGATTATTATTTCATCCCCTATTTTCTCCTTATTTTATGTAGGATGAAAAAGTTGAGATTGAATAAGGATTCAAGGAGAAAAAAGACTGAAAAGATCTAAACTGAAGGGACATGGCCCCATGCCACTAGTTGTCTACGTCGTCGTATAGCTACTAAACTTTAGAAGTCAACATGTTGGGAGTCCACAGCGCCGTGCTCATCATCTTGCACGTCACCGTGCATCATTAGGATGCAAAAAATATAGAACATCTGAAGCTCCATAGTGCCATGCCAATCACTGTCCACGTCACCATGCATCATTCCAGCACATGGCAACATTGAATCCCACGATGTCATTTAAAGAAAGAAATAGATGATCAAAGCATACACAGCATAGTGTAGGCCACCTTCTATGGTGTCGTGCAACATCATAGATTACTTCTTGTTCTGCAAAATTTTAAGGATTCGAAGGGGAACATATAAATTATCCATTTTCTAAGAGTCTAAAGGAGAGCCACCCACGAAAACCATCGGAGAAACCCCTTGGAATATAAGAAAGAGAAGAAAAGAGAATATTAGGAGAGATTTAAGGAGAAATGAGCCACTCTAAAAGAAGATTACAAAGTAGAAGAAAACCCTTGTCTATGAGTTTTTCTTTTTTCCTTTGTGATTTATTTTGTGGCTGTTAGATTTATTTGATTTGAGTTGTAATTAAAGGGTTGTACCTTAATTTACTCTTGTATTAGATGTTTATTTGATTAATTGATGTCTACTTGAGCAATTTATCACTTGGGTTTGATTAATTGAATTAATTAATTGGGTAATTCTCTTATGTTGAGCTTCAGAAAGGATGCATGAGTTAGGCTTTCTTTTATGTTAATTCAATAGATTTGTTTTCCCTTGATGAACTTAAGAAAGGATTTGGGAGATTTAGAACTTGGTGATAGATGAGGTTTTGGGGTCACCTAGAGATAAGGATTCTAGGGCTTTTTGGCTTGTAATTAGATTTTCTTGATTTTATGCACTCTTAGATTTGATTTGTATAATAAAGATATCTATATGTTGGATTCTAGAGTAGGAAATTCATTACTCAAGAGAAAGTGAAGTATACTTTATTTTGGAAATCTTGCCAATGTTTGGATTTAATATCAATTGATTGAATGATGTTTATTTTGAGTATTCTTAGGGGAATTCTTGTTCAATTACATGGCCAATCTCCTTTCCTTACTTGAATCTTGCCTTGTGATCTTTTAGTCTTTACCTTGAAAATTGGGTTGATGTATTCGTATGATACTCTCGTGTCCTTAACAATAGTATTAAATTATTTTACTTCTTATTTTGGTTGATTGAATAATAAAATTTAGGTGGAAGTAGGAGTGGAGTAATTGATCCCGTTCTTGAGGATTTTTTATACTTACCAACTATAGTTTATACTACATAATGGTATACTTACCCAATTACATGTGTATGTAAGTTAAATTGGTGTTTTATATTAAAACTTGGTTGAGTATTAGATTCACTTTCTATCCCATCATGGCACTAGCACAAACCACACAAGCACTTGTCAAAGGCTTCAGATTTATATTCCATTAAATACAAATACCCAAATCGAGAATAGTCATCAATAATAGTTATGAAATATTGATAACCCCCAATATTGATAACTCTTTCTTACTTGCAATGTCATTGGTTTACATACATCAATATGTATTAGTTCCAATAATTGCTTAGCTCTTTCCCCTTTCTTAGAAAAAGAGATCTTAGTCATTTTACCAAGTAAACATGACTCACATGTATCGTATGATTTATAATCAAATTATCCCCAGTAACCAAATTTGTGTAACTTAGATACGCAATTCTTATTTATATGGCCAAAATGACAATGTCATAAATAAGATGGGATTGTGTTAACTTTCTTTTGTTTCTAATTGTTTATGTTCAGAACTTGATTTTTTATGTCTAGAACATACAAACTATTCATCAGGGTCGCAGTACCATAATGGATATTATTTTATGAAAAAGAACAACTTTTATTCATAAAAATTAAATAAAATCCAAATAAATCCAAACAAGCAATTAAGATAATGTTTTTAAGTAAAATTGGTGTAACACCCCACTACCTAGGCCCAACAGGGCCGGGGATGTCACCCCGTCTAAAGGACAAAGGGTCTTTATAACTAGGTCACACATTCACAATAATAGAATAAAACAATATTTAAAACTTATACAATCCAAGAATTCAAAAACAAATCCAGAAATAAAACTATTCACTCTCAACTCCCAAAGCATTACATAAAAATAAATAATAAAATCTCTTCCAAGGCAGACAACACTATCTACTCATCCCCACAGTAGGATCGACCTGAAATCAGGGTAAAATGGGTGATAAGATAAAAATCTCAATAAGTCCGTGTATGCTTTGAGTGTCCAATGAAAACAGTTCGTGGATGCAAAGTATAAAATCTTCATAAGAGAAATACTGGCAAGCAATAAACAACAGCCAAAATCAAGAGTAGTGTTTTGGCTTTTCCAACCATACATGTACAATAAAATCAACCACTCAAAAAGGTGATCATGGGTTATCACACGTTGGGCCCCATAACCATACAATGGTCAGAATGCCACACTTTGTGCAGACTGACAAAAGGTAGGTGATCGGCCTACCGAGCAAGATACTCCTCCTTCTTTATACCCAAACAAATCGGTTGTCCATTCCGGCAACACACAGTCCACTTAACTGAAAACTACTAGCTCGGACCGGCACGACCTACTGGACTGACATCTTATCCGGGAAGGACTCACCCCTCAGAGGTGGCCACCTACTGAGAGACTCACCCTAACCCTTCAAAGACTAGTCCTAGCAGTCCACCCTTATTGAGTACTCAACGTAATTGATCCCACTTGGGGGAAAATGAACAAAACATAGTTCCACTTGAAAATGGCAATTAAGGATTTCCAAAGTCTTTGTCAAAATCAATTTTAGAAAGAGTTTTAGGGTTTAAGTAAATCTATTCATTGATTTTTCAAATAATTTGTTTGACTGAAATGGGAAAGAGGACAATTCTCAATTGCCTTTACAGAAGTGAGTGTCCATACACTCTACATTTGGCTTGCCATAATAATCATTTTGCATCAAACGATTTTTATGCAGGAGCTTACCTGATCCTTAGCTTGAGATAAAATAAAGGTCCTCAACAGCTGACCTAACCCCGCCTGGGGTAAATATAAACCATAATTAAACTCAAGCCAAAATTCACTTTCACAAATAAAACTAGCTTAACTCACTACCATTATGTCCCTAGTGTCCCAAACTTTAAGGCTATATAACAAATAAAATGGTTTATAAAATAAATCTAGCTTGATATTAATATAACTAGGGTTTGGAAAATAGGTACTATAAGTTGAAAGTTTAAATCTTGCTAAAAGTAAATTAGGGTTTATTTGATGAAGGGTCCTAGAACATAGATGTAATTATTTAAAATAATAATCTATTGATAATTAATCGTTAGAAAATAATTGGTAACTAAAATTAGTCGTAAGTAATTTTTAATAGGTTTTGATTAAAAGATAGTAAATAAATTTTAATAGTATTTATGAATGTAAGACTTACAAAATTAATATTTCACTTATTATGATTACTTATATAAAAGGCTTTATTTGATATTGTTATTTTATATAATATCTATATATTTTATTTCTTTAATAAAAGCTATCATTTATTTGACTAAAATATCACTATTTTATATAAAAGACCAAATCCACATTTTCCTAGGGTTTTCGAAATTTACTAGGAGAAGTCATAGTATTAATCATTTTATTGATGAAATAAAATTACCTTAGGGACAACAAGGTCATGATCATATTTCCACTTGCTAACCACAATCATGAACATATACTCCACTCCAATTCATCAAATCATCCAAATCATGAATAAAGGCATAAATCTAAATTTACTAAGACATGATCCAAACTCTACTAATATAAACATAATCATGGCTTTAACAATCATACATGAACATAAACTATATTCACCAAAAGTGACATAATCTCTAACATGCTTGATCACATATACTACTCACGACATGGAGACATGCATTAAACCCTAAAAATGCCATACAATCAACCAAAACAATCAACTCATGCATTAATCTCATCTCCATCCTATACACACATTTATTCATGCTTCAATCTCAACTCATCACAACAACACATGCTCAAACCCTAATCATAATCCATCTCCTTCCAATATTATCCTAGAGACATGAATCTAGAATTTAAAGAGAGGGTTGAAGAGGCTTACTTGATTGATGACTACCTTGGAGTAGTTTCGAAGGGATCCCACTCCTAGGAGACTTGATCCGACCAAGAGAGATGAAGGAACCATGGCCATGGTTGAAGAAACCATTCGGCCAAGAGAGAGAGAGAGAGCATTCGGCCAAAAGAGAGAGAGAGAGAGAGAGAGAAAAGAGGAAAAGAGAGTCCATTATCATGGTTATATATACATATATTCATTAGAAGTTGAAGATGAGAGAAGGTGTGGTGATTGATCATGCTTACCTTGAAGGTGTTCTTGAGCTTTCATAAAAATTCTAGTTTTTCGATCCAAAAGAGAGAGTTGGATTTCGAAGTTTGATGTTAAAAATTGCAGAAGTGGTTTCAAGGGGTGGAGTAGGTGTGACCTGGAGTTTTTGGAGAAGATTGGAGTGGTTTGGATTGGTATTAGGCGTATGGATGCTAGTAGGTGTTCTTGGTGTTCTAGGTGTTCTTGAAGGTTGAAAAGAATGGAGAGAATTTGATTGAAGTTGGTCGAAATTCTGTGGGTTTGGAGTGGCTGAATTATTTGAGAGGAAAAGGAAGGTTGGTTGCTTGAAATCCTAAAAGAATATTTTAGGGAATCAAATTTGGAAACAAAATATGGCAAGAAGATCTTTGATGAAGGAGAGCTTTTGGGAAGCTCAAATGGCCGGCTGAGTTGGCTAGGGATTTTGCTGGAATAAAAGTTGTTTAAAGAAGCTTAATGGTGGCAAAAAATATGGTGAACAATGGTGAAGGGATTTCTGGTTGTTTGAGGGTTGATTTATGGTAGTTTACTAATTAGGTTTGCTGGAATTTTGGTCTCCAATCAATGGCTTGATTGGAGTGATAGTTGGAGATATTTTAGAGGCAGCCATGAACTGTTTTTTGAGCAAACTACTGGAGAAGATGATGGAGCTCAATTCATGGCTGCTCAAAGGAAGTTTGTACAGAAAAATGGTGAAGTTTCGGTCAGGGCTGAAGAAGGAAGAAAGTTGGAAATTTCTGTTCAGGATTTTCGCAAGCTGGCTGGAATTTCTGGGCAGATTTTTCTGCCATTCTTCAGTCAGTTTGCAGAGGATTTGAAGGGGCATTCAGAGGTCTTTCAAGGCTGGTTTCCAGCCTTCTTTATAAAGGAAAAACGTGGCTAAGGTGCTGGATGAAAAACTAGAAGAAACAGCTTGGTGTAGGTTCACCAAAGCTGCGAATTTGCCCAGAAAATTTTTCTGGTTTACACAGCATTTGTGCAGTCTAGTTTTGGCCTTATTATTTCAGACTTCAAGCTGGTCAAGAGGGCTATTTTTCTAGCATCATTTGAGAGGGAATGATGACTGAAAATTTCGACACATGGACTGAACAAGAAGTTGGAAAAATTCTAGATTACTTCATAAAGAAAATGAACATAACTAGGATGGAGTTTTGAAGGTTCAATCATGGAGATTAATCTCTTGGAAACCTTCCACAACTCCTACCCATTTTTGGCCCACTAGATGTCTTACTTAGACATTTTTGAACCTTCAAAGCCACAGCACTTTGTTGGAATTTTTTGAAATAGAATTGGCTTGAATAAATTGAACAACTTAATGAATTGAGAAGTAAGGAAAACTAAGGATCAAGAAGAATATGAATTCCCTTAGAAATTTTTGTAGGGCACAAGAGTAGGATTATGATACTCTTATCATGACTCCCTTAGGACAACATCTCTACTCTTCCCTAAAGCATACAAGGCCAAAAATAGCCTCCCTAAATAAAAATAAAATTCAATCATGCAAAAACTCAAATGATGGAATTTGAACCCAATACCTCAAGAATTAATTCCAAAGCTCTAACCACTAAACCACAACAACTCTTGTTCTTATTTTCTCTCCAAAATATTTCTCCTATTTAATCCTCAAGCTATCTCCCTATTTTCTCCTCAAGAAAAATTTACCATTTTGCCCTTCTTACCCAATAAACACAATTAAGCCTTCTAGGCTACAAATTACAAATCTAAAGCACATAAAATCATATGAAAATATCTTTAAACATGCAATAAAATATGATATGCATCCCAACCCCATTACTCTAAGGTTGGTTTCAACTAGGGTTTCACAATTGATACATAATAGTAGTTTTCTAGTTCTAGAATTAATCTAAAAGGTAAGTGTAGATGATAAGTCCCAACAGCAAGTGCAATAACTTTGCTCTATTTGTAGCACGTAGGTTTACACCACCTTTCTTTAACCTCTTACTACTCTTTAGTCCCGATAAATTATTGCATAAATAAGATCCATATCCAGTATCCAATGTCCATATCTCATTTTTAAAGGCGATATTAATCTCAATATAAACATACTAGGAGTAAAAGTAGAATTGCCAACAAGCTTTTTCTTCTCCTTTTTTTCCTATAGTGACTCTAGGTAGCCTTTTCAGTTGCACCTCCAATGGCTCACTTTACCACAATGGTGTCATGGTCCCTTGGCAGCTGTCTATTTCTTCTTTATTCCACCCTTTGGCTTGGTTAAATTTTTCTTCTTCTTTTTATGAATAGTTTTCCTTTGAGAAAGAGAATCAACTAACATGACTGGATTGTTCTCTTTCTTAATAGAGTCTTCCACAGTCTTGAGAAGATTGATCAACTCAGGTAAAGTGGACTGAATCTTGTTTATTTGGTAGTTTATCACAAATTGTGGAAAACTATTTTGCAAAGACTGTAGAATTAAGTCAACACTTAATTTATAATCCATCCCAAAATCAAGAGATCCAAGCTTCTCAATCAAGCCTAGCATTTTAAGTCCATGCATAGCCACTAAAGCATGTTCTTCCATTTTAAAATGAAATAATTGTTTTAAGGTCTCATATCTCTTGGTTGTTGATAGGGCCTAAATTAGTCATATATTTTCTAGTTATTTGAGGCCATTTTGTGATACATTTTGTACAATAACTGATCATATTCCATCATATTTAAGATTTTACCCTTGAAAAGATATTTTGTGCTTTATTTCATATTTTAGGGGTAAAATAAGGCAAAATCGTCGTGGAATAGAACAGAGGCGGTGCTGGCTGCAGTCTGGAAGAAATGGCTAGAAAATCAAGAAAAATCGGCGAACGGAAAAAGAAATAGACCACAACCAGTGCCGGCCCTAGGCAGGACAAGCGACACAAGCTGTGCACTGGTGCTGAGGCGTGCCTCGATTTTTATGCGCATTTTTTGTAATTTCCAGAGTTTTAGTACTTTCCTACTTCTATTCGACCAGAAACCCTAGAGGGACGAATTTAGGCACTTCTAAAGCCTATAAATAGAGAGAAAACACAAGATTAAATGAGGAATTCATGGATCAAAACACAAATCACTCAAAATCAAGAAAGAATTCATCAAATCAAGGAGGGTTATACAAGAGGGTCTACAAAAGAAGAAAAAGAAGGCTTATCTATGAGTGCTTTCTTTTAACTTTCTTTTCTTTTCTTGAACAATGATGTATTAATTGTTTCATTATAATTTGACATTGTTTTCGGTATTCGTGATTTTTAGAATTACTTTGATCTTTTGATTAATTGATTGTTATTCTTGATATTTAATTACTTATGCTGATTGCGAGATTAATTTATTATTTCTTTCCATTAACTTGTTTGGAAAAGGGGTTGATGGTGGTCTCAATTTATTAATTTCATATTTGTTGTATGTTAACTTTCTTGAAAAAGAGGTTAATTGCTAAGAACTGGGTAATTAAAGGTTAATTGATGTCTGCCAAAATATGGATTCATTGGTTAATTTTATGTTTTAAGTTTGCCAAAATATGGAAATTTAATCAAGGATTGTGTTTAACGCATCTTTTGGGTGAATTAGTTGAGACAGAATATGTGATGCTAATTTGTCTAGAAGATAGTGATTCCATAGGTTGAAAATGAAGTGAATCTATCTTAATCCTTTATGATGCCAAGAGAATGATTAGTTATGACAATGATAAGGTACTTTAAGATCGTGATTGTCAAAATAATGGTTTGAGTTATATAATTCTCTATCCTTGACATGTATATATTATTTTACTTTCTTTTATTTTCTTTTATTTTTATTTTATTTTCCTTTTTATTCCTTTTCCCTTTATTGAGTCGGTTAAATAATAAAAGAAAAGTGATTAATGCATACTTGTTCCTTGAGAATTGACACTCGTTTTAAACCCTATACTATGCTTAATGATGAATACCCTTGCTCATATGTGTAATTTGGGATTAACGTTTTAATTTAAACTTGATTGGGAATGTGCTTATTTTTATATGATTTTTATACCCAAATTCATACACATCAAGTTTTTTGCGCCGTTACCGGGAACAATATCATAAAAACTTGGATTTCATTGATTTAACCATGTTGATATGTTAATATGTCTATATGTAAATATGTAAATATGTATATACGTAGAAGTGCCATATTTTGTTGCTTGTATAATTGTATTTTAATTTCACTATATGTTGTAAATATGTAAATAAGTAGATACATGTTCATACTAACTAACTTGTCTTTATATGTTTGTATATATTGTATATTTAGTTATTTAATTTTACTAACCTAATGTTAATGTGGACTATGTGTAATCTTTGTATTTTGAATTGGATGATTTTTACGTCTATAATTTTGAGTCAATATTAACTCTTCTTATTTTCAGGTTTGGACTTTTGCAAACACAATATTTTCGACGGACTGAATTTATTTTATTTTATTATTTATTTCTTTATTTACAATTTTTAATCTTAGTTTAATATTTAATTTATGAATTTGTGGTCATGCATTCAATTAGGATAGTTTTTAGTAATTAAAAAAAAAAGCATTAGTGTATTGATGATACATTGGTAAAATTACAAGCTCACTGTGATGTTTTTAGTGAGACGTCATTAGAAGCATTAATGAAATCTTTTGTTGCCAATACAAATTTATCTGTTCAGGGGCATGAAGAAGCTTCCCAACGATGGTGTGATCAAAGGAAACAATTAGTTAAGATTATTGAAGAGACTCATGAGTTCAAGCTAGCCCATACAATTGACCATGAAAAAAACGAGAGGCTATGGAGGATAATTGCATGATGTGGCAGGAGAGGTATTTGATTCTACTCTATGTGCTCATAATTCTAATATTTCTTTGTCACATGATTTCTTAGGTTCTTCTCACTTCTTGGAGAACAATGGTCCCAATGATGATGTATGGAGTTTAACATGTCTCAAGAAGTTGGATTTATCATTCATTCTAAGAAACCCTTTGAGGATGTTGACGAATTCTACCTTTCACCCCAATTTCAGGGAGGTAACTTGGTATTTGTAGAAGTATTGAAAAGTAAAAATTTCCCAATCCCATCTTTAAGAACTCAAATACTAAGTTTAAAGGGGAATTTTAATTGTAAAAGTTCTTTTGAAGGATTAAGTGGTGATTTCAAAGTTAATGCATCTGTTAGATAGCATGTGCACTCATATGTTGAAAAAGATATTTATGTATCTAAAGGAATGTTAGAGAATGAGGTTTATGTATTTTGCTTTGCTGAGACAAATCGTTTTCATGAACCCTCCATTTTTCAAAATCCTCTATTCTTTCTACATTCATTATGTTAGTGTTCTACCCTAGAGGCAATCACTTGTATGTTGTATATGACACATTATATTTTAATAAAATGCATTATTTATCTTACAGTATATTTTATTTACTTTTGGGTAAAATAACTATTAGATAAAGTCCCTAGTACAACACTGTGTTAAGGAAATCGTGATAGAGATCATGATATGATATTCTTACTACACTGTATAGTGTTAATACTTAAATAGTCCTTAGTCATAGTATTAATGAGACTGGACATCATTAATGCATTAAGACTAGCATTAAGACTAGCATGTGTTAGACTTCCTGATTTGATCAGGTAGTGGTTCTCATATCCGTGAGTCTTGAGATACTCAAAGTTAACACATGGATGCTTGTTAATGGAACAAGTTCATTGGATGACCTAACTTTGAGATAATCACATGGATAACTATTTAATGCCAGTGATATAATCTCAATATAACAAACGTGCAAGTATCCTTAGACTTGAGATCTCCAAGGTACTTTGTTTGCTGAGCATTGTACTTTGATTCCAATCTCTGGAGCCAGATCAAGGGCCGCCTATGGGATGGATATTGGGTACATTGTGAAGTAAATGAAAGTAGTTGAGAGGGTTAATAAAAGATTCACTACTCCTAATAGTATGAGCGAATATCTCACGGCCACTTGTAGGAATTACTACTCGAGAAGTCCTTGGCCAAAGTGACTGTGTATTGGAAACAGTTCCAATTGATACACATCTAGAGTAGTGGGTTCCTGGTACAAGTACTACTATATTCGGGCCAGAATTAATATATATTCTGGAGGGAGTTGCGTACTCCAAACCGAATGAGATACTGTATGGTGAAAAGAGTTAATTGCACTGTAGTTTGTCATTGAAGGGTTCATGTCAAGCCACTTGACTTCTTGGACTCTTAGGTGGTCATGATGTGTTGCTAGATACCGCTCATGATCTGGGAATATGGGTTTATTAATTGATTAATTAATAAACCAATCCTGATTAGAATCAATATGATTAATTCTAATTAATTATGAATTATTAATCTCAAAGACATTTGGATTAATTCATGTTCACTACCAATTGACTAGGAAACCTAATAGGTCATACACAATAGAGGATTATATATTTAAGATCTTATTTGATAACATAGTGGGGTTAATTGTAAGAAAGAGAAGTTGTTGTGGACAAATTATAATTAGTTATAATTTATGGTCTAAATTATAATTGTGAGAACTTGATATTTCTAATTACAATTAGGGAATTCTAACTATTTTAGAATTCTCAGTTTTCAATGATTTTTCGTGTGATATATTAGATATACATGAAACCTACTTGGTGGGAAAATTCACGAAAACCCTAGGGCACACATACTCTTTTCTTCTTCTTCTCTCTCTCTCTCGTTTTTCTGAAAACAAGAAGAACCCTAGCTCATCCATATTCAGCTTTAATTACCCAGTTCTCAGCTTTTGTTCCTTAGATTCATATTATAATCTCCACTTGTTCTTGGTTAAATAGGCCTCTTAGTTGCTAAAATTGGTCCTTTAAAAGCCCTGGGCCGAGTATAAATTGGGAACAAGTTGACCTCTTTAGCAATTTCTAATTTGACTTGAAAAAAGACATTAAACTACCTCAACAGAGCAGGGCTAGCGCTGGGTCACTTCATCTGGACCGATGCCGATCCAGCACAGGAAAACTCCCGGTTCGAGCTTTGTTTTCTCTGTTTTTCCATAACTGAGCCACCGGCAGTTCAATCATTCTGAACAGGAGCCGCGTCAAGTCTGAAAATCTTCAATTTCACTTAAATCATCCAATTCCTATACAAATTCACCAAGAACACTTTTCACAAGCAAAACATCAAATAGAAAGAGAAATAACTAGTTATTATACCCAACGTACCACAAAACATTCTCAAATAACTAGAAAAATATAAATATAATTAGACCATATCAATCATTGCTTTAATTGGTACTCTATTTAAGATATAGAATGCAGTTGATAAGGTTTATATTTTTCTAGTTATTTGAGATTATTTTGTGATACTTTTAATTTAATAACTAGTCATTTTCCTTCCTATTTAATATTTTTCTTGTAGAAAATGTTTCTGGTACTTTTACATAGAAATAAAAGGATTTAAAGTGAAATTGTGAAATTCCAGTATAGATCGGGCACCTGCTCAACATTTCTAACCCGACCCTGGCTATAATCTAGAAAAATAGAGTAAAAACATAGCAAACCGATGAAGTTCTAGTGCTAGACCGGTACTGGTCCAAACAAAGTGACCAGGCACTGGGTCCATTCTATTTGTGACGATTTAGACTCCTGTTGTGAACAAAATTGAGAATTTCCTAAAAGGTTTAATTGTTTTCAACCTGTACGCGGCCTAGGACTTCTAGGGAACATTTTTTAACAACCAAGACGCCTATTTAAACAAGAAAAAGTGATGATTAACATATGAATTCAAGGGATCAAAGCTGAAGTCACTCATTAAAGAGGAATTCATCACTCAAAAGAACATTGTTTCAAGGAAGTCTTCAAAGAAAGAAGAAGGGGGCTTCTCTATGAGTTCTTTTTTAGACCTTTGTTTTCTTTTCTTTTTTTTTTTTTTTTTGAACAATGATGAGATTAGTGTCTTAATTTGGAGGTTTTTTTTAGATTCATGATATTGTAATTTATTTAGTTTTTGTTCAAGTAATTACTTTACTTATTATTTGATTATTTGTTTTTAATTGTGAATTGATGAGATTGGATCATTCTTCTAATTAACTTGAGAAAGAGGTTAGGAGATAGTCTTCATTGTTCAATTTTTTACTCCCTCCGTCCCAACAAAATTGACCTACTTACTATTTTGGGCTGTCCCAAAAAATTTGACACTTTCCTTAAAAGGAAAGTTTTTACTATACAATTTATTATAAAATAATCAATATACCCCACATATATTATTTTTATATACTTAGATTTGACATAAAGTATTGTGGGACCCATATATTTATTATTTTTATTATATTATATTATATTATATTATATTATATTATATTATATTATATTATATTATATTATATTATATTATATTATATTATATTATTATTATATTCTAATTTTTACTTTTGCATAAAATATCGTGTCAAGTCAACCAATGTCAATTTTAGTGGGACGGAGGGAGTATTTATTTTCTTAATAACTTGAGAGAGAGGTTAAGTGGAGATTAAGTAGTCAAAAATTGTTGATTTCACCTAGAGATAGGAGAATTAATGAATTTCATATCATTATCACCGAAAGATAGGAATAATTAGCAAAGATTTATGTTCTATGCATCTTTTTGTTATTTTTGTGAGACAAAGATATCCATTGGAATTGACTAAGAGATAGTGAAGTCATAACTCGAGAAAGAGTGGATTCTACATTAAACTCCTTCATTATGCCAAGGAAAAATGATTAATTGTGATAATTGCTAATAGTTCGTTGTCATATTTTAATAGTAACTATTTAATTACATATTTTTCTCTCCAAGAGTTGTGTATATACTTTATCGTTAATCTTTAACATTTATTTTTACTCTTTATCACTCTAATTGGTGGGTTAGACAGTGAATGAAAAATATTAGTATGTACTTATTCCTTGAGGATCAATACTCATCAATTTCCTATACTATGCTTAATGATGGGTGCAATTGCTCATATGTGTGACTTGGGGTTAATGTTTTACTTTATACTTGATTGGGAATGGATAAATTGTATAATTTTTATATACCCAAATTTGGCGCATCAAGTTTTTAGCGCCAATATCGGGGAACAACATCATGAAAACTTGGAGTTCATTGATTTAGCCATATTTATATGTGTATATGTGAATATGTATATATGCTCTTTGTATAAATAAGCGTCATAATATGTTGTATGATGTATAAATTTGTGTGTTAACTATTGTATAAAATACAGGTTATTTGTTTGTATATATGTAAATTCCAAAATCTTACAGTTCTATTTGTTTGTAGGATGACTTCTTGGTTTATAACCCGACGAAACATAGGAGACATAGTGGATTTTGATCTAGAGATTGAAAGAACACTAACAAGGATTCGATGAGCATATAAAAGTCGGGCTGACCAATTCAGTTCAATAGGAGAGAAGGAAGTTAACCAAAGTAATAATTGTGCTAATTGTGGAAATAATAGAAGGACTATGGGGGATTTTGCTAAGCCAAAGATCTCAGGTACAGATGTAAGTATCGCCAGACCAATGGTAGAAGCCAATAATTTTGAAATTAAACCCAACATTATCCAAATAATTCAAAACATGGTCCAATTTGATGGGTTACCTGATAAAGACCTTAATTCCCACCTTGCTAGTTTCTTAGAGATTTGTGATACTTTCAAAATAAATGGTGTGCCAGAATGTGCTATTAAATTAAGATTCTTTCCTTTTTCTCTTAGGAAAAGAACCAAATCTTGGTTGAAAACTTTGTCTGTATGATCAATCACTATTTGGAACGGATTAGCTGAAAAATTCTTAGCCAAGTATTTTCCTCCAGTTAAGACAGCCAAGCTTATGACCGTCATTTTTGCCTTCCAACAACTAGAGTCCGAAAGCTAATATTAGTATTGGGAAAGTGGAAGGAAATGCTGAGAAAATGTCCATACCATGGATTTGAATTAGGAATGCAAATGCAGATTTTTACCAGTGGATTGAATTTTGCCTCAAAATAATTGATTGATGCATATGCAGAAAGTACAATAAATTCTAAGACCCCAGAAGAGTTGTACGAACTGATTGAAGATTACTATGAATAATTACTTATAGGGTAATGCAAGGTCTAAGACTCGTATTCAAGGAGTTCATAAAGTTGATGTTGTAGCTACCTTGGAAGCTAAAGTTGAGGCATTAGCACAAAAAAATAGAACAAATTGTGGTTCCTTCATAGGTAATGAATAGTAAGTGTGATTTTTGTGGGGAGGGGCACCCTAATCATGAGTGCCAAATATGATTTCTTCTTTAGAGTCCTTAGAGTAAGTTGTTTTTATGGGAAATGGACGAGAAGGCAACTATCCGTACAGTGCCACTTATAACCCTGGTTGAAGAAATCATCCTAACTTCTATTGGACCAATCAGAACCAACCAAGGCAAAACCCCCCAACCATTAATGGAAATCAAAATACTCAACCGTCCTTGCCTTACAATTCACCACCATTGAAGCAATCATTAGAAGAAATGGTTAATAGAATGTTAAGTTCTATAGAAATCGTTTTCAAGAAATGGATGCAGTGACCAAAAATTTGGGGACATCAATGCACAATCTAGAGAATCAAATTGGTCAACTGGCCAAACTTCTTGGTGATCGCCAAACTGGGTCTCTGCCGGGGAACACGAAAAATAATCCACGTGACCAAGAATATGGAAAAAGATTAATATTACCTGTTTTTAGTTTAAACAATCTTTTATTTTAGTTATTCGTATTTTTACTTATTTCATATTGAAACTCATTCATTCATTCTTCTCAAATTTGGTATGTTTCATTTTACTTTCCTTTTTATTATGTATAAGAAAAAAAAATTTAAAAAAAAAAAGAAGAAAAGTAAAGAAATTTTTTCCAAATAAAGCTGACCAGGTTCTGGCTAAGGAATATTGACCTGGTCAACTCGGGAGTCCAAGAACAAAAACAGACACAACTCAGCGTCGGGTCACGTCGGACAAAATCATTAAAGGGCCGATTTTGGCTCATTTTTTTTAAAACACTCTTCACTTCCCTTGCTTTTTCTATCAACCCATCGCCGACTTGTCAACCTAACAACCGTCGAATTACTCTAAACTCTCCAAAAACACCTTATAAACATCAAATCCTTTATCCCTTCTTGAAAATTTAGATTGAACTCGAAAAAATCTCATTTTCTTACAAAGTTTCAATTTTTCAATCCATCCAATTGGTGCATGATTTCCTCAATCACTTTGCATTGATGCTTGCCCATACATGGAAGAACATTATGGAGTGATTTTTTAAAACTTTCTATGGTTAAAATTTGAGTATGCTTTTTTTAGGGGGGGGGTGTTATTTCGGCCAAAAATTCTTGATCATTCTTGATTAATTTATTATTATGAATTCGTGACACCTTTGCCAATAGAATAGCATGGGTTCATATTTAGTAAAGTTATTTCTTTGATAAAAATTCATGTTGTGATCTTCGTGGGGCTAATTAGGCATAACTATCTTGATATTGTTTACAAGAAATTCTTCATGCTTGGTTGAAATTTGTTGTGGAATTCTATTGATCATACCATTATACTTGCCTTGAGTTTATTTTAATCATGGTCTCTATTGTGAAATAATCTACATTGATCCATTGAAAAGTTATATTGATATTGTGCTTTGATTGGGAAATTATGTTCTTTTTACAGGCATTATGAGGAGATTATAGTATTATTGGTTTGTAAAAGGTAGTCGTTGAGTTGAGAATTGTTGTTGATTTGTTAGCTTAGTTGAGAGTTGTGATTGTTGTGAGTCGTGAGTTGTGATCCATTTTTTGTCTCTTGTCCTATCTTTTCTTGTTGTGATCCCATTATGTCTAGACCAAGAAGGATGGCTCTATGTGCTAAGAGGTCTTGAGCCTCATCTTCTACTCCTTCCTTTGAGCCACTTCCTACCCAGTCTACACAATTTATTGAGCCTACTTGTCAAATTTAGTACCAAAGCCATGTGAACAACAAAAACATAATGGAAAAAACCTTCAAACCATCCCTCGACAATTCCCTATAGTTATCCACCATGTTTAGAAGATTGGGATGGGGGGCCATTATTCGACTCCAAGGGGTTTATTGTCCAGTGAGGGTTAAGGAATTCTATGCTAATATCCAGGACAAAAAAAAGAACAATTTAGAGGTCATTTCCACTATGGTTAAGGGGGTGAATATTAAGTTTGATAGGGAGAGACTAGCTGCTATCTTGAGTGCGCCCAATGATGGTCCATAGATAATTGTAGACCACCATAACTAGAAAATTATTTCTGAGTCTACCTAGGATGTGAGTGACATCAGTACTACATTAGGGATATATAAGATGGGATAAGTGGGCTATTACTCCAACAATGACCTTGAAGCCCAATTGCGTGCCTTAGTCTATATATTTACCTTTAACGTCTTCCCTAATGCTAGTGGTTTTAATGAGTCCAGAGTGATTGATATTTACATTCTTCACAAGATGCTTTAAAGTGAGCCTATTCTTCTTACCCTACTTATCATCTAGTCTATGAGAATTATAGTCTACTCTCGATTTTCCTCCAAGACCTTTGTTTTCCCTTTGGTGATTATGCGTATCCTTCAGGCTTTTGGAGTAAGTTGTGATAGGGAGCTTACTGAGACCACCACTGAGCGAAATGTAGTGACTGAATATACACTGGTTCAGTATGGATATAGGTTCCATTAGAGAGACAGGAGATAGATGAGACCCTTTGAAATCCAACATCCCAGGATAGAAGAGATACCCCCTAATGATGAGGAGGATGAGCAACCTCGATAGCCTCGAGCACGTGCTAATAGTTCGAGATCACAGCCTAGTGTTGGGTTCGAGGCTAAGATGTGCACTCAGATAGAGCAGCTTAGACTTGAGATGGAGACTCAAATGACTGTTCTTCTCCAACTTCAAGACTCACTAGCTAACATACATAGAAGGCAGAATCCTCACGAGTAGCAATTGACCACATGGATACAGTAGTTCTCTGGACCGATGGGAGGCACTTCAACTTGTCAAGCTTGAAGATTTAAATAGCAAGGAAACACAGCAAAAAAAAATAGCCAAAGAACAGGAAAAAAATGTAGCACTCCTTCTGATTGCGTGAAGATGATTAAAAAAAATAATTTTTCGTTATTACCTCTTCTTGTTCTCAAAATTGGCTGCACTGGAATATGCGGAATTGGGGTAAGTGAGCTGGTGGAAACCTTTGGTGCGATTCCTGCAGACCTCTTACTGCATCTGTGCAAGTATATGAACACCAAGTTTCCTCTCGATCGTCCAATATATGGCATGCCTAACCTACGTTTGGTGAAAACTCACATGACAATGGAATTTTTTTCAGAGAGAAAAGAGTCCGTCTATTTTTCTTTTTCCAAGAAGAAGAAGAAAACAACGTACGTCTTTATTCTCCAGTTTAACCTAAATAAAACTCTAGGTTAAACTGAATTTTTAATTTGGCCCATTGGACTCTTAGTTTAGCCTCTTGGACCAAATTAATTATTCTAATTAGAACCAAATAAATGACCCAATAAATAATCAATTTTTCAGCCCAAATAAACTAGTCCAATTAACAAGCCTATATTAGTTTAGTCCCAGGTCAATATTTAATTATTCAAACTGGGCCAAGCCCTGAATAATTAATTAACCCACCAAAATAATTTAATTAATTTTCTCTCTCTGTGGACCTTTATTTTATTCTAACCTAATAATTAAATCAGGCTACTTAAATAAAATAAATTTCATTTAATTTAAGACCAATTCCTTAGCCTATATGTAATCAGGACTTATGGTCTATACTAAGGACCGAGAGACACACCGCCTTAGCTACTAAAATGACTAAAATACCATTGCCATATAAATAGCTGTATTTTACATTTTAAATATTTCCTAATATCACCATAAGGAAATATTGACCCCAAGGACAATGTTACGTTAGCAAAGTCTCCAACCTACAGGTAAAATGACTAAAATACCCCTCTATACATCGTCGTGTATTAGAGAGGAAGAAATATACTAACACCTCTCTAAATGACATCTACCATCTTTAGGCTTCTAGTCCAATGATCCATGACTTCTTGGATTGTTTCCGCTTTCCAAGGGAGCTACCCTAAAGCAAACATCCAAGCCATGTTTCCCAGGGCCCTGGATATTTAGATCATTCAGACAACCACAAGGGGCGATATAATATAGAAACTATCTTGTACAAATCTGTCTTAACTAACTAGTCACACATACCCAACATGTAAGTGTATTGGTCATACGATAGAACCTCAACAAAAGCATATCAAAGTATATGTTTCCAACTTTGTCAGACAACCAACTCATACTCAAGTCGTAGAGTACTAGTCCACGCTGTAACAGTAGTAGTTTAGGTTTCTACCATATAGTACTTTAGAAACCACTACTATAGGTCTTGTTCTACGTATTCGAAATATGCTTATGTCATGAAGTGAGTGGACTACTCACTAGCTAAAGGTAAGCCATTCCCCATTTAGAATTCATAACATAATAATCTAAACATGATGAGATTCACATTCTCATTAATCGGTTAAGAACAAACGTTTATGTGTTAAGTAACTCATGATCCATACCTTACTGTGAAAGATCACCATTCACATGGACCACTTACTTAAACACAATAGGTCTTTTCCAAACGTAATTGTGCACAAATAAAATGTAAATTCATAAACAGTTTCTGAGAATAAATTCTTTTGTTAAAACATTCGATGTTTACATCAGAAACCTAGTCTAAGAGGGCATATTTCCCAACAATCTCCTACTTGCACTTTAAGACTAAGTAAGTCCGCAGGTGCCCACCCCTATAGCGTCTAAGTGTCTCTTGAAGACTCTCTCAGCCAAAGGCTTGCTGAATGGATCTGTTAGATTGTTCTTTGAGGCAATCTGTTCCACCACGACTTCCCAACTCTGGATGAAATTCCGGATCAGGTAGTACTTCCTCTCGATGTGCTTTCCCTTCTTGTAGTTCCTAGGTTTTTTGGATTACGATACTGCTCCAGTGTTGTCGCAATACATCACAATCAGCATGTCCATGTATGGCACGACTCCAAGTTCTGAGAGGAACTTCTAGAGCTAGACTGCTTCCTTGGATACCTCCGACGCTGCCACATACTCAGCTTCCATGGTTGAGTCAATAATGCAAAATTGCTTGATACTCTTCCATGAAATGGCTCCTCCAGACAAGGTGAAGACATATCCACTAATGAATTTTCTCTCATCCTTATCTGCCTGGAAGTCTGAGTCTGTGTATCCTGTAAGAACCAAGTCATCAGCCCTGTAAACCAACATATAATCTCTCGTTCCCTTGAGGTACTTGAGAATAGGCTTTACAGCTTGCCAATGAAACTTCCAAGGATTTGACTGATATCTGCTAACCAAACCTACGGTAAAGCAGATATCTGACCTAGTATATAACATGGCATACATGAGACTTCCCACAGCCGAAGCGTTGGGAATCCTACTCATTCTGTCTTTTTATTCTTGAGACTTAGGACAGTCTCCTGAAGAAAAAGACAACCCATGTTTGTAAGGAATTAGAGCTCCCTTGCATAAGTCCATGCTGTACTTGGCCAGCATCTTATCAATGTTTGCTGCTTGGAATAATCCTAACATTCTCTACTTCCTATTTCTAAGAAGCCTAATCCAGAGAATGTAATTGGCTTCTCCTAAGTATTTTATACTGAATTGACTAGACAGCTAAACCTTTGTAGATGACAATGACCCTACATCATTTTCAATGAGTAGAATGTCATCCACATATAAGACAAGAAAAACCACATTAATGCCTTCAAGTTTTCTGTACACGCATGGTTCATCCTCATTTTGAATAAAATCGTAAGACTTTATAGTCTCGTCAAAACGAATGTTCCATGCTCTTGATGCCTACTTAAGTCCATAAATGGATTTCTTAAGCTTGCAAATCATATGTTCTTGGCCTTTAGCAATAAAGCCTTCCGGTTGGGACATATAAATGTCTTCACTAAGATAGCCATTTAAAAATGATGTCTTGACATCCATTTTCCATATCTCATAGTGTTAGAGAACATTGTATTGGACATAACCCACTGTGAGAGTACTTCATGGAATATGTCATAAGTACTTTCTAGCCATAATAATATTGAAAGTCCTTCGACCTAAATTCATCATAGTTTCCTACTTGATAAATTCTATATTTTGACATTGTCTAAAGTTGTCTTTAACCAGATAATAAATTAGACTACTGTTGGATATAGAATAAATCAAGGAAATGAATATGATTGATTGTGAAGGAATTTGTCCCTCTCAATTATGGGAGAGATATCCATGGGCCCCTTGATAAGTTAGACTGTTAAAAATTCATGGCCGTGCTCAAATATATCAATCTAAGATATTGATATCATTTGTTTGAATAGTCTACTATTAAATCAAGAAATAATTGATTAAGCTTAATAAGGATGACATGCTCCGTGCCTTATGCTTAATCTGGATATCGTGTGACAAAAGAACTAAATATAAAATTATGGTTTGGTTCAAAGAGATCACCGATCTTCATTTAACCTGAATAGTTATAATGTTTTGCTAGAAATCGCTTATAACTTGTGGTCCATTTAAATATGATTTTGGCACACTGTCAGTGTTAAATGAACTTATAGGGTCACACAATAAGTGAACTTGTTAGGTTATTTTTCTGGTGACCAGATTCGATGAATTTGGAAATATGTCCACATTCGATGTATCTGGATGATGTCCAGATTATAAGAATCTGACTCGGTAAATTCATTAGTTAAATTATCGAGATAATGGTAGAATCTTATCATATCAGTTTTAATTTAATTTGAATTTAAATTAGAATATGATAAGATATTATTAGGGTTGGACTCTAAGAGGTTCGGAGGTTTTTAAGAAAACCCTAGCCGTCTTTTCAATAGTCCAATTTTTCAGTTGAGAACATTCGTGCCATTCTCTACCAAAAGAGGAAAAAAAAAAAACCTCTCAAATCCTAGGTGCTAGCACTCCCCGGGTATCAAGTGAGTTTGCGGTGTGTATCCGATAGAAGACGTTCTCATACTGCAGCATCTGGTGATTGTTTGGGTTGAACGTACAACAACGCAATCAGAATCGAAGGATTTCGATTACAACAACCAGAGGTAATTCTTAAACCTTAGATCTTCTTAATCGTTTACTTGGGTCCTCATGAGGGATTCGTGGATGTTTTTCGCGTTTAGGAGTCCACGAATTCTAACAGTAGTATCAGAGCATGCTATCCGTCGTTCTATATTTGCGAATTATTTGTATTAATCGGCCATGATAATATGTTATCTGTATAAATATGATTAAAAGAACGCATATTATCTGTAATATGAATTTTCATGGCGATGGTTACTAAGGGGTCCGAACATTAATTTGATTAATATTCGAAAATCAGAAGGCAAAATCTCATTCAATGAGAGAAGGAAAAATCGTTTTTCCTTCCGGGGGCGTTGCCCCCGGAGACCTCCACAAAGGGCGCTGCCCCCTTGACCCCCGCCCGCTGACCGGTCAGCAGGACCTCCGCCAGGGGCGCTGCCCCCTTGGAACCCCAACTAACTGTTTGTTGTGTGTTATTCGTTAGTATTTTTTATTGTAGTTGTGGATTATTTTGAATAGTGCATAGCATGGCCCGTTTTATCCCAATGTGATTAGTTGGTTACATTATGGTTGTTTTAAGTTGTAATTTTTAAATACGGCCTGCGTGTTATTTTTCATTGTTGTAAAATTGTACTGCTTTCCTAGAATAGGAATTATTTTAATTTTACTATCCAATGTAAAAGAAGATGGCAGCCAACATTTACAACCAAGGAGGAGTATGCTCAAGGCATTAGAGAATGCTTAAGGAGTTCATATACCTAGATTGACCACCTTGATCTTCACTTTGCTCGTGATGATCAACATAGGTTATGGGACATGCTATGTCACTTTTATTTATGTCTTGCATGCATATTTGATATGTTTATTTCCTGCTTACTACAGTCAAATTTAAAAAAAAAATAAGAAAAAAAAATTTAAATGTTAAATGCCTTCCAAAATCAAACACTTGTTATTACTTGGATCATCATATGGTCATTCCTACCAAAGTAGGATGCTTTTGATTATCTGAGTGAGATAAGATGGAAAATAGTTTTCCATATGTTTGATATGGTTTAACTTAACTGGGCTATCAAAATGGTTTTGGGCCTAGGGCATTATATGAGATATTTTAGCCGGGACATTTGATGTCTATCTCATTTAAAGTTTGAGTTTTATTTAATTATAAGATTAAAGCCAAAGCTTACTTATGATTAAAATAAAATATTTATAAAAATATATATATTTTTTTCCCCACTACGAAACATCAAAATGTTGAAGTTTCAAAAAGTTTAAATGCTTTTAGTGGGAGTTTTTCGTTAAAGTCTCAAAAATTAATTACTTTGCATATTTTTGTATGTAGATAATGGCAACAAACAGTTGGAATAATTCATTGCGATCTGTACTTGAGAAAGACAAGCTTAGTGGGACTAACTTTCTTGATTGGGCACGAAACTTAAGAATTGTTCTTAAGCAAGAAAAAAGGCTCTATGTTCTTGAAAATCCTATTCCCCCTGCTCCAGCAAATAACGCCTCAAAAGCTGAAAAAGATGCTTATAGTAAGCATAAAGATGACGCCAACGATGTTACTTGCCTCATGCTAGCAACCATGAACTCTGAACTTCAAAAACAGTTTGAAGAAGCAAAGGCATATGACATGATTGTGCATCTCAAGGAAATGTTCCAAGAGCAAGCACGACAAGAGAGATTTGAAACTCACAAGGCGTTAAATGCATGTAAGATGGTTTCTGGCACCTCGGTAAGTGCTCATGTCCTTAATATGAAGGGCTACCTAGATCATCTTTATAAGCTTGGTGCTCCTGTTAATCATGATATGGCCACGGATTTGATTTTGGGCTCTTTACCTGCTGAGTATGACCAGTTTGTCATGAATTTTAACATACATAATATGGAGAAATCCATTACTGAATTGCATGGGATGCTAAAACAAGCTGAACTGAACATTAAGAAGAATACTCCTAGTGTTCTAATGGTTCAAAAAGGGAAAGGCAAAAAGAACAACCAAAAAGGCAAGGTCATGGCTAGTAAGGGTAAGGACAAGGCAAAGTCCAAGTTCAAGCCCAAACCTAAGGCCAAGACACCAAAGGAGGGAGCTTGCCACCATTGTGGAGAACAAGGACATTGGTTAAGAAATTGCAAGCTCTATTTGGAAGCAAAGAAAAAGAAGGACAGTGAGACTGCCGCTTCAGGTATTTATGTTATTGAAATTAATTTATCTACTTCCGATTCATGGGTATTGGATACCGGTTGTGGATCTCACATTTGTGTAAATGTGCAGGGTCTAAAAAGGAGTAGAGCCTTGGCAAAAGGCGAGGTGGACCTACGAGTTGCGAATGGAGCAAAAGTTGCTGCAGTAGCTGTAGGAACTTTTGAATTAATTTTGCCTAGTGGGCTTGTTTTAGAACTGAACAATTGTT
The DNA here is from genome assembly GCA_026120185.1 of Voacanga thouarsii. Classification (NCBI taxonomy): domain Eukaryota; kingdom Viridiplantae; phylum Streptophyta; class Magnoliopsida; order Gentianales; family Apocynaceae; genus Voacanga; species Voacanga thouarsii. The sequence goes on from JANUWF010001704.1 coordinate 189,892, forward strand.
TTTATGTTCCTGCTATAAGTAGGAATATTATTTCAGTTTCTTGTTTGGATTTAGAAGGTTTTGAATTTGTTATTAGGAATAACATTTATTCCATTAATAAAAACGGCATTTTTTATGGAGATGCTTCATTATCGAATGGGCTCTATATTCTAAATCTTCGTGGATCTTCAAACATGTCTATCTATAATATAAATACTAAGAGATTGAAATCCAATGATTTAAATCAGACTTACTTCAGGCATTGTCGTTTGGCCCATATAAATGAGAAACGCATAACAAAGCTTCATAATGATGGGCTTCTAAAATCGTTTGATTTAGAATCTTACAAAACATGTGATTCTTGTTTATTAGGCAAAAATGACTAAAGCGCATTTCAAGAGACAAAATGAAAGGGCAACTGATTTATTGGGCCTAATACATACTGATGTATATGGACCAATGAATTCACATGCTAGAGAAGGATTTCAGTACTTTATTACATTTACAGATGATTTCAGCAAATATGGCTACCTGTATTTGATGAAACACAAATCTGAATCGTTCCAGAAATTCAAAGAATTTCAAAATGAAGTACAAAATCAACTTGGCAAAAGTATCAAAACACTTCGATCGGATCAAGGTGGTGAATACTTAAGTCACGAGTTTGACGAGCATCTTAAAAATTGTGGAATTATTTCCCAAATAACTCCACCAGGAACGCCTCAATGGAATGGTGTATCTGAACGGAGAAATCGGACTTTATTAGATATGGTTCGATCAATGATGAGTCAAACTGATCTTCCAATCTCCTTTTTGGGTTATGCCCTGGAGACTGCTGCATTCATACTAAATCGAGTTCCATCTAAATCGGTTCAAAAAATGCTATATGAGATATGGATTGTGAGACAACCTAGTTTGTTATTTCTGAAGATTTGGGGTTGTGAAGTTTATGTAAAGCGTTTATTATCTGATAAACTTGCACCTAAATCGGATAAATGCATATTTGTAGGGTATCCTAGAGAAACTAAAGGATATCAATTTTATCTCCTAAAAGAAAATAGAGTAATTGTTACTCGAAATGGATTCTTTCTTGAAAAGGAATTTATTTCCAAAAGAATCAATGGGAGTAAAATACATCTTGATGAGATTCAAGGACCACAATTAGTGCCTGAACCTTATCAAGATGAGATTCAAGAGCCACAATTAGTGCCTGAACCAAATAATGAACCTCGATTAGATGGCTCACAAGTCGAAGATGAGCCTACATCTATAGAACAAGGACCTCGAAGATCTGATAGGGTTTGTCAACAACCTGAGAGATATGGATTTCTCATCACTGACGATCACAATGTGGAGCTTATGGTTAATGATGAGCCAACTTCCTATCAAGAAGCCATTAAGAGTTCTGACTCTGGAAAATGGTTAGAGGCTATGAAGTCTGAAATGCAATCCATGTATGATAACCAAGTTTGGACTTTAGTTAACCCACCTAACGGTTCAAAAACCATTGGGTGTGAGTGGATTTTCAAAAAGAAAACAGACATGGAGGGAAATGTGCATACTTACAAAGCACGACTGGTAGCAAAAGGTTATAGACAAACTCATGGTATAGACTATGATGAAACCTTTTCACCAGTTGTAATGCTTAAATCTATCAGAATTCTTCTTGCCATAGCAACATATTATGACTATGAAATTTGGCAAATGGATGTCAAAACCGCGTTTCTTAATGGAAACTTACTCGAAGATGTGTACATGACACAACCTGAGGGTTTTGATGATCCTTTGAATTCTAATAAAATGTGCAAGCTTCAAAGATCCATTTATGGATTGAAGCAAGCATCTCGAAGCTGGAATCTTCGTTTTGATTAAGCAATTAAAGAATTTAACTTTATCAAAAATGAAGATGAGCCTTGTGTCTATAAGAAAACAAGTGGGAATGCAATAGTTTTTTTGGTACTTTATGTTGATGATATCTTACTCATTGGAAACGACATCCCAACTCTACAAAGTGTAAAGACATAGATGGGAAATTGTTTCTCAATGAAAGACTTATGTGAAACTGCCTATATTCTAGGTATAAGGATCTATAGAGATAGATCTAGAAAGCTAATTGGACTAAGTCAAAGTGCATACGTTGACAAGGTACTGAAAAGGTTCAGTATGCAAGACTCTAAGAGAGGATTCTTGCCAATGTCACATGGCATTAAGCTCAGCAAAACTCAAAGTCCTTCTACGAAGGATGAAGAAGAGCGCATGAACAAGATACCATACGCTTCCGCTATAGGGTCTATCATGTATGCTATGTTATGTACTCGACCCGATATATCATATGCATTGAGCATGATGAGCAGGTTCCAGTTAAATCCTGGAGAGGTACACTAGACTGCTATCAAGAACATACTGAAGTACTTAAGAAGAACTAAAGATATGTTCTTAGTTTATGGAGGACAAGAAGGCGAGCTAGTTGTAAATGGTTACACTGATGCTAGTTTTCAGTTCGACATAGATGATTATAGATCGCAATCAGGGTTTCTATTTTGTTTGAATGGAGGTGCTGTAAGCTGGAAAAGTTCAAAGCAAGATACCGTGGCCGATTCTACTACAGAAGCTGAGTATGTAGCTACCTCAGCTGCAGCTAAAGAAGCAGTTTGGATTAAAAAGTTCATTACAGAACTAGATGTAGTTCCTAGTATTGTGAACCCAGTGGATCTCTATTGTGACAACAATGGAGCCATTGCACAAGCTAAGGAACCAAGATCACATCAGCGATCCAAACATATACTTAGACGTTTTCATCTCATTCGAGAAATTGTTGATAGAGGAGATGTCAAAGTATGAAAGGTACCAACTGATGACAATGTTGTAGATCTACTGACAAAGCCTCTCCCATCGTCTAAACATGATAGTCATACCAGATCAATGGGATTACGGCTTATGCCAAATTGGTCTTAGTGCAAGTGGGAGACTGTTAGGGATATGCCCTAGAGTCAATTTGTACTTATACTATTGTCATTATGTTTTATATAATAATATGAGGCTTTCCTTTCCATGAATAGTGAGTTTTATTTTGTGGTCATCAAGTATGTGACTTGATAGTAAAACCCTACAATGAATACAATGACTATTCTAAAACTGTCCCTGATCGATTATTATTATTGGAATAATAATAAATTAAGATTAGTATGTTTGTGACTTGATGGCTATGTTTTACTGGCCATGGATATTTGTGATGTCGAGTCAAGACATAAATAAATGTTAGAGAACATTGTATTAGACATGACCCACTATGAGAGTACTTCATAGAATATGTCACAAGTACTTTTTAGCCATAATAATATTGAAAGTCCTTCGACCTAAATTCATCATAGTTTCCTACTTGATAAATTCTATATTTTGACATTGTCTAAAGTTGTCTTTAACCAGATAATAAATTAGACTACTGTTGGATATAAAATAAATCAAGGAAAGGAATATAATTGATTGTGAAGGAATTTGTCCCTCTTAATTACGGGAGAGATATCCATGAGCCCCTTGATAAGTTAGACTGTTAAAAATTCATGGCCGTGCTCAAATATATCAATCTAAGATATTGATATCATTTGTTTGAACAGTCTACTATGAAATCAAGAAATAATTGATTAAGCTTAATAAGGATGACATGCTCCGTGCCTTATGCTTAATCTGAATATCGTGTGACAAAAGAACTAAATATAAAATTATGGTTTGGTTCAATGAGATCACCGATCTTCATTTAACCTGGATAGTTATAATGTTTTGCTAGAAACCGCTTATAACTTGTGGTCCATTTAAATATGATTTTGGCACACTGCCAGTGTTAAATGAACCTATAGGGTCACACAATAAGTGAACTTGTTAAGTTATTTTTCTGGTGACCAGATTCGATGAATCTGGAAATATGTCCACATTCGATGTATCTGGATGATGTCTAGATTATAAGAATCTGACTTGGTAAATTAATTAGTTAAATTACCGAGATAATGGCAGAATCTTATCATATCAGTTTTAATTTAATTTGAATTTAAATTAGAATATGATAAGATATTATTAGGGTTGGACTCTAAGAGGTTCGGGGGTTTTTAAGAAAACCCTAGCCGTCTTTTCAATAGTCCAATTTTTCAGTTCAGAACATTCGTGCTATTCTCTACCAGAAGAGAAAAAAAAAGAAAACATCTCAAACCCTAGGTGCTAGCACTCCCCGGGTATCGAGTGAGTTCGCGGTGTGTATCCGATAGAGGACGTTCGCATACTGCAGCGTCTGGTGATTGTTCGAGTTGAACGTACAACAACGCAATCAGAATCGAAGGATTTTGATTACAGCAACCAGAGGTAATTCTTAAACCTTAGATCTTCTTAATCATTTACTTGGGTCATCGGGAGGGATTCGTGGATGTTTTCCGCGTTTAGGAGTCCACGAATTCTAACACATAGTCATAATGACATGCGATGGCAAGGAGGATACAGATGGACTTAAGCATGGCTACTAGGGAAAAGGTTTTCTCATAATCGATTCCCTCTTTCTGAATATACCCTTTCGCCACAAGCCTAACTTTGAAGATCTCCACCTTCTCATCCACTCCCCTCTTCCTCTTGTATACCTACTTACACCCAATGGCTTTTATCCCTTCAGGTGAAGCTACAAGATTCCAAACCTTATTGAAGTACATAGACTCAATCTCGCTTTCATTGCTTCATGCCATAGATTTGCATTGGCACCAGCAATAGCCTTCTCGTATCTAGTGGGGTCTTATTCCTGATGGTCGAAGACTAGCTCGAAAACTTCTCCAGTCCACCTCTCTGGAACCCTAAACACTCTCCCACTATGACGAGGCTACAATTGTACAGTCTCTTGAGGTTGTGCCTCTTCTTGTTCCACAATCGGGTCAAAAGAAGTTGATTCTGAAGATAACTTCTACTCAAGCTCCAACCTAGTTGAACCTTTAGTGGAAGTACTCTGATCATCCTCTAAGTATCTAACATTGGTACTAACTAGTACTTTCTGCTCCTTAGGATGATAAAGTAACCACCATTTGTCCCTTTTGGATACCCAACAAAATAGCATAATTCTGATCTTGGTTCCAACTTATCTCCCTTGATCAGTACATAAGTTGGATAACCCCATATCCTGAGATGATTTAGACTTAGCTTACACCTAGTCCACATCTCATAAGGAGTCCTAGGTACTGACTTGGAAGGTATCAAGTTCAGAATGTATACCGTTGTTTCCAGGGCATATCCCCAAAAAGATACTGGAAGAGTAGCATGCGACATCATGCTGTGGACCATTTCCATCAATGTCCTATTCCTTCTCTCAGCCACTCCATTCTGCTGGGGTGTCCCCGGCACAAAGAGTTGGGATACTATCCCATTATGTACCATGTAGTCCTTGAATTCACCAAGGAGGTACTCTCCACCACGATCCGATCGTAAGGTTTTGATTAATTTACCTGTCCGACGCTCCACTTCAGCCTTAAACTCCTTGAACTTGTCAAAAGAGTCAGACTTGCGTCTGATCAAGTAAATATAACCAAACCTTGTACAATCATCCGTAAAAGTGATGAAGTACTCAAAACCTCCTCTAACTGGTGTAAACAAGGAATCACACACATCAGTGTGAACAAAACTCAATATCTCTTTGGCACTATCTACCTTTGGGGTAAATGACCTTTTGGTCATCTTTCCCATTAGACAGGATTCACACTGAGGCTAATTTTTCAATCTCAATGAGTCCAAGTGTTGGGTATCTCACGCGTATCATATACGGTGCAGTGGAAGAATAAAAACGAGATACTATCCCAAGATCCACATATGTATGGAAAACAAGACATATCTATTGAAAACAAAGAAACAAAGATAACAGCTTTTACCTTTCTTTGTTTGTGTGGAAAACAAAACTTTCCTTCTTCAAGTATGATAATTGTGGTGCGATCCAGCAATCCTCTTGAAGAATCACCACGAGAGTTGTATGTCCAACCACTATAATCACAGTGTGTGATTATCTTTAACCGAAATCCACACGAAAGATCACACTCAAGCACCAAGATTTTCTGTGCTAGCAAAAAATAATAGTGGTAGCTGAGGTTTTTCTTGTTCTTCTTGTTAAACAAAAACCAGAGAAAGAAGAAGAAGGGTTGTGTTCTTCTTGAAGAAGCTCACGAAAGAGAGAGGGTGAAGAGAACAAAAGATCATATATCTATCCTCTTATGTGCCCTTTAGTTTTATGTTGTTTTGGAGTTGTTTCAAGTGACCTTTGGTTTTCATATTTTGATTCATGTGTGCCTCTTGGGTCACCCGAAAATCTTAACAATAAAACCATCTGAGAATTCCAAATAAACAATTACAATTCTCCAATTGCAATTGGAACCCATTAAGTTTTTAGAATTACAAATTGGCCCATAAATTATAACTAATTATAATTTGGCCACATCAACTTCTCTTTATCACAATAAACCCCACTATGTTATCAAATAATATCTTAAGTATATATTCCTCTTTTGTGTGTGACCTATTAGGTTTCCCGGTCAATTGGTAGCGAACATGAATTAATCCAAACGTCTTTGAGATTAATAATCCTTAATTAATTAGAATTAATCCTATTAATTCTAATCAGGATTGATTTATTAATTTATCAATTAATAAACCCATATTTTTAGATCATGAGCAGTATCTAGCAACACATTATGACCACCCAAGAGTCCAGGAGTCAAGTGGCTTGACATGAACTGTGAAACCCCAGTCAAAACGAACCTTAGAGTGAGGGGTTTGGGATGCATATCATACTTTATTGTATGTTTAAAAATATTTTTATTTGATTTGTGTGCATTGAATTTGTGTTTTATGGTCTAGAGGGCTTGATTATGATTATTGGTGAGAATGGCAAAATGATAATTTTTGCTTGAGGTGGAAAAGAGAGATAGCTTGAGGATTGAATAGAAAAATATTTTTAAAGGGAAAATAAGAACAAGAGTTGTTGTGGTTTAGTGGTTAGAGCCTTAGAATTAATTCTTGAGGTCTTGGATTCAAATTCCATCATAGGAGCTTTAGCTTGATTAAATTTTATTTTTGCTTGGGAAGTATTACTTTCGGCCTTAGGTGCTTGGAGTAGGGTAAAGATGTTGTCCTAAGAGAGACATGATAGGAGTATCCTAATCCTACTCTTTTGCCCTACACAAAATTCCTAAAGGGAATTCATTTCCTCTTGATCCTTAATTTTTCTCATTTCTCAATCCATTAGGATGTTCAATTTGTTCAAGCCAATTTTATTCTAGAAAAATTCCAACAATGCGCTATAGCTTTGAAGGTTCAAAATGTCTTAGAGAAAGACATCCTATGGACCGAAACCATAGAAGAGGGGGAAGGATTTCAAGGGAATTGATTTCCGTAGTGAACTTTCTCAAACTTCACTCTAACTAGGTTCATTTTCCTTCATACATAGAATTGAAATTTTTCCAGCTTCTTGTGCCTTCAAGGTGTCGAGATTCTTAGCCATTATTCCCTCCCAAATGCTGCCAAAAAATGACCCTTTTAATCAGCTTGAAACCTAGATTTTTATGGCCATTTTTGAACTGCACAAAGGCTGTGCAAAACCAGGAAAATCCCTGGGCAAAATCTCAGCTTTGGAGGTCCGAAACCAAGCTGTTTTATTTTAGTTTTTGTTCAGCATCTTAGCCACATTTTTCCTCCATAAAGAAGACTGAAAACCAGCCTTGAAAGCCCCTGAAATCCCCTTCAAACTCCCTGCAAGCCGACTAGAAAAGGGCAGCTGAAAACTGCCCAGAAAATTCCAGCCTTGCAAAATTCTGTGCAGTGATTTTTCCAGCCTTATTTCCTTATTCAGCCCTAACTGAAACTCCTCCAATTTTCTGTACAGTCTTCCCTTAAACAGCCATGAACTGAACTCCATTGTCTTCCCCAACCTTCTGCATGAAAATCCAATCATAGCTACCCTAAAAGATTTCCAAAAAAATTACTGCAATCATGCTTGATTAGTTACCAAAATTCCAGCCACCATAATTTAACAACCTTCCATAAAATATCCCTCAAACAACCAGACCTTCCCTTCACCACTATACTCCTTATTTTCGGCCACCCTTAGCCTTCCTCAACCAGCTTTTATCCAGCTGAAATACTGCACAAGCAGTCAGCCATGGCAGCATTCCAAAAGCTCTCCAATAATCAAAGATATTCTTGTATATTTAGTTTCCAAATTTGCTTCCCAAAAATATTCTTTAAGGATTTCAACAACTAGCCTTTCATTTTCCCTTCCAAACTAGAAAATCATCTACCAAACCCTACAAACAATTCGGCCAGCCCTAAACCTACAAAAATTCGACAGCCTCCAATCCAAAAGCTCTCCCTTCTCTTCAATCTTCAAAAACACATAGCACACCAAGAACACCTACTCCTTCCTTTCACCTAATACCTCTCCAAATCACTTCAAACTTCTTCTAAAAATTTCAGATTTCATCTATACACTATCGTAAATCCATCCATACCATTTTTAACATCAAACTCCAAAATTCAACTCGCACTTTTGGATCAAAAATTAGAAATTTTGTGAAGGCTCAAGAACACCTTCAAGGTAGGTTTATTCAATCGACTTCATCTTCGCTAATCTTCAATCTCTAATGAACATATATGTGTTTAAGCATGCTAATGGACTTTCTTCTTTCTCTCTCTCTCTCTCTCTCTCTCTCTCTCTCTCTCTCTCTCTCTCTCTCTCTCTCTCTCTCTCTCTCTCTCGACCGAACACTCCCTCTCTCTTGGCCGAATGGCTTCTTCTCCATGGCCATGCTTCCTTCATCTTCTTTGGACGGATTTAGACATCTAGGGGTTGAGATTCATTCGAAACTCCTTCAAGGTATTCATCAATCAAGTAAGCCTTTTTAACCCTTCTTTTAAATTCTAGATTCATGTCTCTAGGATGATGTTGATAGAAGATGAATCATGAATAGGGTTGAGTATATATTGTTATTATGAGTTAAGATTGAAGCATGAATATATGTATGAATATGTTGGAGATGGGATTTATGCATGGATGGGTTATCTTAGTTGATTGTATGATATTTTGAGGTTTAATGCATGTCTCCATGATCAAGTATACTAGAGATTATGTCATCTATGATGAATAGGATTTATATTCTTGTGTGATTATTAAAGTCATGATTATATTTATGCTAGTAAAGGTTAGATCATGCCTTAGTAAGTCTAGATCTATGCTTATATGCATGATTTGGATGAGTTGATGAATTGAAGGATTGTATATATTCATGATTATGGTTAGCAATAGAAATATGATCATGATCTAGTTGTCCCAAAGCTAATTTTATTTCATCAATAAAATATTTAATATTATAATTTTTCTAGTAAATTTGAAAAAACCCTAGGAAGGTAGATTTGGACTATTATATATATAATAAGGATATTTTAGTCAATTAAATAGTGGTTTTGAAGGAAATAAAATAAATAGGTATTATATGATCAAATAAAGCCTTTTATGGAAATAATCATAATAAGTAAAATATTTATTATTAAAATTTAATTATGATCTTTTAATCAAAACCTATTAAAATTTATTTATTATTTTTCAAGCAAGACTCATTAAATTTATTTTTAACTAATTTTAGTTATCAATTACTTTCTAACAATTAAATTATTAATAAATCATTATTTTACCTAATACATGTAATACCCTGTGTTAGACCGTCTTTGGTAAGTGGGTGAAAAGTCATGCATGTCATATTGAGTTATACCACATTTGATAATTTGAATTATTTTTCATGAAAATATTAGTTGTGGATTGCATGAATTAATTTGTTCTTGAAGTAATTGGATTGCTTGAGCTTTCATTTATTGAGGAGAGGTTATTAGAAAAATGGGATAAAGCAAGTGGGAAGAAATCAAGGGAGTTGTTAGGAGAATATTTAGAAAGAAAATGTAGCTTGGTGGATAAAGCTTGGCCTTTAAACCTTGACGGGCTTTAGTTTGAATCCTAACTATTTCCAATCCTTCTCATTCTCTTATTTTCTTTCCTCCTTCCCTAATTTTTTCCTAGCTTGGCTGAAATCCCTACAAGAATAGCCACTTGGAAATTAATTTCCTAAGAAGAGAAAAATAAATTAGGAAAGTGAATTATTTGAAAATTATTTTATAAAATATTGGAGAACAAATCAAATTTTAGTTTCTAATATCTTATCATAATCTTTTAGAAAATTTTAAAGATTACTAATCTAGACTTTCGTTTAGCAACATCTAAATAATATACTAGTAGATAAGAATATATATAGGAAAGCATATAGGTATTAATTTCAAGGAAATAAATTTCCATATTTTATCTCCTTTCAAAATAATATTTTCTTGATGGAAATAAAAGGCATAGAGGTGAATGTAAATGAAGCATTTATCTCTTGGATAAATCCAAGAAATCTCGAAGCCTTTAGGGAAAATTTCAGTAGATATAGGAAACTAAAAATTTTATTTCCTAATAACTAATTAATAGTCATTACCCAAATTAATATAGGGAATTAATTAAATAATCTCTTAAATAGATAACCTAATTTCTTCACTAAATTTTCTGGAAAATTGCATCAAAGCTGCCGCCACCTTGAAGCAATTATAGTCCAAATAAGACTCTTTAAAACCTAGCTAGGATTGGCCAAGAAAACCCTAACCAATTAGGACTTGTTTTCAGCTAAAAAAAAACCAGAATTTCAGCCCTAGACCCTCAGAATTTTTGTCACTATTCACACACACACTCTCATGAAATTTTCAGCCAAAACCCCACATCAAAAACCCCTCCAGTAGACCAGTACAACCAGCTACACAAACCCTAATCTTTCCCTTCCTAACTTCGTCCAAGAAGCAGTCAGAAATTAGTAATTTTCCCTTCTCCTTTTCCTTCAGATTTCGGCCACCTTCATCCCTAATTCACCCATAAATTCCAGCTCAAAATCTGCACAAAAGTTTCCTAGTTATCAAGCAGAAAAACAGCTGCACAAAGGGCCATTCTTCCTCTCCTATTTTTGCTATTATAAAGGCCCAAAACCAATCAGATTTCTCCTTTCTTTCTGTCCAGAATCTCAGCACCCTTAGCTTCACAAACACAGCAGCCACCAACCCTAATTCCCCTCCAAAATCCCGACAGCCCTAGAGAACACCAAAGCTAAGCAACTTTCTATTTTGATCAAGAAACCCTAGCAAGGCCAAAACTTCTTCAAACACCTAAACCCTAAAGCACCTCAGCCTAACCTATCTCCTTCATCAAACAACCTCAAACAAATCCTAAATACCCTCCATTGCTCAGAAATTCCAGCCGCCAACCCTCCTCCACATCTAGACCAAAACAGCACCAAAACTCCATTAAAGCTGAAAACCAACTCTAAGGTAAGCAACTCCTCAACTCTTCATCAACTCTTCTTCAATTCCACTCGCCTTCTTCTCCTAAATCTCGATCATAAGGGGTTGATTTTACCCATTCTTTGGGGAGTCTTGATCAAGGTCATCCAAGCGATCCAAACTCTTCAACTAGTAATCAAACTCAAGCTAGTCAACAAGGAGTTGTCGTGATTTAAGTCTAAATCGCTAAGAGATAATTAAGATCCTATCTTTATTGATTTAAATGGTCTTAGACTTCAAATTGGCTTAAGGATGCCTATAGAGTCTCGTATGAAAGCATGAATATATTAGATTGATGAACATATTGATGAAAGCTATAGTCTAAGCATATATGAGATATAACATTAATGTATCTTGTCATAATGAATCTAGATTTATGCTAAATAGGCAAAAGATGAGATCTTTTAATGTTTATGGGACTATTTATGATGATTTTATGTTAGCTTAATATGGAAGATGCCATGTGAAGAATTGATCTAGACCAATGCATGGTCATGATCAATAGAATCATAAAGGATAGCTATACATGTGATCTATTGAATTAAATACCATGGATGAAAGGGGTAGATAATGAAATTATGGAGAGTCATGTTGTATGAAATAATAGATGGAACGATTGAATCCTAATTGTGGGGTTATTTACTCTAGATAAGGAATGAGTGGAAAGTAAAGCAAACGATTGAGTGGGATTTAGCTGTGATTTATCCAGGTAAGTCCCTGCATAACTGTTTTAATAAATGTTACTTGTTTGTAAGCAATTTTTACAATGTTATTTGGAATTGATGTCAATATGATGTTTTGACACAAGGATTGAGCCTTGACTAAAAATGATGAGTTATACTGGATTGTTGTGAGACTTGGATTAGGAACGTGGATGTTTTATTTTCAAAACGAGTTTACTAAATTTTATTTATTCAAACTCAAAAGTGATTTCTTACACTATTGTCAAACGATTTGAAAATGTTGTTACGAAAACCACATTTTGCAATCAAACTAATAAAAGACTTTCGAAAAAGGGAAAATGATTCTGCCCCTAAACGGGGAGTGTTGAGTACTCAGCGAGGGTAGGCTAGTAGTACTAGTTTCAAAGAGAAAGAGTGAGTCTTCTAGCAGGAGGCCACCTCCAGAAGATGAACTCAACTTGAAGAGGCGACAGTACTACTTAGTCAGGCCGGTCCGAGCTAGCATATTGGTCTATGTGGACATTGTTGATCCAGATTGGACAATCGGAATGTTGGGTGTAGAGATGGAGGAGTATCTCACCTAATGGGTGAATTCCTCACTGCCCATTTGTTGAAAGAATACATTGGGGAGCTATCATGGTGGTAACCATAATATGGATTATGTTACTATATTGTTGAATCATTTGCTAATCCCTATTTAATGAATTGTGAATGTGATGAAACAGTGATTTATTGTGGACTATTTTGGATTGATTGAGCAAGGCTCCTTTGTATAATTGTTATTGATGAGATTGACTTGCAAACACGATTTTGTGGTTTTGATAAACCTGCATACATGAAATTGTTCTAACTGACATTTGTACACACGGGACTTACTGAGATGTCAATCTCACACATTCTTATATCATGATTTCAGGGGATTACTTGCAGTAAGCGGGGTAAAGCTATGGTTGAGCTCCAATTTATTCGTTTCGTTGTGTTTTGAATTTATTTCAAGAGACCCTTGTTAGTTTTGATTTTCCATACTTGTATAAGTTTTGCTTTCGAATGTAATGGAATTTTCTTTTTAATTTTATTTAGCAGTTTTCATTTTATTTTATTCCTCGTTATAAAGACCCATAGCCCTTTGGACGGGGCGACATCCTGCCCTATCTAGGTACCTAGGGTGTGGGATGTTATAATACCACCTAGGACTCTTCATTAAATAAACTCTAAATTTTTCTTAGCAAGATTTGAACCTTTAACTTATTAGTACTTATTTCTCAAAACCTTAATTATTTTAAATATCAAATTAGGCTTAGCTTATAAACCTATTTATTTATTATTTGGCCTTAAAGCTTGGGACACTAGGATCATGGTAATAGTGAGTTAAGTTGTTTTATATTAAGAAAGTAGATTTTGGCTTGAGTTTGATTGTGGTTTGTATTTGCCCATGCGGGGTTAGGTCAGCTGTTGGAGACCTTTTATTGTGAGCAAGGATCAGATAAGCTCCTGCATAAAACCTGATTGATGTAAAATGTTTATTATGGCAAGCCAAATGTGGAGTGCATGGACACTCAGTTCTACGAAGGCAATTGAGGATTAACTTCTTTCTTTTTTCAGACAAACAAATTATTTGAAAATCAATAAGCAGGTTTACTCAATCTCAAAACTCTTTCCAAAACTAAATTTGACAAAGACTTTGGAAACCCTTAATTGCTTTTTCATGTGGAACGATGTTTTATTCATTTTCTTCCAAGTGGGAAACGTCGTTGAATACTCAATAAAGGTGGACTGCTATGACTAGTCTTTGAAGGGTTAGAGTGAGTCTCTCAGTAGGTGGCCACCTCTGAGGAGTGAGTCCTTCTCGGATAAGATATCAGTCCAGTAGGTCGTGCCGGTCTGAGCTAGCAGTTGTTTATTTTTCAGTCAAGTGACTGTGTTTTGCCGGAATGGACACTCGGTTGTTGTTTGGGTATAGAGAAGGAGGAGTATCTTGCCCGGTAGGCCGATCACCTACCTTTTTTGTCAGTTTGCACAAAGTGTCGGCATTCTGACCGGTTATGGGGCCCAACGTGTGGTAACCCATGATCATTTCTTTTGAGTGGTTGATTTTATTGATTATGTATGGTTGAAAAAGCCAAAACACCACTCTTGCTTTTGACTAATGTTTATTACTTGCCAGTATTTCTCTTATAAAGGTTTTATACTTTACATTCACGAACTATTTCAACAGGACACTCAAAGCACACACGGACTTACTGAGATTTCTGTCTCATCACCTTTTTACCATGATTTCAGGTCAATCCTATTGTGGAGATAAGTAGCTAGTGTTATCTGCCTTGGAAGAGAATGTTGTCATTTATTTTTATGTGTTGCTTTGGGGAGTTGAGAGTGGATAATTTTACTTATGGATTTGTTTTGGGAATTCATGGATTTATTCTTGCGATGTAATAAATTTTAAGTTAAAGTATTATTTTTATTCCGCTATTTTATTTGTGTGACCTAGTTATAAAGACACTTTGTCCTTTGGACGGTGCGACATCCCTGGCCCTGGCGGGCCTAAGTAGCGGGGTGTTACATGAACCCTTCAATAACAAACTATAGTGCAATTAACTCCTTTCACCATACAATATCTCATTCGATCTAGAGTACGGAATTAGTGCTAACTCCTTCCAGAATATATATTAATTCTGGCGCGAAATTATACTTGCATCAGGAACCCACAACTCTAGATGTGTATCGATTGGAACTGTTTCCAATGCACATACGCCTTGGCCAAGGACTTCTTGAGTAGTAATTCCTACAAGTGACCGTGAAATATTCACCCCTACTATTAGGAGTGGTGAATCCTTTATTGACCCTTTCAACTACTTTCATTTACCTCACAATGTATCCAATATCCATCCCATAGGTAGCCCTCGATCAAGCTCCAGAGATTGGAATCAAAGCACAAAGCTTAGCAAACAAAGTACATTGGAGATCTCAAGTCTAAGAATACTTGCATGTTTGCTATATTGAGATTATATCACTGGCACTAAATAGTTATCCATGTGATTATCTCATAACTAGGTCATCCAATGAACTTGTTCCACTAACAAGCATTCATGTATTAACTTTGAGTATCTCAATACTCACGGATATGAGAACCACCACCTGATCAAATCAGGAAGTCTTAACACATGCTAGTCTTTGCGCATTAATGATGTCCTATTTTATTAATATTATGACTAAGGACTATTTAAATACAAACACTATACAGTGTAGTAGGAATCTCATATCATAATCTCTATCATGATTTTCTTAACACAGTGTTGCACTAAGGACTTTCTCAAACAGTTATATTACACAAAAGTAATCAAAAGAAACTGTAAGATAAATAATACCTTTTGAAATAAAATGTATCATATACAACATACAAGTAATTACCTCTAGGGCAAAACACTAACACCAAGGGTCCATCATGGATTAACCTCTGAATCCTGGTTAAGTTGATATGACCCAACCTTAAAAGCCAAAGATATGAGTCATTAACATTGGTCTTCCTCTTCCTAATTAAAGGTTCAGATTGAGCGTTATATAATTGATTGTTAATAGGGTTTAAGAAGAATAGATTTCCATACATGTGCCCAGTACATAAAATTTCTCCATCTCTACTGATAGAAATACCATAATGGAAAGATACAGAATATCCTTAATTTATTAGTTTCGCAACTAAAATCAAATTCTATCGAAATCCAAGTACATATAAAAGATCTTTTAAAACCATTATTCTATTACAATCAAAAATAAGATCCAGCTCTCCCATTGTAAGAGCCCAGACTTGTGCTCTATTTCCCACACGTAGCCCGTGTTTGCCCTTCTTGAGTCTTCTAATCTTTCTAAACCCCTACAAGGAATTACAAATGTGATCAGTGGCCCCTGAATCAACAATCCAAGTGGAAGTTGATCCAACCATTGATATAGACACTAGATAGAAAACATTACTTGTGGGGTTTTTCTTAACTTGAAGATTTGGACACTCCTTTTTCCAGTGTCCCTTCATTCCACATTTGAAGCACTTGCCTTTTGGTTTGTCTTTAGGCTGGGCCGCTACTTTTCCCTTCTTCCTTTTGAACTTTCTGGGCTTGGGCCCTATTGTAGAAGAAGAAGCCTTACCAATCATAGCCTTTGATTGAGGCTCCATAACCTTCTCCGCAATATGGAGCTCCTTCATCAACTTAGTTAAACTTATGTTTAACTTATTCATGTTGTAATTCAACTTGAACTGAGTAAAGGAACACGGTAGAGATTCGAGAACCATATCCACTTGCCTCTCGGGGTTAATAACAGCCCCTAAGATTTTTGCTTCCTCGAAAGTAGCAATCATCTTGAGCATGTGCTCCTGACTGATACTCCTTCAGCCATCTTAGTGTTAATTATTATTCGAAGAGCCTCCTGCCTTGCGGGCTGGCTCTTCTCCGCAAACATAGTGGCTAGTAACTGACTAATATCATACGTAGAAGTCATGTGCTCGTGTTTTGATTGGAGCACATTAGACATAGAGGCTAACATATAGCAGCGTGCCATTTCGTCAGTCTTCTTCCACGCCTTCTCAGCCTCTCGCTCTTTGGCGGTGAAACCTTCCCCGATCACAAGACAAGTCTCGTAAATGACATACTTATACTCTTCCGCTGTAAGTATTATGTCCAGGTTCCTTTTTCAATCCACATAGTTTGGACCCGTTAGCTTATTCTCTCGGAGAATAACAGCCAAATGACTAAAAGAACCTCCCACCATTTTTGAAAAAATCAGAAGAATAAAAGAAAATGATTTAGTTTGTGAAAACAAAATAAATTTATGCACTTTATCCTTATATCAAAAACTGATAATAATTAATTTGGCTCTTAGGAAAACTGACATAGCTTCTTGGGAAGATTAACAGTTCTCTAAACTAAGTGTGTTAACCATTACAAATTAATTTCCCTTCTAGGTAATAATCTAGAGAATAACTCCATCGAGGGGATGGTCGTTTCCTCTCATTTTCTATGGACATACCTCGCACTATAACCTCCAACGAGAGACTGGTCGATTATAGTACGTGTCCCGAGTTATTAATTATATCCCTCTATTAGATCTAGATCCTTGTGGTATCCCCATCATATACGGGTTCACTCCCAGGGTGACGCGAGGGAACCCACGATTTCTAATGAGGATCGTGATGGAAATCGTGGAGCCGTTAGAACCCCTTTCCCACTTAGTCTTTTAAAATAAGGGTTTTTCTGAAAAATATCATTTTGAAAATTTTCATTAAGCTTTTCCTTAACTCAAAAATAAAATATCTAAATCCATTAAAATCTCTATGTCAAAGTTTATATCCTTTGAGAGACTTTTCCATGGACTAATTTTATCTAAGTTAAAACTTAATGATTTCAAAATTTTTCCAATTAAAACTTTCTAGAGATGTTGGTCTCAAGTTTATTTAACAAAACAATTTTTCTTATGCAAAAATAAAACATAATGGCTTTCTATTTTTAACTTACAAAAATATCTAAATCCAATATATTTTCTATGTCAAGGATTAAATCCTTTGAAAAAATATCTAAGGATTAATTTTTGTTCAAGTTAAAATTACCATTTAATTTGTAGGAAAAAATGTTTTTCTTGTAAAAAAAAAATATTCCAAAAGACTTTGGCCTTTGAGAAAACGTGCACATAGATACTCAAAAATAAATAGCATTCTAGAAAATAGTAGACGTTTTCATACTTTTCTATTTTTAAATCTATGTGCCCAAATAATAGAATTAAACACATTAATTAATTAATGATCTTATTTAATCCTAAAATCTCTTACTAATATTTTTCAAGCAAAAATATTCCACGAATATTAACTATTGCAAAAATATTAACTTTATCTAGTATGGATCCCAAAACAAAAAAGAAAATGCAAGAAAATTACAAGGAAAAAAAATTCTCCTTGGTCCACTGCACCCGCCGCACAGGAATGGAGCCTTTTTGCACTGCAGTCCACAACACCCGTTGCACTGGAACGAGCACCTCATGGACCATCCAAGATCCGCGACCCACTCCAGTGCCAACCCGCGTGCTAACCCACGAGAAAACGAATTTCGAATTTCGCAATTGAATTGCGATTTGCAATCCAATTTCACCACATCAACTGAGCCGGAAGCTTCCAAGCCAAGCCGCCCTCCTTGCTCCTGGCACAGACGCTGCTGGTGGTGAGCCGAGCCGATGAACAGTGCCATCTGCTTCATTATTTCTACGCGACGTCCTTCTGCAATCTCTTCACTGTTTCTTTTTTTTTCTGCAATCGTTTTTCTTGCTTTTGCCCTCCGATTTCAACCCAAAATCAACAAAAACAAAAACCAACAACCGCCTATACCCATTAACACTGGGTTTACACGATTTATTCTTGGGAAAATAGTGAATTACAAATAGACGTCCATCTGAGAGGTTTAACAAGCTATCTATCCATACCAAAATACCAGCGAAGGATCACAGTTAATCACACATAACTGTCCGATTTTATTAACTAGCATACATGCTTCCTATATTTGCACAAAATCTTCATGCTTTGATACCAATTAAAGATTTAAATAGCAAGCAAACATTGCAAAAAAAAATAGCTGAAGAACAGAAAAAAAACGTAGCACTCCTTCTGGTTGCGTGAAGATGATAAAAAAAATAATAATTTTTCTTTATTACCTCTTCTTGTTTTCAAAATTGGTTGGATTGGAATATGCGAAACTGGGATAGGTGCGCTGGTGGAAACTTCTGGTGCGATTCCTACAAGCTTCTTACTGCGTCTGTGCAAGTATATGAATGCCAAGTTTCCTCTCGATCTTCCAATATATGGCCTGCCAAACCCACGTTTGGTGAAAACTCACAGGACTAAGGAATTTTTTTCAGAGAGAAAAGAGGCTGTCTATTTTTATTTTTTTTTTCCAAGAAGAAAAAGAAAACAACGTACGTCTTTATTCTCCTATTTAACCCAAATAAAACTCTAGGTTAAACTAGATTTTTAATTTGGCCCATTGGACTCTTAATTTAGCCTCTTAGACTAAATTAATTATTCTAATTAGAACCAAATAAATGGCTCAATAAATAATCAATTTTCCAACCCAAATAAACTAGTCCAATTAACAAGCCTATATTGGTTTAGTCCCAGATCAATCTTTAATTATTCAAATTGGGCCAAAGCCCTGAATAATTAATTAACCCACCAAACTAATTTAATTAATTATCTTTCTCTGTGAACCTTTATTTTATTCTAACCCAATAATTAAATCAGACTACTTAAATAAAATAAACTTCATTTAATTTAAAACCAATTCCTTAACCTATATATAATCAGGACTTATGGTCTATACTGGGGACCAAGAGACACACCGCTTTGGCTACTAAAATGACTAAAATACCCTTGCCGTATAAATAATTATATTTTACATTTTAAATATTTTCTAATATCACCATAAGAAAATATTAACCCCAAGGATAATTTTGCGTTAGCAAAGTCTCCAACCTACAAGTAAAATGACTAAAATACCCCTCTATACATTGCCATGCATTAGAGAGGAGAAAATGTACTAACACCTTTCTAAATGACATCTACCATCCTTAGGCTTTTAGTCTAATGATCCATGACTTCCTGGATTGTTTCCGCTTTCCAATGGAGCTACCCTAAAGCAAACATCCAAGCTATGTTTCCTAGGGCCCTGGATATTTAGATCATTCAGACAAATACAATGAGCGATATAGTATAGAAACTATCTTGTACAAATCTGTCTTAACTAACTAGTCACACATACCCAGCATGCAAGTATATTGGTCCTACGATAGAACCTCAACTAAAGCATATCAAAGTACATACTTCCAGCTTCATCAGACCACCAACTCATACTCAAATCGTAGAGTACTAGTCCACACTATAGCAGTAGTAGTCTAGGTATCTACCATATAGTACTTTAAGAAATCACTACTACAAGTCATGTTCTACATATTCGAAATACCTTACTTCATGAAGTGAGTGGACTACTCACTGGCTAAAGGTAAGCCATTACCCATTTAGAATTCATAACATAACAACCTAAACATGATGAGATTTCCATTCTCATCAATGGGTTAAGAACAAACGTTTATGTATTAAGTAACCCCTGATCCATACCTTACTGTGAAAGACCACCATTCACATGGACCACTTACTTAAATACAATGGGTCTTTTCCAAACTTAATTGTATACAAATAAAATGTAAATTTACAAACAGTTTCTGAGAATAAATTCTTTTATTAAAATATTCGATATTTACATCAGAAATCTAGTCTAAGAGGGCATATTTCCCAACAAAGTTGTAGGAGGTGATGATGCTAATAAGGATGATGAGAATGACGATGATACTGAGGATGATGCTCATGAATGACCTTCTATTTTTCTTACTTATTTAGCTTCTTTTTTTTTTTTTGGCTTATTTTTCTCTTTAAATTTTAATGACTTTTTCTTAGAGGTAGTTGTCTCTTTTAGCTATTTATGTTCCTTTTGCTTTTATTCTAGTTTTATATTTTCTATATGTTTCTCTTGTTTAGGAATACTCCATCATTGTCAAAGGAACTCGCTCTTTGGGATGAATTCAACTTTGATTTCGCAATTCTTGGATATGGAGAGTATTTCTTTGTTTTATTTTCTTATCTCATTATCTTTATTCGTCCCTTAGATATGCTTTATTGTGATATTTTAGGCCATTGAAGAAAATGTCCAATTTAAGTTTGGGAGAGGGATTTAATTCAATGCTTTCTTCATCTTCTTGAAATTTTGAGCATGTTTGGGCTGTTTTAGGGGGGGGGGGTCGATTTTTACATGCTTTTGGATGACATTAATTTTTTAGGCTTTCATTTGAGTTGATTTTGTCTATAATAAAATGTGATTTTTCTTTTTACCTTTAGATATGAATTTGTCATTCATTATTGTTGGATTTTATTAAAAAGTTAGCTTGTATATTAAGTTGGATTTTGCTAAGTATTGAGAATTTGAGTTAACCTTAGTTATATTTAATTTTTAAGTTTTGTTTTATTCCTTAAATTTGAATATGGAGGATATGATGAAATATGAAAAAAGTTGTTGATTGATTCTTATGTTATGGATTTATAGTTTGCTTGACTTTGAGTTGTGAATAAGAAATATGAGGAAACAAAAATAGAAAAACAATGAGTGGAAAGAAATCATGTGAGTTTATAAGTAAAAGAAAAAAAAATTGTTGATATGGAATAAGAAATATTGTTCGGTGCACTCTCTTAAGGTATCCGAGAAGCAAGAAGACAAGAAAGAAAGAAAAATGCTGAAAAAATGAGGATAACTATAAGGGGGCCAATACGGTGTGTGAAAAGAAATCTATTCACTTGAGGCTATCAATTCCCTAAGTCATTGGGGGAAAAAATGGAGTGTTTCCTTATTTCACTACTTGAGGTTAAATTGAGTTCATGATGCTTGAATTAGTTAAATGGCTTGACTTGTATGAGTTGTATTGTCTATGTTTTTGTTTAAGGGGTGGAATAATTTTCTTGTACTGAATATGAGCTTGTTTAACTCAACTTTGATGGCCTTGGGATTATTTGATTTAATACATGAGTTTGCAAGGTTTTGAAAGGGTTGAATGAATGACGAGTTTATGTTTAAAGTTGGAAGAATGTTATATTTTATTATGGGTGAATTTGCTGTGGATAAATTTGATGAATTGTTTTGTCTTGTTCATTGGCTATTTGCTTGGTGTTTAATTCTTGTTCGCTTGAGGACAAGTAAAGCTTAAGTGTGGGGGAATGTGATAGGGCCTAGATTTGTCTATCTTTTTCTTGTTATTTGATGTTATTTTGTGATATTTTTGATTTAATAATTAGTCATTTCCCTTCCTATTTAATATTTTGCTTGTGAAAAATGTTTCTGGTACTTTTGTACAAAAATTAGAGGTTTTGAAGTGAAATTGTGAAATTCCAATATAGACTCGACGCCTGCTCAATATTGTTGACCCGGCACTAGCCATAATCTGGAAAAATAGAACAAACCAATGAAGCTCCAGTGATGGACCGGCACCGGTCTAGACGAAGTGACCAGGTGCTGGGTCAATTTTGTTTGTGGCAGTTTAGACTCCTGTTGCGAACAAAATTGGAAACTTCCTAAGAGGTTTAATTGTTTTCAACCTGTACTCCTTAGGACTTCTAGGGAACATTTTTTGGCAACCAAGAGGCCTATTTAAATAAGAAAAAGTATGATTAACATATGAATTCAAAGTATCAAAGCTCAAGTCACTCATTAAAGATGAATTCATCACTCAAAAGAGCATTGTTTCAAGGAAATCTTCAAAAAAGGAAAAAGAGGGCTTGTTTATGAGTTCTTTCTGAAACCTTTGTTTTTTTTTTTTTTAACAATGATGAGATTAATGTCTTAATTATAGTTTGACGTTATTTTTGGATTCATGATATTGTAATTTATTTAGTTTTTGTTCAATTAATTACTTTTCTTGGTATTTGATTACTTGTTTTTTAATGGTGAATTGATGAGATTGGACCATTCTTCTAATTAACTTGAGAAAGAGGTTAGAAGACAGTTTTCATTGCTCAATTCTTGATTTATTTTCTTAACTAACCCGATAGAGAGATTTAAATCAAGATTAAGTACTCAAAAATTGTTGATTTCACCTAGAGATAGGGGAATTAATAAATTTCATGTCATTATCACCTAGAGACAAGGATAATTATCAAAGATTTGTGTTCTATGCATTTTTTTTGTTATTTTAATAAGATAGATATGTCATTAGAATTGACTAAGAGATAGTGATGTCATAACTCAGGAGAGACTGAATTCTACATTAAACTCCTCCATGATGCCAAGGAAAAGTGATTAATTGTGATAATTGCTAATAGTTCGTTGTCATGTTTTCAATAGTAATTGTTTAATTATATATTTTTCTCTCCAAGAGTTATGTATATATTTTATCTTTAATTTTTAACCTTTATTTTTACTTTTTATCACTCTAATTGGTTAGTTAGACAGTGAATGAAAAGTAATTAGTGTGTACTTATTCCTTGAGGATTGATACTCGTTAATTCCATATACTATTCTTAATGATGGGTGCACTTTCTCATATGTGTGATTTGTGATTAATGTTTTACTTTAAACTTGATTGAGAATGGATACAAAATGTGCATAATTTTTATACAGTTTTAGGTGCATCTCCTCAAATTGATTCTGGTAAAGTAGTATGACAAATCATACTTCTCACCATATCTTTAAGGGCTTTTTTCATCTTTTAGCAACTCCATTCATGCTAAGAGATTCTGACATGGTATACTGAGGGACAATCCCACACTCTTCTAGGAATTTATCTAATGGCCCTAGACATTGGTCACCTAAACCATCATTCATGTCGTAGTATTCACTACTATGGTTAGATCTAATGCATTTAATCTTTTTGCCTAGTTGATTTGCAACTTAAGCTTTAAATGCTTTGAACTTGTCCAAGGCTTCTTATTTCTTATGTATCAAGGTAACAATAACTAGAGTAATCGTCTATGAACATTATAAAGTATTGTTGACCATTCTAATAAGTTATGAGAAATGGTCCACATATATCTGTATGTACTAGTTCTAAGACATCTTTAGCTCTCTCGGCACCTATCTTTTACTTGTCTATTAACTTACCCTTAATACACTCAACACATTAGATTATTTGAAGTATCAAGTGTTCTGAGAATTCCATCTGACATAAGTCTTTTAATTCTTTTTTTAGAAATATGACCTAATCTTTTGTTCCATAGTGAATAGGAATCCTTATTAGTTAACTTTCGTTTGGTGCCCTGTGTATCTACATGCAAGAATTCATTAAAAAAATGTAACTATATCAAACTCATATAAATTATTATAAGAGGACAAAAAACTAGTTCCAAGCAATGTAGAATGAAAATAGAGACGACACTATTTATTATCAAATGAACAAAAATATCCTTCTTTGCCCAAAAAGGAAATAAAAACTAAATTTCGTATAAACGACAAAACAATGAATGTCTCTTTCAATTCCAAATAATGACCAGATTTTATTAATAATTTGAATATCCCAATGGCTTGAACCTCCACCATACTGTCGTTCCCTATATAAATGAATCTTTCATCATCAATTGGTTAGCAATAACTCTAGCAACCCTGCATAGATATACTTACATGAGTAGTAGCACCTGAATCTAACTACCATGTATATCTAGGCACTGAAATTAAATTAACCTCTGAACAGACAAGAGTTAGAGAAATACCTTTCTTCATGCGCCATGCTTGATATTTAGGACATTCTTTCTTAATATGAGAGGGCTCCTTACATAAAAAATACTTGACGTCTTTCGATTGTCCCTTCTGCTTTTTAGTCATTGATGCATCTATAGTCATTTTGTCCTTTCTTTTGTTTTTGCCCTTTGAGAACTAAACTAGATTAGCACTCTCATCTTTATGTTATCCCATTCTCTCTTCCTCTTGTACTAAGTGTGAAATGAGTTCATTAGCTGTCTGTTTTTCCTTTTGACAGTTGTAACTCACCTCAATCTGACCGAATTGAGGAGGAAGAGACATTAAAACAAGATACACCCGCAGATCATTTGGAAGATCCAACTTCAGTGTCTTAAGTTTTGAGATAGTGTGGGACATCTCGAGAATGTATTCCCTAATATTTTCTAAACCACTGTACCTTATGGCTATGAGTTTACGCAAAATTGTAATCATCTTTAACTTTTCACTCTTTACAAAGCGTTGTTCCAACTATTTGAGAAATTTAAATGGATTCGTCTTTCGGTACATATTACCAAGAAAAGTTTCTAGGATTGTACTCTTCATAATTATCAAACGTATCTGATTTGAGCAATCCCATTGAGCCATTTCCCTCCTTTGATCAGAAGTACTATTATCTCTCAGCTCAGTAAGGCGTGGCTACCTAAGAGCTAAGTCCAGATCAATACATTCCAAATGAATTAGGACCTTATCCTTCCAAACTTTAAAGTTTGTACTCCTTAGTTGTGGAATGTTATTCAAATTAGCAGACAAATTAAGCAATAGAAATACCAGTAACTGTAACAGAGAACAAGAAAATAACATAAATTAAAGCTCACTCATATAAAAGAAAAAAATATATTTTTATACCTTATGTGCTAAATTTATAACAACAGTCTTATCACAAGAAGATTGGTGCAACATTAAATCTAGTCTTTGGACAGAGAGTTAGTTTGCAAGTGATCTCCTTGATGAAGTAATCAAGCACTAATAGTAAAATCCAGTCAAGAAATATTAAAATTCAGTCATGTACCGAGTCTTCTTTCGGATCGACTTAATACTCACTACAGATGCTTAATAACCATCACGTGCTCATTACTACATGTATTTGAGCTTCTCAATTTAACAATAGCAAACTTCCTTTGAGCCGATTGCCATATGCATAATTAACACAAAACATAACATCTAACTAGTTTATTACCAAAAAGTTTCCATAAGAGAGTCTACTTTGGTAGGATACTACTTCCACCAATTAACGTAAACTAATAGACACGCTTATTATTTTCCTTAAGTTGTTATTAATAAAAATTAATTATTAAAAAAATACCTATAGTGGTGTTTTTGTAAATATATGACATGTTATCATGAATGATACATAATTCAACAAAATAATATAATAAGACAATAAACTATTAAATAAAGAAAAATTTTATGGCCAACCTAAACACAAAAATAAAATTACAAAATTACAATTGAAAATTTTAATTGACTAATAAAATAAACAATCCTTCAATCTTCTGCATATCAATTAAATGCAAAAAAAAACCAATGCCACAAGCTCTTTAATGGTGTAGTGGTTCACTCTACACCTTCACATTGGAGACCCAAGTTCCAATGCTTCTTGTGACCCAACGGGCCAGCACAGGCTCTAGTTAGGTTAAGGCCAAATGGCCCAACTGCCGGCCCAGTACTCTGGATCTAGCCAAGGCCACATGGCCCAACCACGAGCCTAGAATGAAGAGTGAAGAAGGCCAGACCCAGATTCAAGTGTGAAGTAGCCCAGCCACCATCTGTTACAATTCCATGCCAAGCTGCTAGAGTAAGGATGGCAATTTCCCCGCTTAAACCGAGGACCCGACCCTACCCGGTCCGGTTGGGTTGGGGATTCCCCGATTTAAGCGGGGACGAACTTCATTCCTCGGCCCGTCAACCAAGGACGGGGATTGCATGATCCCCACCCCCGGCCCGGCCCACTTTACATATATTATATCTATTATATATGTATATATATATATATATATATATAGGTGAATTATATATATGTTGTATATGTATACATATTATATAAATTATATGTATAATTCACCTATATATATGTTGTATATATATAATTTATATAATATGTATACATATACAACATATATATAATTCACCTATATATATATATATATATATATATATATATACATTATATAAATTATAGGTAGATTATATATGTATATAAAATAAAATAGAAAAGAAGAGGAAAAATAAAAAAGAAAAAATTATTAATTATTAATTATTAATTTTACTCTTACTAATCTAGTGATATGATAAATATATGAATTATTGGAAATCACTACAAAAGTTTTCTATGTGATTAAAAAATTTTGAATAAATATATATTGAAGGTAAAAAAAAATTTAAATCTTTATAATTATTTCCGGGCCCAAACGGGCTCCCGTTTCCCCGCTTTCCTGGGCCGGGACCGGGGATTTTTTGTCCCCGGCGGGCCAAGGACGGGGATCCCCGCCTTTCTCCGTAGTGGGAACGGGTTGGGGATGGGAATACGGGGGCATATGCAGGGACGGGGCCGAGATTTCTAATCCTCGACCTGGCCTGGCCCCATTGCCATCCCTATGTTAGAGAATTCCAACGTCCAGCGATCGTCCTTTGGCAAATTGTTTTTACAATTTTTAATAATAATATAACTTAAATGAAAATATAGAGATATAATTCATCCCTTTTTGTTACAAGACTCAATAATGTATATACATATTAATCGAATCAAAATTATAGTTATAAAATTATTCTAAATTAATCAAAACATTCACCATGATCATAAATATATTATTCCTACACTACTCAATTAATATATGTATAAAAAATTGAATCTTAATACAAAAATAATCGTATAAAATTTATAATTAAAACTAAATAATCGTCAATTTAAGGTGGCTCTGATACCATTATTGAAAACTAGTGGAATTCGTTCAATTGAATTCCCCAAGAATAAGATCTTACTCAAAAGATTATTTAGATACAAATAGGATGCGGAAGCGTACCTTAATTTATAATGATTCGTTGTCACAAATCTAGATTCGTTGATTTTTCTAATTATTATGTATGCAGTCTTCTTCCTCAGAAAGAGATGAAAAGTCCAAAAGATGGTTAGGATTCTCAGTACGTGCAATGAAAGACCACAACCCTAATATATTTATATTATTATACAGTTACTAAAACAATCTATTATAATTTTTACAATTACACATTCGAGTTTCTACACATTATAAATAATCTCACACTTTATTAAGATGACAGGTCAATATAATTAATTATAAATCAGTATAATTGGGCCATAAACTTTATAAAAATAAATCATATAATTAATTTAATAGTGTATATACGTCTACATGTCTAAATATTAAATAGTATGCATATACACATGAATTAAGTTCAAAGCTCTAACAAGCATCATTCAATATTGAAACTTTAAAAGAAAAAAAAAATTGTTGTAGATCAGGTAAGATACGTTTGAAGTGGTTCCAAGTCTTGGTGAAATTTAAATTTTCAATCAAGATAAACTAGGAGATTAATTTAAACATTATTTAAAGAAAAAAAAAATTATACATTTTAAACCGAGGCTAATAAGATAAGTCTCGTTCTACGCAAAGTTAAACACTCGTGCATTTCACATGTAAGGAATACGTGGAGATATATTAGATTATCTTGACTGTCAATTGGATAAGTAATATAGATGGTATTCAAGACTATATTGTAGCTAGGAATTGTAATTTCTCTATTTAAGTCAGTGATTCAAGTCAGAGATTATCAAGTTTAAGCAAGAATGGAGACAGGACTAAGTTCTGTCCCTCAACACGCCAAGTGGGTTGGTCGAAGACAGAAATTGTATTGTCTCCAATCTATTCCGGTATATCTTGAGAAAAAGTTAGTATTTTCTAAAATTAATTTGAATGGTTACAAAAAAAAAATATTTTTATTTTTAAAGTAAAACATAAAAAATACTTGATTATACAAAAATCAATCGATCTTTATATTTAACTTTTTTTTTTTTTTACAAGTCTTCTTAAATTTAGGATAAATAAAATTATATTAGAATATTTTAATTTTTAATATTCTACTTTATTTCAATAATTTTTTAGATATTATTAATATTGATATTGTACTTGGATATATTTTATTTATTATTTAAAGTTGTATTTTATGATTTGGTTATTATATTGTGAGTTTTTTTATTCTTCAAATTGTGAATTTATTAAAATTTTTTAATATAGATTTTTCTCACTTATTTAAATTTTTATATCCCATTGATAATTTGTCCACCTCTTGGCACGCTGGATTCCCACTTCCTCGCTTGGGGATGGATCGGGTCCCGGGGAACCCCACCTCTCGTTATTGAAGTTGCAGAAATGGATCAAGGATAGATTGAGATATTGAAAGATAAGATAGGATCGAGATTTTTAATCTATGACCGTTCAAACCTAATTACCATCCTTATTTGCGGTTTCAAATCTCTCGTTCATTTTTCTTTTTCTTTTTTTAAATGTTTACATGCTCAAACATACCCACACAAATGGACAAAAGGGGTGAGACTCATTCTCAATACTTATACAATCGGATAATCTCTTAACTTTACATAAAAAGATACCATGTCAATAGCAATTCTACTTGAAAATTAACTTTTATTCAATTAGATAATTATCAAAGTAAATTCTTTATAAATAGAAAATTGGAATGTTGTAGTTGAATAACTAATATTTAGATTATTATAAAATAATATATTTTAATATTATTTACTAAATTGGATAATTGCCGAAGTAAACTCTTTAAAATTCTACTTTTTTAATAATTTTTATATATTATTAGTACTGATATTGTAGTTGAATATATTTTATTTATTATTTAGAGTTGTATTTTGTGATTTGGTTATTATATTACGAGTTTTTTGAATTTTCAAATTGTGAATTTGTTAAATTTTTTTAATATAGATTTTTCTCACTTATTTAAATTTTTAGATCCCATTGATAATATTTTCCCTACTTAGCACGCTAGGTTCCCACTTCCTCACTTAGGAATAGATCAGGGATCCCTGCCTCTCGTTATTGCAAAAATAGGTCAAGAATGGATCTAGATATTGAAAGATAGGGCAGGATCGTAATTTTTAGTCTTTAATCCGTTCCAACCTAATTACCATCCTTATTTGTGGTTTCAAATCTCTCGTCCATTTTTCCTTCTTTTTTTTTCCTGTTAATGTTTACATGCTCAACCCCACACAAATGGAGTGAGACACGTCCTCAATACTTATACAACTGGAGAATCTTTAAACTTTACACAAAAAAATATATACCATGTCAATAGTAATTCTACTTGACAGTTAAGATTAAAAATTAACTTTTACTAAATTAGATAATTACCAAAGTAAACTATTTATAAATAGAAAACTGGAATGTTGTAGTTAAATTACTAATATTTATATTAATATAAAATAATATATTCTAATATTATTTAAATACGGCATGATGTCCAATTTTTCTAATAGTGAAGTGAAGCCATTCCGGGATAAGTAATTTCAATTTAAAGTAGGTTAACCCGCCGTCAAAGGGGTGGTGGCGCAGTTGGCTAGCGCGTAGGTCTCATAGCTTCAGAGTGATCCTGAGGTCGAGAGTTCGAGCCTCTCTCACCCCAATTGTCTTTTGTCAGTTTTGTCTAAGATATATATATTTTTTTTTTTGGCGCTAATCATAGATATATTTTATTTTGATGTTAGTCTTAGATTTTTAAATTTTTATTATATTGATGTTAGTATTAGAATTTATTTTTATTTTGATGTCAGTCTTAGATATATTGAATTTTTTGGCGTTAGTCTTAGAATTTAATTTTTATTATTTTGATGTTAGTATTATAATTTAATTTCCCCAATTTATTTTATTATGATGTTACTCATATATATATATATATATATATATATATATTATTTATATGTTAATCTTAGATATATTTTATATTGATGTTAGTCTTAGAATTTAACTTTTTTTCCCATTTGAGGTCTTTTTTATGTTAGTCGTAGAATTTTTTTTTTTTTTTCCGTTGGAGGTTTTATTTTGATGTTAGTCTTAGAATTTAATTTTTTCCCTATGAGGTCTTTTTGGTGTTAGTCTTAGAATTTAAATTTTTTCCCATTTAAGGCCCAAAGTTTATTTTGAGGGGGCTCACCTTATAATTTTAATTTTTTATTTTATGTCCAATTTTGAAGCTTGTTTCATAATTTATTTTTTATTTGAGGTCCAAAATAAATTGTTTGAGGCTTTTCATGTTCAGGCTAGTTTTATTTTATTTGGGGTCCAAACTACCTTTTAAGGCCTTTTTGTATGTCCAAAATAAGGCTCATTTTGTAATTTAATTAATCTGCTACTTCAGTTGAAATTCCATTTTAAACCCTGAAATATAATAATTGTGACACTCTCTGGCTTTAAACTCTCATCATGACCTTTAAAAAAAAAAAAACGTTTTAGCTCTTCTTGTTTTACTAATATAATTCATTAAATATTTAATGGTGAATGGAATATTAGACAGATATTTTGAGAGAGAAACAGAAACTATGCAAGAAGAAAATGGTTCAAAATTTGAAGGTAATTCTTTTGCTCTAATGATGGTGAAAGTTTTGGATGCTATTTTGATGACCCAAGAATTTCTAAAAGACAAAAATGGAGATTCCTTTGAAAAAACTTGTGGAAAATAGCTTGAAAAGCACTTCAACTTTTTTAACCCCCCCCCCCCCCCCAAAAAAAAAGAAGTAAAAAGGACAACTAATTATAATTGAAAGAATACATTTGGAATGGTGAAACATACATTAAAATTAGATTGTAAGAAGTACGATATTCTAAATTTTATTCTGTTAAAATTATATTGGCAAATTATATAATTTAAATGGAAAAGGGGTCTAATAATATGAGTTTGAGGAGAAGAAGGTTACAAAATTATATTAACAATTATTCAGTATTTAATAAGTTATTTATTATTAAAATTTAAGTAATAATTTAACAATAAAATACTCGACTCTTAATTGAAAATTTTAAAATCAAATCTTTTCAATTTTAGTTTATTAAAAAATTATTTCTCGTAACATTCAAAATTTAAAAATGTATGGCTCTTATGCAAAGAAAATATTAAAAACTGTAACTTTTATCTATCAAGCACTAATCTCACTATTTCATTCGATTAAATAATTAAACCTATATACATTTTAATTAAATATTCTCACACAAGCCGACCTTAGCTCAGTTGGTAGAGCGGAGGACTGTAGTAGGTGCAAACCTGTCGGATAATCCTTAGGTCGCTGGTTCGAATCCGGCAGGTCGGAAATTGTTTTTATATATTCTCGGAAATTATATATATATTCTTTCTTTTTCTACCCAAAAAAAATTTACTACCCCTTATTTTCGATGATTTTTTCTTTCTTTTTCTACCAAAAATTTACTACTCCTTTTTTTGTTTTTATCTATTTTATTTTCTCTTTCTTTTTCTCCCAAAAATTTCTATTTTTTATTTTTATCTACTTGGTTTCATATATTCCCCTATTCTCCCTATTTTTTTAC
This sequence comes from Voacanga thouarsii, assembly GCA_026120185.1. Taxonomy (NCBI): domain Eukaryota; kingdom Viridiplantae; phylum Streptophyta; class Magnoliopsida; order Gentianales; family Apocynaceae; genus Voacanga; species Voacanga thouarsii. The sequence continues at coordinate 221,839 of JANUWF010001704.1, forward strand.
TTTGATCTATTTGAATGTTGGAAATTAACTTTATTTTTCTTTCTTTTTCCACCCAAAAAAAGAAAAAAACTGCTACTCCCTATTTTCGATTTTCATCCATTTGGCTTTCATCTACTCCCTATTTCTTTTATCTATTTTGTTCTCATGTACTACCTATTTCATTTTCGTTCTTTCCATTTTTTATTCTTTACCTTAAGAATCTATAGTTAAGTGCCTGACTGTTGTTTATCTATTTCGTTTTCTTTCATTTCTTTTTTTTTTTTTTGAAAAAACTACTATTTCCTTTTTTAATACTTATCTATTTTTTTTTTTGCATTATTTTCTTTTTGTTTCTCTACTTTAAGAATCGATAATGAAGTACTTAATTATTGAATCGAATCAATTTTTAATCTTTGCAAAACACAAACTATTTACTCTATTATTGTGATTTTTTTTTTATCTTAAGCACATCTTTGCATTCCACCTTCACTTTATTCCTTTATTGTAAGCCTCCAAGCCTCATAATAAGAAACTAACCGATGCCACTACTACAAGGCCTAGAATCTTGCTATAGCTATCAATTTTTCCTTCCAAAGTGTAAGAGAGAATGAATGCTTCCCTTTTTTTCATCTTTTCTACCATGCTCATCACATTCTCCGCCGCACAACCCACATCCCCCCATAATCCAGTATGCCGGACCAAGTGTGGTCAATTAGAGGTAAAATACCCCTTAGGCACCGGCCACGGCTGCGGCTCACCACGCTTCCACCCTTATGTCGCGTGCTCGGCCGACGGAAACCAGCTTCTCCTCACCACCCACACCGGCTCCTACCCTATAACCACCGTATCATATTCCTCTTCAACCATAACAATTTCACCTCCTGACATGTCCAACTGCACCTCCATGCAAACCTCGCCAAATTTGGGCTTAGATTGGACCAGCCCATTTCAGCTCGGTCCATCAACTTTCATCTTGTTATCCTGCACCACCCCGAGCTCTCTCTTCACCATGAAGGGCACCCTCATCTGTGATTCTTCTTCAACCTACCTCTGTGCCTTGATTTACCAATGTCCAGCCGTTGTTGAGCTCGGATTGCCTCTTATTCCTCCCACGAACACTTGTTGTGTGTATTCTCCGGCAAATCTTGACTCGAAGGAAGAATTGAATCTCCAAGAACTCAAGTGTGCTGGATATAGCTCAGTCATATCAGTAGGAGATATAGCTCCTGACCCTTTGCAGTGGGAGTATGGTGTAGTCTTGAAGTACACTCTAGGAGGATTGGATAGCTACAACGTTGCCCCAAGCTGCAGTTCTTGTGAAGTCAGCGGTGGCGTTTGTGGCTATGCTCCGCCACGGAATTCTTTTGTTTGTGTTTGTGAAAATGGTGTCAATACAACTACAGATTGCTCTGTCTATTCCCTCGGCCAGTGGCTCCCTATGAGTTCGACTTCTCAATTGAGTTGTAAGTTCCCCTTTCTCCATTGGTTTTGCAAGAACGTTTCTGCAAAAGAACCTTTGCAGGAACTTTTCCATTTTCACGGATGCTTTAACCTTTTTCTCTTTTCTTCTATAGAAGAAGAAGAAGAGAAAGAGGCGCGCCAGGAGTTGGGGGGGGGTGGGTGGGGGGTGCTGGAGAAAGGAAAGGCAAAAGATTAGCATAATTGAGGCTTGACTATGTTTGCATTTCAGGTAAAAGATGGTTGGGAGTTTTTGCAGCTTTAATTTTCTGCGCAATGGCATCATCACCAAGTTAGTTTCACATTGGAAGTCACGAGTTCGAAGATGATATAATTGTAATATTATATTTCTATTGTACTTAGTTTTTTTTTTTTTTTTTTCTAAATATCAATTCACAGTTTTGTGTTAATCCAGATAGATGTCACCAATCAAAAGGAATAGGCACTGTATCTCAACCGAGAAAAGTTGGAATAAAGGGTTATGAGAATCTTCAGCAAGCATCATAGTGAGCATAATCTTGAAATCAATTGCAGCACAACAAAGATGCCGAAGGAATCCAAAATGTTTATAATACGCCTTCACGAATCATTTCCTATTTCCACAACTTTATCAAACAGCTACTTCACAAGATTAAAGTCCTGCCAATTATTAAAAAGACATAATAAAATATAAAATGATTTGAGTTAATCGTGTAATTCGTATTCATTTACAAGGATACCCGCATTTGTGTGCAACCTTGTGTAGACATTCGGTCTATGACAAGACACTAGCCACACAAGGCACAGATGAAGCCCGGCTGCTAATATCAGTCTCCATCTTACCATTAATTTCTGGCTGCCTGGAAATTTTCCCTAGCTCTTCTATGCAAGTCTTTACCAGCCAGTATTAAGTGAAAATCATTTTTCTGCTTTGTCAATTTTGGTCTTTGTCGGCAGCAACAGTTTCTCGGTTCATAGCATTTTGCTGTGAGGGCACAAATTGCGACATTGTTCTCGCTTTCCCCCCCAAAATTCTTAGGAAAGGTTTATAGTCCAGAAATCTCTCAAAACCAAACTTTGCACAGAGATCTTTTCTGCAAATTTTAAAGTCTCTAGCAATATTAAGTAAAAACAACTGCAAAATTCCCATGTAACTCATAGCACCAGTTCATCTAGTGCTAGATAAATACAAGAACCAGGTAAATAACCATGAGTTGTTACTAGAAGATAGGAGCAGAATAGAAATTCAAAAAGATAAAAGGGAAAATTGTAGTGTTTCATGACGCATAAAAGATTTCTGATAACAGGGATAAATGATATGATCAGACCAACTCTGCACAGGATATGACTATCTAATTTCCTACTATTTAGATGCATAATGGATTAACACCATCTTCTGAAGAAACTTTAATCACATATGAGGCAGAGGGTTTCTATGCATGTTAGCTCAGATGCATAATCAAAGACTCTGACCTAGAAGAGGATGTGTGTGAAATTCGACTTCTTTAATACAACAAGAACAATAGCAACTAAGTCTTAGTCTCAAAAAAACTTAAAGTCGGCTACATGAACCAATACAAGATTATGTGTGGTCACCTACATGAATCCTTAAGAACGCGCCCACAAAAAATAACCAGCACTTTATAGACATGAAAAACGGCACAAAGGAAACACCATGTTTAAAATCCTGCAATAATTAGTCATGTTTTCAAGAATCCAAGCATTCAGTATGCAACAGCTATATCATGGTTTCTACCTAGTTGTGCTACCATGGCGACTGTTGTTGTTTCAGAATTTATCAGACTTAAACTCCCACATTTATCACAAGTTAAACTCCCAAAAATTGAGTACGTAGTGCAAAAACGAAAATGAAAAGAAGATCATGTACTTTGAACTTCTTTATTTGAATATTAATCACAAAGCTAATGTTGTTTTCACAACAGAAAACAACAGGAGCTTAATGGAAGAATATCGATTGTGTTATCTAGATAGGCAGCATTTTTGCAACAAACAAGCTAATTCTAAAAATGGTAGCACATCAATGGATATGCGCTTTCTAACCAACCTCTTAGTCTTGCTTGCTATTGTTGCCAGTACTGTCCTGCTTAGGAGGAGGGAGTGGATTGACAAGGAATGACTTCAAGTGGTTGTATAGTTCCTTAGGCTTCTCAATGTTAATTGCATGTCCGCAATTTTTTATGATTGCAAGTTCCGCATTCTCTCCCAAATGCCTGTACAGGTAAGGAGAAAAAATGTTCAATGCTAATGAAGCTCAGGTTTGCCACCCAAAAAAAAAAAAAAAAGGTCTTTCATTCATGACGTTAAAGACCATGAAGATTTGAAAAGCCCAATCTGAAATCTAAACACAATTCAGAAATCAATACTAGACTATGCATAGGGCATATATACCACAAAAGACCTACTAGCTTTTATCCAATTTTCAATTAGTTTAAGTGTTATACTTGGAATTCAAATGCAAAAAAATCATGTTAGTTGCCTAGAAATTCTAGACTCTACAAGACCAAAAGATCAGGAAGCAACACACTGCTAGATCCTATCAACTGACCTTTTTAATCTGTGACCCAATTCCAATGGGAATATTTGATCACTGTCTCCCCAGATGATCAATGTAGGCTGCATCAAGTAGACAAAATATTGTTAAAAAGGTCACATTAAGGAGAAACGGCAGAAAACTGGCATATACATGTCAAAATAACATGAGAGTAGGAACAAACATGATTAATCTTGGGAAGATCAGAGAGCTTTCTGTCCTTGTGTAATGCATAAACCAATTCCCTTTTTTCTTGAACATATTCTGTACACATAAACTGCAGAGACACCAGAACAAATGAAATCAACTTTTGCCAGAACTGGGATGCAATTCAACCACCTCTTAGTGAAACATCTAACTAAACAAGTTCAAGCTCAACTCGACATTGATTGGACTCTATATGTTATGAGCTTGAATTTGATACTTGAGCAAAATGGACTGCTTTGAATCAGTTCAGCTCAACTTAATCAAGTCAACAGATTACACACGCACAAACACATGGCAACTACTGTATCTGATAACATGGTGATCTAATATCTAAAGACTAGTATTAGAATGTTGACATCATGAATTAGGCTTTGCAAGAATTGATGGATAAGACCTTTTGGGATGTATCCTTGTTTTCTGATAAAATCTTCAGGATGAAGATTTCCTCTGACTTGGTTTCAAAGTAGAAACTCAACAATAGCTGAGACAAGCAACCTTGGATTGAGTTGAACAATCAACTAAAATTGTTTGCAGCCCAATGCAGTCTTTTGTCATCCCCTCCCTAAAGACTCTCATCAAGCAATCGTATTAATCTGGCAAGCATGTATTAAGCAGGTTCCACTGCTTTGCCAGTTTATGGCCTTAATAACAACAATTATTAACTAGGTTTCTGATTGTACAACATGAATCTTTATGTGATGAACAAGACAAACTGATAAAGTTGACCAGATAATTTTACTGCATAAAATTAAAAACTTGAATTACTCTATTCTTTGGGGTTCCTGGGAGACTATTTGAAATGGCAGGTAACCAACATGGAGCTTTTATACTTTGAGCTGTAGTAGCCTATCGTTACAAAAATATCCACAATTGAATTTTTAATGACAACTTTTGCATCCTTTCCATGTTGATCCCCAAAACTCCATTCATCGAAGATAGTCCTAAACCAGAGGTCATGATGGACAAGGAACAAAGCATTCTAAAATATCTATACACTTGATATCTGGAGATCAGAAGCCTAAAAAGCATTTCTGTCCTATACCTATGCCCAATGAAACTACAAGTAGAACAAAGATGAGTTATTTATTATGCAGAAAGTGTTACCCAACTTTTCATGCCAACCAAATACACAAGATAACCAAAAAGGCTTCTATTGCGGTTCATACTAATATGCATTATGCTTTTGCTAGGAACTACTAGATAATGACGAAAGTAGGGCAAATGAATGTGCAGAACAATGATTGAATGCATTAGTTAGGTATCTTCAGAGGCTTTGAAAGGAACTAGAAAACAATATGCACTACTAAAATGTCATAGGAATGTTTTAGGAATATGAGAGGGGGAAAAAATGATAAAAGCACAAAGCAAAAGAGGTTGTCTAGCAAGACTTATCAAGTTACATACAACACCAAAGGCAGAGCATCATCAGAATCATTTTTGAACACCAATAAATGTATTACTGTAAAATGTCAAAGATGCAGAGGGAAGCCCAGGATCTCCCTTCTTCTGCACTTTCTTTGCTGTAAATATCAGAACTTTATATAAAATGAACAATATATTTCCTTCTTTTGCCTGAGCAAGTTTGGTAGAGAGAGTATTACATCTTGTGCATCTATAGTTGTATCAACCAGTGAAAAACTTCAAACAAATTTTGGTAATAGGGCCTAGGGAATTTAGGAGATGAAGTGATCACTGAAAGCACCGCATATAGTTAATAGGTACCAAATTCATGTTAACCGAAACTGATCCTCCCCTTTCTTTATATTCCTTGGCTTCAAGGTTACCTATAAGTGGCAAGTAATCCCATTTGGATATAACCTAAATTCCATCCAGGTTCATAATTTCAGCAACCTACTATCTGCAATAAGCACAGATATAGTTCAATCAACACTAGTACCGAAGCTCTAATTACATGTTCATGCTCTGTTAATTAGATTATCAAGATTTCTAATTATTTGAACCTTTTTGCTATTATTATGAACAAAATTTCACAACTATAAACAGGCTAATGGAAATTGAAGCACTTACATCAATATAATCCCTTAGGAAACAAGATGGAATTTTCTTCTGGGGCTTGTAAAATGTAATTTGCATCAATTCACTCAAATCTTCTGCCCTCTGAGGCAACAATTTTGTGGCAGCCTCTTCCACGCTCTTCGCTTTAAACATCCCCGCATCCATATCCTTCTCCTCCATGCACACCCCAGAACAAACTAAAACCAGCTTCTCTACGGCCTCAGGGAACTGAGCAGCCATACTGTACCCTACAAATCCACCATAGCTAATTCCCACAATATTCATTTTTCCAACCCCAAGAGCCTCCATGGTCTTCATCACACACTGTGCTTGAAAAGCTTCGGTTCTTTCGGGCCTAGTGCTATATGATTCACCAAAGAACAGCAAGTCCGGCACAAACATATTGAATCTAGCAGACAAAGGAGAAATGAAATAATTCCACTGCCACATTGCATTAGCTCCCATACCATGGATGAGAAGCAAATTAGGCTTTTCATTTCTGTGAGTTTTGGGCACCCAACAGTGCATGATGGTGCCATCTCCAAGGTCTGTGGTGGATGACTTCAGACCTGTCCTTGAAAACGAGAATTTATAGCATGCGTTTCTCGATGCTGTAAAGCTGAAACACTGAGCCATTGAGCAATTCTAGTGGGGATCTGAATAGAAAATTGCGGGCACAGGCACAGTGATTCCGATACAAAGTTCCTTAAAACTGTCGGAATTTTCTGGATTTCCTACAAGATTTTAGGGAAACGTGCGAGAGTCAGTTAAGGAAAGAATGTCATTGACCACTGTACTGTTTCTACTTGCTTTAGGAGGAGTCCTGGAAATTTTCTTTTATTTGCAGGCCGTGGTATTTGAATATCTTGGTTTGGTAATAAGGCTGGTTTTGAATGTTCCTAATTTCATCTTACAATACAAGTGGTTTTAATTTTATATATAAGATTTAAAGATTTATAAATTTTAAATAATTTTAAAATTAAAATTTAAAAATATTCTTAATTAAATCTTTGTCGGAAGAGAGTTAAGTCCTAATTAGTGATAAGAGAAATATTGTAGGAAGGGATAGATATGGAAAAAAGTAATCATAATTAGTGAAAAAAGAAAGATTATAGGGAAGAATAAAGATGGAAAAAAGTAAGAAATTTTTATAAAATTTCGTAAAACAATCTATATTGTAAAAATAAAATTGAAGTTTAAAATGACTTATATTATAAAACGGAAGTAATAAATATCTTCATAAAATTTTGAATCTAAAATTACTTTTCCATTTATAATTAAAAATAATATATATATATATATATATATATATATAATAAGAATCAAAATAATATAATACTCCCTCCGTTTCAAAATACTTATTCACGAAACTCTTTGCATACAGATTAAGAGAATTGAAAACAATACTATAATTTAGATAAAGTTCTTATTTTATCCATATTAAAAACATGACCGATATTGGTTAGTAAAAAATCTTAAGGAGTAAAAAGAATTGTGAAAAGTTGTATAATTGACTTAAAAAAATAAAAATAAATTAATTATTAATTTTAAAAATATGTATATTAATAAATATTTTAAAATAAAATAAAAAAATTATATGAATAAATATTTTGAAACGGATAAAGTATAAAAAAAATAAAAACGAAGAACAGCCAGAATTGGAAGAGAAAGTTAAAAAGAGAAGGCGGAGAGTATTGGGATAGAGAGAAAGATTAATGGTATGCCGCTTATCATATTTTATCCTTTCACACCAAGATTCCACCATCTCATGGAGGGGTGAAATTTTCAAAAGGCCAAACTTTGTGGTATATTTTGCTTTATTATTTGTCGTTTGAAAAGGAGCAATTATTTGTTGTTCTTCTTCTTCGAAGTATTAGTTGGACAAATGCATCACGTTGGAGGACTTATCTTGTCTTCTTTTTATTTCAGAATATTCTTTTTAGAAGAACAGAAAGGAATATTATACCAATGGTATTGAATTGCCCAGCCACCGCGGCTGGGGAAGCATTCTTAATGCATTGAGACCTTGAACTACGCGAGAGGACTGGACGAAAAACGAAAATTGAATTGGCCAGACGGAATACGCATATTTTACTGGTACTAGTTATTTAGATCTTCAATGAATGACGGCAGGGAAAACCAAAAGTCAAAAGCTATTTATTTTAAGTCTTAATTTATTTTTATTATTGTTTATTATCTTCATTTTATAATATAAAACTAAAAAAAAATTTATAATAAAAATTGTTTTATAAAATTATATAAATATTTATTACTTTTTTTTCATTTCTATCCTGTCCTTCAATCTCTTACTTTCCATTAATTATGACTCAATTTTCTCCAATTATCAAAGTAGATAAAGATTTAATTAGGAGAATTTTTAAAAATTTAGTTTTAAAATTGTGTAGAATTTAGAACTCTTAATTCTTATACATAAATCTAAAACGACTTATATTGTGAAATAGAGATAATATTTTATTAGTATTAAAATATTTTTAAATTAAAAGATAATTATAAAGTGTCATAATATTATTCGTGTGAGAAAATGTGTTCCTAGACAACACATCAAGAAAAATCGAAGTCTGACTTCCATTTTAGAAGGAGAACTAGAAGGATCAAGAAGACAGCGCAGCCTTCTACTCTGATGTCCATCTCATATTTTCTCTGGTAAAGTTTTCAATGGTATTCTTGAACCAAGAATAGCATGTTCAGTACTGCATTATTGAAATAAGAACACATGTATTGAATCCATTCTGCATTAAGTTGCAAGGATTTTAACATTATTCAAAGAATGGCACAATTAGTCTTTATCTTCTACTCACCTGCCTCTATAATCTCTTTCTCCTTCAATTGGCCACACAGTACTAAACAAGCTGAGGTGCTTGTTCTGTTAGTCTCCCTTTTCTTTCTAAGCAACATTGTGCAGGGTGCACCTTGGGGCTGCTTCCTTTGGTATTTTTGTTCTTTTTTTTCCACCTTCCTCCTCTGGTGCACCAGCGATCCCTTCTGAAATGGTAGTGATACTCCAACTTCAAGAACAATTTTTCAGCGATGACTCTGGTATACATAATGCTGTGAAGTATATTAACTGTAACAACCAAGAATAACAAATCATGTTCCCAAATAAGTATCCCTATCTCACCAATTATAGGCATATAATACTAGACAAAATTCAAAAGTCAAAATAAAAAATATGATGACATTGTTTGAACATTTTTTCCAAAGGATTCCCATTAACTTTTAGGTCATTGCTTTCCATCTATTGTTTTTAGAAGGCAAAGCTGCAAGAAACAAAAGGAAGGAGGCAGTTGCCAACACCATCAAAATTTGTCCAATTGTTGCTTTTACCAACACATTAAGAAGTCATGCAAAGGAGTTGAATATGCACCCTGCAAATGATCTATTTTTGTGTACTTCATAAGCAGGCAGGGAAGAAAACTTTACCATCTTAAAAAAAACAAAAAAAACAAAAAACAAAAAACATTCGGCCAAGGAAAGACTTACATACCTCTGGAATGTTCATATTCACTACGACCACAACAATACAGCCATCAGCTCCAAGTGTTTGAACAAAGGATTAGGCGGGAGAGAACACTATCAAAGTTGAAGGCACATTAATGTTGAGGGATCTATGCAACTAAAAACAGTGTTAAAAAATGATATAGTGTTAAAAGTCTACCCATGCAGGATGCAAATTAACAGAAAGAACAAAACAATATCCATGGCCTTCTTTATATATGACAGTATTGTAGCTTTAGTATTAGGACAGATAGCCAACCTTCTACATCCAATGAAATAACATGCAAAAGCAGATAGCTATGCACTTGGGTTCCTCTACACTTTACACCTTTTATAGTGCAGATCCACAAGTGCAATTTTGTTTTCTCTCACTAACTGATATAAAACTGAAAACTAGCAAATACATGTCCCTTCAGTGATCAACATCAAGTGACAGATAGCAAAGACTGGAGATGTGTGCTTTATATCTCTTACAACTTCTGGTCCATGTTTTCGTTAGAGCAAGCCCAGAAATTAAGGTTGCCTTACCTTTTTAGGTTCACACATCTTCATAATTTGGGCATTAACAGCCCAGTGCTAAAAGCTGTAAGCAACACAAACATTCACATGAAATTCCTGTAATCTTTAACTTAAACAACCTGAGGACTACCCTGCTGGACATATTACCAGTTTGCATCGACTGTGAACTTGCTTCTTATTGGCAACTTAAGAGGAGCATCCATATCATTCTTTTTGTTTTTACTCTTCTAAGTGTTTCCTTTGACATTTCCTCAACAAATATTTGCCAAATTAAGCTTTCTCCCTTTCCATTTTGGTCAACCCCTTGACAGTTTTCCGATAGAAACTTTTGGGAAGGAGTATTACGAAACTTTATTGTTGTAAATGAACTGCAAACCCCAGATCAACATATGCAGTCAGCAAAAGACAGTGAGCAAAATAAAAGTGAAACACCTAGTACTGTTGTGCATCCTATAAATTTCAGAAGCAACAAGATTGAATATGTCAGCCAAGAAATTGGCTACATTGTGTGATCATAGTTGAATTGAAGTAAAATCATGGCCTAAGTAAATGTATTTTCTTTCATTACAAGAAGAATAATTTTCAATAGTAATCCTGCCTCTGCTCTCTTGGCACCATATCCAGAGGAATTTGTTAACTAAAAATAATGGCCTGGAAATACAGATTTCAGACTTATAAAGAGTTTTATCAGAAATTAGGACATTTCAAAGGAAACAGAGTTCAAGGGCAGCAAGGGAATATTACCTAGGCATCTGAGAGGGCATACAATCTCCAAAAACTCCAGGAAGTTTGATGCCTTGTGAGTCAGAAATGAAAAATATAAACTGATAACAGATGTGAGGATGAGAGGAAGAGACTATTCCCAATGTATATACCAAAATAAGGTGAAGGTCTTCTTCCAACTCCAGATAGATTTTCATTTTCATACTGCACTCCAACCAACTCTTTTTTTCACTTCCCTTTCCTTCATAACATTCCGCACATATTCTACCTCATCCCACAAACCCACAGTACTATACAGGTCTGAAATTACTACATAATAGCCATCATTTCCAGGGTCAGATTCAATAGCATGCTTTGCAATCCTTATTCCCATCTTGATATCATTATGAAATTTGCAAGCACTTAATAAGGTGCCCCACAAACCAGCATCTGGAGGAATAGGCATTGACAATATTACATTTTCAGCCTCAAGTAGACTGCCTGCACGACCCAGAAGATCTACCATACAGGCATAGTGCTTTATCGTGGGTTTCAGAGAATAATTAATCATTCAAGAGAAAAGAGATTTGACTTTGTCAACCAATCCTGCATGACTACAAGCTGAAAACAGAGCCAGAAAGGTGAGTTCATTTGGTTTGACTTTTGTTTGTTCCATCTGATAAAAATCTCAATAGCAGCTTTTACATCTCCATGCATTCCATATCCTGAGATCATCACATTATAAGCAATAGCATCTTTTTTACTGATGGAGTCAAATATTACTTTTGCCTTGTCAAGTTGTCCACATTTCGCATACATGTCCACTAGTGCAGTACTTACTGATAAACTACATTCAAATCCTACTTCCTTAATATAATTATGAATCGCTTGTCCTTTCTCCAAATACGCTATTTGGGAGCAAGCAGATATCAAAGTTACCAGTGTAGCTGTGCTAGGCTTGATGCCTTCTGAAACCATTTCATCAAAGAGGGCTAAAGCCTCTAAAGGTTTTCTATTATGAGTGTAAGATGATATCAATGCATTCCATGTGACTGTATCCTTCTGCACCCCGTGGAATACCCTTCGTGCAACAATTAGCTTCCCACATTTACCATACCTGTTTATGAGAGCATTTGAAACAGAAACACTCACATTTAGCAGAATTTTAATAGCATGGCAATGAAGTGATTGACCCAAAATTGTTTCATCCAATCGACAGCATGATGAAATCACAGATATCAAACAGTTTATATCAGATTTGATTCCCTGATGTTGCATTTGTCTAAACATTTCAATGCATTTATTATCTTGTCTTGCCTTGCCAAAACCAGCAACTATAAGGTTCCACGACTCATCATCCATTATAAACCCTCCATCAAACAGCTTTTCTGCCAGAACTAGGAGTCCACACTTGCAATACATGGACAACAAACCATTGTGAACCATTTGATTAACTTCGTAGTTTCTCCTCAAAATGAAGGCGTGAAAAGCCTTCCCGTCAAATATCCTTGTGCAAACGGTAAAACCTGATAGCACACAACTAATCAAAATCCCATCTGGATATACCCCAGCATCTAACATTTCCAAAAACATATGAATGCATTCATCAAGACGCTCCATTTTCACGTTAAGACCAATTATTGATGTCCATGACAAAAGATCCTTATCCACAACTTCCGAAAATGCGAGAATTGCTTCTTCAAGAGTCCCACACTTGGAATACATAGACAAAATGGACAATTGAACAGCCTGAGGATAACCAACTCCAGATTTCACCATCAACCCATGTAAGCACCTTCCCTCTGCTAATAAATTCAAATTTCCACAAGCTTGCAACCCACCTTCCAATATCCGAAAATTGGGCCTCTCATCATCCCCACCAATCCTTTGCATCTCACGAACACATTCCAACCCTTTTTCACTGTCCCCGTTCTACACATACCCAATGACAAGTGCAGTCCATGCAACCACATCTCTTTCCAGGATTTCACCAAACACAGAAGAGGCATCTTCCGTATGCCCACATTTTGCATACATATACACGAACGATGATCCAACCGCAGATCTCCCGTGAAAAAGATTCAACTTTGACACTAACCCATAAAATTCCATCCCAGTTTTAACTCTCCCAAGTTCAGCACAAGCAGAAACAAGCATTGGAACAGTAAATTGACTAGGGGCAACGCCCGAAATTCGCATTTGGCGGAACAAGTGAAGGGCTTGTATATAGTTTCCATTCGAGAAATGGGCTTTTATAATTGAATTCCAAAGAAAAGTGTCTCTAAATTTGATTGAATCAAAGATTTTGGTGGAGCAACTGGCTGGTTGACAGTAGCATAGAGAGAGATTAGCTTTGATGCTACAAACGGATTGCTTGCCTGGCCAATTGTGACAATGCATGCATGGGATTTGAGAATTGATTTAAGGTCCAATAATTGGCTGGAGAAGAAAGAATTTATCAGGCGGTTAAGGTAGTTAGATATAATGTGAGGGGTTGTAGCGCAATAGAAGCGTTTGTAGACAAGGGAGAATTTAGATTTGGGCATGGAGCTTCCACTGGAAACGCATAGAGAAACTAGACAAAAAAGCATACAAAGGTTTAACTACGCCTAGCCCTATTCTACGTTTTCTCTTTTTTATCTCCCCACCCACACAGCTCCTGGGAGGAAACTATAAATTAAATTATACTGGGTTACTAGATTAAAAAGTTAGCAGAATTAATAAAATTCCTACCCTTCATTTGCTAAATATTGCGTATTCGAAGGAAAAAAATTACTAAATTATTACTTAATAATTATACATTTTTTTAACTTTATAATCCTCTGTAAGACTCGTAGAATATGTAATTCCTTTGTTTAATCTAACAAAATATAGTTTAGTATCACAAATAAAAGAGGCTGATGAGTTTGGTTGATTAATTGCTTATTCGCTGAAATCTTGTCCTTCCACAATGCCAAGTGCTTCCACTTAGTGAGAGAATAAGCTGGAAATTTTGGTAGAAGATTGGAAGAAACTCAATTTGTTTTACATTTCACTTTGTTTTTTACAATATTTTCATAATCGAACCGGTCATCAAATCGAAAAATTTATTGATTCATAGTTTAATGGTCCAATCATAATTAAATCGTAATTGAACCGGTAATATTATAATTTAAAATTTAAAAATATAATTATTGTTTAAAAATTAAATAATAATATAGTGTAATTTAAGTACATAAAGATATAAATATTCAAATTCATGATTAAAAGTAGTCATTTTTAATTTATAACTAATAATCTAACACATTAAAGTAGTTTATTGAATTATATAATTTAATTTACCTCTAAAAATTATAAAATTTGGCTCAAATTTTTTTTTTTTATAACTTACCAATTCAATGTTGGACCGATTGGACTAGTCGGTCCAACACAACTTGAAGAAACCAGTACAATTTTGAAAGAAACCGACTGGAATGTTAAGACCAAACCGATAGAGACACCAGTCTACGGTTGGATCGGTTAGATCGACCAATCCGGTCCGATCCCAAAAACCATAATTTTTTATATTCATTTTGATGTATAATTACTCTTATCTTATATTTAATATTCACAAAATTTTATTCTTATATACAATATTCACGGAATAATACTCTTTTTCTTTTATGTTCCAGATCTATCCAATTTAATTGAACATAGGATATCGAATGAAAGGATTAGATCATTCAAATAACGTAGTAGATTAATTTTCTAAAGGCTTTTTTTTTCGAAATTTTATAAAGTTGAAAATGCATAAGGTAAATCGGTAGGAACATTAACGCAAGTAAAAATAAAAATCTATAATCTTAATTAAACTAGATTGCATAGGGCATCCAAGAGCCAGATGCGTTGTAGTCTAGATGGTTAGGATGCTCGGCTCTCACCCGAGAGACCCGGGTTCGAGTCCCGGCAACGGAATTTTTTGTCCTTTCTGTCCTTTGCCTGATAAGACACAAGTTAAACATACACCGACAGAATCTCTATAGATGACAAAAAATAAGTATTATTATATTTTTATATGCTAACATTTTCTTTCGTTATATTGTAAGAGTGCATAAATATTTTTGATCAAAGTTGTTATACCAACAAAAAGAAAAAATTATTACTTTGTGATAGTTTAAAATTTCTTGTTATGTTTATCATTTGAATAACTATTTATAAGCAATGATTTTTATTAAAGAAAAGTAAAAGACAAATTATTAATATGATCTCAGTTATAATTTAAAATTTTTTTCTACTTTTAGTAAGTACATAGAGTATTCCTCACTCCTTTGCACTTTTAATTTGATCCACTAAACATTGTCCTAAAAAAAGTAAAAAGTAAAAATTGTTATAAAATTAGGGTAGTGTTAGAATAAAATCTTCACACTACACACTAATAAAACTCTAACTATTTTGCACAAGAATTTCTCTTTTTCTTTTCTCTCACAATTTTCTCTAATCTTTCTTTCACTAATCTTTCTTTCACAAAATAATGGTGTGTTACAAGCTTAGAGAATAGCTCTATTTATAGAGCTCTAATTAGTGGATTACATCATGGCATACATCATCTTCCACTAATCTTAATTAGTGGTGTCTCCACTAAATGGTGGACATCCATAAAAATCTTCTAATAATTCACATAAATCCATAATTAGTGGAGCCTCCACTAATTAATAAAGATTCCAATAATTCATAATACTCCCCCTTGGATGTCCATCCATTACATAAAGAATATATCTCGTTAAAACCTTACTAGATAAAAACCCAGTGGGAAAAAAATCTAGTGAAGGAAAAAGAGTACACTATTCTATATGTCCATTTATTACTCCCCCTGATGAGATGATTCCTTTAAATCTTTAAACCGACGCATACCGATTTTATATCTCAACTTTTCAAATGTTGCAGATCGGTAAAGTCTTCGTGAAAATATCTCGCGAGGTTATCACATGACCGAATTTGTAGCACATCAATTTCACCTTTCTTCTGGAGTTCATGAGTAAAGAAGAATTTTGGTGAAATATGTTTTGTCCGATCTCCTTTAATATATCCTCCTCGTAATTGAGCTATGCAAGCTGCATTGTCTTCATAAAGAGGAGTTGGTATACCTTTGATTGATGATAATCCACAACTTTCTCGGATATAATGAATCATGGATCTTAGCCATACACATTCTCGACTTACTTCATGAATGGCTATAATTTCAAAGATGATTTGAAGAAGTAGTCGCTATAGATTGTTTCGTAGAACGCCATGATATAGCAAGTATTTCCACATGTAAATAGATAACTCGTTTGAGAACGTGCTTTATGTGGATCAGATAAATAACCAAAGATCCGCATAACCTATCAATGTTGGACTGGTTTTATTTGAATAAAATAATCCGAGATCAATTGTACCTTGGAGATATCGAATGACTTGTTTAATTCCATTCCAATGTCGTCGTGTTGGTGAAGAACTAAATCTTGCTAATAAATTGACAAGCAAAAGCAATATCAGTGTCGTGTATTATTAGCAAGATACATCAATGCACCAATTGCACTCGAGATATGGTACTTCAGGACCAAGGAGTTCTTCATCATTTTCTTGAGGTCGGAAAGGATCTTTATCCACATTTAATGATCGCACGATCATTGGAATACTCAATGGATGTGCTTTGTCCATGTAAAATCTTTTTAGCACTTTTGTCGTATATGTTGATTGATGAATAAATGTTCCACTCTCCAAATGTTCAATTTGTAAACCAAGGCAAAATTTGGTTTTACCAAAATCCTTGATTTCGAATTCTCTTTTTAAATAATCAATTGTTTCTTGGAGCTCTTCAGAGTTCCAATAAGATTAATATCATCAACATATATAGCTAATATCACAAATTTAGAACCAGCATTTCTTAATAAAAACGCATGGACATACCTGGTCATTTTTAAATCCCGCTTTCAATAAATATTCACTAAGACGTGTAAACCACATGCGCCAGATTGCTTCAGGCCATATAATGATTTCGCAACTTGATGGAGTAATTTTCACGAGGATAATGTTTATATGCTTCATGCATATGAAATCCTTCGGGGATTTTCATGTAAACATCATTTTCTAAATTTCCATACAAGTAAGCAAGTGACAACATCTAATAGGCGCATATCTATCTTTTCATGTATCGCCAAACCGATAAGATATCTGAGTGTAATAGCATCAACAACAGGAGAATAAGTTTCATCATAATCAATACCTGGTCTTTGTGAAAAACCTTGGGATACTAATCGCACTTTATATCGAACGATTTCACTCTTTTCATTGCGCTTTCGCACAAATATCCATTTGTAGCCAACAGGTTTTATACCTTCCGGTGTTCGGACCTGCAGTCCGAAGACTTCACGTTTTGCCGTTGCATTTAACTCCGATTGAATCGCATCTTTCCATTGCAACCAATCTTTTCTATGCCGACATTCATCAATCGATATTGGTTCAGGATCATCATTATCCTGTGTAACATCAAGAGATATATTGTATGCAAATATATTATCAATAACAGTTTCTATCCGATTCCAACTTCTACCGGAAGTGGTATAATTGATAGAAATTTCAGTGTTACTTTCATCAACTTCTGGTTCTTTGTCATCAATTCTCTTCTTGGTCTTTATCATTTTTTTCTTCAATATGATCTTCTGGATCATTTAATCCTCTTTTCTTTCAAGGATTTTTATCTTTAGAACCAAGAGGTCGTCCATGCTTCTGGCATGCTTTTGGCTCAGCAGCTATATGTAAAATCTTTTGTTCTGTTGGAACTTCAATTAGAATAGGAGCATTTATAACTGGCATATGCGATTTTGTTACTCTTCTAGAGTCAACAAAAGTGTCTGGCATTTGATTTGCAATGCTTTACAAATGAATTATCTTTTGAACTTCAAGTTCACACGCGCTTGTATGTGGATCAAGATAATTTAATGATGTTGTCCAATCACGATCTTTCTTGTACTGTTTCTATTCTCCCCCTAATTTAGGGAATAATGATTTCACAAGAGAATAAGAAAAGAAATATAAGAAAATGATGACAAGTAGGAAATGCCAAGAAAAATATCTCCTTTTTTTTTTTCACTCTTCCCGGTACCGACTTTTCCTCTTCCTCTCTTGTCTTTTCTTCTCCTCCGACCCTCTACCTACCATCTACCTC
Source organism: Voacanga thouarsii (assembly GCA_026120185.1). Classification (NCBI taxonomy): domain Eukaryota; kingdom Viridiplantae; phylum Streptophyta; class Magnoliopsida; order Gentianales; family Apocynaceae; genus Voacanga; species Voacanga thouarsii. Next base: position 239,931 of record JANUWF010001704.1, read on the forward strand.
TTCTTCTTCCTCATACAGATATATATATAAATATGTATCGATATATATATCAGTCATCAGTCATTAGTAAACATCAAAAACAAAAATCACAAAGCAGATATGGAGACTCGTAATTCATTTGAGACATGGTCAAATTTTGACTTAGTTTCTGCAGCAGATGTTGATGTATTTTCATTTCCAAACCAACCGCTTCTGCCTAATTCGAACACAGAAGATTTTGATATGTTTTCCTTTCCAAACCAACCGCTTCTGCCTAATTCGAACGCAGAAGATTTTGATATGTTTTCCTTTCCAAACCAACCACTTCCTCCTAATTTCAGGTGAGATACCTTTGATGGCTTCCATTTGTTTTTAGTGTGCTTGATAATGAAATTAAACTCTCTTTTGGTTTGTTTTTTATGTAAATCAGTGGAAGTTTTGAACATACTGCTTTGGACCAAGTTGATCTGCCCCTACAAGAGACTGCTTTTGATACTGTTCCTCTTGATACTATTCCTTTGAATGAGGATATGCTTGTGCATGATCCTTTCTACTCTCTAATGGATTTTGAACAAAGCCGTAATATGTTTCCGAGTTATTATACATTTAAACATGGATTTTGAATGGTATTACCTTTACCGATATTATTTTCTTTTTCTAGGAGAAATAATGAGTGGTCTTGGCAACGAAGTCGGAGTAAGTACTCATGAAATGCATAATATCGAAGTTCAAGATATTATTGCAGACAAAATTCCTGGGGAGAAGAAGATGATTAAGAGGCGAGAGAGAGAAGAAGGGCAATAACTCTCAAACACTATCAAGAGAAACAATTTCGCAAGATTTTTACCTACCAATCATGAGCGCAGCCAAAGAACCGAATATTGGCATAACCCGTCTCAAGAAAAGATGTAGGGAGTTAGGAATTCGTCGATGGCCTCACAGAAATTGGTGAGCTTGGAGACCATAATCAAGAATGTTCAAGTTCTCTCTCATACATACTTATAATTTGTAAGTATGAAACTATGAAAGATTTATAAGTAAATAACCGATGATATCACTTCGATTTACAGGATATGCAAAATAAAGAAAAAGGAGGACATATGGTCGAGAAGAAATTACAAGAAGCCATTGCGATATCGGAATGTGAAAAACAGCTTGGTGGAAGAAAGTCCTAATACGCAGTTAGAGGACCAAACACAGAAATTGAGACAAGCATGCTTCAAGGCCAAATATAATAAGAAATATAATAAACTTAAGGAGATCATAAAATCTCAAGACTCATTTCGCAGATAATTTTACGGCTAATTCGTTGCTAGTCTCGATGCTCGGCTCAAAAGGGAAAGAAAAGGAGGAGGATGTCGAAAAAGAGGAGTTGAAGTCCATAATTACTAATTGTTTGTCGTCCTCTAATGTAAATATTGAAAAAGAACAATTACAAACCTTCATCTTACATTTGTCACTCAATTACAAAAGAGCAACTATAAGCATGTATCATCAAGTTCATATAAACACTAGTGATATGAATAAAAGATGTGATGCTTATTATTAATGGAAATATCTTTTTCCCTTATTATCTTTTCTGTTCCACTTCGGTGGCCAGTATTTCTCCGTGATAAGGGAAATATCGAGTGTGTCCATGACCATAACCACGGCCACCGCCACAACTACGACTATAACGATGGCTTCTACTGGAGCCAACAGACATTCACTTGGGAGTCGTCGTTGAGCCAGCTTCATCCGGCTTCATGATTTCTCAATAATAACTCATGTTAAAGTTGTCAATTTTGGATACCCTTTTTCTCGATATTGTTATCGTAGAACATGAAAAGTGGAGAATGTCTTCTCCAATATAACTTCATCGATAACTTTTTCTCCGTAAAATTTTTAACTAAGATGTAGTTTTATACATCACGGAGTTCACGGTTTTACAATCTTGCAACTTCGAGTGCAACCATTCATACCGTGCGATAGGTAGGACGACCATCTTCAGGTGGTCAAATCTTTCTTTTTATCCACATGACATATGGATCTCCTTTTTTTTTAGCATTTAGATGCATTTTTATATGACATATAAAATTTTTTTTTTCAGAAATATCAAGGGCTACAAATTCGAATTTAGCGAGATCAATAAATGCGTACCTGTCTTCTGGCTTTAATAACTAGCAGAGACTCGTGCTGATAACGTGTTATAAAATTAGGGTAGTGTTAGAATAAAATCTTCACACTACACACTAATAAAACTCTAACTATTTTGCACAAGAATTTCTCTCTTTCTTTTCTCTCACAATTTTCTCTAATCTTTCTTTCACTAATCTTTCTTTCACAAAATAATGGTGTGTTACAAGCTTAGAGAATAACTCTATTTATAGAGCTCTAATTAGTGGATTACATCATGACATACATCATCTTCCACTAATCTTAATTAGTGGTGTCTCCACTAAATGGTGGACATCCATAAAAATCTTCTAATAATTCACATAAATCCATAATTAGTGGAGCATCCACTAATTAATAAAGATTCCAATAATTCATAATAAAAATTATATATTGTGAGATATATATTTCTATTTTTATTAAGTTTTAATCATTCTTCATCCCTTATCCACTAAACTTTACCTTAAAAAGGTAAAAGAACAAATTATATTGCCGGTATAACTTTTGCATAGGATGAAAGACTCGACTCTACAGAAGTATTTCATCCATTCTTTCTGTAACGTGGTTTCCTTTTTCCTTTAGTTAACCTTCTTGGAAAAAAATGAAAAGTAGCTTTCAAAAATTTACTCACTATTAAAAAAAAATTCCTCACTATTATCAAACTCTATAGGAGGCACTGATGTAACCCTTCACTCAATATGTCTCCACACCCCCCCCCCCGCGCCACCTTCCCACGCCGCCCAGCCTGGGTCGTTCGTGTCACCCTGGGGCTAGTGCTGATCCATTAAGACCCAGCTCAAATAAGCACTATAATTAAAGCTATGGTTTTGTCTAATCTTTTTAAAATTCGAGATGTGAATCGAATTTATTTTGGAGGAACTAAATTCACAATCTTCTAACTTAAATATACACCTTTATTTATTATTATTTATTATTTATTAATATTAATTAATTAAATAAATATGTCATTTTCTTCTAATTTTAAAATCTTTTTTTTTATTTTTAAATTTTAAACAAAATTATATCTTTTGAGTAAATATTAAATTAATTTAAATATATAAAATAATATACAAATTAAATTGTTAAAAATAAAATTAATAACTTGTACAATAATTAAAATTCATACATTTATCATACATTGAAAACCTTATTTCTTCTTATTTCTCTTTCATACTTTGTGAATCTTGTAAAAGTATAAAGTAAGTATAATGTAGAGTTTTATTTGATTAAAAAAATATTAATTTATTTGTTCTTAAAACTATATATGTTGTTAATAGATTAAAATATTAATAGAATAGAACATTTATAAATTATTTATTTATTTGTTCTTAATGTGTCTCTTCAACAGTCTAAATAGACTGTTAAATAATTTTTAGATAAAAAATGAGCACATTTGTCTCATTGATAAATATTATAGCAATAGATAGAAGTGTCAATTTAGATTGGAGATGGGCATATTTAGCTTTTCCTAAATTATTTATCTAATTAAAATTCGATTAATAAACTGAAAATAAATATGAATCAAACTTTAGATTTATCCAATTAATTAAAAGGATTTGTATTACTAACTAATTGAACTTGTTACTTTGTTGTCGCCCTTTATAACTCATTCTTAATTTAAGTAAAATTGTATAATCTTGCAAAAAAAATAAAATAATATTTCTCATAATAAATAGTTAGTGTTTCATTATTGATAAAATTCTTGTATTATTTGGTGCATGTTGTGAAATTAGTGGAAGCTTTACTAATTTTATTAGTGGATATGAATGTCCACCATCAAGAGTTAGTGGAGACACCACTAATACATATAGTGGAAGATGATGCATTCCACTAATAGAGTTCTATAAATAGAGCTCTTCTCAAAACTTGAGAAATATACTATTTTGTGAGAGAAAATAAAGAGAGAAGTTTAAAAAAATTATTATGCAAATAATAGTTAGAGATCTATTGTGTGTAGATTCTATTCTAACATTATCAAAATTTCATAATACGTTATCAGCACGAGTCTTTGCCATTACAAAAGGCAAAAGACAGGTATGCATTTATTGATCCCTATGGCTAACCTTATTAAATTCGAATTTGTAACCCTTTATATTTTTTGAAAAAATTATATATCATAGGTTCTCGATGCAGAAATGCATCTAAATACTGAAGGCCTTAGTGAAATTATTAAAGAAAACAATAGTGTATCTACACAACAAAAGGCCAAAGCTTTGATTTTTATCTGTCGTCATCTCGATGAAAATTTGAAAATGAAATATCTTACCGAAAAAGATCCATATGTCCTGTGGATAAATTTAAAAGAAAGATTTAACCACCCGAAGATAGTCATACTACCAACTGTAAGGTATGAATGGTTACACATGAGGTTGCAAGATTTTAAAACGGTAAATGAATATAACTTTGTCATGTATAAAATTACATCTCAATTAAAATTATGCGGAGAAAAAGTTACTGATGAATATATGCTGAAGAAGATATTCTCCACCTTTCATACCTTAAATATTGTCCTGCAACAACAATATTGAAAAAAATGTTATATAAAATTTACTGATTTAATTACTGCCCTCCTCATTACAAAGAAAAATAATGAGTTATTATTGAAAAATCATGAAGTCAGACCTACTGGCTCAACAGCACTCCCAGAAATGAATGTTGTTGGCCCCAACAGAAGCCATAGTCGTAATCGTAGTCGTAGTTGTGGTCGTAGTCGTGGCCGTAGTTATGGTCGTGGACACGCTCAATATTTTTTTTATTGCAATAATAATTAAGTTGTAAGAAATACTAACTATCTAAAGTGGGAAAGAAAAGATAATAAGGGGAGAAAAAAAAGAAATGCAAGAAAATTATGAGAATAAGTGTTATAGATGTCGTATGAAAGGTCATTGGTCGTGTAACTGTTGTATGGTCAAATATTTAGTAGAATTATATCAAATTTCACTGAAAAATAAAAATAAAAATGTTGAAACAAAATTTTCTCAACAACCAATGAATGAGGCCGACGGCGATGATATTGATCCAGAAAATTTTAATATCAATATTACCCATATGGATGTATCTGATTTTTTCGAACACCCAAATGGTAGCATAGACCATTTAATTGGTAATGGTAGTATTCAGAAGAACTAATATATAACCTTAATATTTTTTTCATTATATTTTAATAATATTTACGTTTGCATATACATATTTGTTCAGATGGCTATTGTTCATGATGATGTATGTATTATTGATAGTAGAACTATACACACCATACTAAAAAATGAGAAATATTTTTTTTATCTCAAAATGAGAGAAATAAATATTTATACTATAAACGGTAGTATAAATTTGATTGAAGGCTTCAGAAGAGCTAGCATATTGTTGCCCGAAGGAACAATAATTAATATTGATAAAGCACTATTTTCCTCAAAATCCAGAAGAAATTTATTGAGTTTTAAAGATATTCGCAAAAATGGATATCATGTTGAAATACATGAGGAAAATGGTATTGAGTATTTTTATATTACTCGAATTAATTTAGGTAAGAAATCTATATTAGAAAAACTACCATATTTTTCTACTGGTTTATATTTTACAAAAAAATATATACAATTGAAATTCATCATCTAGTAAACTATAAGGTAACTAGTCTTACTACTTTTAGCATTTGGTATGACCGGTTGGGTCATCTGAGATCTACCATGATGAGAAGAATAATTAAGAATACACATGGTCATCCATTAAAAAATAAAAAGATATTGACATCAGAAAAATTCTCTTATGCTGCATGTTCCCTAAGAAAATTAATTATTAGACCATCACCAATAAAATTAGGAGTTGAAAGTCCTACATTTCTTGAACGGATTCACGAAGACATTTGTGGACCTATTTATCCACCATGTGAGCCGTTTAGATATTTTATAGTCTTAATTGATGCATCATCGCGATGGTCACACGTGTGTTTATTATCTACTCACAACCTGGTGTTTACGAGATTACTTGCTCAAATAATCAAATTACGAGCACAATTTCCTGACCACTAAATTAAAAATATCCGTTTAGAGAATGCTGGTGAATTTTCATCAAATGCTTTTGATGCATATTGTATGTCAATTGGGATTAATGTTGAACATCCTGTAACTCATGTTCATACACAAAATAGTCTTACTGAATCTTTTATTAAAATATTACAATTAATTATTAGACCATTATTAATGAAAAACAAATCTCCCAACATCTGTCTGGGGACATGCTATTTTATATGTTGCAACACTTGTACATATAAGGCCAATTAGTTATCATAAATTCTTTACTTTGCAATTAGCTTTTAATTTATAACCAAATATTACTTATTTAAGAATTTTTTGGTGTGCTATATATGTTCCAATTGCACTAAACCAACGTACAAAGATAGGTCCTTAAAGAAGAAAAGGGATATACGTTGGATATGATTCTCTCTCTATTATCAGGTATGTTGAACCCCTGACAGGAGATGTATTCACAATAAAATTTACTGATTGTTATTTTGATAAATCATTATTTCCTAAATTAGGGGAAGAATATAAATAGCATAAAAAAAAATCTTACTTGGATAACATCATTAAATTATCTTAATCCGTGCACAAATGCGTGTGAACTTGAAGTTCAAAAGATAATTCATTTGCAAAGCATTGCAAATCAAATGTCAGACGCTTTTGTTGACTCCAAAAGAGTAATAAAATCGCATATTCCAACTATAAATGTTCCTATTCGAATTGAAGTTCCAACAAAACAAAAGATTATACCTATAGCTGCTGAGTCAAAAGCACGTTAGAAGCGTGGCTGACCTCTTAGTTCTAAAGATAAAAATTCTTGAAAGAAAAGAGTATTAAATGATCCAGATAATCATATTGAAGAAAATAATGATAAACACCAAGAGAGAATTGATGATAAAGAACCAGAAGTTGATGAAAGTAACACTGAAATTTCTATCAATTATACCACTTTCAGTAGAAGTTGGAATTAGATAGAAACAATTGTTGATAATATATTTGCATACAATATATCTCTTGATATTACACAAGATAATGATGATCTTGAACCAATATCAGTTGATGAATGTCAGTATAGAAAAGATTGTCTACAATGGAAATATGCGATTCAAGCAGAAGTAAATATACTGACAAAATATGAAGTCTTCGGACCTCAGTCCGAATACTAGAAGATGTAAAACCTGTTAGTTACAAATGAATATTTGTGCGAAAGTGTAATAAAAATAATAAAATCGTACGATATAAAGTACAGTTAGTAGTCTAAGATTTTTCACAAAAACCAGATATTAATTATGATGAAACTTATTCTCCTATTATTGATGCTATTATACTTTGATATCTTATCAGTTTTTGCAGTACATGAAAAGATAGATATGCGCTTATTAGATGTTGTCACCGCTTACTTATATAAAAATTTAGAAAATGATGTTTACATGAAAATCCCCAAAGGATTTTGCATGCCCGAAGCATATAAACATTATCTTCATGAAAATTACTTTATCAAATTGTAAAAATTATTATATGGCCTGAAGTAATTTGGGCACATGTAGTTCAATCGTCTTAGTGAATATTTATTGAAAGCGGGATTTAAAAATGATCAGTATGTTCATGTATTTTTATTAAAAAAATTTGTTCGAAATTTGTGATAGTAGCTATATATATTGATGATATTAATCTTATTGAAATTCCAGAAGAGTTCCAATAAATAATTGATTATTTAAAAAGAGAATTCGAAATTAAGAATTTTGGTAAAACTAAATTTTGCCTTGATTTACAAATTGAACATTTGAAAATCGAACATTTATTCATCAATCAATATATATAGCAAAAGTTTTAAAAAGATTTTACATGGACAAAGTACATCCATTGAGTATTCCAATGATCGTCCGGTCATTAAATGTGAATAAAGATCCTTTCCGACCTCAAGAAGATGATGAAGAACTCCTTGATCTTGAAGTATCATATCTTAGTGCAATTGGTGCATTTGATATATCTTACTAATAATACACGACCTGCTATTCATTTGGTGTCAATTTATTATAAGATTCAGTTCTTCACCAACACGACAACATTGGAATGGAATTAAACAAGTCCTTCGATATCTCCAAAGTATAATTAATCTCGAATTATTTTATTTAAATAAAATCAGCTCAATATTGATAGGTTATGCAGATGCTGGCTATTTATTTGATCCATATAAAACACGTTCTCAACGGGTTATCTATTTACATGTGGAAATATGGCTATATCATGGTATTCTACAAAATAATTTATAGCAATTACTTCTTCAAATTATATTGAAATTATAGCCATTCATGAAGCAAGTCGAGAATGTGTATGATTAAGATCAGTGATTCATTATATCCGAGAAAGTTATGGATTATCATCTATAAGAGATATTCCAGCTCTTCTTTATGAAGACAATGCAATTTGCACAGTTTAATTACGGAAAGAATATATTAAAGGAGATCAGACAAAATATATTTCACTAAAATTCTTCTTTACTCATGAATTTCAAAAGAAATGTGAAACTTATGTACTAGAAATTTGGTCATGTGACAACCTGACAGATATTTTCTCAAAAACTTTACCGACTGCAACATTTGAGAAGTTGAGATATAAAATCGATATGCGTCGATTCAAAAATTTAAAGGAATAATCTTATTAGGTGGAGTAATAAGCATATATATAAAATAGTGTAATATTTTTCCTTTACTAGATTTTTTTTTCTACTGAATTTTTATCTAGTAAGGTTTTAACGAGGCATATTATTTATGTAATGAATATTCAAAGGGGAGTGTAGTGAAATTAGTGGAAGCTCCACTAATTCTATTAGTGAATATAAATGTCCATCATTAAGAGTTAGTGGAGACACTACTAATACATATTAGTGGAAGATAATGCATTCCACTAATAGAGCTCTTCTCCAAGTTTGAAAAATATACTATTTTGTGAAAGAAAAAAAAAAGAGAGAAATTTGAAGAAATTCTTGTGTAAATAATAGTTAAAGATTTATTGTGTATAAATTTTATTCTAACACTATAAAAATTTCTTAACAGTGCATTTCCCTTTCAAGTTGTTGACAAAGATAGACTTAAAGATAAATAAATATAGACCAAATTAATGTCCTTCAAAGCAACATAGCCACAATCTTACAATTTTTTATTCAATATTTTTCAAAAAGAAAAAGAAAATATCTATAGATTACATTAATTACCTAGATTTTCTTTTCTTTTTTTTTATTTATCATTTTTAGAAGTGACTCTGTTTGGCTTTTTGTTTTCATCCTTCTTTACCATTTGTCTTAATATGCGGGCAGTTTCACAATTTAATATCACTTTTTGTCATGTTTTTATTTCGTTTCCTTCAAGGCCTTATCAATATTTTACCCCCAACCCTCCCTTTAAAAAAAAAAATAATAAAACTTATAAACTATTATAAAATTTGGATGGTGTTAGAATAAAATCTACACACTACACACTAATAAAACTTTAACTATTTTTGTACAATAATTTCTTCAAACTTCTCTCTTTCTTTTTTTCACAATTTTCTCTCAATTCTTTCACAAAATGATGGTGTACTACAAGTTTAGAGAATAACTCTATTTATAGAGCTTTTAATTAGTGGAATACATTATCTTCCACTAATCTTAATTAGTGATGTCTCCACTAAATGATGGACATTCATAAAAATTCATAATTAGTGGAGCTTCCACTAATTCCCTAATAATTCACATAAATTCATAATTAATGGAGCTTTTAATAATTAGTGAAGTTTTCACTAATTTAATATATTTACAACACTCCCCCTTGAATGTCCATCCATTACATAAAGAATATGCCTCATTATAACCTTACTAGATAAAACCCAGTGGGAAAAAAAATATAGTGAAGGTAAAAGAGTACACTACTCTATATGTTTGTTTATTACTCCCCCTGATGAGATGATTCATTTAAATCTTTGAACCGACGCATACCAATTTTATGTCTCAACTTCTCAAATGTTGCAATCGGTAAAGTCTTCGTGAAAATATCTGCGAGGTTATCACATGACCGAATTTGTAGCACATCAATTTCACATTTCTTCTGGAGTTCATGAGTAAAGAAGAATTTTGCTGAAATATGTTTTGTCTGATCTCCTTTAATATATCCTCCTCGTATTTGAGCTATGCAAGCTACATTGTCTTCATAAAGAGGAGTTGGAATATCTCTGATAAATGATAATCCACAACTTTCTCGGATATCATGAATAATTGATTGTAATCATACACATTCTCTACTTGCTTCATGAATGGTTATACTTTCAGTATTATTTGAAGAAGTAGCTGCTTGGAGATATCAAAGGATTTGTTTAATTCCATTCTAATGTCGTCGTGTTGGTGAAGAACTAAATCTTGCTAATAAATTGACAGTAAATACAATATCAAGTCATGTATTGTTAGCAAGATACATCAATGCACCAATTACACTGAGATATGGTACTTCAGGACCAAAGAGTTCTTCATCATCTTATTGAGGTCAAAATCTTTCTTCACATCTAATGACTGGACGATCATTGGAATACTCAATGGATGTGCTTTGTCCATGTAAAAGCTTTTTAGAACTTTTGTTGCATATGTTGATTGATGAAACTTGCCAAATGTTCAATTTGTACATCAAGGCAAAATATAATTTTACCAACATCCTTGATGTCGAATAATCAATTGTTTCTTGGAGCTCTTTAGGAGTTCCAATAAGATTAATATCATCAACATATATCACAAATTTATAATCAGATTTCTTAATAAAAACACATGGACATACCTGGTCATTTTTAAATCTTGCTTTCAATAAATATTCACTAAGACGATTGAACCACATGCCCCCAAATTGTTTCAAGCCATATAATGATTTCTGCAACTTGATGAAGTAATTTTCACGAGGATAATGTTGATATGCTTCAGGCATATGAAATTCTTCGGAGATTTTCACGTAAATATCATTTTCTAAATTTTTATATAAGTAAGCAGTGACAACATCTAATAGACGCATATCTATCTTTTCATGTACTGCCAAACTGATAAGATATTGGAGTATAATAGTATCAACAACAGGAGAATAAGTTTCATCATAATCAATACCTGGTCTTTGTGAAAAACCTTGGGTTACTAACCGTGCTTTATAGCGTACGATTTCATTTTGCATTTTCGCAAAAATATCCATTTGTAACTAACAGGTTTTATACCTTCTGGTGTTCAGACTGCAGGTCCGAAGACTTTACGTTGTGTCAGTGCATTTAACTCCGATTGAATCGCATCTTTCTATTGTAGTCAATCTTTTCTATGCCGACATTCATCAACTGTTATTGGTTCAGGATCATCATTATCCTGTATAACATCAATAGATATATTGTATGCAAATATATTATCAATACCAGTTTCTATCCGATTCCAACTTTTACCGAAAGCAGTATAATTGATAGAAATTTCAGTGTTACTTTCATCTGGTTCTTTGTCATCAGTTTTCTCTTGGTCTTTATTATTCTTTTCTTCAATATGATCTTCTGGATCATTTAATCCTCTCTTCTTTTGAGGATTTTTATCTTTAGAATCAAGAGGTCGGCCATACTTCTGGCATGCTTTTGGCTCAACAGCTATAGATATAATCTTTTGTTCTATTGGAACTGCAATTCGAATATGATCATTTATAGCTGGAATATGCGATTTTGTTACTCTTCTAGAGTCAACAAAAGCGTCTAGCATTTGATTTGTAATGCTTTACAAATAAATTATCTTTTGCATTTTAAGTTCACACGCGCTTATACGCGGATCAAGATAAATTAATGATGTTGTCCAATCAAGATCTTTCTTATCCTATTTCTGTTCTCCTCCTAATATAGGGAATAATGATTTCACAAGAGAATAAGGGAAAAGAAAAAGAAATGCAAGAACATGATGATAAGTAGGAAATGCCAAAAAAAAAAAAAAATCTTTTTCCGGTACCATCTTTTCCCCTTCCTCCTTATCTTTTCTTCTCCTCCGTCCCTCCACCTATCATCTACCTCTTTTTCTTCCTCGTACAGATATATATATATATATATCTATATATATATATATGTGTGTGTGTGTGTGTGTGTGTGCGCGCGCGCGCGTGTATATCGATATATATCTCAATCATCAGCCATTAGTAAACATCAAAAAACAAAAATCACAAAGCAGATATGGAGACTCGTAATTCATTTCAAATTTTGATTTGGTTTCTAATGCAGAAGATTTTGATGTGTTTTCTTTTCTAAGCCAACCGCTTCCGCCTAATGTCAGGTCTAACGCAGAAGATTTTGATCTATTTTCCTTTCTAAGCCAATCGCTTTCGCCTAATTTTCCAAGCCAACTGCTTCCGCCTAATTTCAGGTGAGATACCTTTGAGGGTTTCCTTTTTTTTAGTGTGCTTAACAATGAAATAATGAAATTAAACTCTCTTTTGGTTTGTTGTGATGTAAATCAGTGGTAGTTCTAGATATACTGCTTTGGATTTTCAATTTGATCTACCCATTCAAGAGACTGCTTTTGATGTTGTTCCTCTGAATGAGGATGTGCTTGTGCATGATCCTTTCTACTCCCTAATGGATTTTGAACAAAGCCAGAATTTGGTTACAGGTTATCATACATTCAAACATGGATTTTGCATGGTATTACCTTTACTGATATTGTTTTTCCTTTCTAGGAGAAATAATGAGTAGTCTTGGCAACGAATTCGGAGTGAGGACCCATGAAATGCATAATATCGAAGTTTAAGATATTATTGCAGATGAAATTCCTATGGAGAATGAGAGGATTAGGAGGCAAAGAGAGGAGAAGGGCAATAGCTCCAAGACACTATCAAAAGAAACCATTTCGCAGTACTTTTACCTGCCAATCAAGAGTGCGGCCAAAGAACTGAATATTGGCTTAACCCTTCTCAAGAACGGATGTAGGGAGTTGGGAATTCGTCGATGGCCTCACAAGAAGTTGATAAGCTTGGAGATCATAATCAAGAATATTCAGATTCTCTCTCTCTCACACACACTTATAATTTGCTGAAACTATGAAATATTTATAAGTAAATAATGATTGGAATGAATGTATCTCCACCGATGATATCATTTTGATTTACAAGAGCGAAATAAAGATGAAGGAGGACATAAGTTAAGAGAAGCCATTGAGATACTGGAACGTGAGAAGAAGTTGGTGGAAGAAAGTCCTAATACGCAGTTGGAGGACCAAACACAGAAATTGAGACAAGCATGCTTCAAAGCCAAATATAATAAAAAACTTAAGGGAATGAGAAAATTCCAAGACTCATTGCGCAGTAACATCACGGCTAATTCTGCTGCTAGTCTAGATGCTGGCCTAAGGGAGAAGGAAGAGAAGGAGGATGCCGAAGAAGAGGAACTAAAATCCATAATTGCTACCTGTTTGTCTTCATCTAATGCAAATATGGAAAAAGAACAACTACAACCATTCATTCCCAATTTGTCAACTCAATTGAAAAAGAGTAACTACAAGCATGCATCATCAAGTTCATATGAACACCAATGAGATGAATAAAGGAAATGCAAGTGAACACAAGACTTATGATCAAGAGGAGATAGATTTTTTTTTTTTTCTGAACTGTTAGCAGAATATAGTATATATTGACATTTGAATGTAACATCTCAAATATGTGATACTTATTATTAATGGAATTATCATTTTCTCTTATTATCTTTTCTGTTCCACTTTAGGTAGCCAATATTGCTCTGTGTTAAGAGAAATATCGAGTGTGTCCATAACCATAACCACGACCACTGCCACAACTACGACTATAACGATGGCTTCTGCTAAAGCTAACAGCATTCACTTCTGAGAGTGCTGTTGAGCCAGTTGGTCTAGCTTCATGATTTTTTAATAATAACTCATTATTTTTCTCTGCAATGATGAGGACGGTAATTAAATATGTGTATATTCTTTTTCTCGATATTGTTACTGTAGACAATATTCGAGGCATGAAAGATGGAGAATGTCTTCTCCAATAAATATTTTCATCAGTAACTTTTTGTCCGCATAATTTTAATTGAGATGTAAGTTGATACATCGCGGAGCCATATTCATTCACGGTTTTAAAATTTTGCAACTTCAGGTGCAATCATTTATACCGTGTAGTTGATAATACGACCATCTTCATGTGGTCAAATTTAAATTGCCCACAAGACATATGGATCTTTTTTTTTTCTAGCATTTAGATGCATTTTTGTATGACATATAATTTTTTCAGCAATATCAAGAGTTACAAATTTGAGGTTAGCAAGGTTAATCATAGAGATTAATAAATACGTATCTGTCTTCTGACTTTAATAACGGCAGAGACTCATGCTGATAACGTGTTATAAAATTTGGATAGTGTTAGAATAAAATCTACACACTACAAACTAAGAAAACTCTAACTATTTTTGTACAAGAATTTCTTCAAACTTCTCTCTTTCTTTTTCTCAAATTTTTCTCTCAATTCTTTCACAAAATGATGGTGTACTACAAGATTAGAGAATAATTCTATTTATAGAGCTTTTAATTAGTGGAATATATCATCTTCCACTAATCTTAATTAGTGGTATCTCCACTAAATGATGGACATTCATAAAAATCCATAATTAGTGGAGTTTCCACTAATTAGTGGAGCTTCCACTAATTCTCTAATAATTCACATAAATTCATAATTAGTAGAGTTTTCACTAATTAGTGAAACTTCCACTAATTTTCTAATAATTCACATAAATCCAAATTTAGTGGAGCTTTTACTAATTAGTAGAGTTTCCACTAATTTAATATATTTACAACATAAACTAAATTGTCATGTTTTGATATTGCTTAACTGACTTCCTATCAAGTATTGTTACTAAATTAAGAGTTAATTTTGTATTTAATGTTTAATGAATAGTGATTCCCCCCCTAAGACTGCTTGAGTTTGATCTGTGGTCTCCTTACTTTCAATATATTTATAATAATAAAACTAATATTTGTTTTGGATATCGAATATTTGAATCAAACATGGAGTTTATCTCTTGTTCCCTTCCCTACAATATCTTATACTAATGTAAATTATGTTAAAATTAGTATTTGTTTCAAAATCGAAGATCTAAATTAAATTTAAGAATTATAGTTTTGCTTGATAAAAAGTATTCATAATAAATTGAATTACTATCTTATTGTACCGACACTATGATTAGTTCACACAATAGAAGGAACAGGGAAAAGGAAAAGTCAGGGGATGGGGGAGACTTTTATTTTCACTAAATGAATAAATATAATTTACTTTAATTTTATTTAATTAAAATAAAACAAAAATAAATAATAAATACTTTTCAATCTATCCAAATTTATATAAATTTCCGCTATTTTTTTTTCCTAACTAAACAAAATAAAATTACATATTTACTTTCAAATTTATATATCTTTCCTTTTTCTTATTTTCATCTAACCAAACATCTTTGTTAGTGGATTAATGTTCTTTTCATATTATTAAACGGAAGAAAGTGGATCTCGGTGGCTTTTGAATGCCAACAATAATTTATTCCCACGGTAGGTCCCGCGGAGATATTTCTAGATATGGTCGGTGGAAATTTGTGGACTACTTTTAAGTGAGTCTCCTAGGAGGCTTCATTACTTGCTGAATTTTCCATTCCCCCAAAAAAAAGAAAAAAAAAAAATCTAGGACTGAGTATTTTTCAGAGACTATGTAGGGTGTCTTCTCCTATTTTTTTTTTTTAATTTTTAAATTTATCTTTAAAAATTTTATAATTCGTCATTCAATTTTTTTAAAAAAATTTATAGTATTATTTTTTTAATATAACATTACCTCCAGCCTATTAGTCTGGTTCCATCTCTAGTTTTTTTCCCTAATACTCGATATAATCATTTTTATCTTCTAAGAGAATATGAGGGTTTGCTAGATTAGTACAAATATGTTTTTTTTAAATATAAAATTTTGAGTCTAATTCGTGTTCTTTTTGTTGATTTTGATTTATCCATTCAATATGCGTCGTTTCGATTCTTTTTCCTATAATAATTGAAAAATATTAAATATTCTTTCAATTTCAAAATTATTATGAATTATTGGAATCTTTATTAATTAGTGGAGGCTCCACTAATTATGGATTTATGTGAATTATTAGAAGATTTTTATGGATGTCCACCATTTAGTGAAGACACCACTAATTAAGATTAGTGGAAGATGATGTATACCATGATGTAATCCACTAATTAGAGCTCTATAAATAGAGCTATTCTCTAAGCTTGTAACACACCATTATTTTGTGAAAGAAAGATTAGTGAAAGAAAGATTAGAGAAAATTGTGAGAGAAAAGAAAGAGAGAAATTCTTGTGCAAAATAGTTAGAGTTTTATTAGTGTGTAGTGTGAAGATTTTATTCTAACACTACCCTAATTTTATAACACGTTATCAGCACGAGTCTCTGCCGTTATTAAAGCCAAAAGACAGGTACGCATTTATTGATCTCGCTAAATTCGAATTTGTCACCCTTGATATTTCTGAAAAAAAATTTTATATGTCATACAAAAATGCATCTAAATGCTAAAAAAAAAAAGGAGATCTATATGTCATGTGGATAAAAAGAAAGATTTGACCACCTGAAGATGGTCGTACTACCCACTGCACGGTATGAATGGTTGCACCTGAAGTTGCAAGATTGTAAAACCGTGAACTCCGTGATGTATAAAACTACATCTTAGTTAAAAATTTTACTGAGAAAAAGTTATCGATGAAGTTATATTGGAGAAGACATTCTCCATTTTTCATGTTCTACAAGAATAATATCGAGAAAAAGGGTATCCAAAATTGACAACTTTAACATGAGTTATTATTGAGAAATCATGAAGCTGGATGAACTCGCTCAACAAAGACTCTGAAGTGAATGTTGTTGGCTCCAGTAGAAGCCATCGTTATAGTCGTAGTTGTGGCGATGGTCGTGGTTATGGTCATGGACACACTCGATATTTCCCTTATCACGAGAAATACCGCCACCCGAAGTGGAACAGAAAAGATAATAAGGGAAAAAGATATTTCCATTAATAATAAGCATCACATCTTTTATTCATAGCACTAGTGTTCATATGAACTTGATGATACATGCTTATAGTTACTCTTTTGTAATTGAGCTGACAAATGTAAGATGAAGGTTTGTAATTGTTCTTTTTCAATATTTACATTAGAGGACGACAAACAATTAGTAATTATGGACTTCAGCTCCTCTTTTTCGACATCCTCCTCCTTTTCTTTCCCTTTTGAGCCAGCATCGAGACTAGCAGCAGAAGTAGCCGTAAAATTACTGCGAAATGAGTCTTGAGATTTTATGATCTCCTTAAGTTTATTATATTTCTTATTATATTTGGCCTTAAAGCATGCTTGTCTCAATTTCTGTGTTTGGTCCTCTAACTGCGTATTAGGACTTTCTTCCACCAACTGTTTTTCACATTCCAATATCGCAATGGCTTCTTGTAATTTCTTCTCAGCCATATGTCCTCCTTCTTCTTTATTTTGCATATCCTGTAACTCGAAGTGATATCATCGGTTATTTACTTATAAATCTTTCATAGTTTCATACTTACAAATTATAAGTAAGTATGAGAGAGAACCTGAACATTCTTGATTATGGTATCTAAGCTCACCAATTTCCTGTGAGGCCATCGACGAATTCCTAACTCCCTACATCTTTTCTTGAGACGGGTTATGCCAATATTCAGTTCTTTGGCTGCGCTCATGATTGGTAGGTAAAAGTACTGCGAAATGGTTTCTCTTGATAGTGTTTGAGAGTTATTGCCCTTCTTCTCTCTCTGCCTCTTAATCATCTTCTTCTCCCCAGGAATTTTGTTTGCAATAATATCTTGAACTTCGATATTATGCATTATTGATAGTGGAACTACACACACCATACTAAAAAATGAGAAATATTTTTCTGATCTCAAAATGGGAGAAATAAATATTTATACGATAAACGGTAGTGCAAATGTAATTGAGGGCTCCGGAAGAGCTAGTATATTGTTGCCTAAAGGAACAACAATTATTATTGATAAGGCACTATTTTCCTCAAAATCCAGAAGAAATTTATTGAGTTTTAAAGATATCCGTGAGAAATGGGTATCATGTTGAAACAAATGAGGAAAATGGGATTGAGCATCTTTTTATTACTCAAATGCATTTGGGTAAGAAATCGGTATTAGAAAAACTGCCGTCTTTTTCTACTGGTCTATATTTTGTAAAAATACGTACAATTGAAATTCATCATCTAGTAAACCAGAAGTTTACTGATCCTATTACTTTTAGCATTTGGCATGACCGGTTGGGTCATCCGGGATCTACCATGATGAGAAGAATCATTGAGAATACACATGGTCATCCTTTAAAAAATAAAAGGATATTAACATTAGAAAAATTCGCATGTACTGCATGTTCCCTAGGAAAATTAATTGTTAAACCATCACCAGTAAAAGTAGGAGCTGAAAGTCCTACATTTCTCGAACGGATTCACGGAGATATTTGTGGACCTATTGATCCACCATGTGGACCGTTCAAATATTTTATGGTCTTAATTGATGCATCATCCCGATGGTCACATGTATGTTTATTATCTACTCGCAACCTGGCGTTTGCGAGATTACTTGCTCAAATAATTAAATTACGAGCACAATTTCCGGACCATCATATTAAAAATATCCGTTTGGATAATGTCTGGTGAATTTTCATCACATGCTTTTGATGCATATTGCATGTCAATTGGGATTAATATTGAACATCCCGTAGCTCATGTTCACACACGTAATGGTCTTGTTGAATCTTTGATTAAACGATTACAATTAATTGCTAGACCATTATTAATGAAAACAAATCTCCCAACATCTGCTCGGGGACATGCTATTCTACATGCTTCGCAACACTTGTACGTATAAGACCAACTAGTTATCATAAATTCTCTCCTTTGCAATTGGCTTTTGGGTCGGAACCAAATATTGCTCATTTAAGAATTTTTGGGTGTCTTAGTATATATTCCAATTGCACCAAACCAACGTACAAAGATGGGTCCTCAAAGAAGAAAGGGAAATACGTTGGATATGATTCTCCCTCTATTATCGGGTATGTTGAACCCTCGACGGAGATGTATTCACAAGCAAGATTTGTCGATTGTCATTTTGATGAATCATTATTCCCTAAATTAGGGGAGAACCAAAACAACGATAAAAAGGATCTTGCTTGGACAACATCATTAAATTATCTTGATCCGCGCACAAGCGCATGTGAACTTGAAGTTCAAAAGATAATTCATTTGCAAAGCATTGCAAATCAAATGCCAGACGCTTTTGTTGACTCCGGAAGAGTTACAAAATCGCATATTCCAGACTATAAATGCTCCTATTCGAATTGAAGTTCCAGAGAGAACAAAATATTATACCTATAACTCGCTGAGTCAAAACACGCCGTAAGCGTGGCCGACCTCTTGGTTCTAAAGATAAAAATCCTCGAAAGAAAATAGGATTAAATGATCCGGAAGATCATATTGAAGAAAAGAATGATAAAGACCAAGAGAGAACCGTTGACTAAGAACCGAAGTTGATGAAAGTAACACTGAAATTTCTATCAATTATACCACTTCCGGTAGAAGTTGGAATCGGATAGAAACCGTTATTGATAATATATTTGCATACAATAAATCTCTTGATGTTACACAGGATAATGATGATCCCGAACCAATATCGATTGATGAATGTCGGCATAGAAAAGATTGGCTGCAATGGAAAGATGCGATTCAATCGGAGTTAAATGCAATCGGCAAAACGTGAAGTCTTCGGACCTGCAGTCCGAACACCGGAAGGTATAAAACCTGTTGGCTACAAATGGATATTTGTGCGAAAGCGCAATGAAAAGAGTGAAATCGTTCGATATAAAGCGCGATTAGTAGCCCAAGGTTTTTCACAAAGACCAGGTATTGATTATGATGAAACTTATTCTCCTGTTGTTGATGCTATTACACTCCGATATCTTATCGGTTTAGCAAGACATGAAAAGATAGATATGCGCCTATTAGATGTTGTCACTCGCTTACTTGTATGGAAATTTAGAAAATGATGTTTACATGAAAATCCTCGAAGGATTTCATATGCCTGAAGCATATAAACATTATCCTCGTGAAAATTACTCCATCAAGTTGCAGAAATCATTATATGGCCTAAAGCAATCTGAGCGCATGTGGTTTACACGTCTTAGTGAATATTTATTGAAAGCGGGATTTAAAAATGACCAGGTATGTCCATGCATTTTTATTAAGAAATCTGGTTCTAAATTTGTGATATTAGCTATATGTTGATGATATTAATCTTATTGGAACTCCTGAAGAGCTCCAAGAAACAATTGATTATTTAAAAAGAGAATTCGAAATCAAGGATTTTGGTAAAACCAAATTTTGCCTTGGTTTACAAATTGAACATTTGGAGAGTGGAACATTTATTCATCAATCAACATATACAACAAAAGTGCTAAAAAGATTTTACATGGACAAAGCACATCCATTGAGTATTCCAATGATCGTGCGATCATTAAATGTGGATAAAGATCTTTTCCGACCTCAAGAAAATGATGAAGAACTCCTTGGTCCTGAAGTACCATATCTCAGTGCAATTGGTGCATTGATGTATCTTGCTAATAATACACGACTCGATATTGCTTTTATCTGTCAATTTATTAGCAAGATTTAGTTCTTCACCAACACGACGACATTGGAATGGAATTAAACAAGTCATTCGATATCTCCAAGGTACAATTGATCTCGGATTATTTTATTCAAATAAAACCAGTCCAACATTGATAAGTTATGCAGATGCTGGTTATTTATCTGATCCACATAAAGCACGTTCTCAAACGGGCTATCTATTTACATGTGGAAATACTGCTATATCATGGCGTTCTACGAAACAATCTATAGCAGACTACTTCTTCAAATCATGTCTGAAATTATAGCCATTCATGAAGCAAGTCGAGAATGTGTATGGCTAAGATCCATGATTCATTATATCCGAGAAAGTTGTGGATTATCATCAATCAAAGGTATTCCAACTCCTCTTTATGAAGACAATGCAGCTTGCATAACTCAATTACGAGGATGATATATTAAAGGAGATCGGACAAAACATATTTCACCAAAATTCTTCTTTACTCATGAACTCCAGAAGAAATGTGAAATTGATGTGCTACAAATTCGGTCATGTGATAACCTCGCAGATATTTTCACGAAGACTTTACCGACTACAACATTTGAAAAGTTGAGATATAAAATCGGTATGCGTCGGTTTAAAGATTTAAAGGAATCATCTCATCAGGGGGAGTAATAAATGGACATATAGAATAGTGTACTCTTTTTCCTTCACTAGATTTTTTTCCCACTGGGTTTTTATCTAGTAAGGTTTTAACGAGGCATATTCTTTATGTAATGGATGGACATCCAAGGGGGAGTATTATGAATTATTGGAATCTTTATTAATTAGTGGAGGCTCCACTAATTATGGATTTATGTGAATTATTAGAAGATTTTTATGGATGTCCACCATTTAGTGAAGACACCACTAATTAAGATTAGTGGAAGATGATGTATGCCATGATGTAATCCACTAATTAGAGCTCCATAAATAGAGCTATTCTCTAAGCTTGTAACACACCATTATTTTGTGAAAGAAAGATTAGTGAAAGAAAGATTAGAGAAAATTGTGAGAGAAAAGAAAGAGAGAAATTCTTGTGCAAAATAGTTAGAGTTTTATTAGTGTGTAGTGTGAAGATTTTATTCTAACACTACCCTAATTTTATAACAAAAATATACTTATTTCTAAAATTAATAATTACTCTATTTATTCTAAATCAACTATACAATTTTTTAAAACTATTTTTTCTTCTTACTTTTTAAAAATTTTCACTAACCAATATTTATCAAATTTTTAATATGGGTAGAATATAAATTTTATCTAAATTATAATATTATTTTTAATATTCTTAATTTGTGTGTAAAAAATTTTATAAACAAGTATTTTGAAACAGAGATTATGAAAGATAACCGTAAAATAATTTTTATAAGAATGGTTATGAATTTTTGAGCATCCTTTTTTCTTTTGGTCCCTCCAATGTGGATTGATTAAGAATGATTTTAATGTATGACATTTCGAATAAAATCCACCACATTTTCTCCCACTCATTCTGAATATTCCAAACATTTTTTTCGCACAAAAATGGACTTCGGCAACTTGATTAAGGTTAAGTCAATTTATATTATTCTAAATAATCTTTCTCGATAAGAAATTAAGAGGTAACATACTAAACTTATTCCCATTTAATAACGTTTTATTTTCCAAACATATTAAATATTTTGTTTCTCAATAAGCTGATCTCATTTATATAACAAGAGAGATAGACAATTTGGAATACATCAAAATTTTGAAATTTGAGTACTTCTTATTCCTTCCGTTTCAAATTATTTGTCCACTTTCTAACTTAATCTTTGTCCTAAATTATCTGTCAATTTGAAAAATTAAGATTTAATATTCTAAATTTACCCATATCTAATAGTACTATATTTCCCAAATATATAAAATATAGTTAAAATTTCGTTTTACGAGTTCTGCTATTCATACTCATTTTGTTAATTTTTAAGAAATATCAAAGTCACTTGGAGAGAGAATTAAATATTTATTAATAATTTGACTCATTTTTTAATAAAAATTAAATATTTAGAAGAGAGAAATAATTTGAAATTATATCAAAGTTTTGAAATTTGTGTATTTCTTAATATAAAGAGAGATACTTATTATTGAATTTTAAGGGTAAAAATTGAAGAGAATGTTTAATTAATTAAAAAATTTATTTTTCTTAATCTCCGCATAATCAGTTAAGTGGATAAATAATTTGAGACAGAACGAGTAATAAATAGAGAGAGAATAAATTAAATTTTAAGGGTAAAAATAGAAATAAATATTTAATTAACTAAAAAGACCTACTTATCTTAATATTCACGTATTAAGTATGACAGATAATTTGGGGACGATAAGCATAAATTAAATGGTTACATACTTATTACTGCTTCCGTTTCAAAATACTTGTTTATGAAATTTTTTTATTCTTTTTCAAAATATTAGTTCATGTATATATTTATAGAATTAATGATTAGTTTCTTTTTATTTTACTTTCATTTATTCTAAGTCAACTGTATAACTTTTCAAAATTTTTCTTTTTTCTTGCTTTTTGAGAATTTTCACCAACCAATAACTATCATATTTTTAATATGGGTAGAATAAGAACTTTATCTAAATTATAATATTATTTTTAATACTTTTAATTTGTGTGTATGAATAAATATTTTGAAACGGAAGAAATATATGTATGAAAGTAATTAGACTTAGGCATTACATCATGGGCACTCTATATTGGTGCGAGAATCTAGAAAATTTAAGAATAAAATAAAATGAGATTAATAGGAACTAAGACACTACAAAATAGGAACTTTATAGCAAAAATTAAAATAATATTTCTCATAATAGTTAGTGTTTCATTCTAAACAAAATTCCATTATAATTGGATGCATTTCCCTATGACGTTGTTGATAAAGATAGAGTTAAAATAAATAAATATAGACCACATTAATGTCCTTCTAAGCAACGCAGCCACAATCTCACAAATTTTTTTATTAAATAATTATAAAAAAAAGGAAAAATGACTATAGATGACATTGATTATCTAGATTTTTCTTCTTTTTTTCTTTTTCATTTTTAAAAGTGGCTTGAACTTATGGCTCCTTTTCTTCTATCGGAATTATAGTGTGGATATAATCTACATGAATTACACGTTTTTTAAAGTTATATTGTATAATTTATATTTGTCTATATAAACTATACGGAGTATAATTTCTTAAAATATTTGCTCAACATGTACATGATCCACAAAAAAATTTCCTTTTGTTCCACTTCTCTCAATATGCAGGATGTTTGAAATTTTTATAGTACCATTTTGTCATGTTTTTATTTCATTTCTTTCAAGATCTCATCGACATTTTACCACAAAAAAAAAAAAAAAACTTATAAACTAAATTGCATATTTTACTAAGCTTCTTCTACTTTAATACAAATATTCGGTCATTTCATATAGTTTAGCCAACATACTATCCAGTATAATTACTCAACTAAGAAGTTTTAAATTTAGTGTTTAACAAGTAATGATTCTTCTCCAACTCCCCCACT
Source organism: Voacanga thouarsii (assembly GCA_026120185.1). Taxonomy (NCBI): domain Eukaryota; kingdom Viridiplantae; phylum Streptophyta; class Magnoliopsida; order Gentianales; family Apocynaceae; genus Voacanga; species Voacanga thouarsii. The sequence goes on from JANUWF010001704.1 coordinate 264,350, forward strand.
CCCCCCCCCCCACCCACACACACAAAAATTGCCAGAGTTTGATTCTTCATCCCCTCCCTTTGAATATCTCTTACAATAATATAGATCCTGTTAAAATAAATATTTATTTTTAAAAAAATTAAATATATGAATTAAACTAAAAAATATATATTTTTAATTAATTAAAATATCATCTTATCACGCTAACTTTGCTGGTCGATTAACGTTATCATCTTCTTCCTTTTACATTATTAAAAAGGAAGAAAGTGAGTCTCGGTGGTTTTGGAATGAAAATAATAATTTATTCCCACGGTAGGTAGGCGTATGGTGGAGATCTGTCTAGGTAGATGAGTGGGGGAAAACCGTGGACATCTTTTAAGTCTAGTCAAAAACTTCATTATGTGCTGGTTTTTCATTTTCAACCACAAAAAAAAAAAAAATTGATTTATCATTTTCTCTAATACTCCATATAATCATTTTTATTTTCTAAGACAAGATGAGGGTCTGCTAGATTAGTATAAACATGTTTTTTCTTAATATAAAATTTTGAATCTAATTATCGTTCTTTTGTTAATTTAAATTTATCCATTTAATATAAAATCATTGATGTGGATATAAAGAGATCAATGTGATTATATTCAATGAATATTGATCTGCCCTTTTTCTTTTGGTCCATTCAATATGGACTGGGAAGAGTGATTTTAATGTAAGACTTTTGGAATAAAATCTACTACTTTGTCTCCCACTCACTCTGAATATTCTAAAAATCCATCTGCACAACAATGAATTTCTGCAACCTTGATTAAGGTTAAAGTCAAATTTTTTTTTGTTCCTCAATATTATAAAATTTTATCAAAAGTTTAATATGTTTCTATAGTGCTCTTTATAATATAATTACAATTAATTTCATAAATAAAAAGAATTGATGATAATTTTATAAAAGTTCTAGTTAGGTTTGGATAGCTTTAAATGTAATTTTATCCTTCTCAAAAGATGGAGAGAGAAAATGATAACATCTTTAAACAATATTATTCACACTATAGAAAATGTTTATAGAAAAAAAAAAGTGGTTGAAATACCCTTCAAACTCATTTTTTAGGGATCCAAAACCAATTAAATTTTTGTTGCAAAGTGTGGAGTGCAAATTTTTGTTAATTTGTAATTATATGCAGTTGGTTTTAAGGCTTGATTATAACAAGTTCAAGCTTTATAGGCTACTAAATTAAGACAAATTGCCTCTGAAATATACAATAATAAGTTGGTAATTCAGTTACTAGAAATACTCCTAACAGATAATACATTCTCTTTTAAATGGACTCACATATTCATCATTATTAAAAACATTCCTTACTACATAATACGTTTTTTTTTTAAATTTAACCCACATATTCGTTCTTTTAGTTTATTAAAATTTTTTGAATTGACATTGTCAAATAAATGGTTACATGCCTATTATATGCATGAAAGTTATGAGACATATTGGTGTGAATATCTAGAAATTTTAAGAATAAAATAAGATGAGCAGAAAATTTTTTCCAAAAATATATGACACCAATAATAACATGTGATCCCATGAAAATAAATGGACAATACATCTCTGGAAATGCATCTAAAGTTTAACTACAATCTTTTAACTTTAAATTTAATTCAACCATAAAAAGTAAATGATCCGTTACATTAAATAAACTAATAAGTTAGTCCATTCCTTTTATGTGTTCTTGGAAAATATTTTTGTCATTTCTATTAGTTTTGAGATGTACTTCAAAGAACTAAAAATTTTAATATAAATTCAATTTACATAGATTGTATATATTAAAATATTATATGTTATATTATAAAAATTATACATTATAATAACTTAATTCATAGATTACGGTCCATATAAAATTTTTTCAAGACCCCATTGGTTTCATAGGTGCTCATGTCTTCGACAAAGAGTGATTGATGCATATTCTTGCCCATCTCTTAAGTGAATTTTGAGAGGGTTTTGTTTGGTGATTCAGACAAGTCCTCCAAGGCGCCCTTTTCTGTTGCCCCTTTTGTCTTCTTGGTTAAAAGAGTCATCAGAAAAAGACATTTCTGTTCTCCCTTGCAAAAAAAAAAAATTTCAACTCGCGAGAAAACCGACATGTATGGATGGGCCACACAGCACACCACCCCACACGCTCACTACAGGACACAGGTTGTAGAGAGACATTTGAAAGAGAGGGAACTCTTCCTTTAATTAGTGGAAGAAGGGGCTGCTTTTTCTTGATAATGTTCATTTAAAGCAGAGTCAAATAAAGGGGCGCAACTGAGAACAGAAGCTTCTCTTCTCACGAATCTTTCGTTGATTTCACTCGCAGTAACTCCTTGGAGTGCAATTCTTGGTTCACTTTTGTTTTACCCCGGCTTTAAGTCTGCTTTAAAAGGTAAATCTTTGGTTCTTATTCTTGTTTAAAAGTTTAATTTTGGAATCTATTTTTGTGGGATTTTGTTTAGCTGTTAAATGAAGTTGAGGTTTTCTTTTGTAGAGTTCGGGGATTGAAGTTGAGTGTTGAGTGGCTTGATCTAAAACGTGCTTTTGTGAATTTTCGGAGGTGGCAGATAATTTACTGCCATATCTTTTTGTTCTTGGCATTTGGTGATTTTTGGGTATAATTGGATGAGAAAGAGTTGATAATATTCTTAAACCAATTTTGCTTCTTGCGGTACGAAGAAAGAATGAAGTGCTTCGGGAGCATTTCTTGAAAAAAGACTTTGGAACAGTATAATCCCGAATTTTCCTTTTCCGAAAGACATTTCTTTTCCTCCCATTTTTCCTTTGCCCTTTTTGGTTGTTTTCGGTGCGGTTGTTCTTAGGGTTGGGGCTGGGAGATGGGGATGAGTAGTGTGATTTTGGTGGTAAAAAGTATGCAGGAGTAGTTAATAAATGAAGTTCAAGTTTCAAAATGGGCAAAAATTTATCTTTCTTATCTACGAACAATTTCCCCAGCAAGGCATACTGTAAACATTGACATGCTGGTGGTTAAGGTGCTGATTCTTGCAGTGTGAAGTATCAACCAAATGCTTATGTCTTCTATATTAGTCAAATTGCAATGCATTTAGCGAGTTGTTTATGCAGTTACTTACAAGAAGCTGATGACTTGCATAGATCAATTTTCCTTCTGAGTGAATGGATCTTTAGTTCTAGATATGGTTCTTCGTGGAGGCACAGGGAGAGTGCTTTGAATATGATCATCTTCGGCCAATAATTTAGAACAGTGCAGAAGGGTCCAATTTCCTTACTTCATTTTAGTCTTAATTGGGTGTCTCTTCTGTTTAACTAACCCTTGGCTAAACATTAGATTGATATTGGCCGTAACTGTTTGGGATTGTTATTTTGGCGATAGCTATTTAAGTTTTAAGATTTTTATTCTGAGTCTGCTTTTAGTTTTCTTTAATTAGTTTTCTTCTTTCAGTTCATTCCATCTGACATTTGTCATGTTTTATCAAATGGTCTTGCAGAGTTGCACTGTTTCACGGGCACAAGGCAGACAGTAAACTATGTTACTATCGTTACTTTGATATAAGTTTTGACTTCATCCATATCTATGGGACCAGCATCATTGAAGATGGAGTTGGTCTTTGTGATTGTGGTCCTGGCATGTTTGAATTCCTTTGTTTCCCCCAATGCCCAGGGTAAAAGACTTGCTATTACTTTTAGTTCATTTAATTAATATAAGTATGTCACTTTGGTAGATATTACTCTTTCATCTTTGGAGATTATTCTTCCTCAAGTGAAGAAAATCCAAGTCTAGGGACAAGAAAGCCTTTGTCTTTGTTTAACTTCATAACTTGATAAGTTCAGCATTTAGGAAGTTGTTAACCCTTCAATGGGTGATAGGCTTCCTTGCAAAGGTGCCATTTTAAAAAAAAAAAAAAAAAATTGAATTTTGATTCACAAAAGAGCAACAGGTAATGGGTTTTTGTGTTTTTTATAAATAAATTTGTTTTTTTTTTTTTTTTTTCTGAAACAGAGAGTTAAACAAGGATTTTTTTTTTCTCCCTTTTGAATCAAAATTAAAGTTTTGAAAGACAAGAGTCTTTTGCATGAGCAATGCTCACTGATGCTTGAGATGAAGAACTTGGATATAAGTGGGGATTAATTGGACTTTTGAAAGCTCCTTTTGTTTATAAGATGGCGATCTTGAATAAGGTTTTCATAGTGGTTGGCTAACGATTATCACATTAGTCATGGGTCGGGGAAGGTGCAATTTCACTGCATCTTATTTGGAGATTAATTGTGTATGAAAGAGGACTTGTTTTTTCGATTCCATATGTTGGTTTCTTAAATATCATGCCAATACCTAGTAAGCTGTGTACTTACATGAACTTTATGGGGACTTGTTTCAGGAGATGCACTGCTTGCATTGAGAAGTTCCCTTAATGCTTCTGGCAATCAGCTGATAGATTGGAGTCCGAATCAAGTTAATCCATGCACTTGGTCTAAAGTTAATTGTGACAGTAATAATGATGTCGTCACTGTGTAAGTAATTTTGTTATTTACACTCACTTATTTCATCTCATCAAAGTAAGCATTCGATTTTTTCTTTTATACATTAGTCAAGCTTGTATTCACAGTAAATTTTGTGAAGTTGCTGTTGAACTTTTGGACTTAAATCTGTTGGGTAACTATTTCTGATCTGTTCTTGCAGATCATTGTCCAATATGGGCTTTTTTGGCACATTGACTCCAAAATTAGGTGTCATAAAGACTCTTTCAACACTGTATGTATGGGTTACTTTGAGCAATATAATTGTTGAATCGCATGATTTAATTCTCTGGTTTAATTAACCAACCGATTCTAATTTTTGCACAATCTGCAAACTTTCTGTTATGGAAATAGTGTTTTTCTGATGAACACGGATCAATGGTCACATTGAGGCTTTGTTATCTATATGAGAAAAAGCTTTTTCATGTTTCTACCAAGGATTTTTTGATCTGTTTAATATTTTGTAGCTAAAGGGGGGTTTCCTAAAATTCAGTATTATGAATTGGTTGATGAAATTGTGCCTTTTGGTGCTGTAATTCTTCAGTCTGAAAATAAATTGGATGATAACTGTGTGGTTGACTTTTGGGGCCTATTACGACATAAGTTATGCAATACTGGGAATGCAGTATCTACTCAGAGTTCTTTGGATGCATGTCAGTGGAAGTACATGGAAGAATACGTATTGCGTGTCTTTATTTGATTCAAGTCTATTTGTTGCACCGCTCATGCTATTTCAAAGACAAACTTGTGAGCCTCTTTTGCTGTTAATGGGTTCATATATTATTTTCTTCCCAGTTCATTGCAAGGAAATGGCATTTATGGTGCGATACCTGCAGAGTTCGGAAATTTGACAAACCTAACAATGTTGGATCTGGAAAATAACCATTTAAGTGGGGAAATACCAGCTTCCTTTGGCAATCTCAAGAAGCTTCAATTCTTGTAAGAAGTACCATTTTGTCTATTTAGGGCCTTTATCCATTCATGTTGATGGTTTCCCCTAAAAGTGTGATCTTGCTTGCAGGATTTTGAGTCAAAACAATCTTACAGGAACAATACCTCAGTCTCTTTCAAACCTTAAATCTTTGATCAATCTGTAAGTGATTAGTTTTTTTCATGTAGTATAGGATACAGGTAGTTATCTAGTTTCTAGAGCTGGGAAATGATTTGTATTGCAGAGCATTCATTTTCGGTAGCTTTTACTGTGATGGTATTAATAAGAAGTTTTTCTGCAGTCAGCTTGCTTCAAATGGTCTGACTGGCCAAATACCAGAACAACTATTTCAAGTTTCAAAATACAAGTACGTAATAGAATCTTAATTCTCAGTTGTTTGGTTTCACATCAGGCATTTAAATGATTTTGTCATTTATAAATATTTGCTTTAACTTTAACCAGAATTGCTAATTTCAGTTTTACAGGGAACAACTTAAATTGTGGTGTAAATTTACCTCATCATTGTGAATCTAATAGCGGAGGTAAGTGAAGGAGCTATTTTTCATGGTTTTGCAACAAATTCATGCCTTTCTCCAGTATCCTGGAATTATGTTCTTGCAGGAAATTCTATGTGAATTGGGTGGGCCTTGGGAGCTCTATTCAGTGCTTAAAAACTTTGATTACAAACAAAAAAGATAGCATGGATAAAGGGACAGTTGTATCATCTTGTACTTTCTTGGCTAAACCTCATCCTACCAATACATTGTCTTGGCAGATTCTTCAAGTAAATCTAAAGCTGGAATGATAGTTGGAATTGTTGGTGGAATATTAGGAATTCTCATTCTTGGAGGTTTGCTGTTATATGTATGGAAGGGTAGGCACAGAGGCTACAAGGGTGAAGTTTTTGTAGATGTTGCAGGTTTGTGTTACTTTTAGCTTGTAAGAAACGCCAAGCATAATTGCTATAGAACTTATTGAAGGTTTTTGCCATAAATTTTTTTCCTGAAAGTTAATTTTGATCAAATATAAATGAATTTAAGTCATCTGGAGTAGGATTTGCAGTGAAAGATTAGTGTTAGGTATCTTGTTTAACATTCAGTAACTACTGGATTTGTCTTTCTTTTTAGTTTTACTTCTTGGAATAATGGCAATAGTTTTAACGTCAACATATAATTTAGTCAGTACTCTATTTTATTAATTTTTCACAGGGTTTACCCTTTCTAGTTTTAATGTATATTTTAGTGCTCAAAACTTGTCCACAATCTTACATGGATGTTCTTAATACTTGGTGAAAGATGTTTTTGGCTTCTATGTTTCTGAGATGTATTTCTGTTTTGCAACCTCAGGTGAGGTTGACAGAAGAATTGCATTTGGTCAATTGAAGAGATTTGCTTGGAGAGAATTGCAGCTTGCTACAGATAACTTCAGTGAGAAAAATGTCCTTGGACAGGGAGGTTTTGGAAAGGTTTATAAAGGAGTGCTTGCAGATGGCACAAAAATTGCTGTGAAACGATTAACTGATTATGAGAGTCCTGGTGGTGATGCAGCATTCCAACGTGAAGTTGAGATGATAAGTGTGGCTGTTCACCGGAATCTTTTACGGTTAATTGGGTTTTGCACAACACCAACAGAACGCCTCTTGGTGTACCCTTATATGCAAAATCTAAGCGTTGCATATCGTCTGCGAGGTACTCTTATTGAATTAATTAATGCTTTAGGATTCATGGAAATTGTAGACCACTTTCGATTCATGAAACAGTACCTTTTTCAAGCTTCCCAAGATTTGCTTTTTATGTCTAATACATCCACACAAAGTGCAACATTCCAGGGTTGCTATATATTATATATGTCTATATATTGTGACATGAAAGCATTTAGTTTCCTGTGTGACTACTTTTTAACTTTTAATAAAGCTCGTTAACTATGGGATGGAGTTTCTTTTGTTAGAGTGTTCAAGTTTGCCTTTAAAATGCAAGTGGTTGAACTAAAACATTAGATTTTACTTAACCCACCTGCCCTCCCCCACAAAAAGAAGGGGGGGGAGGAGCAGTAAAGGCTCTTCAAAATGAGAATAACCTGCCAATTGAAGTTGAAGAACTTGAACTAAGTTCAAGTAACAATATAAATGGGCAGTCAGCTACATGGTCTCCTCATTGTTCAAGTAAAAACAAAGGGTTTTTAATTTTGTAAATTTACCTTCCAAATGATCTTAAAGAATATAACTGAGATCATTTAAATAGGCTGTCAGATACATGGACTTATCATGCTTCAAGTGAATGAAAAAAGACTCTTCATTTGCAAATTTACCTGCTAAATGACCTTGAAGACTCCTAACTGAGTTTAAGCAAAAATGTGAATTAGCAGTCAGCTTATTGGAAATGCTGCTCTGGAAGACATTAGTTCTTGTAGCAACCTGAAATCAATTGCTCTTTGCAAAATTAGTCTCATTCGATTGACGTCTGGGTAGGTCCATTTTGGTTTTAATGCTGTAGGTTCTAGATTCAGTTTGGCCTCCTGGCTAACCCTGTCATCTGCTTGTTAGTGGCAGTTAGAGGCTATTGGTTATGCGTGGACACAGGGCTTTACCATTTTTAGCCCTTGGAGTTCTGCTTTTCAAGTAATTGAATGCAATTGCAAATCCTTGATAAGAAAAAGAAATTAAAAACAAATGGGGATTGGGAATGGCATTTGGGGAACTACTTTGATCTACCTGAGAGAGTGAACACATGGAATGTTATTATGTTGCTTCCTACTCACGTGCAATTCTGCTGTCTGATCTTTCTACTTGCTTCCCTTTGATCAGTGTTGTCATTCTGACCAAAGCTAGTTGAATTAGTTGATGGAGATTGGGTGGTCTTCTAACTGGTACATGGGATGTTTTGACTGTATATTAAGGTCAGACTGGTTCATCAAATGCAAGGATGTTTTTGTTTTTTTGCCATTTACTATGTTGATTGAGATCCCTAGTTATTAATCTCGAAGTTGCTTCTCTGTCCCTTTCATGCTTTCATGCTTTCGTGATTAAGTGGGTCATGTTCTCTTACTACGTCATTTGACCTCTCATAATCCTTCCCAGTTTACTGGCCACAAGGAACATTGAAACAGAAGTAAATGCTAAAGACTAGATTACTACATCACACCTGACCATCTCAAATTATTGTAGCATACCTCTTTACATTTTCTTGACCTAAGACAGACTTCGGCATACTCTTTCCTTTGCTTTGAACTTATTAGATAAGAAGATAAATACAGTGGGTTGAGAAGAAAATGGGAACACTATTTTACAACACAGGAGGATGTGAAATATAATGAAAGAAATTGAATCCTTGTAGACTTACCACTTGACTAAATTGATCATTTTGAACTTCGTGGTTGTTAAAACTTTGAAATAAATGAGTTCAGAAGAATTATGAAAGTTGAACTTGTGGAATTTTTTACTTAAGAACTACTTGATTGCTCTAGTAACTGGGTGAGTTCTGCAGTTACAGACTTTTCTGACCTATTAACTTTGAGCTCGGCTTATAGCATGCTTGATAAGCTTAAACGTTGATGCAGAGCTGAAACCTGGAGAATCCGTACTAGATTGGCCTACAAGGAAGCGTGTGGCACTGGGCACTGCACGTGGGCTTGAGTATCTTCACGAGCACTGTAATCCTAAAATTATACATCGTGATGTGAAGGCTGCTAACGTGCTGTTGGATCAAGATTTTGAAGCTGTTGTTGGTGATTTTGGGTTGGCAAAATTAGTTGATGTTAGAAAGACTAATGTAACTACTCAGGTTCGCGGTACTATGGGTCACATTGCTCCTGAATACTTGTCAACTGGGAAATCATCGGAAAAGACAGATGTCTTTGGTTATGGAATCATGCTTTTAGAGCTTGTCACTGGCCAGCGGGCAATAGATTTCTCACGACTGGAAGAAGAGGATGATGTTTTGTTGCTTGATCATGTAAGACAAAGGCTATGTATTTGTCTAACTCTGCTTGTGGCTTCTCTCTTTCTTATTAGTTGGCTTACTCCATGCGTATAACTAACTTCTAGCTTGTATTGAGGATGTCTTACAATCTGATCCTATCTCGAACTCTATACTTCATCTGGCAATTGATTTTGGCAAAAGAAAACTTGTGTCCGATCTATTGGGCTGGGATGCACATTTACGTTTGTTTAAGACAGAATCAACAGTAGAAAGAGAAGCAAAAGGGAAAAAGGGAATTGTTACTGCATTTTCTAATACGTGTTGTTTATGTATGTGTGCCAAGATTTCTCCTACTACCAAACATTTCCCACTTTGCATTGTTTTAAATTCATTTACTTTGCCATCAATGAAGGTCAAAAAGTTACAAAGAGAGAGCAGATTGTATGCTATTGTGGACCGCAACCTGAATAAAAACTACAACATCCAAGAAGTAGAGATGATGATACAAGTTGCATTGCTGTGCACTCAAGCATCACCTGAGGACCGACCAGCAATGTCAGAAGTGGTCAGGATGCTGGAAGGAGAGGGGTTAGCTGAAAGGTGGGAAGAGTGGCAGCATGTTGAAGTCACCCGTAGACAGGAATATGAGAGACTACAAAGAAGATTTGACTGGGGAGAAGATTCAATCTATAATCAAGATGCTATTGAGTTGTCTGGTGGAAGATGAGGTAACAACTGTATCCCTCAGATGTGTATATTGTGTCTTGTAATAGGTTTGGTCTAATTAATGGTGCTTTGCTGTATTATTTTTAATGCAGTATGTCTATGCTTGTAATTTTTTGAGTTATTAGTGCATTGCTTCATCTTACTTCTCCTTTTTACTCGAAAAGAGTTTTATCGGTCTATATGATGTATTTCATATGCCATTTTTGGTGCATGAGCAATGTTATGAGAAGGGAATGTCTATTTTTTGTATACTTCTTATTTGCATTTCTTTTCACCTTACAAAAAGATGAAAAAGCTTGGCTTATCCCTCCTATGTGTATCAGAAACTATTAATGCCTAAGTTGTACAACTCAAAGACAACTACGTTATACTTGTCACTTGTATCTTACGCTACATCCCTTCTTCCGAGAACTTATGATAGCTCATTTCTATCACACTGTCTATAATTAGCATCTGTATGTAATGCCACAATCAATCCATTGCAGCATCTGTAACTTCTTTTGGCATTCTATTCTTTTCACACCTATTCTCAAGGATAGACTTTTATGGAACATTTTAAATTTCTTCTGTGACTCCAAAAAGTGCCATCAGCTCTAGTGGCGCCATGGTTTTGGTCCTCCATGATTCAACATTTACCTTTACCTTCTCTGCTTCTACCATCACGGTTATTTTACTCTTTCTTCTCTCAGTGGAGTCTGCCAGAAGGTAAGGCAGTGTCATTTTCATGTTTTTCTCCATATCTTCAAAATCGATGCCATTGCAAGGGCATCTATAGACATGTTTCTTGTTCGACTCTCCCTGTCCTTCACTAGCACGCACACTGCCTGCCTGTCAGCCAAGTTTGAAGGGACCACCGAGAAGCTATTTGTTAGATATTGCTGAGGATGGTATTTATAATTTGATTTTCTACTCCCATTTACTGGATTTGAATGAAGTCTGTTTTGATCTTTGAGTGCATGTGTTTTTACGTTATCCATGACTTCAAAGGTCCGCGTGTTTTCATGTGTGTAGAATTTTTTTAACATGTCCTTGACCTTGAGTTGCTTTTGTTGCTGCAGCTTTTTCCCCAAACAAGTAATTATGTTGTTGGGGCATTTTTGTATGGCTAGGCATATACGTTGTATATGGATTCTTCATCCCCATTGGATCAATAGAACTAAGTTCAAAAAGAAGTTTCCAATTTTCAGTGATACTTTGTGTTTGTTCTACCTTTTTCTTTCCTCCGATATTTCTGCTAAAGACTTGCCAAATTCCAAAATTTGGTGTCACCGCAATTGCAACTTGTATGTTGGTGGTCGGACTCTTATAGTCTGGGGGCCGGAGATATTGGATTGGAACCATAACTTTTCTCCTCTCCTCCATTAATGAACACCCCACAACCCCATACCCAGAAGGGAGTAAAAGACGCAATTTTTTTAATCTGAACGAGACCATTGGGTTTTTAGTTTGATTCATGGTTTGAGAAATTTAACCCTAGGGGAAGGGGGAGGGGAGGGAGAGGGGTATTTTATTTTTATCAGGGAGAGTAAATACAATTTACTTTCAAAGGAAATAAATAACAAATATTATCTTGATTTATGTTCTAGTCTATTTAAATTTGAATTGTTATAAAATTTGGGTAGTGTTAGAATAAAATCTACACCCTAGGAAAACTCTAATTATTTGTTACGCAAGAATTTCTTCAAATTTCTTTCTTTTTCTAATAATTCTGGTGTATTACAAGCTTAGAGAATAGTTCTATTTATAGAGCTTTTAATTAGTGGAATACATCATCTTCCACTAATCTTAATTAGTGGGGTCTTTACTAAATGAGGGACATCTAAAAATTCATAATTAGTAGAGTTTTTATTAATTAGTAGAGCTTCTACTAATTCTTTAATAATTCATATAAGTTCATAATTAGTGGAGCGTCCACTAATTCAAATATTTACAACATGAACAAGTTATTTTTCAAACACGAAGGAAAAGAGTTTCTTTCATAATTTATTTTCCTTTCATATTTTCTTCTTAACAAAATAATATAAATTACTTAGTTACGTTTAGATTTACATTGTTTGTTTTTTTCTCTCTCTCATTTTTTTTTTCAGTCCAACCAAACACACTTTAAGTTCAATCCTTAGATTTCTGTTCCAAAACATTTTTTTTTCTCTTGGGAGATTGGAGTTTCGTTTTGTTGACGAATATCTATTTCCAAGCATAGCTATTGCTTCATGGATGGGGGATAGGGGGGAGGGGAAGGGGAACAGATAATTCACATTGGGGAATTAGCTTTTTTCACCTTCCTTTGAATGGTAGGGAGAAGAAGAAACAACATTATTAAATGGACATTTTTAAATGTTTCAATTTTTCAAAGGAAGTATAGAATTTCAAAAGTTAAGGGGAGGGATGCCCCTCGCCCCTTGTTTTAACACAGCGGAAGGTCTATCTTGCAATGTTTTGCATCCACACAAGTTTATTTGTATGGACAATTTGTATACCAACAATACCCTATAATATACTCCATTGAATATGCATTTAGGCTAAAATATTATTGTACACTATTGTTACTCTCTCATGAGAGACCTAAGAGTGTCGTTTCAGGGTTGGTGGTGAGGATGGCTATGATATTTTACCTGAATAAGCAAGAGTTTTGGTCAATGTATGGGGGATCGGACAGGATCCAGAGAGCTGCAAAAACCCTAGTGATCACTTTTATCCGCAGAGGTTTGAAGAGAAGTAGAAGGTTGATTACAGAGGAAAACATTTTGAGCTATTGACCTTATTTGAAGAGAAAATGTGGAAAATATATTAAAAAAAATCACCGTAGATGATAGATATGAATTTGTAGCTTTATATCTTTCATTGGATGATCCATATCTTCTCTAAAATGAAGGCCTATTTAGAAATTCTGGAGTTCCAGAACAAACCATCCCTCTTCTCTAAAAAAACAAAAGGATCAAAGCCATGCTACTGCCTGGTAGATATCCAGAGCATGCACAAAAGTCCAAACTGCTTTTCTGCCTTTTTCTTCTTAGATGAATCAGAATGAACACCGAATGCAACTCCATGTCGTAGCCGTGCATATTCCTGGCTACCTTACAAATACCTTTTGCAGATGACAGATATGTATATGTTAGATTTTTGATCTTTATCATGTTAGTGTTTTTGCTGCTATAGCGCGATGTTATGTGACTAAATACTCTTTGACCGTTTATTTTTCATTTTCTTTTAGCTTTTTGTAAGGACCCATCATGTGAATGGATCATAAAATTTATTCTCTAATAAGAATGCATATAACCAATTAAACTATTACTTCTATCACTTTTAACACTGTTAGGCTTGGATTGACGGAAAGGAGATGACAGGAAAGGCAAGTAGTTAGAGGAAATGAGAGGAGAAGATTGAGTATTTATCATGTCTGGATAGTTAATAAAAGGAAAAATGAGAGATAGGAGTATGTTATTTAGAAGGAAAGGGAAGAAGAATAAACAAATTTAGTTGCTTGGATTAATTTTTATGGAGAAGGAAGGGAAAGGATGGGGAATGAAGTGTTTAGATTTATTTCCGTCTAAGATGGACAGGAATAGAAGGGAAGGAAATTAATTTTGATGAGTATTTTTTTGTATTGACTAAAATATCTCTATCTATAAAGAAATTAATTTTAAGAAATATTTTTGTATTGATTAAAATATCTCTATATAAGATATTTATACCCTTATAAAAACATAGGTTAACTTTTAAGTTAATACCTTATATTTCCATTGTCTTTTGTTAATTCATCTAAATGCGAGAAATATTCAATTATCTTCTTTTCTTTCCTTTCCTTTTCTTTCCCTTTAATTACTCTCTCGTCTCCTCCCTCAATCCAAACATAGTTACAAGGTATTAATTTATATCTCTACTCATATTTTAATATGAGTATAAATATTGAAATAAGGATGTTTTAATCTATATAAAAATATTCATTAAAGTTGATTTCTTTTCCCTTTGTTTTAGGTAAAAACTAAATTAAATATTTTTAACTAATTCTAATCCTTCCATTTCCTTCTCTTTCCTTTCTTCTCCTCCATCAAAGTCAATCCAACTACTTTAATTTGTTTCTTCGTCTTTCTTTCCTTTCCTTCTAAATCCATCAATCCAAACAAACTGTTATTTTCTTTGGTGGGATTGAGGAAAGGAAGTGGTTAATCCAAGATGCAAAAACGTAAAAGGAGTTCTGAAATTACACCAAAAAAGGGGGGAAAAGAAAAAAAAAGCAGATGAAGTATATCTGTTGCTGCATGCCCTTCAATTAACTGGTGAGATAAAGGAAAGTCCAAAACTCCCATGTAAGGTGGGGTTCTGTCCTATAAGGCCAAAACCATGCACGGCTAGACTAGCTTACGAACTGATTTTGGATTCTCTTTGCCCTAAAAGATAAGGAGGTTGCTTTTGGGCTGTTCCAAGTATCAGGCAACCCTGCTCTCCCATGCTTCAGTCGCTCTCTGCCAAAAAAAAAAAAAAAAAAATGGTTTTCGATGAAGCCTTTGGATGGCCACGAAGGACTTATAGATTCTTAGACTCTTGAAAATTTTTTGCTTTTGTTGTTATGATTATCGGTTCATGCAAAGGATTGGTCATTTCTGTCTCAAAAAATCCCCATTCCATGATACGTCTTTGTGAAATTGCAGAATTTCTTTTCTCATAACACTGTTCATCACCAGTGTGTATATATATAGGGGCTGGCTAGGATTTGCGAAAGAAAAACTTAAATGAACATCATTATCCAACACTTCATCCGCAAAAATTAGAAACTAACTGCCTATCTTGGAAGGGTTAGCCTTATTTCTTGGAGCCACAGCATTTGCCATTGCCAGCAGCGGGGTTGCTACAAACTGCGCACTGACGAGTAAGAAATCATCGACATTCTTCTTCATAACAATGGCCTGCTGGCCATCTTCTTCAACAAGAAGGCATTGCGGTGGTTGTTTGACACTGTTAGGATCCCACTTTTCGAGGTTGATGCTCCATTCCATGCAATCATCTCTTACATCTTCTTCAGCAAGAAGGTATGCAGGTGGTTGTTCGACACCGTAATGTTCACATGTTTCGAGTTTGATTCCAGATTCAATGTAATCAGCACCGGCCATTGCTAGAGCTTCAATCGACATGTCTTAGTTCTCAGAAGAAGATCAAATATAGTGGTTTGTGTTTTGCTCACTGTAAGAAGCTGATGATGATGAAAACTTAGGCAAATTGAAACGAGGAAATATCTACTTATATATTGTTTTCAGGTATCAAGATCAGGTGAAAAACACAGGTTTTTTATGTATCAAATGTACATCACTATTCCCGTGATCTTTAATCTCTCTCCTCACGAAAAAAGGAAGACAAAAATTGACAAGAAACCAGATTGGTACTTTCTTTTTGGTTGAGGTTTCATGTCAATAGTGGCAGACGCAGAATAAATATTTGGAGAGTCGAAATGGGATGACACCAAGCTCACAATTGAAGCAAATTAAGCAAGAATGTCAAGAAGAAAGGGCATTTAGCAAAAAAAAAAAAAAAAACAAGAAGAAAGGGCAGAGCTTTCTTTTCGTTGTTTGGCATCGGTATAAAGAGGTCAAAGACAAAATAAAAAAAAAGTACATTAACTTTAAATACTTTAGTGGGCCATAAATTGGTAGGCTTCCAGCTTTTCAAATATTTAAGTAGTTAAGTTGGTGAATTTGCTTAAATAAGTATTTTAAACATTTTGTTTAGATAAAAATATTAAAATTTAGTAAATATAAAAATATTAATTAATGGATTTAGAAAGAATTTAATAATATAATATGAATACAAAGATTTTGTAATATATAATTTAATATATTACATTAATAGAAGAGATTTAAAAAAAAAATAGGGACCATATGGATAAATATTTTATAATTTTTAATTTAATATAGTACTACTACTGGGGATTTTAAAAAAATAGAGTTGGGGGGGGGGGGGGGGCGGGGATGGGCTAGCGTAGACTAGTGGACACCCCTGCATGTTTTCTTTTTTAAATATTGTTTTAGGTTTTTAATATAAAAAATAGATTTAGTTTTAATATATATTTTTTGGTGAAATATTTATAGTTTTATTATTCACTTTAAAAGTATATTTAGTTAATATAAAAAGAAAATAAAAAAGTGAAAGAATATAAATTTGGAGGTAAATAAGTGATCTATTTCGTTTCGTTAATAAGTAATCATAGAAGGAAAGTAAATTAGAAGGGGAATGCTTTCCTCTTATCTCAGCAAATATTAGATTTTGTTTATATTACAATTTAGAAGAGGTAGGAAGATATTTAAGTTAAATTTTGACCGGTATTGATTCATTTAATGGAGAAATAAATTTTTTTGTTTACTAAGAAGTTCTTTTATTAACTAAGCTACTAACACACACACCAAAGTAATAATAATAATAATAATAATAATAATAATAATAATAATAATAATAATAATAATAATAATAATAATAATAATAATAATAATAATAATAATAATAATAATAATAATAATAATAATAATAATAATAATAATAATAAAAAATAAATAAATAAATAAATAAATAAATAAATAAATACATAAATAAATAAATAAAATTAAAAAAAAAAACCTACGCTACTATTTTTGCCATGGAGTTACACCATTTTCCTCCTCTCCATTAACATTCATTCCTTCAGCTAGTAAATGGGGGGAAGCAATTCTGATTCCTACTGCTCTTCAAAGTTCAACGGCGAATTGAGATAATACACACCTGCCAGCGCCACAGCTTCAATCGACAGAGACATAATTTTTGCAAGATCTCTTTACAGGGTTCAGCAAGCAACTCTTTACTGGAAAAATCTCTCCCCGAATGCCCATTGTTCATGTTACTAGCCAATGGTAACCATGTCCTGAGGCTCAGATGAAAAAAAGGAACAACAAAAAGGCAGCAGATCTTCCTTTGAAAATTGATCTCTTTTACTAGGGATCTCATACTTTATTTCTGCTAACCAGACTAGGTCAAAGTACTCCTTAAAAGTTAATTTCAAGAAGTACTTCAATCCATCTGTTGGGGCGGACTAGGATGCAAGGATTCAACACCTTTAAGCTTTGATACCAATTTGTTTCGAAACGTCAGGTCTCACGTAAGATGAAAAGCACAGGTTTTGTATTTGACAACTGAACATCACTATACCCGTGATAAGTAATCTATCTCTGATCACCAAAACTGATAAAAACAGAGAAAATTGACAAGAAACTAAATTGGTCAGTCTTTTTAAGTTGAAGTTACATGTTAAGTTTCCATACCATCATCGTAAAGCTCTTTAACTCATCGACTAAATTATACAAGATGAAACGTCTTTAAATTAAAAATGTACGAATTAAACATCTTCTGAACAAATAATTAATTTGAATAATATCGTCTTATGTGTATTTTATAAAAGGATCACAAGATTAACAAGAAATTATCGGGTTGAATCAAATTTCTAGGCAACCACGAAAAAACTTGACAAGATAAAAGAATATTTACTTGTACTCAATTTATAAATGTTCATCTCACATGATTCTCCCGTGATATTATTTATCTTGAGTATCATCTACGGCATCACCTCTCCAACCAAACTCATGTCATCCTACGACGTCACCCCTCCAGGCAAAACCCCTATGGTTTTTTTTTTTTTGGCTAAATAAAAATATTATGTCGGATTAAATTTGATTTTGCTATCCCATTATATAGGAACTCAATCGCTATAAAATATTCTATTCTCCCATAGGTTCACTAGGACTCAGCCCACGTTCTATTCTTCTATAAGTTCACCGGAACTAAATCCAATTAAATCACTATAGTCCCCCAATACTCAGGAGTATATAAGTCTCCAAACTCACCAAAATCCAGCCAATACATGAGAGTATGTAAGCCTTCAAGCCTATCGAAATCCAGCATTATAGGCCGATCATTATCATGGGCTCTATATTTTCAGTAAGGTTCAAACCTGAAGACTTAAGATAGAGCTTGAGGAACTTATTACCCTGACCACCATGTTGGTGGTAAACCCCCGATGGTTAGATTTCAATTTTTTTGGTATCATTCACTCCTATAGTCTGAAAATGTGTGTATATAATGATATATATGCCAATTCTGATGCCTGTTCAAATGATGTCATCAAACAAACAAGATGTGATAGGGTTTAGGAGAAATTCAAGAACTCAAGAGTAATCTAGGTAGATGACAACCGAAATTGGATGACATGGTTGTTGATGTTAGAAAGGGTTATACCTGTGATTTCATCTCTATCATCAGCCATACAACACCACCCCCCCTCCCCCACCAAACAGACATTACCTGGGTTACTTCTCCTATATACAGTATACAGATCACCAGTGTAAATATTTCTTGCCAAAAAAAAAAAAAAAAGAAAGAAAAAACCTCAAATTGCTGAGTGTTTGGATGCATTTTCAAATTCAGAAACTAGAATGGTATAGTTTTTAAAAGAATATTGTACAAATATTATGCACGTATGTTACCAAGACAAAGATTACATGTAAA
This sequence comes from Voacanga thouarsii, assembly GCA_026120185.1. Classification (NCBI taxonomy): domain Eukaryota; kingdom Viridiplantae; phylum Streptophyta; class Magnoliopsida; order Gentianales; family Apocynaceae; genus Voacanga; species Voacanga thouarsii. The sequence continues at coordinate 282,936 of JANUWF010001704.1, forward strand.
TCGTGTTTGCTTAAAGTTTCCGAGGTCTGAATTGATGAGCAGAATATTGTTGAAACTAAACATGAGAGAAAGCAGCAGCAGAGAAAGCAACAGACTATGGAAGCCATTGCTGAATCAGATGCCAAGACAGCTGCTGCATCATTAAGGAAACTTGCCAGATCATCCACTACAGATGATGCAGTTTCCAGATCATATGCTGAGTCATCAAAGTTTTATTTTGATCCCGGATGAATTTTTCTTCTTGGCGCCTATAGCAAAGATTGTTAACAACTGTAAATTAAGTAGTTAGATGTACTTTAATTTTCATTAGAATTAGTTGATAGTTTGATTGAAATCCAAAATGTCAAATGTGTATATATATACAAATCAATGTACAGATTCTTCATTGAAGAAGAAAGAAATAAAAACTCTCTGTTCATTCTTCATCTTTGTGTTCTGCAATCGATCTACATTGCTATTTTCTTCATCCATTCTTCATCTTTGTATTCTGCAATCGATCTACATTGCTATTTTCTTCATGGTATCAGAGCGATTTTAACTGCTCATGCTGCTCGTGATCTCGTCGACAATGAGGACTCGAATTCAGAAATTCCTTTTCTCCGAATGTGTATCCTCTGTTTGCGTGAGGTAATTTTTGCCCGCTTATCCACATAATTTCTGAACATTGGTGTTTGAACATTCTGATTGAATTGGTATTAGATTTTTCTTGGATGATTTACAATTTCTGAATTGTTGTTGAGGCGATTGATACTTGAATCTGGTTGAAAGATTGGTATCTTATATCTTTGATTATTGAAGCAGTGACAGTTGTGCATTCTGGTTTTGAGCATCTATGGCTAATCAGGAATTTACAGTGTCAAGTCCATTTTATATGCATCCGAATGAAAATCCATCTTTAATTCTGGTGCAACCTGCTTTGAATGAAAGGAATTATCATCAGTGGTGTAGAGCTATGCGGATGGCTTTGATCTCTAAAAACAAATTAGGATTTGTTAATGGTAGCATAAAAGCACCTGTTCGAACTCATACTTCATATGCAGCTTGGGAACAATGCAATAACATGGTTCTGTCATGGATTTTGAATTCTATATCATCATCCATAGCTCAAAGTGTGATTTGGATGGACAATGCCTATGATGTTTGGAATGATCTTTGTGAAAGGTTTTCTCAAGGTGATTCTTTTAGAATCTCAGACCTACAAGAAGACATTTATAACTTGAAACAAGGATCACTAACTGTTAATGAGTATTATACAAATTTGAAGACTTTATGGGAAGAATTGTTGAATTTGAGGCCTCTTCCCATTTGTCACTGTGATCCTAAGTGTCAATATCCAGCATTGCCTGAGGTCAAAACAAACAATGATGCTGACTTTGTTATCAGATTTATAAAAGGATTGAAGGAGGAATTTGCTGGGATAAAGTCTCAGATTCTGTTGACAAAGCCGTTTCCAACCATAAACCAGGCTTTCTCTATGGTTTCCACTCATGAAAGATCCCTTAATTACCATACTGCACATAATGATAGTTCAGCCTCTGTAAATTCTCAAGTATTTTCTGCAAGGAACAATGTGATTGCTTCATCTTCACAATTTGAACATGGTCCCAAACATGAGCTCATATCAAATGCAGTTGGAAATATTACTGGAAAGAATGTTCAGAATGTTGGATACCAAGGTTTCAAAAAGGGGAATAATATGAATAGGAGGTTACAATGTAGCTTTTGTGGAATGCAGGGACATACAGTAGATAGATGCTATAAGAAACATGGATTTCCAGCAAGTTACAGAAATAGAAACAGAAATTTGGGGAATCAGAATTTTTTGTCACAAGCTAATGTCATTGTAGATAGTAATGCTTTTCAGCATGTTTCTAATGGAGTGAACTCGGCTTCAAGTCGCTCAACAACTTCAATGGATTCTCAGTCCTCACAATATGTTACTCAAGAACAATAGCAACAGTTGTTGAAATTAGTTCAATCACAACTTGCTTCATCCTCCAAGATCTCGACTATATCTGATCATGAACATTCAATCAACCAAGCCACTTTACAACCAAAGTTCTCAAATCCAAATCCATCTTCTTCAGTTCAAAATACAGGTATATACTCTTCAGTCTGGATTTTGGATTCAGGAGCAACATATCATATTTGCTCCTCGTTTGAACTCTTTCACCGATTATCATTCTCGTACACAATGTGTCCATAAAACTACCAACTCGGAGACATAGTTCAAGTTTCACACATAGGCACAAGTACAACTAAGTGATTCCCTGGTTTTGGATCAAGTCTTGTTCATTCCTAAATTCTCTTTCAATTTGATATCTCATCAAGAACTTCTTCAAGCAATTAAAATGTGTTGTAACCTTCAGACAATAATTCTTGTTTCATTCAGGATCCACATCATGGTCGGATGATTGGATCAGCCTAGTCTATCCGGAGGTCTTTTTCAACTTGATCCGGACCAACCGTCATCCTTTGTGAATTCAGATCTATGACATTTCCAAGTGGTGAACTCTATAATAAGACATTGTTATGGCATTTTAGGTTAGGTCATTTGTCTACTAAACAGCTTAGTCGAAGTGAAAAAGCTTGATCCTTCTATTGTTTTACCCGCTGTTGACACTTTTTGTCCAATTTGTCCATTAGCAAAACAACACAAATCTTCTTTTTCTTTACATCGAGGCACCGTAGAATCCGCTTTTGATTTGATTCATATGGACATTTGGGGACCTTTTAACACTAGTACCATTCATGGACACAGATATTTTTTGACTATTGTTGATGATTTTAGCAGATTTACTTGGGTATTTTTGTTGAAACAAAAATCGAAGTAAGATCTTTGATTCAAGCACTTTGTTGTCTATATTAATACTCAATTTCATAAGAAGGTTAAAACCTTAAGATCTGACAATGGTCTTGAATTTCATATTGCAGATTTTTATCATTCAAATGGCATAGTTCATCAAACATCATGTCCTTATACACCTGAACAGAATGGAATTGTAGAGAGAAAACATCAACACATTCTTAATATTGCTAGAGCACTTAGATTTCAATCCCAGATACCTCTTGCCTACTGGGGTTATTGTGTTCAACATGCTGTACACCTTATAAATCTCACTCCTACTCCTGTATTGAATCAGCAAACTCCATTTGAAAAATCGTATCACAAGTCTCCAGACTTATAGCAGCCTCAAGGTCTTTGGTTGTTTGGCTTATGCTTGTATACAATTGCCACACAAAAGTAAATTTGATTCTAGGGGCAAACCATGTGTTTTTCTTGGTTATTCTTACACCACAAAAGGCTTTCTATTACTGGATTTATTCTCCAGAGAAATCTTTATTTCTAGAAATGTATGTTTTGTAGAGTATTACTTTCCATTTGTTCATCAATCTACTTCATCTAGTTCAGTTCCAAACAAACCTGTGTTACCATTGCCTTATACTACATCTGCTCAAATGCCTCATATTTCTCCTCAGCAAGAAACACATTTACCTTGCACCTCTACTTCTACAGTTCCTATCAGAAGATCCACTAGAACTATCATCAGACCTGCTCATTTTTCTGATTATGTTTGCTCTAAAGTACATAAAATTACCACACCACATTTCCTTCCTTCTTCCATTGCTTCATCAGCCTTTTTATGCAATGCTAACAAACACTTTGAACCAAAACATTATTTTGAGGCTATGAAATTCAAGGAATGGTGTCAAGCAATGAGAACTGAGATTACTGCTTTAGAAGAAAACAAAACCTAGCACTTAGTTCCCTTACCTGCTGGAAAGAAAACTGTTGGATGCAAATGGGTGTATCGAATCAAATATAAGGCTGATGGATCAATTGATAGGTATAAGGCAAGACTTGTTGCCAAGGGTTACACACAACAAGAGGGAATTGATTTTCTGGATACATTCTCTCCTGTTGTGAAGATCACAACCATTAGATTGATGCTGGCTCTTGCTGCAAAATCAAATTGGTATATTCATTAATTAGATGTGAATAATGCCTTTTTGCATGGTGACTTACTTGAAGAAGTTTATATGGATTTGCCTCCAGGTTTTGTCACTGCAGATAGTTCTTTAGTTTGCAGGCTTGACAAATCATTATATGGTCTAAAACAGGCTAGTAGGCAATGGAATGCCAAACTTACTGGCTATCTGATTTCACTTGGCTTTTGTCAGTCAAGGAGTGACTATAGTTTGTTTTTTAAGAGGACTAAATACTTGTTTATTACTATCTTGGTGTATGTTGATGACATTCTTATTTTAAGTCCTCATTTTGATGCTATTACTGAAGTTAAAAATCAGCTGCACCATCAGTTTCAAATCAAAGATCTGGGAGATCTTCACTACTTTCTTGGTTTTGAAATCCATAGAGATTCACATGGCATTGTTTTATCTCAGCAGAAATACATTTTAGATATGCTTCAAACACATGGATACATTGGATGTAAACCAGTTGTCTACTCATTTAGACAAAGAAAGTAAAATTGGCAACTGGAGATTCGTAGTTATTCTCTCGATGTTTCACTTTACTGAAGCATGGTTGGAAAGCTATTATATTTGACTAACAATCGTCCGGATATTGCTTTTGCAATTCAAGTAGCTTCACCAATTTCTCACAGCTCCAACAATTTTTCACATGCAAGTCGTTTATAGACTCGCTTAGATATCTAAAGGGTACTATTGATTTTGGATTACATTTTCCAGCCTAACACTTCATTTGATTTGCAAGTTTATGCCGATTCAGATTAGCTCGGATGCATGGATACTCGAAGATCCATCAATGGTTATTGCATCTATTTTGGTTCTGCTCTTGTAGCTTGGAAATCCAAGAAGCAATCGATGGTCGCTAGAAGTTCTCACTGAGGCAGAGTATAGAGCTTTAGCTCGACCAGTTTGTGAGTTACAGTGGCTTCTTCATTTCTTCAATGAACTTGGTTTTCATTGTGTTTTGCCTGTTCCTTTATTCTGTGACAACAGAAGTGCCATATACTTGGTTGAAAATCCAGTATTTCATGAAAGGACTAAACACATAGAGTTGGATTGTTATTTTGTTAGAGATCTATATCAAGCTAGTTACATTAAACCGTTACCAGTATCTTCTGCACAATAATTAGCAGACATTTTTACAAAAGCTTTAAGTCCTGGTCCTTTCACTCTCCTTTTATCACATCTAGGAGTTCTTTCTGCCTCCAGCTTGAGGGGGGCTGTTGAAACTAAACATGAGAGAAAGCAGCAGCAGAGAAAGCAACAGACTATGGAAGCCATTGCTGAATCAGATGCCAAGACAGCTGCTGCATCATTAAGGAAACTTGCCAGATCATCCACTTCAGATGATGCAGTTTCCAGATCATATGCTGAGTCATCAAAGTTTTATTTTGATCCCGGATGAATTTTTCTTCTTGGCGCCAATAGCAAAGATTGTTAACAGCTGTAAATTAAGTAGTTAGATGTACTTTAATTTTCATTAGAATTAGTTGATAGTTTGATTGAAATCCAAAATGTCAAATGTGTATATATATACAAATCAATGTACAGATTCTTCATTGAAGAAGAAAGAAATAAAAACTCTCTGTTCATTCTTCATCTTTGTGTTCTGCAATCGATCTACATTGCTATTTTCTTCATCCATTCTTCATCTTTGTATTCTGCAATCGATCTACATTGCTATTTTCTTCAAATATTAAAGCAGTTTATGAACGTTGCATCTTACCTTGGTTGATGAATTGGATAGCTAATAGCATAGTAAATATAGTAAAAACCCTCATGTAAAATTCCCTCAATTGATCTTGAGAAAAACAACCGTTTACTATTTGTTAAATTAAAAGTGGATAATACGTCAAGTAGAAAGGAGATAGAATGCTTCAGATTTTGACAAGGACTTTTGTATGATGTAGGTATATATTTAAATTATAAGTGAAATTGACTTATGAGTTTGAGCCTATATTAGATTGTGAATTCGATTGGGTTGATATTGATACTTAATCAAACATTAATAAGTGAATGATTTCTAATTAATATATAAGTTAAAATAAATATAAAAAATAAATTCTGTACATTTATAATCTTTGTTTTGTAAGATTAACACTAAAAGAGAGAAGGCAGTTAAACAAATGTCATAATACCATTCACACTAGCTAGCTTTTTCTTAAAATAACCTTGCCATTTTAACATTAAATCAAGCTCCATTTGGCCTACGCAAGTTTTTCCCCTTAAAGATTTAATGGTATTTTCTAAGTTACTTTGAAACTGGCTATTTTTGAAAGAGGTCATTTCCCTCTTATATGATAACGTTGCTAATATATGTATTGTGTCACTACAAGAAAAAACAACATTAGTGAGGGTTAATGTCATCGCCAAACCATCGCTACTCTTGATTAGCGATGGCAATAGCCATAGCTAAATATTTCGTCGCTAAATAAAAATTTAGCGGTGGTACAGAATTGCCGTCGCTAATAGCAGGGTTTAGCAAGGGCAACTTCCAGATTAATAATCAAGTCAATGAAGTTATAGTGGTCAAATTTGCTTTGATTTAGTGACGAATAGTGAAGGATATAATATTTTGTACTTATGCAATTTTAAGAAATTAATTCAACTTGTAGAAAATCCATAGCAAATATAGTGAGGGATTAGCAATGGTAGTGAAACCCTAGCCACCTTTGCGAGGGATTAGTGACGGCTCGTAATTTTCTTTTTTGAAAAAAATTTATACCAGCCGTTGAAAACTTGTAATTACATTAGTGAGGGATTAGCGATGACCATCTATTTTTGAGATTTTTAATTTTTAAAAATATTTTCCAACCATCGCAAATCTGTAGCTAAAGTAGCAAGAGATTAGTGACGGCGTATCTATAATATTTATTTGAATAATATGGTTGTCACTAAACCCTAGGTAGTTTCTAGGATTAGCGACGGTTTTGTACCACCGTCGCTAACTCCTAGCAAACTGTGGCAGGGATTAGCGATGGATTTCCACAGCCGTAGCAACACCCTAGCAAATTTGCTAGGGTTTAGCTACATACCGCTCTATTTTTAGATATTTAATTTATTAAAATTTAATTTAGTCCGTCGCTAAACTATAGCTAATACGTAGCTATTTTATTTTTCCTCTTCCAAGACTTATTTTGTAATTATTTCAAGCCCCTTGTACCATATATCATATTCAAACAATATATACTACACAAAAAGTGAATCCATAAAACTATGTAGACTGATTTCATTAAATTGAAAAAGAAAGTAATCATCTCAATAATACAAAATAAATATACATGATAAATGTAATATAAATATAAAATAATCATCTCAAACGTTTAATCTATTATAAATGATATAAATGATAAAAATCTACAGTAAAATCCTTATGCTATGGGAGTAGTGGCGCCAGCTGAAGGAGGTGGAGGCGGAGATCGAGGATGGGAATGGGTCAAAGGATAAGGATCTAAGGGTGGAATAACGTTGCCACTAGTGTTGTCTTCCTCATCGGTTGTTGGAGTCGACTGCAATAGTGGTAGGGGCAATTCGAACCTCTCCCATACTAGTGCCATCTACCCTGTAAAATACTTTGCATTTGCTCTGATCACCTCGTGCACCCTCTCTTCAAGCCTCCTCTCTACTATCTGCTCTATATCTGCAAGTATAGAAGACTCTGTGGATGACAAGGAACTTTGTTGGAGCTGCTACTTGGCTCGAGCTGCCTCCAAGCCCAGTTCAAACACGCAACCTCTATTAAACCAACTAGCCACCTTGATAATAGAGCCCTCTCTTTTAGGACAGCAGAAGAGGTAACACTCGCAGACTCAAAAAAAGAAGCCTGAGTAAGGTGCTCTTTGGTAGCCATCATGTCCTCTTAAAATTGATTTTGAAGTCAAAAATTTTTTTAAGTGAAATATGTAATCAATCTAAAGTATTTTTTAATTAAGAAATTTTAAATCATTACCAATGTCTTCCAAGAATCCTCGCTGATGTATTGCCCCTGACTATCCCCACTCTGAAACATATGCAATCTCTTGTACTACTCAATATGACTAAAGTCAGTTTTCATCTTCTGTCACTGCAATTACAATAATAACTTATCAAAATATTGATTGAAAATAATTTCCACGAAGTAGAATTACAAAACATGCAAATAATTGAAGAAAATTACTATACAGTCCTTGTGGATAGTGAATAAGACTAAGCCTCCAGTATGAGTGGAGGTAACTTGACCCCTATTCCTCCGAGCAGTGGAGGAGATTTGTTGAAATTTCTGTGTGCTCCAGCGCTACCTCATCTCCCTCCAAATTCGAGAGTCAATCTAGGAAGGGGATTGGCCAGTTGGAGTCGCCTTCAGAACCTTCGATAAGGTGTCCAAAAGGCAAGTCCTACACTTGTGCTCCCAGTTGGATTAGATCTGAGTACTATGATTATCGGCCCAACAAAATAGCTTCTGCAAAAAATTACATTATATTCCAAATTGTTAGTCTATAATAAATGACTAAAAATATATATTAAATACAAAATGCATTAATGTTATGTATTTATATAATAATTAGTAACTTACTCCAAACTTTTCGAACAAGATATTCTTCACATGCATCGGAACATCCGCAAATATGGTGTAGGGCCCGTCAAAGTACCTCTGGAATATTGAGGTGATCTCTCAAACAAATCAATGGGAACCATCAAATCTTTTTTGTAAAGATAAACATAATATAAAAATTAAAGTGAGTGAAATATACTTAACTAATTATAAAAAAAATTATAGAATGCATAACAATGTACGAAATGATACTCGTTTACTCGTGGTGTAATTAAAGGTTGGGGATTTTGTTCCTTAGATCTAGGCTGATGCGATGTTGTAGATGATGGAATGGTAGGAGACTCACTGCCTTGTCCAAGTAGTGCATCCCTTGGATGCTGATCAAGCACTGGTATCTATGGAGCACGCCTAGGTGATGACGTGATGTCCTATGCACGAGTAAGCTCTACATCAACAGAAGCTACTACTCTCTAGTAGACATATCTAAGAGAGAAAAATATAGTTAAAAAAAATATAAGTGAAAAGAAAAATGTCACATAATCTCACATATAAACATAAAAGAAAATTGTCGACTTGTACTTCGTGGTTCGATATCTAGATAGACTTATGAAGAACTAATCAACTAATTAAAATGTACTATTTGCTTAAGTCAACTTCTGAAATATATTCCTTAGAATTAACTTCTGTCTGATAATTTGTGTCCTAATCAACCTTATCATCATCTATATTATAGTTAAAATCTTGGTCTCGATCTAATGCCTCCTTCCAAATGTCTAACAACTTATTTATGCATTCTCCATGTGTTAAGAAACTAAGATCGACTATCAAAGATATATTCATTACATCATTGTCATTAACTTTTTCTTGATAAACCCTATTAATAATGGGTGCATTAATCACATGACGAGCTTTTATTTTGCAAACTACCATCAAGTCAAATTTTGGCCTTTTAGTTCCTAGATATGTAGCAAAATACACTTGATGTACTTGTTGGGCTAATACAAAGTGGTCATATTTAGGGTAACACTTTTTATAGTTAGTATCTACCACTCATATTGAGGGTGTACTATCATTTCCTGATTTAGTGTAGGGTTAAACTAATCATACTTATAAAGCATAGCTGTCTGTATCAGATGACCAGGAAATTGAACTTCAATAACCTCTTTTAACACTCCATAATAATCAATACCACTATGCTCATTCTTGCCACATTTAATACAAACTCTATAGCTCATTCTTGCCACATTTAACACAAACTCTATAGTTAACACTTTTCTTACCTTCTGCGTGCTCACTTGTGTGAAATCAGTAATCATTAATTAAATACCCTTGAAATAATTTTACCTGTCTTGACGGTCCCATAAAAGGTTTTGCAAACATTTTTTTGTCACCCTATTGATTGGATCACGCACCTACAAGAAGTTTGCAAACACCTAAGTTTGTGTTCAATATATTTAACATATATTCAAATTCAAAGATTATTTAGAGAACTTAGATAATTTTTGAACTAACCAGCACATTCATTATTTATTATTCTCTCGACTTCTAATTGTGTGATACCTGAGTATTGGGATCGTAAAATAGTAAAAAGGTTGTACCTCTTCCTAGTTAAGTAAGATGTAGTTTGTCGTAGCTTTGAATTCCTCAATTGTCAGGAATCGAGTTTGGATCTTCTTCAATATCCTTCTCGGAACTTTGCAAATTGACAACAAAGGTTGTTCCGGTTTGTACTCAGTTGCAACCTCTATATTACGAGCCACTTGTTTATGCCTTGTTTGAACATGTTCCTCAAAATAGTAGGAAAAGAATGTTGATACTTCTTCAACTGGGTAAGCATTACATATTGATCCTTCAAACTTTGCCTTTTTTTTTTTTACCTTAATTTTTAAGAGATTCAAGAACTTGCAATTTGAAACAACGTTGTTTAGAGCTCACTTTTGAGTTGTTATCATTGTCATGTACTATAGTGCAAATAAAATTTCACTGAATGTCTACCTTTCAAATGGATATATCTATTTGTATTGAACTATACCACAAACACAAGCTTTATAAGCAAGTGAACCACTAGATGTTCCATTACATCGAAGAAACTTGGGGAGAATATTTTCTCAAGCTTATATAAGAGCACTGGAATTTCGAATTCTATTTCTTCATGTGACTGACACACAATTTAGGTGAGTAAAAATCCCTACAAAAAAGACTTAATTCAGTCAACACGTTTCAAATGTTAAGTGGAAGAAATTCTATTAGAGGAATTGGTAGTAATCATTCGATAAACACATGACAGTTATAACTTTTCATGTCAGACATCTTCAATTTCTTTAATTCAACATATCTTGATAAGTTTAAAGCTTATCTATCTGGGAGTTGCAGTTCTTTCACCTACCTAAGCAGCGCTTGTTTAGTCACGTAGTCAATGACTAGCATGTTTTAGGCATGATAACCTTTTCTTTGCCTGCTTCACTAACTTGTAATTCGGGCCTATGACAATGGGTCTCGACATCATGTCTCACCTTTAGATTATTTTTTGTCTTTCCCTTTACATCCATAATAGTGTTAAAAACATTGTCAAAACATTGTTTTCATTGTGCATGATATCTATGTTATGTAGCACAAATAGAGTCCACCAGTAAGGCAAGTCTCAAAAAGTGCTCATTTTCACCCAGTTATGATCTATGCCTCTATTGTTACTCCTCTTAAGTTCATATCCTGAATTTGTAATTTTTGAAAAGTGGCGCACCCTGACCTACAGTTAGTCTCCTGTTAGATGATGAGTTGCAGGCAATAAAGTTTCCTATCTTCTATCCTTTTTGAATGATGGTGTGTCTCTCCTAATTGGACGATCCAGTGGTAAGAACCGGAGATGACAATCGAACCAAGAAGTTTTGCCCCTAAATTGCAGATGGAAAGATTTTGTGTCCTCTATACAATATAGACAAATAAATCTGTCTACAGTGCTCCACTTATTAAGTATTTCATAAGTTGAAAAGTTATTAATGGTCCACAAAAGCACTGCTCGTAATTGAAAATTTTATCTTTGGATATGTCATATATAAAGACACCATCAGACCACAATCCCCTCAATTTATCTATCATTGTTTGTAAATATACATCAACCTTATGTTTAGGATTCTTTGCCCTCGAAATAATGACAGTTAAGAACATTACTAGATTCTCCATGCACATCAATGGGAGGAGATTATAAGGTGTGAGAATGACTGGCTATCATGAATATTATTTTTTAGACATCCCGAATAGAGAAAACCCATCTGTGCACATTTCAAGCCTTACATTCTGTAACTCATTTGCAAATTTAAGATGACCCTTATCAAAATGTTGCCAAGCCTCACCATTACGAGGATGACCTATGTAGCCATCCACCATTGAGCTCTCCACATGCCATCTCTTATGTGTGCAGTTGTTGTAGATGAATACAATCACTGCAATCGAGGTGTTATTGAAAAATAATACATCTTTTTAAATGGTATTATCTTTTTATGCTTGTTACTCCCCTAACCCTTTCTTTGCATGTACTGATAATGACCACAAAACTTACAATTTCTACGGGCAATATTATATTTCTAATAAAGCCTGCATCCATTTGTGCATATATCTATCTTTTGAATAGGTAAACTGAAGCCAGATACTAATTTTTCATCTCATATAAGTCATTTAGGATTTTATTCCCACCTAGTACGACCTCCTTTATGAGCTGCAACACTTGATTGAAACTTTTCTTGGACATGTTATTTTCGGACTTGATATTTAATAGTTGAGATACAAGTGATAGCTGCAAATAGCTTAAATACCCTTCCCATATCGGCATTTAAACAGCTCGCAACATATCGTAGAACTTCTGTACTTCTAAATTCGGAGGTTTATCAATAGAATTTACAGATTCTCCATAATTATCAAACTCAGGCGCTGCAACATCTAGAACCATATCTTGAAATGAGTTGCCTAAACAAGTTTCACCAACTGCATCTCGATGTTGAGATTGCTTTCTCGATATTTTATGATATGGTTCACCATGACAAGTCTACTGACGATAGTTACTAATAAATCCATATCTGTATAAATGAATTCGACTTCGGATAAGGACAAATATTTCTTATTTTGATACTTTGAGTAAAGATATCTTATCTTGGACGATATTGCATTCGAAATAGTGAATGATAGAAATTCTGTAACACCTCGTTCAAATTCAATAGTAATACCTTTGATACTGAGAACATGCCTTTTATACATCTAACTTTGATCATCCATCTAAAATCAACAACATAAAATAACAAACTAAATATTTATAAAGGTTTAGGTTTACCGAATGACTATTTTGTGGTTAGGATTTTTTAACTATTAAATATTGTTTAAGATTTACGGTTGTTTAATTATTAACTATACAAAACAATAACTAATTTCATCCACCAGAATAAGGATATTAACCAAAGAAAATGACTTCTACATTCAAAAAATAATATGCTAAGCAGACAAAAACATAAATAATTCCATAAAAATAGCCATGAGACAATCACCTTATCTATACAATGACACAAAAGCAAAATTAAGGAGAGAAGATATCAACACAAAGGAATCGATTGCCTCTACACGCCAAGTAAACTACCTATACATAACTACTATCATCTCTTAATATATTGTCCTTTTTACTACTAGATATATACTAACTTTTGAATGATTGACTAATGCTAAACTTAGAGTCCAAACATTATTATTTGAGTAATCCAAATAGGTTACTATTCTTAATTTTTAAAAAAATTTTGATAGAGTTTTCCCTATAAATTGGATATTTTCCAAGCATTAAGCTATCTCTCAATTCAACCAACATTCAATAAAAATCACAAAAACACATATAATCACATCAATTAATTAACATTGAGGAATGTGATTAGATTTGTATCAAATGACAAGAATGTAATCATTTGTTCACATTATCAACCTGATTTGGATCAAATCACTCTTCTTTGATCTTTGATGTGTCATACTTGTAAAGCTTTAGCTGTCATTCATATATTTCTTCCTTAACAGAGGGTACATAATATATAGAGAGACAAACCCTAGCTAAGGATAACTACAAATAAGTATACAATGACTCCTAGAATATTTATCTAATCTAATCAGTTCCTATCTGAGAAACATGATAAGAAACAACAACAGGAAGCATGATAAGGCACAACACTGAACAGCGAAACATAAGGTAGAATACACGCTAGCAAACACCCCTCGGCAAGTCCTTGGCCGAGTACAGAGGCAAGAGATTGCGAAGAAAAGTAAACCGGCGAAAGGATAAGGTCTTGGTGAAGATGTCAGCTAACTGGTTAGCAGTGGAGAGAAAGCGGATAACCAGTGTATCGTTAGCCACCTGTTCCCGAACAAAATGATAGTCAAGCTCGATGTGTTTTGTCCGAGCATGGAATACCGGATTGAAGGACAAGAAAATAGCACCGATATTGTCACACCACAAGGTATTCAATGTAAGAGGAAACCCTAGTTTGTGGAGTAACAACTTAAGCCATAAGAATTTAGAAGTGGCATTGGCGATGGCTTTGTATTCATTTTCAGTGGAGGATCGAGCGATGGTCAGTTGCTTCTTGGCAAGCCACGACATAAGACATGAATCTAAGAAAATGCCAAACCCACAAGTAGACCGGCGATTGTCAGGATCGCCTTCCCAATCACTGTCGGCATAACACTGGACATCAAGAGAAAAAGTAGAAGATAACAGTAACCCCAAGTTAGAAGTTCCCTTTAAATAGCGAAGAAGCTACTTTAAGGCCTTCCAATGGTGATCACTAGGATTATGCATAAATTGACACAATTTATTGACACTAAAGGTAATATTCGGTCTGGTGATGGTAATATATTGCAGGGCGCCAATGAGTTTCCGATAGTGAACATCATGAGGGCTAGGATCACCAGAGGACTGAGAAAGCGTTAGAGAGACTGCCATTGGGGTGAGGCAAGAGTTAGAATAAGCCAGTCCAGCTTTGTCCAAGACGTCGTGGATATACTTAGTCTGGGATAAGAGAAGCTCGTCGTTCGACCGAGAGACCTGAATCCCAAGAAAATAGTGCAATTCACCAAGGTCTTTGACAGGAAACTCCTTTTTCAGAGCAGAAATGGTGTGAGAAATGAACTCAGACGAAGAGCCAGTAATAAGAATATCATCAACATAGACAAGGATGTAGATTATATGCGGATTATGCTGATAGATAAAGAGAGAGCTGTCGTGGAGCATATCGGTGTCTACAGACTACTGCTGTGTGATTGGAATACCTACAGATCTGACACTTCCTCTTATTATTGTGGCCCTTGTAAGGGGAATTTGGCAAACCCATTGTGTTAGGTCTTGAGAATGGCGTTGATGATGATGGCCGGATAGCAAGATTAGCCAGAGGAGGAATTTGGTGGCTTTGTAGTAAGATTTCATGCGAAAGAAGCTGGCTGTACAATTCAGGAAAAGTAATAGGTTCAGTAGAACATTTAAAGCAGACACAATGGGATGAAATTTAATACGGATATTGCGATAGATTATCATATTAAACTCAGCAGAAGAAATATTTTAGCCAGCAGCAGCTAATTCATCAGTGAGAGATTTTGCTTTTTGAAGATATTGTGCAACTGACATGTCATTTTTCTTCAATTCTTGAAGTTCTACGTATAACTGAAGTTGTCGATTCTGAGAAACACAACCAAAGGCACTTTCTAGTGCTCTCCATGCAGCCAAAGATGTGTGACACCCAACAATATATGAATAAACCTTTTCGGAGAGAGAGGACAGAATCCATGACAGGAGCAACTGATCTTGTTTAAACCAATGGGTATAAGAAGGATTAATAGTAGTCTCATTAGGATTTGTGGCCGATGGTATCGTCTGGGAAGGTGTAGGTGAGCCATCAGCCAAATCATTCATATTATGATAATTAAGAAGTGGAATAAATTGTGTCTTCCATGCAAAGTAATTCCGAGAGGAGAGTTTAATAGCAAAACTATGATTTGTAGTGGGAGTGGATACAGGAGTGGTTGAGGTGGTGGAGCCAAGAATAATTTGGTCCGTCATTGTGGGCTGGCTCTGATACCATGTAAAGCTTTAGTTGTCGTTCATATATTTCTTCCTCAATAGAGGGTATATAATATATAGAGAGACAAACCCTAGCTAAGGATAACTACAAATAAGTATACAATGGCTCCTAGAATATTTATCTAATCTAATCAGTTCCTATATGAGAAACATGATAAGAAACAACAACAGGAAGCATGATAAGGCACAACACTGAACAGCGAAACATAAGGCAGAATACACGCTAGCGAACAATACTATCAACCTAATTTGCATCAAAACCACATTATAATGGACCAACAAAAGTTTGCTCACAACAATGTAAATGAAAAAAAAGCATCAATAATATTTGATGAATTTATAAGAATCTTTAGAATTATAAATTGGAAAAATTTTTTAAAAAATTTTGAGAAAGTTTTTCCTATAAATTGGATGTTTTTCAGGCACTAAGCCACCTTAATTCAATTAACGTTCAACAAAAATCACAACAAACATATAAAATCAACTCAATTAACCAAACAAAGCTAACTTATGTATAATTACCCATTATCCATGGGGAGTGATCACCTATCACTCACAGGGAATGATCACCTATCACTTATGGGGATCCAATCATAAAGTTATTAGTATTTTCTTATCTTAGTAGTGCTCCCAGTCAAAGAAAGTTGACAACTGTATCTCTAACCTATACGTAATAGGATTATTATTCCTTTTGGAGTATTATTCAATAAATGAATTATACAATATTGCAACAATAAGAAAGTCTAATAATCTAATATTCCATAATAAATAAATAAATATAATAATAAAAGATAACATTAGAAAATTAAAAAGTAGCCAAAGCATATTGGAATGCTTAAATAAACGGGAAATTAAAAAGAGTTCATGCCTTATATTCCAAGCTTGGAAAGAATCCTCTATATTCCATTTGAAGAAATGCTAATTTCCCTTCAAATAAACAATATCTTACACTATCTAACATACTAGTACTAATTGAATGATCAATTTCTTTGTTTGCAATGTAGGGATATCACAACAACAAAGTGGCAAGCAGGTTATCGATTGCAGTTCCAGCTCACTACAACATTATGTTGTTTGGCGCATTATGAGTCTAAACTCAAGTCTAGAAGATTATTGTGAGGTGGAAATTACTTGTGGGCAAAGAAGACTAAAGAGCAACCAAATCTTGCATGGAAAGCGAGGTTTTTTATTGGTGGAATGTATGTGTTTTGGTACTTGAGCCATGTGGGTTCCTTTTTGTTTTAGGTTTTTGGATACTATAAACTTAATTTTAGAATCTTATAATTATCTATTTATATTAAAGATTCAATTGTTATTGATTTATTTAATATTCTATTGTTAACTTATTATTTCAATTGGTCTATTAGATGCTTTGAGATAAGAAGGGATTTGACACCATGCCTAACTTAATATATTTAACTAGAATATCAAGATGACCAATGAAGATTTTAGTAGGGTTTCTTCTAGAAACTGGATGTTTTCCAGGCACTAAACCACTTTAATTTAATCACTGTTCAATAAAAAATACAGAAAAACATAAAATCTCACAGCAATTATTCAATAAGTATGCTAATATTCACATAATTTTAAAAGTAAATCACCTTGATAGACATCAATAAGTAAAATAATAAATAAAGTTTAATATATCTAACTGAATGCCTTCAATTTTTTCACATTTGTTTTTCAGTAAATTCCACCATGAATTGACCGATGCAAGCACGTGTAATTTAATGACATAATTTAACATTAAAGATAGTGTCCAAGAATATAAGGCATTTATCAAACAAAGAAATCTATCATGTCCCATAATTGAATTCATGAGCACTACTACTTTTGATTGGACCAAAAAATATCACCATTGATGATATAATAGTACTACTATACAAGTTCCATCATTCAATGAATGATTAAAATATTAGGTCACAAACTTTTTACTATTATTTCAAGAATTTAAAAAAGATATGAATCCCTAAATAGTCTAAAGTGGTCCTGTTAAGCTGTGATTTTCAAAGTATAAAACAGTTAAGAATAAAGATGATGATTATGCATTATAATTAAACTTAATCAATGATTATTCAAGGCTAAGATAGTAGGCCACTAAACATTGTGAAACTAACAGCTTATCTTGAGCAAGTCATCATGTGGCTTTCTTCATGCTGAGTTTTTCTTCTATAATATTATCTTTAGACTCTTTGTAAAAGCATATTTAATTTAAAAAATTGCTCATTAATTAGTATATTAATCATTGACTTTTGTCGTTTTATAATTTTAGACCCATATATAATGTAAAAAAAGGGATATAAAAGACTTATCATTTACAATGAGTGTCAAAATGTTACTACTAACAATTTTTGTATGAGTTTACCCTCTACAAAGAGAGAAAAATATAATTAGCGATTTTTTGGTCCTGAGAAATTATATTGAAGAAGGCTTGGGGGTTTAAAATACTATCAGACCAAAGATTTCAAGAATCGTATTGTTGAAGACGATATCTACAAATGTATGATTCGTTTTTACATACTCATAAGATTTAATTTGGTTAACACATAAATATATCAATTCTATAGCTAACAAGATTAATTTGAAGCTATATATATAATTTAAATTTGTTCAAAGCTTTCATTTGTACGGTTGAATGGACAACATTCAGTTGTTATTTATTTAAATACATGTAAAAAGATTTTTTGTCGCAACATTAAGAAAGAATGGCAAATAGCTTTATATTAATTTGCAAATGGGATTGCTATACTTCCTAAAATTAATTGTTTTTCATCCTCTTTCTTTAGTTAAAATTTAATATTATTAAATGTGAAAATTTCGTGTCATGTAATGATACATTGTTTTAGAAAATCCATCTTCCTTGTTGAGCAATTTTCATTTTGGACCTTTTTTGATACCTTAGATTTGAACCTGATTTCTTGAATTGTGAGTCTAAGCTATTACCTCAATGGTGTCATTTTTAATCTCTTGAAACTCCATTTCTTGATATGTACTTGGATGAAATCGCAGAATTTCATTTCTGATATAAAGAATTCATCTGAGGGCAAGTAAGGATTAGTTAAAGAAGAACCATAAATGCAAATATCATTACGCAAAATTTCATGTACAATCTTATAAACTAATAAGTGCTTATCTTGGAACTTTTGCTCTTAGTTGCAGCCAGTGAATTTGGCATTGGTTCCACTAAAAAGTAAGGAGACAACACAAAACGTTCCAAGCGATCATCTTCTTCAGCTGAATTTGATATTATTTTACACCGCGGCTCGCAGATCATCTTCTTCAGCAAGAAGATATGCCGGTGGCTGTTCAACACCAGAAAATTCCAATATATCGGCGTAGATGCCCCATTCCAAGCAATCATTATCGAGATCTTCTTCAGCAAGAAGATATGCAGGTGGTTGCTCAACACCGGAACGTTCCCCTGATTCGAGCTTGATTCCACATTCAGCGTAATCAGCACCGGCCATTGCTAGAGCTTCTATTGACATTGTTGTCAGTTGTTTGAAGATCATATATGTGTATATGTTCACTAGAAGAAGCTGATGATGAAAATTTATGCAAATTGAAATGAGGAAACATCTCTTTATAGGAGGAAAATTTCTCCCAACGTTGTGTTAGACACTGACTTCAGTTATCAGATCAGATGAAAAACACAGGTTTTGTTTATGTCAAATGAATAAATCACCAAACCCGTGATCTCTAACCTATTTCTCCTCACCCAAAAAAGAGGGAAAACATTGAGAGGGAACCAAGTTGCTTCTGTCTTTTTTTGGTTGAAGTTACCATGTTATCATCCTGGGACTCTTTTTTGATTAGACATCTCCAAATTGATAGTCCACCAAAGACATGCTATCCTCTGTTGGGTTCACGTTAAAGAACTCACTATGTTAACAAGAAATTTCTTGAATTGAATCAAATTTGCAAACAACCGTGAAAAACTTGAAAAGAGAAGAGAAAAATTGTAAGTTGAAAATTAATCTTGAGCCATCCTGCGGCAGCCCTCCAACCAAATCAGCCATAAAAGTTGGACTTTAACGGTTATGGTTTCATTATATTCACGGGTATGGTCTGCAATATTAGAAATGTGATATTCAAATGCTGACGTCTATGCAAGTTATGTAATCAAACTGGATCTGTTGGCGTCAGAAGAAATTAAAGAACCCTGAGTTAATAGATGAAACCAAAATTGAATGCAATCTTGAATAAAAATTTCAAACATTGAGTTCAAACAGCAGGTTCCGGACGAAAAATTCTAACATGGAATGATTTATGGACCAACTGTATTAATGACTTATACCGCATGCAATATAAGTTGTATGGTACAATTCACTAATGTATTTGGTCTACCAGTTCATGATCTATATAAGAATTACTCGGTTTCGGACCGGCATGATTTAGTTCTTACATTGTAAAGTGTTTCTAACAGGTTAGAAATTAGTACAATTACTGCAGAGTCGTACATTAACGTACGGAACTTAATTTCAAATTAAAAACTCACTTTATACCCTCTTTTTAAAGGTAATCTTCCTTTATCTATAATATAGGCGAGTTTCTCCTCCCACTAACGAGAGGGGACATCAGGCTTGGAATAATAAAGGCAAGAGGCAATATGACATTGGTTGAAAGAAAATTTAGTGGAAATTTATGAAATTTGATGAAGCTTTTGCTGTATTTACTTTCAGGCCAGGATTTTAAAGCAAGTAAATGACAGGGTTAATGGTGTTAAAAGAATGGAAATGTAATATGGATCTGGTTCACGTGGACCAACAAATTTAGAGGGTTGTATCATATGCATTGTAAATTATGGTATAACTTTTAAAAATTATCAATTCATGTGAATCCAATATATGAAAAAAAAAACGGAAAGTATTTGTTAAATTCAATGCAATTGGAGAACGCATTAGGCAGAAAGGCTGCATAGATTGCTCCAACTACTAGAATTTAGGTTTATTGTAACACATTTATTACAACATTTTTTCAAAGATGTTATTAGAAGTACAATTTTGTGACATTTATCTCAAAATGTCATAATAGACACAAGTAAAACTAAGTAGTTTTGTCAAATTTATCAATAATGTGAAATTTAATATCCTTTTAGGCTTATATTATGACATGTTCTGAAATGTGTTGGGATACTTTTTGCTCTTTGATATTCTATTATCTATTTTGACATGATTAAACTATCATAATAGTTGTTTTAATTTAAAAAAAAGAAGGAAAAAACTCAGTTACAAAACATAAGGCACCAGGAGTGAAAAAAAAAAAAAAACGCTCTAGGTGAAACCCAATACTTCACTCTGTAAGAGTAAAACAAAATTTAAACCCTCCTTTTTACTTTACCCATTTTCTCGTTAAGCCTATCTATCCCTCCTCTCTGTCTCTCTCGAACAGATTAATTGCAGCTTATTGTCGCCGTCAATCTAGAAGGTTTAGAAGGCGCCGGTTGTGGAACGATCGAGCACAACAAATGTGCAATTTTTTCCCTTCCTTTGCTACTGCATGATTTTCAATTTTTCCCTTTCTTAGCTGTTGTGCGATTTGTGGTTTTATCCTTCTAAATATTTCTAACAATGCAGTATATTCTACGATTTGTTGTTGGTTTACACTACAGGAAAAAGGCTATTCTGTGACCACCATTTGCGACCAAAAAAATAGTCAATTGCAATATTATGACTGAATTGCTACTGCAAAAATTAGGTCGCCTATTGAAATCGATTTGCATCTAGACAAATGCGGTCGCAAATATATATACCAACATAATTGCGACCGATAAGTCAAATCCCGTCCAAACTTGGCTGAAATTAAGTCATCAATTAAAAAGCGATGGTGTTGCTACCGAATATAGTGACCGCCAATGTTGTGGTAGTTACACGGTCGCAAAACCCTATGCACTATTTTCAAAATAGCCAAACCCTGAACCCTAAGCAATTATATGTCCCTAATCGGTCGCAAAAGCAGTATAAGTTGTCATAGATCGGTCGAAAAGATGTTGCAAATTATCCTCAACTGTAGTCATTAGTCGCAAATCAGTCACTGTATAATTTTATTACCTATTTTGTATTTTTTATAATTTAAAGGTGCTAGTGTTGTGCCCTAGAGACAATCACTTATATATTGTATATCACATATTTTATTTTAATAAAAGACATTATTTATCTTACAGTTTCTTTTGTTCACTTTAAGTAATATAACTGTTCGATAAAGTCCCTAGTACAACACTGTGTTAAGGAAATCATAATAGAGATTATGATATGAGATTCCTACTACACTGGATGGTGTTAGTACTTAAATAGTCCCTAGTCATAGTATTAATGAGACAGGACATTATTAATGCGTTAAGACTAGCATGTGTTAGACTTCCTGATTTGATCAGGCGGTGGTTCTTATATCCGTGAGTATTGAGATACTCAAAGTTAACACATGGATACTTGTTAATGAAAAAAGTTCATTGGATGACCTAACTTTGAGATAATCACATGGACAACTATTTAGTGCCAGTGATATAATCTCAATATAGCAAACGTGCAAGTATTCTTAGACTTGAGATCTCCAAGGTATTTTATTTGGTGAGTATTGTACTTTGATTTCAATCTCCGGAGCTCGATTGAGGGCCGTCTATGGGATGGATATTGGGTATATTGTGAGGTAAACGAAAGTAGTTGAGAGGGTCAATAAAGGATTCACCACTCCTAATAGTAGGGGGGAATATCTCACGGCCACTTGTAGGAATTACTACTCAGGAAGTCCTTGGCCAAGGTGATTGTGTATTGAAAACAGTTCTAATTGATACACATCTAGAGTAGTGGGTTTCTGGTACAAGTACTTAATTCTGGAGGGAGTTGGCACTAATTTCGTACTCCAAATCGAATGAGATATTGTATGGTGAAAGGAGTTAATTGCACTGAAGTTTGTTATTGAAGGGTTCATGCCAAGCCACTTGACTTCTTGGACTCTTGGGTGGTCATGATGTGTTGCTAGATACCGCTTATGATCTGGGAATATGGGTTTATTAATTGATGAATTAATAAACCAATCTTGATTAGAATTAATATGATTAATTCTAATTAATTATGGATTATTAATCTCAAAGACGTTTGAATTAATTCATGTTCGCTACCAATTGACCGGGAAACCTAATAGGTCACACACAATAGAGGATTATATACTCAAGATGTTATTTGACAACATAGTGGGGTTAATTGCGAGAAAGAGAAGTTGTTGTGGACAAATTATAATTAGTTATAATTTGTAGTCCAAGTTGTAATTGTAAGAATTTGATGTTTCTAATTACAATTAGAAAATTCTAGTAGGATTAGAATTCTCAGTTTTGGGAAGGGATTTTCGTGTGACATATATTATGGAACACACGAAACCCTAGCTGTGGAATTAACACACGAAAACAACAACCTTCTTTCTTCTCTCTCTCTCTCTCTCTCTCTCTCTCTCTCTCTCTCTCTCTCTCTCTCGTTTTGCTGAAAACGAAAACAGCCCTAACCGCCATCTTTTTCTGCTAGCACAGGAAAATTTGGTACTTGAGTATTCCTCTGTGTGGATTACTATTAGAGATAATCACACACTGTGATTATAGTGGTTAGATGTCCAACTCTCGTGGAGTTTGCACAAGAGAATTGCTAGATCACGTCTCAACTTAAAGAAGAAAATTTTTGTTCTTTGGACGATCACCCAAAGGTAAAAGCTGTTACCTTTACTCTCTTTATGTCTTGTTTTCCACACATATGCGGATCCTGGGAGGGTATCTCGTTTTATTTTTCGCTGTGCCGTATACGATATGAGCTTGAGATACCCAACAAAAGGGTAGTGAAAAAAGAAGTTGTCCTAAATGCAGTAGGGTCAAATAATTTCTAAACAAAATTTATAGTTCGAATGTGAATAGTTTGTGTTGTAATGAATCGCGGTTGGTATATATTATGTAAAATGCTTGAATTATCATAATTCTTGAATCGAACGTCTATTCAATATAAATGACCATATTTACATATTTGAATTTTCCTAACTTTGTTGTTGGGGTCCATTAATTTGACCCAATGACAAATAACAAATTAGTATTACCAGAGATAATATATATTTATGTCATCATGAAAATGATTGGTCATATTATTATATTTGTTGTAATAAATTATTTTGCTCAACTTGTATGTTTAAAACTAATATAAAACATTTAAAGTGTTTTTTGTAATTTATATAAAGTTATTTTAAAGTGACCTCTCAATTTTGAAAATTTAAAAAGAGAACGAATTTATCTAGTATATTAAAAAATTAATAGAATATTAGAATATATAGGTAACTGAAGGAAATTAAGAATATCAATTTAATTAAAGGAACAATGAAAGAGAAGTTAGTCTTTTATTTATTTTTTTTTTGAAAGAATTTAACTTTTTGGTTTTTTAGAAGAAAAAGTTATTTTATTAAATAAAACATTCATCTTCCGTGAATATTTACTTTTTATTTTTCATTAACTTAGTTTTGGAGGAGAATATACTTTACAATAAAATTTCAAAAAAGAAAAGAACTTTTTTAGGCAAAAAAAAAAAAAAAGAAAAAAAAAGAAAAAAGAAACTTTACTCGAAATTGGTGTTCTAATTCCGTTGTGATTTGAACAAAATTTTGACAATTCAATTTTTAGGCTATAGAAAAAAAATCGTGAACTACATTCCTATTATTATGAAATTTTGGCAATGTTAGAATAAAATCTATACAATAAGAAATCTTTAACTATTATGTGCACAAGAATTTCTTCAAACTTCTCTCTTTCTTTTCTCTCACAATTTTCTCTAACAATTCTTTTACAATTGGTATATTTTTCAAGTTTGGAAAGAGCTCTATTTAGTTATTAGTGGAATTCATCATCTTCCACTAATATGCATTATGGTGTCTCCACTAATTCTTAATGGTGGACATCCATATCCATAATTAGTAGAGCTTTTACTAATTCCAACATATTTACAACACTCTTCCTTGAATATCCATTACATAAAGAATATTCTTCGTTAAAACCTTACTAGATAAAAACCCAGTGGAAAAAAAAATCTAGTGAAGGAAAAATAGTACACTATTCTATATGTCTGCTTATTACTCCCACTGATGAGATGATTCTTTTAAAATTTTGAACCGACACATACCAAATTTATATCTCAACTTTTCAAATGTTCCAGTTGGTAAAGTCTTCATGAAAATATCTGCGAGATTGTCACATGATCGAATTTGTAATACATCAATTTCACATTTCTTCTAGAGTTCATGAGTAAAGAAGAATTTTGATGAAATATGTTTTGTCCGATCTCCTTTAATATATCTTCCTCGTAATTAAGCTTTGCAAACTGCATTGTCTTCATAAAGAGGAGTTGAAATATCTTTTATCGATGATAATCTACAACTTTCTTGGATATAATAAATCACTAATCTTAACCATACACATTCTCGACTTACTTCATGAATGGTTATAATTTCAGCATGATTGGAAGAAATAGCTACTTGGAGATATCGAAGGACTTGTTTAATTCCATTCCAATATCGTCATGTTGGTGAAGAACTAAATCTTGCTAATAAATTGACAGTAAAGGTAATATTATGTTGTATATTATTAGAAGATACATCAATGCATCAATTGTACTGAGATATGGTACTTCAGGACCAAGGAGTTCTTCATCATCTTCTTGAGGTCGGAAAATATCTTTATTCACATCTAATGACCGGACGATCATTGGAATATTCAATGGATGTACTTTGTCCATGTAAAATCTTTTTAGAACTTTTGCTGTATATGTTGATTGATGAATAAATGTTCCACTTTCCAAATGTTCAATTTGTAAATCGGCAAAATTTAGTTTTACCAAAATCCTTGATTTTGAATTCTTTTTTTTAAATAATCAATTGTTTCTTGAAACTCTTTAGGAGTTCTAATAAGATTAATATCATCAACATATATAGCTACTATTACAAATTTCGAACCAAAGTTCTTAATAAAAACACATGGACATACCTGGTCATTTTTAAATCCCGCTTTCAATAAATATTCATTAAGATGATTGAACCACATACATCCAAATTACTTCAAGTCATATAATGATTTTTGCAACTTGATGGAGTAATTTTCACGAGAATAATGTTTATATACTTCTGGCATGCGAAATCCTTCAGGAATTTTCATGTAAATATCATTTTCTAAATTTCTATACAAGTAAGTAATGACAACATCTAATAGGTGCATATCTATCTTTTCATATATTGCCAAACTGATAAAATATCAGAGTATAATAGTATTAACAATAAGAGAATAAGTTTCATCATAATTAATACATAGTATTTGTGAAAAATCTTGGACTACTAACCGTGTTTTATATCGTACGATTTCATTATTTTCATTGCGCTTTTGCACAAATATCCATTTGTAGCCAACAGGTTTTACACATTCTGGTGTTCGGACTACAGGTTTAAAGACTTCACGTTTTGTCAATGCATTTAATTCTGATTGAATCACATCTTTCCATTGTAGCCAATCTTTTCTATGCCGATATTCATCATCTGATATTGGTTCAGGATCATTATTTTTCTGTGTAACATCAAGAGATATAGTGTATGCAAACATATTATCAATAATTATTTCTATCTGATTCCAACTTCTACCAGAAGTAGTATAATTGATAGAAATTTCAGTGTTACTTTCATCAACTTCTAGTTCTTTGTCATCAGTTCTCTCTTGGTCTTTATTATTCTTTTCTTCAATATGATCATCTGGATCAGTTAATTCTCTTTTCTTTTAAGGATTTTTATCTTTAGAACCAAAAGGTCGGCCACGCTTCTGGCGTGCTTTTGACTCAGCAGTTATAGGTATAATCTTTTATTCGGTTGGAACTTCAATTCGAATAGGAGCATTTATAGCTGGAATATGCGATTTTGTTACTCTTCTGGAGTCAACAAAAGCGTTTGGCATTTGATTTGCAATGTTTTGCAAATGAATTATCTTATGAATTTCAAGTTCACATGTGTTTATGCGCGGATCAAAATAATTTAATGATGTTGTCCAAGTAAGATCTTTCTTATACTGTTTATATTCCCCCCCTAATTTAGGGAATAATGATTCATTGAAATGACAATCAGCAAATCTTGTTATGAATACATCTCCTATCAGAGGTTTAACATACCTGATAATAGAGGAAAAATCATATCCAACGTATATCCCCTTTCTTCTTTGAGGACTCATTTTTGTACGTTGGTTTGGTGTAATTGGTACATATACAACACACCCAAAATTTTTAAATGAGCAATATTTGATTCTGAACAAAAAACTAATTGCAAAGGGGAAATTTATGATAACTAGTTGACCTTATACGTACAAATACTGCAACATGTAAAATAGCATGTCCCTAGGCAAATGTTGAAAAATTTGTTTTCATTAATAATGGTTAAGTAATTAATTGTAATATTTTAATAAAAGATTCAGTAAGACCATTTTGTGTATGAATATGAGTTACAAGATGTTCAACATTAATCCCAATTGACATGTAATATGTATCAAAAGCATGTAATAAAAATTAACCAACATTATCCACACGGATATTTTTAATTTGATGGTCAGAAAATTGTGCTCGTAATTTAATTATTTGAGCAAGTAATCTCGCAAACGCCAGGTTGCGAGTAGATAATAAACACACATGTGACCATCAGGATAATGCATCAATTAAGACCATAAAATATCTGAACGGTCCACATGGTGGATGAATAGGTCTACAACTGTCTCCATGAATCCGTTCAAAAAATGTAGGTCTTTCAGCTCTTATTTTTACTGGTGATGATCTAATAATTAATTTTTTCAGGGAACATGCAGTATAGGAGAATTTTTCTTATGTCAATATTTTTTTATTTTTTAATTTTTTAATAGATGACCATGTATATTCTCAATTATTCTTCTCATTATGGTAGATCCCAAATGACCCAACCGGTCATGCCAAATGCTAAAAGTAGTAGGATCAGTAAACTTCTGGTTTACTAGATGATGAATTTTAATTGTACGTATTTTTGTAAAATATAGGTCAGTAGAAAAAGACGGTAGTTTTTTTAATACAGATTTCTTACCTAAATTAATTTGAGTAATATAAAGATATTTAATACCATTTTTCATCTTTGTTTCAACGTGATAACCATTTCTGCGGATATCTTTAAAACTCAATAAATTTCTTTTGGATTTTGAGAAAAATAGTATCTGATCAATAGTAATTGTTGTTCCTTCAGACAACAATATACTAACTCTTCCAAAACCTTCAATCACATTTGTACTACCATTTATAATATAAATATTTATTTCTCCCATTTTGAGATAAGAAAAATATTTATCATTTTTGAGTATGGTGTGTAGTTCCACTATTAATAATACATACATCATCATTAACAACAGCCATCTGAACAAAAATATGTATATGCAAACGTAAATATTATTAGAATATAATGAAAATTCAAAAATATCAAGGTGAGGCATTAGTTCTTCTGGATATTGCCATCACCAATTAAATGGTCTATCCTACCATTTGGGTGTTCGAAAAAATCAGATACATCCATATGGATAATATTGATATTAAGATCTTCAAGATCAATATCATCATCTCAGTATCATTCACTGGATGTTGAGAAAAATTTGCTTCAACATTTTTATTTTTATTTTTCAGTGAAACTTGATATAATTCTACTAAATGTTTGGCCGTACGACAGTTATGTGACTAATGACCTTTCATGCCACATCTATAACTCTTGTCCTCATAATTTTCTTTCATTTCTTTTTCTTTTCCCTTATTATCTTTTCTGTTCCACTTCAGGTGACTAGTATTTCTCACAACTTGATTATTATTGTGATAAGGGAAATATTGAGCGTGTCCACGACTATAACTATGGCCACGACCATGACTACGACTATAACGATGGCTTCTACTGGAGCCAATAACATTCACTTCAAGGAGTGTTGTTGAGTCAGTTGGTCTGGCTTCATGATTTTTCAATAATAACTCATTATTTTTCTCTACAATGAGGAGGGTAGATATTGTTGCTACAGGATAATATTCAAGGCATGAAATGTGGAGAATGTCTTTTCCAACATATCTTCATCAGTAACTTTTTTTTCGTATAATTTTAACTGAAATGTAATTTTATACATTGTGTAGCTATATTCATTCATGGTTTTAAAATCTTGCAATCTCAGGTGCAACTATTCATATTGTGCAGTTGGTAGTACAATCATCTTCAGGTGGTCAAATCTTTCTTTTAAATTTACCCACAGGACATATGGATCTTTTTCGGTAAGATATTCCATTTTTAAATTTTTGTCGAGATGACGATGAATAAAAATAAAAGATTTGGCCTTTTGTTGTGCAGATGTACTATTTTTTTCTTAAATAGTTTCACTAAGGCCTTCAGCATTTAGATGTATTTCTGCTTCGAGAACCCATGACATATAATTCTTTCCAGAAATATCAAGGGCTACAAATTCGAGTTTAGTAAAGGTAGCCATAGAGATCAATAAATGCGTACTTGTCTTCTGACTTTTGTAACGATAGAGACTCGTGCTTTAGTCTTCTGGCTTTTGTAATGGTAGAGACTCGTGTTGATAATATGTTATGAAATTTTAGCAGTGTTAGAATAAAATCTACATAATAAAAAATCTCTAACTATTATGTGCATAAGAATTTCTTCAGATTTCTCTCTTTCTTTTCTCTTACAATTTTCTCTAATAATTCTTTCATAATTGGTATATTTTTCAAGTTTGGAAAGAGCTCTATTTATAGTGCTCTTTTTAGTGGAATTCATCATCTTCCACTAATATACATTAGTGGTGTCTCCACTAATTCCTAATAGTGGACATCCATATCCAAAATTAGTGGATCTTCCATTAATTCTAACATATTCGCAACACCTATTTCCCTGGCTTTGTCTTTCTTATTTTCACTGTTGTGTCTTCTCCATCACAAAGCAACCATTTCCATGGCTCCTATCTTTGTCTTCTCCGTCATTCACATCAGAGCCTCCCCCGCCTTTCTTTGTCTTCTCCGTCATTCACTCATTTCAGCCATCTTAGCTCCTCTCCCACTGAAAACCTTTAGCTTACCAAATCGACTGACTAAGCTAGCTTCATCTCTGATGTGAATCGGACAGCAAGCATAAGGTTTTGAAACCCCAATCGACTGACTGAGCTAAATTTTGTGCCCAATTGGTTGCTCAATCTTTGAGTCTCAATTGATTTTGAAGTGGTTTGTGATAACAATTTAGGTTATTTTTTTCGTGATTTAATTGGTTTTACAGTAGCTCTTCTCCTTCTAAAACCCCACATTATGTAAATCAGGGTTGGTCGTTGCCTGTGGTTATTTTGAGGCACGGTGCTCCTATCAACTTAACAGTGACACCTAGAGCTTGGGGGGGGGGGGGGTCGTGGGCTACTGGGGTATGTTACACATTTCTTTCTTTTTGTTCTAGCTCATGTTTCTTAATTAAATTTACCCCGAAACTTTCTTATGGTTACTTTGTGATAATCTTTATTATTATTGAGACAAAATTTAATTCTTCAGTCTGAGCCTCACATCTATGAACTATGATTTCTTGAACATTGTTTAAGTTATTTGCACCATGTCTAATAGGCTTCTGAATCCCTCAAGGGTGTTTATTACTATTTTACTACTTTTAGAAATATCCCTGTTTATTACTATTTTACTACTTTTAGAAATACTCGACTTTAGGGTGCTCTGGAAATGTTTTGCAATAAAAATGATGGTTAAATACCAGAGGACTTTACCTTCTTTTCTTCCCTATTTGCTCGAACTTCAGTGAGGGGCAAAGTTTCTTTTCAAATAGTTCAAACTTTTCAAAGAATTTATTGCAAACATAAATTGATGTTCACTGTTTGGCAGGCCTTGTTAAGGTACTTAGGTTTGATTCTTGAGATGCGTTAACTAGTGAATATGAAGATTTTCTAAATAGGTCCTAATTCATCAATTGATATTCCAAAACCTAAGTTGCTAATATTTGTTTTCTTACCTATTCCTGGATTGCTTGGATAAAGGCATATACACAAAGAACATGATATTTGGATAAATATGCATGAAAATCTGCAGCTAGTTTCATTTTGTTATTTTTGGACTGAATTAGATGGTAAAATTGCATGCTAGTTCTATGCTATGGATGGTTTTGAATGTCTCTTTTGCAGAAATAATACTTTATTTTGACACTTCCAATCTCTTGCTATGGTAGCTTCTGTATCTAAATGAAGCAAATATCCATTTGTGGCCATGAATATTTTAGAAACCAAATCACACATTCCCATTTATTTGAGACAAAGCTAGACTAAATTAACCTTTTGATGAAGACGACAATGAATTGGCAAATCTACTCCTGGCTTGTGTGAGGGCATGGTTTTTCATGATCTATAACCATTTCTATTTGTCCCTTAAACTATAGCATATGAGATGAGCATAGTTGAATGATTGGACATTAATGGATTTCTTCTTACTGGCTTGCTACTACGTGTAGGTAGTTACTATGAGGATTCTTTTTCTTTATCATACTCTATCATAGGGCAGTACTGTAGAGTTTTGAATCTGCAGTTTGTTAAATGACTTCATTTCTTTACGTTGGGTCATTGATATTGTTGAACAACAATAATTTCTTTTGCTAGACATGATTTGACTGTAAACATCTGATTGTTCATTTCACTTGGGTGTCATTCCATTGTGAAATGTTACATTCTTGGATCATTTTTTCTGCCCAGCTTTCCTTTGTTTCCGAGCAGAAATTTTCTTTCCTACTTCTGATTTAGCTTCTTTCCTTTTTCTTCCTCCCTTTTTTTTTCTTTTGTGGTGGGGGTGTGGGGAAAGGACTGGGGGCTTTTGATTTGAGCTTAGGAAAAGGTAAAATTGCAGTTTGTGAAAAGCAACTGGAGATACTTTCTAAAACAGCTTTAAACTTCTAGAACAAAAATATCACTTGTAAACTTTTGTCCAGACTTTCAAATCCTCCAATTTTTTTACCAGTTTAGGAAAGCTAAGAGTAAAACAGAACTTGCCCAAATCCTCTGAGTTTAAAGTAGAATAAGCTTACCATAAACAATTAAATAACAGATGCAAAAACCACAATGATGCATGCTATCTGTGAATCAAGTTCTGCACATGAACAATAGATTTTTCTAGTAGATAATAACAACCCAATGGTCCCACTCTTTGCAAGATTACTAGTATATAAATTTACTATGTGATGTCTAAGTCCTCCGGCGACTTTGCTGAGTTTTGTTAGTTCAGTTTCATCTAAAAAATTACTGATTAATTTTTTGTTATCAATAATTTACTATGTTTGCCCTATTCAATTTTGAGATGAAATATGAGGAATTACAAATGCATTAAGTGTTGGATATTGTGTAGCTTGAACCGTGAGATATTTCTATGAATGTATCAAATGTGTCTGGAGATTTACAAAATGGGATATGACCAACTATTTAACTAGAGATTCATAACTGGAGATATTCTTTGCAAAATTTTTATTTAAGCTGGGAATACCCGAAGTTTGCTAAAGCTTGAAAGTTGATTATTATGTTACCTTCATCTTTCTTATACAAAAGTCAAGCTAGATTGTTTACTTAAAGGAATAGTTTGGTCATACTGCTATTTGGTACTTGCAATTCGCATACATTTTAGTGTCTGATTGAATGCTGGAGTATGAAGGTTGTTAAATTTTGTGCAACTGATGGCTACAAAACGTATAAGTATGTTTAGTAAGACTATCTTTCACTAACTGATGGCTGCATTAACTGTTTAGTACGACTAGCAAGTAAATAGTAATAACTGTTTTGGGGAACTCTTAGGGTGTGATAATATTTAGTGCACGAAATTAGAACAATTCCTTGTTCATAAATGTAACTGAAATACTGCATTAAGTCACAAGGGAAATAGGCATTGCCCCCTGCCTAAATCTTTAGTTGGTAGTATTTTCAGACCAAAAAATTGATGCTCTTATCTTAGCTTCTTTTCTATTCTAAACATTCTACATTAACAATATGGTCCCTTGAGATCAAAGTAGTAACAATTGGTAGCACTTATCAATTGATAATTGATGTACAAGCAAATCATGTTGAAGTTAAAAAGATTACATGACACATTTCTTACCTTGTAGCTACATACTTTGGCAGCTCCATAGAGTTTTTCTTAACAATGATGATCTCAAGAAAAGAGAAACATGAAATGCTAATTTTTGTACTGATTTTTACTAAATGAGATTCTTTCAAAGAGGAGTAGGATGTTCTTCTGGATTGCTTTCCAGCACATATATTTGTCTGCTTGCTTCTTGCTGTGAATGCAAAGTAATTTTGATAGCTATCACATAACTTAATCTTTTACTACTTCTAACAATGAAGAAAAAGGAGAGGAAAAGAAATGTCAACTATTACCATATTTTGATTTTAATGACTCTTGGTTTCATCCTGCATTTACCTAGCCATATTAGTGCATTTATTCTTTCTGATTGCATTTACTGTTACTACTATTGTTTTTCTTCTTTGCTTTTGCATTCTTCTTATAGTATTTAGTGAAAGATAGTAGTAATGATGGCTGCAAAACTTATAAGTATTTTTACTCCTGGCTGCCAATGAAAGATCCCAATTTACAAGCTCAAGGATTCTTTTTCCATCCTGCTCAACAACCATCCCAATTTAGTAGAGGAATATCTTAGGCTTTTGAGATTAAGGAAAGAAATAGACCATTTGCTCTTAGTGTTATGCAAACACTACTAGAAAAATAGGTTGTTGTGACACATTTATTATGACATTTTGTTTAACATGTCATTAGAAATTAAGTTTTGTGACTTTTTTTATTTCAATGTCACAATAGACACAATCAAAACCATACCTAATTATTAATATACAATTTAGTATATTTTTAGAATTATATTGTGACATTTTGAGAATTTTCAAGACATATATTTTTATTTTTGGATACTTAGTAATTTGTAGTGACATGATTAAAATGTTATAATAGATGTTTTATAGGAAAAAAAAAAAAGCATCGACCCCAAAAAAATCCTGGGAGATTGAAAAAAGTCCGGGAGAGTGAAAAAATGTGAAGTCAGATTGAAATTATTAGGTGTGTGCGGTTAATATGCACTGAATCATTAGATAGGTGTACCACATACAGATATTATTGTACACTTCTAATAGAGTACACGTTCCTAAATATTTTGTACACTAATCTAACTTCTGGTTCGCGTGCACCCAATCAATCCCGCCCAGGTCCCCAACTTCATAGAACATTAGATTCTCTCAATCTCCCCTTCCTCAAACTGGTCCTTTTCATTAATTGCCCCTTTCACCTTTACCTTTTTCCTCTAATCCCTTATATTTCAGCCCAAAATCATCCCTCATATACCATTTTCTCAATTGAACAAGAGT
Organism: Voacanga thouarsii; assembly: GCA_026120185.1. Classification (NCBI taxonomy): domain Eukaryota; kingdom Viridiplantae; phylum Streptophyta; class Magnoliopsida; order Gentianales; family Apocynaceae; genus Voacanga; species Voacanga thouarsii. The sequence continues at coordinate 316,980 of JANUWF010001704.1, forward strand.
TGTGGAAATGACGTGAAGAAAGATCTGCACAATGCCGGTGTTCGAGAATTTCTTTGGAGCAGTTGTGTGCTATTGAGGAAGTAAAATTTCTTGCAAGCACCGCCCTCTATAAGCACATCTCTCCCACTGTTCATCATCTCCGAATGTCTGTTTAGGTTTTAATTTTCGAATGTCATGAGCAATCCTTCACTTCTTTTTGGTGTTTTTGGGTCTGAAAATCCATTCTTTTTCCACTTTTGGGTTTGAACTTGCTTAGGTGCCACTCACGACATTTTTCCTAACATCAAATTGATAATGTAGAAAAGATCTAAGCTTGACATGATTCTTAGTGGTGGAGTGAGGATATTAAGCATAAATGCTTGTGAAAAATGAATTTGTAACTTTAATTGGCCCCATTTTTACTTGGGGTGAAGTTTGACAGTACTGATGCAATGCTGCCTGTTCCATTTTTCTGCTTACCTTTTTTTTTTTTTTTGCATTTCTTAAAATCGTTAATGCATTTGCTCTCTGGGGAAAAGTGACGTTTATGAAATTTTTTGTTCTTCCTCTATTCTTTTGTTTTGTACTGTTTTAAGTAATACAATTTCTTAACCTGAGTATGAAAATGCATCTCCTTCCTTTCATTTGCATAGCTGAGAATTTTTTGCTTTGCCATATATTCTACTGATATGTTTCATTATTTTTCAAATCTATAAATTGTCAAGTATAAGGACCAAATAGTATCTAATGAGTCTGGTCTATGTGGATCCATCTAGTCTTGTGATTTGGTTTTGTTCTATCAGCATAATATGAGTTAGCATACAAAGTTGTTTGCTCTTTTTTTTATTTTTTTTTTATTTTGGAGCTATAATTTCATTGTTTATCATGCTGAACATTTATCAGGTTAACCTGGAAAAAGACTACAATCATTGGCAAAAGCCTTGTTGAAGGTTCTTTTCATTCTTTTTTTTTTTCCTTGTGCATGAGGGAGACGGAAACAGGGGCAAAATGCTGTAGCGGGAAAAAAAAAACAGAGAAAAATAAACCCGCAAGCCTTAGAGGCCAGACGCAAGCGTGAAGATCATACATTTGCACTCCTTAACCCTTCTAGGTTAAGTAGGAGCGGATTGAACGATTGGAATCGCCTCGCTTCGCCCACTTGAAGAAGCTTCCGGTTGAACACCCGCTAGCCTCCTACTTCGCCTTGTTTGCATCAACGCCAAGCTTTCCAACTCTCGGAATATTCCTCTGCCTATACTCTAGTCGGTGAACACTATGGCGAAGAGGAATAGTCTCAATTCCCCTTGGTTCACTTGCTATTGGTTAGCAAAGTCCAAGAAGAACAACAAGAAAAGGGAGATGTGAGAGAGAGAGCAGAGAGAGAGACGTGAGTTCTCTGTAAGGTTAGGGAGATTAGGGTTTATTTTCTACCAGATGCTAGTTTATTAATTAGCCAAAAATCGGTTTCTCATTATCTGATAAATATCTCCCCGGAATTTCAAAACATCCGGATGTTATCCTGAGAATCAGTTTGGCTTAACCCTAAACTCCTCTTAACCGTATCTGGAAAAAGCCCTAAGGTCTAAGCTATTGGGCCAGAAAAATATTTATTATTTTTCTTGGACCCAAAAGGCCCAAAATAATAAACATTAATTATTTATTTCCTGGGCTTATATAAACAATCCAATAAATAATTAATGAGCCCAAATGAACCATAATAATTAATCTTTAATTATTTATTTCTTGGGCTTATATAAATAACCCAATAAATAACTAAAAATTAATTATTTCCCCTAGTTTAAGCCCAGATTAATTTCTTAATTATTCATAGTGGATTTAGGCCCTGAATAATTAATTAACCAATTAAACTAGATAATTAATTTCTCTCAACTCCTATTTTAATTTATTTATTTATTTTATTCCAGTCCAATAATAAATTAGACTTCCTGAATAAAATAAAATAAAATCCTCTTGAACTGAGACCAATTCTTCAACCCAAAATTAGTTAGGACTTACGGGCTATTTCGAGGACCAAAAAGACACATCGCCTTGGCTGCTAAAATGACCAAAATACCCCTGCTATATAAATAGTTGTATTTTACATTTTAAATATTTTCTAATATCACCATAAGGAAATATTGACCCCAAGGACAATGCTGCATTAGCAAAGTCTCCGACCTACAGGTGAAATGACTAAAATACCCCTCTACACATCGCCGTACATTTAGAGAGGAAGAAGTGTACTAACACCCCTCTAATTGACATTTACCATCCTTAGGCTTCTAGTCTAATGATCCACGACTTCTTGGAGTGTTTCCGCTTTCCAAGGGAGCTACCCTAAAGCAAACATCCAAGTCATGTTTCTTAGGACCCTGGACATTTTAGACCATTCAGACAACCACAAGGGGCGATATAGTGCAGAAACTATCTTGTACAAGTCTGTCTTAACTAACTAGTCAACATACCCAACATACAAGTATATTGGCCCTACAATAGAACCTCAACTATAGCAAATCAAAGTATATGCTTCCAGCTTTACCAGATCACCAACTCATACTCAAGTTGTAGAGTACTAGTCCACGCTGTAGCGGTAGTAGTCTAAGTTTCTATCATATAGTACTTTTAGAAACCACTACTACAGGTCCTGTCCTCCATATTCGAAATACGCTTATGCCATGAAGTGAGTGGACTACTCACTGGCTAAAGGTAAGCCATTCCCCATTTGGAATTCATAAGATAATAACCTAAACATGATGAGGTTCCCAGTCTCATCAATAGGTTAAGACAAATGTTTATGTGTTAAATAACCCGTGATCCATACCTTACTGTGAAAGATCACCATTCATATGGATCACTTATTTAAACACAATGGGTCTGTTCCAAACGAAAATTGTGCACAAACAAAAAGTAAATTCACAAACAAATTCTGAAAATAAATTCTTTTATTAAAATATTCGATTTTACATCAGAAACCTAGTCTAATAGGGCATACAATCCAACAATCTCCCACTTGCACTCTAAGACTAGGTAAGTCCATAGGTGCCCACCCCTATGGCGTCTAAGTGTCTCTTGAAGACTCTCTCAGCCAAAGGCTTGGTGAATGGGTCTGCTAGATTGTTTTCTGAGGCAATATGCTCCACCACGACTTCCCGTCTCTGGATGAAATCCCAGATCAGGTGGTACTTCCTCTCGATGTGTTTCCCCTTCTTGTGGTTCCGAGGCTCCTTAGATTGTGATATTGCTCTAGTGTTGTCGCAATACATCACAATCGGCCTGTCCATATGTGGAACGACTCTAAGTTCTGAAAGAAACTTCCGGAGCCAAACTGCTTCCTTGGACGCCTCCGAAACAGCCACATACTCAGCTTCCATGGTTGAGTTAGCAATACAAGACTGCTTAATACTCCTCCATGAAATTGCTCCTCCAGACAAGGTGAAGACATATCCACTAGTGGATTTTCTCTCATCCTTATATGCCTGGAAGTCTGAGTCTGTGTATCCTGTAGGAACCAAATCATCAGCCCTGTAAACCAGCATATAATCTCTCGTTCCCTTGAGGTACTTAAGAATATGCTTTACAGCTTGCCAATGAACCTCTCCTGGGTTTGACTGATATCTACTAACTAAGCCCACGGCAAAGCAGATATTTAGCCTAGTACACAGCATGGCGTATATGAGACTTCCCACAACCGAAACGTAGGGAATCCTACTCATTCTGTCCTTTTCTTCTTGAGACTTAGGACAGTCCTTTGAAGAAAATGACAACCCATGTCTGCAAGGGATTAGAGCTCCCTTGCATGAGTCCATGCTGTACTTGGCCAACATCTTGTCAATGTATGTCGCTTGAGATAACCCTAACATTCTCTGCTTCCTATTTCTAAGAAGCCTAATCCCAAGAATGTAGTTGGCTTCTCTCAAGTCCTTCATGCTGAATTGACTAGACAGCCAAACCTTTGTAGATGACAATGTCCCGACATCATTTCCAATGAGTAGAATGTCATTCACATACAGGACAAGAAAAATCACATTAATGCCTTCAAGTTTCCTGTACACGCATGGTTCATCTTCGTTTTGAATAAAACCATAAGACTTTACAGTCTCATCAAAACGAATGTTCCATGCTCTCGATGCCTGCTTAAGTCCATAAATAGACTTCTTAAGCTTGCAAACCATGTGTTCCTGGCCTTCAACAATGAAGCCTTCCGGTTGGGACATATAGATGTCTTCGCTAAGATGGCCATTTAAAAATGCCGTCTTGACATCCATTTGCCATATCTCGTAGTCATAGTGACATGCGATGGCAAGAAGGATGCGGATGGATTTAAGTATGGCTATCAGAGAAAAGGTTTCCTCATAGTCGATTCCCTCTTTCTGAGTATACCCTTTTGCCACAAGCCTAGCTTTGAATGTTTCTACCTTCCCATCCGCTCCTCTTTTTCTCTTGTATACCCACTTGCACCCAATGAGTTTTATCCCCTCAGGTGAAGCTACAAGATCCCAAACCTGATTGAGGTACATAGACTCTATCTCGGCTTTCATTGCTTCATGCCACAGATTTGCATCGGCATCAGCAATAGCCTCCTCGTATCTAGTGGGGTCTTGTTCCTGATGGTCGGACACCAACTTAAAGGCTTCTCCTATCCATCTATTCGGAACCCTAGACACTCTCCCACTACGATGAGGCTCCATTTGCACAGGCTTTTGAGGCTGTACCTCTTCTTGTTCCAGTATCGGGTCAGAAGAAGTTGATTTCGTAGATAACTTCTCCTCAAATTCCAACCTCGTTGAACCTTTAGTGGAAGTACTTTAATCATCTTCTAAGTATCTAGCATTGGTACTGACTAGTACCTTCTGCTCCTTAGGATGATAAAAGTAACCTCCTTTTGTCCTTTTTGGATACCCAACAAATTAAATAGCATAATTCCGATCTTGATTCCAACTTGTCTCCCTTGATTAGTACATAAGCTGGACGTTCCCAAATCCTGAGATGAATCAGACTTGGCTTAGGCCCAATCCACATCTCATAGGGAGTCCTAGATACTGACTTGGAAGGCACCAAGTTCAGAATATATGCCGTTGTTTCTAGGGCATATCCTCAAAAAGATGCTAGAAGAGTAGCATGAGACATCATGCTTCGGACCATTTCCGTTAATGTCCTGTTCCTTCTCTCAGCTACTCCGTTCTACTGGGGTGTTCCCGGCGCAGAGAGCTGGGATACTATCCCATGATGTACCATGTAGTCCTTAAATTCACCTAGGAGGTACTCTCCACCACGATCTGATCGTAAGGTTTTGATTAATTTACCTGTCTGGCGCTCCACTTCAGCCTTAAACTCCTTGAACTTGTCAAAAAAGTCAAACTTGCGTCTCATCAGGTAAATGTAACCATACCTCGTACAATCATCCGTGAACGTGATGAAGTACTCAAAACCTCCCCTAGCTGGTGTAGACAATGGACCACACACATCAGTGTGAACAAGACTCAACACCTCATTGGCTCTATATGCCTTTGGTGTAAAAGACCTTTTGGTCATTTTTCCCATCAGGCAGGATTCACACTAAGGCTAACTTTCCAATCTCAATGAGCCCAAAGGCCCATAATGGATTAGCCTCTGAATCCTGGTTGAGTTAATATGACCCAACCTTAGATACCAAATGTATGAATCATTGATATTAGTCTTTCTCTTCCTAGTTAAAGGTTCTGACTGAGCGTTATTTGATTGGTTGTTAATAGGGTTTAAAAAGAACAGATTTCCATACATGTGCCCAGTACATAAAATTTCTCCATCTCTACTGATAGAAATACCAGAATGGAAAGATACATAATATCTTTGATTAATAAGTTTTGCAACTGAAATCAAATTCTGACGAAAACCAGGTACATATAAAATATCCTTTAAAACCACTATCTTATTACAATAAAAAATAAGATCCAACTCTCCCACTGCAAGGGCCCAGACTTGTGCTCCATTACCCACTCGAAGCCCATGTTCGCCCTTCTTGAGTCTTCTTATCTTTCTAAACCCCTGCAAGGAGTTACAGATATGATCAGTGGCTCCTGATTCAACAATCCAAGTGGAAGTTGATCCTACCATTGATATGGACTCTAGATAGTAAACATTACCTGTGGGGTTTTTCTTGGCCTGAAGATCTGGACACTCTTTTTTTCAGTGTCCCTTCTTCCCACACTTGAAGCACTTGCCCTTTGGTTTGTTCTTGGGCTGGTTCTTGGGCTAGGCTGCTGCATTCCCCTTATTCCTCTTAACCTTTCTGGGTTTAGGCCCAATTCTTGAAGAAGAAGCCTTAGCAATCATGGCCTTTGACTGTGGCTTCATGACCTTCTCCGCATCTGGAGCTCCTTCATCAGTTCAGTTAAACTCATGTTCAACTTATTCATGTTATAGTTTAACTTGAACTGAGTAAAAGAGCCCAGTAGAGATTCGAGAACCATATCCACTTGGCTCTCGGGGTCAATGACAGCCCCTAAGATTTCCGCCTCCTCGAAAGCAGCAATCATCTTGAGCATATGCTCTCGGACTGATACTCCCTCAGCCATCTTAGTGTTCACAATAGTTCGAAGAGCCTCCTTCCTTGCGGGCCGGCTCTTGTCTACGAACATAGTTGCCAATGATTGACTTATGTCATATGTAGAAGCCATGTGTTCGTGTTTTGACTGGAGCACATTAGACATGAAAGCTAACATATAGCAACGTGTCATTTCGTCAGCTTTCTTCCACGCCTTCTCAGCCTCTCGCTCTTCAGCGGTGGAACTTTCCCCGATAATAGGGCAGGTCTCGTAAAGGACATACTTATACTCCTTAGCTGTGAGTATTATGTCCAGGTTCCTTTTCCAGTCCATATAGTTTGGACTCATTAACTTATTCTCCCTGAGAATAACGGCCAATGGACTAAAAGAATCTCCCACCATTTCTGAAAATCGAAAATAAAAGAAAGAATTTAGTTTATGAAAACAAAATAAAATTTGTGCACTGAAAATAATTTGGCTCTTAGGAAAACTGACATAGCTTCTTGGGAAGATTAACAGTTTCCTAAGCTAAGTGTATTAACCACCACAAATTAATTTCCCTTCTAGGTAATGGTCTAGAGAATAACTCCATCGTGGGATGGCCGTTTCCTCTTATTTCCTATGGACATACCTCGCACTATAACCTCCAACGTGGGCTGGCCAATCATAGTACGTGCCTGGGGTTATTAATTACATCCTTCCATTATATCTAAATCCTTGTGGTATCCCCATCCTATACGGGTTCACTCCCAGGGTGACGCGAGGGGATCCACGATCTCTAATAAGGACCGTGATGGAAGCCGTGGGGCCGTTGGAACCCCTCTCCCACTTAGTCTTTTAAAATAAAGGTTTTCTGGAAAATATCATTTTGAAATTTCCATTAAGTTTTTCCTTAACTCAAAAATAAAATATCTAAATCCAATAAAATTTCTATGTCAAGGCTTATATCCTTTGAGAGATTTTCTCCATGGACTAATTTTATTTAAGTTAAAACTTAATGATTTAAAAAATTTTTCAATTAAAACTTTCTAGAGACTTTAGTCTCAAGTTTATTTGACAAAATCATTTTTCTAGTCCAAAACAAAACAAAATGGCTCTCCATTTTAATTTACAAAAATATCTAAATCCAATATATTTTCTATGTCAAGGATTAAATCCTTTGAGAAAATATTCAAGGATTAAGTTTTTGTACCAATTAAAATAACCATTTAGTTTTTGAAGAAAAATATTTTTCTTATAAAAAATGTTCCCAAAGACTTTGGACTTTGAGAAAAAGCACACATAGGTACATAAAAAAAATAGCATGCTCGAAAACAATAAACGTTTTTATGCTTTTCTATTTTTTAAACCTAAGTGTCCAAATAATGGAATTAAACACATTAATTAATTAATTAATGATCTTGTTTAATCCTAAAATCCCTTACTAATATTTTTCATGCAAATATATTCCAAGAATATAAATATTGCAAAAATATTAACTTCGCCTGGTATGTGACCCAAAACGAAAAAGGAAAAAAAAAATTGCAAAAAAAACTCTGGCGGTCCACTGCATCGCGCCGCACCGGATCCGCGCCCGCGTGGCTTGCGGTCCACCGCGCCGCACCAGATCTCCTTCGCTGCAGCCCGTGGAGCCGACCCGCGCCTGCGTGCCCTCTGCTGCCGATCGGCGAACTCGCCCAATAACCCGCGTATTGACCCGTGCGCCACCTGGTCTCCAATTGCAATTCAATTGCAAATTCCAAATGCGAATCGGCTTGAATTCTATGCAATCGGCTCGGCTTACGTGGCTCTAGCAGCACGGCTCCACTCACAGAAACAGTTCTCGGCTCGGCTCAGGCTTGGCTTAGGCAGCGGCTTATGAACAGTATCATCTTCTTCGTTTTTTTTTCTTCTTTCCGCACGAATTGCAGAAACTTTCTTCTTCGTTTTTTCTTATTTCTTTGGCTTCTTTGGACATATTTACTTACAAAAAACATTCAAAACAAAACCACAACCGCCTATACCCATTAAAATTTGGTTTACACGATTAAAATATCAAAGCCAAAAATTTACAGAGGGTCCTATGCTTCCACTGTGAAGCTTACAAATCCATCTATCCCATACCAAAACAGCGAAGGATCACAGGTATAATCATCTTCTTCATTTTTATTAACTACCATGCTCTCTATATTGATCAAAAACCAATAGCTCTGATACCACATTGAGGGAGACGGAAACAGGGGCAGCATGCTGTAGCGGGGAAAAAAATAGAGAAAAATAAACCCGCAAGCCTTAGAGGCCATACGAAAGCGTGAAGATCATACATTTGCGCTCCTTAACCCTTATAGGTTGAGTATGAGCGGATTGAACGACTGGAATCGCCTCGCTTTGCCCACTTGAAGAAGCTTCCGGTTGAACACCCGCTAGCCTCCTACTTCGCATTGTTTGCATCAACGCCAAGCTTTCCAACTCTCGGAATATTCCTCTGCCTATACTCTAGTCGGTGAACACTATGGTGAAGAGGAACAGTCTCAATTCCCCTTGGTTCACTTGCTATTGGTTAGCAAAGTCCAAGAAGAACAACAAGAAAAGGGAGATGTGAGAGAGAGAGCAGAGAAAGAGACGTGAGTTCTCTGTAAGGTTAGGGAGATTAGGGTTTATTTTCTACCAGAGGCTAGTTTATTAATTAGCCAAAAATCGGTTTCTCATTATCTGATAAATATCTCCCCGGGATTTCAAAACATCCGGATGTTATCCTGAGAATCAGTTTGGCTTAACCCTAAACTCCTCTTAACCGTATTTGAAAAAAGCCCTAAGGTCTAAGCTATTGGGCCAGAAAAATATTTATTATTTTTCTTGGACCCAAAAGGCCCAAAATAATAAACATTAATTATTTATTTTCTGGGTTTATATAAACAACCCAATAAATAATTAATGAGCCCAAATGAACCATAATAATTAATCTTTAATTATTTATTTCTTGGGCTTATATAAATAACCCAATAAATAACTAAACATTAATTATTTCCTCTAGTTTAAGCCCATGTTAATTTCTTAATTATTCATACTGGACCTAGGCCTTGAATAATTAATTAACCAATTAAACTAGATAATTAATTTCTCTCAACTTCTATTTTAATTAATTTATTTATTTTATTTCAGTCCAATAATAAATTAGACTTCCTGAATAAAATAAAATAAAATCCTCTTGAACTGAGACCAATTCTTCAACCCAAAATTAGTTAGGACTTACGGGCTATTCCGAGGACCAAAAAGACACATCGCCTTGGCTGCTAAAATGATCAAAATACCCCTGATATATAAATAGCTGTATTTTGTATTTTAAATATTTTCTAATATCACCATAAGGAAATATTGACCCCAAGGACAATGCTGCATTAGCAAAGTCTCCGACCTACAGATGAAATGACTAAAATACCCCTCTACACATCGTCGTACATTTAGAGAGGAAGAAGTGTACTAACACTCATCTAAATGACATCTACCATCCTTAGGCTTCTAGTCCAATGATCCACGACTTCCTGGAGTGTTTCTGCTTTCTAAGGGAGCTACCCTAAAGCAAACATCCAAGTCATGTTTCCTAAAGCCCTGGACATTTTAGACCATTCGGACAACCACAAGGGGCGATATAGTGCAGAAACTATCTTATACAAGTCTGTCTTAACTAACTAGTCACATATACCCAACATGCAAGTATATTGGCCCTACAATAGAACCTCAACTATAGCAAATCAAAGTATATGCTTCTAGCTTTGCCAGACCACCAACTCATACTCAAGTCGTAGAGTACTAGTCCACGCTGTAGCAGTAGTAGTCTAGGTTTCTATCATATAGTACTTTTAGAAACCACTACTACAGGTCCTGTCCTACGTATTCGAAATACGCTTATGTCATGAAGTGAGTGGATTACTCACTGGCTAAAGGTAAGCCATTCCCCATTTGGAATTCATAAGATAATAACCTAAACATGATGAGGTTCCCAGTCTCATCAATAGATTAAGACAAATGTTTATGTGTTAAATAATTCGTGATCCATACCTTACTGTGAAAGATCACCATTCACATGGATCACTTATTTAAACACAATGGGTCTGTTCTAAATGAAAATTGTGCACAAACAAAAAGAAAATTCACAAATAAATTCTGAAAATAAATTCTTTTATTAAAATATTACATCAGAAACCTAGTCTAAGAGGGCATACAATCCAACAGTGCATTCTATCTCCTTGGATACATGTATATATGTAGCTATTTGTATATGTTTGTTGGTATGGAACGTCTTGTCCCTTTTTATTTCAACGGATTGATGAATACTGCTGTAGTTAAGTTGCATCTTTTTTGCATTAGCTATATATGAAAATATGTGAAAATCCAAGGAAATAAGTAGCATTTTTGAACGCTATGGCTTTGTAGACTACTCTGCTAACTGTTGGAACTGGTGGCATGGAAAATTGTTCAACTAGTTTTGCCTTTCTGTTATTTGTATGGACCTCTTCTTTATTCAATACCAAGTTCCCCCTTTGGCATAATGCATTTTCTATGCCACTTAGTCTAATAGTCTTAAGCCCTAAATTTTTTCTAACTTTCATTTAATAATTTGTAACTTGGGATCAGCTTCTTACGCTATTTTCTTTGTGTGCTTCTTCATGATCTCTTTGTTAAGGTTAGCCTTCCTCAAAAATTTTTCATTGGCATATCATTCAACAGCTTGGACTTGAAGCATACCCTGATAAGACATATGGGAAAATCTCATCAGGGTCGGGTTGGGAAGATGGGCTACCAGTTTGCTGCTTTACTTTTTCCATGATTGGTGTAGAATTTAGAGGTTGGACCAATATTTTACAACTTTCATAATTGCCTAAATTTAATTGCATGAATCTCATATTATGTATTTCTTATTGCTTAGATTGTAACTTGCTTGTCCATTGTTGCTTGTAACATCTCTAATATGGACAAATCTTAGATGAGTCTTCCTAAAAATTGCAGTGCATATCAAAATGGTATTGATTTTTTTTTCTAAGATTTGCAATGAACAATGCAAGTTTGAATGGAAAGATATTGTGTCCTTGTGTAAAATGTGAAAATGGGGTAATAAGGACTGAAATGGAGGTACGAGAGCACCTCATAGTATATGGGTTTATTAAGGGATATTTTCATTAGATAGTACATGAAGAACTTTCATTCTCTAGTTCATCTAGAACGAGTTTAGGTAATTATTTGCAAGATGTTACTAGTCAAACTGATGACATGGATGGTTTGTTGCATGATGCATTTGGCATTCCGGTAGATGATAATATTGAGAAGATTGAAATATCTCCCGAAGTTAAATGTTCAAACTCAGATGGTAAGAATTTTTACAAACTCGTTAATGATTCTCAACAAGAGTTGTATCTTGGGTGTAATAGCTTCTCTAAGCTATCATTTCTTATTCGATTGCTACATCTTAAGTGTGCGGGGAAGTGGTCTAACAAACATTTTGATATGCTTCTTGATTTGTTGCGAGAATCATTTCCTAAGGCTGTTGAAATTCCAAAATCTTTTTAAGAAGCTGAAACGATAATGAAACAATTAGGTTTGGTATATGAGAAGATAGATGCATCTCCTAATGATTGCACATTATACTGGGGGGGGGGGAGGATAAATTGGGATGAAAATATTGTTTTATATGCAAAGAGTCTAGGTAGGCAACTTCAGAAAATGATTCTACACGGGAGAAGAGAAAGATTGCAAAAAACGTTATTTGGCATTTTCCACTGAAGCCTCAATTACAACGTTTGTTCATGTCCTCAAAGACTGCTAAATCAATGAGATGGCATAGGGAAGATAGAATAAATGATGATTCTATAAGACATCCTGTTGACATACCTAGTTGGAAAAATTTTAGTTATCTTCATTCTAATTTTTCCAAAGATTTATGTAATGTGAGATTAGGCTTAGTTTTTGACGGATTTAATCCTTTCAAAAATATGAATTTTGCTCACAGTACGTGGCCTGTCATCTTAATGCCTTACAATTTACCCCTCTCTGGATGCGTATGAAGCAACCATACTTCATCTTATCTTTGTTAATACCTAGTCCGACTGCTTTGGGGAATAATCTTGACGTTTATTTAGAACCTCTCATTGCTGACTTAAAGGAATTATGGGATGTGGGTGTATCTACCTATGATGCATATTCCAAGTAAAATTTTCAAATGCGAGCTGCTTTATTATGGACTATGAGTGATTTTCCTGGATATGCTAATTTGTCAGGGTGGAGTACTAAAGGGGAGTTTGCTTGTCCCATTTTTTATAACGAGATGGATTCATAATGGCTAAAAAATAGTTGTAAGCATTGTTATATGGGACATCGTAGGTTCTTAGAACCTGATTACTCTCTTAGAATGGATGCTCGATCCTTTAATGCTAAAGAGGAGCATCGATGGAGACCTACTTTTTTATCTGGAGATGTGACTTTAAATGAATTAGATGGTATCAATTTTAAGTTTGGAAAGCTGGTGAAAGATAATAAAAAATTGCCATTTAATTGGAAGAAAAAAAGTGTCTTTTTAAAATTGCCTTGTTGAAAGGATAACTTGATGTGGCATAATCTTGATGTAATGCATATCGAGAAAAATGTTAGTGAAATGATTTGTGCCATATTACTTGAGGTGGATAAGATAGGGATCATAAGTCATGGCTTGACTTGAAAGAAATGGGAATTAGAGCAGAACTACGTCCTCTTGAGAAGGAGAGTGGTGCATTTTCTTTGCCCTAGGCTGCATTCACTTTGAGTAAGAGTGAAAAATTGAATTTTTGCAAGGTGTTGAAAAAGGTTAAGGTTCCTGATGGCTATTTTGCTAACTTATCTAGGTGTGTACAACTGAAGCCACCAAAGCTTTTAGGGCTTAAGAGCCATGACCATCATGTATTAATGCAACAATTACTGCCTATAACCCTTAGAAAAGCGTTGTCAAAATCTATTCGATATTCTTTGCTTAGGCTAAGTAGGTTTTTTAGACTACTTTGCTCCAAGGAATTATTACCTCGTGATCTGATACAACTAGATATGGACATTGTTTTCATTCTTTGTGAGCTAGAACGATCAATATCATGATGCATCTATGTGTTCACTTAGTCTACGAAGCAAGAATTGCTGGTCCGGTGCAATTTCGATGGATGTATCTAATTGAGAGGTGTGCATTATATATATTTATTTTTATTAGTTTTTCTTTTATTTTTAAATGTTGGAAATTATAGTTATGGTAATTTCATAACTATATTACTTCAGGTACTTGAGCACTTTGAAATCCTATGTATGAAATTAGAGTCGCCCAGATGGTTTTATTGCAAAAGGTTATTTGGCTGAAGAATGCCTAACATTTTGCTCATTATATTTAACTAATTATGTCCAAACAAGGTTCAATCGAACAGCTAGAAATGAAGAAGATGTGGCTGACTCTCGAGTAGGTGTTGATGTGTTTACAATGTTGGGGCCGCTCATTGGGTAAAGGCACAACAACAAAATTTGATCGAATATCTTTGAATAAAGCACATAAATATGTACAATTTAATTGTGATGCTGTCGAGCCATATATTGAGTAAGTCTCCTTAAATTTTTCAAAGAGGGATTGGAGTATTGTAGATTTGATGAAAACTACTGATTAAACCGACTTGTACTTTGTATAGTCAACACCTTACAATGGTAGCTCAAAATCATCCACGTGCTGGAAGACATGAAATTAAGCATATTCATAGTGAGACGTTTGCCCAAAGGTTTGCCCATCACGTAAGTTAAAATTCTATTTTACCTTTCTTTGATGTGCCAAATTAAATTCTGTTTTATCGTTTCTATTAATTTTTTCTTTTTTGGTTTTTTTTTAGACCTAGGTTACTTCTTTGCAAATATCTAAAGATAGCCATATTACACAAGATTTAGTTTATCTTTATAAGGGACCTAAAAAAGTTGGATTACAGTATCAGGGATTCATGGTAAATGATTTTAGGTTTCACACAAAAGAAGTTGAGCGTAAAAGAAAAACCCAAAATAGTGGAGTTTTTGTGAATGCAATTACTTCAAGTTTTTCAAGTTTAAGGGATGGAAATCCTATTTTAATTGATGTGGCTTATTTTGGAGCTTTGAAGAATGTAATTGAGTTAGACTATGGAGGCGATCGAAGAGTTGTATTGTTTGAATGTGATTGTGTGTCAAATGGGAAGAGACTAAAACAAGATGCGGATGGATTCTTATTAGCAAATTTCAGCAATGTGCCTTCCCACAAAGAACCATTCATTCTTGCCTCTCAAGCAACACAAGTATTCTATGTAGAAAAATCAAAGGAAAGTGATTGGCATGTTGTTGTTGTTGTTACAAATGCAAGATCAGTTTATAAAATGGGAGATATCGTGGATGAGACACATTTGCAAGCTGAAATCTGCAACCCCGTAGCTGAAGAAAGAGACGAGAATGTTTGTTGGGTTCGTGAAGGAGATGATGAGGCTTGAGTATAGTCTTATGACTATATGAAGACTGTACTACTTATTAATATGTTGTTTAATGCAGTATTTATTATATAGAATACTATTTTTTGACTTAAGTGTTGGACTGAACATTGTTAAACATGTAGTGCAATATTGAATGATGCTCTATGCCTCCGTTAGTAACTGCATTTTGCTAATATGTGTTCTATTGTTTCATTCTATTTTTCTCTCTTCTCTTATACTTGTCTAGAGTAATTTTTGGCATAGAATATCGTGCATTGCTAGATTGATTCTGAGGCCGGCAATTTCAAGTGAATTTAAAAATAAGTTCTGTTTAACCTTTTTTTCGAAGAATTGCCTTGGTTTTAGGTGAATTTAAAATTTTAATTTACTGATGCTTTATTGATTCATTTTATTTGGTTGGTTCTGATCAGATGGCTAGGACACGTGGGTTGAAGAAGAAAAGAAGTGTGCAAAAACGCAGAGATAATTCTCTAGATGATCAGTTGAATATGCTAGTTGAATGATATGGCATGCCTTCATCTAACACACAACTGAGTGATCTAAATTGTAAGTATATGAAAACCATTTTCTTATGATGACTTTGCTGAATCAGTTACTAACCAAACCTGCTCTGGTTATTTTATTTTTAGGTGGGTAGTTGAATGGCTAATTTGAAAATCTTTTAGATGAACCACAAACCGTGTAAGTTGAACAAAATCCTTTGAATGCCAACCAAACCATGCAAGTTGCTGAATGAGCTGAAATGCCTCCTTCTAACACACAACCAACTCATAAGTATATACAAATAATTTTTTCCTTTAACAAAACCCAATACTAATCAAAGTTTCTTTGGTTATTTTATTTTTAGTCATTGTGCAATTGAATGGCCGGCCTGAAAATCTTTTGGATGAACCCCAAATGGTATATGGTAACTAGCAAATATCGTCCCAGCCCACCACACAAACTTCTAGTGGAGTTGGTATGAGTACATCATGATTATAAATATAATGTTGTCTACTCTATTATGCTAAATTATATTTTTTACCATTCTAATTTTAATGCTTGATGCAGAAAATTTAGCTAGAAGCAACAGATCCTAAGGACCAACTTATTATACTAATACATGGGGGCGTCCTAAGAACAAAGGTCTAATTACGGCTGAATTTAACCATAAAGGACAACCCATTAGAAAGAAGCAAAAAAAGCTATTTAGTTTCTTGGGCACTATAGCTAGAAATGGCAAGCATGCCCCATTAAATTATGTATCATGGATAAAGATGCCAAAAAGCTATAAGAAAGACATGATCGACATTGTAAAGGTAATAATGCCGTGATTTCTACATCCTTTAGTTTTATGCCATTTTAGAATCTTTTTTATTGTAAATTTACTGTACATAATGATTCTTGACAAATTTACTTCATAACATGAAAGGTTTGATTTGCCACCTGGCGTTGAACCAAAAATTACTTAATCAATAGGGAAATTATGGAGAGCTTGGAAAAATGCTTTAAAAAGGGAATGGTTCAATGCTAATGAAATTGGAAATATGCTGCCTTTTTGTTATCGGGTGCTTGAAGAGCAATGGTTATGGTTGGTTTTGGAATTAAAAGGCTAACAAGGTAATGTTGAGCATTTTGTATTGCTCATTTCAAATTTATCCAAATTGTAACTTTGATGGCAGAAAATTAAATTTCTATTTGCTGCTGTTTTTTTCAGCATATTAGCCGAAGGAATGCTCATAATAGGAAAAGCAACAAATTGCATCATAGAATGGGGCAAAGACCATTTGCACAAGTTTCTGAAGATTTTGTAAATTTTACTACATCCTTCAGTTTTTTTTACCATGAATGATTAAATCATTTGATTCAATTGTTTTGTATGTAGGCCAAGAAATTAGGGCGTCAGCCATCTCGAGTTGAAATATTTGAGAGTGCTTTACGGACTCTAGTGGGAAACCAAGAAATAGCGAGATTGCAACTAAATTGGTACATGTTTCACCATGATTTATCCTTCAGTTTTTTACCTTCTTTCAGCATAACTAATAAGCATTTTTTTTTTTTGTTTACAAAAATTGATGACTAAGAAGAGAAGTGAACTTTCACCTAACTCCACTGATGAAATTAGGCCGAATGACATTTTCTCACAAGTAATGGGACCAGATAAGAATAGTCGGGTTCGAATGTGTGGGGGAGATGTTGCACCATTGGATCTTTAGGGCGAAATTCTAAGTTGTAGTACTCAACATATTATCATGGCTGAACAAAGGGATAAGATAGTGAGGCTCGAGGAACAAGCTAAAGAGCAAGCAGAACTCATTAGGGAACAAGATAGACTGCTAGCTGAAGTTTATGCGAATATGGCCCAGAACAACAATAATATGTCAAATCAGTCAAGGGTTAGATCTCTAGAGTCAAACCAGCAAACTATCCCAAGCAACTATAGCAGTATATTAAGGGTACTGTTAGCTTATACTTGTGGAATCACATCTTATTTGAAATAGCTATTTGATTTTCTTTTTCATATTTCAAGCTAAATGGCTGCATAGAATTTTGGTTGTTTTACACTAACTAAACTGATCACATTTTTTGCTAATGTTTGGCTGTTTGTCTATTTTCGTTAGGTACATGCTACTGCTTCAGTCTTGAGCATAAGGGATCATTCAAAAATAGTTGCAACTGCACTCATTAGGAGTTTAGACCCTGAAAAGATGGTTGGCGCACATGCCTTGGGACAAGATTGGTGTGAGATTGATATCATTCAGCCACATTCTCGTGATGAGCCATTGATTCATCCATACTCCCTTCTAAAAACAATAGGAGATGCTCATGGCGCTCCTATTGTATGGCCAACAAGCTTGGTATGATTCCTTTGATGGTAGAAAGCTGTGATCACTTTTCTATTTCTTTTTTATGGACTACACTTTTGTTTATGTATATATATGGAATTCTTTTGGTAGCCTATAACAAATGTGGAGTTTTGTCATCCTTTTTTATGCAATGTTGTGTTCTGATTTTTTGTGGGCTATGGTTTTGTTGAGACTTGATTTTTTTTGTGGGTTATGGTTTTGTTTATGAGATGGTGAAGAAATTCTGTAAAATTTAGTATAGACTTTGATTCCTCTTTTCAAGAAGACAATGTGATAGATTTGTTCTTTCAATGAGCATTTGGGTGAAGTATTTTTTGTGAGCTATGGTTTTGTTTATATATGTGTGGATTCTTTTGATGGTAGAAATCTGTGATCAGTTTTCTTTTGAGTGCATCATTTCTACCAGTGTTCTATCTTGGAAAAAGCTAAATTTTATCAGTTATGGAATTTTGTTTACAGCATTATATTTTGCTAGTTCTCTTATTGTTTTGAGTAATTTGGTTTGGGATTTTGAGCATTTAGAGGTTGAGAAGTGTGGGCTTTTTATATGTGTTAATGTTGTGGTGTTTGAAGTTGTAAATTGTGAAGATTGGTGGCCTTGGCATTAATCTTGTTGTGGTGTTTGATGGGTATTGTTAATTTTTATAGGAATGAAGTGTTATTATGAGTTGTTACTGATTGAGGACATTTGGGCTTTAGAAGTGGTTTGTGTTGTCCAAAATAAAAAGAGGAGTTTAGCTTTGTAATATAGTCAGAATTTGTTGTTAATTGTTTGGAGAATTTGTTGAGACACTGAATGTGTAAAATTGTATCGTAAGAAAGCTGAATGATATTATTGTTGGGTGCTCGATTCAGCCTTTACTCGATCAACTTTGCTTATGCTTTCTTATTCTTTCTTTGTTTTGAACTTTTCATTGTTTTCTGTATTAGAGTGATATACTAGTTGGCAGGAAATGTACTATTCTCTGCACATAGTTGGGTGAAGTTTTGGCATGCATAACTTTTGTGTGGCTATACAGCTTGGGGTGAATCCCCTCCATTTTGGTGCTATAATTGTTTGTTCTAGCCAAATTTCATCATTTATGGAATTTTGTTTACAGCATTATATTTTGCTAGTTCTCTTGTTTTTTTGAGTGATTTAGTTTGGGATTTTGAGCATTCAGAGGTTGAGAAGTGTGGGCTTTTTATATGTGTTAATGTTGTGGTGTTTGAAGTTGTAAATTGTGAAGATTGGTGGCATTGGCCTTAATCTTGTTGTGGTGTGTGATGGGCATTGTTGATTTTTATGGGAATGAAGTGTTATTGTGAGTTGTTACTAATTGAGGAGATTTAGGTTTCAGAAGTGGTTTGTGTTGTCCAAAACAAAAAGAGGAGTTTAGTTTTGTAATATAGTTAGAATTTGTTGTTAATTGTTTGGAGAATTTGTTAAGACAGTTGAATGTGTAAAATGGTATCGTAAGAAAGCTGAATGATATTATTGTTGGGCGCTCAGTTCAGCCTTTACTTGATCAACTTTGCTTATGCTTTCTAATGCTTTCTTTGTTTTGAACTTTCCACTATTCTCTGTATTAGAGTGATATACTAGTTGG
This sequence comes from Voacanga thouarsii, assembly GCA_026120185.1. Classification (NCBI taxonomy): domain Eukaryota; kingdom Viridiplantae; phylum Streptophyta; class Magnoliopsida; order Gentianales; family Apocynaceae; genus Voacanga; species Voacanga thouarsii. The sequence goes on from JANUWF010001704.1 coordinate 336,401, forward strand.
CAGGAAATGTACTATTCTTTGCACATAGTTGGGTGAAGTTTTGGCATGCATAACTTTTGTGTAGCTGTACAGCTTGGGGTGAAACCCTTCCATTTTGGTGCTATAATTGTTTGTTCTAGCCTTAGAAAAAAACTAAAATGTTGTAGTTTAATTCACTCAGGAGAATCCCTTCCATAGTTAAAAAGTTTAATTCACTCTTCTTTTTTTTTTTTTTCATCTTTTGTGAATGCTGCAGTTGTGGTATCAAAAAAGCTACTAGTTTTTCATCATTTGTCTAACTTGTGCAATTTATAATAGTAGGTTCATAGGGCTCGAGACGAATGGGACTAAGGGGACACCTTGGCTACAAGTTATTTTGATGCTCCATATGAAAGAAGTATAGTAGATCATTTAGCTAAATGGAAGCATTTAGACATTAATGGAATTTTTTCTTAATGTATACATTGAGATTTTATTTTGGATTATATAGTTTTGATGACTTCCTTGATGTATATATACATAGTACTATACTTCCTATTATATGCAAACATTTTATTTTGGCTTTAATGTGATTTTATATTATGGTACAAGTTTTAAATTTTTTTATATCATGTAATTAATATATATATGTAAGAACTGAAATGTCATAAAAAATGTAGTGACACATAGTCAACACATGATGAAAATTTAAAAAATATTGTTATATTAAGTTTAAACAATATGTATAAGTGTCATAACAAATAATAATGACAGTATAAAATGTCACAAAAGCTAATAAAATGTCATATAATTGAAAGTTGTCAAATGTTATTATGACATTTATAAACATTTTCGAGGATTTGAATTTGACCGTTGGCAACCGTTGGTAAGCATTTGCATAACACAACCAAATGTTATATGAAGATCTTTTACTGATAGTTGTAAATGTCATTATAGATTTCAGTTATTATGACACTTTAAATTGTTAATATATGATTTGAATTTTTGACAGTTATTAGACCCTTTTGTAGCATGCCAAAATGTTGTAATAAGGCTTCTGATATAATAGTTATACATATTATGATAGGTACATCTATTATGACATTTGGTAACGTCCTCAGTGACTATAGCAACGACGTTTTAGAGAACATTTTGCGTGAATGTCATAAAGTGAAAAATGTCACAACAGACTCTTATGATAACATTTCCGCATGTCACAACAGCCTGTTTTTCTAGTAGTGACCTTAATTTGGTAATAGCTAAATGTTTTTTTGATATAGCTAAATGCTTTCCTGATATGACTAATTGCTTTCCAGATATATCCAATTATAATTCAGAGTTTATAGATGGATAATCCACTACAAAAAAAAAAGTGACTTTTGGCAATGCTTTTATTTGCAACATAATAAAATTTGTGGTAAAAGCTTGTTTTTTTATCACAATTTTGAATTCTGTGGCATATAAATCTTTTTTATAACACTTTATTTTATCACGGCTACGTTTCCGTAGATAAAATTCTTTTTTACCACCGATTTAAAAATTGTGGTAAAAATAGCCACAGAGATTTGAAATTGTGGGTAAATAAATTTTATTACCCATAGTTTTACTAAACTATGGAAAAAGCATATATATATATATTTTTTATTTTATCAAATATATATTAAAAAATGTCAACATAAAATGGAAGCTTTCATTAGATACCATAGTTGAGGTAATTGTATATATTCAAGTGGTTGTGTGTTCAAATCTTAATATTACTATTTCATTAATTTTTATATAATTTTTGGGACCAATTATTTGATTTTTTTGAATATTTTTCTAGATATTATGCTATATCATGTGTCAAAATATATCCAATTACTTTCAAATTTTGTCATAACACTTTTTTTAGTAAATTTAACAAATTTAACAGTTGGATCATTAATTTGATATGCCTATCTTTGTAAATGTATTAGGTTTTGGATATTTTTCTAGATATTATACTAGATAATGTGTCAAAATATATCCGATTACCTTCAAATTTTGATATAACACTTTTTTTAACAATTTTAACAAATCTAATAATTGGATGGTTAATTTGATTCGCCTATCTTTGTACATGCGTTAGATTTTAGATTTATTTTTTAGATATTATTGTATACCAAAATATATCCGATTACTTTCAATTTTTGTTATAACACTTTTCATAATAATTTTAACAAATCTAACGGTTGGATCATTATTTTGATACACCTATTTTTGTAAATACGTTAGGTTTTGGATATTTTTTTAGATATTATGCTAGATAATGTACCAAATTATATCCGATTACCTTCAAATTTTGTCATTAACACATTTATTAGTGATTTTAATAAATTTAACTGTTAGATCGTTGATTTGATTCACATATCTTTGCAAATACGTTAGGTTTTGAATATTTTTTTAGATATTATGTTAGATTGTATACCAAAATATATCTGATTACTTTCAAATTTTGTTATAACACTTTTCATAGTAATTTTAACAAATCTAAGAGTTAGATCGTTAATTTAATATACCTACCTTTGTAAATACGTTAGGTTTTGGACATTTTTTTTAGATGTTATGCTAGACTGTGTAACAAAATATATTCGATTATCTTCAAATTTTATTATAACACTTTTCTTAATAATTTTAACAAATCTTACTGTTGGATCGTTAATTTGATATACCTATCTTTATAAATGCATTAGGTTTTGGATATTTTTTTAGATATTATACTAGATTATGTATCAAAATATATCTTATTACCTCCAAATTTTGTGATAACACTTTTCTTGGTGATTTTAACAAATCTAATGGTTGAATCATTAATTTAATTTGCCTATCATTGTAAATGTGTTAGGTTTTGAATATTTTTCTAGATATTATACTAGATTATGTGCCAAAATATATCCGATTACATTCAAATTTTATCATAACACTTTTCTTAGTGATTTTAACAAATATAATGGATGGATCATTTATTTGATACGCATATCTTTGTAAATGCGTTAGGTTTTGAATATTTTTCTAGATATTATGCTTGATTGTGTCCCAAAATATATTCGATTACCTTCAAATTTTGTCATAACACTATTCTTAGTAATTTTAACAAATCTAACAGTTGATCGTTAATTTGATATGCCTATCTTTTTAAATGCGTTAGGGTTTGGATATTTTTTAGATATTATACCAGATTATATATCAAAATATATCTAATTACCATCAAATTTTGTCAAAACACTTTTCTTAGTGATGTTAACAAATCTTATATTTGGATCATTAATTTGATATACCTATCTTTGTAAATGTGTTAGAGTTTGAATATTTTTTAGATATGATACCAGATTATGCATTAGAATATATCTGATTACCTTCAAATTTTGTCATAACACTTTTTTTAGTGATCTTAACAAATCTTATGGTTAGATTATTAATTCGATATGCCTATCGTTGTAAATGTATTAGATTTTCGATATTTTTTTAGATATTATACTAGATTATGTGCCAATATATATCTGATTACTTTCAAATTTTGTCATAACACTTTTCTTAGTAATTTTAACAAATCTAATGGTTAGATCATTAATTTAATATGCCTATCATTATAAATGTGTTAGGTTTAGAATTTTTTCTAGATATTATGCTAAATTATGTGTCAAAATATATCCAATTACATTCAAATTTTGTCATAACACTTTTTTTAGTGATTTTAACAAATCTAACAGATGGATAATTAATTTGATACGCCTATCTCTATAAATGCGTTAGGTTTTGGATATTTTTCTAGACATTATGTTCGATTGTGTGCCAAAATATATTTGATTACCTTTAAATTTTGACATAACACTTTGCTTAATAATTTTAACAAATTTAATGGTTAGATCATTAATTTGATATGCCTATCTTTATAAATGTATTTGGTTTTGGATATTTTTTTTAGATATTATGCTAGATTATGTACCAAAATATAGCCGACTCCCTTCAAATTTTGTCATAACACTTTTCTTAGTAATTTTAACAAATCTAATAGTTGGATCATTAATTTAATATGCCTATTATTGTAAATGCGTTAGATTTTGGATATTTTTCTAGATTTTATTCTTAGATTATGTGCCAAAATATATCCAATTACCTTTAAATTTTGTCATAACACTTTTCTTAGTGAATTTAACAAATATAATGGATGGATCATTAATTTGATACGCCTATCTTTGTAAATGTGTTAGGTTTTAGATATTTTTCTAGATATTATGCTCGATTATGTACCAAAATATATTCGATTATTTTCAAATTTTGTTATAACACTTTTCTTAGTAATTTTAACAAATCTAAAGGTTAAATTGTTAATTTGATATGCATATCTTTATAAATGCGTTAGGTTTCGAATTTTTTTTAGATATTATTTTAGATTGTGTACCAAAATATATTCGATTACTTTTAAATTTTATCATAAACATTTTTCTTAGTGATGAAGGATTAAAAGAAAAAAAGGAAGAGAGAAATAAATATAATATTTATCTTACATTAATATATAGTATTAAATAACAAACTAATAAAAGTAGACCACACTCTATTCCTTTAACGAAATTTACTTCTTACAAACAATCAAAGAGAAATAAAATTAGACATAAATTTTACTAAACTTCTTGTGACTTTTTCCTAGTGAGCAGGGTATAATGTTTTAAAAATTTTAAATTGTAATGTTTCTTTATTTACATAGATAAAATTGATATTATTTATCTTTTATTTTTGTCTCATTGATAATAAATAATAAACATTTTTTTTCATAAAGCACAATTATTTTTTATGTTATGATTTTAGATGTTCAAAATAAAATTCATATTTAGAATTGATAGCATTTAGGAGATCTAATTAAACATTACAATTGTTAGTTTAAATTTTTAGGGAAGAGAAAATTAAATAGATATGCTAATGTTGAGAAACTAAGATAATGAGATTAATTAGATATCTTTGCAAAAATCACATAATTTTGAGGGGGGTCATGAATTTTTCATAGTCCTTTGGAGCTGTACATCCTCAGCAAACTGATGGTGTTACCATACTAAACCATTTCAAAACCCTTGGAATTCTCTACCTCTGTTGTGGAAAAGCTGGTTCATATCCAACCCATCGTTAATGGCGTCTTCCGCTTTGAGAGTGCTCTCTAAATTATCGTCATGGTTACAACCTATAGCTCTCAAACTCAACAACAAGAAAGCATCGATGTCGGCCTCAATCTCAGTCAACTCTTTCTGCAAATTGACCTCACAGTCCTCTGTTAAGTGCCTTTCTCTTCTCTCAACGTTAATATTTCAATCCTCTGCACACATCGATGCAATGTTCTCATGTCTAACCTTTTTCATTATATTTTTAGATTACCGATAGAGTTGAGCAGCTTGGAAATGATGTTATCATTGCATAGTGCTATTGCTTCAGCTCGGTTAAGGTCCATCTTGTCTACTGAGTCCCAAATATAGGGATTAGTTCCTCAAGGTTTGCGAACAAATGCTTTCAAATTTTAATTGCTTTTTTTGTTTTGTTAACGGTGTCATGAATTAGGTTATTTTTGTGTTGGTCTTTAGATACATGATTGTATGGAAAGTTGATAATATTAAATGTAGGATAATGGTATGTTTGTTACACAATCTAATCCAAATTGTTTCCAAATTGTGAACACTTATTTCTAATAGGTGAAATGTGTTTTGTGCTTGAAAATTTCTAGAGCTAGTTTGGGATTCAGGAGAGCCAAAAAAGAAAAAAAAAAAAAGAGAAATTTTAAGTTACAATAGAAAGGAAGAGAAAGAAGGTGGAGTGATTTATTCCTAATGTTATTTGGGAGTTTGGAGGGAAAAAGAAGAGAAAAGAAATGGGATGTAGTGAAAGGAAAATAAAAGAGAATATTCTTCATTTTGTTCGATGTCTAAACTTGTTTTCTACAAAGCCAGAGTTTTATGTGATATGCTTCCTGTACAGGGTTGTAATTGGTTATTACGAAGGAACAATCATGGTAAAAATAGGCCTAGAGGTACCCATGGCTAATATGGATAACAGTGGTAAAATTATTTGGGTGAAGCATAATGGGATTCATACTGTCAACATTAAGAGTGTGGGTGCAGATTATGAGGTATGACTTGATTATATTTTTGTATTACTTGAAAAAATATGGTAGAAATTGTTTCCATGGCATTGATGGGTTCTCATAATCTTTCATGTTACTGATGGAGAAAGGTTGCTTCGTTTTGCTCTTTCTAGTGCAATTGACCTAAGTGGGAAATTGAGGCAATGTCGTAATCTTCTTCTTTCATGTAATAAAGAAGTTCACTTTTAGAAAAAGATACTGATTTGTGGTGCTTGTGACCAAGTCTTGAAAGGATAGACATTTCTTTTTGTACTTATCGGGAACTATATGCATTTCTTCCTAAGCTACTTCCTGTCCTTCAGAATTATTAATGTCATAAACTTATTATGAAAAAAGAACAAGCCATCAAGCTTGCTTATCAACAATATGATCTATTTTAGTGTAGTATTATCTTATATTTATTTTCTTGTGTTTGCAGAACTTGAAGCATAATCCAAATGGGAGGTTTGTTGTTGTCTGCGGTGATGGTGAATACGTCATTTACATTGCTTTGGCATGGAGAAATAGGTCATTTGTCTCGGCATTGGAATTTGTTTGGTCCTCAGATGGTGAATATGTTGTTAGGGAAAGTACATCAAAAATAAAAAATTTTACTAAAAATTTCTAGGTCTGGACCTACTTAGTCTTCTTTCCTCATTAGATTTGTGTGGTTCTTCTTTTCATAACCTGATATGTAATTTATACCCTCTATACAAAGCACCAGTTGATGTGCCATGTTCTATGTCTCTCCTTTTTATGTTAAAAATATATTCTAGGTACTTATTTGCTTTTGATGGAATTGCAATCCTCATAGTTGATTGCCTGGTCAAGTTATATTGGTATAGCATTTTGTTTCTTAGTATTTTACTATGAATTTTGAGCGCGTTTCACTTGTCTTCTTTTGAGATAAAAGTTAACAATGGTAGCCTCTTTTAGGAGAAGAAAACCAACCGACCAACCTTTTCAGCTGAGCGCATATATGGTGGAAATCTGTTGGCAATGTGTTCAAATGATTTTGTTAGCTTTTATGATTGGGCTGACTGCAAGTTAATCAGACGTGTTGATGTTAATGTTAAGGTGAGGTTCTAAGATCATGCCATCTTTTACTGTTTCAATAATGTAAAAATATTGTGTTGAATTAAGCATGCCCAACATCCAAAACAAGGAGAAAGAGAAGAAAACTCATTTTCTATATTTTCCCCCACTTCTAATCTTTTTCAGAATCTCTACTAGGCTGTAAGGCTTTTAATTTTATGCCTTTTTTTTGTGGAAAGTTTTCTTTTGCTATTTGCATAACCTGAATTCAATTGTTGTAGCGTGATGCAGTTTCTACATATCTAGACAGTGGAAGTTCAGTAGATGAAGAAGGTGTGGAAGATGCCTTTGACATTCTTCATGAAGTAAATGAACGAGTTTGGACTGGAATCTGGATTGGTGATTGCTTTATCTATAATAACTCTTCATGGAGACTTAATTATTGTGTTGGTGGTGAGGTATGTTTCTCTGTTTCTAAAGTTTTCATAACTATCCATGTATTTGTAGATCATTTTGTGAATGTAATATGGGATACATATTGATCGCTAGGTGATCACTATGTTCCATTTGGATCGCCCGATGTACTTGCTTGGATATCTAGCTAATCAGAGTAGGGTGTATCTTATAAACAAATAATTCAAGTGAATATTCTTTAACATGTTTTTATAAGCACCAAGTTTAAACCATCAAGTTGACTAATGAAGTTTTCTTGCTCAATGTTTTGTTAGTGTTATGGGGTATACTTTACTCCTTAGCTTGATTGAAAGAAGATGGAGTGATTTATGTCTAATGTTATTGCTACCTTCATCTCAACCTACTCTTCCTCTCCACCACCTCTATGGCCTAGCTTTGAATTTTTTTTTTCATCAGGACATAGTACGCCAATTTCTTTTCTTCTAATGAATCCTCTATTTTGATGGGATTTAATGGTAAAGGATGCTAACTAGTGATTATCATTTTAGTGTTATAGCTAATGTCATTCTTGCAGAAAAAAGATTTATACTAAAACTGTATTGATTTGTGTATACATATTTTACTACATCCAGATGAATTGCTTTTGTTTACTAATTATATATGCATATTAATCTATTTCCCCCTTTAGATTTCACCCTTTCATTGGTTAAAATAACTATTGAGTAAAAGACAAATTTAATACATTAATTATTTTATTTATTAAAAAAAGGCCAAAAACATTTTTATCAATGCAATTAGTTTTATATGCCGTGTCATCATGTTTGGGAGATAAGATGTGAATATTAATTATTAACATCATAAGATTAGTTTTGACTTCCTTTTTTACCTTCTATAGTAAGTCACCGTCAACACTTAAAAAGCCGAGGCACAGAAAATAAAAATACTTAGAACTATATATAAAAGTGTTAAGGCCAATATTTTATCAATCGATCTAAAACATTCATGTATTTCCAATGAGTATAGAAGAAAAATGATATAATTAATTTAATATGAAATACTATATACTCAATGATAAATAATTAGAATTCGCCCAAAAAAAAACCTAAAATGATAAACATTTCTAACAAGATATAATTATTAAAAACAAAGACCGTACAAATCTTTAATACAATGATCCTAATTCATCAATCAAGCCTCGATCCTAAGTCCTCAAGAAATTTCTAATAAAAAAAAGAATTTGTAATACAAAACTTTTAAAGGCCTTGGTGATAATCTTGCATGAAGTTACATTAAGCAGCGTCTCTAGATTTCAACTTTTGGGAATTGGCTTTTCTTCCTGGTGCAAATCCACTTAGTTTTCCATTTTTGGGTAAAAATGTTGATTTATTTTCACCACCCCTACTGCAGCGAGCCCGAAACATACAGTCATTTTTTAGTTGAACCATTTTTTTCACCTCGTCTTCATCATCATCATCATCATCAACTTCAGCTAGTAAATGGGGTGGAGCCAATTCTGATTCCTGCTGCTCCAACTCTTCAAAGTTCACCGCGACTTCAAGATAATCAACACCCGCCATGGCCAGAGCTTCTATCGAAACAGACATGATTTCTACAGGAACTAGAGCCTAAAGGGTTCAACAGGCAATCAATATTTTACGATCAAGCGTGTAATACTCAGGGTTTTTGACCAAAATGGGTTCGTTTCGGAATGTCCACCCGTAACTAGGTTCGAAACCCGACCCTACCCCGTGGAGGAGGTTCCTCGCGTTTGCCAAACGCGAGGTACCCTGACACATCGCGTTCGGCAAACGTGAGGTAAGCTGATTCTGGCCGTGGACAGGAATCCTCGCGTCTGCCAGACGCGAGGCGTGGCTCTAACCGGCTTTTGTCCACCCGACAGCCTCTTTTTCAGCTTTTTCAGGAAAATAGCTTTTGTCAGCGCACCTTGCGTCTGGCAGACGCGAGGCCTGACAGCTTTTTCACGGGATGCTACTTTCTCCACCGACAGCCCCTCTATTTATTTCTTCCTTCCCGGCCATATTTCTTTCTTCCTCTCTTTACTTCTTCCGCGGCCAATTTCTTCTACCTTCTCTTCTCATTGCCAGGCTCTTCTTCTCTTCTCGGCCAACACATAATTGGCAGTAGAAATTTAGCCCGTCTTGCAGTAGAAGTTCACTGCCACCCTTCATATTGACGGTAAAGTTCACTGTCTTCAGTTTCTTTTTTTTTTTTTAATCATGGAGAACCTATTTTGAGCAAATTATCTGTTATTATTATGTAAGCAAGTAAAATGGCATGAAAAAAATTATTTTCTTCATTTCACAGAATCAAAAACCTGTCTGCTAAGGTAAACAACTAAGGTGGAGAAAGAGCTTGAGGTTCCTCTTTGCACGCAGTTATATCGAAGCCAAAAGCAGAAACTGCACCGAGTATTATATTATCACATGATGTCACATGATCTATTCTATATAAAATGTCTATTTAGGAAGAAAAAATTTAATAGCAGTATATTTTCATTCCACACTTGATCACAAGTTCTTACAATGAATAAAAAAATTTGTTATTATTTTATCATATTATATAAATTGTTTGGATATATATTCTATGAAAGTATGAATTTTTTTTATAAGATATTGTTATTTATTTCGGTGAGTATTTGCTATAGTTTAATTTGGTAATTGAGTTGAGCATGAAATTATTAGAATTTACGGACTGCAAATTGAGTGAGATGCGGGAGCTCTCCATTTTTTTCAAGTGAAATTGAAAAAAAATATATATAGTGAATTAGAATAAATTATAAATTATTTTCAGATAGAAAAATTTAGAATAAAAAAATACTTGTATGAAATAAATCTATGAATGATGTTGGACTGGAATCACAACAGGAAAAATCGCCATTTGCGACGGCCAAAAACCGTCGCAAAAGCGTCACTGACCGTTTTTGCGACGGTTTTGCGACGGTTTTGGCCGTCGCAAAAAACGACGTCGCAATTTGCGACGGCCATGGGAAACCGTCGCAAATTGTGACGGTTTTGCGAGGGCAAAAAAAATTCGTTGCTATTTACGACGGTTTTGCGACGAATATTTTTGGTCAAACTTCACCAGAAGAATAATTTTTGCGACGATTTTGCGACGAAAAAAAGTGACCCCTCGCAAAACCGTCGCAAATTGCGACGGTTTTGCGAGAGTCAACTTCTGCCCTCGCAAAACCGTCGCATATTTGCGAGGGTTTTGCGAGGGTAAACTTTATGCCCTCGCAAAACCGTCGCAAATTTGCGACGGTTTTGCGAGGGCCAACCTTGTGCCCTCGCAAAACCCTCGCAAATTTGCGAGGGTTTTGCGAGGGCTATGGTTTAGACCCTCGCAAAACCCTCGCAAATTGCGACGGTTTTGCGAGGGCACAATTAACCCCAAGTTGTGACCCTCGCAAAACCGTCGCAATTTGCGAGAGTTTTGCGAGGGCCTTGTGCCCTCGCAAAACCCTCGCAAATTGCGACGGTTTTGCGGGTTTTGCGAGGGCACAATTAACCCCAAGTTGTGACCCTCGCAAAACCCTCGCAAATTGCGACGGTTTTGCGAGGGACAATTAACCCCAAGTCGTGACCCTCGCAAAACTGTCGCAATTTGCGAGGGTTTTGCGAGGGCCACGACTTCGACCCTCGCAAAACCCTCGCAAATTGCGAGGGTTTTGCAATAAATTTTTTATTATTATATTTATTTTAAATTATTACCCTATAAATCAACCCCGAAATATTATACAAATAAATATCAACAGTATGTTCATAATCCAAAAAAAATACTATAAAAAATTAAAAATAAACCCAAATAAATATAATTAAATATTAAAATATAATATAAAATACATAATAAGTATCTAAAAAAGTAAAATAATTCACAAAAATAAGTAATAGTGTATAAAGAGTATAAAATAAATATAGCAAGTCTATGTAAGCAATGAAGGAGCAGTTGCAGAAGGAGGTGGAGGAGGGGAACGAGAGCCACTACGTGGGCCGGGTGCTCATCGAGCTGGATCAAATCCATCGTCAACATTTGGATCTTCATCTTCGACATTAGCAGCCGCAATGCGCGCTTCTATCTCCTCTATGGATGGCATAGATGGTGCGGGAATACCCATTTTGTCCGACATAGCTGCCATCCAACCACCAAATGTAGACTCGCTGTTGCTTCATGAAGTCCCGGTACAAGTCTATTTGTCGATTGAATCTCCGCTCGGCTCGTTGAACCCTTTGCTCTACTAGATGTCCAATATCAACTTACGTAGGAGAAGATGCATGCGATCCACTTTGAGACAGTCTAGTTCGAACATGTATCGCCTCCGAGCCTAACCCAAAACTCGTCCCCTTTTGAACCCGCCTTGTGCCTTTACAAACATGGCTTTTTCATCAAGAGGAACAACGAGTTTCTGAGTCACTAGACTCGGATCGAGGAGTGCTACGTATGAGATTTCGCACCTCATCCTAAAAAAAAAAAAAGAATTGTCAATAGTAATTATCAAAATAAAATACAAATTCCACACGGTATAAAGAATTTCAACATATTTAATCTATATAGTACCAATGTACGGCGAGATCGCTCATCGACAAAGCTGACCCTTTTGTGGCCGCTCCGAAAGACATGTAATGTCTCAAACATGTCTGTGTAACTAAAAGAACTCCCCTCCTTGGCCCGCTACATTTATGTTAACACAATGTAATCATTACAATCTTACATAAATTTGTAATAAAACAATTTAGATTAATAATTAATTAAGGCATGTAGGTGAATTACCAAACGGTCCTCGTGTTACGTGAACGAAATAGACCCTCCAGGTATGGGTGCAGCTACTCCCACGATTCTTTTTGTTGGTGGATGAGAGCTTCTGATACTTCTCTGATCTCCAGTACTCGCAAATGTCATTCCAATACTGTGCCTCTATCCAATGAGGACATACCCAATCATCCCTCTTCCTCAACCTAGACATTATGTCCAGAAAATCGCGTCCGACACTTCTTTTCCCAATTTGATCGAATTAGCGAAGCATACTCTTCCCTCCACCGAAAATATTTCGCATGATTATGATTAAGATTTACGATTAACATATAACATAGTACTTAAACGATAAAAAATACTCAAAAATTTCTTACCCCAAATTCTTGAAACCATAAGTCTCGCACGGTTATCGGGACGTGCGTGTATGTCGGATACGAACCGGTGAAATACTCGTTGTATTATATTTGAAATTTCTCGGACACATTTGTCCGAGCTAGTGAACCTATTTTTGGTGCAATGACAATGTACAATATAGTTATGTTAATCTCAAAAATAATAATAATAATTGAACTAATAATCAACATCTTACAAAGTATGAATATGTTACTTACCCATTTCCCAGTGGAACAATCCAAGGTCGGGAGTCCGTAACTTGCAACCCAACGAATGCGAAGTCGAAGCGACGGATGATTGAAAAGCGGGGATGGTACTCCCTCATCTCCAATAGAGCCATGTAATGAAGGAGGCACTAAAAGCCTTTGTAGTCGAGTAGGGGATGGAGTATAAGGCTCTGACCCTCCGACTCCCCTCCCTCAATGATCCTTCATTAGAAGACATTGCTAAAGGAGATGAAAAAAGAAAAATAAGTAACCAATAAAGACGAAGCCCACTCCAAAAGAAGGATGTAAATAACCAGTGAATAAAAATGATAAAAGAATAATAACATTGAAACGTTATATCTATTCGCTAGTTTAAAGTAATACAATAATAATGCTTTGCTGATGATGGATATGTCAAAATAAACATTGTACTTGTAAATTGAATTTTAAAAAAAAATTGACGAGTCTCCCCTATAATTGGGCATTTCCCGAGCACAAGGCCACCTCAAGATTTGACAACCAAAACGCTGTTACAAACAACAAAGACAGATCTTTTAAATATAGAAAAATTCAAAAGATAACTAGGGGTAATCACCCATTACCCAAGAGGAATGATCACCCATCACTTACGGGGAATGATCACCCATCACTCACGGGGAATGATCACCCATCACTCACGGGGTTCCAATTAAAATGTTAGATATAGTTAAAATCAAGCTAAAAATTATAAATGCCTCTGTCCTTGTGAATTGTCCGTCAATACAAGCAACAATACAATATATAAACTACCTTATTGTTTACACCACAAAAGAATATAATAAGGAATAACAAAAATCCTCCGAGTCTGTACAAGTCTAAACGAAAGATTCTCGCAAAAAAAAAAGAAGGAGATGAGATTCCGACAATTAGACAAAATTGTGAAACAAAATTGTATGTGATGGAATTTAAAATAATAAAAGATTCAAGGCATGTAGATTCAAGTAACAAATAAATTGTAAGTTAAAATTTGACATGGGATAGTAATGATGCAATTGATTTCAGGATTCCCTCACCATTAACTATATTATTTGTAAATGAATTGAAATCAGGCCTATTCACTAGAATCATTCTCCGATACAGACTCATCATCATCTACTGAGGTATCGCTACTCATTTCCCATTCATCTTCTTCCTCTTCATTTATAGGAGAACTATCCCTTGCTGTTATAGCCTCATCATAAACATCCAACATTTCACTCATACCATTCTCATGCGTCGGAATACCAAGATCAACAAATAACGATATGTCGACTTCGTCGAGTAGCATCTACTTCTTCTCGATAAGCTCTATCAACCACGGGTGCATCTATTATATGTCGAGCTTTGGTTTTGCAAACTGCCAACCAATCAGATCTTGGCCTCTTACTCCCTGGATATGATGCATAATACACTTGGATAGCTTGTTGAGCTAGAACAAATGGATCATAGTTAGCATAGCTCCTTTTGTGGTTAATTTCTACAAGATTATACTGCGGATGTACCCTTGTACCACGATTCAATGTTTGATCAAACCAGGTGACATTTAAAAAGAACAATGCTTTCTTGTGGATTACCAGGAAATTGCACTTCAATAATCTCATTTAACACTCCATAGTAATCGAGTCCTGATGCGTCATTTCCACTCCCTTTCACGCAAACACCACTATTAACTGTTTTCTTTCCCTCCGCATAATCATGAGTGTGAAATCGGTAACCATTAATTATGTACCCACTATATGATTTCACTAGTCTTGACGGACCCCAAGCAAAGTTCCTCAAGCATTCATTTGTAACCATATTTTCGAATCTTGTACCTAAAAAACATTAGACAAGTTAACCTCGTAATTATGAAAGTTATAGCATTATGAAACTCCATTGAATCCCCAATGGAGTTCCAAATGCAAGTTATTATCTTATGAGACTTACATATCCACTAAACCATTACGCAAATTCAAGGTGATACTTCTATTGATTTCTATCTCGGATATAGTCGGAGCGGACTTTGTAAGTGTGCTTGAATGCCCTGTAATGCATTAGAATTAGATGGAATGAGTCAAAATCATTATGATGTATCATTTATCGTATAAAATGTATGAAGTAGTAGTTCGTACTCAATGTATGGCTGCACTTCACCACAATTAAGCAACATATAAATTCTTGCTGCAACGAATTCTTGAAGTAAGGAACCGAGTTCGAATTCGTCCTATCACCCGTCCTTGAACATTGCAGATTGACGACCCGGGTTCTTGCACCCTCTCTAATCGTTCTCCTTCTTCATTACGCTGCTGGAATTGTACGTTTTGTTTGTACATGTGGCTCAAAATAATAAGAGAAGAAAGTGGATGCTTCCTCAACTAGATAAGCATTGCAGATTGACCCTTCAACTCTAGCCTTATTTTTCACCTTGATTTTCAATTGATGCAAATACTGTCATTTAAAAAAAATACGACTTCGAGTCACACACACTTATATCGAACTCTGCTATGAAAAGAATTAGATTGAATGATTCGATTACCGTTCAAACGGGTACATCCACCTATATTGAACAGGGCCACAAACTCTTGCTTCGTAAGGCAAATGAATTAATAGGTGTTCCATTACATCAAAGAATGCGGGTGGAAATATCTTCTCCAACTTACATAACAATAAAGGAATATCGGACTCCAATTTGGCCATATGAGCTACATTCAACTTAGGAGAGCATAGATCACGATAAAAAAGACTCAACTCCGTCAAAACACCCCATACATTAGAAGGAAGAAATTCCTTCAATGCAATTGGAAGTAGTCTCTCCATGAATACGTGACAGTCATGTGATTTCATACCGGATAACTTCAACTCATTCAAATCGACACATCTTCCAATGTTTGAAGCGTATCCATCCGGGAGTTGCAATCCCCTCAACCATTCTAGCAAAAGTTTCTTTTGTTACGATGTCAACGAGTAAACGACTTTAGGTATAGCCACTTTTCCTCCTCCCACATTCAAGGCATGTAGCTCGGGCCTATGGCAATAAATTTCTAAGTCACGTCTAGCCTTTAAATTGTCTTTTGATTTACCCTTTACCTCAAGAAGCTGTATTCATGACATTGTCAAATACATTCTTCTCATTGTGCATTACATCAATATTATGTCGGACCAAATTAGTACGCCAATACGGCAAATCCCAAAAAATACTCCTTTTTGCCCAATTATGAGATATTCCCCTGCCATTACTCCTTCTAATTTCTTTGCATGTTTCTGTAATTTTTTCATAATTAGACAAACTATCCCAGATTTCTTCACCAGTAGGGTATTGCACGAGTTGTGATGTCTCAGAACCTCTATCATTCCTAAAAGATCTCGTATCCCTCCTGTAAGGATGATCCGATGGTAAGAAACGACGGTGACAGTCAAACCATGATTGTTTCCCACCATTTTGTAGATGAAAAGACTTTGTATTGCCCATACAATATGGACAAGCCGAGTCTCCAGCGAGTGCTCCGGCCACTCAACATACCATATGCGGGAAAATCATTAATAGTCCACAAAAGTGCCGCCCGTAGTTGGAAGTTTTGTTTCTTCGATATGTCATAAGTGGTGACACCTTCAAACCACAATTTGGTTAATTCATCTATCAAGGGTTGTAAATAAACATCCACCTGGTGCTTTGGATTCTTGGGGCCGGGATAATGATTGTTAAAAACATGATTGGATCCTTCATACACATCCACGGGGGAGATTATACGGTGTGAGAATGACCGGCCGGGATGAATATTGCTTACCCGACATCCCAAATGGTGAGAATCCATCTGTACATAAACCAAGTTTGACATTCAGTACTTCTTTTGCAAACTCGGGATATATTCGATCAAAGTGTTGCCATGCTTCGATATCACGAGGGTGACTCATTGTGCCTTTCTCCGATCTGCTCTCTCCATGCCATCTCATGTGTTCAGTTGTTGTTTTGGAAGTGTACAATCTTTGTAGCCTCGGTGTTATCGGGAAGTAATACATCTTCTTGAATGAAATTTCCCTTCTACTTGTGTTCTTCCCAACCTTTTTACGTGCATATCGAGGATGGCCACAAAATTTACACTCTCTACGATTCATGTCATCTTTCCGAGTAAAGCATGCATCCATTATTGCATACATCTATTTTTTGTACCGGCAAACCCAACCCAGCCACTAATTTTTTCATCGATAGAAATCATCGGGAATCGTATTACTTGCTAGGCACAACCTCTTTCATCAATTGCACAACATCGTTAAAGGCTTTACGCGAGAGGTTATTTTCGGACTTAATGTTTAATAACCTTGAAGCCGGTGAAAAGCTGCGAATGTTGTGTGCATCCATCCCATATAGGAGTCTCTGCCGCCTTTAACATATCGTAAAACCTTTGTGCCTCCACATTAGGTGGCTCTTCAAAATGAACTGCTGATGGAGCTTCAGGGGGAAAGTCGGGTCCTGCTACGTCTAAGACCATTTCGCGAGACCGATTTTCTTGATGTGAATCAGATTCTGGGATTGAGGTAGACACACTTGAGGGACACTCGAATGGCTCACCATGACATGTCCACCGGTAATACCTAGGCACAAATCCAGACTTCCACAGGTGGAGCTTAACTTGTCTTTGGATCCAGGTACTTTTTATTCTTACATTTTGCACACGGGCATCTAATTACGCTTGACATTGCATTTGATAAGGCAAATGTCAAAAAAGCCTTAACCCCTTCCTCAAATTCAATAGTGATCCCTTTTACACACGAAGCGTGCCTTCTATACATCCAACTACGATCCTCCATGACGTCTAAATGAGAGAAAAGAACAATCAACTCAATAATTAAAATCACCCCTTAAACAAAAGGAAGAGAAGTATAATTACATTTTCCTTTCTATTATCTAACAAAAAGAGGTCCAAAACATAGAATTTACAATTGCTATCGTTGGATACAGTTACACCTTCAATATATACGTTTTAACCAAGTATTTAATCTTAATTGAGGAATTTGATTAAGATTAAATACTATTAAAGCTAATTATATTCTTATTTTAACTCTCTCTATAACGTATATTATTCCTGCTATTATTAACATCGACCTATATATGAAATTATTATTATTACTCATTTCATTACTCCTATTCTTATTCTTATTAGCAATATTATTTTTAATAATAATGCTATTATGGGATATATACTCATGCTCAATCGAATAATACACTCCAAGATAAGGGTAGTTATTCTATTCCACATTAAGTAGCGGCGATTTTGAAAAAAATTTTGACAGAGTCTCCCCTGTAATTGGACATTTTCCAGGCACAAGGCCACCTCAAAATTATACAATCAAAATGCAATTGCAAACAACAAAGACAGATCATTCATTTATACAAATAAATAAATAAATAAATAAAAGGATAACTAGGGGTAATCACCCATTACCCAGGAGGAGTAATCACCCATTACTCACGGGGAATCCAACATTTGAATTCAACAAAAAGGCAATTTATATGAACAACACGCACATCCTACATCTTCATAATCTAAGGAAACGGATTTCTCACATAAAAGAGCCTTCAAAGCATTCTACTAGAGTTAAATCTTCCACTAGAGAGACTAATATATTATTATAATCAAGTAATAAGATTACTAAACTAATTAGAAATCAACCTTCCTATTATGGCATCATAACCAATCAAATTAATTTATAAGGGTTTATATAGCTAAAACATAGTTCTCATATAATTTGATCAAAGTAGTAATTTTTTTATAACGAGGGTAAAAAAGAGTGCACTATAAGTATAGATCAAAACACATTGAATGTTAAAAAAGGACAACAATTCCAACTAACAATTTAGCAATTCCAGTTCACAATTCCAAATTTAAATTGTTTTTCTCACATCAAACCACCATCATGTCACTCACAATCTCCTCAAACTCAACCCCAACATCAATACAACTTTTATACATCAATTCAAACTCTACTCATTCACAAATAATCGCCCAAATTTCAAAGCTTCAGGGAAATGAAAATCTGCCCAAAGTTTATAAGATAATGAAGTAGCTCAAAGAGATAAATTCTAACTACTTACCCAAACGAATCGACTTTAGCAACGACACGATGATAGCACAGGAATGGCAGTGCGCCGGCGAGAGGCGGGCTGAAGGGGTAGGAAGAGCGGGGGGAGTTGAGGGGGGGTGCTGCGGGATGGGGGAGTTGAGGGAGGGGCGCGGGGGTGGGGGCGCGAGGGAGGGGGCGCGGGGGTGTGGGGGAGTTGAGGGAGGGGGCGCGGGGGAGGGGGCCGCGGGGGTGTGGGGGGGTTGAGGGAGGGGAGTTGAGGGGGGCTGCGGGATGGGGGAGTTGAGGGAGGGGGAGTAGGAGGGGGCGCGGATGAGGGAGGGGGAGCGGGAGGGGGCGCGGGATGGGGGGGTCGCCGGCGGGGAGAGGGAGGGGGAGCGGGAGGGGGCGCCGGATGGGGGGGTGCCGTGAGGGAGGTGAGGGAGGGAGTTGAGGAGGAAGAAGGAAGGGGGAAGAAGGAGGGAAAAAAAAAAAAAAAGAGGGAGTGAAAAATTTTGGAAATTTTTAATTTTTTTTTAAATTTCTAGCTATTTCGTCGCAATTTGTGACGAAAAAATAAAATCCTCGCTAATTTCTCATAAATTAATACGAATAATATTATAAATCGATCTATACATTATAATTTTTATTATTTTTTAGTGATTCTAATAATAATATTATTATGTAAATTATTTTTCTTTATATATTTTAATTTATACACCACTTAATCAAATAAATAGATAAAAAAATTAGAATATGTATATATATAACTATATAGTATAATATATATTAATATGTTCGAGATGAATAACATTACAAATCGATCTCTACATTATAATTTTCAATATTTTTTTTAGTAATCTCAACAATAATAACAGTATTTGAATTGTTTTTCTTTACATATTTTATTTTATACACTACTTAACAAAATAGATATATTAAAAAATTGGACATATGTATATACATAGCTAAATTAGTATAATATATATTAACATGTAGGAGACGAAGAACATTACAAATTGATCTCTACATTATAAATTTCATAATTTTTTTAGTGATATCAACAATAATAACGATATTTGAATTATTTTTCTTTATACACTACTTAATCAAAGTGATAGATTAAAAAATTAGACATATGTATATATATACCTACATGTTATAGTATATATATATATATATATATATATATTAAACTAAACAGATACTTATATACATTATATACATATACTTATATATTAGAATAAGTATATAACATAACATAATTAACTATATACATTTACTTATGCAATACATTAGGTGTATAACATGACATAATTACATATACAAAATTATAATAAAATGCACTAATTGAGACATGTTATTAAAAATATTTCAGTAAATTTGTCAAAATACACCATCACATAAACACATAAAGAAATTTAAAAAAAAAATTAAAACCCTATTTTGTTGTAAAACCCTCGCAAATTCGTCGCAATTAGTGACGTATTAGCGACGAATTTGCGACGAATTGGGGTTTTGAGATTTTCTATACATTTTGCCATTTATTTATTTTTTAATTAAAAATATTGACCGTCGCAAAACCCTCGCAAATTGCGAGAGCCGAAAATTCGTCTCAAAACCCTCGCAAATTGCGAGAACTTTGCGACGGATGTTCAAAAATTTTTAAAATATTTTTTTAAAAAATAATCGATCGTCGCAAATCCCTCGCAATTTGCGAGGGTTTGCGATGAACGTTCAATTTTTTTTAAAAATAAATTACCGTCGCAAAACCCTCGCAAATTGCGAGGGCTAACTACCGTCACAAAACCCTCTCAAATTGCGAGGACTTTGCGATGGACGTTCAAAAATTTTAAAAATATTTTTAAAAAAAATAATTTGTCGTCGCAAACCCATCGCAAATTGCGAGGGTTATTTACCGTCGCAAAACCCTCGCAATTTGCGAGGGTTTTGCGATGGAAGTTCAAAAAATTTTTTAAAAATATTTTTTTAAAAAATAAATTGCACGTCGCAAAACCCTCGCAAATTGAGAGGGTTTATTGGCCGTCGCAAATTGCGAGGGTTTTGCGATGGACGTTCAAAATTTTTTAAAAAATATTTTTTAAAATTAAATATCCGTCGCAAAACCCTCGCAAATTGAGAGGATTATTTGCCGTCGCAAAACCCTCGTAATTTGCGAGGGTTTTGCGATGGTCGTTCAAAAAAATTTTTAAAAATATTATTTTAAAAAATAACTTGACGTCGCAAAACCCTCGCAATTTGCGAGGGTTTATTAGCCGTCGCAAATTGCGAGGGTTTTGCGACGGACGTACGAAAATTTATTTAAAAATATTTTTTTTAAAATAACTCGCTAGTCGCAAAACCCTCGCAATTTGCGAGGGTTTATTAACCGTCGCAAAATCCTCGCAAATTGCGAGGGTTTTGCGACGGACATACGAAAATTTATTTAAAAATATATTTTTTAAAATAACTCGCCATCGCAAAACCCTCTCAATTTGCGATGGTTTATTGGCCGTCGCAAAATCCTCGCAAATTGCGAGGGTTTTGCGACGGACGTACGAAAATTTATTTAAAATTATTTTTTTTAAAATAACTTGCCGTCGCAAAACCCTCGCAATTTGCGAGGGCATAAATACCGTCGCAAATAGCGATGATTTTGCTACGAATTGCGACGGTTTTGCGACGGTTTTGGTCAACTCGCTACTTGTTTGAAAATCGTCGCAAATTGGTCGCTATTAGCGACGGTATTGAAGCCGTCGCAAAAAATTCGTCGCAAATCGCGATTTTTCCTGTAGTGAATTGTCTAATGGTCTGAAACTTTCAATTTAATCTGTTTGGAATATATATTGAAGCATTGAAGCACATAGATAGATATAGTTTTATCCATCATTTTAGAATTTTTCAAACATTAAATTTGGATACAATTAAAAGACCTATCCTTTTTTTTTTTTTGGATACAATTAAATTTGAAATATTAATATTAAAATTTTGAATATTTGAGAATTTGAATATTTCGAAATAGTCGTTTGAATTAAATAAAAATTAAAATATTAATTAATTTTAATTTCTTTAAATTAAAACAAAAAAAATATTTTATATATAATTTGAAGAAGATTTAATTTTGAATGTTGAATATTAAGAAGAGACTTCAATTTCTTTTTCAAAATTTTTTAGATATATATTTTATGAAATAAAAATTAAACAAGAATATTTCTCTAAATAAATTAACATGAAGATTAATAAATTTTTTCATGCAATTTACAACATTAAATTTGTTTAATTGTAATATCTAACTAAGAAAAAAATTAATTTCTCCATTCAAGTATTTAGGCATAAATAAAATGAAAAAAATTAATGTTGAGTGAAATCCTTTCATTTTTTAATAAAGTATTTGGGCAATTTTTTTTTTTAAAAGTCCTTTCATTTTTATATACAAATTAAAATTGAAATATTAAAATAAAATGTATGAAATTAAAATTAAAATTAAACGATGGTATTGAAATAAAATTAATTTCAATAATTAAAAAATAATATAAAATTAATTTATGGACAATAAGCATATGAAGTTAAAGAAAAAATAATATTTTATCCTTTTCAAATATTTAATATTAATATTTTACGTAAAAATTAAATAGAAAATATCAAATCCGTATATTAATTTTTTTATTATTATAGCTGTTAATTATCTTAATTAGTTCATATTATATTTCTTTGTAATTGTTGTCAAGAAATAAAAATAAAACTTTTGTTAGAATTTTTGATTGCGATGCGAGGAAGATTTGAGATTTATTTAGATGTTATGAAATTCGATTATATTTTATTTTAATAAAAAAAATAGTTAATATAATTCAATTATTTTTGTTAAACATTTTTTATTTTTATTTATCTTAAACGAATAAGAATATTAATATTTGAATTTTACATGGAAATATAGTTGGATGTTAGAGCCTTTTCAGATTTTTTCAAGTAAAAAAAAAAAAAGGTTAGAGTGAAATTATAAAATAAAAAAACTAATTAAATGTAGAATATTAATATTTTCAAATTTTCAAATATATGAGAAATTGAATATTTTGAAATAGTCATTATTTGAATTAAATAAAAATTGTCCGATTAATTTCAATTTCTTTAAATTAAAACCAAAATTAACATTTTTATATACATCTTGAATAAGAGTTAATTTTGACACGAGAACATTAAGAAGACACTTAGTTCATGTTGAATTAGTTCGAATTAGTTCATGCAGATTTTTTTTTGTAATTGTTGTCATAAAAAAAAAGCATGGATTTTGTTAGAATTTAATTATTTAATAGAAAGCATAGATTTTGAGCCTGTTCTGGTTAATTGATTTATTTGATATTAGTTTGTACAATACAATATTTATAACATTTGATAGAATTTAATTATTTAATAGAAAAAATATCTAACTTATTTAGGTACAATGTCATTGGAACAACCTGTAAGATTACGGTTCTATTGGGATTGCGAGATTATTCGCACCGCAAATGATGATTTTTTTGACGGTCCCTATCGCAAGACATTGCTTGTAAGAAATCGAGTAAATTATGCTACCTTAGTCAATAAAATATGTGCGATTCGAGGCTTGGACGTGTCTACTGTAAAGTTGCAAATCACGATGCGAAAAGACACTTCCGTTGGTAATGTCGGGAGGTCAACAACAGGAAATATTACTAACGATGAGGATATGGAAAATTTGTGGTACTATGCATCCATTGCGGGGGGACAACTAGTTGATTTGCATGTAAAGGATGAGATGTTGCAGACCCCTACAGTTGCTCCAAGTGTTGAAGTTCAAGCCAATCCTACACTAGCTCCGTATCTACAAATACCACCATTACCAAGTAGTTCTCTGTCTATGCATCATGATGTGTTTCAGCCGCATTATAACTCCCCAATGAGATTCAACCAACCCGAAGCACCTTCTGTACAAGAATATCGCGAGCACATTCAACCATCCCATACGGAGGCAGTTTTGCCATTGTTTCCAGGTGCTGATTTGGGTGTTCTGCAGCACATCACTCCAGTTGATGATTGGGTTACTCGAGAGCCCGTTTGGGTTGGTACTCCTGAGGCGACTGTAGATGGTTTAGGACCTACATCGGATGTGGATGGACCAGTTGCTGATGAGAGTCCTGACGAGGATGATGGAGACGATGATGTTGGAGTTGAAATGGTCGGTCCTTCTGCGATGCCGGGTACTTCTGCATTCCCTAGTTCTTCTACGATGCCCAATACTTTTGCATTCCCTAGTCATTCTGTAATACCTCAACCTGCTTATGGGGTCAGCGTACCGGAGTGCTTATACAATCCACCGTATTCTGAGTACCTTGATAGGTTGAATAATTCTCCAGATAGAGAATATGATAACGATAGAATCGCAACAGGTGGTTCTGGAATGAATTTCTGGTCAGAATCAAATAATGATTTGTGTGTCGGAATGTGGTTCAAGGACAAGGATGAGCTACTGTGGGCTGTTAGGTCATGGTCCGTGCGAATGGGTCGAGAGTTTACGATCCTAGAAAGTAAGTCTACACTTTGGATTGCTGAGTGCAAAAATTCTACTGACAAACATCGATGTTATTGGCGGATCCGTGCGCAGAAGAAAGCAAAGTACAATTTATGGCAAATTACTCACTGGCACGGAGAGCATATCTGTTTGGTTCGGACAGTCGATGGAAACCACCGCAATATGAGTGCCAATTTTATGGCAAAGCATATTATGACTATGATACATGATAGGCCTGAGATTACAGTGCGCGAGATTAATAGTCATATTCAGAATGTATTGCATTTCAGCTTATCTTACAAAAAAGGATGGAATGCCAGGAGGATGGCTATTGAGATGGTTTATGGGGATTGTCCTTCTTCATTCGAGCAGTTGCCACGATTCATGCTTGCACTGCAGGATTCGAATCCAGGGACGGTAATTGAGTGGCAACATTTACCATTTGACAGCAACAGTGTCAAGACTTTTGGATCTGTTTTTTGGTCTTTCAAACCATGTATTGATGCTTTCGTTCACATGAAGCCAGTAATCAGCATTGATGGGACATTCCTTAGGGGTATATACAAGGGAAAGCTTTTGACGGCAATTGGTCAAGATGCAAACAATCATATATTGCCCCTTGCATTTGCAGTTGTGGATGAAGAAACCAATGAGAGTTAGGGATGGTTTTTGTGGTTACTGAGGGCACATGTTCTAGGGGATCGTAGGGTATGTTTGATATCAGATCGGCACAAGGGGATAGTGAACGCGGTACTTCGACAGCCTCTCTGGTAAGAGCCATTAGCAGTGCATAGATTCTGTCTCAGACATATTCGGAGTAACTTCAATGCGAAGTTCAGGAACCACCAACTGAAGAAATTGATGTATACGGCTGGTACACAGAGTAAGAAACGTAAATTTTTAAGGATTATGGATGAAATAAATATATTAAGTCCTCTTGCAAAGGCATGGCTTGATGCGATTCCATTGGAGCAGTGGACTCTTACTTACGATGGTGGGTATCGATACGGGAATATGACAACGAATTTGGCGGAATTATTCAACAGTGTTGTCAAATGCATACGTGCTCTACCCATCAAGGTGATCGTCGAGTCTTCATTCAAGAAAACAGTCAAGTACTTTAATGCCCATAGACAGGAGGCCAATCACGGTCGATATCATTTTCCTTCTAAGATATGGTCCAAATTTATACAGAATGAGACAAAGGGGAGAAGCCATCGTGTGCAGGCTTATGACCAAGGTCGGGGCATTTTTTGTGTTGTGTCAGGATATCGCGAGCATGGTAAGGGAAATAATACATATCAAGTTGATCTTGGTTCGAGAACATGCAGTTGTGCCAAGTGGGAAATATATGGAATACCTTGTTCGCACGCATTTACAGCTTGTCAGCAGGTAGGGTTGAATCCTGGGGATCTCGTGTCACCCTTGAACACGACACCGTACTACAAAATGACATACACATGACAGTTTAGACCTATTCCTCATGAGGATTATTGGTGCACTCCCCCCTTTACGTTGGCACCGAATCCGTACCGGTTCAAGAACCGTCGTCGGGGTCGTATGAGGACATTGAGGATTAGAAGTGAGATGGACGAACGCAACCCTGATTCGCCGCCACGTTGTAGGAACTGTCACCAGACTGGACACAACAGGAGAAATTGCCCCAACAGTGCCATTCAACGGGGTTGATATGTTTTCCGTAGTTCCCTGTATTATCTTTAATTCATGTATTGATCTACCAAGTTTCAATGTTGTATTATCTACACCTTATATATTGCTATATAACTTGTGCATAAAATGACATTTGGGGAAAGTGTTAACCCTAAATTGGTGTATTAAGTACTCTGTTTTAATTGGTCTTTACTTTATTCGATTCGTTTAATTGGTTTTTATTTGATGTTCTACACATTCATTTCATGTCTTTACTCATTTCCACTTATAACATTTTTTATTGATTTTAATTAAATTAATAAAATGACAAATTCTTTACTGTTTTCGTTTCAGGACATCATGTACGAGCCTACGGCTGATGGAGTTGACCCCGGCCCAATTATACCAGACGTGTTAACCATGCAACATAGACATAGATCTACACATATTTGGGCGGGACAGTTACCAAATACTGTCCTTAGTGCAAGGCGCAATGACAGCGCCTTTTGGGTTGCTCGGCCACTCGATCCTCGTGTCCAGCAACTTATGGAGTTGGCCGGGTTCGGTGGAGTCATTCGTTTACCGTACATGAAGATTGATCATCTACTTATTACAGCGTTAGTGGAGAGATGGCGTCAAGAGACGCACACCTTCCACTTACTAGTCGGAGAGGCCACAATTACCCTACAAGACGTTGTCTAGCACAATTAGTTAGGGTAGTGCGGTGCTGGCTCATTTATATCGATGCATGTGCAATGCAACAAACTATACGGTGCATCAAATAAGTGGTCTACTTTTGTTGATTCAGGTTTGAAATAAAATCAAATTTAAATTAACTATTTGTTTTAGCTTTTATTCAAAAAATAATCGTGGGATATGTGGCAAAAACTAAAACTTTACTTATATTGTGATAGTTATGGGCTTGGGAGCGCATTCCAACCATTAGACCGGACATAGTACGGCCGATAGAGGATATACCTCCCGACGCGCCTAGAGGTTCAGCATGGCAGGGTCCACTTGAGCTTTCCCGCACCCCAACACACGTTCTACTTGCGTACAGGGATCAGTTGGATCGAATGCGATATAATCATGTAAGTCTAACTATTATGAATTTGCAATCAATTATAATAAATATGCACTGATTTACTATTTACTGCTATATATCTCATTTCACAGTTTATATGGTGTCCTTATGACGAGCACATGTTGGCATCCCTACCCCCGTACTGCACACACGGGAGAAACATTTGGATGTTTGTTACGTCTCTATTGTGTTGGGAGACAATAGAGTTACATCGTCCTGATCGAGTCCAACGACAGTTTAGATTGGTGCAGCCAATTCCTGATGCCGTTAACACGGAGGTAGATTTGCATCATCGTGACATGTGGACAACTGGTGGTGGGTGGGACGATGTTGATGCGCTGCACCTCGCTAATTGGATAAACCGTCAAGCATATGTTTTGATAGGACAGCCCACTTTTGGTGAAAGTGTGGTCTCGGATGGATATGCTGAGTGGTATTGGAGACGCACACGACGATTAATTGGCAATCCGACCATACAGCAACCGAACCCCGTGGGCTATCAATCTAGCAGCACAATAGCTGAATTATGTGTAAGTAAAATTTTTTCTCATGTGTACATATATAGAGAAGTTCTAATTTTGTATATTTTTATTATCCAACTATTAAAATGCATGTGCAGACCGATGCGTTCTACTGAATTTTGCATCTAAGCGACACTGCACCATCTCAACGTGCTGAACCATTGCTGGTACAGTCAGTCGGGAGGATATCAGATATTGCCAGGCGTACGTTGACTGCTGTTGGCGAAGTAGATCGTATACAGCGCATACCGTACAAGCCATCAAGACGATCTTATACTTCCGATCCGATACCGCCGATTCCACAATAAGTCCCTAGAGAAGTACCACCAATTCGGAGAGGCAGTAGGCGGGCACGTCGTCGGGCTGCAGCTGATGAAGTCCCTCAGCAGGATCACTACTCACCTGTGCCAGCAGATGAAGGAGATTATGTGGCCGGTGATCCTGCTACTATTGATGAATTCGTCACTCCACAGCATCTAGTTTTCGATACTAGACGCCATTCTTCCGTCGGTGAATATGATATTAGTCCCTCTACTGAGTGGTCTCGTAGATGGCATACACAGTTTGAAGAAATTGCAGGTCCCTCATACGCTACAGAAGAACATAATGAGGTACAACCTGAACCACAACCTCAAGAACAACCTCGAAGACGAGTTCAACCTCCAAGGAACCGTCGAGGATTTCATTGTGGGACTAGCTTTCATCCATTTTTTTGACGAATTCATATGTAATAAAGTTATTTGGTAGATCGACTTATTTTTACTAAAGTATTCAATTATAATTATCGAAAACATTCACGAAATATTAAATAGTAATTCAATCATTCGAGTATTATTTAATAAATATTCCCGAAATATTCACGACTTACTTTTCACTAAAATATTTAAGAAAATATTCAATTATAATTCAAACTATTATTCACTAAAAATAAAATTTAGTCTTCGCATATTTTTTTTAATTTTTCACATATTATTAAATTTTGGTAAAAACTAGATTATCCGAATTAAAATATAAGGGGATTATAAATTTACATAATTGAGATTTAAATTTGAACATAAATTTTTAAATAATAGTGTTTATGAAATTTAGATAACTAAAATTTGAAATATTTATACTTTTTGCAAATAATTGATATTTATAGTATCAATAAATAAATATTAACCTTAAACTCTAGCTAACAATTAAATTCAAAACGTGTGTTACAATTAAATTTTAATAATTTACTGACAATATTTCTAAATTTATTTACGAATTATAATTATTTTTATCCCTATTTATAAATTTTTTTTGGGCAAATTTCAAAAATACAAAATTAATTGTGAATCTATCAAAAAAATTAATAATAAATATTTAATTAATGTAAATAAAAATAAAATTTAGACAAATAATACATAAAATTAAATTTGTATGAATAATTACAATTAAAAAATTAAAATTATTGTGATGAAAATATTCTGACAAAAAAAAGCGCCGTCACGAAATATTAAATAGTAATTCAATCACTCGAGTATTATTTAATAAATATTCATAAAAGATTCACAACTTATTTTTCACTAAAATATTCAAGAAAATATTCAACTATAATTCAAACTATTATTCGCTAAAAATAAAATTTAGTAAGCATATTTTCTTTAATTTTTTACATATTAAATTTTGGTAAAAACTAGATTATTCAATAATAGAGTTTATAAATTTTAGATAATTGACATAAGAGGATTATAAATTTACATAATTGAGATTTACATAATAGAGTTTATTAAATAATATATTGTTCGAATTAAAATATAAGAGAATTATAAATTTACATAATTGAGATTTAAATTTGAACATAATTTTCCAATAATAGAGTTTATAAAATTTAGATAATTAATATTTTGTAAATATTTATAGCATCAATAAATTCTAAATTATAATTATTTTATTCTTTCAATAAATTATATTTATTTTTTTTTATATTCTAAATGAGTCCAACTCTTCTCATGGATAGAATATAAGCAAAATGTCTTGTAGCAAATTATATTGAAGTAGACGAGCTCGGGAATTCATGGTGGACTCATTTACAACCCCACCATGCGCACCAATCAAGAAAAGCGACACTGCACAAAAATACTCTTTAATTTTTCACATATTATTGAATTTTGGTTAAAAATAGATTATTCGAATTAAAATATAAGGGATTATAAATTTACATAATTGATATTTAAATTTAAACATAATTTTTAGATGATAGACTTTATAAAATTTAGATAATTGATATTTAAAATATTTATACTTTTTACAAATAATTGATATTTATAATATCAATAAATAAATATTATAACTGATATTTTAACTAACAATTAAACTCAAAACGTGTGTTATAGTTAAATTATAATAATTGACTAACAATATTCTCAAATTTATTTAGAAATTATAATTATTTTTATCCCTATTTATATAAAAAATTGGCAAATTTAAAAAAATAATAAATATTTAATTAATGTAAATAAAAATAAAAATTAGACAAATAATACGTAAAAATAAATTTGTATGAGTAATTAAAATTAAAAAAATTATAATTGTTGCGATGAAAATATTCTGATAAAAAAAAGTGCCGTCACGAAATATTAAATATTAATTCAATTACACAAGTATTATTTAATAAATATTCGTGAAAGATTCACGACTTACTTTCACTTCACTAAAATATTCATGAAAATATTCAACTATAATTCAAACTATTATTCACTAAAAATAAAGTTTAGTATTCGTATATTATCTTTAATTTTTCACATATTATTGAATTTTGATTAAAAATAGATTATTCGAATTAAAATATAAGTGGATTTTAAATTTACATAATTGGGATTTAAGTTTAAACATAATTTTTAGATGATATAGTTTATAAAATTTAGATAATTAATATTTGAAATATTTATACTTTTTGCAAATAATTGATATTTATAATATCAATAAATAAATATTATAATTAAGCTCAAAACTTTTTATAATTAAATTTTAATAATTTACTAACAATATTTTCATTTTTTTTAAAAAAATTTAATTATTTTTATTTCTATTTATAAAAAAAAATAATTGGCAGAGATGAGAAAAAATGATAGATATTGCCCGTGACAGCCAGAAAGCACTCGTAAATGCGCTTTGTTGAAAATATGCGAAAAATTAAAGAAAAATTAAAGAAAATATGATTTTAGTAATACCTCGCGTCTGACAGACGCGAGGAGACCCCTGCACGGGGTGTTTCCGATCAAAAAGTAACCTCGCATTTGTCGAACGAGATGTGTGTACCTCGCGTTTGGCAAACGCGAGGAACCTCCTCCACCGGGTAAGGTCGGGTTTCGAACCTAATTACGGGTGGAGATTCCAAAACGAACCCATTTTTGTCAAAAACCCCTCAGAGTCTGACTAGAAGAAGGTTTTCAGAAAGGATTATTTTTCAGATTAGAATAAGACATGGGCTATATATATATATATATATATATATATATATATATATTTATTACTTCAAACAAGAAGGGAATTAAAATGGACCAAGAAACTTTTGCCTCGGATATCATGAGCTGAAAAACTGTAGATCGAAGAAAGTTTGAATTTTGAACAATCAGAAGGAAGAATTTTATCTAATTTAGAACAATGTATGTTGCTCGTGATCATTCTATTGACTAAGTACCTTTAATGATTATGTAATAATATTGATCGATTAAACGCTGTACGCGTGAACATGATTTACATATATTTCAACGAAGTACCAAGGAGAAAACATTGAACCTGTGAGCAAATAAATTGAAGTAATTTTGATCGAATGTTGCATGCATGTGATTTCTCCTTTGATCAATTTGTGAATAGGTTGAGAGAACTTGCCTTTGCGATATTGATCCAAAGCTTTAAGTATATAGGTCTTTCGTGTTTAGTAACTTAATTAAGTATTTAATATTTATTGCGATATGAACCCAAAGCTAAGAGTACGGGCCTTTTTATATTTGGAGCGTTATATAGATATGATGCACTTGAATCGAATTAAACTAAATTTTAAGATAATCGAGTCGGAGTTTTACTATTTTCACATAAAGTTCAAATTCGAGCTCAGATTCAATTTGAATACAAATCTTGGTTCAAGTTCAATTCATTTAAAATACTTTAAAGTTTGAATTCGATTTAAAGTTTGAATATCTTAAACTCGAAAATTTGAATTTGAGTTCAAACTCAAATTATAAATAATTCATAATATAGTATATTATAAATAACATAAATTATATATTATTTATTTATTTATTTATTTTTGTTAGTCTAATACTTAAATAATCGAATTCGACTCGTTTTAAATTCGGACATAAACAAAAATGTTATGTTTAACTCGAACTCGATATTTTAAATTCAAATTGAATCCTTATAGAACAAGGTTAAACATGTTCAATAAAAACTCAATTTATTTACACTACTAGTCACCGATTTAGAATGATACTCGAATTATAAGAGTGTGACTAATGTTGAAGTACAACTCTACTATTAAAAGATGACGATTGGCAAAAATGGATCTTCAATTTTTTACGAAAATGGAATTTTCGTAGTCAAACTTGTTTTTGTTTGACTTTCATCCAACAACCTTTTTCAAAATCCCGAATCTGGCATTTTAGCCAATTTTGCCTAATTTTAAAGGGTTAGATCATCTTGTGGCTAATTTCCTCCAATTGACAATGTTTCTTAGAGTTTGGAGAGAATTTGATTTTAGCCTTAATATACAAAAAAAATTGGTAAAATAGACTAATTTGGCGCCAATATTTTTTAAATCAGATCGGACTGACAAGTCAAACCATCCAGTCAAATCATAAACCGATGCTCTTACCAATTTGGTCTGCTGCTTTGAGCCGTTATTTTCTAAACATTATTATAGATTGTGCAAATCACTTTGGACTAATCGGTTGAATCGGTAAAATGTTAAGTTGGTCGGTCTATTACTCACCAACCAGTCTATTTCAAAAAAATAAAATAAATAAAGGGGTAAATTTTGAAATTGTGTGTTATTAATAAATTAAGAATGGTTACTTTTAATTTTTGTAACTGTGAATTATTTATTTTATAATTTGTCATTTTAATACATTATATTATTTATGGACTTAAATTTTTATATCTATATGGACTTGAATTATATGATATTATTAATTAATTTTATTTTTTATAATAATTATATTTTTATTTTTAAATTATAATATTACTGATTCAATTATAATTTAATAAAACTTTTTCCAGTTCCAAACTGTCAAGACCGTCGCTGGCCACCCCACTCTTAACAAACTAAAATACTTCCTATGGCTCTGTTGCTTCTAATCGTCTTACAACAATGAGTCATCTGCACCACATACACATTCTAGCTGAAAATTTCTATGCTCACACGGTTCAATTGTAATTGGGCCATTAAATTGTGAATCAATAAATTTTTAGACTCGATATCCGATTCGATTATGAAAATATTGTTTGACAAAGAAATTGATTTATTTAAAAAAAAATTAAAAATTTTGAAAGCCGAAAACAGTATTTATATACAGGAAAAAGTTTGAGGACTATTTTTACTAATTTTCCTTAAAATGAAGTATGGTGTAAATTCCTTTTAAACTGTGTGTCAACCTTTAAAAAAAAGTGTGTGTCAACCTTTGAGTTAAAAAAATGATGAAGGGCAAATTAACTAAGATCAAACTCATAGTATATACGTTCAAAATTAATTTTTACTAACTAACCTCATATTTTTTTTTCTTACATTAGAAATTTAACTGACTTAGATATACATATTTGACAATTGGACATCTGATTTATTGTTCAAAAGATTAAGAATAAAATTTTAGATTTATAAAAAAGAAAAATTGGAGAATTTCATAACTTGTAATCAACTAATCCAATCCTTGAAAATCCATTTTAGGTTTATTCTTGTTTTAGGCATTAATGACATCCCACAAAAGGCAATATTTATAAAGAAAATATACCCAAAAGTAGGGGGGGAAAACCGGAAAATGTGGGCAATATTGCAATGCAAGGAAATGATAGAGCAAAAGTGCAATGTAGAATTTAACTGATCAACGCCAAAATGTAATATCAAAAGTGGGCTAAAGCAGAGAACTCCGCTTCAGCAGAGGGACCTGATTCCAAAAGTCGGACTGTGAACCACATCCACCCCTTTTATGAAAAAAAAAAGCATAATATTAAAAGATATTATTGACAAAACTCACAATCTCAGTTAAAGAATATATTTTTATTAGTTAAATTATTATCTTGTATAATTATTCATGTCCACTCTAACTATACTTATTATATTAATGGAAATTAAAGTATTTTTAAATAATTAATCACTACATTTTTTAGGAATAAAATTAGGGAGAATTTGTCATTTTAAGCAGCGGAGTCTTCGGGTTGACCTTAGGATTAAGTGGTGGAGACTTCAGAGAGATGAAAGAATAGCCTCTGTCAATAAGGTAGTTGAGGCGGATAACTGGTCTTCGGATATGGATTCGGATTCAAATACTATGTGGAGAAAAATGGCTCAATGTATTAGGACAGTAGCTAAGGAAGTGCTTGGGGAACCTAAAAGAAAAGTAACTTTCAACAAGGACGTGTCATGGTGGAACAACGAAATAAAAGAAGCCTTAAGGAGTAAAAAAGAGAGTTATAGAAACTTAGAGAAGTGTAGGAGTGATGAGAATTTTGAAAAATATAAGGTCGCGTGAAGAAAAGCTAAAGAAGTTGTTAGAAACGCAAGATCCATAGTTTACAAGGAT
This sequence comes from Voacanga thouarsii, assembly GCA_026120185.1. NCBI lineage: Eukaryota > Viridiplantae > Streptophyta > Magnoliopsida > Gentianales > Apocynaceae > Voacanga > Voacanga thouarsii. The sequence goes on from JANUWF010001704.1 coordinate 370,895, forward strand.
TTATATGAAAAGTTAGATACCAAAGACGAGGAAAAGAATATATATAGACTGACGCGTTACAGGGAGAAGAAGACGAGAGATATAGGTGTGGTGAAATATGTAAAAGACGACAACCACAAAGTTTTAGTTAAGGACGAAGAAATGAAGGAGAGATGGAGATCGTATTTTGATAAGTTATTCAACGGGAGTCGAGTCGAGTTTCGAGGGTAGGTAGCCTGGTGATTTCGAACGAAGAGGTTAACCATGCGTGTATTCATCGTATTCAGAAACATGAAGTCCGAGATGCCCTTAAAAGGATGAGACAAAAAAAAACTGTAAGACCAGATGGTATACCAATCGAGGTTTAGAAGTGTTTAGGAGACATAGGTATTACATGGCTGACAAGTCTATTCAACAATAGATATAAAGTTAATAAGATGCCTACAGAGTGGAGGAAGAGTACTTTGATTCCTCTGTACAAAAATAAAGGGGATGTTTAAGATTGTACCAATTACCGTAGGATTAAACTCATGAGTCACACTATGAAGCTTTGGGAGAAAGTGATTGAACAGAGGTTACGGGGCATTATACACATTTTCAATAATCAATTTGGTTTTATGCCTAGGCGTTCCACTACGGGGGCAATTCATTTATTACAGTAGATGATTGAATATTATAGGGAAAGAAAGAAAGATTTACATATGGTATTTATTGACCTAGAGAAAGCTTATGACAAGGTGCCTAGAGAAGTAGTTTGGTGGGTGCTGGCCAAGAAAAGTGTATCAATAAAGTATATTACTCTTATTAAAGATATGTATGAGAGAGCATGTACAAGTGTAAGGACTTGCACCGGAGTGACTGCAGAATTCCCTATTACTATCGAGGTGCATTAAGGATCAGTGCTTAACTCTTTCCTCTTTGCAGCCGTTATAGATGAGTTGACCTGCACTATACAGGAGGCGGTGCCATAGTGTATGTTATTTGCGGATGATATTGTGTTGATTGATGAGACTAGAGTCAGTGTAAATGTTAAATTGGAGTTGTGGCGGCAGACATTGGAATTCAAGGGTTTCAGAATTAGTATGAGTAAAATAGAGTATATAGAATACAAGTTTAATGGTAGCAGAAACATAGCCCAGAGTGTAACATTGGAAGGTAGAGATATACCGTTAGCTGATTGTTTCCAATATCTAAGATCTATTATTCAAAAAGACAGAGAGTTCGATAGCGACGTTGCACACCAAGTTAAGGCGGGTTGGTTGAAATAGAAGAATGCTATTAGTATTCTCTGTGATCGTAATATACCATTGAATCTAAAGGGAAAGTTTTACAGGACAGCCGTAAGACCTGCTTTGTTATATGGTACGGAATATTGGGCAGCTAAAAAGTATCATATGCAAAAAATGAAAATAGCTAAGATGCGTATATTACGGTGGATGTGTGGATATACTAGAAAGGATAGAGTTAAAAATGAGACCATTAGGGAAAAGGTGGGCTTGGCATCCATTGAGGAAAAGATGAGAGAAAGTCGTTTGCGTTGGTTTGGACATGTTCAGAGAAGACCGTGTGATACTGCTGTTAGGACGATGGAGAAAGTGAGGCAGGATAGGTTAAATAGAGGTAGAGGTAGGCCTAAAATGACATGATAGAGATGATTAGAAGAGATGTGTCTTTGTTAGATTTGGATGAGAGTATGGCATTCGATAGAAGGAAGTGGCGAGAGAAGATTCATGTGAATGACCACACGTTGCTGGATGTTGATTCATGTAGCTGACCCCAAATTACTTGGGATTAAGATTTAGTTTGTTGTTGTTGTTATTGTTGTTTAGGAATATCTATGTCTATGGAAACCTATGTTGGAAAGTTGATTCACATTCTTGCACTTCAAGAATGGAATTCAAACATTTAAATGATGTACTCATGACCAACTACTTTTTACCCTAATTAATGCCAAAATATCTCAATGAAATTTCGAGGAAAATATCGACCAAATGACCAAACAAATTTCAATTTTTTGGTCACATTAATGTTATTTTCTTATGTTAAGACTCATTGGCTTTTCTTATTAATGTTATTTTCTTATGCTGAATTTTGGTCACTATCAAAACAAAATTTCAACTTTTTGAGACGGAAGAAGTGAGATGCAAATAGTTGGATATCTATGTTTATAAAAAATGCAAGTCCTAAATTTAAATTTATTTTGGAGTTTAGTCCTGAGAATTCCTAGCATAATCTTTCATAAAATGAAAAATGTTTAACTTATTAGAATTTTTTTTTTTAAAAAAAAAAAGTCTTAGATACCACCACACTTAACAGATTATATTGAACCAATTTGTAGTTAATGGGATGACATCAATCTCTGTTTTCCCCCCCTTAAGTAAAGGTTGTCATGCCCCATGTAATCAGACTTTGGCATACCAAGCTAACCATACACCCTTAATTGTATGCTCATGCACATAGTAGAGCACTTTAATGTTAATACTTTTGGATGATTATCCACTTTGATGTCAATTGTTATGTCTTGTGTCCTCATATCAGAAATGTGACTCAGATTTTATAACATCTAATATGATACTCTAATCTTACAGGAAAAGGTAATAAAAGTATGAAGTGATATATACGTATCGATTTAACTATTCATCGATAGTTTATAATGTTAAGGTCATTGTTATGGTATCTTCAATAGTTGATTTTGACAAACTGGACTTGATAGGAATCCATCCAAATAACATGCCAAAGATAAAAATAGGGGATGGAGATTCTAACCACATTCCATGGAGTTTTGAAGAAATTCAAATCATAGAAGGTTTTAATGGAGAAATCAAGCAAACTAATCACCCAAGCCAAGGGCTAAGAGGATTTTCAAGAGATGGATGCCAAAAGAAAGGCCAAGAGGAGCTCAAAATATCCCACAACTCATATAGAGGGCCAAGGACATCCAATGCAACAAGGAGAAGATCAAGGAGAATAAATTCGGAGTGCAGAAACAAAGGCTACATGGCTAGAGTGCATGGGCATGCACCTACCCATGCAAATCTAAGAAGAGTTTGCTCCCAGCATATTGGGTGCAAGGCCAGATGGGCTCTGCATTCTGGCCATGCATGGCCATTTTTTGAGCTACCCGTCTGTGGCATGGCTATGCACCACATGTGTATAGCCATACAACACCCCTAAAGGCACTACAATGTTTGTTTTAAGTTAATTCTGGTTTCTTTTTAATTTTCTACATATTGTAATGTATTTTGAAGCTAACAAACTTGTTTTTAAACCTCTGTTTGACTAAATATGTAACCTTTTAGTAGCTTAGGGTTGGGACTTTATATAAACCATTTTTATTTCATTGTAAACTAATGAACTTTAGATATTGACTAGTTGGCGACTCCACATGAAATTTTGCCCTGAAGAAGGCATAAATGAGTTACTGGATGTTCGGGAGGAAACATTAGAAGCCGTTCAAGATTTGAACTACAATATATCTGATGATGAGGGTGATTAGGAAACAAATTCTCAGACAAAATTTAATTCTGAGGAGTACACTTCAGAGGAAGACTCAAGCGAATAGTGTATTTTAATTAGTTGATTAGTTATTCGTAGGTCCATCTTGATCTCCACATACGCGAAGTACGAGTTACAATTTACTTTTATGTATATATATTAGTGAGAAAATGTGACATATTTTTTCTAAACCTACATTTTTCTTTTAATTATATTTTTCCCTCTTAGATATGTCTACTCGAGATCAGCAGCCTTTAGCTGATGCAGACCGTACTCATACACAAGACCATACGCCATCACCTAGGCATGCTCCACGGATCCCAGTGCATGGTTAGCATCCGGGAGATACACTACCTATGCAGGACAGTGAGTCTCCAGTTGTTCCATCATCTGCAGCATCTTTTCTACCTGGATCTCAAGACCAGGATCCACGACTGTTGATTACACCACGAGCTGACGGGTATTATTTTGTACATTATATTGTATTTTATAAGTAGATTATAATTAGTTAAGTATATTTCACTCACTTTAATTTTTAACCTCTATGATTAATTTTACAAACAAGATTTGCTGGTTCACATCGCTGTGTACGGGAGATCACCTTAATATTCCAAAGGCATTTTGACGGGCCCTACACCACATTTGCAGATGTCCTGATGCACGTGAAGAATTTATGATTCAAAAAGTTCGGAGTAAGTTACTATTTATTATATAAATGCATAATATTTATGGCTTTTGATATATATTATATATTAACAACTTCGAATATAATGTAATTTTTTGCAAAAGCTATTTTGTTGGGCCGATGATCACAGTGGTCAGATCCAGGCCAACTAAGAACACAAGTGCAAGACTCGTCCTTTGGACAACTTATTGAAGGCTCAGAGGGCTACCCCCAGTTGGTCAGTCCCCTTCCTGGATTGACGATCAGATCTGGGAGCAGATGAGGCAGTGCTCGAGCACACATGAGTTTTAGCAGGTCTCCTTCATTGCTAGGAGGAATAGGGGTCGTGCCACTGTGACTCATACTGGAGGCTTGGTCTCATTCACTGTCCACGAGGATTGTATGATAATTTTCTTCGAGTGTTCGCATGTTTTGTAATTTTACTTCGTTTAATTTTTTTTAGTCAATATTCTAATCAGTTATCATTGTAATTGTGGCGGCACAAGATGGGCGATGACTTTTCTCATATTGACTAGTATAAGAGACTGCATACTTTTCAAAGTGGGGATAGACAGGGGCAGTACGTCAGCGAGCGTTCTCGCAAGACATTGGTAAAGAGTTAAAAATTTGTGTATTAAAAAATACTTTATATTTAGTTACGTTTCAATTAAAAAGAAATGACTTCTCTTAATTTTAGGAAGATGTGATAGCTGCTAAGGAGCGCCTTACTCAGGCTTCTTCCACTGGGTCTGCGAGTGTCACCTCTTCAGTTGTCCCAGATGATCGAGCTCTGTTTATTGAGGCAGCTGGTGGGTTCAATAGAGCCCGCATTTTTGGACTTGGCTCGGAAGCAGACCGAGCTAAACAACAGCTCCAGGGGAGTTTCTTGCGGTCTACGGAGACCTCTACAGCTGTAGACATTGAGCTGATAGTCGAGAGGAGGGTAGAGGAGAGGGGGCAAGTGGCAAGACAGGAGCTTACGAGGGATTTTGATAAAAAAGCTAATCATATTTAGAGTTGGATGACATTAATGTCAGAGAGGTTCGGACTTCCCATACTACCGATACCGTCGACATGGGCAGCCGATGGGGAGGACGACATTAGTGGTAGATCCTTCATTCCACCCCCCGATCCTCATCCTTCGACTCATTCACATCCTCGATCTCCGCCCCCACCTCCTTCAGCTGGCACGCTGCTCCCGTAGTTTAGGGATTCTATTATACATTTTATCATTTATATCACATTGTTAAAAGATATTTCGTTTGACACATTGCAATTATCCTATTATTTATTTCATATTGTTGAGCTAATTAATTTCCTTTCTAATTTAATGAAATTGGTTTACGCATTTTTCTAAATTCATGTTTTGTGTGTTATATATTGTTTCAATGTGTAATACTCTATAGGTGGTTCGAAATAATTTCAAAATAGGTGTTTTCATAAAATAATAATAATAATAATAATAATAATAATAATAATAATAATAATAATAATAATAAATCAGCTACGGGCCGTCGCTAATCCGTAGCTAATTTCTAATTTAGCTAAGGATTAGCAACGGCAGAAAATTTTAAAATTAGTAGCCGTCGCTAATCCCTTTCTATTTTAGCTAGGGATTTGCGACGGTGGAATTTATTTTCATAAATTCAACTCAAAATTAGTTTTTCTATCGCTAATCCGTCGCAGAATTAGCTGCGGCTTTGCGACGATAATTTAATTAAATGTGTAAAATAAATTTAGATAGCCGTCACTAAACCGTCGCCGAAATTGCTAGGGTAATCTACCGTCTCTAATTCGTCGCTAAATTGGCTACGGTTTAGCTACGGCATGAATTAATTTTCTATAAGTCTATATGAAGAAATAAAAAAAGCTCTCGTTATTCTGTCGCTAAATCGTCGCTAAATTGACCACTGCAATTTCATTGATCGGATTTTTTGCTCTCGCTAAACCCTTTCTATTAAAGACGGCTAATGTTTGCCGTCGCTAAAATTTTATTTAGCGACCACGTATTCAGCTATGGCTTACCCCGTCGCTAGTTGTAATTAGCGACGGATTAAACCGTCGCAAACCTCGTATTTTCTTGTAGTGTAATATACGTATGTGTCAGATAAGACAGCTATGATAGATTAACTTGAAGCTATATATAATTTAAATTTGTTAAAAAAAAATTACAGTTGAATAGACAACATTCATTTGTTAATGATTTAAATACATGTAAAAATATTTCTTGCCGCAACATTAAGAAAGAATGGCAAATAGCTTTATATTAATTTACAATTGGGATTGCTATACTTCCTAAAATTAATTGTTTTTCATCCTCTTTCTTTAGTTAAATTTTAATCTTATTAAATGTGAAAATTTCATGACATGTAATGATATATTATTTTAGGAAATCGATCTTCCTTTGTTGAGTAATTTTCATTTTTGACCTTTTTTTGATACCTTAGATTTGAACCTGATTTCTTGAATTGTGAGTCTAAGCTATTACCTCAATGGTGCCATTTTTAATATCTAGAAACTCCATTTCTTGATATGTACTTGGATGAAATTGTAGAATTTCTTTTCTGCTATAAAGAGTTCATCTTTGGGCAAGCAAAGATTAGTTAAAGCAGACCCATATACGCAAATATCATTACCTAAAATTTCATATACGATCTCATAAACTAACTGCCTATCTTGGAACTTTTGCTCATAGTTGCAGCCACTGAATTTGGCCTTCAGCAAGAATTTCATATACCATCATCTTCTTCAGCAAGAATTTGATATTATTATTTTAAATCGTGGCTTGCATATCATTTTCTTCAGTATAAAGATATGCTGGTGGCTGTTCAACACCAAAAAATTCCAATATATCGGCGTAGATGTACCATTCCAAGCGATCATTACCTAGATCTTCTTCAGCAAGAAGATATGCAGGTGGTTGCTCAACACTGGAACGTTCCCATAATTCGAGCTTGATTCCACATTCAGTGTAATCAGCACCGGCCATTGCTAGAGCTTCTATTGATAATTTTCTCAGTTGTTTGAAGATCAATTATGTGTGTATATATGTTCACTAGAAGAAGCTGATGATGAAAATTTATGCAATTTGAAATGAGGAAGCTGTTGAGACAGCTGCTAAGTCATCTTCACAATCAGCAGACACATCATCAACAACAATTGACATGGAGCTAACAAAGCAAGAGCCAGATGGACAGCTGCACATGTGCACGGGAAATCACTAGCAACTCACACCAAACATGCTAAAGATAGTTGTCCTTGATGATCACATTTTTCCTCTTTGTTTTGTTTTTAGATCTTCTGTATATAGAATAGCTTTTCCTTAGCTTTTCCTAATGTGTATATATAGTATAGGATATTGTATTCATTATTGATTCTAAAGAGATGAAATAAAATTTTTAAGTCTTCCCTCTCAATGCTTTCTGCATTTTAGCTTCCTCTTGGTTTCTTCATGGTATCAGAGCTTTCCAAATTGATTTGGGCTCAAATTGACTCATAGAAGTTTTTCCTTTCCTTTTGATCCTTGACAATACTATGGCGAATCTTACTCCTGCAATTGCAAAATATGTTGCCCCCAATCCATATTATATCCATCCCAGTGATTGTCCCTCTCTTGTGCTGGTTGCACCACCATTAGATGGAAGTAACTATCAAATATGAAGTCGGTCTGTGCGAATTGCATTATCCTGCAAACACAAAGAACAATTCATAGATCCATTAAAACAGATCCCAGCAGTAGAGGATCGGATGTATGAACTATAGGGATAGTGTAACAACCTTGTGATGGCTTGGTTGATGAAGTCCTGCACTCCAGAAATAGCCAGATTTGTAGTGTATAACCAGACAGCTGTTGACATATGGAAGGAGTTGAATGAGAGGTTCAATCAAGGGGAAATACTTCAGCTATCAAATCTACTAGAAGAAATTCAGAATTTGAAACAAGGTTGTTCTTCTATCGCTCAATATTGCACTAAACTAGAATCACTATAGGATGATATGCTATATTTGAGACCTATTCCTTGTTGCACTTGTGCTGAGACAAGTAATATCAGGAAATATGTGGAAGGTGATTGTGTGATCAGATTTGTGAAAGGCCTCAATGACAATTATAGCACTCTGAAATCACAAGTTTTGTTAATGACTCCATTACCTAGTATAAATTAGGTTTTCTCCATGGCTTTGAAAATTGAAAAAGGAACAGGAAATGCAAATGCGGGCAATTTTACTCAACCCATAGAGCATTCAGTTCTGACAGTAGGAAGTAGGATGAATGTAAATATGTCGTTGGAATTGATTAATTGAGTAAAACTTAATTTATTCGATAACGATTTAGGCTTATATAAAACCTTTACAACTTTGCATACAAGTCTCTAGAATTATCTATACTCTCAATAAGACCCTAACAAAGATATAAATCTTAACACTCCCCCTCAAGATGGGCAGAAGATATCCATTAAGCCCATCTTGTCACACAATCTTGAGAGATCTAATGAACTAAGTCCTTTAGTGAGACAGTCAGTCATTTGCTCTCTAGTAGCTACATGTCACAGCTCCAATAGTCCACTATCCAGCTTTTCTTTGATGAAAAAACCTATCAATCTCCACATGTTTGGTTCTGTCATATTTCACGGGGTTATTGGTAATGCTAATTGTAGACTTGCTGTCGCACCACAACTTCATTTTAACTCCTTTATCCATCTTAAGCTCTACTAACAAAGCTCTCAACCACACCATCTCCGCAACTCCTAAAGCCATTGCCCTAACTCAGCCTCTGATGTTGACCTTGCAACCACTGACTGCTTCTTACTCTTCCAGGATACCAAATTGCCTCTTACAAACACGCAATATCCAGCTGTGGACTTTCTATCATCAGCATAACTTGCCCAGTCAGAGTCACAATAGCCCTCAATGTTCAGATGCCCATTCTTCTTAAAGATCAACCCCTTCCCTGGTGCACTCTTCAGGTACCTCAGAATTTGGTACACTGCGTCCATGTGGCCCTTCCTTGGGTCATGCATGTAGCGGCTCACCATACTCACAGCAAATGATATGTCAGGACAAGTATGACTCAGATAGATGAGACGTCTTACCAACCTCTGGTACCGCTCATGATCAACCGGCTCTCCTGCCTCTACGCTCAACTTGAACCTCTGATCAATTGGTGAAACCGCAGGCTTGCAACCCAACATGCCCGTCTCTGTGAGTAAGTCTAACGCATACTTCCTCTGAGATAGAACAATCCCCTCTTCTCCATGAGCCACCTTAATACCCAAAAAGTATTTTAGCTGCCCGAGGTCCTTCGCCTCAAACTCTTTGCCCAATTTTGCCTTCCGTTGAGCAATCTCACCCTCGTCATCACCGGTGATAATCATATCATTCACATACACTGCTAACATAGTAATGTAACCACCCTGTTGTCGAAAGAACACTATGTGATCGGCATTGATTTGCTGATAGCCCATGCTTACCATAGCTCTTCTGAACCTGTCAAACCAAGCTCTAGGAGACTGTTTCAACTTTTGTCTACCGTCTGTTTTGTACCAAAGCCTGGGGGAACCACCATATGCACCTCTTCTAGCAGATCTCCGTGAAGAAATGCATTTTTAACATCCAAGTGATATAGTTTCCAACCCCCATTCACTACAATGGAGACAAGTGTCCTTACTATTTCCATTTTGGCCACGGGAGCAAAGGTCTCATCATAGTCGATGCCATATGTCTGACTATACCCCTTCGCCACCAACCGTGCCTTGTAGCGATCAATTTTTCCTTCTGGGGTCTGCTTCACTGTGAACACCCACTTGCACCCCACTACCTTCTTGTCTGGTGATAGTGACACTATCTCCCAAGTTCTGTTCTTATCCAGAGCTCCAAGTTCTTCTTGCATAGCTGCTTTCCACTTTAGATCCTCTTTAGCATCCTGCTAACACTTAGGTAAAGTAACAGAGTCCAAAGATGTAATGAATGCTCCATACGTAGGTGATAAATTAGAGTATGAGATAAATTGAGCAATGTCATGTGGGAAACCATAACGGTCGGGGGGAACTCCTGCATTATTGCGAGAGGTCCTCCTTACTATCATGGGAGTGGGATGAGAAGAAGGAATTATAGCACCTTTGTTTTCTGAGTTTGAGGGTGGTGTGGGTGTCTCAGAAGTTGGAGTAGGCCGGGACAAGGGACTTGATGGCACCAGTGGTACTACAGATGTTGACTCTGGCACCTCATTCTGCCTCCTCCTGGTATACACTCTCAACTCCCCCTGTGCCTGAGTCCCAACACCGACGGGTTCCTCTTCTTCTTTGTTCTCATGCTCCTCAACTGATTCCTTCCTCTCAACAAAATAACGAATCGATAAGGGAATTGATCTTACATTCACCAACCTCTCACCATTCTCCCCCTCTCGCCTCATACCTTCTTTATTAGATAAGTCACCAATGGGCGAGGTCATCTCCAGTGTATAATATGGCTCAAACTCTCGAAAATGCACATCCATGCTTACAAATAACCTTTTCTCTACTGGACTCCAGCAAACATACCCCTTCTGGGTAGCAGAGTATCCTACAAAGACACATTTCACAGCTCTAGGACCAAGCTTCCCTACGGATGGTCTGTTGTCCTTCACAAAACACACACAACCAAACACCTTCAATGGGAGGATCCCACCACTATCTCCTTTCAACATTTCACACGGAGACTTCCAGTCCAACACTCTTGTGGGCATCCTGTTGATCAATTGAGCAGCTGTTAAGACCGCTTGCCCCCATAACTACTTTGGGACATTCATCCTGATCATCATGCTCCTAGCTGTCTCTAGAAGGTGTCTATTTTTCCTTTCTGCTACCCCATTTTGAGCTGGTGTGTATGGACATGTAGTTTGATGTTGTATGCCTTGAGCTGACAAGTATTCCGTAAATGCTCTATTGGTATACTCTGTATCATTATCAGACCTTAATATTTTCACCACTGCTCCATATTGAGTTTGAATAGACCTATAAAGGTCTTTGAAGCAGTCAAATACATCACTCTTTTTTTTCATCAAATACAACTATGTAACACGAGAAAAACAATCAATAAAAGTCACAAAATATCTAAAACCATTCATAGAACTAGTGGAACAAGGTCCCCAAACATCAGAATGTATCAAATCAAAAGCACGAGAGCTTCTATGACCAGAACTAACATAAGAACTTCTAGTAAGTTTTCCAAATTCACATGCATCACACACAACTTTCTGTTTATTGGCATTTTCAAATAAAACTGGATACAACCGACTTAACACACTAAACGAAATGTGTCCCATGTGTTGGTGATGGAGCATCAACACATCCTCAGCACTCATCTCAGATCCTCATACTCCTACCTTCTCCACCACAGATATCAATGCTGAGTTCATCCCCTCACGAACCAAGTACCACAGTCCATTACGCCACGTGTCAGTCCCAAGTCTCCGGCCCGTCTCCTTCTCCTGGAAGATCACCCTTGGGAATATAAAAAGAAACCACATATTTTAGTTAGAGTATAATGACACTAATAGATAAAAGATTTACTGTAAAAGAAGGAGCATGCAAAACATTGGACTAAGTTACTGAACCCGTACACTTCACTGTACCCTTACCAACCACAGGCTGTGCTGTCCCGTCAGCGGTCTGGATGCTCTCTGGCATCGCTAAGTGAGTATAGGAAGAGAACTCACTAGCATTACCTGTCACATGTCGAGATGCACCAAAATCTACGATCCATTCTGGTGATCTAGTGGTAGAGATAGAGGCAAGAGCAGTACCTTTGGTCAATTGAGCATAGGTAGCAGTGTTACCCATGGGCAAAGCGAAGGTGGATTCATCCTCAACCGCACTCTTTTTGGTTCCATCACCTGCTGCTCTCTGCTTCCTTCTCAGTATTTCTAATAGCGCCTGGTCTTCCTCAGTAAAGACCACACACGCCTCTTCCTCTTCCTCCGCTACCATAAGATTAGCCCGATAGCCTTTTCCACCTCTTCTGCCCCCACGGTCGCGATCACGACCTGCAAACTGTCCACGTCCACCTGAGTCTCTCTCCTTGGGTAGCTTAGGACAAGCCTATTTCAGTTGACCTACTTCACCACAGTTGTAACATTGCCTAGTCTCCTGTTTGAACCATGTGTTACCTGAGTTGGAGACCACTAGCGCTGACTTCATCCCAGGATGTCCTCCTGTCCCAACCTATAGCTTAATACAACTCTCCTCCTGTATCATGGCTGAAACCGCCTCCTCAAGTGAAGGGATCCTCGTCTGAGCTAGTAGCATCGTTGTCCTTTGCTCAAATGCTGGGGCTAACCCCTAGAGAAATAACATAATCCTCTCCTGAATCAAGGCCTCTCTTTCCTTACACTCAGGATCTTTATAGCATGCTCGAGGCGAGAAATGATCATGATCTAGCCACAAGCGTTCCAACTCTGTGGCATACTCCTGCACTGTCCTATCTCCTTGGACTGTAGCATAGATGTCCCTCTTAATCTGGAACACCCTCAATTTGTTCCCCACACCATCATAGGTTCTCCTCAACTTCTCCAAGACATCATTGACCTTCTTGATGCCATCCACTGTTGCAGCAATAGACGAGACCATTGAGTTGAGAAGCCACATATACACCAACATATGAGTTAACTTCCACTCATCTCTCCCTGTCGTGCCCTCAGCTGGCTCTGCTTTCTCAACTGTCAAGTACTCCCCTAGATTCCTCCCTTCCAGAGTATACCTCACCCGACGTGACCAGCTCAGATACGTTGCTGGCCCATCGAGTTTCAGATCAACAGGTGGAAGCTCCACCTTAACAGGAAGTGGCCTCACAAAATTTTCACCCCCCTACATCCTCATAAACCACATCAATATCGCAAGATCTGCAGGATCCAATTTCTTAACCACCTCCTCCATCGTATTCTTGCAAGCCTTTATCATCGACTCGTATTCAGGTTCTGCACACCTATCACACGAGTCTATCATACACTTACCCTTCTTCTTCTCCTTGACCCGATCTCGATCTTCTACACATTAAGATCTGTCTAGAACTCCGGCATCTTCATGCTATCTCAGGACCCATGGGGTATCGCCCTCCCCGCACGGGTACGGAGATAGAAAACAAACTGGAAGTTGTGAGGGGCCTAGAGAGAAATAAGGGTTACTGTTACTGGAGCGATTTTACTGTAGCGGCACTGTAGCGGTGGTACTGTAGCATGGCGGGTACTGTGCGGCGAAGCAGGTTACGGCTAGGGTTTGGTTCTAATACCAAATTGATTAATCGAGTAAAACTTAATTTATTCGATAACGATTTAGGCTTATATACAGCCTTTACAACTTTGCATACAAGTCCCTAGAATTATCTATACTCTCAATAAGACCCTAACAAAGATATAAATCTTAACAGTTGGTAATATGAATTCAAGTGTGGAATCAAATAAATTACCTGTTACACAGAACAAACATGTACTGTCAGGTGGCAATGGTCTTAATTCTCAACCTGCTCAGTTTACAAATGCAGGAGGGCAATTCAAGAGATTTAATAGAAAACAACTATATTGTACACACTGTGACTTGAATGGACACACGGTGGACAAATGCTATAAGAAGCATGGCTATCCTGTAAGCTATAAAGAAAAGAGGAATGTTGATTTTCAACATGAGGGGATAGTTAATTATGCTAAGATGGGAATGTAGCAACCTAAAATTTAGTACAATAGCACGACAGTGTTTGGAGTTTATGGTTTAACTGCAATGCAGTATCAACAGTTGGTTGAATTGCTGCAGAAGAAAGGACCTGAGTTAGGAGCCACAGTTACTGACCCCATAGCTAACCAAGCTATTGTTCTTACTACTAGCTTCAGTGAGAATGGTAAAGGTTTCTTTTATGATCCTAATTCACTACATTAGATTTTAGACTCAGGGGCATCTGATCATATTTGCACATCTCTTCATCTTTTTTATTCCTATATTGCTGTGACCAATACATTTGTAAGTTTGTCGAATGGACAATCTGTCAAAGTAACTCACAAAGGAACCATCAAACTCTTAGATGATTTAATTCTTACAGATGTTTTCCTGGTCCCCAGTTTCCACTTCAATTTCATTTCCATTTCTAGGTTGATTGATCAAACAAAATGCAAATTGATTTTTCAATCTAATTTCTGTCTTATTCAGGACACTACCAGACAAAAGATGATTGGATTAGCTAGTCTTCATCATGACATCTACTACTTAACAAAACCTGCAACACTTCCTATTTTTCAGCCTTCAAAATCTGCAAATATTTCAAATCTTCAGCATCCCTGTTTCTATGCTTTTCCTAAACCTCTGATGTGGCATTATAGACTTGGACATGTGTCTAATAGAGTTCTTAGACATGTAATAGATACAACCTCAAGTGTAATAGCTTCTGAGAAAAACACTTGTATTGTTTGTCCTATTGCTAAACAGTATAGACTAAGTTTTCCCATCAGTTTTTCAGTTTCTAATGCAGTTTTTTATTTGATACATATTAACATCTGGGGCCCTTATAGACACAGCACTCTTTATGCCCAAAAATATTTTTTGACTATTTTTTATGATCACTCCAAATTTACTTGGACTTTTCTTATGAAATCTAAAGCAGAAACATAACAGCTCATTCATGACTTTTATGCCTATGTTGATACTCAATTCAATAAAAAAATTAAGGCCATTAGAACAGACAATGGGGCTGAGTTCAACATGCCCAACTTTTATCAATCAAGAGGTATTATACATTAAAGAACTTTCCCTTATACTCCACAATAAAATGGGATAGTAGAGAGAAAACATCAACATCTATTAAATGTTTGCAGAACCTTAAAGTTGCAGTTCAACACTCCTATCTCTCTTTGGGGCTTTTGCATCCAATATGCCACCTTCCTTATCAATATCACTCTACACCTCTCTTACAAAACAGAAGTCCTTATGAACTTCGGTACTCAAAAGTCCCTAAGTATGACAATCTGAGAGTTTTTTGTTATCTTTGTTTTACAGCAAATTTAGAGCCAGATCACTCTAAATTTGATCCTAGAGGAAAACCTTTTGTACATTTAGGTTTTGCAGCCACCAATAAAGGATATATACTTCTTGACCTTAAATCTAACAAAAAATTTTGTCTCTAGAGATGTTACCTTTCATGAGTTTGTTTTTCCTTTCAAGATCAAAGCTGCAACTGATTTGATCAATCCTCAAGTTCAACACAGTCAAAATGCTGACACCTTCATATACTCTGATGATTATCCAGAGGTTCAAATGCCTGCAGTCTTACCTACAACTCCTTACATAGGAGAACTTCCTGCTAATTCAGATTAGCAGTCTCAATGCTACTCTCCTCCAAGAAAGACCCTTAGAGAAAGATATAGACCAGCATACCTTAGTGATTATGTATGTAATTTTTCACAACATACTACTCCTCACTCTATACATTCTGTCTATACTTTGCATCATTTGCATCTTAAGCACAAATCCTTTGTGATGAATATGACATTGCATAGAGAACCAAACAGTTTTCAAGAAGGTTTGCAGTCAGAAGTGTGGAAGAAAGCCATGGAAGCAGAAATCTTGGCTCTTGAGCAGAATCACACTTGGTCTTTGGTATCATTGCCTCCAAACAAAAGGGCAATTGGGTGTATAAGATTAAACACAAGGCATATGGGAGTATAGAAAGGTATAAAGCCAGGTCGGTAACAAAGGGCTATACACAACAAGCAGGGATAGATTTTCTGAAAACCTTCTCTCCTGTTGTCCGGATGACAACCATCAGACTTGTGTTGGTATTAGCAGCTCAAGAAGGTTGGTTTCTTCATCAACTAGATGTCAACAATGCTTTCTTGCATGGTGAGTTGATAGAGGAAGTATACATGGAGTTACCCCTAGGTTTCAAGTCTCAGCAACCAAACCAGGTGTACAGACTTCAAAAGTCATTATATGGACTAAAACAAGCAAGTAGACAATGGCATCAGAAGCTAAGCCATTTCCTGCTTCAACAGAACTTCAGAAATGCCCATGCTGATCCTAATTTGTTTATCAGGATTCATGAGGGTAATTTCACCTTACTTCTAGTATATGTAGATGACTTGATTGTAGCAGGCAATAATCTCCTTGACATTAATGAAGTGAAGTAGCAGTTGCATCAGGAATTCACCATCAAAGATTTAGGAACCTTAAAGTATTTCTTGGGAATGGAAATAGCAAGATCAAAAGCAGGGATCTCCCCCTGTCAAAGGAAGTATACTCTTGAGATGTTAGATCAGTTTGGGTTTCTTGGAAGCAAACCAGTTTCTACTCCAATGGATTATAGTGGTAAGAACATAAGTGATTCTGAGTTCTATCTTTAAATCAGATTTTCAGGCAGATTATTGGAAAATTGTTATATCTCACAGCCACTAGACCAGACATTTCCTATAGTGTACAGCAGTTATCTCAATTTTTGGAGAATCCCACAACAAGACATTTGCAACCCGTGCATAGAATATTGAGGTATCTTAAAGGTGCTCCTGGACAAGGATTGTTTTTCTCTACCAGTTCCAACAAATGCATGATAGCTTACAGTGATTCAGATTGGGGAGAATGCAAGCAAATAAGAAAATCAGTGACTGGTTTTTGTGTTTTCCTTGGAGAATCATTGATCTCCTGGAAATCCAAGAAACAAACAACTGTCTCACTCAGTTCTACAAAGGCAGAATATCGAGTTATGAGACAGGTTACATGTGAGATACAATGGTTAACTTATTTACTTGAAGAATTATAGATTGTTCCTAAATAGCCTACTCCCCTTTTTTGTGATAACAAAGGGGCTTTACATATTACAGAAAACAACAGTTTTCATGAAAGAACAAAACACTTGGAGATTGATTGTCACTATGTTAGAGACAGGTATGCAGCAGGTCTCATCAAACCACTGCCAGTATGTTCATCAGATCAGCTAGCAGATATTTTCACCAAAGCCTTGTCCCCAACACAATTTTACAAGAACTTATCAGCATTGCCTGTGATCAATCTATTTGCAGCCTCTCATGAACGTCCTAGATTGATGGGGGTGTTGAGACAGCTACCAAGTCATCTTCACAATCAGCAAACACATCATCAACAACAACTGACATGGAGCCACCAAAGCAAGAGCCAGCTGGACAGCTGCACATATGCGCAGGAAATCACCAACAACTCACACCAAACATGCTGAAGACGGTTGTGCCTTGATGATCACATTTTTGCTCTCTGTTTTGTTTTTAGATCTTCTGTATATAGAATAGCTTTTCCTTAGCTTTTCTTGATGTGTATATATAGTATAGGACATTGTATTCATTATTGATTCTGAAGAGATGAAATAAAGCTTTTAAGTCTTCCCTCTCAATGCTTTCTGCATTTTAGCTTCCTCTTGGTTTCTTCAAAAACATCTATTTATAGAAGGAAAATTTCTCCCAACGTTGTGTTAACATTGACTTCAGTTATCAGATCAAATGAAAAACACAGGTTTTCTTTATGTCAAGTGAATACATCACCAAACCCGTGATCTGTAAACTATTTCTCCTCACCCAAAAAAGAAAAAGAAAAGAAAGAAAGAAAACATTGACAGGGAACCAAGTTGCTCCTGCCTTTTTTGGTTGAAGTTGCCATGTTATCATCGTGGGACTTTTTTTTGATGAGACATCTCCAGATTGATAGTCCACCAAAGACATGTTATCCTATATTGGATTCACGTTATTCACTATGTTGATAAGAAATTTCTTGAATTGAATCAAATTTGCAAACAACCATGAAAAACTTGACAAGAGGAGAAAAAAAAAATGTAAGTTGAAAATTATAATCTTGAGCCATCCTGCGGCAACCCTCCAACCAAAGCAGCCATAAAAGTTGGACTTCAACGGTTATGGTTTCATTATATTCACGGGTATAGTCTGCAATATCTAGAAATGTGACATGCAAATGCTGACGTCTATGCAAGTTATGTAATCAAACTGGATCTGTTAGCGTAGAAGAAATTAGTACAATTACTGCATTGTCGTACATTAATGAACAGAACCTGATATCAAATAAAAAACTCACTTTATAACCTCTTCGTTAAGGTAATCTTTATCTGTAATAGGCGAGTTTCTCCTCCCAGTAAAGAGAGGGGCATGGAATAATAAAGGCAGGAGGCAAATATGGCATGGGTTAAAGAAAATTTTTTGGAAATTTATGAAATTTAATGAAGCTTTTGTTCTGATTTACTTTCAGGCCAGGTTTTTAAGGCAAGCAAATGATAGGGTTAATGGTATTAAAAGAAAGGTATTTGTTAAATTCAATTCAATTGGAGAATGCAGTCAGCAGGAAGCCTATATATATTGTTCCAAATTTTGCCTAGGACTTGTTTATATATGATGTAGGTTTGTATAGTTAGATGATATGAGTGATATTGAGTAATAATTAGTTTGAGCTTGAGATAGATTATGATGAAGACATCACGTATCTCATTGGATTGATTGTGATATGGTATCAAACATTTAAAAGTGAATATTTTTTTAAAGCAAGACATAAATCTAGATAAATATCAAATTACAATTATTCATGGTGTTGCATAAAAGAAAAAAAAAAGTTATATGGATGAGACTGATTTACCTGTTGTTTCTATCATATTTTTGGGCTTAGGAGATAAGGTCATGTGTCATTCACACAGAAATGGTTTTCGTTTCTTTTTGCTCTTTCTTTAGTGGAGATCAGCACCAAGAGAGGGAAAGAGATGAAAAGAGTACCAAAAGCTATTTAGTCGGTAACAAATTAAATAACACATCCAGATGAATTGCTTTTGTTTACCTAATTATATATGCATATTAATCTATTTCCCCCTTAAGATTTCTCCCTTTCATTGGTTAAAATAACTATTGACTAAATGACAAATTTAATCCATTAATTATTTTATTTTATTTTTAAAAAGGTCAAAAACAATTTTTCTTCTTCATTCATCTATAAATTATTTCTTTTACAACTTTTAATCCAAACTACTACTTACAGGATAGATTACGGTGAATTTAATTACATACAAGTCATGTGCCCTTCTTATGAAGGGCAATATCATCATTTTTTATGGTTAATTACACCGGAATACTCTGTCACATGATCAACACATGTTTAAAATCGGAATCAGAGTGGTTATTTGGATCAAAAGTTATGAAGAAAAAAAAAAGTTGATGGATGAACGAAGAAGAAGAAAAAAATTCTTAGGAATTATTTTGTTATCATTAAGGGATGGGAATGATATATAAAACACACTATGACCATGAGTTTGAACAAATACTTTACCCTTGTTTAGTTTATCAATGTAACGGAAATAGGAATGAGAATGAGAATCAATAAAATTTAAGATCTATCCTTCTATGTAGGAGGGAAACCAAGAACCTCGATTAGGAAGCAATTTACATGAAATGATATTTTAGAGGACAATGTTATAAGTTTTTTTTTTTTTTTTTTTTTGAGGGTGAAAGGTAGAATTTTAAAGGACATTTCTTTAAAAAATTAAATTTTATCTAACAAAATTTTAAATTTTTGAAGGGCACCCACCGTGTATCAGGTTGTTGTTTTTATTTGGTTCGGTTTACAATTTCTATTTTTGGTTCAATTTATGAATTTTAGATAAAACCCATCCGAATAGAAAATTTTATAAAACCAAATGAATTAACTGAACCGAATCAAAATATTATTAATTCATAATATTAATTAATAATATTTTAATAGTAATTACTATATTTTTAATTAAAAATATAATTTTGGTTTATTTATTTTTCTTTTTTTTTTTTTTGAAAAACCAAAAAATGAACTGAATTTGTATATAAACTTCAAAACAGACAGAATCAAACCGAACTAAATGTCGTTAAAATCGAATTGAATTTTTCAATTTGATTCGATTCGGTTCAAAAATTCGATTTAAATCTAATATTGCATAGCCCTACTCCCTACTTCTATCCTGACTTCCACAGTTATTTGATTCACCTATTACAAGTCAAGATTGAGAATCATTTTTTTTTTCAAAATCAATAAGGTAATTATTTATAATGAAAGAAATTTTATAGCATAACTTTTCATCACAAAAAAGGAAAGCTAGAAGAGAGTGAAAATAAGAGGAAGAAGAGAAGAGGAGAGATAGAGGGAGAATAGAAAACTAAAGAACAGTGGTTGATAATGAAAAAAAGGGGGGGAAATAAAGGGAATTAAAAAAAAAAATTGATACCCATAGATCTGGATGAAAATGACAATTCACTAATATAAAATTTTCCATTCTTTTATTTTGAAAGTCAATATCAGCAATGGGTTTGATTATTTCTATTCCTTCCCAAAAACCTCAAACCAAACGGCTGCTAAGTCCATTTTAAAATAGTCATCTTAGTTGAATCTAAAACTTGAATATCTGATGCAAGCTTGTTACTTGATTTTGTTCATATATACCTATAAACCTATATAGGAAGAAAATTAAAGGCCCAAAATATCATGAGTACAAAATATAAATCAAAACGTTGAATGTTGAGAAATATTAATAAGTAGCAATGATGAAACATAATATAATATGGGTAACGCTTATATGTAAATTGCAAAATGTATAAAGTAGAGTAAGAAATCGAATTTGTTACTTCATGGAGGTACCACCTTATATAAATTTGTCCTTTATTACTGTATCATATAGTCGAGGTCTAAAAAATACAATATGGCCTTTGGATTGATTTTTATTGTGGCTATTTTGTTCAGTTTTAATGTCAATATTGTCAGAATAATTATTTTTTTTTTAAAAAAAAGTTGGTGTGAACGCATTTAACCGATGAATTACTACCTTGAACTGACCTATGCAAGAGAGTACAAATCAAACATTAAAACGAGGTACATGTGAAGAACTAGCATGTGGCCCTAATTAACACGCTTAGATGTTTCAATAGAAGTCCAAGGGAAAAATTGAGCTTGTGACCGAACAAATTTTTGTTTTTTTGTTATATTGGTCATATGTTGCATTCTTCTTATTCCTCCATTTTTATTTTCAATTTTCAAACAACTTATATAATATGTAGGGGTGGCAATCATATCGTGTTTGGATTGACAGGTCGTGTCAACTTAAAATAATTACATATGACATGCCAATCCGAACACGATACGATTAATAAACGTTACGTGTTGCGTCAATTCGTTTATTTTTGTATCATGTTCATGTTATAAAATGGGTTGGCACGACATGACACGATTAAACACAAAAATTAAATAAATAATTACTAAACTCGTCAACACAAATACCTGCTAAACCCGTCAATATGTCCACTCATTACACAAAAAATTTAAAAAAATCATATAAAATTAAAAAAAATAATAAAACGGTCTATAAAATCTTAAATAACTAATAAAACAATAAACTATCTAACTAAATATTTAGAGATCTCAAGAAATTCATAAGGCTTAATCTTAAAAATCTAAACAAATGTAGCTTTGCAATAAAATAGAATTGTTCAAGAAATTATTTTCTCTAACTAAAAGTCGTTGTAATAATATTATTATCATAAACATTAAATAATAATTAATTAAAAATTATTCATTTACCATATATATCAAGCAAATAGCCATACTAACATCATTTATTTTTCTTAAAATGTCTAATATAATTAAACAAAATAGACACACAAACCATTCAATTAATTCATATAATAAAATTTAATTCAACTAATTCATGTAAAAAAATTAAATTATTTAATTTTCTATAGTGAAATTTGTAAAGTATTACAAAAAGTATTAAATTTATTTTAAAAAAATTTAAACGGATTCACGGGTTAAAATGGATTGAACTAATTTATGATCCGAATACGTTAAAATTAAACGGGTCGACCTGAACTTGCAAAACCCTAACCTTAATCTGTTATAACTGTATCGTTTTCGTATCGTGTTCAATATTATCACCCCTAATAATATGTATAAATCTCATTTTTAAGTACATTTCACATACAATAATTGCATATTGGTGTACCTTACACTACGGGAAAAATACCTATTTGCGACGGCCAAAAACCATTACAAATGGGTTTTGCGACGGTTTTGTCCGTAGCTAAAAAAAGAGTCGCTATTTACGACGGATTTGCGACAGACATTTAATTAATGATATTATAATTATGTTTATAATTATGTTTGCGACGGATTTTAAATTTTTTAAAAAATAAATTATTAAAATTTTACTTTTTAAAAATTATTTATTAGATTTGCGATGACGAGTTAACGTCGGTTTTGCGTCGGCCTTTTAAATTTTTTTCTAAAAATTAATTATTAAATTCTTATTTTTAAAAAATTATTTATTAAATTTATTATGGTTTTGCGACGATACTTTAGCGACGGTTTTGTGACAGACTTTTAATTTTTAAAAAATTAATTATTAAATTTTTATTTTTTAAAAAATTATTTATTAAAATTGCGACGATTTTGAGAGAGTTTTGAGACTGCTTTTTAATTTTTTTAAAAAATTAATTATTAAATTTGCAATGGCGTTTTAGCGACGATCATCGAAATTTTAAAATTTTTAAAAATTTTAATTATTAAATCGCTCCGACCCGATCGGGCAACCCTACCACCCCGACCCGGGACCAATTTGGCCTAGTCCCAACCCAGAACCGATCCGGCCAAAACCGAAATATATTTCGATCTGGGCTGACCTGGAACCGATCCGGTAGGTCATCACAATCTCCATCATTAATAATTCGCATTATCTACTCTAGCATAGATAAAAAGAGAGAGAACGTAATCTTCCTACCCACATGGCCTCCAATCTTTCCGATATTGACATTGAATCTGTAAATGATTTAGAAGTAAGTACTCAATTAAATAAAGTTGAATCCAGACTAATGAATTGGAATTTACCCATAGAAAAATTTGACAAGATTCATGAAAAAGGAATGTTTGATTTAGTTCAAAATTATACAATCAAAACCACTGAAAAAACAGTTTCCATAAATCAGCCCTATGGTACAATTCAACTTCTAAATCCAGAAATCTTAGAACACCATAGAAAAAATAAATATCGACATCTTCACATAGGATTAATTCAAGTAGCCATCAAACCTCTATACCATTTAGGTATTAATGCCCTAATCTGCTTTCTTCTAAGAGATAGTAGGCATCTTGATTTTCAAAATAGCTTGTTAGCAGTCCTTGAATTAAACACAGCCAATGGTCCAATTTATTTTAACCATTATCCAAATTTTACAGTAGATCTCACAGATCCACATATACTGAAAACTTTAACTTTAATCATTCAGACAAAGAATTTAGATTTTGAATTAGGTTCTAAATCCCGTGGTTTAATTTATCGTGTCTATTACAAAGTAATGAAAATCACAATAAACCCTAAAGCCAAGCAACATATTGGTAATCCAAAAGAAACTTATTTATTAGAAACTAATTGACAGATCAAATACCTTTGTCCCACGAATGATTAAATGGGATAATGTTCTTCAAAACCCTACTTGGAATTTTGAAAATATTATTAATCCTAAAAAACATTATGAATCTAAAACAATAGGAAAAATCATAGAAACACCAGCAGGCCATATTGAATTAGAATTCCGAAGAAAATCCTTTTCAGCCTCATCTTCATCCTCTTTTCCTTTGCCAAGAACTCAAAGTAATAGACGTTTTAGTAACGTCGACTTTACTGGAGAAATTCCTAAAGTAAATTATGAAGAGAATGTTAGTGTTAAGTCTGGAAGTCCTACTCAATCAGAAATGAATATGCCTTCTATGCCCTCTTCTTTAATGGTTTTAACTTCTGAAAACGATTTTGTATTAAATAAAGATTATCTTCGTCAATTGTGGAATAGACATTGTAATAAGCTTAAATGTAAATGGTATTTTGCTACTATTTCTGAATCTAAAAGAGCTAGACTCTTACAACAATATTATTCTGATCAAATCAAAATGAAACAACGTTTAGATTTCTTTGATTGGTATGAATTAATTAAATATAAAAAACGTGATATATTGAATGTCATTACCAAAAAATGGTATACTACCAGAAATGAAGTGAAAGAATCAGTATTCCCTCCTGCTGAAGAAATTAAGATTCCAGTAGAAAATCAAGTAATAACAGCTTCTCCCTTTAAGCTAGAAAATCTAGATAAATAAGGTGATGAAACAAATAAAGATTTAGATAAAGTTATTCAGCAAAATAATTATACTAATCAAATGTTAATTACTATGGCTAACAAAGTAGAACAATTAGATAGTAAATCCTCTGTATGAGAAATTCTACAATTAAAACAATTTAATCCAAAACAATCAATAGATCCTAATACAGTATTTAAACCTATTTTATATGAACCAAAAAATATAAAACTTGATAAAGGAATAATAAATCTAGATGATTTAGACTTTATTAAAGAAGTTAATGAAAAACTAAATAAATTAAAAACTAAAGACAATCCCGAATTCAGCTCTAAATCACATCTTCAAACTTTAAATCAACCAATCTCTCTAATAGATATTGATCCTTCTCCAGAACAGCTTAATAAGCTTACTTTTAAAAATAAAAAACCTATGTCAAAACGATTCAAAAATCCATACACTCAAAATTATTATCCTCGACCATCCTTTCCAGATGTTCAATTTGAAGAACGACATCTTGATACCCGTGCCTCCTTTACCGGTGAAGAAATTAGTGAATGGAATATAGATGGCATGTCTGAACATAGTATTTTAAATGTAATTCAGGAAATATCTATGGCTATTACAGCCATTAAATGTAAAAACCCATCCAATTCCGATCAATCTATTCTCCATATTTTAACCATTGGATTTACTGGTGTCCTTCAGGGGTGGTGGAATAACTACCTTACTGAGTAACAGCGTCAAGAAATTCTAAATGCCACCAAAATCCAAACCAAGATAATCCAAAATGTTAATGGTCAACCCAGTCAAACAACATAAACAGTTTCTAATTGTTTAAATGCATTTATGTTTACTCTAACTCAGTATTTTGTAGGAAATCCCCAGCAATTAGCTAACAGAAGTTTAGAAATCCTTACTAATTTAACTTGCCCAAAATTACATGATTCCAGATGATATAAAGACATGTTTCTACAAAAGGTAATGTTAAGAATAGATTGTCATCATGCATTCTAGAAAGAACGATTTATTTCAGGCTTACCACCTTTATTTGCATAAAGGTCAGGCAAAAACTCAAGTTAGATTTTGAAAATACAATTTCTTAGGATTATTTAGCATACGGTCAGTTAATTAGTTATGTAAACCAAGTAGGCGCAGACCTCTGCACAGATCTCAAACTTAAATCGCAAATAAGATCATATCATAAGAAATCTAAAAAGGAATTAGGAAACTTCTGCGAAATCTTTGGATATTCCCCAATAACTCCTCCATCTAAAAAGCTTAAACTAAGTCTAGGAAGAAAAAACTTTAGAAAAGATAGAAAAGAAAAAATTTTAAAACCTTTTAAAAAGAGAATAAAAGATAAATCATCTAAAGATACAATTAAGTGTTATTTTGCGGAAAACGAGGACATAAAGCAGATGAATGTAAACTCAAAGCAAAAAAGAAAGGTAAATCAACTATCTTTACCCAAAGATACTTTAAATCAAATCAATCAAACCATTGACCAATATGATTCATCCCAGTCATTTGACACTGATGATAATGAAATTGAAGAAGTATTTGAAATTCAAGAAAATTCTTCGAAAGACGATTCAAGTGAAAAATCCTCTTGTGATTGTACAGGCTTATGTACCTGTGCAATAGGAGAACTCTGCATGCTTAATACTAAACCACGTGATCAAGTTAATGTAATCACTCATGCAAATAAAGAACTCTTCTTTGAACTCTTAGATCATATTCAGGATGAAACAGTTAAAAAGAATATATGTTAAAGGTCAAAGATTTAGTTCTTAATCCAAAAGTACAAGTAGAACCATACAATCTAAAAGAAGTATTTGATAAATTTAAAGGAAAACAGAAAGAACCTTCAATCTCCTTACAGGAATTACATCTAGAAATTAAAGAATTAAAACAAGAAATTAAATGGTTAAAGAAGTAGAATACTCAAAGAATTTCTGATATCAATCAAATAACTACAGATTTAGTTCAACTCAATCTCAAAAAACCATTGATTGATACTTCTAATCCTATATCTTTATTAGACGTAGAAGCTGAACAAAATGAGAAGCATTCAGATTATATTTCAGTTATTTCTCATATTACTTCTCAAAAATGGTATATTCCTGTCCTCCTCAAAATAGGAGATTTTTCAATCCAGATAGTCACCTTTCTTGATTCAGGCGCGGATCAAAATTGCATCTGTGAAGGAATAATCCCCACTAAATATTTAGGAAAAACAGGTTCTAAATTACATACAGCTGCTGGTGAACAGCTAAAAATTAAATATAAATTATCTAATGCTCATATATGCAATAAGCAATTTTGTTCTATAAATTCTTTCTTAATCATTAAAGATTTAAGTCAAGATGTAATCCTAGGAACTCTATTCCTAACCCAAATCTACCCTTTTGCTGTAGACCAACATGGTGTCCATACAGATATTGCATCTGTACGAGTCACTATTTCTTTTCTACAAAGTCCACAAACCAAATATATCAATCTTCTGAAAAAGAAGATTCTTTGTCGAGAAAAACAAATAGCTTTTTTAAAGGAAGATGTGTCATATACAAGAATCCAAGACTAACTACAGCTAAAAGACATTCAAGATAAGATAGAATCTATTCGAAAAGATTTCGAGCATCAAATTTGTTCTGACATCCCCACTGCCTTTTGGGAAAGAAAAAAGCATATCATCAGTCTCTCCTACATTGATGATTTTGATGAATCAATGATACCTACAAAAGCTAGGCCCATACAGATGAATCAAGAATTAGTTGAATATTGCAAACAAGAAATTCAAGCTTTATTACAAAAAGCCTTAATTAGAGAATCAAGGTCACCCTGGTCATGTGCAACCTTTTATGTTAATAATAATGTTGAAAAAGAACGATGCGTCCCTCAATTAGTCATCAATTATAAGCCCTTAAATAAAACTTTAAAATTGATAAGATATCCAATACCCAACAAACGAGATTTGTTGAAAAGAACATATAGAACAGTTCTTTATAGTAAATTTGATATGAAATCAGGATTCTGGCAAATACAGATTAAAGAAGAAGATTGGTACAAAACAACCTTTAATGTTCCCTTCGGTCAATATGAATGGAATGTCATGCCTTTTGGTTTAAAAAATGCCCCTAGTGAATTCCAGAAAGTTATGAATGACATCTTTAATCCTTATACATCATTTAATATCATTTATATTGATGATGTATTAATCTTTAGTGAATCTTTTGACCAACATTTAAAACATTTACGTCTTTTCGTGAAATTATCATGAAAAATGGGCTGGTAGTGAGTGCCTCGAAACTCAAATTTTGTCAAACCCAGATTCATTTCTTAGGTCATAACTTAACCCAAGGAACTTATAAACCCATCTGTAGAGCAATAGAATTTGCAGACAGATTTTCTAATGAAATCAAGAACAAAACCCAACTTCAACGATTTTTAGGATGTTTAAATTATATCTCAGACTTTATTCCCAATCTTCGACAAATTTGTGAACCGTTATATAAACGACTTCGCAAAGATCCAATCCCTTGGGATATAGAACAAACCCAAACAGTTAAGAAGATAAAACAAATTATCAAAAAACTTCCTTATTTAGGAATCCCAGATCCAACTGCTTTTATGATTGTAAAAACAGATGCCTCAGAACATGGTTATGGAGGTATTCTCAAACAAAGGAAAACCAATTCCTCTTCAGAACAGCTAGTCAGATATCATTTAGGTATTTGGCTTTCTAGTCAAAAGAATTATATTACAATTAAAAAGGCGAAACTCTTGCTATTGTTTTATGTATTTCAAAATTTCAAGATGCTTTAATAAATCAAAAGTTTTTACTCCGAATTGATTGTAAAGTAGCCAAAGATGTTTTACAAAAAGATGTTAAAAACCTTGTGGCAAAACAGATCTTTGCCAAATTGCAAGCCCTTTTATCCAGCTTTGATTTCGATATCGAATTTATCAAAGGAGAGAATAATTCCCTATCAGATTTCTTAACCCGAGAGTTTTTGCAAGGACGTACGTAAAGTTTTTAACACAGTATTCAACACTGTGATGAGTACCGATTCAGTTCAGGAGTTCATTCATATACCTCTATAAATAGCATGCTAAATCGAAGAAATCTTACATGGATCAGCGACCTCAACTTCGTCCACCCACAGGTAATCGATTTGCAGTCTTAAACCCTTTCCTCCTCTCCCTACCAACTTAGTAAGCAGACCATCGCTTACTATGAATTTCTTTGATCCAGCCTCTTCTCAAAAGAATACAGAGACCCAAAAAACAGACCAATCCTTCTATACAATTCCTTCTCCAACTTCTTTCAAGGAAGCAGTTATTCCCAAAACACCAACTAAACCAGAAAAGCTTACTCCCTCTACCAAAGAGAAGTTTGAATTCTTGCCAAAAACAGTTATACCAGTACTAGCTCTGCCTAGAGAGCTAACAGCAAAGCCAGAAAGAGAAATTGTCAATAAACTTCATCCAGAAGCCTACCGTCAATCCAGCCATGTATTCAAAGCAGAACCTCTAAAAACCCGTCTCTACTATGAACATATCATTTATGCCACCGGTTCGATAGAATTCAAGCATGAACGCAACCTCAGCCGAGCAAATCAAGGTATTGCTTACCCTAAATATAGAATTGTGAAAATCCTTGATTTAAACACTTGGCCAGTCACTGGTATTTACACACCAATCTAGTTCAAAACTCCATTCAAACCTCCCACTACAATTTCATGGACTATATTGATGCTTGGTACAATTTTATATACCTTCGAGATCTTACCCATACCTGGTTCATCAAGTACGGAAAAGAAACAATCAGTCCTATACCCAGATGGTCTTATACTTGGTGGAAAATATTTGGTGGAAATAAATCCACTCTTTCTAGTTCAATTTGCAGAAATTCAATCAATTTGTAATAGAAAGTCAGATGCAGGCTTTATCATTAAACAATCAGTTATGTAAATATTATTTTGAGAAAAAGATTTGTTATGTCCTAGGATGGAATTATAAAATTGATTCCATCGATAATGTAAAATATCTCTATACGGAGATCAAGATCAAGTGATGGACTCCAGTCCTGAAAACAGAGCAGAAAGACCTCGATGTTCAGTCCTCCTCCAGTAAAGGAAAGAAGATAAGCAAAGTAGAATTGCAACTTCAACTGCAACTTTTACAGCAACAACTGCATCAAGTAGATGATGATGAGAGTGAGTCAGAATCACAGCCAGACTTTAGTATTTTTTATAATTGAGATATGGACAATCCTTCTGGTATTGCTCAAGCATACCTCTGCCAAAGCCCATAATGATGAGACTCCATTCAAAAAGAAAAAGAGGAAAGAAACAGGTCCAACTTTATCAGCAATTAATGCAGCTTTACCACATCACGTAGCTTTATTGCAAAATAATTCAGTTGACAGTAGAAAATGGAGGACCCCTCCACTCAAAAAGACTTTTTGAACAATTCCTTGTAATGGCAGACAACTTGATTCCTTCCTCCACTCAGATGGACCCCACAACAACAATGAAGTAAGCAATCAGAGAAAGCTTCGCCACTACAGCCTATATAAGGTAGCAATTGACTCAAGAAATGTAGACTCATTTGCAAGCTGAGAAACCTGAGAGTGAAATCCCTCTATATTTTGATATTTGTAACATTTGTCATCGTTTTCAAAACCTTGTAATTCAACAGCATCTCGTGTAAAATTTCAAAATTTTTATAAAATCAGAAGATTTGGCATTGAAATATCCTGGGTTACAAATTGGTATCAGAGCCAGGTGTTCAATTTGCTTCATCATAAACCTTCTATGATTTGCAAAATCATGTCCAAGTAAGTTTCGTTTACTTTCTTTCTCTAAATCGTGCATGATTGAGTTTAAT
Source organism: Voacanga thouarsii (assembly GCA_026120185.1). Classification (NCBI taxonomy): domain Eukaryota; kingdom Viridiplantae; phylum Streptophyta; class Magnoliopsida; order Gentianales; family Apocynaceae; genus Voacanga; species Voacanga thouarsii. The sequence goes on from JANUWF010001704.1 coordinate 401,039, forward strand.
CCTCTTTCTTTTGTTCTTAAGTGTTATGCCTTTTCGTATGTTTCTTCTGGTATTCTTAAACTATGATGATTGATAGTCACCTGTGAAAGCAGCTAGTACGTTAGTCAGCCCAAAACCGTTGGATTAGGCTATTAGTAGCCAAGAATGGCGTTGTGTTAGCCTTGACCCGAGGGTGGTCCCGTAATTCTTAACCATAAGCATAGTGTGTTACACACACACACGCACACACACACACACACACACACACATATATATATATATATATACATATTTATACATATATGTATATATATCTATATATACATGTATATGTATATATATAATACATATATGAATGTGTAAACATAAATGTATTATATATATATATATATATATATATATAAAATACATAAATATGTGTGTATGTATATATTATAATACATTTATGTTTACTCTAACTCAACATTTTGTAGGAAATCTTCAACAATTAGCTGATAGAAGTTTAGAAATCCTCAACTTGCCCAAAATTACATGATTCTAGATGGTATAAAGACATGTTTCTACAAAAGGTAATGTTAAGAACAGACTGTTACCATGTGTTCTGTACATATTTATATATATACACACACATACATACATATATATATGTATATATATATATATATATATATATATATGTATATACACACACACACACACATACACACACACACATATATATATATATATATTACATAATATATATATATATTATATACTTATATATATAAGTATATAATATATATATATATTATACAATTTTTTTTAGATTATTAATATATTTTAGTATATATATTAATATAGCATATATATATTATATGATTCTTTTTAGATACATAATATGTACATATATATATATAGATATATATTATATACTTATATATACTTATATATATTAGCATATATATAAATATATATGTAATATATATATATATATATTATACAGTTTTTTTTAGATTATTTATATATTTTAGTATATATATTAATATAGCATATATATATATATATATATATATATATTATATGATTCTTTTTAGATATATAATATGTACATATATATATATATAAACATATATATATATATATATATTTATATACATGCTTACATACACATTCACATATATATATACATGTTAATACAAATTCATATATTTTATTTATGTTAGTATGTGTGTATCTATATATATTAATATACATACATATATTATATATATAAATATTTCAATTTAATAATATCTTTTCACACATTCTACTATTATAACACATATATATATATATATATATATATATATATGTATGTATGTATGTATGTATGTATGTATGTATGTATGTATGTATGTATGTATGTATAAAATCAAACTTTAAAATTTTTTTAGATTAGTGAGAGATAAAAACCGTCGCAAAATCCGCGCAAATCCATTGCAATTTGCTAGGTTTTTGTGAAACTCTAATCCCTCACAATTAGCGAGGGTTTTGCGACAGATTTTACAAGCCATCACTAATTTGTGAGGATTTTTTTGAAAAATTTTTTTAAAATAAATTTTTTATTTTGCGAGACGTCACAAAACAGTCGCTAATTAGCGAGGGTTTTGCGACGATTTTAATAAAAAAAATTATTATTAAGCCGTCGCAAAACCATTGTTAATTTGCAAGGGTTTTGCGACGATTTTATTAAAAATTTTTTAAAAAAAATTATTATTAAGCTGTCACAAAATCGTCGCTAATTTGCAAGAGCTTTGCGATGGTTTTTTTAAAAATTTCAAAAAAATTAAATTTATTATTGGGCCGTCACAAATCCGTCGCAATTTGCGAGGGTTTTGCAACGGTTTTTTTAAAAATTTTAAAAAAATTAAATTTATTATCGAGCCGTTGCAAAACCGTCGCTAATTAGTGAAGGTTTTGCCACGATTTTATTATATATATATATATATATATATATATATATATATAGCAAGGGTTTTGCCACGATTTTATTATTATTATTGTATATATATGTATATATATATATATAGCGAGGATTTTGCCACGATTTTATTATTATTATTATATATATATATATATATATATATATATAGCGAGGGTTTTGCGGTGATTTTATTAAATTTTTATAAAAAAAATTATTATTAAGCCGTTGCAAAACCATCGCTAATTTGCGAGGGCTTTGCGACAGTTCTTTTAAAAAATTAAATTTATTATCGGGCCGTCGCAAATCCATCGCAATTTGCGAGGGTTTTGCGAGACGTTGCAAAACCGTCACTAATTAAAAAGGGTTTTGCAACGAATTTATTAAAAAAAATTTAGAAAAAATTATTATTAAGCCGTCGCAAAACCGTCGCTAATTTGTGAGGATTTTGTGATGGTTCTTTTAAAATTTTTTTAAAAATTAAATTTATTATCGGACCGTTTCAATTTGCAAAGGTTTTGCAAGGCGTCACTAAACCGCCGCTAATTAACGAGGGTTTTGCGACGATTTTATTAATTTTTTTTTTTTAAATTATTTTTAAGCCATCGCAAAACCGTCGCTAATTAGCGAGGGTTTTGCAAGGATTTTATTAAAAATTTTTTTAAAAAATTATTATTAAGCCGTCGTAAAACCGTCACTAATTTGTGAAGGTTTTGCGACGGTTCTTTTAAAAAATTTTAAAAAATTTAATTTATTATCGGGCCATCACAAATCCATTGCAATTAGCGAGAGTTTTCGAGGCGTCGCAAAACCATCGCTAATTAGCAAAGGTTTTGTGACTATTTTATTAAATTTTTTTAAAAAACAAATTTATTATCAAACCATCGCAAAACTGTCGTTAATTTGTGAGGGTTTTGCGACGGTTCTTTTAAAAATTAAATTTATTATCGGGCTGCCACATGTAGTCGCTAATTTGCGACGATTTTTTTGAGCCGTCACAATTAGTGAGGGTTTTGCAATAGTCGTCGCAATTAGCGAGGATTTTACAATAGCCGTTGGATATTTGTCACAATTAGTGACAGTTTTCATTGTCGTCGCAAAGCCATCACAATTCGTAACGGTCATATAGCTGTTGCAAATTTTCCGTCGCAAAATCCAAATTTTCCCGTAGTGTTTGTTTTTGTTTTTTTTTTATAACGACAATAAAAATATGCAACTATAACTCTTTAAGTGTATATTAAATAAACTCATAAAGTACATATAATGATTTACAAGTTGCATGTACAACATATAAGAAACAGTGGATGTACTTACTACTGGCTATCACATCCCGTGCTCTTGGATTTGGAAGTGATTTATGAGTTTCAAAATATTCACAAACAACGTATTTAGTTACAATTCTTACTACGCCAAAATAAATATTCTAATTTAGTAATAATTAGTTAAACCTATATTTATATACCGTTCTATATAGGGTGAGATTTCTCAATAGCAAGGAAGTCAACGAGGTCCCTTCCAGGGGGTTACACTAACTTCACGTACAAATTAACTAATAGAAACAGCCTCCATTCAAGCTCTACTCTTACAAGCAGCCACTGCATTTGCCATTGCCAATCTTGCCATCTGCTCACTCTTCAGTACAAAATCATCAACACCTTTCTGGATAACAATGGCCTGGTCCTTAGGATCACCTTCTTGCCCAAGAAGATGTTCCGATGGCTGTTCAACGTCGGAATGCTTCCACTTTGGGAGGTTGATGCCCCATTCCATGTAATCATCACCAAGATCTTCAGCAAGAAGATATGCAGGCGGTTTTTCGACCATGGAACGTTCCCATGATTCGAGCTTGATTCCACATTCAGTGTAATCAGCACCTGCCATTGCTAGAGCTTCAATCGACATTTAATTTCCCTTGTCAGAGAAGATAAAAAAAATACAGTGGTCTCTTGAAGAAGAATCTGATGAAAATGTATGCAATTGGAAATGAAGAAATACTCATCAATTTATACAAGAAATTTTCGATACTGACTTGAGGTATCAGATCAGATGAAAACCACAGATTTTGTATGTGTCAAATGAACATGACCATACCCTTGAGATCTCTAATCTGTCACACCTCAACCCCAAAAGGGAAAACACTGACAAGAAACCAGTTTGGTAGTCTTTTTAGTTGAAGTTACATGTCATCTTTATCATCCTAGGGCAGTTATTGTTTGCGATTTCCACCGTCTCCATCCAAGCAAACGAGCCGTAAAAGTTAGATTCAGCCGTTTTGGTTTCATTTACTTTGGATATGTGATTAGATCGATTATGATATGTTATCCAATATTAAAAAAGTGATTATGATTTTGAAATATAAATGTCTGAATAAAGATAGTTGTCAATATAATTAGATTTATATGCCGTGTCATCATGCTTATAGAAGATAAGACGTGAATATTAATTAGTAACATCATAAGATTAGTTTTGATTTCCTTTTTACCTTCTTTAGTAAATCATCATCAACACTAAAAAGTGAAGGCCGGAGAAAATAAAAATACTTGAAATATATATAAAAGTGTCAAACCCAATGTTTTGTCAATGATCCCAAACGTTGATGTTTTTCCAATGAGTATAGAAGAAAAGCTATCAATGATTAATTTAATTAATATGAAACTATATGCTCAGTGACAAATACTTTGAATTCAAAAAAAAAAAAAACTAAAATGATATACATTTCTAAGAAGATACAATTATTAAAAACAAAGACCATACCAATATTTAATACAACGATCCTAAATCATCAATCAAGCCTCCTAAGTCCTCGAGAATTTTCTTTTAAAAAAAATTGTAATACAAAACTGCAAAAGGCCTTGGTGATCATCTTGCATGAAGTTTCATTAAGCAGTGTCTCCACATTTCAACTTTTCGGAACTGACTTTTCTTCTTGAAGCAAATCCACTTAGGATTCCCTTTTGGGGTAAAAATGTCGATTTATTTTCACCACCCCTGCTGCAGCGAGCCCGAAACATACAGTCATTTTTTAGTTGAACCATTTTTTTCACCTCGTCTTCTTCTTCATCATCATCATCAATTTCAGCTAGTAAATGGGGTGGAGCCAATTCTGATTCCTGCTGCTCCAACTCTTCAAAGTTCACCGCGACTTCAAGATAATCTGCACCCGCCATGGCCAGAGCTTCTATCGAAACAGACATGATTTCTACGGGAACTAGAGCCTAAAGGGTTCAACAGGCAATCAATATTTTACGATCAAGCGTGTAATACTCTTGGAGTTTGACTAGAAGAAGTTTTCGGAAAGGATTATTTTTCAGATTAGAATAAGACATGGGCTATATATATATAACCTCAAACAAGAAGGGAATTAAAATGGACCAAGAAACTTTTGCCTCGGATATCATGAGCTGAAAAACTGTAGATCGAAGAAAGTTTGAATTTTGAACAATCAGAACGAAGAATTTGATCTAATTTAGAACACTGTATGTTGCTCGTGATCATTCTATTGACTAAGTACCTTTAATGATTATGTAATAATATTGATCGATTAAACGCTGTACGCGTGAACATGATTTACATATATTTCAACGAAGTACCAAGGAGAAAACATTGAACCTGTGAGCAAATAAATTGAAGTAATTTTGATCGAATGTTGCTTGCATGTGATTTCTCCTTTGATCAATTTGTGAATAGGTTGAGAGAACTTGCATATTGCGATATTGATCCAAAGCTTTAAGTATACAGGCTTTTGTTTGTTTGGTAACTTAATTAAATATTTAATATTAATTAATTATTTATTTTATTAAGTACATTTAATGATATATAATATTTAATATTTAATTAATTAAATATATTTAATAATAAATTTTTATTATCACTTAATTAATTAACGACGTACTGAAATCCTATTATAAATTTTAAGTAAGTTGAAATTTACTTAAATTTGAAATTTGTATGTATTAAATACTTATCTAATTATTTATATTTTTATATTTAATCTAAATTTATAATAAAATATAGTGTTTGAGATTCATACTTTGAAACTTTAATTTTCATAATTAAGTATTTAATAGATTTTACTTTTTTTTAATTTTATCAAATGAGTCCTTGAAGTGTTATCAATTAACAAGGATACCTGAATTAAAAGAGGTGTGACTGATGTTGAAGTCCAACTCTACTATTAAAAGAGTACGATTGGCAAAAATAGATCTTGAATTTTTTTCCAAAATGGTACTTCCTCCGTCCTATAATATAAGTCGTTTGACTTAATTTTACATATATTAAGATTATTAAAAATAAGGTGACTTTATATTTTTTCTTCTTAAAATACCCCTATTTAAATATCTTGGAAACAAAAGAAGAGATGAGAGAGAACGAGAGGGAAAGAGAATAATAAATAAATATAAAAATATAAAAATAGCTTTAAAACTATCTTGAAAGGTCCAACGACTTATAATTTGAGATAATAAAAGTAGTCTCTAACGACTTATATTATGGAATGGAGGGAGTATTATTTGTCATGGTCTAACTTATTTTTGTTTGACTTTCATTCAACAACTTTTTTCAAAATCCCAAATCTGGCATTTAGCCAATTTTGCCGAATTTTAAAGGGTTAGTGTTATGAATATCTTAAAATTATTGGAAGTTTCATTAATTAGTGGAGGGTCCACTAATTATGGATTTATGTGAATTATTAGAAAAGATTTTTATGGATGTCCACCATTTAGTGGAGACACCACTAATTAAGATTAGTGGAAGATGATGTATGCCATGATGTATTCCACTAATTAGAGCTCTATAAATAGAGCTATTCTCTAAACTTGTAATACACCATTATTTTGTGAAAGAAAGATTAGAGAAAATTGTGAGAGAAAAGAAAGAGAGAAATTCTTGTGCAAAGAATAGTTAAAGTTTTATTAGTGTGTAGTGTGTAGATTTTATTCTAACACTACCTAAATTTTATAACACGTTATCAGCACGAGTCTCTGCCGTTATTAAAGTCAGATGACAGGTACGCATTTATTAATCTCTATGGCTAAACTCAAATTTATAGCCCTTGATATTTCTGATGGATTCTCGATATGCATCTAAATGTTGAAAAAAAAAATTTGACCACCTGAAGATGGTCGTACTATCAACTGCACGGTATGAATGATTGCACCTGAAGTTACAAGATTTTAAAACCGTGAATTCCGCAATGTATAAAAAAAATTACATCTCAGTTAAAATTATGCGGAGAAAAAGTTATTGATGAAGATATATTGGAGAAGACATTCTCCACTTTTCATGCCTCGAATATTGTCTTGCAGCAACAATATTGAGAAAAAGAGTATCCAAAGTGTACAGATTTAACATGAGTTATTATTGAGCAATCATGAAACCAAATGAATTGGCTCAACAGCACTCCCACAAGTGAATGTTGTTAGCTCCAGCAGAGGCCATCGTTCTAGTCGTAGTTGTGGCAGTGACTGTGATTATGGTCATGGACACACTCGATATTTCCCTTATCACAGAGAAATACTAGCCACCTGAAGTGAAATAGAAAGGGAAAAGGATATTTCCATTAATAATAAGCATCACATCTTTTATTCATATCACTAGTGTTCACATGAACTTGAGGATATATGTTTGTAGTTGCTCTTTTGCAATTGAGCTGACAAATTTAAGATGAATGTTTGTTATTATTCTTTTTTAATAATTACATTAGAGGAAGACAAACAATTAGCAATTATGGACTTCAACTCCTCTTCTTCGACATCCTCCTCCTTTTCCTTCCCCTTTGAGCCAGCATCTAGACTAGCAGCAGAATTAGCCATGAAGTTACTGCGCAATGAGTCTTGGGATTTTATGATCCCCTTAAGTTTATTATACTTAAGTTTCTCATTATATTTGGCCTTGAAGCATATTTGTCTCTATTTCTGTGTTTGGTCCTCTAACTACGTATCAGGATTTTCTTCCACCAACTGCTTTTTACATTCCAATATCTCAATGGCTTCTTTCAACTTCTTCTCAGCCATATGTCCTCCTTCTTTATTTTGCATCTCCTGCAAATCGAAGTGATATCATCGGTTATTTACTTATAAATCTTTCATAGTTTCATACTTACAAATTATAAGTGTGTGTGTGTGTGTGTGTGTGTGTGTGTGTGCGCGAGAGAACCTGAACATTCTGGATTAAGGTCTCCAAGCTAATCAACTTCCTGTGAGGCCATCGACGAATTCCTAACTCCCTACATCTTTTCTTGAGACGGGTTATGCCCATATTCAATTCTTTGGCCGCGCTCTTGATTGGCAGGTAAAAGTACTGCGAAATGATTTCTCTTGATAATGTTTGGGAGTTATTGCCCTTCTTCTCTATCTGCCTCTTAATCCTTTTATTCTCTATAGGAATTTCGTCTGAAATAATATCTTGAACTTCGATATTATGCATGTCATGGGTCCTCACTCCGACTTCATTACCAATACCACTCATTATTTCTCCTAGAAAAAGAAAATAATATCAGTAAAGATAATACCATTCAAAACCCATGTTTGAATGTATGATAACCTGGAATCATATTCTGGCTTTGTTCAAAATCTATTAGAGAGTAGAAAGGATCATGCACAAGCATATCCTCATTCAGAGGAATAGCATCAAGAGGAACAGCATCAAAAGCAGTCTCTTGCATGGGCAGATCAAATTGGTCCCAAGCAGTATGTTCACTGATTTACATCAAAACAAACCAAAAGATAGTTTAATTTCATTATCAAACACACTAAAAAAAAAAAAAAAAAAAGAAGCCCTTAAAGGTATCTCACCTGAAATTAGGAGGAAGCGGTTAGCTTGGAAAGGACAACATATTAAAATCTTCTGCGTTAGAATTAGGAGGAAGTGGTTGGCTTGGAAAGGAAAATACATCAAAATCTGCTGCAGAAACCAAGTCAAAATTTAACCATGTCTCAAATGAATTACGAGTTTCCATATCTGCTTTGTGGTTTTTGTTTTTTATGTTTACTAATGACTGATGATTGAGATATATATCGATACATATATATATATATATGTGTGTGTGTGTGTGTGTGTGTGTGTGTGTGTGTGTGTGTGTGTGTGTGTGTGTGTGTGTGTGTGTATGTATGAGAAAGAAGAAGAGGTAGATGGTAGGTAGAGGGTCGGAAGAGAAGAAAAGACAAGAGATGAAGAGGAAAAGTCGGTACCGGGAAGAGAGAAAAAAAAAAGGAGATTTTTATAATCGATTTCTTGGCATTTCCTACTTGTCATCATGTTCTTACATTTCTTTTCTTTTCCCTTATTCTCTTGTGAAATATTATTCCCTAAATTAGGGGGAGAATAGAAACGGTACAAGAAAGATCTTGATCGGACAACATCATTAAATTATCTTGATCCGCATGCAAGCATTGCAAATCAAATGCCAGACGCTTTTGTTGACTCTAGAAGAGTAATAAAATTGTATATGTCAACTATAAAATTGAAGTTCCAACAGAACAAAAGATTATACATATAGCTGCTGAGTCAAAAGCATGCCAAAAGCATGGCCGACCTCTTGGTTCTAAAGATAAAAATCCTCGAAAGAAAAGAGGATTAAATGATCCAGAAGATCATATTGAAGAAAATAATGATAAAGACCAAGAGAGAACTGATGACAAAGAACCAGAAGTTGATGAAAGTAACACTGAAATTTCTATCAATTATACCACTTCCGATAGAAGTTGGAATCGGATAGAAACTGTTATTGATAATATATTTACATACAATATATCTCTTGATGTTACACAAGATAATGATGATCCTGAACCAATATCAGTTGATGAATGTCGGCATAGAAAAGATTGGCTGCAATGGAAAGATGTGATTCAATCGGAGTTAAATGCACTGACAAAACGTGAAGTCTTCGGACCTGCAGTCCGAACACTAGAAGGTGTAAAACCTGTTGGCTACAAATGGATATTTATACGAAAGTGCAATGAAAATAATGAAATCGTACGATATAAAGTACGGTTAGTAGCCCAAGGTTTTTCACAAAGACCAGGTATTGATTATGATAAAACTTATTCTCCTATTGTTGATGCTATTACACTCCGATATCTTATCAATTTGGCAGTACATGAAAAGATAGATATGCGCCTATTAGATATTGTCACTGCTTACTTAGATGAAAATTTTAGAAAATGATGTTTAAATGAAAATCCCTAAATGATATAAACACTATCCTCGTGAAAATTACTCTATCAAATTGCAGAAATTATTATATAGCCTGAAACCATCTGGGCGCATGTGGTTCAATCATCTTAGTGAATAGTGATTGAAAGCGGGATTTAAAAATGACTAGGTATGTCTATGTGTTTTTATTAAGAAATTTGATTCTAAATTTGTGATATTAGCTATATATGTTGATGATATTAATCTTATTGGACCTCCTGAAGAGCTCCAAGAAACAATTGATTATTCGACATCAAGGATAGTCGTAAAATTACACTTTGCCTTGGTTTACAAATTGAATATTTGGCAAATAGAACATTTATTCAACATATATAGCAAAAGTTCTAAAAAGATTTGGCATGGACAAAGCACATCCATTGAGTATTCCAATGATCGTCCGGTCATTAGATGTGAATAAAGATCTTTTCCAACCTCAAGAAGATGATGAAGAACTTCTTAGTCCTGAAGTACCATATCTCAGTGCAATTGGTGCATTGATGTATCTTGCTAACAATACACGACCTAATATTACATTTGCTATCAATTTATTAGCAAGATTTAGTTCTTCACCAACACGATGACATTAGAATGGAATTAAACAAGTCCTCCGATATCTCCAAGCAGCTACTTCTTCAAATTATGCTGAAATTACAGCTATTCATGAAGCAAGTAGAGAATGATTCATTATATCCAAGAAAGTTGTAGATTATCATATATCAGAGATATTTTAACTCCTCTTTATGAAGAGAATGCAGCTTGCATAGCGCAATTACGAGGAGGATATATTAAAGGAGATCGGACACAACATAGGTCACCAAACTCCAGAAAAAATGTGAAATTGATATGCTACAAATTCGGTCATATGACAACCTCGCAGATATTTTCACGAAGACTTTACTGATTGCAACATTTGAGAAGTTGAGATATAAAATCGGTATGCGTCGATTTAAAGATTTAAAGAAATCATCTCATCAGGGGGAGTAATAATCAGACATATAGAATAGTGTACTCTTTTTCCTTCACTAGATTTTTTTCCCACTAGGTTTTTATCTAGTAAGGTTTTAACGAGGCATATTCTTTATGTAATGGATGAACATCCAATGGGGAGTGTTATGAATATCTTAAAATTATTGAAAGCTCCATTAATTAGTGGAGGCTCCACTAATTATGGATTTATGTGAATTATTAGAGAAGATTTTTATGGATGTCCACCATTTAGTGGAGACACCACTAATTAAGATTAGTGGAAGATGATATATGCCATGATGTATTCCACTAATTAGAGCTCTATAAATAGAGTTATTCTCTAAACTTGTAATACACCATTATTTTGTGAAAGAAAGATTAGAGAAAATTGTGAGAGATAAGAAAGAGAGAAATTCTTGAGAAAAGAATAATTAGAGTTTTATTAGTGTGTAGTGTGTAGATTTTATTCTAACACTACCCAAATTTTATAACAGTTAGATCATTTATAGTTAATTTACGCCAATTGCCAATATTTCTCTCTTAGAGTTTGGAGAGAATTTGATTTACCCTTCAAATACAACAAAATTGGCAAAATGGACCAATTTGGCACTTTAGAACAAGTTTGTTTATTTTTAAAAAAAAAAAATAAAAATTTTGAAAGCTGAAAACAGTATTTATATATTGGAAAAAGTTTGAGGACTATTTCTCTTAATTTTCCTTAAAATGAAGTATGGTGTAAATTCCTTTTAAAGTGTGTGTCAAACTTGAAAAAAAAAATGTGTCAAAAAAATGATGAAGGGCAAATTAACTAAGGTCAAACTCGTAGTATACACAAACATCAAACTAGTATAACATCAAAAGTGAGCTAAAGCTGAGAACTCTGCTTCAGCAGAGGAACCTATTTCCAAAAGTCCACCCACCCAAAAGACTGTGACCCTCATATTAAAAAAAAATAACATTAAAAGATATTATTGACAAAACTAACAATCTCGGTTAAAGAATATATTTTTATTAGTTAAATTATTATCTTGTAATTATCCATGTCTACTCTAACTATACTTATTATATTGATGGAAATTAAAGTATTTTTAAATAATCGATCACTACATTTTGTAGGAATATAATAGGGAGAATGCTTTTTTTTTTTTTTTAATTGGGGAGAATGCTTTTTTTTTTTTTTTAATTGGGGAGAATGCTTAATTTTAAGTATTGTTCAGGAATATTTATGTCTACGGAACATTCCATTATACCACCACACGTAACAAATTATATTGAACCAATTTGTAGTTAGTGGGATGACATCAACCCTTTTTTACCCCCTTAAGTGAAGGCTGTCATGTATACTTAACCATGTGCTCTTGTGCATGGTATAACACTTTAATTTTAATACTTTGGTTGATCATTCCCTTTGATAGCTATTATTACGTTTTTGTGCCCTCAGATCAGGAATGTGACTCATAGATTGGATAACATCTAATATGATACACCAGTCTTATATGAAAAAATAATAAAAGTGTAAAGTGATATATAAGTATCAATTTAACTATTCATTAATAATTTAAAATTTTTATTTTAACTTAATAAATATTGCGATTAAGTCGTTATTCGTGAGTATTGTAAGGCATATAAATCATGTTTTGAATCCAAAGATATGCCTCTAAGGTGAAGACCGGTAAACTTCCGCCCTCATAGAATGCACCGAGTCAGTCAGGACGGGATTCATGAATTTTATTTACAGAAACAAGATATTCAACTAATAAATTTATGACTTAAGGACAAATAAATGTAAAAATAAAATAATATGATAGCGAATATAGCTTAAAGGTGGCAAGTTAGATGATATGCCAATAAATATTCAAATTTATTTATAAATAAATTGATATAAATTATTAAAATTAAGCAAATATATTTAATTAAATATCTATCTAAATCTAACAAATTTAAATGAATATCCAGGTAGCCTATTTATATCTATTTAAACGTAAAAAAAATTAAATAACCTCTATAATTCAAGGAATAAGTTCGATTAATACATAGATCTCATTACTAATATCTTTAATTAGTAAAGAGTTGAGTGGCAAATAAAATATTTATCTATTTGATTTGAGCAATATATTCCATTATCATATATCGATATACTTGGTAATTTAATTAAATATTTAAAATTAATTAATTAAATACTTATTTTATTAAGTGATAACAAATCATAATATTAAATATTTAATTAATTAAATATATTTAATAATAAACTTTTGTTATTATTTAATTGATAACACGTTCTAAAATATAATCAATTTTAAATGAATTGAAAGTGTAATCAATTTTTATTATGAATTTTAATTGAATTAAAAATTATTTTGAAATCTGATTATATTAAATATTCATCTAATTATTAATATTTTTATATATTTAATATAAATTATAATAAAATATAATATAAAATAAATTATAATTTATTCAAACTTCGAACACACATTTTAAATTTCAAATTCAATGTTCAAATTTTAATTTTTAAAATTCAATATTTAAATATTTAAATTTTAATTATCAAAGGAGCGCTGCATCTCACCATTAATATATTTAATTAACAAAATAAGAGTAAAAAGTAATATATATATATATATATATATATATATATGTGCGTGCGCGCACGCGGGGATATTTATTTAAATCTATTCATCTAAATTTGTTTGTTAGGCAGAATTAAATAGATTAAACTTAAATGAATTGAATTCTATTGAATTCCATCAAAATCCAAATGAATATTTAGGTTGCTGTTTATACGTAAACCAGATACTTCTTGTTCGGGGTAGAGGGGGGGACACTAATCCAAGGAGGAACATATGGAAAACATTCAGTTTTCGAGCCGCTTTACAGTGCTTTTACGGTCAAGAACATGGTGTGTATATGATGTTTAATATGCAAAGTACAAGATTTGCCTTTGCCAATTTGACTTTCACAGTCGGCCAGACACGAAACTGTTGAGTTACAACGTTACACATTGATTTCAAGAACTACCAAAGAAGACTGTACTTTTAACCATAAAGTGATGGAACTTTTATCAACTGTTCATAGAAACAAGCATTTCCAATTTACCAAATGGGATTTACCATGTTACCATGTATTCGGAAAGAAAAATTCCAAATGAGAGACGGTAATAACCTTAGATGGTAACGAAATACATCTTCTCAATATAAGTAAGAGTACAAAAAGTCTCTAACTTCTCCAACCCAACCAACCACCAAGAGCAAGATTCAAATTCAAGCGCATCACTATCAACTCTGTAACTATTCTTTCCCCTTGGAATTCATTATCAAGGGAAGTCTACCAATTACAGAACAAGAAAAACCACCATTTTCCACATAACCCCCTCAGCCTTTAGCAAATTCTTGCTTGGAATTCATACTTTGCAAGCTGAGTGGAACTCGCTTGAGCTTTGTCCTTGTCTAGGCTAGACGGAGCTCAACAATTGAGGTTCAAGATATCGGGTTGAACTACAAAACAGGAAATTCAAACTTGACTCAATTGGAGTCATTCATACTGTGAGCCTATTTAAGCTTGAATGCCACTCTTCGGAAAGAACCAAGAATCAGAGCCTGTTAAGTTCACAAGCTTCTGAGCCAGCCAAGTTCATTTGCAACTGGATTCTGAACAGTTGCTCAAAAACAAATTCATTCGATTATACCCCTAAGCTGAATCATTCAATCAAATCCTAATCCATCTTCATCCTAACTTATCGGATAATAGCTGGGAAATATGGTTGAGACAAGTTGACAAAAGTAGTATTTCTAAGTGGAAGAAGAGGTCTTTATAGTAGAAAAGGAAATAGGAATCAGCCAATATCAGAAGCTAACAGAACAAACAACAGATGTAGCAGCAAAGATAGATAAAAGATGCATAATTTTATTGATACAAAGAATTGAAATATGTACCCATGAAAAAGAGCAACAGATACATAGCAGAAACAAAGAACAATAAACCAATGCTCTACTATAGCTAGCAAGTCAAAAGTTAAAGAAGCCATCCACTCCAGTACCTAAACCATCATTGTTGCAAAGATTTGGAGATTCCAGCAGATCTTGGAAGCAGTAATTTTCAATGGAACTAAATCCATCAAGGATTAATCCATCGAAAAACCCATTATTTGATGATCCCATTTCGAGTTCCATTTCCGTTACTGCTGGATTCAAATCCTCCTCATCGTCGTCTTCCACCATTGCAGCAACCCCTTTTCCCTTTTCTCCATCATCCTCGTCCATTATCGCCGGCATGTGGCCTTCGAACAAGGCCATGTGCCCAAAAAGCTTATCTTTGCGCGAAAAGCTAGTCCCACATGAACACTTCCATTTCGTTTCTCCACAGTGCTTCAAATGGCTCTTCAAATCAGCCACGACTGAGAAACTCTTCTTATTACATCTGTTACATGAATACATCTTGGGACAATGACTCCTCTTGAAGTGATTCTTCACACAAATTGCTGATTTCAATGGCCTGAACTTCTTGTGTTGCTTATTTCGGTTGCAACCCACATAAGGGCATGAAAATCTGGTCTTCCTCACTCCCCCTAAAGAATCAACACATTTATCGGGCTTCGCTAAAGCTTCCGGAGTCTTAAACTGGTTCCCGTGAGCACGCATATGCATTCTCAAATTAGCATCTCTCTTGAATCCTTTCCCACAAATATCACAGAAATGGATGTGCTCCGCCAACAGCTCAACCGAATCCAGCTCAATAATCTCATAATCACCTCCATCTTCATCCTCAATCAATTCCACTTTCGGGTCAACCAGTTTACCTTCTTTCCCGGCCACACCTACAGACCCCGATTGAAGACCCACCTTTCCAATCTCCCCACCCGATAAACTGGGACTTTGAGTACACGCCAAAAGGGCAGCGCCGTTGACGATGATCTGGTGTATGGCGGAAGCAATCTCTTCAGAAATCATATGCATATGATCTTCACTGAGTAAGGTACTGCTGTTGACCGAGTCGGATAGAAATTGCTGCAGCGTGTCCATTCTAGCTTGGACAGAGGAGAGGTTCTGAAGCGGTACAGTTGGGTCAGCGCCGCCGAGAGAAGGGGCAGCGCCTCCGGGTGGCTTGGCGGAGGAGGAGGGTAAATCACCGAGAAACGACATAGCCAAAGGTGAAGTGGGAATCCTCTCTTTCAATATCTGTTCGTGTCTTCTTTTTTCAGCAGATGGGAGAGAAAGCGTGGAAGAGCGAGAGAGGGAGTTTTATATAATGAGAGGCGTCGGGCGTCACGATTGACTAAAGAGGAGACAAAAATAGAGAGGTTCGAGGTAACACGTGTCACTGAAATGACTAGCTGGGGCCGTTGATTTTGAAGGTTGGATAGATCTGAGTCGCCTGACTAGGTTACGCAGAGGATGATGTTTATTATTCTCCTAAGAATTTGTTTGATGATGCTTCATGGGGTAAATAGAATTTTGATTTCCCTTTTTGTTTTTGTTTAGGACATGGATAAGAATAGCCAAATTTCTTCCATCCCTAAGAGTAATATTTTAGACTATTTTGATATTTTAGAAGATAAACTTTGATAGTTTGAGGGGCACAACTGCAAAAAGAGAACGTTTTAGAGGATAAAATAAAAACTTTTAAAGTGAAATTAGAATTGGTACACTTTAAATGTAAAATTGATGATTAATGGTTGAAGACCTAATCAAACTATTCTCGATATATTAAATAAAAAATAAATTTTAAAAAGTAGATAATGGTATATTCATCAAATACTTAACTTATAATTTAAGAGAATAAAGATTAAATTCAGATAATTTTCTAAAATATAATAAATATTTATTCTTTTCTTTATATAAAATGATTGATGAGAATTAAGAATAACAAAAAACAAAATAATATATCATTTTTACAATTTTTAATTTGATTTACACCCTACTAATTCAAAGAAATTTAAAATTCAATACTATCAATCAATTATATAAATAATAAAATAATAATTTCATTAATTAAAATATTTATTCATGTTTGTTTGACCAATGATAATAATATATACCATGTCATCTCGGACGATAAGTGGCGCCACTCGTTGTGGGGAAGTGGGAGCAGGGAAACTCCAATATGGTTTATATTTTTAAAGCAAAAAATGGTGGCTTAGTGGGCCTCAATTATACTCATCCGACGATATAATACTACGCTATTTTCGAAAAATTTATTATGGGCTGCTTGAGGCAGTTTCCTTTGGTTTTTCGTGGAGGACAATTCGAGGCCGATTATTATAGTAGTACTAAGTTCTTTTAAGGCTTTTATTTAATTTATATGGTGATGAGGACTTAAGAGGAAGTTGGGTAAGGGACTGTGATTGGAAAATAACCCTATTCAATTTGAAGTTTTATTTTAATTCAAAATAATAATTATTTTAAATAATTTTTATTTTTAAATAATTCAAAATATTTTTGTCTTTAATAATTTTTTTAAAAAAAAATTGTAGAAGGAAAAAATAATACTCCCTCCGTTTTAAAAGCTTTTTTACACACAAATTAAAGGTGTTGAAAATAATAAAATAATTTAGATAAAGTTTATATTCTACTTATATTAATAATATAATAGTTATTAGTTGGTGAAAATTCCCAAAAAGTAAGAAGAAATAAGAGTTTTAAAAAGTTGTGCAGTTGATTTAGAATAAATGAGGGTAAAATGGGAAGAAACTAATCATTAATTCTAGAAATATGTATATAAACAAGTATTTTGAAACAAAATAAAAAAATTCCATGAACAAATATTTTGAAATTTTTTTGTACGTAGTTCAGTATTGAACTCAAGACTTATGTATCAAGTAACAATTCTACTATCACTAGAATAAGTTATTACTTATACCTATCAAATAGTCATTAACTCTCTTTTTTATAGTATAAATTCCAAATAGAAAATGTCATCTCCATTGCATGTATCAATTGATATGTCTAATTTTCCTTTAAAAGCAAAATCAAGTATAATGAAAATGAGTTTTTTTTTTTTGTCAAAAACTATACCAAAAAAGAGACTAGATGATCACTTTATAGATTATAATTTTATTCTGAACCAAAATAGAAAAAAATATTATAAATTCGAAACTTTAAAGACTAAATACACTAATTTCGTTATTTACAACACATCATATTTTTTCTTTTTTTCTCACCTTAAATTCTACATTAATCCTTTGTATTTTATAATTTTTATTATATACAAATAAACTCATTTTAATCCAATTCTTATTCATTTTTACCCAACAGCATCCTTGAGCAAGAGCAAAGAACCCTAACTGTGTCTAGACTTGTTGTGGTTGTGGCCTTGTACTAGGTCATCCATCCCATACTCTAAATTGAGCTTTATTTGCAAGTTTTTTAAATATAATTTTAAATATTTGTACTGTTATTTACTGATTGGATGGCGTTTTCGTATTTGATTTTGCATGTTCTTTTCTAGGATTTGTTTGTTAGCTGTTCTTGTTTGAATCTCTCTTTCTACAGATATTCTCGTTTGTTTTTGTTTTTTATTTTTCTTTTAAGAGCAACTAAAACTCATGCATGTCGGAGAATTTTCAAAATTTTAGAAATTAGGGATCAATTCACGAGATGATGAGAGATTTATTTACTCATATATGTACAATTGTAACAATGATGAATTATTCTTTTAATATAATAATTCATGACAAGTTCTACAAATTCAAATCCAATTCAAGAAACAATAGACAAGAATTGTCCTCGGGACGTTATCCTCTTGAAAATTGATAATATTATCAATGGTAAAATCCCATTGAAATTATTATTTTTTCATTTTCATAAAAATAAACAAGTTAAAAATCCTATTACTGACTCTCTAACTAATTAAAATAAAACGAAACTTTATTTAAAAACTTTTGTAGTGGTAAAAAAAAGCTTGTAGAAATTTTTACGCATGGTACGTTTGACCAATTTAAATGCCTCCACCATATAACGACTCCATTGTAACATAAACAATTAAAATTGAAACAACTAAACCAAAAAGAAATCAAGAAAAAGTCATATGTTTCCCATATGGTCTATTATTTGACCAAGTGTTCAATTCAAAATACACTTTAATCTTGGGGGAAAAAAAAATTGGCAAAGATTGACAATGTTGTAACCAACATCATTCATTCTTTTATTATATAAATTATAGAATTGTGTAAGAGTTTTGATCGGTTTTGAATTGTTTATGTCCATTATGATATATAGTGAAGTGAATCATCCCAATTCTATTAATTTAAGTATGCCCAAAATCAAAAGTGAAATAATTCAAATGCAAAAGGAAGAATATCATATAATGAAGTAATCATACAATAACGGTAATAATTTATCGTAATAGTAAAAAAATTATTATTTAAGACGTAAATATCGAGTTTAATACCATATTACGTTTTATTCTTTTCTCCTATTCTCTTCATTGCTCATTACTTGGTTGGAAAAAGATACTACTAATTTTGCTTTCAAATAAGTTATTGTTTGATTAATTTTCTTTATGTTATTTGTATTAAAATGTATTTCACTGTAATTTTTTTTTTCAATTTGTTATTATGGCGTCTAGCTTTATTGGGGAAAAAAATGTAAATGTTTTCCTCTTTTTTTTTTTAATGATTTTTTACGAGGTAATTTAACTTTCATTCAAAAGTTTATATTTATTTAGATTATCTTAATTTTTTTTAAAAAAATGTTTTAGTTAGACAGTAACTTTTAAAATCTTTTTTTATGGAAGTTTTCAGTAAAAAAAAAATCTAAATTCACCCGTTAAGAAACAGTGAATTTTAAAAATAATATATATATATTATTTTATATTTTTTAAATATATACGTTATGAACAAAGAACGTAGTTAAAAATAAAAATATTCTTGCTTATACGGTTAATTTACGATTGAAATGTAATTTTGTTAAAAAAAATAAAAATCGCAGATTGATTATGATGAAATTAATAAAATAATAGAGCGGACGATCAGCTGAAATCCCATTTGTCATTTTGTCACCATAGCAATTAGAAAGTCAAACCCCGTTCGCGTTCCAGGTAGGCCTCTGACCAGGGAAGATGTCCATTTAACAGCTCCAGGAGACAGACATATTGCATTGTATCACAATTTCTTTGTAATATAAATTGAATTTAATATATATTGTATGTTAAAAAACGATTTTTATAAAAAAAATTATTATTTAAATACATAAAAAAATGTTTTTCCAGAAGCCCGATTTTTATAACTCTACGGTAAAAAATTATGTTTACATAGTCAACAAAGTCCCTATTATATAGATAGTATATATAAACTTTTGATATAATTTTTTATAATTTAAAAGGACTAATTTGCACAATTATTTTTTTTCTAGGGATAGTTTTTAAATTAGAGTTCAAAGCATAAGAGGAATATCTTCAGCAAATAATAGTACAGTCCACATTCCTTCTCATGATTAAGCCAAAACACGTATTATAAAATAATAAGTTTTGAGTTCGATTTTAATTTTAAATTTTAATTTCAATTTGTTATTTTTCTTCTTTTGCAATCATGATTGATATTCTATCTCCGATCTCTATGTGGACTTTATTAAGTACAAAGATAAGAATGATTTTGTTCTATTAAAATGGCTCGAAGGAAATAATAACAAGCCTTAGGAAATATTATAAATTTAAGATTGGTAATTTTTTTTTTTAACCTGCATTGTTGAATAAGGGGAATTTAGACATTCACTTTTGGATCCACTATACCTTAGTATAGTGAATCTTACAACTAGCATTATATTAGTTTATTCACCTCTAAAGTTGACCCTCTTTTACATATTTAATGCCAAATTCTGCTTGACTTAGCTCAAACTTCATGCTATTCTTGAGCTGGAATCTCATTTCTGTTCACATTTTCCCAAAAGAAACTCTTTTTTTTTTTTTTAATAATCATTGCAAGTCACATTATTGGTGAAAGTAAGTCAATAGACAAATCTATTAAAATAAATAAATAAATAAATAATGTATTTAATAGAGATCGAGCGCTCAAATTACTATTTCAAAGTTTCAAATCGCACCAGAGCAAGGCTTCAATTCAATGGAAATTCTTAAAACACCAATGACTAAACCAAATTACACTTAGTTGAACTTTTTTACAAAAATTTGATTTTATTTTTGTTTAATTTTTGTTTATGGCCTCATAGTGTAAATGACATTTGAAAACAGATATTTAACCAGACTTTAATTTTCCATCACATTTTACTTTTTTTTTCTCAATTATCGACATAAATTATTTTCCAAAAGAAGGTCTTGCTTATTTGAAACACCATTTAATGCTTTTTTTTTCAATCTGCAACATAATTTCTCTACTTTGTAGCCATTTATATCTAATACTAAAATTTAATTACTACTTTGGGGGGGGGGGTGAATTTGGAAGTGAATAGTAATCCTCTTTTTGTACATATTAAGAATCCGAAGCTTTTCAAAATTTCTGAATCATATGCTTACTACTAAAAAAAAAAAAAAAAAAAAATTGCACGTGTATACCCTGGCAGTTGACTTGGTTGAGGTTTCCCTCGACGCTGGATGACAAAGCCAGACAAGGGATCACATGAACAAAATTAAGCAGTCCTTGACCATGTCTACAACCTCCGCCCCCACACCAAACCCCCCCCCCCACCCCTCCCCCCCAAAAAAAAAAATAGTTGAAGTGTCATCCATGCATTATAAGTCTATTTTTTTTATTAAAAAAAATCAGGGTCCATCTACACTTAGTCGTAAGTTCACACATGTCAATTTGATGACTATGACATTTTGTTTTTTTTTTTTTAATTTTATCTAATAAAAAAAATTCAATAAAAAAAATTGTAGACTTGAGTAAGGCTTTGGTTATCTAAGTTCGCTTTCTATCTCGTTCACAACAAATAAAGGCAGTAATTCTATTGCTATTGCTTTCTAGATAAATTTAACCTCATAATTTTGATGCTAAACAAGTATACATATATGCACAAAACACACGAAAAAACCTATATAAAACAAACAAAGATTACACCAAAATTAAAAGGGCCAAAATGGACTGTTGTCAGAATGAAATCTTGGCCATTGTCAGAATAAATCTTAGCCATTAATATTAGCCAAGATTTCATTCTAACCATTAAATGGCTGTACAATTTGGTAATATTAAATTGCGTGACCTCATTTCCTACATTAGGAATGTTTAAAAAAAAAAAAAAACCAAAACTCACTCAAATCAAATTGGACCAAATCAAACCAACAAAAATTACTATGTTTGGTTTGGTTTGAATTTGAAGAGTTTTTAAATTGAAAAATTAGTAATTTCTTTAGAACCAAACCAAACTAAATAATTAAAAGTTTACTTTTGTTTCAAAAATGCATATTTGTAATTTGTAAGCTTGTTATGTCACCAATCTTCTTACTCTTATTCTAAGACCTTTTTTTTTTTCTTTCCCACGGTCTTGTCATTCACACCGGCGCCTCATCTCCTTTATTTCTCTACTAGTTTAATTCTCGTGCGTTCTACGAGTTTGTGTAATACTATATTAATTCAATAAATTTAGATAATTTTTATTTGAATTCAATGAATTAAAATAACTTTATATATATATATATATATATATATAAAATCATCGTTTCGAATAATATAAATTCAGATAACTTTTATTTGAGTTTTGGAGAATTAGGGTGGGCATCGGTAGCCAAGAGTTCAACGTATCATGTGCTTCTCAAATAACCTTATCTCAATATATCTAAATTCAATAAATTTAGAGATTTCTATAAAAAAAAAAACTATAATGTTGGTTCTTATTTATTTGAATTTAAATAATCATAATATTTTAAAAAGAAAACACTTCAAAATTTTTTCCAAAAAAAAGAATACTTAAATTTCAAATTGCCAAATGTCAATAGCTAACAGTGCCACGTGTCGCTATAGGGTGCTTCCACAGCTACTTATATATATATATATATATATATATATAGAGAGAGAGAGAGAGAGAGAGAGAGAGATAGATAGATATAGATTTCTTCACCCTATCTCTCCTTTTATTTCTTTGCTTCATTGCCTCAATATCCCTTGTTTATATTTACTTAATTAAATTTCTATGTTATAGTTTGATTGATATTTTTTTAGTATTTTATTAATAGGGATGGCAAGCGGGGTATAGGCTCGGCCCCTCCCAACTCGGTAGGGTTGAAGATTTCTTGATTTAAGCAGGGACGGGATCGGAGCGGACTTCATTTCTCAGCCGCCCAACTGAGGGCGGGCCAAGGATGGGGATTTCATGATCCCCACCCTTGGCCTACTTTACATATATTTTATGTTATGTGTATTATATTATAATATTATAATATATATATATATATATATATATATTATATATAGAGGTAGATTATATATATATACACACATATATACATATAGAGGTCGATTATATATGTGTATATAGGTAAATTATATATGTATATAAAATTAAATTAAATTAAAAAGAAGAAAAAAATTGTCAATTATCAATTTTATTCTTACTAATTTTGTGAGATGATTAATATGTGAACCATTAGAAACCACCATAAAAGTTTTCGAAATGACTAAAAAGTTTTGAATAAAAATATATTAGTGGTAAAAAAATAGGAGATATGCGAGGGTAGGGTAGAGATTTCTAATCCCCGACCTGACCCAGTCCCATTGCCATCCTTAATTATTAAATATTCTTAAACATACTTTCTTTTATTTGTATTATTATAATATTTTTTATTTAATATAATATAATATTAAGATTTATTTTATTTGATAGTACATTCAAAGCAAACCAAATCAAATAAAATCAAACTCAATAGTTTAAGTTTTCAAATAGTTTGATTTGAAAAATAGTTAAAACTATATCGTACATCCCCCCTTCGCTTACTTTATAACAGAGTCGTATGATTCGTGTCTTCTCACGGGGAAAAATGTCACCTTTAATAAAGTTGTCATGAATTGCTTTGGGCCAAGAATTTGGTTTACTGGATCAGGAAAAGAGGAAATGGTAGTGGGTTGGTAGGATGCTAGCCCAAGTGAATAGAAGGCACATAATTTTTGGCCCAAAATTTTGCAGATTTGTTATCTCACATTGCTTTCTCTTTGGGCCAATGGCCCAACATTTCGTCAAGTCAGCAACCGAGTCACAATTTTTACCCATAGAATAATTTTTTAAAAAAATCACTCCGCCAAACAAAATTTTACCCAAATTTTACTTTGTAATCTAAATTTCATACTAGGTTGAATTGATATTTAAGCTTTCAATTTAATCTATTTTTTTTATATATGTTAACTGTTAATTTTTACCACTTTTTATTAAATTTTTAATAGGTTGACAAAATTTTCGAATAAATGTTTACCAATTTCTATTAATATTGATAGCTATTTGTTAAACTTTTAGTAGGTTGAATAATGGTCAAATAGATAGACATGACAAAATGGAATAAATTAACAATTGAGAAGTTGATTAGTTGCAAAATGAAATATATAAATGGCTATAATGCAAAGTATATATATATATATATATATATATATATATATATATATATTTCAAATAAAAGGAATTTGAAATGAAAATATAGATCCATTTGCAAATGTCATCTTTTAACATTTGAGATTACAATTACCTACCAACTATCATAGGATACTAATTCCCATTCGGGCTTAGATGATGATAGTGACACTGTTGGTGATAACATGTGTGGTCGGGTTAGGTGAAAGCTGTTTATTTATTTATTTATTTTTTTATATAGATGGTACATAACAAATGCTTTGTTATATTTTTTATTATTATCATTCGTAGGTTATGAATTTATTTTAGTTCAACTTTGTATTTTTGAAGTTATGGATGTGCTTTATTAATTTATGGTGCATTTGTTTAGATTGATTTTGATTGTGGATTTAACGACAAGATTATGATAGGAGCCCAATTCTTAGGAATTTTTATAACAAAAATTAGATTTTTTTTTAAAAAAAACATATTTTGCAACTGATTAGTAACTGGAAATTAGTTCTCATGAAATCGATCACTAATTAGCATACCTCTAGCGATCGAAGACAATTTTTGAAAAAAATATATAAAATTTTCTTGATTAGTGACCACCACAAAAATTATTTTTAAAATTTTTATAAATTTGGTTGCTAATTAGCAATTAATGAGAAATTTAATTTTCAAAAATGAAAATAACGAGGTTGTAATCAGCGATTGATTTGTTACTTCATTTTAAATAAAAAATTAATTATTTTCAGTTGTTTGAGTATTCGTTACCAATTGACTAGCAACAGATTCATCGGTTGCAAATTACGCGAATGCTTATTCAGTGATAACTAATTTCTTTGTTTCTTGTACTGAAGGGACTAGCTAGTGAGTTATTATTATTTTTTTTAATGTAGTCAATCTATCAGATGATTAGATTCCATGCTAAAAGGGCTACAAAATTTTAGGCTCGACGAATATGAACGTTGACATATTTATATATAAATATATATAAGCAAACTAGTAACCTATCCTTCGGCCTAATTAGCAGCCAAGTGAATTAATTTATGGTCACCGCCACGATATAATTTCCTATCATAGAGATTGTACGACTATATAAATAGAAAATAAAATGCAGGGAATTAGTCAAATAATTGATACCATCTTGATATTCAATGTCAAGTGTGTGTATATATATACAAAAACCCTAAATTAAGAAACTTATAGTAAGAAACAGTTGAACAAAATGTCTCTGCCCTATTTTGTGTAGGTTTTTGTGCTATAGTAAAAAAGAAAATTCAAATAATAGCAATGCAAGTACTTGATAAGGTGTATCGTGTATAGATTTTGATATACTTGCAATATAAAATTTATTTAAAAATAATAATAACTTTGTATTGTTAAGATATTGATTACCAATTCGGAGTACTAACAAGTGTATTAGATTTCATTTATAGTAATAAAGTCGTCCCACAAAGATTAAAAATTAATGCTCCCTTTAATAAAATTAATTCTAACTTAAGTTAAAAGAAAACAAAGATTCTACTGATTGTTGTTAATATGAATTCAATTCAACTAACTAAAACAACACTTTCTTTGGGTAAAGATTGTAATGAGATGATCTAAGGCATATGAATTCAGTAGATTAACTATTATATTATCAAAGCGACCTATTATTCTAGAGTGTACTTTGTCAGTCAATCAATGTCTAGAGTTAACCAATATCCTTTTTCAAAGTATATTAATTCTATCCTTTCAAATAACTCAACTATATTTCTATGTTGAATTCAATTCAAATGAACGCATTAAAGAACATGACATTATAATGATCATACAAATCATGAAAATATATTTCTATTTCACATGTAATTTGTGGTCTGATTACCTGTCCTAATTAACTAAGTCATCTTTCGAATTTTCCTAGTTAATGATAAATCAATTTGAATGGTGATCAAGCATTCAAATGTTTTAAGTACAATAATTAGGTAAAGACTTGGCAACACCTTTCAAATAACAGAATTACAAGATAATATAATAATCAATACTAGCTACATCTCGGCCTTAGAATAATAAATTAATGCATAATTGAAGAAAAATTCAAAAACAAATTAAAAGAGAAGATATGAGAAAATATCACAGTATCCTAATAAAATTTTTAACTGTGCTCCACGAGTCGCCTCCAATATGCATCTAAGACTGGAAAACCCTCTCAAAATTACAACCAAAACATCCAAGAAAAATAATGCCTAACTCTAATGTAAAAGAAAAGAGCAAAAACATCTTCTCTAGCTACTCCCCCCACCTAAAAATCCATTTTCTTTTGTCTTTATATGTTCTGCCTCATTAAACCGGACTAAAACCCTTGTTGGAATCCATTTGAGAGTTCAATCCAGCCCCTAATTGCTGAATTCAGCCCATGATTGCACTCTCCTAGTGTGATCTTTTGTAATTTAATTCTTTAACCCTGCAACTTGTACATTTTTTCGTTCAAGTCCCTGGAAAAACCAAATAACCACAAAAGAGAGTAAATTATCCAAATAAAGCTCATATTGCATTAAATTATAACATGATTTATCCAAAAATCACCCAATATATTTAATGTAATATCACTACATCAAATTCCCTCACACTTAGATGTTGTCCCCAAGTAGAAACCAGGTTTGAATCAAAATGTCAACACAAAAAAAGCTTCAAGATCATATCTCAATTGCTTCTCCTGTTCATGCTAATAAAACAAATGCTCAAGTACTCCTCATAACAAATACAAGACTTGTGTTAGGGAAGTATTACCTAGTAGTATAAAACAAATACTCAACAATGTTCTCAAATCATTTAAAAAGTAGAGTTTAAATAAAATATGCATTCCATAGGCTTGCTTTTTATACTTTCTCTCTACTAATTGAGGCATATCATGATTCCACTTATATCAGGTAGGAATTTAGCACTTGTAATGTAAGGCTAGGGAGTTGGCTAACAATCGAAAGATATAAGATAATGACATACAAAGAGATGAGAGCTTGCAAGAAAAAGGTGATAGCAAAACATAGCAAAGACCCCCTTTGCTTGCCCCAGTCCATACTAACATCCAATGCCCAATTCCTCATATCATGATAAAAATGCATGCTGAGCAGTCTTTGTTTTTTCATCATTACACTTGTTGCACAACCCTCAACATTATGAAAATTCATTACCATGACGGCCTTACAACTAGCCTAGACCAACAACTGTACTCTTCTTCTTGTATTTTCTTTTCTCTTTTCTTGTTTTCAATAAAATGTCATTTGTTTTTGTTTTTTTAGCATCTTTTTTATTTTTTCATTTTTTTTCATCACTTACACAAGATACACAAGGTTCACAGTGGTAGTACATTTCCAATTTTAATTCCATCCATAACACTGAGTGTGGCCCCCAAAATGATAGTATTCAAGGCAAACAGAGGCTAGCAACCCAACCTAAAATAACAGTGTAAACCAGTCATAATATTCCCTCAAGATCTTTCTACTTAAAGCTGCAATATTCTTTCACAAACTTGTACCCGTATCCCAAGGAGCAATAAAATAATTGTAGCATAAATCAAGCCCTCACAAGGAAATAATAGGTTAATATATTCACTAGTTCATGAAAGAATTAAATATATTTAGGAACAAAAAGGGTGCTAGGGATAATTCATAAAGTAAGCTTGAAAAGCTCAAACTGTTCAAAAAAGGCCTATGACCGTCGTTTCTAAGCAAAATCATGAATGCCTTTTTTTTTTCTTCTTGAGAGCTATTAGAATAAGTTATAGAACCATCAATAGGAGAATTTGTCACAAAAAGTTTGGCTTGAAAATAATGTAAAGCATTTGTAAAGCACTACAATGGTCCATAGTGTGCAAAAAGAGTCATGCATCAGTTACAAGAAGTAAAGAACACATGCTTTATCAACACAAACCAGACACATATACCAAGAAGATCTTGAATCCATTCAAAAACATTGTAAGAGAATGCAAAGGGTAAAGTAAAGTGGACTAATGCATGCACTATCCTCTCAAAAGATAACTCTAAAATCACCAAACAAGTAAAGCACGAAGCATATAATGCCTCCTCCACACTTAAGGAGAGCAGTATCGTCAATGATAGCAACAAAAGCAGAAATAATGAAAAGAAATAAAAAAAAAAAACTAACTTCCTATTCATCAAGGGCACATAGCAAGAGGGCATCAGGCCTCCGGACCATTAGAGCTATCAGATCCCTCGGCAGGATCAGAATCATCAACACTATTTGAGTCAACCACATCATCACTGGAAGCATGAGTGGGGCCACCAAGGGGTTCACCAGGGAAAGTGTGCTGACACAGGTGGGTAAGCATACGTTCTTGGTAGTCCAAGCGGGTGACAATGTGCTGTTGTCCTAGCTGGAGCTGCAAAAGTAAAACCTACACATGTCTCAAAGAAATAATAAGATCAGTAGGTAAAGGGGAAAAACTGGTAGACGGAGCCAGAGGAGGCGGCGGAATAGGAGGAGTGGTAGCAGGTGGGGGTGGGTGAGTAGAAGTAGAAGAGGTAGTGGATGAAGAGGGCACAGAAGGAATTGGGGCCCCAAAATGAATGAGTTGACTCTTATATTGCCAAACACCAATCGCAGAGCGGGAATAATCGAGACTAGTAATACTGGTCATACTCAGGACATCGGAAGAAGTGGCGTCCTCTTTTAAATCTCCAATGACATCAATATGAGAAGCCTCAAAGACATGAGAAAGAAGTCGAGGAAAATATAAAGCTTTGTTAGGGCTCACAGCACGTGCAGAAGCTAGTATTTCCCTGACAATCACACTGCCTAGAGGTGCAGGAGCAGCATCCATACCATAGACAACACAATTCCTAATTCATTGAGGCTACTGGTGCAGGGCATAACATTAAAGCTCACAAGATAAACAAAGAGGTGATTAGTGAGACTGAGGTCATGCGCATGAACAAAGACTCGTTCAGGATTGGATGGCCGAGGAGTGACTAGGGCACCTAAACGGTCTAGAGTTTGAAGAAGAGTGAAGGTCAAATCAGTATACACCCGGTCAGCACCAAAGTGAATGTCCTTCCCGTCATCAGCAAAGTGAAAAATAGTAGCTAAAATGGAATGGGACACTAGAAGGGGACTGCCTATAACACTAGAGTGAATCTCAGTGACCCAAAGACATCTATCCTCAATGTTAGCATAGAATTGATGCACCAAATCAGGGTAGTAATAAGGAGGAAGATGGAGAAGTGGTTCCCACCCTAGTCGTCGGAAGGGAGCAAGCAAATAAAAAGAAGGATCAACCTCAAAATGGATAGTTTTCTCAATGATCAACTTGCAGCGTTTGCGTTTCTCATACCATGCCCTTCTGGCCTCATTTCGAAAATGGGGTAAAAGAATGGGAAGAGAAACATGAGTGACTGGTGTGGTAGAGGAAGAGGGTTGAGTGCGTTTAGTGGTTGTATTTTTACGCCTAATACTTGCCCCACTAGCCATGATAATAATTGAGGAAATATAAAAGACCCTTGAATAGAGTTATCAGTGTAATAACTAAAGAAAACCCCCTCAATTCATCCAAAATTACCCTAAGACCACTAGTCAAACAACACCCCAAAATAAAAACGATAAGCACAATTGGGACTAGACTGCCTGTACTAAAGTCCGCGCGCACTAGTGTTTAACGCAGTCCACAATCACTCCAATAATACCCTCACAGCCACAAATCTATTGCAAGAAACTTCAAAAAGTCGCACGAAATAAATGAGCAGCAAGCAAAATATTCAAAGATGACCCTATGTAGTAGGTTCACATCTCATGCTTCACTATCTCAAGAGCAAACGCAGGAAATAAGTGCACATAGGGAAATACCCAACAAGACTAAGAGAAGGAAAACAAGTAAATTTATCAAAGAAAACAAAAATGGCGTGACACCAAATTCATCTCGGTGGACTGGGTGGAAAATGAGCACCAATAATTGCAACAATCGACATTGGAATGGCGGCAGCGACGGCAATGACGCATTGGGCATGGTTTTGGTGGTGAGAAAGCTAGAAAATAGAGAGCCAGCACTTTGGGGAATTGGGATGACGGAGTGTCTTGGTGCAACGCTGGGTGGAAGAAACGAATGGACTCCTGCGCCTGCTTAAGTGTAGTCAGGTGTTGGAAATTTTCTGTTTTGGTGTAATTTTATGTTGCCTGAAATGATGAATCCCGGTGCTAGAATGCATAGAAATAGCACTGGTGCTTCGGAGCTCATTCCCCTACCGGATTGAGCATTCCGATGCCGAAATGAGCTTGTAATAGTTTCCGTGCTGGAATGAAGGAATTCTGGCACTGGAAATCTTCTACTTGGTGTTTGGTGAAGGGAATATTAGCGGGCTTTAAATGCCCATAGATTCAGGCACTGGAAGGAATGAAATCAGGCGCCTGAAATTTTCTAAGGGGTTGAATATATTGTCGAATCGAGGAACCCGTGCCGGATTCAAGAAAGCCGGTGCCTAAACTTTTCTGGAGAAAGATTAGTGAAATGCAACGGTTTCAGCATCGGGTTTGAAGTCATTCTTGTGCTATGAACATAATAAATTGAATGGGAAAGAGAATGAAAATAAAAAAAAAAAAAAACCTTTCTTAGGAATATAGGAATAAGAAATAAATAATAGCACTGGAAAAATGCAAATTACAACTTGCATTAGGATGCAAATCAAGAAAGAATAACCTTTCTTATGGAGTAGCATCATCCACTTTTCATTTAACGACGCCTTACTTGGTCCTTATTACTTAAATGTGTAAAGCTAGTAACTCACTCTATTTCTCTCCAGGTTGTCACCAAAATAGTGCTTGAGTCTCTATCCATTTACTTTAAATGTTCCCGTAGACCCATTAGAAAACTCAACTGCACCATAAGAAAATACATTAGTGATAGTGAATGGGCCTAACAATTTGGAGTTGAGTTTACCTAGAAATAGTTTAAGCCGCAAGTTATAGAGTAAAACTTGTTGCCCAAGTAAAACTTGTTGCCCAACTTCAAACTCGCGATGCAAAATGTTCTGATCATGAAGCCTCTTGGTTCGTTCTTTGTAAAGGCAAGTATTCTCATAGGCTTCCAGACGAAATTCTGCCAACTCATTTAATTCCAACGCGCGATTTTCACCTGTAGCTTTCAAATCACAATTTAAACGCTTTAAGGCTCATAAAGCTATATATTCCAAATTCAACTAGTAAGTGGTAAGGTTTTTCAAAAACTAGATGATATAGGGTCATACCTATTGGAGTCTTAAATGCAGTCATATAAGCCCATAATACATCATCTAATTTTGAAGACCAAACAGTTCGTGAAGTGTTAACAGTCTTTTCAAGAATCCTTTTGATTTCTCTATTTGACACCTCTACTTGACCACTTGTTTGAGGATGGTTTGGGGTGGCTATCTGATAAATGACTCCATACTGTTTTAGTAATTTTTTCATTTGCTTATTTATGAAGTGTATGCCCTCCTCGCTAATTAGTGCTCTGGATATACCAAAACAACTAAAAATATTTCTCTAAAGAAACTTTACCACCACTTTAGCGTCATTGGTAGATGTAGCAATAGCTTCCACCTATTTGGAAACATAGTCAACAGCTACTAAGATGTATTCATCAAAGAACGGTTTAGGGAATGGGCCCATGAAGTCTATGCCCCAAACATTAAAAAGTTTTACCACAAAAATATTAGTTAAAGGCATTTCATTTCGTTTAAATATGTTGCCACTCCGTTGGCACCTATCACAAGAACGAACAAATTTATAACAATCCTTATATAAAGTGGGCCAATAGAATCCAGATTGCAATATCTTAGCTGTTGTTCTTGTAGGACTAAAATGTCCTCCAACCTCTCCAGTATGGCAATGATAAAGGATGGCATGTACTTCGAACTCAGGAATACACCTCCGGATCACATTATCAGCACATATTTTATATAGAAAATGATCATCCCAAAAGTAATGTTTGACATCAGAAAGAAATTTTTTCTTTTGTTGTAAATTTAACTCATGAGGAAGAATGTTACTGGCTAGATAGTTTGCAAAATATGCATACCAGGGAGTGCTAGATGTCATTAGTGCAAAGATATGCTCATTAGGAAAGGATTCATTAATAGGAATCGAACCACTTCATGGACTTGAGTCATCCTAGAAAGATGATTAGCTACTACATTTTCTGAATCCTTTTTATCTCGAATTTTCAAATCAAACTCTTGTAGTAACAGAATCCATCTAATAAGCCGAGGTTTAGCATCATGTTTTGCAAACAGATACTTTAATGCAACATGATCAATGTAAATTATAACATGTGAACCTATTAGGTAAGATCTAAATTTGTCACATGCAAAAACTACAGCCAACAACTCCTTTTCTGTGGTAACCTAATTTTATTGGGCAGCATTTAAGACACGACTAACATAATAAATAACTTGAAATACCTTATCTTGTCTTTGGCTAAAATTGCTCCAACTGCTACATCACTAGCGTCACACATGATCTCAAATGGCAAGCTCCAATTTGGAGCGGTCACAATAGGCGCTGAGATGAGCTTCTCCTTCAGCATTTGGAACGCCTACAAACAATTCTCATCAAAGTTGAAGGAAACATCCTTAATTAATAAGTCACACAAAGGTTTAGCGATGAGAGAAAAGTCTTTTATGAAACATCTGTAAAACCCTGCATGCCCCAAAAAAACTCTGAACATCCTTGACTGTCACTAGAGGAGTTAATCTCTCAATCACTTCGATTTTTGCACAATCTACCTCAATTCCTCTAGCAAAAATCTTGTGCCCAAGTACTATCCCTTCTCTTACCATAAAATGGCATTTCTCCCAAGTAAGAACCAAGTTGGTTTCTTCACAACGCTTCAAAATCAATGTTAAATTATCTAGACAATGATCAAAGGAGTTACCAAATACAGAGAAATCTTCCATAAACACTTCAATGCATTTTTCAATGTAATAAGAAAATATTGCCATCATGCATCCTTTAAAACGTGGCGGAGCATTACATAATCCAAAGGGCAATCTTCTATATGCAAAAATACCGTATGGACATGTAAACGTAGTCTTTTCTTGATCCTCAGGAGCAATAACAATTTGATTGTACCCTGAGTACCCATTAAAAAATAATAAAATTCTTGTCCTACAAACCTCTCTACATCTGGTCAATAAATAGGAGAGGGAAATGATCCTTTCTTGTAGAATAATTCAATTGTCTATAGTCAATACAAACTCTCCACCCTGTAATAGTCCTAGTAGGGATTAATTCATTATTTTCATTTTGGACGACAGTGAACCCCCCTTTCTTAGGAACTACCTGAATAGGACTTACCCATGTAGAATCATAGATAGGATAGATAACACCTGCTACAAGAAGTTTCAAGATCTCAACCTTAACCTCCTTCATATTAGGATTTAAACGTCTTTGAGGTTGAACTTTGGGTTTAAAATTTTCTTGCATGTTAATCCGGTGCATACAAACTGCAGCACTAATGCCCCAAATATTAGCTATAGTCCACCCTAAGGCTTTTTTGTGAGCCCGTAACACTCTCATCAGCTTTTTCTCTTGCATACCTGTCAAATATGCATCAATCATTACAGGCAAATCAAATGTTCCTTCCAAGAATGCATATTTTAGATAAGAGGGAAGAGGTTTGTGTTCAAAGTTAGGTGACTGCTCTATGGATGGCACGGGTCTCTCCATACTCTTTCCTAATTCTTCATATTGCCACATTTTATATAAAGGATAAAGGAGGGATTGCATCAAGATACAGGACATATTTCTTCATTTCCTCAATTGCATCTGATCCCTTATTTCCGTCCTACAAGTACAATTCTAGAAAGTCAGTAGATATGTTCTCTTTTACCATCTCTGAATCAATATATAGGAGAAATAGAATCAATGAAATAACAATAATCACTTTCTGTAGGATACTTTATTGCCTAGTAGACATCAAAAGTGACTTCTTCCTCATGAACTCTAAGATCACCTTACCTTGTTGCACATCTATCAAGGTTCGCCATGTAGCTAGGAAAGGTCTTCCTAAAATGAGAGGCATCTCCCTATCCTCTTCTATATCCAAAACAACAAAATCAGCGAAAAATATAAATTTATCCACTTTTACCAAAACATCTTCAATTACACCCCCGAGATAAATTATTGTCCTATCCGCTAGTTGTAAAGACATATTAGTGGGTTTTATCTCCCTAAGT
Source organism: Voacanga thouarsii (assembly GCA_026120185.1). Taxonomy (NCBI): domain Eukaryota; kingdom Viridiplantae; phylum Streptophyta; class Magnoliopsida; order Gentianales; family Apocynaceae; genus Voacanga; species Voacanga thouarsii. The sequence continues at coordinate 435,805 of JANUWF010001704.1, forward strand.
CCTAACTTCTTGAAGATAGACAAATGTATTAGGTTTATGCTTGAATCCAGATCACACAATGCCTTCTTAAATTGCATTTGCCCAATATCACACGAAATAATAAAACTCCCTGGATCTTTCATCTTTTGGGGCAACTTCCTCTGTAGAACAACAAAACATTTTTCAGTTAGCATCACCATTTCGCAATCTTCAAGCTTGCGCTTGTAAGTGAGAATGTCCTTCAAAAACTTGGTGTAATTTGGCATCTGCTCCAATACTTCTGCAAAAGGAATGTTAATATACAATTTGTTAAAAACTTCAAGAAACTTAGAAAATTATTTGTCCATATTTTACTTCTTGAGTCTCTGCGAAAATAGAATTGGGGTAACATAAGGTTTAGGAAGTGCAATAGGTTTAGAGTCTCCCTCTTTAGAATCATCCTCCTCAGATATGTTCGTTGTTTCCCCTTTCTGCCATCCTTTGATTCTTTTTTTCTATTCTCGATCTCTTGGAGTTGCTAACCATTGCGAAAGGTTACAACATGGAATTGCTCTTTAGGAATTTTTTTTTGTATCACTGGGTAACTTCCCTTGAGCTATTTCCATCATCGCACCTGCAAATTGCCCTATTTGGACTTCCAAATTGTGGATGGAAGCTTAATAGGTTTGAGCTACTTGATCTATCTTTACCTCCAACTTGGATAAGTATTGCATTATGGCCTCCTCAAACTGTAGCTTTCTTTCTTGAGTAGGTTGTGGTTGCTATGGAGGGTGTGCTTGCGTCTGCTGGAATGGTGCTCGATTCTATTGAAATCTCGGAGGTGCTCCTTACCTTTGCGTATTCTAATCTCTCCAAGTGAAGTTTGGGTGGTTCTTCCATCCTGGATTATATGTGTGTGAAAATGGGTTATTTCGCTAGGAGGGTCCTCGTCACTGAGCTCCCATATAATTGGCTTCCTCTAGCATAGAAGGGTGGCTACCTGCATTCATACAGAAATTAATAGTGTGCCCGTGCATTCCACAAAGTGCATATACCTCTCTATTGCTACTTCTTTCTCGAGTCATCAAAAGGCTAACTTGGTTAGTTAGCTCTACTAGCTTTGAAGCAATGTCAGGTTGAGTATTGATTTCATGAATTGCCGCTCTTCTACCTCTCACTGCCTTTTGTTGAGAATTTCTCGCTAAATTCTCATAAATACTTTGTAGCTCTTGAGCATTCTCATCTCCTAGATATTCACCTACAGCAGTATCTACTAAAGTCTGACATATAGGAGTTAGTCCTTCATAAAAAAACTGAGTAATCAACAAAAGAGAGAACCCATAGTGAGGACACTGGGTCAATAACAATTTAAACATGTCCCATGCTTCATGAAATACCTCTCCTTCCCTTTCTGTGAAGGAACTAATCCTACACCTATAATCCATGATTTTCTGAGACGGATAATATTTGAACATAAATATCTCATATACCTCATCCTACGTGCTCATGGATCCTTCTGGTAAATCGAGCAACCATTGTCTGGCATCCCCCTTTAAACAATATGGGAAACACTTGAGCTTAAGTTCCTCTTCGGACAAATTGTTCAATGGGAATATTTGTACCGTACTATAGAACTCTCACAGAAACCCTAAAGCATCCTCTGCGCCCAATCCATTAAACGTTGGAAGTAGATGAAGATGGAAAATTTTCAATTCATAATTTCTTTGCTGCATTTCCTAGCCTAATACATGATGGATTGGTAGTAATAGTGGACATCTGTAAATCCCTTAGTCAAGGATAGGCTTGGTTATTGACTCCTAAGGGAGCGTAACTGATTATTTGGCCCATCATCATGTGCTTGATTTCCTCCATTATTTGCCATTACTTCAACCCTCTGGTTAGCTTGATTTTGCCTACAAGTACGCTCAATTTCAGGATCAAAGGGTATTAAATCTGTAGTACGGTTTCTAGACATGCACCACTTAACAATTTATCCACAATATACACACTTGAGAGAATAAAAGAAAAAACAAAAATCAAATCAGAATTATAATCAAAAGAAGAAATTTTCAATTTACTAATCCCCAACAACAGCGCCAAAAATTTGATAACCAATTTGGAACATTAGCAAGTGTACTAGATGTCATTTATAGTAATAAGGTCATCCCATAGAAATTAGAAATTAAAACTCCTTCTAATAAAATTAATTCTAACTTGAGCTAAAAGAAAACAAAGATTCCACTGATTATTGTTTATATGAATTAAATTGAAATAACTAAAATATCACTTTCTTTGGGTAAAGATTGTAATGAGATGATCTAAAACATATGAATTCACTAAATTAACTATTATATTATCAAAGCAACCTATTATTCTAGAGTGTACTTTGTCAATCAATCAATGTTCAGAGTTAACCAATATCCTTTTTCAATGTATATTAATTTTATTCCTTCAAATAACCCGACTATATTTCTATGTTGAATCAATTCAAAGGAATGCATTAAAGAACATGACATTACAATGATCACACAAACCATGCAAATATATTTCTATTTCACACGTAATTTGTGGTCTGATTACCTGTCCTAATTAACTAAGTTATCTTTCAAATTTTCCTAGTTAATGATAAATCAATCTAAATGGTTACCGAGCATTCAAATATTTTAAGCACAATAATCAGGCAAAGACTTGGCAATACCTTCAAATAACAGAATTACAAGATAATATAATAATCAATACTAGCTACATCCTGGCCTTAGAATAATAAATTAATGCATAATTGAAGAAAAATTCAAGAACAAATTAAAAGAGAATATATGAAAAAATATCACAGTATCCTAATAAAATCTCCAACTTTGCTCCACAAGTCGCCTCCAATATGCGTCTAAGACTAAAAAACCCTCTCAAAATTACAACCAAAATATCCAAGGAAAATAATGCCTAACTCTAATGTAAAAGAAAAGAGCAAAAGCGTCTTCTCTGGCTACTCCCCCCCACCTAAAAATCCTTTTTCTTTCGTCTTTATACATTCCGCCTCATTGAACCAGACTGAAACCCTTACTGGAATCCGTTGGAGAGTTCAATCCGGCCTCTAATTGCTGAATTCGGCTCATGATTGCACTCTCCTAGTATGATCTTTTGTAATTTACTTCTTCAACCCTGCAACTAGTACGTTTTTTCACTCAAGTTCCTGGAAAAGCCAAATAACCACAAATGAGAGTAAATTGTACAAATAAAACTCATATTACATTAAATTATAACATGATTTATCTAAAAATCACCCAATATATTCAATACAATATCACTACATTAGATATACGTTCGAACTTCATATGAGTTCATTTTACCTTTTTTTTTTTTTACTAATCGCTCATACAACTAATCACTGACAGAATCCCTAATTTGGTTCATGATCATTGGTTTTTAATAACAGCGCTGTTAAACAATAGCTGCAAGATATTTAAATTTACTCAAGTACTTTCTATAGTCTATATCAAAAAGGTGAAAGATAATTTTTAGTTAACTACTCAAGCCCACTAGAATGAAAATGCATTTCAATTTGCCTCTCTCTCCACACCTCAACACCCCCCCCCCCCAACACCACCTCCACAACCCCAGAGAAGTCTCCTGATGACAATCATTTGATTCATTGTTTAACACATTGTTTAACATGAAAAATACCTCTGACAATGGCTGGTTTGATTAATTACGTGCCTCAAGCAAAAGGGGTGGATTAGGTGATGAACTGTGTGCATCCCTTTTATTTTAAGAGTGAAATAAAGATGCTATCTATAAACATTCAAGGTTTGTGATGAAATATAGGAGCACATATGTTAGAGAATAATTTAAAAAAAAAACGTTTTTCTGGATTAGAAGGTAATGTTTATAATTTTTTTTTTTTAAAGCATAGTGCAACGGTTAAAATTTTGGTATACAGTGGCTCCGCGCGACCCTGATCCAGAAAAATGGTCTGGATATCTTGACTTTGACAAGAATGAATATCTTGACTTTAATCAAATGTTTCTTCTTTTCTGCAGAACTTTGAAATATGGCTTACTTATGAGAAATAACTCTACCGTCCTAAACAGTTTCTCAAACACGAAAGCTACTAAATCTTCTTCTTCTAGAACTGTAATTACTCATATAATTGTCAAAATGAAACTAATTTCATCACTAAGATTTGTTTATATAGAGAGAGAGAGAGAGAGTCAATCTCTTGTTAGAAAAGGAACAAAGTCCACCTACTCACTAAGGAAATCCTGGCATAGGGTTCCTTTCAAACTTCTACCTTTTATAAGAGAGTGTTATATATATATATATATATATACATGGTCTTCATCTCTTCAACTCATCCCAAAGATATATATTGAAATGTTTAGTACCATTTTTCCTAGTCATATTTTTGTATAGTTTATTGAATTTTTTTGACTGAGCCTGCCTAACCAAAGAAATAACTTTGTCAAGGAACTTATTTTTCTTCATGTGACATCTCCCTGGATGTTAAAGCGAACTTTGCTTACTCTTTCCTTGTCCCTTAAGGGAAATTTAACACTAGTCACTCTTTGAAACATCAAGCAATTTAACTATTTATTCAACATTTCTTGATTAGCTACTTCTAGACACTAACAAATAAAGATGCACATTTTCTTGTAAATAAGGATGGTTATGGTCAATGAGTAATCCTTTTAACAAATAATGAATTTTTTACGTATATAAACTAATTAATTTTTTAAGTTATTTATAACAAGACATCGTTTATAACCAAAATTCAATCGTCCCAAAATATTTGGTCGTATAAGACCATTTTTCTTGTAGCAGTATATGTCTAGATCCATGGAACAAAATAAGAACTTTTCTCAAAATGTTTTTCAATCAATTACTCAAAGTAAGAACTCTAACCAAATTGGAACTGCGACTGTCACCGCTCGATACACCTCGCTACCTACCCGTTGATTTTTAAGATGCCAATTTCAACACTATTTTCCCCCCCTTTTTTTCCATCTTTGATTTGCAGGCCAAACTCGTTGTCTCAATGAATTGCTGGATCCTTAGGCACGTAATAACTTAATTCGAAATATCTCATATTGTCTTCTTCATTCGGTTTTGTCTGCAATGCCTTACACGGGTTTTTTCTTAAATGAGATAAAATTGGTATTTTTTATTATAAATTATGGAATCATATATTTAATTATTGAACTATTTATTTTACACATAAATTTGCTATGTTTTCCTTTCATTATAGTAAGACAGTGGACATATATGAATTCTTAAACTTGGCGTTTCCTAACTACTTGGGTCCCCCTTATCATTGTGAATCTTTTTACGTCACCATTTTGACATTAATGTTTTAGTCAACTCTGTCTCTCTCCCTCTCTCATTGTCGCATATCAAAACTTCATTTCACTTGCCCAAATTATATATTAATTTTCCACAGTTAACATATATAGGTATAATTAATACGGAAAATTGTATCTCACCCATACTAGTATGTGAAAATTGGAGCTGGTAAAGGGTCGACTTACTCAGTCAACGACTTAATCAATCACCCCAAATCATATGTACACAATCTCGTTCTAACAACATAAATAATCCAATCTTAGTCTGATACTAGCTCTACTGAGAGATGTTAAAATTTTAGAATTGAGGATAAAATATAAAAATAAAACGGAAATTAATATTAAAAAATTTGCAAAATTTTTAAAAGCGATGAAAATGTATTTTTTTTAAAAAAAAATTAAGTTTTTGAGTGATAAAAGAGGAATTTTGAAAATTTTAAGGGTAAAAACCATTCCTCAATTTCGTGTCAACAGAGTAAATGATAGTTCAAACACAATTCTTTCTTGTCGAGAATCGGAAACATATACATATAAATATATATTTATGTGTACATCAACAACATATATAATGATCAATACTCATATGTAATGAAAATGATATAAGAATGAGAAAAAGGCTACAATTAATTATGAGCTTATGTAATTGCAGAGAAAATGGGACAGGAAATGAGAACTTGGACCTATCGGAATTGAGGTGGCTGTTTCTAGCTAGTTGTTTTTCGTTGTTACTATAATTTTCTAAGTAACAACGTTGATTGAAATCAATGTCCAGTAGCCACCAATTAGAACAAAGACAACATACCATGACAAACCAAACAGTTAAAAACCCTAGAAAGAAGCCTTTATTTTCTCAGGTTGATTTGATTGTGTGCATGAAGTTGCATCTCTACGTGTGTGTTTGTTGAGCAGTTCATTTCATGGTAAGTAGCAATCATTCATGGCGAGCATATACTATGTTTAAAAAACGAGTATTTAACCCAGAACTAATTAAAAACGAGCACAGAATTGAGAAGAGATTTTATCATAATTATCAAACCAAAGTACTCAAACATTTCACATCGGTCATATACTATGCATTTACTGATCATCGTTCTGTACAAAAAACTGGCCAGAGACATAGATGGAGAAGTTATGTAAGAGACATGAATGACCTGTATAGAGCTATCTTTTAGGGATGGTTTTTTATAGTGATAATGGACATTGTCTATGCTATCAAAAACAGGAAGAAAAGAAAACTGAAAATGCAACTCCAAACCTCTGATAAACTTAGATATTGCTAAGCAATAATAAAGGATCGTCAAGTAGAAGTTCGGGCCAAAGAGAAGATGGATTTCCTTCAAAGCTGGACGTACTACATGCATCGGCAGTGTTGGTGAGCGACACCTCTGGTAATGGTTGAGCAGTTGGCGGTGGAGATGGCGATAAGCTTGACGGAAGCCATGGAGAAGTAGGTGAAGTTTCTCCTTGGCTAAGAACAGTAAAGTTAGAAGCTTGTATATTCATGTCCTTGTTCAGAGATGTTTGAAAGCTGCAAGGTGACTGTAAATCAGGTAAATGAGCGAAAGGAATGGAGTCATGGATTGCTTGAAGAGTGCTGTTGTTAGCTACAAGAGAGGAAGCAGGTACAGGAGTTTGATCCAGCTGAGTTGTGGTTAAAACCGAGAAATCTTTCATGGCAGAAAGCGAGTTCAGAAGATTGTATGCTTCCATATCTGCAACACTTGCGTTGATGTTGTTTGGATAACCTGTGGCTGCCATAGAAGCTGGAGGTTGAAGAAGATACTGTAAGTACTGAAGTTTAGCCACTTGTGCAGCTTCAGATTGTAATCTCACAGCTTGCTTTTCCCATGAGTGCTGTTCCATGAGCTCTTTCAGGTTAGCCAGAGCTATCAGATGAGGCAAGCTGGAGAAAATATCAGTCCGAGGACGATGAGTCATTGGATCAAACCCCATCTGAATCAACTTCTTCTTCAGATGAGTGTTCCAGAAATTCTTGATCTCATTATCCGTTCGTCCCGGCAGGTGGGTTGCAATCGTCGACCATCTTCAAACGCAGGAAAACAAACAAAAATAAATATATATATTGCTCAAGGTTCTCACAAAAACAATACTACTTGTATACAAGCAAGCAAAAAACGTAATAGTGAAGTAAGTGACTCATAATTCAACGGGTTTAGGTTCAAAGATTCAATCTCTAGCATCCATCAAAAATTAAAAGAAAGGCAAGAAGAAGTTCGGAAGGAAAGATAGGAGAGTGGCAGAGTGAATTACTTGTTGCCGAGAACGGAGTGAAGATTGAGAATGGTTTGTTCTTCTTCTGGAGAAAATTTTCCTCTCTTGATATCAGGTCTCAGATAATTGGTCCAACGCAGTCTGCAACTCTTCCCACATCGGTTAAGACCTGACAGTAACAGAACAAATGAAATTTTGAGCAAATCCAGAGAAAATGGAGAAGGGTTTTTATTGAAAAATGTTGTTCAGTTGATTTCTTCATACCTGCAAGTTTGGGAAGGGCTCTCCAGCTGCCATGGCCATTTTTTTGGATATATTTGATGAGTTTTTCATCTTCTTCAGCAGTCCAGGGACCTTTCTTCAGGCCAGTCTCGTCGCAGCAAGGGGACCTTCCCATGATTTCTATATGGTTGTCTAAATCTTATCTATGTTTCCCTATGATTTGGCTGCCTCCCTCCAATCCTACCAAATAACACGAAGGTGGTTATATATACACTTCTTCCCTCTGTCTTGATGCTGTACGCCAATGGAACATGACTTACGTGGAACGCTGCCATTTGTTTGTGTATGCCAACGGAATTGACAAATATACCCTTGTTCTTTTTCTTTTTTTTTCTTTGTGTGTTTGGGGAAATTCCTATGCATGAAACTAAAGGGCCCAAAAGAAAAAGTTTTAGATATGCAATGTCATAAATTTTGTGATTAATATATGTGGATGGGAGATTTGAGTTCAAATTTTGGTCACTGCATGCGTATTAGGTATTCTCAAACCCTTTCTTTTTTTTTTTTCCTCTTTTAATAAACAAGAGAATCACATGAAAATATTCATTGGGCAAACTCTGTCTTGTATAATAACTTACAAACTATATGAAAAGATAAATTATACTAAATTTTATATAACAGGTTCATATTTAAACACATTCTCCAAATAGGAATTGGCGTTGAGAACGGAATGAAGCCCAGTCAAAATTGTTTGTAATAATTTGGAATACTACTTTACATACATGTTGTGCAGAAGATTTGTTTATAGTAGAAAGATATAAAGACCTCTCTTTGCATATTGACTTCTCTCTGCTTATTTCATCTAAAAATAGTATCTTTTGGCAGATAACTTGATCGCACTTTTTTCTAAATCCCTCTTTGCTGTTAATGTATGAATCAAAAAGGCCAAAACAAACTTTTAAAAACTATATACTTTTTCAATAGATAATCAAGTGGATGAAATGTAAAAATTAGAAGGCTTTTTCTTTTGAAAAATTTTATATTTTAAAAAAAAATTGGGAATGGACACGAGCTTCTATCTCCCAAATTAATCCATTTCAAGTTTGGATCATAAAAATTTCAAGGAAAGATAAGGAAAAGATATACAAACATATATGTATAGATCGACTTTTGTAAAAAGAAAGGAATAAGAACGAGGAACTAAGGTTATTAGTTAATAGGTCCATGACTCCTTGAAAAAACAAAAGAAAAAGAAGACGGTCTAATAAATTTTTCTTAGTGACTAAAACATTGTAATTTCACGATATTTGTGTTCACATAATTAATTTAAAATCTAGAGAAATACATAATTTTTTATTACCTCTTTTTTATATTAATTTAATTAATTATTCAAATACAATAAATATTCAATTCTTTCTTTTTATTTTTCTCATAACTCTTTTTTCTTCTTCTTTGACAGGAGCCCTCTTAGGCTTTGGTACATGAATATTATAACGGCATTTCAGTCAGTTTTCAGTAGACCAGATAATTTTCTTACAATGTTTGGAAGTAAGAAGATCAATAGTTGTTGACTGTTTGTTATTTATGAGGGGGGGGGGGGGGTGGGGCATACAGTCTCTTCTTTCAATATCACTTCACACAACCATATAATATATATATATATATATATATATATATATATTACATAAATAAATAAAAATGTAATTATAATTCAAAATATGTTTCATAATTCAACTAAAAAAATTAATAAGACGTGGGGTATCAATGCTCACACGTAGCCTCGCCTCATGAAACCACGAATGGCTTTCGTATTCACAATGCGATATACAAGCCTTTGCATGGGAAATAGAAAAGGGCAATTTTGAGATTTCAAGTTGGAGCATTTTTTTTCCCATTTATTAATTAAGAAGATTAATAAGAGAAAAAAAATTAACAAAAGAAGGTCACCGTCATGAACAGGTGGCGGCTGCTCGGTGGTCGGAGGAAAACACCCCATGCACGCAACACAAGCAACTGTCGTCACTGATTGCAATTTGCATGGCGATGTATAAGTACAAATAAATAAATAAATAAAATTCGAAAGATTTAGTAAGAATGGGTCTCCAATATTAAAGAATTGGCTACATTAAGAATATTCACAAAACGTACCTGTGGATGTATTTCTGTAAAGGGTATAGTAAGCTATAGGTGATCAATCATATAATATGATTGTAAATTTATAAAGTAAAATAATAGAGAATCGATTCACGTTGTGTCCTCACTTAAAGGCAAAAGATCATATCGATTGAGGTAGTTTGATGATCGAAAAGACATAATTTTATGGTTCATGATTAAAAAGTTCATCAGCTTTTTTTTAAATTTTTTTTCCCTTCTTTCTTCGCTCATACATAAGGGCTTTATGCTCGAAGGATTGAATTCATTCTTAATTGTTGTAAATATGATTAATAGGGCTAGACGTTTCAAGAAATAATAACAAGAATAATATTGTAGGAAAAGGAGTTAGAGAAATCTTGAACTCTTAGGTTCTATATTGATGTTATTAATGGAAACTAAGCTTTAAATGTATTTTCATATATATATATATATATATATATATATATATATGTATGTATGTATGTATGTATGTATGTATGTATGTATATATATATATATATATATATATATATATATATATAAAGGACTTTTTTGTGGGAAAAAATAACTTTATAGATGATTGTGTGCTTACCCTTTTGGTTTTCCCCTACAATTGTGGAATTTGAAATAATGCAAAGGAATTAATATATAAATATTTATTAAAGAATATTGTAAATGACTTTATAATAACATCACTCACTATTTGGACTAAATCAATTACACATTTTTTAATATATTTAGAAGATAGATATACATAATTTATATTTAAAATCTTTATTTAATTATCAATAAAGAGTCTATCTTGAACTAATTAATATAACTTCCTTGTCACATATTAGGAAAATTGGCGTTTGAAATTTATAATATTTTTTTTTAATAATTCTTTTTTTACCTTTATGATCTCGAATAATTTTCTTTCTGTCATTATACTTCCCAATACATTTCACTGAAAACAAGAGAATTAGATATTATAATAGCAGAAAAAATTATTAGAGACCATAACAATAAAAAAAAATCATTAATTAATGACGAGAACATAACAAATCTCAACATCCAAGAAATTAAATGTTGTAGAAGAAGTGAAAATCAAGAGCCAACCATAAAGAATATATTTAGAAATCAAGGACAAGTTTATATAGAAGCAAATATGCTTGATGGATGAATTGCTTTTTCTTATACTAAACTTTGAATATTATATACCTCCTAAACAATTAGGAAACATATATCTGATCACAGAATTACTAAACATCTTAATTAATTAATTTTTTTAATACTTAAGTTAGCCTTTATAGAATGTAAGAAAATAGTGCAAAAAGTGAACATAAAAAAATAGCAAAAGGGGGGCAATATTTCTCTACTTGAGTTGGGGGGACAGCGTATGCCCTATTGCTTTAGATTAGCTCAACTGCAATATTTGACTTTATATGTGTTACGGTTGAAGTTTTGAGATTTTGCATTGATCCACATTTTTAGTCTTTTTTTTTTTTTTACTTAAAATATGTACCATTGTATTAACGATATTATTACAATGTGAGTAAAAAATTGCCAACATTTTGCGCAGTTTCTGGATGGCGATTTGTGTCGGTTAAAAGTTTAGTTCAACAAGAAATTAAATGCAGTTATAAATTTTCAAATATGATGACTAATTTGGAGCGGAGAAGTGCAGAATACTCAAAGAAGAAGAAGAGGAATATTAATTATAAACAGATTATTACTGTCCTTGATATGAAGGGACAGCACCTCAGCGAGTGTACGAAAATGTTGGTGTATTTTTGGGGTATATGGAAAGTTTGATAAATTCAATAGGGGAAAAATTTTGGAGGAGTTAGTCGAGTTGAAGGATAAATAAAATTTTCTACTAATATAAGCTTAAACTTTCATAAAATATGAACTTGTTATACAAAATTTGTCTATCTTTTTATATAGTTTTCATACTATTATATGAGACGGGACATATCCAATGTTGTCCCTTAAATTAGTTGAGATAGTTGGTATTGAAATTTTCGATATCAAAGTTTTAAATTTTTTTTAGAATATGAGCTCTGTTTGTATTTTTGGATAACGATTGCGAGTTTTTGTATTAAAAAAAATTCAAAAAAGATATACACAATGTATACTCCTAAGTAGTGGTTGTGGATTTCTTTGGTTAAAAAAATGGAAGAAAAAAGTGATGTATAGAAAATGATACTCTCAAAAAATGCCTGCATAATCACAAAACTGAGAAAATTTGTGATGAAGAAAATTAATAAATTAGGGTTTTATCCATTAGAATGTTTTGTTAATGTAAGAACCCTTTCGTTTCAGTTCACTTAAATATGTACAAATAATAATCATTCACATCTCAAAACTACAATATATATATATATGTATATATGTGTGTGTGCATTTATTTATTATTTTAGTTTGATGATAACAATGATTTTATCTCAATCCGTTTTAAAAAGCGCAAAAGAATAAAAAGATCGATCATAATCGAACCATATTATAACTAAATTGGCTTCTGCAAGTTCTCGAAAATAGATTTAATTTGTTTTCATCAAGCCTTAATTTGGCATCTATTGCAATAAATGTTTCATCTAATAAAGAAGTCTTTGCTTAACCCCACATCGATGAGTGATTCCAAAAAAAAAAAAAAAAAAAATTGTAGTTCAGACTACCATGTAGTATGACTCTAATCTGTCATTCTTAAACTTTCGTGTTCCTACTATCATGTAGTATTTAAAGCTCTACCAGATGCAGAATTGAAGCTCTACCGACAACTTGCAAAAGGGAAGTATGTGGCTCATGCTGACAAGAATACTCGTTACTTCTTTAACATTGTCAAAAGAAACAAATAAGGAGTTTCATCGCTTCTATCCTAAAGGAGGATGGATCTATGACTGACAGTCCAATGGCCCTTACTAATGAATTTGTTGAATACTATCGGAATCTTCTGGGGACGAGAGTTGACTACCAGAGTATCAATGTGGACTATGTTCGTACTGGACAAATGGTCCCTCATGACCTAAAGGATGATTTAGTTCGGCCGGTCACTGATCAAGATATTAAAATGGCACTATGGGACATTGGAGATTGCAAGGCACCGGGACCGGATGGGTACTCTGCGTTATTTTTTAAGAAGGCTTGGGGTACAGTTGCAAGGAGTCTTTGCGACGCGATTAAGGAATTTTTCTTGTCTGGGAGAATCCTCAAGCAGATCAACTATTCTGTGATCACTCTTGTTCCTAAGTCTGCACACGCAGACAGAGTGGGGGACTTTAGACCAATTTCTTGTTGTAACGTTGTGTATAAGACTATCTCAAAAATATTGGCAAACAGGCTCAAAATTGTTCTTCCTCATATAGTGGACATCTCACAGACAACTTTCATTAAGGACAGACTCATGTTTGACAACATTCTACTTGTTCAGGAGCTTTTACGTACGTATGGAAGGACAAGAGTTTCCCCCCACTGTATGGTCAAGGTGGACCTTAGGAAGGCATATGATTTAGTAAACTGGGATTTCTTACTGGAATTACTTACTGAATTGGGTTTCCCATAGCTATTCGTGGAATGGATTCAATAGTGTGTCACCACTACCTCTTTCTCAGTTGCTATTAATGGGACAGTGCAGGGGTTCTTTAAGGGCAAAAATCAACAGGGTGATCCTATCTCTCCACTCTTGTTTGTCATATGCTTGGAATATTTCTCTCGAATGGTCAAAGTGCGTACACTTGGTACTTTGTTCCACTATCATCCCAAGTATGAGGGATTAAGGATTACCCACCTTTCCTTTGTTGATGATCTTATGCTGTTTGCTAGAGGGGATTGTCCCTCCGTTCGCATTCTCTTGGATTGCCTGGATGACTTCAATAGGAGCTCGGGCCTTCAAATTAATAAGGAAAAGTCTAAGATCTTTATGGCTGGTATTTGTAGCACTGATCAAGAAGGTCTTCTGGCTGATACTGGTATACCTATTGGGGAATTCCCTTTTCGGTACTTGAGAATACCGATCATGCATGGTAAAGTTCGGCTATCTCTCTATAGACCTCTGCTGGATAGAATTGGCTCCTACATTGGCCGTTGGCATGCTCGTTCTCTGTCTTATGCTGGCCGCCTACTTCTGATCCAAACGGTCCTTTAGAGAGTTGAATGTTTTTGGTTGTCCACTCTCCCCACTCCGGCTGCAGTGATTTCGCAACTGGATAGGATGGCTCGAGATTTCCTATGGGACTCAAAAAAGGCATTGGTTTCCTGGAAGGATATCTGCTTACCCAAGCATGCGAGTGGACTTGGTCTACATCATCTACAAACTTGGAATGCGGCACTTTTAACAAGAATCATCTGGGACATATACAATCTGAGAAACAATCCTTGTGGGTCCAATGGTTAGACCACTACTCCATAAAGGGCAGATCTATTTGGGACATTGAACACCACAGGAAGCATTCTCCTCTATTTCGTAAACTCCTAGCAATTCGGGACTTGATACTTGACCGGAAAAATGGCTTGCTCTCTGCTTCTGCTCTTCTCCATACATGGGCAACATCTACCACATCCTTCACCTCCTTGGCTTATGACTACCTCCAGGTGCCTTCTTCAAGGGTTTTCTGGGCAAAAACTGTTTGGAAGCAGGGGCTTATACCCAAACACTCATTCATGGTCTGGTTGTGTGCTAGGGGACGTTTGAAGACAAAAGATGCACTTGTGTTCCGCTTGGATAATTTATCTTGCCCTCTTTGTAATGCCCATATGGAGACAACTAATCATTTATTTTTGAAGTGCGCTGTTTCAGCATCTATCTGGAGGGAAACTCGTCTGTGGCTGGGCTTGCCACAAGCTTTGGATACGGCTGCCTCTTGTCTTAGGTGGTACAAACATTCCAACCGTAGCTCCTCCTGGATGGCTAAAGCAAAGGCTAATGCTATGGCTACCACGTTTTATTACATTTGGACTGCTCGTAATAAAGCATTATTTGAGGGGACCATCTGCCAACCGTTGGATATTTTGAAAAAGATCAAAACACATGTGTGCACTGTTGTTTTTACATTGTACCCTAATGTTCTGAGTAGTTTCGAGGATGATTTTCATCTCTGCTAGTCAATAGTCGTCTTGACTATAAACTAATTAACATTCATGTAAATATTTTTTTTATCAATATTAATCCTTTTATATTGCGATAAAAAAAATAAAGTCAATTTTCGAGCTTCTTAGCCTCATCACTAAGACACACTACATGCCCCCCACCCCCACCTCCCTAGGCCCCAACCCCGCTCCCTCTTTCTATGTATAGAAGGGTTTTCTTGCTTCTCTGTAAAAATTGGACTGTACCTGGCCAAGAAAGGGACACGTGAGAGCTATGTAACAGCACAGCAGCTACAAGTAATGAGGGGTTGATCCAACCCTATTTCAATCTCCAATATTAGCTAAGCACCAAGAAAATAATCTATTCTCTTCTCTCAAACTATATAAAAAGCCCACAATGTGCAGCTAGTCTAATACCCATTTCTTGAAACCAAAACAGAAATTTCGATAATATTATCAAAACCCTTTTTGATCCGTACCTTCTCTCTTCTCTGATATCATCGACATACCTTGCTTCGCCTCAGAATTTTCACACAGATAGAGCTATGCAGCGATGTGACCCATTTTGACTATTATGGAAGCTGGTTAGAGAAGAAGTTGGTGCAGCAAACTCATTGATTTTCTTCAACTTCGAAACCCACAGACATATCCTTCTTTCTTTCACCCTAAGAAGCCGTCAATGGCTCTTGGTCATTCCTTTGTTGTTTATCTTTGTCCTCACGGGGTACAGGAGTTGGGGATTGCAATCTAAGAGAAAGAAAAGATATTTTGAGAGGATTGCAATCTTATGCATGAAATGGCCTTTCTTTTTTTTTCTTTTTTTTTTTTCCAACAACCCACCCAAAGGTGGGAATTTTTATAAAAAATTAAATAAAAATTACAAAGCAGACACTTAATTTGTATATGGGCAGTAAATATAATAAAATTTCGGCCTATAACTTTGGATTGCGTATTATCATTCCATATTTGGGTAATATAATTCTTTTATTTGAAATGACCTATTTCAAATAACGTATTTTAATGAGTGTTTTAATAGATATGTTAAATTTTTAATGATTAATTTTACGTTACACTCCTGGGTATTGTAACAATATACCACTATCTATCACAACCTTTCATTTCTGACACAATATTTTGACTTAGAATTTTATATATATTCCAGTTCATATATAATTCTCATCTTTTTGGTAGCATATTTTAATTTATTATAATTAATTAGGGACGGAATCTTAAGATAGAGTCATAGTAAAGAGAAAGATAAAGAACAATATCACAAATTTAAAAAAAAAAATTGAGTATGTAAAAAGTAATATTTATAAAAAGATTTCAAAAGTTTTGACCACACCCACACCCTCCCCTCCTAAATCCATCATTGCCACTAATTATTATCTCTTATAGAATAATACAAGAGTCATCATGCCATGTCGATAATACACAGGAGTAGCTATAAAATTGTCATCTAAATCTGGTCACAGATATTGAATATTGATGTATTTGTATAACATCGAGCAATTCAGCTGATTAGAATTAATGTTGGTTTAATATCATGCGTTGATTTTCTAGAAAATTTAGGTGTGAGTGAATAATAATTATTTTGAGATGAATTTATTTGTATATAATAAAAAATTATTAAATATGTAAAGATAAGATATGGCTCAAATAAGATCGAAGAGGGAAAAATATAATATGTTGTGAGTGTACGATAATTTTTAAAAAAATAAAATTTATTTAAATTATAATTATTTCAAATTAAAGTAAAATTTTGAATTAGGATGAATTGGGAAAAATTCCAATCCCCACCTACACCTAGGCAAGGCTCTTCTCTGGTTTATAATGGCATTAGAGATCTTTCAATATTTATATATAAATATACAACCTTAACAATAATTGTGTTTGACGTTTAAAATTAAAACAACACTTGAAACAGAAGCGGTAGTTATAAGTTAAAATTTTCATGGTGGGAAAAAATTGTAAATTATAGATAAATTATAACCATACAAATTATTATTAACAAATATATCTTAACATAATTAAAACATTGGAAGATCTCCAGGTTTATAACTGGAGAGTAGCCATTCCCTTCAACCAATTTAGAAGGTAAAAGTGTCACCCCACAAGCGTGCAAACTGAAATTAGCCACAACTAAGGTACCTTTGAAGCAATTAATACTGTAGAATTAAAATAGTTATTGAATTGTGAAACGATCACATTATTTCATCAAGAAATCAATCCATTTTTTGTTTTAAAGTATAATTTTTTAGAAAATACTAAAAATTTTATATTATGCAATTTTTATCGTTAACGAAATATAAAACACTCATTTCCTATCTTATAGTAATCTCTTGAACTCTAAAACATTATCTGTTTTAATGCAATTGTCTGTAACTTACAAATTACCATATCAGTGCTTGTATTTATATAGATACCTGTATCCTTCAAAGGCCACAATAGAGTTGGTATTTTATTCCTTGTATTAAATTATGAAAGTCCGGATCCAGCTCTAAAAACAAAAGCTATAATCTTACTTCACTATAGGAGCATCTTTCAAACCTAAACTCAACGTTTAAGTATCACATCAATGCCCGAAAACAGTCAAAGGAAAGATGACCAGAGATTTTTTCCAGCTATTGTCCTTTCTCCATCTTCTCTCCCCTCCAACCGTCCCCCCCTTCCAAATTGCCCCAAACCCTATCCCCTGCTTACCTCATATGCTTGTCGGCACAAGTTTCACCCTCTTAAAAAAACCCCCCAAAAAATGGAACTTTCTTAGCTTGTTAACACCACATTCACGAGAGTTTGTTAAAGATTTTCACTAAAAATAGATTTATATCCTAGAGGAAGAAAGAGATGGATTGCTTCTGCAACTAGGGTTCCTTGTCGGATGGACCACTAATATATATAGGTTTAGTTTAAAAGAAGAAGTGATGTCACCACGACAGCGTTTCTTGTTAAGATATAACCATTGTTTTATTGTCCGCTAAACAACTGTTTTGCTTGCTTGCTTGATTGGTTTTTCTACCCAATACGTGTAAACTCAGACTTTGTATGCACCACAGAGCTGCTTCGACATCTTCAGGGTTTTGAATGCCATGCAAAAAAAGTGGACGTATGTCTCTACCCTCTACATGACTACATATAAAATATATATATTAGCCTATACATATATATATATAATACGTATAGCATACGGTACTAACTTTGGAAACAACATACGTCACTACTTTCAAGAAATTGTCTGTATTCCATGGCTTCTCAGTAGTTGAATATGTTGAATGCTTTCGATGGGAATGATGTCACTTGATGCTGGTTGGAGATCATATATCTCCGTTCTCATACTACATTGGGGGATTTACTTAGCTCCCCCACCCACCCACCCCCCAAAAAAAAAGTATATACATATATATATATATATAGACTACATTGGGGGAGGTTAAGATTATTTGAAAATATGTATATTTAATTAAAAATTAGATAATTAATAGCGCGAGTATGTTAATATTAATTAACGTTTTAATGTCAAATTGTTGTCCCAGTATTCATGAGATTATTGCGGCTTAAAGGGCCTATATCCTTCTTGCCGGCTCTTGCAAAGTCTATCGAATCGAGTATATGAAGTCTTAAATAATATATATATTTAACTTGAAATTAATTGACAATAAGCAGATATGCTCGAAATATTTATATATGTATTTATTAATTTATGGAACCTTTAGGTTGGGACAGTTGGCTTTCTACCTTAAATACTCCCCCAATCACAAATGCATTTTTTTAAATTCTTGTTCTTCCACTCACTCTACACACCATGCTTTTCCAGCTCTTATACATTTATGATACATCCCAGTTATTTTTTAAGAAATAAAATATGAAAATTTAAAGAATATTTTTTAAAATTTTTAATTTTTATATGAGAAATTTAAAAAAAATTCTAAAACGCGCTAATTCCATATCTGGATGCAAATGATTCCAACTGCCCTATAGATAGGGAACAAAAGTGTCTGATAATCTCAGTAGGACTCACGAGCCTGAATTTGTATGAGTATATCACTCTTTTGTCTTTTTGTTTTTCACTCCAGTATGATTGATTTTCTAACCCAAACCCACCCCCCAAACAAAAAAAAAAGCTATATTTAATAATTCATTGGTTTTTTCTAAAGAAACTTATCCAGCAATCAGAATAGGTGAAACTAGATACTTTAAATCATGATATGTAACATGACTATATAAACAGAATCTCAAATTGCTGCCTTCGGGAAACAAAATCAAACAGGCAAATATTTAACTTTTGATTCAAGAATGCTATTGCTTAATTCCCGGAGAATATTAGAGGAAAAGGTAAGGAGATAAATAAAGCAAAATTAGAAGGTTGTCGATAATATTAGTAATGGTCCATCATCTTGATCACATATTATATACTGTAGTTTTCCACTGATTATAACCTAGAAACTTCCTTCAATCCCACCTTGTAATGGTAGACAGAACAAAAACACTTCATCTTCCCCAAATATTTGATTAGGGTTTTGTCAAAAGAAGCTGATGATAACAATTTCTAGTAAAGTTTCCTTCACACATAAATATATGTGACAATGACACTTACCCTCTAACACACTTAAAATGAATAATTGTAACCTGCAAAACCCTAAACAGATAGAAGAAAAGGGGAAATAGGGCCTCACCTTAGAATACTCACTGTTACGTCCTCTACACGTGAAATGTATTTGTTAAGAGATACAACCTCTACCAACTTCAACATTTTTAACCATTACAAACATATCAAGTTAAACTAATACAAAGCTATAAAATAACTTGTGGGGTCATGGAAATCTATGCTAATTTCATCGTATCTTTACTGTTTCAACAATAATTACGTATATAAATGACTCATTTTCTTCTAACCAGAGTCGATCAATGCCAACCAGCCATTGCTCCAAGGAAAGAATCAAGAAAATGTTCAGAGGCAAGTGATAGGAAAAGATATATAGTAAAAAAAATATATTATAAATTTTGGAAAAAAATTTAAAGACATAAGGTAAAATTTATAAAATTTTATAAAGATGACTATTTCAATGATAGTTACATATAAAAATGACTCATTTTCTCTTACTGGGGTCGATGAATGGCCAGCATTTCTCACGATAAATACTTAAATAAACTCATTTTTTGTAAATCATATTTATTAAAAATGTGTACTTTTTAAAATATAGTATAATATAAAATGTATGATATAAAATTTTTTTAATGCAATAATATACAAAAATTAAGACTCTATTATTTCCTTCCTTCAATTAAGCGCCTTCACTGTTTGTGCATAGAGACACAGTTAAATTTTAGATCATTAATTTAACCGTTGCTTACAATGTGTATGCTATTGCAGTAAGTGGAAATTGAGGAAACTATTTGTCAATTGACATCTTGAAAAAGACAACTCCTCTTTGTTAATTCTTCTAGTCTATTTTTCTCAACGGTTATGTCCATCATTTGGGGAAAAGCGACCTTTTATGGACTTGGAAAAAGTATAATAAATTAAATTAATTATACTATCAAAAAATATGATGAATTTGTCTGCTTAAAGATTTTTTTTTTTTTTAAACTAATAATTGAACATTTGTACTCTACGAAATCAGTATTTTAGCTGCCAACTACTACGTCGTCTTGGCTTCACTTCCATTTGCAGTGACATCATATACTAACAGCTATGAAAGACTGAAAGATGGTACGGTGAGTTTGACAGTCGATAACCATTATTGCTTTATTAGTCCTTTTCTATTATGTATATGGCTGCTTCTAGGGTTTGTTTCAAAACTTAGAAGAGTTCAAAGCATAACAGTTATTACCAGAGAGATGAACTTCTGCAAGACTAATCGCAACAGGGAAGTGAATATATATATATATATATATATATATATATATATATATAAGTGTAGATTTAAATACTCACTCGTTATTATGGTAATAAAGATTGATCGCAATTGGCAAGTAAATATATTCAAGAATGTAATACAAGTATATTGGATTTAAGCATTAACAGAAAATTATGGTAGCAAAGAAATTTTCATCAGAAAATGCAAGAATGTGATATAAGTATATTCATCAGTAAATTGTGATGTAAGTATATTCATTAGGAAGAAGTATTCATCAGGAAGTGATCAATATATTCAAGAATGTGAATTTATTAGTAGCAACGCTAAGTTATCATCCTGAATGAGCTAAAATAAGTATTTTAAATTGATAATAGATACATATAATTATATCTCTATATTACTCATACTTTCTATCATTATTCCATGTGAGATCACATACAACCTTCTACGGTCCAAGCATTCTCACTAGGCTCAATCTAGCAAACAAAACTCAAGACTCACTGAGCAAGTATTACTCTAGATGTGGCCCTCTGTTGTGTAGCATTTAGCTCTCATACCTCTAATTAGTTACCTGTCCTGATACTAGCTGTCACACCCTGTGCCATCAAATTCGAGAATGCAACATATATAGCTCTAAGAGTATTCACGGACAATTACTTAATTATTATCTTTTTTAAATTAAAATGAATATCTCAAATTGACATCTGTATCTACATAGCATTTTCACTTTCTATCATTATCTCATAATGCAATTGAGGTATTACAATTAGCCTCTAAGTTTGACAAGGATGAACTCTCTCTAATACTCAATACAGAACCTTTTAAATCTCTATCTACTATTATTACCTCTATCACACCATAATATATATAGTATATATTGTATAAAATGTTATCGTTAAGTATATATTTATTAGACGGCGGAAAATTTACTAGTTCTGATCCATTGAACCAACTGGAGCTTTTATGTAAAATGTTATGCATGAGCCTAGTTGTTTTTTTTTTTTTTTCATTAATTATTACTCAACATAATAAGTTACCTTAATATAATCACCCTGTTTAGAGTATAACATATTGCATTCATTTAACAATATATACAATAAATTGTAAAGAAAGTAACAATTCCTATTTAAGAATAGGTCTTGCAGAGGACGTATGTCCTTTTTTCCTTTTTTTTTTTTTTAATCCTTTGACCAAGGACTATATGTATTTTTTGTTTTAGGAATTGGACTATATGTTTTTGGTATTAAAAGAAAGGCTCCTGTTACATTAATCATACCATCAAAAAATATTTCAATTTGCAATAGACTTGTTTTCTTGGTTGGGATGTCAATCAATATACATTTGATTTTAAATTCTAAATTGGGTCCCCGAAAAAATTTCATATTTTCTTTTATATATATATATAGTAAGGGAGGGGAATCAATGATTTGAACCATCCTAAACGAGCGGTCACATACTCTATCAGTAGTAGACGCATATCTAGAGGGGACGAGAGGTGGCGGCTACCTCTCAAAATATTTACACTAATCTTTTTTTTCTAAAGAAAAATTAAAAATTTTATAATTTTTACATTTTGTTCTGTAAAAAAAAAAAATTGTAAATATTATATTATAATACATACCTTCTTTGCTCTACCCAACGAAGATATTTAGCCCTAGCTCGACCATTATACAATCTCCTTGTTATATATTGAAAACTACTATGTTGGAATATGAAGGGAAATCACTAAATTCATCAACTCAAAAGACCAACCCCTCTTGCAGTAGAAATAGTGTTCTCACAAGCCCTTTACTTAATGCTTAAATACCTACAGTAAATAGAGGCCCAGAATCATGGTTTCATTAGATGCCAAGAAATGATTGTCCTAATCTCACAATATCATATTGCACAAAGGCAAGTTTGAGTCCAAAATTTGTCCATTAAACAGCTCCAACTTATCCGCCTCAAGATTTTTCCTCTCCTAATTCCTATCCAATGCCAGATCTATTAAACTATTTAGCACTTCCAACTTATAAAACTCAAGATTCTCCTTCTTTCACCCAATCCCAACGTAAGGACTTTGAAACTACATTAATTAATCCAAAAAGTTTGTCCTAAAAATAAAATATATTTAAAAACACACACACACACTCTCTAATGAAAGGAGGCAGTTTTATTGGTTAAAGGACTAAAAGGAGCCTGGAAGTGACTATGGCAATCTGACAATGATTGGGCTTGAAAATGTTGTTTTCAACTCTGTAATTTTGGTATAACTATCCGAATGGGTTATTGTCCAAAATGGGCCAAATAGAGTTGGATCGGCCTATGGGTATTCTGACTGACATGGTGGGAGCCCACTATTGAACAATTTTTTACGCATTTAGGCCGACTGGTTGTTTGTCTGAATTTGCGTCTACCAGAATTCACCGAGCACCGAACCAGAAGGATATTGCTTGCTTTGGAAGGAATAATCGCGTTGGTCTAGTAAAGAGTAGTGCAAAGATCAAAAAATTATAAATTCAAATATTATAGAATGCCTAATTAATGTTTTTAGAATTGGATTGGTCATCGAATCAAAAAAGTTACTAGTTCACGATTTAATAATTCAACCGAAATTAGACCGTAATTAAACCAATAATATTATAATTTAAAAATTAAAAATATAATTATTTTTTTTAAAAAAATTGATCAATAATATAATATAATTAAAGTCTATAAAAATATAAATATTCAAATTCATGATTAAAAATAGTCAATTTTAATTTATAACTAATAATCTAACACATTAAAAAGTAGTTTATTGAATTATATAATTTAATTTATCCTCCAAAAATTATTAAATTTGTCCCAAATTTTTTTTTAAAGGAGCCGGTTTAATGTTGGACCGGCCAGTCCATCGGTTCACCGTAGAATGCCAAAAAAATTACTATTCGTCAAGAATTGAATCGATTTTTTTCTTTTTTATCTTTATGTCTTAATTTTGTTTATTAAATAGTAAAATATATTATTTTTGTTATATGATTAGATTTGAAAATGTACGAAAAAGTAATCTCAAGATTATTGAGTCGCATAAAAGGTTTGAAGTTAGATCTTAAAATTATTGTTAATAAATGAAGAAATTCGAAAAGAAGGAAGTAAGATTAAAGTTGGGGCAATAATATTTTAGAAATTAAAAATGAGAGAATAAGAGCTAAAATCTAGCGATTTTGTATTGTACTTAGTTTTTATTGTTGAAATGACTATTTTTTAAGTGTTTTAAAAGCTCAAAGACTAAAATCACACATTTTAAAATTCAAATGTGAAAATCAAAATTTGTAAAAGTTTAAGGATGGCCGACATATTTTACCCTTAATTTAATAATTTCTTTTAAAAAATTAATACATTAATTCTTTAAACATTAAGTTATTTTACATTTAGGTCAAGTGTGAATTCAACATATATACTTTAAAATCGAACACAGGAAGTTCAAGCTTGACCAAACTTAACTAACAAACTCAATTAAATAGGACTATATTAGTCTCTTCCTAAATACAACAACAACAACTACTACTACTAACTAAACATTAATCCCAAATAACTTTGGGTCAGCTACATGAACTAACGTTCGGCGTCATCCACATGAATCTTCTCTTGCCACTTTCTTCTATCGAACGTCATACTCTCATCCAAATCTAACAAAAACATCTCTCCTAATCACATATCTCCATATCGTTTTAGGTCTACCTCTACGGCTCTACGTCTCTTTAACCTATCCTGCCTCACTCTCTTCATCATCCTAATAGAAGCATCCTACACTCTCTCCATCGTCCTAATAGAAGCATCCCACAGTTTTCTCTAAACATGTCCAAACCAACGCAGACGACTTTCTCTCATCTTTTCCTCAATGGATGCCACACCCTCCTTTTCCTTAATGGTCTCATTTCTAATTCTATCATTTCTAATATATCCACATATCCACCGTAACATACGCATCTCAACTATTTTCATTTTTTAAATATGACACATTTTAACTGCCCAACATTCCGTACCATATAACAAAGTAGATCTTACGGCTGTCCTGTAAAACTTTCCGTTTAGATTTAATGGTACATTACGATCACAGAAAATACCAATCGCACTCTTCCATTTCAACCAACCCGCCTTAACTCGGTGTGCAACGTTGCTATCGATCTCTTCGTCTTTCTAAATAATAGATCCTAGATATCAGAAACAATCAGCTAATGGTATATCTCTACCTTCCAAAGTTACACTCTGGGCTATGTCTCTGCTACCACTAAACTTGCATTCCATATCCTATATTTTACTCTTACTAATTCTGAAGCCTTGGATTCCAATGTCCGCCGTCATAACTCCAACTCATCAATTAACACAATATCATCCGCAAAGAACATACACTATGGCACCGCCTCCTGTATAGTGCAGGTCCACTAATCTATAACGGCAGCAAATAGGAAAGGGCTAAACGCTGATCCTTGATGCATCCCGATAGTAATAGAGAACTCTGCAGTCACTCCAGCGCAAGTCCTTACACTTGTACATGCTCCCTCATACATATCTTTAATGAAAGTAATATACTTTATTAATACACATTTCTTGGCCAACACCCACTAAACTACTTCTTTGGGCACCTTGTCATAAGCTTTCTCAATGTCAATAAATACCATATGTAAATCTTTCTTTCTTTCCCTATAATATTCAATCATCTACCGTAATAAATGAATTGCCTCCGAAGTGAAATGCTCAGGTATAAAACCAAACTGATTATTGAAAATTTGTATAATGTCTCATAACTTCTGTTCAATCACTCTCTCCCAAAACTTCATAATATGACTCATGAGTTTAATCCCATGATAATTGGCACAATCTTGCACATCCCCTTTATTCTTGTACAGAGGAATCAAAGTACTCTTCCTCCACTCTGCAAGCATCTTATTAACTTTATATATCTTGTTGAACAAACTTGTCAGCTACGTAATGCCTATGTCTCCTAAACATTTCCAAACCTCAATCGGTATACTATGCGGTCCTACAGCTTTTTTTGGTCTTATCCTTTTAAAGGCATCTCAAATTTCATACTTCTGAATACGACGAATCTACACACGATTAACCTCTTCGTTCAAAATCACCAGGCTACCTACCCTCGAAACTTAGACTTGACTCCCGTTGAATAACTTATCAAAATACGATCTCCATCTCTCCTTAATTTCTTCGTCCTTAACTAAAACTCTGTAGTTGTCGTCCTTTACACATTTCACCACACCTATATCTCTCGCCCTATAACGCGCTAGTCTATATATATTCTTCTCCCCATCTTTAGTATCTAACTTTTCATATAAATCCTTATAAACTATAGATCTTGCGTTTCTAACAGCTTCTTTAGCTTTTTTTCGCAGGACCTTATATTTCTCAAAATTCTCATCACTCCTACACTTCCATAAGTTTCTATAGCACTCTCCTTTACTCCTTACAGCTTTTTTCGCTTCGTTATTCCATCACGACACGTCCTTGTTGAGAGGTACTTTTCCTTTAGATTCCCCAAACACTTCCTTAGCTACTATCCTAATACATTAAGCCATCTTTCTCCATATAGTATCTGGATCCGAATCCATATCAGAATACCAGTTATCTGCCTCGACTACCTTATTGACAAAGGCTATTCTTTCATCCCCTAAAGCCTCCACCACTTAGTCCTAAGGTCAACCCGAAGATTCCACTGCTTATTTTTTTTCCTAAAATTAAAATCGATAACCAACCGTCTGTGTTGCGTAACTATACTCTCGCCTGGAATAACTTTACAATCCGTACAACCACTACGAAACCTATGTCTCATAATAAAGAAATCTATCTGACTGACATTTAACCCGCTTCTAAAGAAATATCAATAATAATAATAAATTATTATTATTATTATTATTATTATTATTATTATTATTATTATTATTATTATTATTATTATTATTATTATTATTACTAAATAAGTGAGACAATCAAGTAGGACTTATTAAAATTACTTGGCTGAAGTTAGTTTGCAAGTTCACACGGCTGAAACACTACACCTTCCTCACATATTCGATAAATTTAGATCAAATAAATAAATAAACTAATAAACTTCTACGAATCGTCTCACTCATTCTTATGAAATCACTACACGTTCACTTTGTTAAGAAAAACAAAAGAAGTAGAGAAACATGTTATGCTCCTATAATAATGGGAGATAGAGTGAATAGAGAATAAGGGAGAGAATCCTAACAGGTCGAAGAAGAGGAATTTTGGGTAGAGGTGATGAATTCTTTCTTTCATTTTCTATCGTTACCTTAAAGGTGTTGAAGAAAAATAGTGACAAAAATGGTACTGCTACATATGTGGTGGCACTGTCCTCAAATTCATTAAATCTCAAGAATTTCAAGAAACTAATTGGGCGTTCTAATTCAAGATGCACAAGTCCAGAAGCAATGTATGTGATCAACTTAGAGCTTTCCTCTCTATATTGTGGATTGCCGTTGCAGTTTGCCAGTTAGCCTTAGACAAACACCGAAGCTCTCCTTCCTCCACTCACCACCCGAAACCACCATCCATATTGGAAACATAACAGCATATAGAAATAGACCAGTGTAGAGCTAATCATATGCAAAATGAGACTCACAGCTAAGAAGGGGTTCTAAAGATGATGCCATTGCAAACTCAAACTTCTAAGGTTTCTATAAAGAAGTATAAAGCTCATAGACCTATACCCATTATCAATCGGCTTTGAGTTCAATGACCGCATTCAGTAATAAAATGAAAGAAACAAGTGCATTCTTCAAGATAACCAAAGAGTAGATCGTAGGACTACTTACAATGCATTCTGTAACTTCTTTACTTGTTCAAACAGGATACCTTCTTCCTCCAGTGGTCGACGTGCCACTGTGAATGGGGGGTCTTTGACCAGCATACCATCTTCTTCCTATGACCAAGAACCCCATGCCACCAATGTGAAGAAGATAGCAAATACCCAGAGAATATCAATGTTCAAGAGTAGCAGCATTCACCTCAGAGACGACAAAGATTGCTGAAAAGAGAAAATGAGAACTAGGATGATATAGAAAAACAAAAGGCGAGAGCAAGAGCGAGAGATCAATCTTATTAGTAGATATCCTAAACAACTATTATATTGGTACTTAGGATACAGTATGAAGATCTGATCAAAACAAACAACTTTCCCACATGCAATGCAGCTGTTATCAGACCAAAGCCATTATAAAGTGGGAGTTGGTAATAAAAATATCCAGTCATATGCTGAACATCATGAAACAGCTGTATGTACATCAGAGTCTTTTACTATTAGTTTATGCAGGGATTCCTTGTTCATCAATCCTAATTTTGCCATAAATTGACTATAAAGTTTGAATCTGTTTAAACTTCAACCAAGATAAGAAAAGTGAAATAAACTAAACTAGAAAAAACCAAAAACGAGGGAAATTTTTTTGAAAAATAAAAATGGTCAAGACTTTCATACTTTAATGCCACCTATAACTGGGTTGGAAAGTCTAAAATCCAAGTAAGGGGTTTCAAAGATAGATTCCCATTGGCAACCCAAATTTTGACAATTTTGCTATAGAAACCACTACAGTTTCAGATCAGACATGTTGCCATAGCGTACATAGAAAATAAAGCTAAGTTCATAACAAAGTCAAGCATCTTTGACTATAGATCAGAAATCAAGGATCTCAATGCCCAAAATTTCAACAAGGAAAATTATCATGTGAGAACTCAAAGAACTTAAGTGAAAGTACCATTAAAAGATATTGACTCAGAAGAATAAAAACACAAACCAACAGCAAAATGTTGAATGGTGCGCTCCTAGAATTTGAGCCAGAATCTCAAACCAACCAACACAAGAAAATAATGGACGAGTTCACACTGGGAAGATATTTTTGGAGGGGATCCAATGTTTTGATACCAACACACATTCAAACTTCTAAGAGCAGTTGGAACCATGAAATTCACCAGTGAGATGCCAGCATTTATGCTAAAAAAAATTTGCCCCACCTCAAAAGAATCCTAAATGAGAAAATATCATCAGCACCATGACATTTACCTCACATATTCTAGAGCCAGGAATAAGCCAGTAAATAAATTATCACAGACAAAATGTATAATCATACACCAAAAACCTATCAAAGTTACATGGTTATAACTGAGAAATGACACAATACGTGATGAAACAGGGATAAAAAAAACCATAAAAGGAATTACTGTTGCATGCAAGTCTATGTCCTATTTTTGGAAAATGCAATAGATAAAGGGGTTCTCCCCAACCTCATCAGATCTTTTCCTGGTACTTTATAACAAGGTACACCAACAAACACATATTCGTTTCATACTAAAAAAGATTAGCAAATTTCTAAACAAAAACACACGAAACATTGGAGAATATTTTCCATTAAATTTTGCTGGGTAAATGACAACTTTATTCTTTAGGCACTAAAAACTTCCCAGTTATCTGATTTTTTTTTTTAAATAAATAAAAAAAAAATCTCTCCCCAACACCTTTAGTTTGAGATGTAATAAGGATGTATTAAAATCAAAGCCATGACCACTTCTCAAGGCAACACCATGAAAACTACAGGCAAGACTTAGAGTTGCATAGATTTGTAAATGAGAAATAGGAAGGTATGTGTTACACTTGAGTAAATAGAACATGTAAGCATCAAGAAAGAAAAAAAGTAAAATAAAATTCAAGTAAGCCCCAAAAACTGAGTGACCACCAAGAGAAAAAGGAAAAAAATAAAAGCTAATAATCCTCAGCTATGCCATCAAAACTGTGAATAAGAAGACAGCATTTCACAAGGAAGAGAATCCCCACCATGATATTCACACACACGTGGTACCAAGGGGTTGAATTAAGTTACAATTCCAAAATCTGAATAAGCCACAGAGGACCAAAATAAACAGGTAAAAATTGAATCTGAAGAGTAATGCTTAAGGCAGCACTTCTTATATTCCTATTACACATGGCAATGTTAACCACCATCCTTAGTACAGATGAAACAAGCACCACAATTACCCAAAGATCTATTTCTCCATAAACTTAAAATTAGTTCGAAGTTAGGATGAGATTCTACTCTAGTTTTCAAACTAGAAAGATCATATCTAGCACGTCCAAGAATAACATAGCAACACCACAACAATCCTGTGAAACACAATGACGCTTCAGACAGCAATAAATAACAGATTTATTCTAATTTTATGGAGTTATGTCATGTCACATAATCCTCATATAAGTTTAGAGTATTCTTTTATAGACATTGTGTAAATCTAGGCTGGCTGTGAAAATTTGTATGTCACTAATAGTTAATATAGATTGAATTCACATTTAGAGGCTAAAACCTAATGAAAAGGAAGTATGGTCAGAGTTTTATGAGAAGACGTGGGAAGAGAACGTCTTTCCGAACCACATACTGGAACATTAATGTTTCAACTTATATTTTGGTCAAATACATGCCAAAAAACTGTGGAGAAGTATTAAAACCACTAAAACTCACATGGCAAGTATGTGAGTGTTTGTGCAATAGACAAATGCAGAAATGCAAGGCTTTATCCATATGAAGGTGGAAGAGGTCTGATTTCATTGATTAAGAAGAGTCAAACCACTCATGAACATGATGCAAACTAAGTGTTGATATACAACAAAAAATGACCAATATCACACGCCAGCTATCCCAACTGTATAAGAGAACATCTTTTCTCTACTCAAAAACTAGATACAGAATACAAGGTATTGCTAATGTTTCACACTAGGTTTACATTCTGTCAACTATCCGGCAAGACATACAACTTTCACCTTCTCCGTTCTTTTTTCTCAAAACTAGTTCAATGCAAAACAACAGACCTTGTTCAAATTCTAGAAGGCCAAGTCTTTTATTAGGACATACAACTTAAATTCAGCAATATCTTACTCCATAAATCAAATTGAGCATTTCTATTCTCTCTTCTATTGAGTGGTAAGTGTAGCTATCACGGCTCATTGCCCTTTGCAGGGTTCCATCTCAATCTCTTCAAAGAGAAGTTCTTACACACTAGCTTCCACCTCACAAATTTTGCAGCATGAAAACAAGGCAAGTGTACCTGTTCTCCGGTAGTACACAGCATAAAGACGAGCATCAAATTGCAAAATAGGTCTGCTTCATCAAATTAACCAACCGATTACCCAAGTGAAGGATAATGCATATCAAGAATTTTAGAGCTTAAAAACTTAAAGAACCAGAGCCAGCAGCACTTGCACAAAGCAAACTACTTGAACAGAAAAATCTCATGCAAAAAACCTTCAGGAGGAAAACTCCAATGCCATCTATGAAAAATGAGTTAAAAAGGGTACCAACAGGCAGCGAGAAAAGGTATTTGAACCGGTTTTGATTTTCCATGTGTAATTTATTATTTTCTTCATATATATAGAGTTAGACCTGTCAATGATCTGAGAAGTAGAAGGAACAGGAACAACAGAAGGCAAAGGAGTGGTAAAACTTGGAACCTGGCACTGCTATCCCTGCTGCAGGTGGTACGAAGATAAAGAAACGGAAGGCTTTTAATGGAACTGAAACTCCAATTTTGACTACTAAAGAACCTCCCTGACATGTTACTCAGATAGTAACCATAAAAAGTGGTCAGGCTAGAAGAGTGTGAAACTTACGCCTGCCTAATAAATTATGATGCATACCCCTTCTCGGCTGTACTGCAGCAAAGGTCCTACTTAATTAACAAGAAGACAAGAAATAATTACATACACACAATAAGAAATATGCAATTTCCAACCAAGGAAACAATTAAAATGATATGCCTCGATAATACTACTCTCGTCCAGTCAATCATTACAGCCATGTAATAGCTAGGGAGAACAATCTGGTCTTGTTATTCAAAACAGCTAAGTATAAACAAATTTATTAACTCAGCACAAAACCAATGACAATATTTCATACTAGTGAATGAATCATTATCCATTTAGATTAACTTAAGAGAAAATGATTCATCAGTAAATGAGAAATACCAAACTTATGCACATGGCATAATTATAAAGATCAGGATCAAAACCTTTACTTCCAAGCTTTATTTTCATTTTTGTAGATTCAATTCAAGTGTACAAACAATGATTTGCAGGTGTAACTTTTGTTTAAATTAGATAAATCAACACCTAGCATACTCATAGGAGATGTAGCAGAGAAACTTCTAAGTACGTCTTTCAATTACAACAAGTAAAATCACTACAAAAATTTCTTGTCTCGATAGTAAGAAATGCTGACCACTGAAGCTCAAATGACAATAACTTGCCTAAACAACTGAAAAATGTGCAAAAAAACAGTCAACACAAAAAATAGATGAAGTTAATACATGTAAGGTGGCAGAAGTCAGTATTTGTCCAAAGGCCAAATACACTAATTTCAATAGATTAAATTCTAACCAAACTCCTGACAAAACCACACACTCTTGACAAAGAAACCTTCCCACTGACAATAAAATATTCAAATATATGAAGTTGTAAACTAATCTATATCCTATGAATCAGATTAACATTCATTTTTCTGCAAAAGATTACATAACCAAAGTTGCAGATAAAATTTATAATCAACGAGAGAGATTTTAATTTCCAAATGTCATTCTTAAAGAATGGATACTGGAGAGTTCATTTGATCATTCTGTTACATCAAAATCAGTAACAAAACCGAAACAAAATTTATCTCTCTACAAAGAACGGCTTTGAGAAACCAAAACAAGAAAATAGCCTTAATCTCTGAAATCCTGACTCGCTATATGCACCATTCCATCGCGTTTGTTTTCTGGTAAAACTGACCAATTGGGTGACTGGACAGCTCTCAGCCACCTAAAGTCATCCACATTGGCCCAATTACCTGTCTCCTCATTCAAATTTGCCTCTTCTAGATGCTTCTCAATCCCATCATACCTCAAGGAATATGGTGCAAATCTCACCTCAGTGCAATCTTCAATTATGGGCCTACTCCTCACCCTCAAATAAAAATCGCATCTTTTGGCGTTATGAATCCGAATTTGATGTGAAGCCAATACAAAAACACACCCTTCCACTTCCTCTATTAGCACTGAACCGAACACAGGCCCGACATAAACCTTGCAATCCCTTAATTTATTCACAAAAAGAGCCCTCAAACAACCCTTTATCCTAACCTCACATCCCACCAAATCCGACAAATTGAACTCCCCAATTTCGCCATTGCTATTAAGTTCCCTCGCAAGAACCTCACCTTCTTTACCTCTAAATCCCGGGGAAGAATCCAAAACCCCACTAAAACCCACATTTTCAATGCCTAAAAGAGGCTTACTTTGACACGAATTCTTTGTCTCGCTCTCAAATTTGACTTCATTTTGAGCTGATGCTGAAACGGAACCCTTTTTTTTGCTTCTAAAGGAGAACTTTTTCTTGGGGATGACTTGTGATGTAACATCATCAACGGACTGTTTGAGATCGGAGATGGTTTTCAGGCAAGTTCGTACTTCATACGAAGGCAAAAAGTACGAATTCTCAGCGACAAACTTCTCAAGGTCGGAGATCGAAACGGCAGCGTTTTGAAGTTCGGATTTTAACTCAATAGTATTAGAGGAGGGGCCGGCTGTTGTTTGAGAAATGCGATAGAGATTAGATTCAATAGAGGTTTTCAACTGGTTGAACCGAGTTAGAAACGATTGAGTGGACTCAGTGGAGGGTGGATTTGATGTCAAGTCCGAATCGGTCTTCCGAGCAAGCCGTGATTGGTGGCGATTGCTGAGGCGTTCTAGCATTGCCGCATGCTTACGTTGAAGTGATTCATCTGGTGGCTGAGAAATGGAGGCAGTAGCGGTGGCACTGGTGGCGTTGGGGAAAGAATCCGGCGGCGGGTGGTTGTCTTCCTCCATATACGACGGTGGTTTTACTGTTTAAGTTCCAGAGCTAATCTTTTAATGCGCCTCGGGTCCTCCCGCTCCTTTTAAGAGCATTTTGTTTTACATTCCGTACCTTAAAGTTTCGATATTTTCCAGTGCCTACCCATGAACTTTACGAATTTATACTTTCTACCCATAAATCGAAAAGAAATGTCAATTTGGTCCATCATTTTGTCCTCCAAAATCCAAATCTTCTTATCTCATTAACCAATTAGTAACATAACAATAGGCCATAGCATGATAATTGTTTATTTAGCTTGAATTGGAAGGAGGACTAACATAGTGGAAAACTCGTAATTTATAAATATTTAATTCTAACATAAAATTACTATTAAAAAAAAGTAAAATATATTAATTATTTTTTAACTTTCATAAATTTTTATTTCTATTTTCAAACTTTAAAATATGTTATTTTAATCCTTAAAATTTTAAAATACTTAAAAAATAACTCTTTCAATAATAAAAATTCAAATACAATACAAAATTATCAGATTTTAGCTATCATTTCCTATTTTTTATTTTTAAAATATTATTCTTAAACTTTAATCTCGCTCTCTTCTCTTTTGAATTTTTTTATTTATCAACAACAATTTTAAGATCTAACTTCAAATTTTTTATGCGACTCAATAATCTTAAGTTTACTATTTCGTACTTTTTCGAATCTAACCATACAATAAAAATAATATATTTTACCATTTAATAAACAAAACTAAGACATAAAAATAAAAAAGAAAAAAAACTAATTCAATTTTTTACGAATAGTAATTTTCTTGACATTCTTACAAAAAGAAAGAATAAACTTAAAAGTAGAAGTGAAATTACCAAAAAAAAATCTAAAAAAAAGTGAAAAACATGCAAACAGCAATAGTCTTTTCTTATCATATATAAAAGTTACTTTGTAAGAATTAGAAAAATCGTGCCACATTATGAAAATTAAATGAATAAAAATACTTATAAAATATGTCATATGAAAGTAATGTGATGAACTTCTGTAAGTACTTAATAATTCTAATTGATGAAAAAATTATTTTTTAAATGTTTTAAAATTTTAAAGACTAAAATCACATATTTTAAAAATTAAAAATTAAAATTAAAATTTATAAAAATTTAATAGTAACTGATATATTTTACCCATAAAAAATAAAAAGAGGATCAATAAGTATGACAAAAATGTCTCAATCCATGATTGAATCCTCACTTCAAATTTTACCCATTTTCCCAAGATTTCGCCTTAGAAGCTTTTCCAAATTCCAAATATCCTTGCCCTTTCAATCTTGTGTCTTATTTTGGCCAAAGAAACAGTACAGGGAGGAAGAGAAAAGAACATTTTCCCAACTTATTACAAAGAAGATTTCTTTTAACTTCTAAGAGCCAAAACTAAAAATCGGAAACAATATTCCTACCATTCAAGCAGTTCAAAAAGGATTTGAAAAATGTGAAGATAATTGTTCCCTTTAATGGCTCCAAGTTTTGAACTAGCATTATCTTCACCTTTCTTCTTGACTATAGTTTTCATCCCCATTCCAGAAGTACAGTAGCGATTCAACTACAAGTACAGTGAGAGAATGAGGTATCTAACAGAGGATAAAGTACATAAGCTTCCAGTTGACCACGCTGCAAAACTCAGCTCAATGTTTGCCTGAGAACACTTGGACTTAGAGAAGAATTCTTTCACTTAGAAGACTGATAGATTACAACTACTCCGTCTGATACAAGAAAATTGAGCTACAAAAATTGAAAGACTATACCTGTGAAAAGACCAAAAGAGAATGGAAAAGGAAAAAGAAAAGATTGACCTAACATTTTCCCCAGATCAAAGGCTTCTGTACTCATGCAGATTCCTTAGCTTCTTCTGCTGCCTCCTCCTCTTGTAGCTTCTTCAAAGATGGAGGGGGTCTAGGAATAATGCTTTTCTTCCATTTTCGGTCGAGCTTTCTTGACAATCTCTTGCCAATTCCCTCCTCAAGTTCTCTCTCCCTCTTAACAGTTAGCATGCGAGCAATCTGTAATAACATGAAACCATTGATTAAATATTTGGAAGACGGAAAAGCCAAATGGCACCCACAACGTCTAGAAGGCAAGATACAGATTGCAGAGTGGCCTAGCTCTAAAAACATATCCTTCTCCACACTATGCAACGTTGGCCTTAGTTACCAAAATATCTGATCAAGTGGTCTATGTATAGTTAAAAGATGAAAGGAACTTGATAATGATATGCAATTAAAAAAGCAAGAAAGTAGACAAGACTATTAGTCATGAAGGCATACACATTGAAATTGCAGATTTAAATCCTGCCAAAGTGCAAATACATTTAGTACATCTGGAAAAGAGCATATCAGGTGCAAAGCACTAAGCTACAAAAACTTATGAAAGAAAAAGGGATGGTAAAGAAAAATCTTGTTCAATTGTAACAACCACTGCCAATTCTCGGTAGCAGTGCACCAGCTGAAATGCTACTTCTTTAGTTAACATATGCTCAAGCCTTGCTCGTCATCGATTACTTCACCAGAAGTGCATTTCTGATCTAAAGTGATTTCTAAAGATTGAAAATTTTCATTGGCTCAGAAACTTCTATTTTACATGTATTTCTTAGTCAGTAAAGATCTAGCACAGAGGTTGTGTACTGCAACTTCAACCCTGAAACAGTTTGAATATAAGAACAATATTTATTCCATATTTTTTGAATCATTGCTTTAGATTTTTAGCCCTTGGTTAAATCCAGTGGTGGCTAAAATTCCAACTAAAAAAGACCAATTTCTGGGAATAATTAATTTTCTGTAAATCCTTCATCAGATTCTATTGAGAGTTCAGGGCAAAAAATCTATAGATCTCTAGGTCTATATAGTTCTCAGTCTTTTCAGCAGACCTTGCATTTAAGAATAGGCCTCGTCCAAATGTTCAGTGGCATAATCATAAAATCAAAAATGAAGAACAAGAACTCGATGGAAATACAGCAGGAGTTGGGCTAAAAGTAGACTCACAAATAGTGCTTTTATGAAGAAAAACTAACTAGCAAGAGAATTATAGGCCTAACAAGAAGTGAAGGCAAATAGCAGCAACGTATCCACCTGAAATACTGGAAATACCATTCAACTCTACAAAAGTTAGGTATATTTTCTTTAGAAAGAAGGTAGCATTTTCGGCTTGATTTATTCATTACCGAGAAACAGAACAGAAGAAAGAAGAATAATACAGCGGTTAACAAGCATGCAAAAATAAACAGATAAATAAAGAAGGGGGGAAATATACTGGGTGGAATTTCACCTACCAGCTAGAACTCGACAAGATACATTGGACAGCTAGTTGCAGGTGGAATTCCCGCCAGCAAGAATTACGATATAGATATTACTGGACTGCGAAATCAAATCTAATAAAAGATCTCAAAGCTTGTTATCCAGAATGAGACCAAATTCATCAAACAGATATCGGCAATAAAAGTCCTCCAAAGTGTTCTCACAAACACAGCACCATCAAGTGGTTCTGCATAAGAATGCTGATTTGAGGCTGACTAATTCCCTATATAAGGACATCTGGAAAGAACAGTTGCTGATAGTTGCTTACACAAAATTAAAAGAAAAAGACAGACACATGCCGGCTGCAGACATACAGGGTGACTTCATGTTTTTCCTATCTGAAAAAATAATGAGAAAAGATTTCACTTGACTTTTTCTAGTTGGTGATTTACAGTTTTTGTATGGTTTATGAAAGAAGATGACAATTTAACAATAACAAAACATATTAACCTTTCTCATCACTTGAGCTACATACCATCCAATGTAAATTTTCATAACACAATACTCTTATCAGAAAATATTCAACTGCCATCTATTTGAATTATAATCATTTATTATTTGTTATGAAAAACATACTTTAGCCCAAACTATTGATTTGCAATCCCACCATTGAGGCGGCTCTAGTTATTTGAAGGAGCAGCTGCTTTGGTAATTGACCTGCTCCTTCTCTTTCCACTGTTAACAAGAGTTAGCTAGGTTCTCCTGTTAATTGCCTAAACACCTAAAGGAAAGCGGTCAAAGTTCAATTTACTTGCTCCTTCTGTCATAGTGGATCTATATAAAATAGAATTTACAACAACAACAACAAAAAACTAAGCCTTAATCCCCAAAAACTTGGGACTGGCTATATGAACCAATGTCAGGCAACATGTGGTCATCCACATGAATCCTCTCTCTCCACTTTCTTCTATCGACCGTCATACTCTCATCCAAATTTAACAAAGACATATCTCTCGTAATTACATCTATCCATGTCGTTTTAGGTCTGTCTCTACCTCTATCTAACCTATCCTGCCTCCCTCATTCAATCCTCCTAACAGGAGCATCCCTCGGTCTTTTCTGTACATGTCCAAACCAACGCAGGCGACTTTCTTTCATCTTTTCCTCAATAGATACCACTCCCACATTTTCCATAATAGTCTCATTTCTAACTTTATTATTTCTAGTATATCTACACATCCACCGTAACATACACATCTCAACTACTTTCATTTTTTGAATATGACACCTTTTAACTGCCCAACATTCCGTGCCATATAGCAAAGCAGGTCTTATGGCTGTTCTGTAAAACTTTTCCTTTAAATTCAATGATATATTACAATCACATAGAATACCAGTCACACTCCTCCATTTCAACCAACCCGCCGTAACTCGATGTGCAACATCGCCATCGAGCTCTCCGTCTTTCTGAATAATAGATCCTAGATATCAGAAACAATCACCTACCGGTATATCTCTACCATCCAAAGTTACACTCTGAGCTATATTTCTACTGCTACTGAACTTGCATTCCATATATTCTGTTTTACTCCTACTAATTCTGAAGACATTGGATTTCAATGTCTGTTGCCACAACTCCAATTTAGCATTTACACCGACTCTAATCTCATCAATCAACACAATATCATTAGCAAACAACATACATCATGGCACAGCCTCCTATATAGTGCAAGTCAACTCATCCATAACGGCCGCATAGAGGAAAGGGCTAAACCCTAATCCTTGATGCACCCCGATAGTAATAAGAAACTCTACAGTCACTCTGGTGTAACTCCTTACACTTGTACATTCTCCCTCATACATATCTTTAATGAGAATAATATACTTTAGCGATACACCTTTCTTGGACAGCACCCATCAAACTACTTCTCTAGTCACCTAGTCATAGGCTTTCTCCAAGTCAATAAATACCATATGTAAATCTTTCCTTCCCTATAATATTCAATCATCTACCGCAATAAATGAATTGCTTCCGTAATAGAATGCCCAGGCATAAAACCAAATTGATTATCTGAAAACAAGACTTTCTTGAAGACAATAAGAAACTATACTATCTCTATCTCATGGTCATCCCTCATCCAAAAGGTAATGATTCTTTGATTCAATCTTTTCAAAAACTTAAGCCAATAGCATATTTTTCTCCCCGTATCTACAACGATACCATTATGTCATAGGTTACATAACCCCTTGAAATTTAGAATTTAGTATCACTTTACTCCGTAAATCTGTTTTTCTAACACTTAATCCCATTTGCCTAAGAATCCAATCAATCCAAACGGGATGCCTTGGACCTGACTCCATGAAGCAAAAATTTCATAATTTGATTAAACAGCCTCTTAAAGTGAACCACGTGTTAATCATTCTAGACTAACCATCTTGCAATCAACTATGGTTTTTATTATCATGCAATGGGAATTGTTTGACATCT
Organism: Voacanga thouarsii; assembly: GCA_026120185.1. Lineage (NCBI taxonomy): Eukaryota > Viridiplantae > Streptophyta > Magnoliopsida > Gentianales > Apocynaceae > Voacanga > Voacanga thouarsii. The sequence goes on from JANUWF010001704.1 coordinate 475,235, forward strand.
AATCATGCATGCATTTGCCATTGTTTTCTAGAAAAGGGTGCACCATGCATACAACTCAAGACAACCATTTTACAACAGTATTCCATTTGTACTTTGGACTTGATGAGAGAAAGTCCCAGACCTCCTCTTTTTTTCAGCTTCTTTCCTTTTCAAAAGCAATAGTCTTTAATCCATCATTCACTAATTTAACAGCAGAACCAAAATCCTTTCACAATCAAAATGCAAGGTGAAGTTGCCACAAGAACTGACTTCATCAAACTGGTAGTGGTAGACTCCAGCCTATAGCCAAACTTTGGCGGCCACTGCCCATTCAGACATTACAGGCATCCCACATCTGTTTGCGAAATAGATGATAACGTGTACTCTATAGCTTCACTTCATTCAATATAAAGTAACATGTCTTGGCCCAATCTATAATGTCTTTTGCATTAAATTTTCTCTCTCCCTCTCTCAAACCTCCAAACCCCGCCGCACTCCCTCCCCCAACCCTCCAAAACATAAATAAGAGTCAGAATTACAATAAGGCAAAGTCGATTAAGAAAACTTAAGAAAAACTGGCATAAACATTGATTTGAGATTGACTCAAGAAATGCTAATAACCAGGGAACTTTTAAACAACCCCAAAAGCTAAATTAAAAATATTATGTTGAACAAAATTCAGACCTGAGCTGAGCATTATACCGAACAATATAAGTGCCTAAACAACTACACAAAATTAGCACACAAGAACAGCAGGCATCACTGGACCTGAAAATTTTCTAAAATAAGAAATGTACCCTTTTACGCATACGGCGAAACTCGCTGGACTTGAACTCATTCCTTGCCGATCTTTGAAGCCGTAGCATAAACAACTCTCCTTTCAAGTCCACTATCTCCTCATTCAGCTCTTCCGTGGTTTTGGCTCTAATTTCTTTCAATTCCTCTTCTCTCTTGGCCATCATCACCACTCCAGAAGAAGAAAAAGTTGAACTTGGAACCCGCGGAGGACACATTTGGGCAATACGCACTCCATGGAAAGAGGATTTAGTTAAATTCAAGTTTCCACCAAAGGTCACGCTCGTGGGCGCAGCCATTGATAAGCTCATCATCATCATCTTCTTCACTCTTGCCGAGCTCCTAGCTCTGTCACTACAGAGTCCGCAGAAGGCGATGATAGGGATAACGCTGGACGTACCACAATTTTATTTTTCACAGAAGCAGCTTTACTGTAGTTGAAAAGAAAAAGATGGAACTAAAACTGTTAAAAATATAAAGATCCCGCCAGACGTTACTATTTATACACTTGTCTTTTGTTATTGTTTCAATGTTCCAAGACTTCTCTTGAATCCGGAGAAATTTATACCTGGCGTTCAGCATGTGGGCTGGTCAGCACAATTTTGGGCCGTGTCGAGCCGGTCTCATTAGGTCAAACAAGTTGATCCCATTAATGTGAAGGCTGTGCCTGTTCGAGTCTAGGGCCAGAAACCCTAGACCTGGCACGATACCGCCCAGCCTTTGGGACTGTAAGGCCCACAATTAATAGGCCAGTCCGTGGGCCTTCCCTTATTTTTTACTAATTCAAAAATTCTAATGTATTTTGTTTTTTAAATTTTTTATTACTTATAAATAACACAACTATTTAAAATTAACTAAAAAAACACCACCTTGAAGTGGTGGGGGAATTAGTTTCGACTCATACCAATTTTATTAATTAATAAAAGAAAATTTACATAAAAGGGATATTTTATGCCTAAATTTTTTTTAAATTATTATAATGATTAAAATTTAAATATATAATAAATATTCTAAAAATAAAATACTAATAAAATTAAATAATTATATAATATTAACTAACCTAATTATTCGAAATACTAACTATTTTGCTCACCTCATTCTTCATTTGGGCCATTATTAACAATTCATGAATTGGTCGTCATATCAATTACGAACCAACTGCTGCAGGACATTAACATCTTCAAAGTGTGATAAGCTAATAAGACTCTTCTTTCATCAATTGTTCGAGAATTCTCGCTAAAGATATTTTCTGATGGCGTTATAGAGACATGTGGTGTCAAAAGATAATGTGTCATTTTAGATAAAAATTGAATATTCCTTTACATTATACTTCTACCAACCATAAATGTCAAATGATTGATCCTTATTTTCTATCAGATGTTGTATTTCATAAATTGTCATCTCATTATAGGTGGTAATTGATCTTCTTTGATGAGTGATACCCCACCGATTAAATTTTGATTAAATCAAAGAAGTGAATATTCGTAGTGGTTGAAATTGATTAGTAGATGGTGAATCTTCTCTACTTATAGTACCAGAACTAGAATAAAAAAATATAAACTCATACAAGTTATACATATTAGATATAGTTTTAGACGTTTTATCTTTTATATCTTTTATCATATGTTGCTTAAGTATTAGAGATTCATCAAAATCTAACACTTCATAAAGATATTCAATAATACTATGAAATTCAAGAGTTTTTACTCAAGAATCTAAATAAACACATACAATATAAAATAGGAATATTTTCATAATATTTTTTATATTTTTCAAACATATTTTTTTATAGAAAAACCATATCAGGGATGCGTCTATACTCACTAAAAATATGTGTTACTTTAGCAAATATAAGAAAATATGATGAGTAGTTAATTAATAAGATTCCAACAAAAGTTCAATTGCTCCTTTAAAAGTAATTAAAAATGATAAAAGTCCAATACAATTTTTAAAATGAGCATCAGTGAGTTGCGGTTGAAAATTATTACTGTTACAAAATTCAATAAGTTGAATTTGATAAAGAATAACACTTTCAAACATATCAAAATTTGGTTTCCATCTAGTTTAACAATCTTATCTAATTTTTTAAAAAAGAAATATCTTATTCTTGGCATAAAACTTTAAAATTTTGAAGCGTAATTGGAGAAGTTTTAGTAAATAAAATAACCTTTCTAATTTTATTAATAGTATCATCGATATATTTATATTATTTCTTAACACACAAATTAACTATATAGCAAGCACACCTAGGATGAAATAAAATGTCATTTAACATAATATTCATATTGTTTTTCAAAATTGTTATGGCAAAAATCATTATTTGTAACATTATCTAAAGAAATAGAAATAATTTTATTTAATATCTTATATTCGCGACATGTTTGAATAATTATTTTTGCAATACTATTACCTGAATGAGAATATTCAAATAATTTAACACAAATAGTTCTATTTTATACTAAACAATCATGATCGATCCAATGATATGTAATGCATAAATAAACTTCTTTAGTAATTGCAGTCCAAATAACAAGTAAGAGTAAATTTTTAATTCTAAGAATCAAACATGGAAATAAGACACTCTTTTATCTCTTTGTATATCTTTATTATATTACTTTTTAATGTTGTTCTAAAACTTCTTTTAAATACAAGTTGGCAATTGTATTGCCTGAATTGTTCATAATGTAAATTTTCAAAAAAATTAAAAAGTAATTTAGTTTTAATAATCATTTTAGCAAACCTAATTCTAATTTTTTTTTTATGATCGTATTGAAAATTACCTACAATTTAGCATCATGTAGTGTGGATTTATTGTTATTTAAGTAAATTTTCTAACTAATCATTATGTGACATTTTCATGTGTCTAAATAATATTCCCATCATTCATCCCCTCTTATGTGCATATACAACCTTACAAATATTATATATTATCTTATCATTATCATTGTCCCTTTTAAAAAAAAAATCACATCATAGATATTTTTTCTTTGCTTTCGAATATTCACTATCACTATCAGGCTAGGTACACTCATATTAGATTCAGGATTAATCCTTGATTGCTATACATTGAGGACTTCATCTTCATCACTTATTTCATTATTTATTAAATTCAATATTTGATCTATATTAAACTCAAAATGTGCGGATAATTGTGAAAAAAAATAATGAAACAATGATATTGATATGGATTTATTTTTCAAATATTTATTATGTAAATTAAATAAGAACAATCAATTAAAATCTAAATAAAGTTCAAATAAATAAATAATAGTTCGACTAAAATAAAATAAAATATTAACAAACAATGAAATAAGAGAATTCAAAATTCTAAATAACTTTAAATTAGTTTTAAATTAAATGAATAACTAAAGCAAATTATAAAATAGGAATGTAGAATTAAGAAACATTAATTAGCTGATGACTAAGAAAGAATATTTTGTTGAACTTTACTTCTTGTCTTTTTCAAGACTTAAAGTTGAACCGTTCACTATTCTACCACTTAATAACCTTTCAAAATGTGAAGAATTTACTTGAAGAATTCAAAAAATATATAAAAATAAATTATATTCTAATACTTTTGTAGTGAAAATATAGAGAATTGAGGATTATGAGGGTAAAAAAAATGAAAATAGATAGTTGGAGAGAACTAATGAGAGTTAGAGAGAATTTAGTGAGATTTGGAGTGAATTGGAAGGTATTTATAGAGTTTTGGAGGTTGAAGAATGAAATAGCCATTGGGGGCTCAAAAAAAAAAGGCCTTAAAACAATTATTGGGGAGCCAAAGAGGAAAAAAAAATGTAAGAGAGCTGTTATGCAATCATTCTCAGCGTGGGCTGGCCCGCTGATACGCGGGCAATCTATGGTCCTATGGAGATCATATATATCATAGAATAATTCATATTACTTATTTCTACTCTATCATGCTTACGTTGTGCACTTCTGATCACCAACATGTACTACAGGAACCTAAATTTTGTAGGAAAATGCGTGAGAGTTACACACTCAGTGAGCCATATATGTGCTCGTAATTTTCAAATAAAAATAAGTTTCATGGTATTTTCCAGCAAAACAACTTGTAAACCATATGAGATCTCATAATTAATATTGATGCACAACAAATATCTTTCTCAGATGGATATTAATGCTTCCACACAAAGACTACTAATCCCATCAATAAATTTCTGCCACAATGGCTTGTATAGGATTTATAATCTCGTCTTTAATTATCACAATGACCCACATAGTATTCATAATCCTATCGTTTTTAATTTGTTACAATGAGAATGAACCCAGTGGAACTCACAATAGCCATGCTTCATAAAAATAATTGATAACAAATGCATTTATGCAATTTTTATAGAAAATCACTAACTAAACAGTATTTGTGAAATAAATAGGACTCACCTTATCTTTGCTAATTTCTCAAACTCAAGCTTAAATAATTGAGCAAATCAATAGCACTACTTCTTTCATCTCTTTTCCTTTTTCTTCTCTCTCTCTCTCTCTCTCTCTCTCTCTCTCTCTCTCTCTCTCTCTCTCTCTCTCTCTCTCTTCTTATTCTTCTTCCTATTCCTCTATTTATAGGTGTTAAAGAAGCTTAGGTGAGAAGCCTTACTCATGTCATACTTATGTAATATGCTTAGGTAAGAAACTTATGTAGGAAGTAATGAAATATGATTAGAACACATAAAAAGTGACTTGGCACTAAAAGAAATGTGTAGAACATTTTAAAAACATTTGGAAGATGACTCATCATCTCTAGAAGCTCTTAGAATATTGTAGAAAATTATGGATATTAGTAGAAATCTTTAAAAGCTTTGAAAATATAATATAAAATAAGAGAATTAATATAAAATAATAGAAGTAATATGATAAATATCTAAACTTTATAAAAGTGTGGGTCCCTCATAAAATATCTACTAACTTTGATAAAGGTTTTGGGCCCCACATAATTATAATAAAGGTTAGGAAGATAAATTGAAATTCTCTTTCTATTATTAAATAGATTAAGTAGCAAAAATAAATTTATCTTCCTAAATATAAAATAGTTTGAGTAGCAAATTTGAACTTCTCTTCTTAATATAAAATAAAATATAATATTTATTTATCTAATAAAGTATAATATTTCTTATCAAATGTAATATATATGAATATATTTTGCATAAAATATTAATTTCATTAATAATGTCTTTCTTGAAAATAAAAGAAAATAACTTTATAAAATTCAAGAAAATTCTCAAAAGATCACAAAGATAGTAAAAATCTCTTATTTTGGGATAGCTCTGGGCAAGATGTTACAATCTCCCCTCTTTTAAGAAATTTCGTCCTGGAAATTTAAAAATACCTACAACACTAAAATTTCTTCCAAACCACTAATTGATAATATTTCCAAAAATAAAAAACTCAAGATATCAAACTTAAAATAATCTGACTCTTTGATACCAATTATACTCCAAAAATCATTCACCTAAAATTTATCATACCATTTGTATTTCCCAAATCATTAACCTATAACTCTGATATCATTTGTAACTCAAGTTGATAGCTCTCAAAGATATTCATTCAAAATCATTTTCCTAAGCCTTCAATTGTAATAACTCAATCTATCAATTTACAACCTTATCTTTGTAACTCCTAAAGATCAATAACCTAAAAACTCTGCCCACAATTAGTAACCTAAACCTCATATACCATTTTAACTCAAATCAATGTCTCTCAAATCGTTAACCTACGGTTCTGATACCATTTGTAACACTTCCACAACCATTTGAGCCCCGCGGTTGTGGGGTGTTATACCAACACTATTTAGAGTCTTCTCTGACATTACGTGCAGCTGAAATTAATGACACAGTAGTTGGAACATCACATCAAGAAAGACTAAATGGTCTATTAGAGCAACAATACAAGAAAAAATTTCTCAATTTATTTAAAATAATTTTAATTTAAATTCAATTTTAAATGACTATTATTTACTTACAAAATATTATATTTTTACTCATTAGTCTTTCATGACTCCAAATATTTTTGAACAAACTATTCTGGTGACCCTTCGACTATTAATTTGTCCAGATTTTACTCTCAAACTAAAAAAAGTATAAATACTTTCTCAAACTTTCTAATCATTCAAATCTTACCATTCTGTCAGTTGACCAACAGTCAACCCTCCTGTATGTTAAAAAATGAAGGATAAAATTGTCTTTTTACTGTCCATCTTTTTCTTCCCAAAGTCATCTTTTTACTGTTCATCTTTTTCTTCCCAAAATTTATATGGAAAAACTCAGAAAAATTTATCAAAATCCTCGAATCCATTTTCTAAATAACACTATACAGATCAAAATTCACACACAACTCTTCAAACTAGCAAGAACTGCCTCTGAAACCCCACAAAACGCAAATCCTATTAAGTTTTACTAGCCACCTGCAAATCCTGACAAATTGTCAACTGCAGCCCATATCTTTTGCCTTCTAATGCAAGCACATCAATTATTTAATCAGTCATTAAAAAAATCCAACTTAAATTGTTGATGAATCTTGTTTGTGCGTGCGCAGTTTGTGCTATGTATAGAAGATAAATCCAATAATCAACCAAGTTTTAAAATAAAATAATAATTTTAACTCACATACACACACATTTTGAGCAAATATACCCATCATATAATATAGAGTGTAGTTGATAAGTATTGAAAGTCTTCAAGTATCAAATACTCATACTTCCACTTGAATCTATTATTCAATCAACCCAAAACAAGTAGTGAAATGGCTAATTACTTAATGTTAAGGACAAAAGAGTACCACACACATAAATACATCAACCCAATTCCCAAGGCAAAGAATAAAAGATCACAAGGAAAGGAGATTGGCCATGTAATTAAATAAGAATTCCCCCAAGAATATTCAAATAATGAACATCACTGAATAAATTGATATTAATTCCAAATATTGGCAAGATTTTCGAAATAAAGTAAAATCCACTCTTTCTCAAGTAATGAATCTTCTACCCTAGGATCCAACTTATAGATATCTTTATCATACAAATCAAATCCAATGATGCATAAAACTAAAGAAATCTAATGACAAGCCAAAATGCCCTAGAATCTTTATCTCTAGGTGACCTCAAAACCCCATCTATCACCAAGTTCTAAATCACTCAAATCATTTATCAAGTTCATCAAAGGAAAATAAATCAATTGAATTAATATAAAAGGGAATCCATCTCATAAATCCTTTCTCAAGCTCAACATAAAAGAATTACCTAATCAATCAATTCAACCAATCAAACTCAAGTGATAAATTGTTTAAAATAGACACCAATTAATCAAATAAACATCAAATACAATATTAAATTAGAGTACATCCATTTAATTACAATTCAAATTAATGAAATTCAACAACCACAAACTCAAATCACTAAGGGAAAAAGAGGAAACTCATAGATATTGTCCCCCTTCTACTTTGCAAACTTGATTTGAGTTGCTCCTTCTTCCTTAAATCCTCATTGATCTTATCTTCTTTTCTCTTCCTTGTATCCTAAGGGGTTTCTCTGGTATATTTCGTAGGTGGCTCTCCTTTCAAATAACCCAAAAAAGTAATATTTATAGGTTTCTTTACGAATCCCTAGAAATCTACGAAATAAATAGTAATCTACAATGTTGCACGGCACCGTAAAAGATGGCCTGCACGGCACCATGCATGCTCTAATCCTCAAATTTTGTCTTGAAACGATGTTGTGGAATTAACTGTTGCTATGTGGTGGATTGATGCACGGCGACGTGGAAAACGACCAACACGATGTCATGAAGCACAAAGTGTTCTGCATTTTTTGCACTCTGATGACACACAATGACATATAAGTTGAGGGGCACGCTGTTGTCAATGCCCAAAATATTGACTTCAGAAGTTCTTCAACTACACCGCGGCGTGTAGAGTGATGGGCACGACGCTGTAGCGCTTCAATTTGACTCTTTTTTAGTCTTTTTTCCTTGAATCCTTATCTAATATTCAAATCTTTCATCCTACATAAAACAAGAAGAAAATGGGGGATTAAGTAGCAATTAAAAATGTATTTTTCTACAATTTAAACACAAAAAATGTATAAATTATAAAATATGTGTACAGTGAACACTCATCAAATCCTGGTATCCTTTTGCAAAATTCCAGGGGTGTGATACAATATTTTTAAATGACTAAAATATGTCATGCTGTCTTATCATGAACAATACCTCCACCAACAGTAATCAATTTGCTCCGTTGCTCTCTTTACCTCACAGAGCTCAGATATGTCTCATCTGATTGCAATACTCTCTCTGCTAGTGCTTATAGCAATACTGGCCTTCATCTACGCTTTCTTCTTCGCAATTAACTGCCTAAGAATTCTAAGACTATAAAGACTAGTGTGAAGCTCCGACAAATTGACGGAAGAGTTGAGCAGTAAGGTAGGCGGGCAATTGGAATTGGTTTCTGAAGTGAGGTACACTAAAGAGACACACACAAAGATTACATAAACTACCATTATCAAATCATTCAGTTCAAAATCAGGTTCAGTTGGCTTTGCATAATTTTGCATAATAATTTAGAATGCATGTGAAAATTTTTGAAGAAGAAGAGTGAAAAGAATGGTGACGATGTGGGAAATATAGATGATGATTTTGGGATAGGGAATAATTTGGAGGAGTATTTTGGGGTAGATGAGAAGTTGGATGTAGATTTAATATTTTTGAAAGGAAAGTGTGGTGTTAAGAGTAGAGGTATGTATGAAGAGGGTTTTGAATTGGAATTTTCTAAGGATAAAAACAAAGATATCCATATGAAACTTTCGATTTATGATATCAATTAACTAAAGACACTTTTGATTTTATATTAAATATTGATGAATTTGATTTAGTTTATTCAATCCAAAAGACAACTAGATCAGAAAAGAATCCAAAACTAAAGGATTTTCTAGAATGAAGACAAAAATTTAGATGAGACTTACGGAATAAATTCAAACTTTGGCAAGAAGAAGATGAACAGTAAATATGATTTTACCCTTCATTTTTTGATTGATTAAACGTTTGATTGCCAATCAATTAATGGAAAAGCAAGATCTGTACGATGAAAAATTTTAAAGAATTGTTTTATACTTTTTTTAGTTTGAGGATAAAAGTTAGACAAACTAACAGTTGGGGGGTTATCAGAATGGTTTGCCCCTTTTTTTTAATTTAAATTCATCTGTTAAAGTTTTGCAACAAAAAAATAACGAAGTAAGTTCAATAGAAAACAATAAGTTGCAATAGTTACAAGTTGTTGATCAAGTTTACTAATGGAAATTAAATTAAATGAAAGCATTAGGATAAAGAGAACATTGTAAAGAATTATGAAAGAGGTCAATTTTACAATTTTTATATGAGAAACAATTACCATATTTCCAATAGGTAGCTTAACAAATAAATTTTGTGTAGGGTAAAACTCAAAAAAGCGTTTCAAACAAAAACAAACGTGATTTTGTGGTTCATGAATCTAAAATCCAATTAAAGTGATTTATACCTATGTCTTGAGTAAGCCGTGAAGAATTTGAAAATTCAGTTAATAGAGTAGTTGCTTGGTTAACAAAATGAACATTTCATATGCAGCATTTGAATTGGAAACAATGTGATGAGATTAAATAAGACTTTAATAGGTGTTGGTATTACTCTTATGTAACAAACTTTGAAGCATGTGAATCGGTAGGAAGGTTATGACCACCTGTAAATGAATTCATAGCAGTAGAAGCATTTTCAACTTGAAAATTATTGACATTAACAATTGCATTAACTTGAGGCATGAATCCAATTCAAGCATGATTTCTAGTTTTAGACTTGTAGCCAACAAGAAAGCCATACTTTCTATAGCATCTATCAATAGTATCCCCCTGTAATCTATAGAATGTGCACTATGTAACTTCCTATTCTGATTATTCACCTTTCTAAAATTTTGATTTCTAACATTATGCATGTTTTCGCTACTTAAGTTTCCATTATAGGTACCAAATTGATTTACTTTAACACCAGAATTAAGTGCATTCCTTCCATTCATATTTCCATCAACATTCATAAAATGATCATACATATAATTAATCCTACCATGTATTTGTGAATCAACCCCATAATTTCTAGTAGTAAATACTTGAAGATTAACAAAAATTGATATGTCAGGGTGTGTAGCATTATAGTTGTGCTTGATACCATGTTGAAACCAATTGATTGAACCAGGTGATAAAAGCAATAGGAAGAAACTAAGATCATATAATGATCTTGAGTTTCAACTCACAGAATTTTATCAATTTAAGGGAATCATTTATTAAACCACTTGTCCTTACACTCCTGAGTAAAATAGAATTGTAGGAAAAAAAAAATATCAACATATCCTTTATATATCAAGGACTCTTTGTTTTTAATCATTAATTCTACTAGCCTATTAGGAATATTATGTCAAACATGTTGTGTACATGATAAACCTTACTCCTTCTGCTATCCTTAAAAAAAATTGAAATATTATACAATAAGTCTCTAGTAATTTAGGCTATGCTTGTACACATATTCCTTATAGGAAAAAAAATGAAATATTATACAATAAGTCTCTAGTAATTTAGCCTATGCTTGTACACATATTCCTTATAGAAACAAATTTGATCCTAAAGGCAGACCTAGTGTCTTTCTTAGCTATTTTCAAACTACCAAAGTTTATATTTTGTTGGATTTCTTTTCTAGAGAAATCTTCTTGTAAAAGAATGTTTCATTGAATCACACTTTGCTTTCATCAATTCCAAATTTACATTCTCTGAAGACATCCATAAACCTGTACTATCTCTTTCTTATTCCACCTTATTTCATTCTCCTTCTACTGATTTTGCATATATTAGATCATCTTCTTCTCCATCAAATTTGCCTTCTTCAGTTCCTCCTTTTAGAAGGTCAACTAAATCAGCTGTTCCATCTACTTGTCTTTCAAATTATGTTTGTCCTATTGTGAACAAAACTACCACACCACATGTCCTTTCTTTTTCTATTTCGTCATCAGCATTTTTATGGAACTCTTTTGTCCACTCTAAGCCAAAACATTACTTTGAAGCTATGCAATCTAAGGAATGGTGTACAACTATGTAAGCTAAAATCTCAACTATAGAAGTAAATCATACTAGGCATTTAGTTCATTTGCCCTAGAGAAAAAGGCCTATAGGTTGCAAATAAGTATACCAAATTAAATATAAGGCAGATAGATCTCTTGACAAATATAAGACTAGACTTGTTGCTAAAGGTTATACTCAATAAGAAGGCGTGGATTATCTAAATGCTTTTGGTCCTGTGGTTAAAATTACCACTATTAGAATTATGCTTGCACTTGCAACCATTTCACGTGACATATACACAGCTTGATATCAACAATGCATTTTTGCATGGTGATCTGTCTAAGGAGGTTTATATGACATTACCTCTAGATTTTACTTTTTCTAATTTTTCTTTAGTCTGCAAACACTACAACAAAAGTCTCTCATAGCTACACTTTTTTTACGTCATTAATTAAAAGTGTCCCTATAATAATGATATTCCAAATGTTTAGAATAAAATATCGATAAATAAAAAATATAGCATCATTTTTAATTAATGTGTCGGCATTGTATTTATTTTTCCGATGTTAATGACAATGCGTCGTAATATTTAAAAAAAAAATTGACATTCATTAAAAAAGTAACCTTTAATTAAATAATATCAAATAACGATGATGCTTTTGATATAAGTGTTGTCTCATTTAAAAATATAGGGATACTTTAAAATTAATTGTCCCGAATTAAAAGAGATTTTTTAACCGATATTAATTAAAAACCATGATATAAATATTCTCAGTGTTTAATAGAAAATATTGACTAATTAAAAATGTTATGACGTAAAATAAAAGTGTCGACATAATCTATATATACCCAACATTAATAAAAAAATCTATTCTAATGGCACTTTTTTAACGTCATTAATTAAAAGTGTCCATATGATAAGATATTCCCGACATTTAGAATAAAACATCGACAAATAAAAAATATCTCGTCATTTTTTAATTAAAGTGTCAGAATATTATATATTTTTCCTACATTAATGAAAATGCGTCATAATATTAAAAATGTTTCCAACACTCTTTAAAAAAGAAACATTTAATTAAATAATTTCAAATAACGACGACGTTTTTTAGTATAAGTGTCGTCTTATTTAAAATTATAGGAATACTTTAAAATTAATTGTCCTTATTCAAAAGGAATTTTTTAGTTAACATTAACTAAAAGTGTCTCCAGAATATAGATATTCTCGATATTTAATATTGAATATTGACTAATTAAAAATTTTTCAACATAAAATAAAAGAGACGACATATTTTATATATTCTCGACATTAACAAAAAAAATGTGTCGGAATACGAAAATAATTTCGACACTTTTCTTTAGAAAAAGTAATAATTTAGTCATGTTAAATAATAGAACATTTAATTGTCGTCTCATTCAAAATTTTATGGACATTTTTAAAATAATCTTCATGATTTTAGAGACATTTTTAGGTGCACTTGAATTGATATCCAATTCAAACTAAAACTCTAAATTAATTAAAAATTTTCAATATAAATAATTTTTGCCCCTTGAAAACTGTCATACACTCACAAAATATCATATTATCTTCTTTTTTTTTTCAATTTCATATAACCTCACATATTTTTTAATATTTTATTAAATTTAAATAAATTGTTTACAAAAGAGTTACAATCTAAATATATCCTTAGATAAGTATATAATGAGTATTACAAAAGTTGTATTTTCCAAAGGTGGCATGCAAAGACTTTTCCCACTCAAAAAACTTAAAGAATTAGCCTAGAGAACCTTCTTGTTGTCTCATTTTTCCCGTTGCCCCATTCTGTTGCCACTGCAAAACTTCTCCTCTTTTCCTCTTCTAGATTGTCCCTCACTGCCGATTCTTACTTTCTCATTCTCTCTTTCTCGTGCGAAGCTACAAACTATTGGATTGACCACAACTCTGCTGAGTCTACTCGAAGGTTTCTCAGATGCAAGAGCTATGGGGTAAATGCAGTACTCTTTTGCAGCAAATCTCTTATTCTTCTTCTTCTTCTTTTAATGTCTAATTTTCTCTTGATTCTCACATAGGAGACAGGTGGTTGTGGTTTCTTTGCTTGGCACCATTCTCTAGTATGTGATAGAGCAGCTCGAGTAATTCTGAGATTGTTGAAAAAGATGAAGTCTTTAGAAAATGGGAATGGTGGAATTCCAGGGAAAATTAAGGCAATTGGAAGTTGAGAATGCAAATCTTAGATTGAATCGTGTAAAGCCTAGATCTTCTTTACAACCTTTGTCCTTTTTTGCTTCTGACACTTGATGAGAAATAATGGGGAAAGAAGGCAATGAACTCCAAATGATGAAAACAAAGCTCCGTCTAAGTGAGATAAGAAGTCTGAATACTATTTAGGGTCAGAGCCCGAGGCTAAATCCAGAAGGTCCAAATGAAGCAGATAGGAAATTGCTCATGAGAAGAAAGATAATTTAGATAGGAAAAATGCTTTCTTTTTTTAATTCCCACTTCAAAATGGTTCTATTTTTTTTTTTTTTTTGGTCAGTAGAGTCTACTAGGATAAAAGAATAGGTTTGTCTATTTTTTCTGTTACATATGTTTCTCTGCGTATGTGGAATTTCAAAGTGCACATTAACCTAATTATTGAGAAATTTTGGAGGAAGTATAAGCTTTTTTGTTTCCTGGTGGCATGATTGGTAAGTAAAATCAAATGGTGGAGCTCAGCTGCACAGGTTAAAGTGAGCCAGTTGATTTGTAGGAACATAAGACTAGAGTTTACTGGACAGTTAGCAAGAGTAAAATAGGTAATCCATTTCAACATCTTTTATAGCTTTGTATAACTAATATACTTCTCTTTGGACCCTAGTTGGAAGTATTTTGGACCTTATATAACCAAGTGATAGTCTTCTAATCATTTTGTCATTATATCAACTTATATTTGCCATTTTTGGTTCAAACAAAGGCATGGTGGTAAAGATGTGGAGAATTGGATTTATCTTGTTGCTGTATTTGAAAATTTGAGATGTGGGTTGCAGCACTGGATTTATCTCTTGGATGTGATTGGCCTTCTATATCCTACAAATGCAAAAATTCATTTTGAATTTGCCCTTTATAGTGATTTGAGTTTCAAAATTTCTTGAACCATATCAAACTGAATGATGTGTTCATTTCATTTTGGGAGTTTGATTCGGATATCTTTTTATGGGATTGTTTAATTACTCTTTTCTAAGCTTGTGAAATTTCTCTTCTAAAGTAGGTGCAATGATGTAGATAATATATGCTTCCAAGTTTTACTCCTTTGAAAATCAAGAAGCTTTATTCCTTTTTCCAATTTTCAAACTATGCTAAACAGTTGTGCTATCTCTATCATTATTGGATTTAGAATGCAAAGATTAAGATCTAAATAATTCATTATTTGACTAAAAGTCATTTTCTGTAAAAGATTTGTTTCATTTTGCTTGATTCTCACGATTCTGAAAACTAATTGTTTAATATTCCTTAGTATGTGGCAGAGTGTATTGGGGGAATGAATTGGTGACTGCAAAATAGAGGTTTATTAGTGTGGAAACCTCAGGTGAGAGCTTCTGGAATTTTATGACTTCTTCTAATTTATTGTTGAGTGTAATTTCAAAAGATTCTTCAATGATTCTAGTTTTTGTATAGTATAATTTAATTTATTTTTTGTGTTTTTGTCTTCAAGTACAATTGTTACTAATACTTAAAGAATTTTTAATGTGAGATCCACAAGGAAGTAGTTCAGGTCATATGATTACTTTATTGAATTATTTAATTTTAATTTCAGTTCTTTTCTTATTGAACAATTTCACGCTAATTTATGGATATGTGGCCATGGAATAATTAGATAGCCAACCTGCACTTGCCTAATTTTTATTTCTTGCAGTATTTGATTTAATTGAAGGCATTTATGTTCCTGCTATTGAAGCAAAGATTGTAGAATAGTAGAAGGATAATGCTAAACAAATCATAATTGCTCAAGCTCGCAAGGTTGGTGCTAAACCTTCTTACACTTGTTACATGCCAAATTTTAGTCATGGACGCTCTCCATCTTCTATCCTTCACTTGAGTAGGCAGAAGAATATGCAGTAGGTCTTGCAGCAAGCAAGGGACAACCTATCCAGATTGAAAATGATGCAGTAAGTAGATAGCTTTCCTTGTGATTGAATGAATTTCATCATTACTCGGTTATTAATATAATTTGCAATCTTTGAGAGTTTTACCTTATTGTTTTTATATGTTTGTCTTACAAGTTCATTAGCATTAAACTTTTAAGCACGGGATTGGAAGGCCACTTTTAGAACTTCCTAGTTTCTTTTGAGGATTTATCACACTCTGTTAATCCTTAATTTCTGAACTTCGAGAAACTCTACTTCTCGAAAAATAAAACTCCTACAAAAGTGGCAATAGTGAATTTGAGCAGAAATTAGAAAATTTTTAGTGTGTTAAAGTCTTTTGATTGAAAATATTGATAAATGACCCTCGCAAAGATTCTTCCCACTAGCAGGTGCAAAATTTTCTGATCTGGTAGTTAGACACCACATAGTTAATCAGTTTCTTACTTTCCAAAGCTTTACCCTTAGAACAGACAATAAATGACCTAAAAATATCTAAGCTAACCTGCACCTGAATGAATTTTCACCATTAATATTGATGCTTTTGTTATGCCCTTGGTAAGTGATGTAGTTTTTAACACAGATTCATTTTATAGTTTTTTGGAGGAAGTACCTCCCTTTTATTCTTACACTCTGGTAATTGTGGATTTTTTTGCTAGTACTAGTGGGGTGACAACTAGTTTTGGTTTGTTTAGCAGTATCATTATTGCCAAACTTAAGGCGTACATTGCATTTGTAGAATGCTTATGATAAAGGCTTAATATGTAACACCCCACCTACTTATATAACCTAAAATGGGTTGGGGATGTCACCTCATTCTTTGGACTAGGGGTCTTTATAACAAAATAGTAAAAGAAATTCAAATTTTAAAGAAAGTCAAAGCAAAAATTAATAAAAAAAAAACTCAATACTTATACAAAAGTTCCTAAATAAAAATAATATTCAAAACAAATATCCAACAAATGGACATAGAAATTCGATAACAAAAATTTCAAGCTACTGATTTTCCAATCTGATCAAGACTTGAGACTCCCTAAAAACATGAGTTCAAAATAGTGTAAGATTGGGTTTCTTAGTAAGCCCCGTGTGTGAGTTGGGCTAATAAGAAAATAAAACAAGTTTCATGATGCATGCACTAACGGTATATCAAAAGTTTATCATGCCTTTTTTACAAATTTAATTCTCACTTCTTGAAAGATACTAGTGAGAAATTACGAGGCAAAACGCTCTTAAAATATTTTGATTGGAAAGACATGAATGATTAAAAGAGTATTAAGCTTCGAATAAAATTCCAAGGTCTTCTTAGAACAGTTCTACGAAAATAGTTCAACAATTAAAAGTAACCAAGTTAGTGTGGCAGGGCACAAAGGTGGCTCTCACACTAGATGAAGCACATGACCCCCCGTCAGATGGTGAAAGGGTACAGAGGTGGCTCTCACTTCTGTGAAGCACTTGACTCCCAACACTTGGTAGGTGTATATCCTACCAAGTGAGATTCTTCTCCATCTCTTACTTAACCCAATTCGGTTGTCCCACTTTCGGCCGTAGATTCTACAACCTCGTCGCTAGCTGAGGATGGCTTAACCTTCTATACTGACACCCTGATCGAAAAGAGTCAACCTTTTGGAGGTAGCCACCTACCGAGAGATATCCCCAGACTAACCAAAAGCTAGTATAGAAGTCTAACCCCTATTGAGTACTCAACGTTATTCATTTTCTTTTCCATAATTTGCAAGGCTCCCATAGCAGACCTACAAAATTAGCTCAAAACATTTCCAAATAATATTTTCCAACTCACAAAAAAATTTTAGAAGGCATGGTTTCGAGTTAATATTTTATTTGTGTTTATAGTTGAAGAAGCCACATGTTCAAGTAAGTCATGCTATGATTTACTAAAAGCATATGCATGATCATGAATCCATCTCTTACATATTGAAAACAAATCATAATGTTTGATACTTGGATCCTAAGTCATGATTGACATATTTTAAAATTTTTTAAATTTAGAAGTTTCTAAAATTAGAAGGTTTTCGAATATAGAAAGTTTTCAAAATAAGAAGTTTTCAAATATAGGAGTTTTCAAAAATTAGCTCTTGTGCAATTCTTTTGTGTTTGCAACAGATACTCACCAACCTTTCTTTCAAACCAACATAATAAAATAAAAATCGATTTCATAAATGCAAGGGAACTTACCTTGTAATTTAGCTTAGGGTATGAACTTTAGTAAGTTGGTCCTTACCCTTGATAATTTTCCAAATCTAGTAAAGAGTTCATATAAATCAATCACAATACTTCCTAAATCATCCCAAACAAAATTCAAGTCCATATTATACACTAAGTGTACATCATGCCTATATTATCCTTTGTTCGCCAAATAATGTCAATGAGCAGCGAGCATGAGCTTTACATATACTCAGCACCTAAGACCTTCCATTAATCCCTTAGAAATCATAAAATCCACCCTTAGACATTTCTCAAGAAATCAAATTAAACTTAATTTAGCACAAAACCCTTAGCTGCCTTCAATTTCCAATAACTATAGTCTAAGCTCCTAAGGGTAAAAAATCTATATAAACCCCTCCGATTGACCTCAAATTTTGCAAGTACATAGTTTAACATGTTATGAATGAAATACACTAAGCACATTCAAAAAATTAGGCTCATACAAATCGCAAAAAAAATCTGAACAGAAACTGTACGAATCTGTTTAAATCTGTCAATAAGGCGACGAAAAAAAAAACAAGAACTCTCAATCTTGATCTCATTTTAACCCCAACTTTTCCAGATTATTAAAGCACATAAAATCTTGCATTTTCAACATTTTCACCCATAAAAACCATGCTCAAAATAGATTGCAAAACAGCTTTCAAAACAGTGAACAGTAAGTACCGAAAATCCACTCTTCTTAGTTTTTTTTTTTTTTTGAAAAATTTTTGCAATTAAATACAGTAGTTTTGGACACAACAACACACACTAAAGTCATCATTCATGTTCCTAGAATCAAGATTCAAGGTGGCATTTCAAAGGAAAAACCAGTTTTGAATACAACCATCAACATACTCAAAACAAGAAAATTTAGAGCAAAGTTCACGTACTCATAAGCATTAAAAAAGAAAATTTGCTTGGATTAAATTCTTTAAGAAGACTAAACTCTAACACGCCTAGAGAAAAGGCGAAACATAGGATACTTAACATCTAACATCTTGCATTCAAGAAACATCCGAGAATTCCCATTCAAACTACACATTCAATAGAAGCAAAAATTTTGATTTTTTAACCAACCATCTTAAAGCCAAAATCATGTACACATGTTTCTCCTTTCAAATTTCCCTTGAAGAAAACAACCCCAGCATTCAAGATATACTCAAGATCAACATTAACAAGAAAATATCCCGCACAAAGAAGTAAGGAGATGACCGAAAATCCCATCACAAACACACATATACATGCTACCATTTTTTTTCCCCAAGAGAAAATAAAAAGAAGGATCAAGCTTGTTACTTTTTGAAATCCTTTTAGGAAAAAGAAGAGCAACCTAGAATGATAGCTGTTGTGTGTATTAGCAAGAATAAAAAGCCACCTCTTGGCTGAAGTTTATTTAAGAATAATCTCATGGTGCTGACTGAGAGATTGAGGGAGATTGTGAGTGATGGTGGCTGAGAGCATTGGAAGATTAAGAGGGGGGAAAAAAACTATCTGTAGGCTATACTCCTTACGAAATGGAGAATAGAAAATCGTGAAGTTGGGGAGAATTGGGATTACCGACTGATAGGAGGAAAAGATAAAGATTGATTAATTTCAAGCACACTTTTAATCAAACCACAACTCTATAGATATTAGCAGCTTTTGTGATCAGCTATGAGAAGTACAAGGAGGCGGTTGGCAACAATAAAGGAAAAGACAAAAGGTCCTTCTAATTAAATTATGATTGCTTTCCTATTCTCCCACTTTTGGGTAGAGCAAAAAAAAAAAAAAAACATCCCAGGGACATTGTGTAGCTAAACACGATGAACTGATAGGAACATAATATATACTTATCACACCAAAATATGTATATAATATTATAATGCAAAGTAAAAGAAAGTCTTAATATAATATTATTAAGTAATTATAATAATATATATATAATACCATTATGACTTGTTAAGTAAAAACAATTATACTAATTAATAATAAGTTTATATTATTAGAGATGTAAACTATAATAATAAATTAATTTAATATAATTATTATATTCATAATTACAATTATCATTATAATTAAAAAAATTATTAAGAGGTGACCAACCTAAAATATGAGACATGAGCATTTTTAACAACAACAACAACAACAATAATAATA
Organism: Voacanga thouarsii; assembly: GCA_026120185.1. Lineage (NCBI taxonomy): Eukaryota > Viridiplantae > Streptophyta > Magnoliopsida > Gentianales > Apocynaceae > Voacanga > Voacanga thouarsii. Next base: position 495,555 of record JANUWF010001704.1, read on the forward strand.
ATAATAATAATAATAATAATAATAATAATAATAATAATAATAATAATAATAATAATAATAATAATAATAATAATAATAATAATAATAATAATAATAATAATAATAATAGTAATAATAATAATAGTGGAGGTATAATCCAACTTTACTTGAAAATTCTAAAGCATAAATTATTATGACTAGGTAATTCAAATGGGATGGCTAAACCAGATAATCCACATGAATGCATAATTTAATATTATAAAAGGAATATATATAGAATAAAAGGAAGTCATTTGGTTGTAATATTATTAAGATAATATATATATATATATATATATATATATATATAATATTATTATAATTCATCCACCGCAAACCACTATAACAATAAATAATAAGTTTTCAATAGATAATAAATAATAACAATATAGTTCTAATTAGTATAATAATAATAATTATTACAATTATAAATAATTAATAGGTGGCCAACAAAAAATGGGAGACATAATAGTTTTTTAAGAAGAAGAAGAAGAAGAAGAAGAAGAAGAAGAAGAAGAAGAAGAAGAAGAAGAAGAAGAATAATAATAATAATAATAATAATAATAATAATAATAATAATAATAATAATAATAATAATAATAATAATAATAATAATAATAATAATAATAATAATAATAATAATAATAATTTTCACGTAAAATATTTTATGGCACAATAATTAGATGACGCCTTCCACTATTCTTAAATCGATCACTATTAAAAATTTAATGCATCACTTATAAATATTCACATATCACCAGAACACAAGATTGGAGATTCATGAAACAGGCATATATCATGTTCCGATACATATATTCATGTTCAATACATGTTAATTCTCATAAATTGGGTGTGACCAGAGTGGAGTATTACATAATAGTTGTTAGTCAGAGGATGAAAGAAACTAAAAGGAATTAATGCACAAGCATCCAGGGAAAATATGCTTCATATGATGCAGCATTAGACCTGATATATTGCCTGGAATAAATATATTGTTTCCATTTATAGTAAGAGAGTTGAAATTTTTTACGTAGCAAGATTTTTATTTTAAGGACAGAGGATCACCAATGTCAAAACTTAAATAATGGTAAAGAAAAGCTCAAAATTGGAAGGATTTCTTAATGTACTTGTTAGTCAACAATGGTTCAATGGTGATAAAGGAACGGGGAATAAGATAGGGTGAACTTAGGGTAGAAAATGTACGCATTACCTTATTTGTCAAGGATTTGAAAACTTTTAAGTTTGTATATTGAACACTGAATAGGCCTTTGAGGATAAATTTAGGATGTTCATAATTTTAGTGAATCTGTCTATAATTAAGAGTGACTCCCTTTTTTTGGTCTCTTCAAGTAAGTGCATGTGTAATCTTTTCAAATTATTTCAATTACATTTTTTTCATTATATCACTTATAACTATTAGTTATGTTAATAAAATAATTTAAATCTGTTAAATGTTCACCATTTTTTTTCTTCATTTAATGTGTAGGGCTATTGGATTTTTTTTTTTTTTTTATCAGTTTGCAACAATATGAAGACCTTTTTTTTTTTTTTTTAAAGTTTGTCAATGAAATTGAACATTTATATTCAATCCAATTTATATTATAGTTAGGCATTTGCTTAAATACTTTTCAATATGAAATTTAAATTTTGTTCTAATTTATGCAATTTATTTAAATAAACATTATTCATTTTGTTTCAAAATTATTATTGCTTTATAACTTTCTATCTTGCAATGTAAAGAGAAACATTTGTTATGAGATTTTAAATTGAAAATAATTTATCAAATAATTAAATATAATAATTGCCGATTTTGGGATGCTTAAAAAAAAGTTAAGGTCAAAATTTGGGACAATATTTATAGTGTAACAAAAAGAGAGACACATTCATAAGTGAGTGTATTTATTTTAGGAGCATTTGTAGTTGTTAAAATTTGGGACATTATGATTGATTGTGTAGTAAAAAAGGGGGACGAAATTGTATTTGTGTCGTTATTTTTGAGACATTTGTGGAACAAAGTATCGTCAAATTCAAGACGTTATAAACATAAAACGTAGTTAAAAAGCAGACAAAATTAAAATTTTGTGACGTAAATTTTGAAACACTTTTAAAAAAATGTCGTTATGTTAACGACGTTAGAGAATTTAAGCACAGTAAATATAGAGATGCTTATAGAAAAAAAATGTCGGCAAAGTAATTTACCGACACAAGGTTTTGCATCGTAAAATTTCTTAGCGACACCATTTCTAGCAACGCATGTAGGGACGCTAATAAAAATGTCGGTAAACAATTCAACAACACAAATTAGCGTCTCAAAACAAATTTACTAAAGTCCCTAAATGCTTAGTTTGTTGTAGTGAACTTGATAAATCTATTTATGGACTCAAACAAGTAAGATAGTGGAATACCGAACTTATTGCCTTATTGTTATCACTGGGTTTTACTCGGTCCAAGAGTGATTATACTTTATTTTTTAAACATCATAGTAATCTGTTCATTGCTCTTTTAGTTTATATGGATGATGTTCATGTAATGAGTAATCAGTTAGAGGCAATTTCTAATATTAAAGCTTAGCTTCATCACCAATTTCAAATTAAAGATCTAGGAGATTTGCAATACTTATTAGGCTTTGATGTTCATAGAATTTCAGCCAACATTACTCTTTCTCAGAGAAAGGATGCCCTGGATCTTCTTCAAACTCATGACTACATTGGTTGTAAACCTGTTTTTTCTCCTTTGGACCGTAAACAGAAATTTTCTGCTTGGGATTCAAAAATATTCTATGATCATTCACTCTATTGAACTCTTGTTTGAAGACTTCTTTACTTAGCTCACACCGGATTAGACATTTATTTCGCTGTTCAATATTTAAGCCAATTTTTAGTTGCTCCCGCTGTTTTGCAAATGCAAGATGTCTATAGACTTTTCAAATATCTTAAGGGATCTCTTGATGTTGGCTTATTCTTTTTTGTGTAAATTCTTTTACTTTTCAAATTTAATTGATTTAGACTCGGTTAGATGTCTTGATCAAACTCATGTTCTTGGAAATCCAAGAAGCATATTGTTGTTGCTTGCAGTTCAACAAAGACTTAACATCAAGCTTTAGCTCAATCCACCACTGAATTACAATGGATTCTCCACCTTCTTCATGAGCTTCATTTTGAATGTTCTTTGCCAGTTATTGAATTTTGTGATAACATAAGTGTTGTTTACTTAGTTGAAAACTTAGTGTTTCATAAGAAAATAAAGTATATTGAACTTGATTGTCACATTATTAAAGATCAATTTCAAGCCAAGTGCATTAAATCTTTACTTATTTCCTCCTCTAAACAGCTGGTTGATATCCTTACTAAAGTATTACCTCCTCTTTCATTTCATTTGCTTTTGTCTCATGGCATTGTATCCGCATCTGGCTTGCGGGAGAGTATTAGAGTTTTGTAGCAAGAAGATAATGAAGTTCAACATTAATCAAGTTGCAGCACTTACAAGATACTGATCCTGGTTGAATAGGACTTCAATCACTTTCCTACCAACATTTATTTTTTGATCTTTCTAAAATTTTTTTAATTGGATTTCAATTATAATGTATTTGTATGCTAAAGCTAAATATAGTTGATAGTTTTATTTCAGTTCCAAATACTTATATATAAATAATGTACAGATCATTATTTTGCCTAATGAAAAAGCATATTCTAGAAACTCTTCCTTTGAGCACTCTTTTCTTCCTAAGGCAAGGCCAAGGAGAACATCGAATTAAAAAAAAAAGATAAGCTATTAATTGATATATATATATATATATATATATATATATATATATATATATATATATATCTTTAAAATAAGGATATTTTAGTCTTCACGACAAATTTCACTAAAGCTAGTTTTCTTCCTTATTTTTTTTTGTCTATGAACCGAAATCATTCCCTCGTTTCCTTGTTTTCCCTTTTAAAAAAATTAATTTGAATATTTAAATTTATCTCTTCTCATTTCTTTTCGTTTTAACTCTTTCAATCTAAATACATTGTAAGGTTTTAATTTTGATTCCCAGAATTATGAACCTTAAATTATGGAAATATGATTAATATGAACTTGTTTTTGTTAAGGAGGAGGGGGAAAAAAATCATCAAGTCACTTTAAATAAATATGAAATATTTATATAATTCTACTTGCAATATTTTTAATTATATGTTATACTATGGTACAAATTCATTAGTTCAAAATATTAGTACATTTTAAACGACTTGGATTATAACTACATAAAAATAACGCCTAAATAGTTTATACAAATATATTTTTATTTCATAAAAAATTTATTAATTGATAACATATAAAAATAATTTTATAGCTTAAATTGAAAAACAAATTTAAAACCAACCAATATTAGTCATATTTAGACAACACAATATAATATAATAAGGTAGTTGAATCATGTTAAGTTAAATTTTATTTTATTTTAACATTAGAAAAAAATTCCACCAAACGTAAGAAAATGAATTCTTATTTTATTTTGACGTTTTCTTCTAAACTTTGGAGTGAAAAGAATTTTCTAACCTTTTTTGGATTTAGAAATGTCATTTTATTATTAACTGTATTATTAATTAAAAAAAATTAAATTAAATTTGAACAGAAAAATATTTTAAAGATTCCCCAAACTCTTCAACACTTTCTGTTGTCAATTTGGAAACGATCTTCTCCCAAAACTCTGCACTTTCTCAAAATTATTTTCGAAAGCATCCAAAAGGGCATCTCACCTTTTCACACCTGAAAATCTTGGTTCCACGTAGACCAGACCATTATTTTCTCTGCCACGTCATCAACAATTTTTAGTTCAATTCGAAAACGACCTTACATTTATCTTAAACGACACCTCGGGAAACAAAAAACGACACAACTACTTAGGAAGATAAACATGGATCGGTCCACACAACTATACTAATTTAATGGGCCTTTTTTGGATGATTACACGTAACGCCATACGCAACCCGATCGCCACCGCACATTATATAAACTCCACCGCAAAGCACCACCCCACGACCACCACCGCTCTACTGTCTCTCTTACCCACACTCCCACAGATACAAAAGAGGAAATTTACAGTGTTAAACATGCACCCAACTGGGACTGTTGTCTTCTCCACTGTGGGGAGGAGTGAATATGGGTTTGATATCTTCTCTGTAAAGCTTCCGGTGAGCTTGGATAACACTGACAGCTTCCAAAACGCCACCGAGAAACGCCTTACAGATGGTATCTCTATCAATTTCAATGGCCAGTTTGTGGATGAAGAGGAGAACCTTGTTTACATTTCTGAGAGATCGGGTTCGCCAAAAGTTTACTTAACTGGACCTGGAGTAGACAAACCGGAGCAGCTCCCTTCTCCCCCTGAGAGCCTCTTCCATGACCGCCCGGTTATCAAAGATCGACGTCTCTACTTCATCTCAGCTCATGAAGAGCCAGATAAGCCGTTCAAGAGTTGGTCGGCCTTGTACTCGACCCGTCTGGATGATAAAAAGATTGTCCGGCTGACACCACCCGGTTCGGTGGATTACAGTCCGGCGGTTTCTCTGAGCGGAAAATATATTGCAGTTGCGTCGTATGGGTCTCGGCTTTGGGAGGGTGAGTTTCATGATATGCTAACTGATATTGTTGTTTTCAGAGAATCCGACCCTAGCACTCGAATTACAGTTTGTCAGCACGGAGGATGGCCGACTTGGTCTGGCGACTCCACCATTTATTTTCACCGCCAAGCTGATGATGGATGGTGGAGCATTTTCAAAGTAGATTTGCCACAGAACTTTGAGCTCTCCGAATCTCCATACTTGCCTATTCGGGTCACTCCTCCTGGTATGCACTGCTTCACTCCTACAGCAATGCACAACTTCCCGAAACTAGCAGTTGCGACACGGCGGCGCGACAAGACTCACCGCCACATCGAGATTTTCGATGCTGAATCGAAGAAGTTTTACCCTGTTACTGAGTTGCTGAACCCAAGTTTCCACTGCTACAACCCATTTTTCTCTCCAAACACGACCTTTCTTGGTTACCACCGATTCCGCGGTGCGTCAACTCCTGGCGACTCAATTGTTCCGCACCTTGAACCAGTTGATTCTCCAATCGAAGGGCTAAAATTGTTGAGGCTCAATGGCCAATTTCCTTCGTTTTCCCCCTCGGGCGACTTCATAGCATTAAACCATGACTTCGAATCGAATTCCGGCTTGAATATTATCAAATCAGACGGCTCCAAAAGATGGTTATTGTTCAAGAACCGGGTAACATTCTACATTTCATGGAGCCCGGCAGAAAAAAACGTCATCTTCACTTCCATCGGGCCAATTTTTGAGTCATCCAAGGCTACTGTGCAGATTGCTCGAGTTTCATTTGATCCAGCAAATTTAACCGCCGATTGCGAAGAAGTTCCGGCGAATATTCAAATTCTCACCAACGAAGAAACCGGGAATAATGCTTTCCCTTCCTGCTCACCGGACGGAAAATCCATTGTCTTCAGATCAGGCCGTTCTGGACATAAAAATCTGTACATAGTCGACGCTGTCCATGGAGAATCCACCGGCGGCAGCATCCGACAGTTAACTAATGGGCCGTGGATTGATACCATGCCTAGCTGGTCACCGGACGGAAAACTAATTGCATTTTCTTCAAACATGCATAATCCGGATAATTCGGCTGCATTTAGCATTTACGTTATAAAACCAGACGGATCGGGTCTCCGGAGGATCCGTATATCAGGGCTCGAGGGATTGGAGGACAGGGAAAGATTGAACCACGTCTGCTGGAGTGCCGATTGTCAGTGGCTGCTATTTGCGGCGAACTTGGCCGGCGTAACGGCGGAGCCAGTGTCTTTGCCTAACCAGTTTCAGCCGTACGGTGATCTTTACACGGTGAGATTCGATGGGAGTGGGCTGAGGAGGCTGACGTGGAACGGATATGAGAACGGAACTCCAGCGTGGCACCCGGGAGGCGGTGACGTGGACGCAGGTTTGGAAAGCTTGAGCTTGAGGGGTGAAATAGGGGATAAATTGAAGGGTGATTTTATTGAGCCCTTGTGGTTGCACTGTAATATTTGAGTTTTTTATGTGGACATATTAATGTGGTAAAAATATTATGGGAATGGATAAGAATAAAAGGATAAGTCAAGGTAATAGCTCAGTACAAGTTCGGACAAGTCCAGTGTGTGTCGTCACTTTTTACTCGAGATAATGTGATATTTAGAAATTAATTTTTAAATTTCTTAAATTACAATTGTTATATTGTTTTTCATAAAAAAATATTATAATAGTATATAAGATATTTTGAATAATTGTAACATTGGATGAGGATAGGATAATAAAGGCAAAGGAGGGGATGGGATGAGGATACCGAGGTGGAAAAATGAAGGCGAAATAAAAATTTTAAAATTATTACGTTATATTTGGTTTGAAAGAAAGGAGTGAGAATATTAATTGAAGTAAATATATGTTATTCTCATATTTGATTGAAGTAGGAGAAAAGTAAATTCACATTATTTTATTCTCTCAAATTTTAACATATTTGTTATTTTAAAGATTTTTTAAAAATTATATGTTATTTGAAAAATTAATAATATATTTTTTTCAATTATACTTCTAAAATTTATTACTTTACTAAGTAATAATATTAATTAATTTTAAATTTTAAAATGATTTTATAATTTCAGATGTTACAATTTTTATTTAAGATTTTCATAAATAATAAATTTTTTATTTGTATAATATATATAATAATGATAAATATTTTTAAAAAGAGATAAAAGTTAATTTACCTCTCAATTCCTCATATCTTATATGAGTTAAAAATTTAATAAAGAGAAAATCTCCTATTCTTTCTTACATGTATACTTCTCTTTCTAATTTATCTCCTTGACCAAATGAGATAATTCATTTATTTACTTTCAAAATTACATCATTTCCTTATTTCCTCTCCTCTTCTCACCTTAACTAAATTATCTAACCTTTAAGTCAGTCCCTTCCAAAATTCTTTCTATGTAAAAATACTTAAAAAAAAAAAAAGAAAAAACTCTATGTAAAGTTACGTAGTGTTCATTCAAAATTCAATTTCTTAAATGGTTAAGTATAATTGCATATCTCATCAGAAAAACTTAGCACCTAAATTCATAAATTACACCCGCTTCATGTTTAATCATGTCTAATATCCATAAATAATGAATTTTTAATATTTAAATTAAATATTATAATATAAATATTAATTTAGCATAATTTTATATGATAACCACATTCACAATTAATAGAATGCTTTATACAAAAGTGACATTTAAAATTAATAGAATGTTCATTCAAACAAAAGAATATATCTATTCATCAAGGAAAATAAAAATAAAATCAATTTACAAGTAGGAAATCATGATTAAAGCCCAAAAATTATGATTAAATATTTGAATTCGATAATAAGGAGGACCTGGCGTGCAAACAGCAAATAGTGGAGTGTACTTAGTTGTTTTTTATGCTTATATAAATACTGCAGATGAAAGAAAAATATGTCCATTCTGTGCTAATTTCATTTCTTCTTCTTTCTCCTCCTTCCCCATCTCGAATCGATAAAGAAAGAGAGAGCTTCAATCTGTCTTTCTTTCCACTCAATCTTTCGATATTCGATGTAAAAAAAAATCCTAATTGTAACCCTAATTTGTTTGTTCGTTGAGAGGAGTGGAGATTCGATTTGAGGGAATATACTGATGAATGGGTATTGGGACTGATCTGAATTGTGAATTTTGAATTATGAAGTAATGGGGGGTGCCGGTTCAAAACTGGAGAAGGCTCTGGGAGACCAGTTTCCCGAAGGCGAGCGATACTTTGGTCTTGAAAATTTTGGCAACACTTGCTATTGCAATAGCGTGCTTCAGGTTTTTTTTTTTTTAAATTATTTTTTGGTCTATCTATTTTTTCTTTTTGGCATGTATGGTTGTGATGCATAGTCTAATTTGTTTTGGATATTTTGTTTTTGATGCTTCATTGATTGCAAGTTTTGTGCACTTTTTTGGTGGGGGGACATTGGCCATCTGATTTTCTTTTCTATTCTGCAGGCTCTATATTTTTGTGTTCCCTTTCGAGAGCAGTTGATAGAGTACTATTCGAATAACAAAAATCTTGCTGATGCAGAAGAAAATCTGTTGACATGCTTGGCAGACCTGTTTATGCAGGTAATTTTGTAAGTCATTTTGAAAATCATTGGATATCACTGTAGATCATGTGCTTGGAATAATATTTTCCTGGTCCATTTCTTGTTCTTGCTTGGATATATTTTTAACCCTCTAAATTCAGCATAATAATTGTGTATTCTCTTTCACTGGGTTTTGAATATATGGGGGATTCAGAGGATTGAGACTGGAAACTATTTTAAGAACCGAATAGGGAGTTGGACCATTTTGTGGTTGAAGAGCTACCGTACTTTAAGAATGTTGATTCAGTTCATTAAAAAAGATAGAACAACATTCACCTCGCCTACCTTTTTGCCCTTTTGTTCGTGTTCTATCCTGGTGTAGCTAGTTCAACTTTCCTAATTTCTTAGCATACTTATTACATTCTCTCTTTCTCCTTTTATGTATCAATTCACATCCTTATGATGACCTCCTTGAAAGCCTAAAGGACAAGTTTTAGAAATTTCCATGCCATCTTAGTTTAATTTCCTTTAAACTTCACTATTGTCTGAAAGCTATATTTTGCATGATTGTATCTTATTATCTTTTTGTGGCACCTTGGTTACATCTCTTTCTTTCAGATAAGCTCGCAGAAGAAAAAAACTGGTGTGATTGCTCCAAAGCGCTTTGTACAGAGACTAAAAAAGCAAAACGAGATTTTCCGCAGCTATATGCATCAGGTATGCTTAATTGAAGGTTGTAAATACTAATTTGAATCATATTAGTGTACTATAATTGAAGATTATGGAATCTTATTCAACTCCATGGGGTGATGGTTATTTGGCCTTTCAGTATCACTATTGCAAATGCTGATATTTCCCATTTATTATATATGGGATAAAGTTCCAGTGTTGGTTGACTCTTTTTTGCTTTTTGTTTTTTCAATTGTGGAACCTAGGGGGTCATGCATGTCTGCATACAAGGTTCTAAAGGATATTTCTCACTGCTCCAAGAATGCAGAGATCCAAAATTCTTTGTAGTGGATAAAATTCACTTTCCATATTTGAACAGTTCTACTGTTTGAGTGATGGAGTCTATTCTGCTAAGGGTCAGTTGTAGGTCTGACACCCAGTAACCCTGAGTGAATTAATTAACAACACAAGCATTCTCCTTTCTAACTTGTGTTCTCCCAGCAATTTCCAGTCACAGTCACGAGTTTGGCTGCTACATCATTTCCTTCCTTATAAATGAGCTCGTGGTTTAAAAGGAACACAAGATATTCTTGTCACAGATAGTCTATTGGCTTCCAAATAGACATGCCCTATTAACATTTCTGTTACGCAACTTTGTGCATTTCTTCTCTCAAGTACTTTTTTTTTTTGGGGGGGGGGTGCCTTTTCCTCTTCGGTTGTTCTATTGCTATTGTAGTTCCATCTACAAGTGGCAGCTTTTTCAATATTGTTGACACTATATTTAGAGTAGTTTTGATAGATCGCGCGAAGTTTGTTTTCTTTTCCTTTTCAGTGTTGGCATGTCCTGAATCTCTCTCTCTCTCTCTCTCTCTTATTTATGGCTAGGGTATGAGTGAAGAACAATTGATTGGTGAAAAAATGGTACTCCCTCCTACCAAAATTGTTAATGTTTGACTTGGCAAAAAATTTTATGTAAAAATCACAATTGTAATATAGTATAACAACATATGGGAAATATGTAGGTCAGTGAGTTCCTTATGTAAAAGTTAAACATACAAAAGTAATATAGGTTGGGAACATTAGCGCTTTTTTTTTTTTGGGGTGGGTGGGGGTGGGGGGGGGGGCGTATAATATATTAAAAGTTTTCCTTTTAGGGAACATGTCTAATTATTTTAGGATGTTCTAAAATAATAAGTAGGTCAATGTTAGCAGGATGAAGGAATTACAGAACCTGTTCCAAGATGGTGGCATTAAGAGGATTTAACTGCTAATGGCTTTCATTTTTCACGTGGATTGGGAAAGTTGGGAAGCCTGTAAATTGATTATTGATATTAGTGATATTCTGTTGTATCTTTTGGATGATAATGGCTGAAGAGTTATGGTAAGGTAACGGGACCAGGGGAAGGGGAGAAGGGTGTTAAGAAAACTCAGTATCAGTATGGTCATTGTTGTGGTCAGTACACACCATGATATTGCTAACCATATTCTCAGCCTTATCCTTTGAGACTGTTGCGGACATTTGAAGCAAAAGCTACCTTTTTGCATGTTAAAGTGTACATCTTTGCATGTATCCAAGTAGATAGTGTTTTACTTTTTATTGGTGGGCAACAATAGAATGATTGGGCAAACCTACCAAAACCATTCATTGTACTTTCATCTTTTGACAATTACCTGAATGAAGCTTTTTCTACATGAAAGGATCCCTTGCTGAACTAGAAGTGTACTGCTTTTGTTGTCCATTGTTTTTCAAAGTCTATTAATCCTCAATTCCACATAGACATCCTTGATGTAAGTTTGCTTTTGCAATAATAATCCCCCAGTTTGTGCACAGTTCTAATAGGGGATACCGAAGGTCCTTTATTACGGCTTGTAAATGGAGATTAAGTTGAGTAATCTTCAGGTTGGTACTTGTAGGTGGAAATTAAAGCCATAATAATTTATATCATCTAGAACAACCATGAAAAAGCTCTTTGCGTCAAGATTATGGATTTTTTTTTTTTTAATGTTTCTTGTTTTCTAATGGAGACTAAAGGAAGAAGAGTATTTGAATTTGCATTTGGTATTAATATCCACTATTTAACCTACTTGCAAGAAATATTCAGTATTTCATATTCTAGTTTCCTATATGAGTAGGGGTTGGTTGGGTTCAGGTTATGCTGTCTTGGCATGTGTTGGATACTCTCTAGTTGCACTCTCTTATCTTTTTTTGATTCCTGAGGAATATTTTTCTCACGTCCTATTTTGACCAACTTTCATCACTTTATCACAGCAATACGGTTTTATGCAATAAATTTTTTGACCAGAGTAACCTTGAAATAGAGACTGTTGGCTTGCATGTGGGTACTGATCCTTATTACCACTTTATTTTTCTGTACATATGATGGCTCCTTTCTGATTGATCTAACCATTTCTATCCTTTTCATCTCCTCATCCTCTACTTGTTTTCTTTTCTAGGATGCCCATGAATTTCTGAATTATTTGCTAAACGAATTAGTTGACATATTGGAAAAAGAGTCACGAGCTGCAAAAAGTGATCCTGAAACTTCGTCTCCATCTGAAAAGATTCCAAATGGACCAACAAGTGTTAATGGGAATGGTGCACAGAAGGAGCCTCTTGTCACCTGGGTCCACAAAAATTTCCAGGTAATATTTCTTATCATTTTATGTGATATTTTCCATGCTGTTAGTTACGCGAGGTGAGATTTTTGTGGTGCTTTTGCATCTTTATCCACCTATTAGGTTTATCTCTGTTATTCCTCGATATTAATAACCCATTAGGGTTAAAAAGGCTAATTTACTTATTTGGCAGCCAATGAGAGAATATCATCGTGGTTCCTAAACTTTAGAAACCCATTTGACAATAAACTAATGTTCACCAGCTTTTGCGTACCATGATTCTTAAACAGCTAATTTGAGAATTAGCATTTCTCAAAACTCTGTGCCAAGCAGTTCTTATGGCAGGAGATATTATCATTTAGTATTAGATTGATTAACAAAACATCAAAAAATGCATACAAGTTTTGTCCTTCTGTACAGCAGAATTCATTGTTGTTTATGGTTTCTTTTCCACAGGGCATTCTAACAAATGAAACAAGGTGTTTGCGTTGTGAGACAGTCACTGCAAGGGATGAAACATTTCTTGACTTGAGCCTGGATATTGAACAGAACAGTTCAATTACAAGCTGCTTGAAGAACTTTAGTTCCACTGAGACTTTGAATGCAGAGGACAAATTCTTTTGTGATAAGTGTTGCAGGTAAGTTACTCCTTTAGGTAGATGTTAATTAAGCATGTGACACCAATGAGTTTTCTATACTTCCGTGGATTTAGATTTCTCTGCCTTTTTTTTTTTTGGAGTTCCCTCGGATGGGCTTAGGAATTAAGATTGTTGGTTTTTAACCACGAAGACTAGTTCCATACTTAAAAAAAAAATGATTTATAGAGTTTTAGCCTAGCCTTGAGATGCTTATGGTTATTTGTGCATGAGGGGATATACAACAAATGCTAAGATGAAATTTGATTCTTCATATATGGCTATTGACCTAGGCATATTATTACTGCCCAGGCACCAAGCCAATGGGTCATATCTTAACTGCCAGGTCACCTAATTATACTCTGTCTTACAAATTTGATTAATGGAGATATAAAGGTTATTACGAGATGCAGTTATGACTAATTTAATCATTAACAAGTTGAGACAGAGGGTCACCTTGCAAAGAATGAAAATAGAAAATAAACCATGATTATTAGCCAACCGCATACAAAGTTGCTGCTAGAATAGTTGAATGCTAGTTGATTCAAATCTTTCCCTGAGGTCTGATTTTCAAGACTCCTTGATTAGGGTCTGTGCAGGCTGAACAAATAAAATGCACACGGTTGTTTTGGTTTTCTTTTTGTTATTACTTGGAAATCAACTTCAAGGGTCAGCTTATTTAGGATTCGAGCTGGTGTAGAACAGTCTTTAGGCGAATGAAAGGTTTTACAACACTTGTAAAATTTATTTGGGGTGTCAAGCATTGTCTAGTGAACAATCTTGGACCAGCTTTTAGCAGCTAAGTTCAAATTGAGTTACAAGTAGATTAGGAGGTTCTCTAGGCTTACATCTAGTCAATTTGGATTTGCCTTCTGAGCTAGGAGCAAAATGTGTGTGCTGAGTTGGTTTCTTACTTTAGAAACTTCCACATCTCTATGAATAGAGGCAATCCCACTACGGACCCAGTTCGCATATTCTTTTCTTCTGTTCAACCCACCAATTTGAACTTGGTTTTCAGACCATGCTTCATATGTTTTTGTTGCTTTGGCTTTTAACGGTGTCTGTGGGTGGAAAATTCCATAAGATGAGAGCAGAAAAAGGGGCGGAGGGTGAGGTTGTCATGCAAGTCTGTAGTCTGTAATCTAGGATATTTTTGTTTTAATCATAGAGGGCATGAAGAATTCATATTCAAATAGTTGGAAGGGTATGCATTTTGGTTTGTGACTGTTTTGGAATAAAGTGTAGATATGGATTCCCAATAAAAAATTGTATCCCCAAAAGTTTAATAGGCAAAACTCTTTTGTGCATTTGCAGCTTGCAGGAGGCCCAAAAGAGAATGAAAATTAAAAAGCCACCTCACATATTAGTGATTCATTTAAAGCGATTCAAGTACATTGAACAGTTGGGGCGATATAAAAAGCTATCTTATCGCGTTGTCTTCCCACTTGAACTGAAGCTTAGTAACACAGTTGAAGATGCAGATGCCGAGTATTCCTTATTTGCCGTGGTTGTCCATGTTGGAAGTGGCCCCAATCATGGACACTATGTCAGCCTGGTCAAAAGCCACAATCATTGGTTGTTCTTTGATGATGAGAATGTTGAGATGATTGATGAGTCTGCTGTCCAGACCTTCTTTGGATCAGCTCAGGAATATTCAAGTAACACAGATCATGGCTACATCTTGTTTTATGAAAGAATCACCGCTACTGGTAGCACAAGCTAAACAGGAAATGCAATTGTTTCCGAACACTTTTATCCCAATTTTGAACAGGATTTTTGTTGCTAATCTTAATCTTTATTTTTTATCTCTACCTGGTTACATTTCTAGGAAAATTTTCGTGTATTAGCAGTTTAAGTTGGAATGTGAAAAATACATACTAGGTTATTGCCATGTACAGTGGACAGTGAGCTCATTGTCCTATTTTTCCACCAATAAAGGAAGGACAGCTTATATGGTGGTGAAATCCTATAGATTGTATGCGGTAGTGCCTTTGGGTGTTACATTTTACACAAATGCAGTGCACTTTTATTCTCTCTTTTACTCCTTTCTTCATTCTCTTTCTTTTATTTTTCTGGTTTTTTTTTTTTTTTGGGGGGGGGGGGGGGGTGTTTTACCATCGTGGAATCCTATTTATACTTGCTTGCATTCTAAGGACTCCAAGGCTGTATGTTTCTGTGTACCTTATGGCTTCTACTTTCGCTGGTATTTATATCTCGGTAGCTTTTGCGAACTTTATCTTCAACTTCACACACATCGGGTAAAATATTCCTAAATTGTTCTTCCTGTATTGAAGCACCCCGTACAATCTTTCAAATGAATATATGACAGCAATTCAAACATGCTAACATTGCTTGTCGTGATCTCATCCTACGTTGCTGCTCTCATTCGTATGATTAGATTTTGAATGATGCTAACGTAAAACTTAAATTAAAGGGTAATGTTGCAACCAGATTTTGGATGAATTAGGCACAATAATATATAACGATTAATATTTTGGATATGAATTGGAGCAAGTATAGGCTCTGCTGAGGGACTAATCGACAACTAAGTTATATTGGCTCCCAGCAGGGCTATGAATAATTCCATCCCAAGTCATCCAGCTAAATTTTGCCAGGACTTGTGCAACTCTCACTTGCATAAGAAAAGATACTATATCCATACCAAAAGCCAAAAAATTAAAAAAACACAAAAACAAAAACAAATGAATACAATCGTGTTACTTTTTTTTTTCTTTTCTTTGGGTAAATGCAATCCTGTTACTTTACAAATGAATATCAGCACACCTATTTATAGGGTGCCAGTCAGCACACACTAATGAATACATGATTATACAAAGGAACAAAGTTAGAGGGTAAGTCTAAGACGCTGCAGCCATGGATGTGTCATCCTCTAACAAAGCATCAAGGTCAATAAGATCATCATCAAAATCAGTAGCCTCATCTGAATTGTTCAGGACCCTATCGTACCTGGCCTGCAAGATGAGAGAATGTGTTTACAACTGTTCCAATTGCAGTAAATATAGATGACACAATACCCTTTGGGTTGCCCAAGGCTCAAGGAACAAGATTGCTAATCTCCTTGAAAGACAAACACACTTTTAAGTAATCAACTTCAGGTTAAGAAAATTCCACGTGGAAATCAATATGAAGTACATTTCAAACAATGCAATTGAGATGTCCTCAGATAATGAGTCATGACCTTAGTTTTCTTAGAGCGGTTAATGGAATTATGACAGCCCCTAGCTCATTTCTGTCTCGTATTAAATTAATAAAGTAAAATTGCTAAACCGTTTGCAGTTGAGAAGACCTGCATCATCTTTCTTCAACATCATTTATTCATTTGAAGCAGGAAAGGAAATCCATCTCCACCCCCCACCCCCCAACTATTGTTACTAGAGTTGCTAAAGAAGCACAATCACCTCCCATACTGCCGGATATGGCTTGCATAAAGAATGAGGTCTAAATTCTACCACTTCCATAAAAACTCTTGGTTTTAACTACAAAATATCAAAGTGGTTTCAAAGAGCATGTATCATCCCCCGCAGTAGAGAAGCACAGACACACATTAAGACCAAAAGATTCATTTGATAGAAGGCTCATATATTTCATGCAGACTTTTTACCATGAAAGGTGTACCTTGGTTTCCTGCATTTCCGAGACAACATTCAGCAGCCTCCTGTATTGATCCCTTGCCTCTGGATACTGGACCATGGATTTCACCCTAGTCAGAGCCTTCTGCAACCTCTCCTCTGTTTGCTTTCTACCTTCTTTCAGGAAGTCATAGTCATCCTCTTTTGATGATCTCTCTGTCGTCCTGGATCCCTCAGCAAGTGCTTCTGATTTGAATCCACGCAATCCACTTCCTCTCCTCCTCCATCGCAGAATTACTTTGTCCAAAATCCCAACAGACCAAATTATTTTCCTATAATTCTTCCTAACCTGGTGTCCCCTTACATGGGCCTTGGCAGCGGAAATGTAAAATGTCAGCTTAAGAGCTAAACTCGAACAGATAAAACCAATTAAGATGATGTCATTAAGAATTACCAGAACAAGGTCCATGTATTGCATGTCACAAAGATCAAATATTGGATGAATAAAAGATTCATTCGAATTGAGATTAATGCTTCTAGCATTCTGTATGAGATTATTTTGCATGTGACTGCCTCTTAAGAGGATTTCATTGCAAAGATAAAGAAGATATTTTGTACAAGCAACTTCAAAACAGTTTGTTTCTTCTTACTCTTTTGAGTAACTGATTACAACCCCAGATTGTTATTTAAGATGGCCCAAGATGTAGGTTTTGGAAGAAAAAACTAAATTCATAAAACCCATTGGCTCTTTTTTAACCAGTATAATCCAAAATGACAATGAAGAAAGACAAAATATTACTTATTGTCGAAACAGCAAAATTTGCAGTATACCTGAATTTTAATGATTCGCTGCCTGATTAGCAGAAATTCTTTTCTTCCTTTCCAACTTCGGAATTTATTCTGTATACGAATTGCTGCAGCATTCACTGGCTCATCATGTTGCCCGGCTCTGTTTGATTTCACAGCAAGAAGTGAAAGAGCACGTTCATCAGATATTCCAACCTCTCTATCACCATATTCTTTTATCTGCTTTCTCTGGAATGACTGCACTCTGAAAACTTGACAAATGCGGGCAGCAGCTTGAGTTGCATTTCGGACAGCAGCTAATGAGTCCTTCAATGACAGTCCATGCGGCAAGTCTCCATAATCAATTGGAGTTGCAGTCCGTTTAGTAACTGTTTGTACAGCTTCTAATTCAGAGCCTTCTCCATTTAGACCATCTTTCTTATCCTTCAACTCAAGTGATGAGAGATGGGAGCTCAAAGCAGATTCTGCCAGATAACCTGCAATCCCTTTGTGTCCATTGCTTGATGCCAGGTCAGCAGGAGGTCTTCCTGATGGATACTTAGGAGTAGGATCTGTTAATGCTCCCGGATTTGCATCCAAAGAAATAAGAAAAGCCACTGTCCGCTCTCTGATATTAAAATTTCAAGCAATAAGACACCCAATAAAAACCAAAGACAAGGAGAAAAGAAAGTCCGCGAAACTTGAATGTCAAAGATGTAGGAGATGGAAATTCCAAAATAAAAAGTGATTCACTAGCAGTGTAAAAATATATGCAAATTGATGTGATGAAGTAAAACTTCAACACCAAATAGGATTCTGCAAGAAAAACCCAAGACTGTTACCTCCCATAAGATGCTGCCCAATGGAGTGCGGTCCATCCATTTACATCTCGAAAGTTTACACTAACTCCTGCAGCTATTGTTAGAAGTATAGCCCAATCATAACCAAGGGCAGCTGCAAAATGCTGCACGCCTTGACCACCCTCATCTAATACACTGGGGCCTTTCCCACCTTCAGCAACCTTCTGGATTAGCCACTGGTGCAGCTTGTCTCTCAGAAGCTTTTGCAATAACTGGTCCTTTACTTTTTCCACAGAAAAATTATCCTTTGAAGTAAGATCTTGTATGCATTCCCATTCATTGCTATCCTCTAGTACCAATGAATCAATTTTACTGGTCAAGTGGGCAAGATCACCCACACCACTGGGAACATTAGTTTGGCAACTAAGAGGTCCAGTAGTCAACAATTTTACAAACCTCATAAGAAGAAGACTCTCTTCAGAGTCCACATTGCCCACATCAGCTACATCATCTTGAACAGCACTGACATGAAACTCAAATTCTCTCACTTCACTGCATGCAAATCTATTGGAGCATGTCACATAAAACGGAACCCTCCCTGCCTCATGCAAAGGTGTATGGCAACGAAGAACACCATTTGCAATAACCTCTGCTGGTACTTCCAGTTCACCGAACATACATGCCCATTTACAGTTTCCCACCTCTTGTTGGCTCTTCAGAAATCTTCCAGTAATCAAAACCTGGTTACAATTTATAGGAAACAAAGGCTCATACATTAGTTGAAAGATTCCCCAAATATGTTGTATATGGTCAGCCAACAATCTAGAAATTCTTAAAAAAGGCCTGAACCCTATATGATCAGACAAAAAAATTAAACAAAAAAATCGAACCACTTCAGTATAGAAATATAGCCTGGTCCATCGAGTATGTAGATTTTTGTCAACGGTACCTTGATTTCTGAACCTGAAAAGGCCCAGTTTGGTGAGAAATCAATAATGCTAAACAGCTGGTCCTGGGAGAGAGAGGGGTCCATAATATATGTGTCTATGTGCACCGGGGGAGTTATATTAGAATCATCATCTTCATTTCCAACAGTATCCCAGTAGTTTGTAGAGCTTGGCTGTATACTTGATTCATTTACATCCCCAAGCTCCTTAGTTATCCAACGGTCAAAGCTGTCAAGCTTCTTCAGACCTTGTTTCATAACACCATCTAATAAAGGTTGTTTAGGTATTGAATAATCAGATTTTCCTTCTAGACTGTCATTGCCATTCCATGCAGGTTTTAGTGAATTTTCACCATCTGCACCTCCAAGCTGTAGAGGAAGATCATTTTGTGCAGGGGAGTTACTTTGATCAGGAGAGAGTACATTGTAAGGATCCAAGGAATTGCACAAGCCTACAGTGTTATCTTCACTTAAACTAGTGATGAGCTTATTTGTTGACTCCAGGTGCATCTTCTGATCCATGGGCCACTTGGATGTGTATTCAGAAGTCTGCTGGCATATCAGAATTGAGTAGTCATTAAGTATGCAAAGAAAAGCTTGGTTTCTGCAGACCAGTTCAATTAAATAAAATAGGAGGACCATGGAAATGGTTTTTTTTTTGGCTATAATGTGCAAATTTTAGAACCACTGATCAGCAGACAAGCATCATAAATAATTTTTGAAACATAAATGCTAAACAAAATGAATCTTTTTCATTTTTGCCTTTTTATTGGGGACCGATTGAGTAAAGAAATCCAAGTTGAGTCAAAAGCAACAAGTTTATGAAGAAACTTTTGAGCATAAAATGAATGATTCCTACCTGCCCCAGGTGCGATTGCATGGAAATCCATCAGTGCAAATTTTATGATGTATAACAGTCATACAATGAAACTGAGAAGATAATAAAGACTTGCTTTCCTCCAAGTGAGGATCATACCTGCCATTGTTCCAAACCATCTGCTCTGCTCCCAAATTCCTGCCTTGTACCTAAACTATCAGTAAACACTTGCCCCACTATATCATTTCCTCCATGCATCATATTCATGTTACCAACTTGAGTTGCAGAAACTGAAGTCTGAAAATTGATGGACTGGTCTGCTGAATTACTACTTTCTATGACATTTCCCCATGATGAGAAGTCAAGCTGCCCTTCAGGCACATATGGAACACCACTACCTGTAATGTTTTGATCTCTCTCTCTCTGGGTGATAGAGGAAAAATCCATATCTGGAGCAGCTGGAAACTGTACTTGATAGTTATCTGTTGAAAGGAATTCATTTCATTTTGTATCCCAAGTTCAACAACTAGGAGCATACAACTAAAAGAAGTTAAGAGCAGAATAGAACTAAAAGGATCAGCTCATATTACTTGAGATAGGGAGGGGGAGATAAGGGAGGGAGTGTCCATCTTCTGCCTTTTGTATCATAGGTGACTGTAAATCAAGAGACGTGTGGAAGCTAGAAGTGGATTGGCGACTGTATGCTGCAGTAATTTGTTTAGTCATCAATATGTTGCGAAAATTCATCTCAAACAAATCATAAAAATTAAACAGTCAACGGAAATAATGACATAGGACGGGAAGAAATTCTCATAATTTAAAGAGGAGAGACATGCCAAACCTGAGTCAGCATCTTCATATTCTGAGGCCTGGGCACTGTTATGACTAGCTGTATCAGTAATTTGTGAAGCTACTCGATAATCATATGGATGGAACTTCAAAGATGAGGAGCTGTCTGCTTCAGAATTTGGTATATCATCTTCTTGGGCATCAGGAATAGGTTCAGCAGCTTCCCTTATTCGATTAAAATGAGTCCTGTTCCCCTGTTGAGACACAAATTCCAATATAAAGACAATTATTGAAAACGAGATTGATGAAGAGAGATAACCTCCACAATGAAAGGGCTAAAGACGAGATTGTACTAATAGCAGTGGCAAAGGAAAGGGCGGCAAAAGAAGAGAGAGACAGAGACAATCAAACAAACTAAATTGATCAAGAAATACAGGTAAAAGGGTTTGTAGTATGGATGGGTTATACCTTTACTTCCCGGTAATGAACAAGAACTATGTGCGAAAGTTCCCTGCAACATGTTCAATACTATCAAATGATTGATCAGGAGAGCCTTCAACGGATGAAAAATCAAAAAGGATAAAAACCTATATACAGTGATAATATGGATACCAACTCCAGAACAACGTTCAGATTTGTGCCATGTATATGAAAGAATTGTAGAATGGTGGATTATACGAAGCAATCAAGCCATGCTCTTATAAAGCATTTCATACTCACAGTGTATATAAGATAAATCCACAAATACATGCACAAGAAAACCTTAATTTGCAATACCAACATGGATAGCCAGTGTGTATAAGAGCTCCTCTTGCAGTCACTTAAATCATGATTTGAATGCAGAATAGATTAAAATTGTGAGGCACAGCTTAAGGCTAAGCCTCTGTTCTCATTGTTATTAGGCTTACGAATATACATCCACATACTATCTGTCAATATCATGAACAGAATAGATAAAAAGGTAAACACGCACAGAAAAATCCAACGCAGTGGAATTTTGGAAGGGCTAGGGGGATGCAATCTTAACTTTGCACATAAAGAAGCTGTTGGATTGTTTCCACATAGCCACAACTTCATCCCAACAATAACAAGATTGCTTCTTTCATTACTTGGCAGTTCATTAACTGAATACTCGCAGACAAAAACTCTACTTGTAAGTAGTATAACCATTTAGAGCTAATCATTGCAAATCCTGCAAATGAAGAAGCCTCATGCAATAGATTTGACCATTGATACTAGCTCTTAAAGTGCTCACATCCTCATAGATCTGACATTGTTAAATCATCTTCACCATTCCAAGAATAGATGTCAAGATGAGTATTGAATATCATATTTATCTGGGAAAACTTTGAAGGCAAAGCATTTAGGAAACAACCTCAACAAAATTTCATGAAAATTGGAGAGAGAATCTTTTCTATGAGCAGAACGGAATCCAGCACCATGAAGGCAAATGAAGATGTCCAGGGATAGCAATAGATGGATTTGGTTTAGCAAGAAGTTTTGGTCCTCAAAATTGCAAGTTATCATGAGCATGGTTGTTTTCACAACTGAAACCGTGCAATGCATATAGCACTACAATGTATTGCAATGAAAACTAGCCAAACCTTTTAACTTACTCTTCAAGCATCCAATAGCTGCGCCTCTGGAAATTTTCATTTTCTTCGCCATGGGCATAGTAGCAATGCAACACATCTACACTCCCTGCCTGAAAGGATATTTTTCTTTAAGATGTATTATTGTATGAAATAAATGGGAACAACTGTGGTAAAACTTGCTTGCCTAATACTAGCAAAGACATTGCATAAGAAAGAAGTAACAGAAACCAGGACAAAAAGAAAAAATTAATTTGAACTTCTGCAACCTTGAGTCTTTCGTGAGCTTCTTTCACAGTTTTCCCATCTTTCTTTTTCCTCCAATTATGGCCATCTTTCCGAAAATAGCGTAAAACCTTCCGATCAAAAAGAAAGAGGGAACCATCTGAAAGGAAAATAAAGATTAAAGTTAGAATTCCAAAATAGAAGATCTAAACAGTGTTGAGATTGCCTAACAAAATGCTGACCACTAATTAGATAATTTGGAGAACTGAAACACATGCAATAATATGTTCAAAACAGTATTCTAACAGCACGCTACTAAATCACATATGTACAAATTAAAGGAAATAAACACTCTACCATCCTATACCATGTATAATGGTGAACCTGTAACAACAGAGGCTTTTAGGCAAAGGAATAAAGGAATCAAATTAAAAAGTTGCCATTTCTTTAGCAAGTAACCAAGTTGTGTCACTGTTAAGGCCTTTCAAAAGAATGCTATTTGCTAGAAATTGAACAAAACAGGCTCAATATATTTAAGCTTAGAAAGCCAATACATTTCTTGTTAATATTTTAGCTGCATGGAGCCCAACAGCCAAAGCCAGTTGGTGAAACCACTTTACGTATAACAGCATTCAAGATCCTTGTATAAATTGAATGGTTGCAAATACAAGTAGCTTCCTTATTGTGTACTGATGATTAGTTCATTATAGTACGCTAATATTGTGCGGCCCAATAATCGAATTAAAACACAAGTCACTTGGAAAATCAAGAAAAGATCTGAATACAAAAGAAGTTGAACACGAAATGCTTGTCAGAAGTATGAGGACAATAGATAGAAGAGATGGTAGCCGGAGAATGCTAAATGGCAATTAACCTTTAGCTCAACAGTCAACTCAGTGAAACCCTTTGTGAATTTCTGCCTGAATCCTACTCTCATACCCCATAATGGGGGCAATTGATGAATTACCTTTGCTTTTATCTATGCTAATTATTGCATAACTTAATCCCCAGCGCGCACCCCTTTTTCTTTTAGCATGTAATCCTGTTAATATAACTCCCAATCTTGAACCCTCTTGTTCCACTGGATCCAGTTAGGAGTCTGCCAGCTGGGATGCCGTCATCTATTTTATATTTTGTATTATCACAGCAATCATTTTATAGATCTATGCCATTAACCTTCCCTTCAACTTGTCCTTAGTGAATATCTATTCTTCACCGTACATGCCAAATAACTTCAGTTAAATTAGCCAAATAACTTTAGTCAAGTTTCTACCAATTATATGCGTATGCTACCATGTAACTAACATCAACATTCTTATTTTATATTTTCTAGCTTTAGAAAGCATCTTTCTTAACATTCTTCTTTTTTGTGACACTTTATTAGTTCTGTGATTCTTAGTTACCCTAAAATATGTTGTTTTATACAAACCCCTCTACACTTATCAAATGAGCTTCTCATAAGTATGCACTGCTGAACTGTATCTAAAGTGATTAACTTTAGATAAATTGCTAACAAATAAACTTGATATGGAGAAGAATATAAAACACCTAAGACATGTTTCTTATTCAGAAAACTATTTTTTTTTTTGGGTTATCTTTTAACATAACAAACACATATGCTGGTAGGCTCACTGTTGATAGAAAATGGTGGCTCATCATTGCCTACAGGGTAAAATTTTCAGCATAGACCATAGGCAATGCAAAAGTAGGGGAAACAGAGAGAGAGGGAAAAGAGGCTTGTACTGCAACTCTCTGAAAAAACAATAGTACAATACAAAAAGGGGATATGGGGCATTCAATTACTTGTGAACGAGTAGCGATGGTAATAACAAGATCAAACCCACAAACAGGAGGACAAACAGAAATTGGAATGGAAGAAACCAAAGACATAACACCTCTATCAAAATTCCTGGGTTTTCAATAAGCAGCTTATATCAACTTGAATAGACTAATTATCGTCCAAAATAATTTTCTTAAATTGTACCGCTGTTGTCGAATCAACACTTATTTCTCAGTCATTCAGAATGTTTATAGTAAAGAAAAATACTCTTAAATTGTCTCTTGAATATAGAAATATTTTGTAATCATACTTGGAGGTCTATTTGGAGGCTCTGGGGAAATCCGGAACTTCTGGTAATTTTGAAGTATCTCACAAATTTCAGCAGGGCGTAGCCATCGATGTTGTGCTTCTGAAACTATCTGCTCAATATCTGTAACAGAAAGTGAAACAGATAAGCTGCCCATCCTTGAAATATAATTCTGGCTTAATTAACTAAAACAAATGAAAATTACAAGTAATTTCCAGTGCATATGGCTCCTCTGAAAAAATGAATATGCTCTTGAAAAGGGAAGTAACAGAACTAGAAGGGGGTATCCTATTATATAAAACAAATAAAACTTCAATAGTATTCACACGCCAAAGAGAAAACAGAGGTAGCAAAGAGGAAAGGGAACCGGAAACTACACAACTCAAAAGATTCTTCAGAATTACCACTTCTTTAAGCATGCACTCCAAGAGATAACTTCATGTCCTTAATTCATCTTCTCACCAAAACTTAATTCTCTGTGTCAATATCTGCTCCACTAGCAACAGTCTATTTTGAATCTAAGTATTTCATATTAAAAGAAGGAATTTCAGACCATTTTTAACTTGGTAGTCTACATTAGCCTTGGGAAAAACTATGACTAGTAAGGAAGTAAACATGGTACAAATGGGGCAATGTTCCTTTCCCCAGACAAAGGAATACAACAATAGGACCAAATCTAGTTTACAATAGACGGACAAGAAAATGGCACTACACCATTATGTCAATATTGAAAAAGAGTCATCAAGAAAAGAAGAAATCCTGATTCATCAGCCATGACATATGTAGTAATTAGAGGTGAATGTAAAACTTGAGTGAAAAAAGCATCCTTTTCATCTGAATTGAAAGCTAAGACTGCAAGCAGTCCAAACAGATCCACACAACCCTAAAATCAAAAAAACGCAGGGCTTCTCCACCATCTATACCAAAAAGCACTAATCTATATGCACACATTTTCTTCTCCATATAGGTGACACTGAAATTATGACTGCCTTATTGAGAACATTTTAGAACTCTTGTCGTTAGATACTTCCTCCAAGAAATACTATCAGAACTTAGATCTTCGAGCATCTGATCACTGGCAAAAATATACAAGCTGTGCGGATAGCCTATACCAGCTTAAGTTTGAAAGAGTTTAATTCCACCAAAAAGAAGAAGATTTTGTTTTCCAATTATCTTTAAATTCAACCATTTCCCCTTTCATTTCAGGAATTGGATGCATTCAAGATTCATTAGCCATTGCGATCCGTGCCATGCAACTCCAGCAAGAACACTAACTTCAGAATCTAATACACAGCGTGGAAGCAACAAGTAATCCCAAAATAGAAATGCGGTAATTCAATTTGTGATGGAGGAAGTAGTAGAAACACAACAAATAATCCCAAATACATTTCTTAAATTATTAGTTTTTCCTCAATACAAATTAAAAAAAAAAAAAAAGAACTTTAAAAGTTCAATGAATCGACGTGATTACTGAATAGAAGCAGCCAAGCCAGCTTAAATAACGGGCAAACCCAAATCAAATTCAACTTCAAGAACCAAGATGAATTCCATCTTCCTTCCACGGCCCCTTTTAAGAAAGAACTATAAACTACATAAGAGATTCCATAAAGAACTCACCCAATTGAGGGCCAAGCGCAAACCGGCGACTGTCCGCCATCTTTGATTTCTGACCCTCGATCTCAAGTCAAAATTGAAAACAGTTCTTGAAAGGGTTGCTCTTTGAGCATTTAAAATCCAAATTTATTTATTCTTCAAACCAAATCTACTAGATTGTAACAGTTTTTCTACTAGATACTCACACAAAAATTATCTTTTGGGTGATTAACCAGGAAATGCAAGTCGATTCTATAGAATTTCTTGAAAGGAAAACAGAATCGTAGTAGTTTTTTAGGCTAAAGAAAAAGTAGTAGAAGAGAAGGAAAGAGCATGGGAAGGTCTTCGCCCGCCAAAATGGAAAACAGTTAATGTTCACACCAGCGACAACGACTGCAACTAAAGAGAGCACTCTGACGACTCTGGTCTTGGTTGACGTGAAAATCCTGGAGACTTCCTCTTTTTTTCCCCCTAAATATAGATAATGTGTTACTCTCTCCGTCCTATTAAAATGGATAGTGGTTAACTTAGCACGATATTTTATGTAAAAATAAAAATAAAAATATAATAATATAATATAATATAATATAATAAAAATAAAAAATATGTGGATCTCATAATACTTTATGTTAAATCTAAAAATATAAATATAATATATGTGGAGTATATTGATTATTTTATAATAAATTGTATAGTAAAAAATTTTTTTTAAGAAAAATATCAAATTTAGTAGGACAGCCCAAAATAGTAAGTAAGTCAATTTTAATGGGACGTAAGGAATACTATATATGCCTTCGTGTAGACTATCTACTAGAATTATTATTATTTTTAAAATTAGAGATATAAGAATTTGAATCCAACTTAAATTTTATATATCTATTTTTAATTAATTAAGTTACTATATTGTCATATCAAAAAATCTAAATTATAATTTTTAAAAGTAATTAAAATTTTAATTTCTTAATATACCCTTAATTAATTTGTCAATTAAATTCAAAGAAAACTTGAATTATATGAGAAATTCCCTCACGCATTAATTTACCTTGGAATTTTGAAATATTGAAACTATACATTATAGTCAAACTTAGCCATATAATTTGACTCCTGTCTTGCGTTTTATCCAAAAAAGTTTAAAAAATGATTAATTTTGAGAATAATTTAATAATATGATATACATATATATACACGTTTACATATATTAAGTCATTTTAATTTAATACAAAAATTTATAAAGTATTTAATTATAAGTATTTTATTATGTTATTCTTATTAATTAAAAAATTAAATTGAAGAAATTAGTTGTGAAAGTTTAACAAAAAATATTTTTATTTTTAAAAAATAGACCTTTAATTTTTACATAAAAAAAGAAATGTGAATAATAAATAGATTAAGTCAATTCAATTCCAAATAAATTGAATAATAAATAGATTAAGTCATCTTATCCCGTTTCTTCTTAGCACTTAAAAAGGTTTGAATCTACCAATATTTTTCTTAACTTTTAATTTATACCTTTTTTATATTAGATGGAATACACATGCTTTTACTTTACAATATTAAAAAACTCTATTTTCTTTTTTAATAGATAGTCAATATAATATAGAAAACTCTCCTGAATTCAAACAAGATAAGATTGAAAAATAATACATTAATAAAGTAGCCTTTAATCAAACAACATAATGTACCACACGATTAGAGCAATCCAACAACTTTAAAAGCATGTCAAATTTATCAATTAAAAATATCTTTTTTTCAATAAAAATCAACTATTTATATTCGCAAAATTAGAAGTAAAAACATCTACATTACCCCCTCTATTACAAAGGACAAATGCTAAAATAAGGGAAGGATGAATGTCTCCAAAAAATATTACACTGCTTAGTCACTGTGCCAAATTGTGAAAACCTAAATTACAAGTTTTAGGTGTTGTTGCTGTCAAAATAAGGAACCGATGCAGGCGGGAATCGGCTTCATATTCGACAAACACAAACGATCCGACAGGGAGTAACAACAAATGGTATCGGACCTTTTTTGAATCAGAGACCGGGTTCCTTGAGCTTACTAAAGAAAGGGCTCAAGAAGGTCAATTGATAAGGCTAAACGGAAGGACTTTTCTGGAATATGGAATGATATTTATACTGATCATCTCAATGGAAAGTACAGAAAAAGCTGATATCGAAAGTATAAACCGAAAACTGTAAAAAAGACTGTAAACAAAGCTGGTAAAGGGAAACTAGAACAAAGCAGTAAGAAAGCTGTAAAAAAACAAAATCCTAGACTAGAAAGCTGGAAATGATGATGAGAAAAAAGAAAAAGAAATTGAACTTTGCTGATTTGATGGCTCCTTCTTTTCCCCCTCCTTGTGGGCGATGCTCCTCTTTTTATACTTGTTGCAAATGAACCACGAACAGATCGTGGAGTTTCTTCAGGCCCAAGAATGTTCCCAACGATCGTGCAGAGTCTCTTGCGTCGAGAGATCAGGATTCTGTTTGTTCTTTCTTATATGCTCCGTGGTGTCGATGTTGACCATGGCTATCGGCTGTTCAAAAAGGTTGACTTTATCGGCTCGTCCTCATTTATCAAATCGGCATCGGCTCGAAGTAACTGTTGCGTCGGTTTGGCAAAGTTGACGTCAACACATGCCCCCCCGAGTCTCGTTGTTTCAGTGGACGCAAGTCATCGAAACGATGGGAATCGTACAACTATTAATGGTAGCCGTCCGTTTTCTAACAGAATCGAAACGTCCTGAACGTTATGGAAGGTTTACGACGCCTCGGCCTTATAACCCGCGAACGGCTTAATTTCAAACTTCCTTATAAATTTCGGTGGTCCCCGGTCGGAACTCCTTACTCCTTACAACTTCTATCTCCTTTAGAACTCTACTGCCTGAGCAACCCGTCGACTCTTTATCTTCTTGCCCTAATTCCTGCAAACTGTGAATTTCCCTTTAGTAAAAGCAACATCACAATGGCAACTTCTACCGATAAGAGTATCCTTTCCCTGGTCCAAGCCGATGCCAGGCTATTTGCTTTGGGTCCACGCCTCCTGCCTGCCGAGGTTACCGTTGAACACCTGCGGTTTGTCTTGCTGGCTAATTTCACATTCCCTCTGCAACAAGACACTTTCACGACTGCCAACCTTCCCTCTACTTTCCGCCATTGGCCCCGCAAACTCAAAATTACCGAGAATGGTGAGATCGCTGCTATGCCCAATTTGGGGCTATTTGGGCGCAATGGGGCATTGCGGACGCCATCATGATGACTAACTTTGAGATGGCATTTGATTGCAACTTGTTTGCCGCCATCCTACCCTTTTGGTCTTCGGCGATCAACGGCTTCATTTTCTCGCACGGGATGTTTTCTCCCACTATTCTTGATATTTGCACCATTCTCGGCTTCCGATGTGAGGGCGATGAAATCCCGAAGCTTCATGATGAGGAAAATTTGCCTGCCGTTGAGGCTCATCTAGACAAGGCCTCTTCTTTATATGGCAATTTCATCAGTGCACAACGAGGGGTGGAGGACACTCCTTTCAATCAAGAACAAGCGGCCTTCTTATGGCTGTGGTTGTGTAAATACATCATCTGTTCTCACTCTGCCGGCATCAGTAATGAGTACCGATACTACGTATCGGCTCTCCTAAGGAGCAGGAGGCGCTGCGATCTTGCCTCTTTGGTCCTTGCCTTAGTTTACCGCACCATCAATCAACTGATGGCTGCTTTTTCCGCCGGGGAGGATCTGACCAACCTAGGGGGCCCACTCTGGATTGCCCAGCTCTGGCTGTATCAATACTTGCCTAATTTTGGCGTTAGTCGACTTGCAAGCACCCAAGCAGATTCTTCTGAGCAGGCGACCGGCTATCGGTTCCTTCGGGTCCCCACCAATTCTGCTTCCGCCGAAACCATTGTCTCGTACCTCTACCAATGTCGAGACTTTCATGGCACCATTTTCTTCCCGTACTCTACTCTCCAAGAGGGCCCTCTTTGGTTGAGAAACCTATCGGAAAGCCCCGAGGCCACACAAGACACTTTATGGGCCTGCATTCTGTGCCCTCGGGAAATTCTTTTGGGGGCCAAACCTGGAGCGCAGAGCGCTAAGACCTCCTACGAGCGGTATAATCCTCATTGTTTCTCCCGCCAATTCAGGCTGATACAGGACATTCCCGCCGATCCAGGGCATATTTCCTCTTTCACTGTAAAACCGGTGTTATCGGCTGAAAACGTACACACTTTAGCCGAACGCACTCAGGTAATTCTAAGGTCTTTTGGGTTTAAACCCTTCCAGGTGGTACTGGAGACCTCCCCAAACTTTGATTTATGGTGGAGGCTACCGAGTGGGGCCCTATTTTCTCGCCCCCATAGGCGTCTCGGCTTCGCGGCTCCCCGGATCGGCCGCTCTTTGCCTCGAACCACCTTCATCGGCTAAGAAAGGGAAACAGTAAAAACCCCGTTAGTCCCGTGAAAATGCCGACCTTACAAACTCCCTTGGTGCAGAAAACCACTGCTGCTGCTCCTGTGATTCCGGAGGAGGAAGAAGAAGAGTTCGAGGGTCCGTCCTTGCTCCGTCGATCCAAAAGGAGGCATGAAACGCTGACTCCTCCCGTGTCTAAGGTTTGCCTTTATCGATCCTTCCTTTTCTGCCCCTTTTTTGGCTTCCTTGATGTTCAAAAATTGTTTGTCTGATTATCAACACAACCCTTTCTTTTTGTAGAGGCGCAAATAAAGGATAAGTCATCCGATAGTCATCGACACTTCCTCTGACTCGGAGGAAAACATTCCGCTCAGCTCCTTAGCCGAAAAGCTAGCCGAGAGAGTTGTCCCGCCAACAGCAGATACCCCCAGGGTGGAAGCTACTACGGCACATCCCCCAACGGCTAGCACATCGGCTCCCCCATCGCAGTGCACCTTTCATCGACTGAACCGCCGACTCCAACAAGTCCACCCCCGCTCCGCCAAGGCCCGAAAAGCAATCGCTGGCCGCAGATGTTGAGACAACGGTGCCTCTTCCCAGCCAGGAAGCTGGAACAACTACTGCTTCTCTACCAATGCCGACATTGGCTTCGGCGTTGGATTTCCTTGACAGCCTCATCGGGGCTTCCTTGCCCACTGAGCGGGCCACCCTGGACAATGTAAGTCGTGCCCTTCTACGGATTGTCCAGTCAAACGACCCCGGCATGCCCCCTGTGCTCCGGGACCTGGCAATTGGGTGTCTGGGGCAGATGCGTTTCACGGGTCGCTTCTTATCCGATACACAACGCCGTCGGGATGAAGCGCACCATCAACTAGAACTCCTGAAACTGCATCGAGAGAATGCCGCATTTGCCGAGAGAGATCGCCAGGAATCCTTGGATCATCTTTCACTTCTGCGAGCCGACATTGCTGAAGGAATTGGCAAAATTGAGCGGCTCGAACATCAACTGTCAGAGATCCAGAAAGAGCTTGCCTCTGAAAAAAGAACTCTGGAGCAGCGACTTGCATCAGAAAAAGGATTCCAGGAGACGGTCAAAACCATTGAAGACTCCTTTCTTAAGCATCACGACGAACGCCTAATGTCGGAGGCGAAGAGGAACCGCTTGAAGCCGAACTATCAAACTCAACCGCCTTGCTGGAAGAGATGAAGTCCGGTGGGACCGCTTCACGCCCAAGCCGAACAAAGCTCTACACCCCTCGGCTATCGACGAGGCCGGTCCTTCCGGTACCCAACCCGAAGAAGCCGCCCTTTGCCGCCCGATCCAGGAGCTCCGAGGACAGATGCTGATGAGGTGGCCCTGCCCCCGAGGGTGGTACTGAACCTGAGGCTGAAATGGCTGGGACAGAGCTCCCAGTTCTGGATCCGCAACCAACGGGAACTGCCCCGGCTAGCCCAGCACCCCCTGAATCGGAAGACCCCAATCGGCTAGCGATTATTCCGTATCGGCCACTGTTGTTGCCCAACGCCTCTTCTGATAGTAGCTGATTTCTTTTTTGTACTGACATCTATGGCCATCTGGTCGGTCTCTTGTGATCAGCTCAATATATGGAAACCAAAGTCTCTGTTTAAGAAGATGCCCCTTCTCTTTTTTTTTTTTTTTTTATTCGCTAACCCCTTCCCAGAACGTCGGGTAGTATCGCTTCAAAAACTTACCATTAATTGCTCGACTTGCCTCCTTCCCATCAGGTGTCATCAGGCGGTAAGCTCTTCCATAAAAAACTTGCGTTACTAAGAATGGGCCTTCCCAGGATGCGGACCACTTACCATACTTCGGATCTTTTGGAGCAGCAGGGAGAATAGTCTTCCAAACCATGTCTTCTTCCTAAAAACGTCTTTCTCAAACCTTCCGATTGTATGCCCTTGCCACCTTCTCCTTGTGTTGTTTTATGTTCTCCAAGGCCACCCAACGGTCCAACTCAACTTGGTCTAGGCTTAATGCCAAAGCCATCTCGATAGTCTTCACTGTTAGACCACGCTGGTAGGCTATCCGTGCCGACTCGCAACGATATCTCAACAGGTAGCACAAGATCCTCGCCCATAGGTTAGTTTAAACGGGGTGAACCCAAAGAGCAGCTTTAGCCGCATTCCGATGGGCCCACAATACCTCCCGCAATGTTTCATGCCATTTCCTTGGATTGTCTTCTATCGCCTTACGGATCAAGCCGATTAGGGTCTTCTTTGTTGCCTCTGCTTGTCCGTTGGTCTGTGCGTAGTAAGGAGAAGAGTGAAGCAACTTAACCTTAAACTGAGTTAGAAAATTACGTACCTGATCCCCTGTAAACACCGTTCCTTGATCCGTTGTGACTGTTTCTGGGATTCTGAAATGGAATAGAATGCTTTCTCGGAGAAAGTTGATGACCGCTGCTTGTGTCACGTTGATCAGTGGTTGCGCCTCCACCCACTTGGTGAAGTAATCTGTTGTCACCAATATGAATGAATGCCTTTTTGCTGAAGGTGGATAGATTTTTTCGATGATGTCCAGGGCCCATCCGCGGAAAGGCCACGGTTTAATAATCAAATGAAGTTCCGTGGAAGGTGTGTGCAATAACGGGCCATGCTTTTGGCAAGCTTTATAGCCATTCGCATAAGCATTGCAATCTATAGTCATTGACGGCCAAAAGAAACCATGACGTTGGAATGTCCATTTCAGTTTTGGGCCTGCTTGATGTGCTCCACATAAGCATTCGTGTACTTCCGCCATTGCCCGTAGGGCTTCTTTCTTGGAAAGACACTTCAAGAGAATCCTAGTGTGACTCTGTCGGAACAAAACATTGCCTATAACTGTAAAGTTGAGGGCCTTTCATTTCACCTCTCGGAATATTTGCCCGGTCGGGTTTCTTAAATAATCAACGATCTCCTGTCGCCAATCTTCCTGATGCTCTGTCTCCACTATTTGTTGGCACATCATTGCTTTCTTGAAACCTAAAGCTAGCTGAGCTAAACCATTAGCATTTCGGTTTTCTGTCCTGGGAACATGAACTAAAATAACCTCCTGGAAGTGCTGCAATAGTCCTTTTACCTCCTATAACTTACCCAACAACAATGGGGCAGTGTATTTATAATCTCCTACTATTTTTCGAACAACTACTTGAGAATCTCCTACAATTCTGACTACTTGAGCTTCCAGTGCCTTCAGAATCCGTAACCCTAACAACAGGGCGTCGTACTCCGTCTGATTGTTAGTTGTCCCCTTCTTTAATTCAAAGTGAACCCGGCCCCGCTCGTCCACTCGGAGATTCTAGAACCAGGCCAATACCAGCCTTCCATTGGGTGCTTGAGCCATCAAACTGTAAAACCCATGGTTTCAAAGAAACGTACCCTTGTGGCTTGTTTTCATCCGTTTGTGGTATCTCCAGTGAAGGATGTTCAGCTAAAAAATCTGCAACAGCCTTGTCCCTTTATCGCCTTCAATGGCACATACGTTAGAGAAAAAGCATGTAATTTGACGGCCCATTTCATCAATCGCCCATTCAAGCAAAGGGCGATTCAATAAGAATTTGACTAGATCTATCTTACGTAGTACATGTACTTCCCTAAATAACAAGTAATGCTCCAGCTTTGTGCATGCATAATGGAGAGATAAGCATAGCTTTTCAATAGGAGTGTACCCGGTCTCCGTATCCGATAGATTCCGGCTAAGGTAGTATATCGCCCTTTCTATTCCTTGTTGGTCATCCCGAGCCAAAGAACCGCCGATAGACTCATCCGCAGCTGAGATATATAACTTCATGGGCGACCGGTTATGTGGAGGTGCTAACACCGGTGGATGTGATAGAGCTACCTTTATTTGATCAAACGCCGCTCGATGCTCAAAGCTGCCGATAAATTCCCGAGATGACTTCAATCGCAAGCAACGGCAAAAATACCTTTTGTTTACCTCGCGGCGTTTGTCAAAAACCGTCGTAAAAATTTATCTTCCCCAGGAAACTTTGTAGCTCTTCCTTCGTTTGAGGTGGTCTTGCTTGTAGAATATCCCGAGCCTTGTTCTGATCTATCTCAATCCCCCTCTGGTGTACTAAGAACCCAAGGAAATTTCCAGCCGTAACTCCCAAAGCACATTTAGCCGGATTGATCTTCAAATGGTGCTGACGCATCCGGAGGAAAGCTTGCTCCAAGTCGACCAAGTGTTGAAGGAACTTGGGGGATTTCACGACCAAATTATCTATGTAGACTTCCATGGTGCTGCCGATAAGGTCTTGGAAGATGAGGTTCATGGCTCGTTGAAAGGTGGCCCCAACGTTCTTCAAACCGAATTGCATGACCACCCATTCGAACAAACCAATAGACCCTGGGCAGCGGAAAATCGTTTTGTGCGTATCCTCTTCAGCTATAAATATCTGGTTATACCCTGAATAGCCATCTATAAAGCTTAGAAACTGGTTACCCGCAGTGGAATCTACCAACATGTCAGCCATCGGCATAGCATACTCATCCTTCGGAGTGGCCAAGTTCACATTTCTGAAATCTATGCAAACACGCAGCTGACCGTTCTTCTTAATGACCGACACAATGTTAAATACCCACTCTGCATATCGGCACGTACGGATGAATCCACACCGAAGTAATCTCTCCACCTCTTCCTTGATCCTGGGTAGCAATGCAGGGTTAAATCGTCTTGCTGGCTGTTTATGGGGTCTAAAGCCTTCTTTCACAGGTAAGCGATGTTCCACAATACCTCGGTCCAATCCTGGTATCTCATGATAGTCCCATACAAAACAGTCTTTGTACCTGCGGATTAGACAGGTTATCTTATCCCTTTGCTCCATAGTCAAGTGTAAACTCACATTGGCTGTTCTGTTCTCCCCTGCTTCTCCTATATCTACTTCTATCAATGGATCTTGAGCAATGAAGCCGGGAGCTCGTCGGACTTCTGGATCTTCCGGTCGTAAGCCGCTTGGTTCCTCAGTAGTGATCAAGTTATGGGCTATTGTCAGCTTGGCATATTGGCTTGGATCAAACGTCGGATGATAGAACAGAGCCTCGTTCATGTGGATTTCGACTGAAAACAGATTAGGACCGGTTGGGATTTGCTCCACCTGCTCCTCATCCCAGATCAACATCATCTGGTGTAAAGTGGACGGTACGCAACGGTTTGCATGAATCCAATCTCTGCCCAACAAAATGGAATAGGCTGGCTTTGCATCAATTATAAAAAAGACCGTTTTACTGGTTTTGGACCCGACTGTGATTTCATAAGTGATCACTCCTTCTGCCGTAGCCGCTTCTCCAGTGAAATTGACCATCTGCACATCGGTAGGGGACGAATCCAACTTGTCTTTCCCCAGCCGTTTCAAGGTGGAGAAAGGCATTACGTTTAGAGCAGCTCCACCATCAACAAAAACTCGAGTAAGTGGCTTGCCATTGACATGGGCTTTGATGTACATGGGCCTGAGATGGTTAGTATTTTGGGCTGTCGGACTGTGAAAAAGTATCCCCTCTGGGGGAATCTGAACATCTACCAGCTCCATGGCGGCTTTTTCTTCAGTATGAAAATCCTCTTCCATGGACTTTTGATAAGAAGTAGCTCAGAAGCTTGACGGCAAGATGCTAAGCATATTTTGGTCATTACCTGGGCCCAGTCGCTCTTTAACCCAGGTATCCAACTGTCGCCTTTCTTGTGCCCGCTTCCGCTGCTCTCTCCTCTTTTGGGTCTTTGTTAGTCGGGAATAGCGGCTATGCAGAAACATTTTCTTTTAGGGTACCTGCACTGTTAGTTTCCCTTCCTTGCTATGGAAGTGTGCCGCAAAAGTAGGAGGAGATAAACGGGTGAAAATCGACGGTTTACCGTCCAATCTCTGGAATGCTTCCCCTGTTTCCCCATGCTTGTTGTTCCCTACATGTTCTTCTTGTTTCCCATACATCATTTGTAACATGTGCGCATCGGCTAACGGAAAAGGGTCGGTGTCTACTAGAGTCTCTTCCTTTTTGTCTGCAAACCTCAATCTCCCATCCTAGATAGCCTTTTGAATGATGTTCCTGAAGACAATGCAACCGTTAGTACTGTGAGAGAAAGAGTTATGCCATTTACAATACCTTTTCCCTTTTAATTCCTCTGGATTGGGAATCTTATGTCCATAAGCCAAGCGAATTTGTTTGTCTGCCACCAATTGGTCGAAGATTTGTTCCGCTTTTGAAACGTCAAAAGAATAGGTGGTTCCTGATGTGGCCATTTCCTCCTTTCCCTTGCCGGGTTTCAAGTGAGGACACATATAGGATGCACCCTTTACCAACTCTGCTGCCATCATCTCGCCGGCCTGCTCTTCTTTCTCCTCGTTAATATCATCTATGATGGATATCATTGTCTGGCCATGAGAGAACTTAACAGAACGTCTCTTCTTTTTCTCTTTGATCATCTCTTCTACTCGGACAGCATGAGACAATAACCGAGATAAATCCAAGAAGTCTTGGAGAATGAGTCGTTCTTTGAGCTACAGATGCATCCTACTAATGGCGATTCATGCATACTCCGTTTCAGGCAATTGGGTTGTACATTTGGACTTGGTTTGTCGGAAACGTTCGATAAAATCCGCCACATCTTCTGATCCCTTTTGCTTGATGGCCAAAAGGTCTATAATGGAGACTTCCGGTATAGGCTTAAAGAAATGTTGGTGGAACATTCTTTCCATGTCCGCCCAGGAATATACAGAATTAGGCATTAGATTGGCATACCATGTGAACGCTGCTCCTGTCAATGATAATGAGAACAGTTGTAACTTATGCTAGTCATTGTTTCCCAACTCACCACATTGTGCTGTGAATCTTCCGATATGTTCTATGGTGGACTTATTGTCTTCGCCGGAAAATGTTGAAAACTCCGGCAACTTGTACCCTCGGGGGAGCACGGCCATGGAATCCACCCATTCAGGGTAAGGCTTTTGGTATATGAGCCGATCTCGTGTCTGTCGCATTACTATATCCATCGGCTGGTACGTCTATTGAAACTGAGGTGAGGGGCTTTGCATGACAGGCCGGGGACCTTACCCTATGGAGGGCTCGGTACTGCCGGTGCCCTGCCCTGGGTTAGCCGCTGTGACTGATGGATATACAGGAGGGTACGACACAGGGTAATGTGATTGCCCCCCGAAAGGTGGCATGTTTCCCCTAGCATAGGTGGGAACCGCTTCATATGTCATTGGTAACCCTGCTGTTAGGCCTGGACTTCTGCTAGGAAATGCTTCAACTGGGAATGTGTTTTGACTCACCATTCCTGGAGCTTGGTGCCCCCCAGTGGCTGGGAAGGATGTGTCTCTTCGCAAGAGGTGTACTGAGCCATAAGTAGGTGCAACATCAGCCGACGGCATGGGGTATGCTGGTGCCATGTTGGTCCCTGGTACAGGGTACCCCGAGGGCTGAGAGAAGGGTTGCATACTTTGTCTCTGCACAAACTGTTGTAGCTCATTCTGAAGTAAATGTCGGAAAATAGTAGCAAACTGTGGAATAAGCCCTTGTAAGAGTTCACCAGTACACTGTTCCATAGTATGTTGAATGGCAGTTAGTGAGGTGGACGTCGACTGAGACGCCGGGGGTGAGGACTGCCCCCCTTGCTCCCTAATAGTACCCTGAGTACCACCGGTAACCGCCGGATCAAAGACTCCCCGGAGGGCACGGACTGGGGGTCGCTCAGATGCCTCCGGTACCTGTGGTTGTTGTGGATTGCTCGCCATTATGCATCCTGACCGCAATAGCATACGAATACTGACCTTCGGGTCCCACTGGGCGTGCCAATCTGTGTTGTTGTCAAAATAAGGAACCGATGCAGACGGGAATCGGCTTCGTATTCGACAAACACAAACGATCCGACAGGGAGTAACAACAAATGGTATCGGATCTTTTTTGAATCAGGGATCGGGTTCCTTGAGCTTACTAAAGAAAGGGCTCAAGAAGGTCAATTGAGAAGGCTAAACGGAAGGACTTTTCTGGAACATGGAATGATATTTATACTGATCATCTCAATGGAAAGTACAGAAAAAGCTGATATCGAAAGTATGAACTAAAAACTGTAAAAAAGACTGTAAACAAAGCTGGTAAAGGGACACTAGAACAAAGCAGTAAGAAAGCTGTAAAGAAAAAAAATCCTAGACTAGAAAGCTGGAGATGATGATGAGGAAAAATAAAATGAAATTGAATTTTGCTGATTTGATGGCTCCTTTTTTTCCCCCTCCTTGTGGGCGATGCTCCTCTTTTTATACTTGCTGCAAATGAACCACGAACAGATCGTCGAGTTTCTTCAGACCCAAGAATGTTTCCAACGATCGTGCAGAGTCCCTTGCGCCGAAAGATCAGGATTCTGTTTGTTCTTTCTTATCGGCTCCGTGGTGCCGATGTTGACCATGGCTATCGGCTATTCAAAAAGGTTGACTTTATCGACTCGTCCTCATTTATCAAATCGGCATCAGCTCGAAGTAACTGTTGCGTCGGCTCGGCAAAGTTGACGTCAACAGGTGTATAACAAAATTTTTACTGTGCCCATTATTTTAGAATTCTCATACTCCGTGAATGGTCGCCTTGGCATTCTAGTCTGCAATTCCGAAATGTCTAATGAGAATTCTCACAACACTACATGAATCCCCGTCAATGATAACTCTATTTATTTTCAATTCATTAGTCATTTTGACTTGGAATATTGCAATTGCTTCTACCCTATACACACTAAAGGATACCTCTATACTAGTCCTTGCTTTATCCCATTGGCAATCCCTTATTAGACAAGTATAAACAACCTCTCAATTCGCAAAAGTTGTAATACCCCACAATCATAGGGCCCAACTGATTGTGGATGTCATCCCGTATATATGACACAACGGGTCTTTATAACAAAAATAAATAAAGAAGTAAATCAGGACTTAAAAGAAAGAAATCTGAAGTAAAGCTTACAAGGCTCTAAATAATACATTAAATCCTAAATATATAATAATCTCTCAATAATATTTTTAACTACATAGTCTTCAAACATAATCCATAAGAGAAAAGAAAGATAACATTCGGTATATAAAAAAAAAAAAAAAATCAACAACCACAAACTTCTTCAACTTGTCTCTAAGCATAACTCTCAATAAAACATGAATTAAGAGATGTGAAATATAATCTCAGTAAGTCCTATATGTGCTTTATGAGAATTTTCTGATAAAAATATTTTCATGATGCATGAGTAGTTGTTTCAAAAATAGATATGATTTTACAATTATTATATTCTCAATATATTCGATAATACATAGGAGATCTATATTATTTCAATATTTTCATAAAAGAAATTATTTCTCATTAATAATATTTGACCATATCAAACACATTATCCATATTGGGCTTACTATCATGACTGTATCTTATAATCACTATAACAATACACATTTCGAAAATAAAGTTTCGAATATCAAAGTTCCATTTTATACATTGCGATCTCAAATCAACCTCAATGGGATCTCATCTCATCGACTTAGAAGGATCTCAATCCAACAGCATCAATACCATAGGAATTCCATCCTATGAACAGGATAGCGTAACAGTATGAATAACCTAGTGCATATTCCGCAATTAAATAAACAAGGATCATCATCGTGGTTGGCCTTGTGACCTGGATGTCCTATGCCCGATCTCTATTTTCACATGTTCGAAAATATGCTGCTAGTTAAGGACGACTAAACAATAAATACCAACACCCCGCGAAGAAAAAGACCACTACTTAAAGGTGGTCACCTATCGAATAGCGTTCTCAAACCTACACAAGTTAGTATAATTGTAAAGTCCTTCTGATAATTTAAGAAAACACGGCACGAAGCCACCCAACTTATAGCCCCACGAACAGATTAAGGTAATACTTTTTTAAAAACAACTCAATACTTTTTCAAAAGATTTTGCAAAAAAATTCAAAAATATTTGATATAAAAAAAACTCCCAAGTTTAATAATATACTCAATGGATTAAAAATCATTTCAAAAGAACTTTATCTATTCCATGATTTCAGAATCTCTTTAAAGGATTTTATCCAACATAAGGCTTCATAAGCGCCTCAAGATTTCAAAAACGTCTCAAGATTTCCCAAATACATAGCTCATATATATTATAATAAGACTTCATGTTATATGAAGCTAGTGTTTTCAAAGCATGCTATGTACTTCACAATTCTTTTATGCATGACAATTCACAATTCTAAGTGCTCAATTGTGATACCCCAATTCCACATGGGATTGGGATGAGAAGCGTGAATAGTATATAATAATGGGCCTCAATACCTATTGTCAACTTAGGATATCCATTTTGGCCCAACGAGGACAGTGGCCAAGTAGTTGACAGTGGGTACTGCCGGGCCCATAGTTGCGCTCCCGGGTCCGCGGGCACGGGGCGTGACATTTGGTATCAGAGCAGATAACCAACCACCAGTATGGGAACTAAGTGCTACACCATGCGCAATGGGAGCCACCTCTAGAATCCTATATCGCCTGATTGGTCCTGGATTTGGCCCCTAAGTATGGGTCCAGCGAGGACACTTGGGCTTAAAGGAGGAGTGAATGTGATACCCTAATCCCACATGGGATTGGGAGAAGAAGTGTGAATGGTATATAAGGATGGGTCTAAGTACCCATTGTCAACTTGGGATATCTATTTTAGCCCAGTGAGGACGACAGTCAAGTAGTTGACCATGGTGCTGTCAGACCCATAGTCGGGCTCCCGAGTCCGCGGGCACGGAGAGTGACATTTGGTATCAGAGCCAGATAACTAGCCCCTAGTATGGGAACTAAGTGTTATATCGTGCCCGGTGGGAGCCACCTCTAGAATCTTATGCCACCTGGTTAGTTCTAGGTTTGGCCCCTAAAGCATGGGCCCAGCGAGGACGCTAGGGCCTAAAAGAGGGGTGAATGTGATACCCCAATCCCACATGGGATTAGAATGAGAAGTGTGAATAGTATATAAGAACGGACCTCAGTACCTATTGTCAACTTGGGATATCCATTTTGACCTAGCGAGGAGGCAGCTAAGTAGTTGACGGTGGGTGCTACTGGGCCCATAGTCGTGCTCCCGGGTCCGCAAGTATTGGGGCGTGACAACAATAAATTTTAATGCAAGATTTTATATCCAAAACATATCATGAATATGCAATTTTTTCAAAATAAAATATAATTAAATATTGTGTAAACAATAATTCAACATTTTCTTCACAGTAGAACAATATTCTCTCAATATAGCAATTTTTCAAAACAAGGATCATATCCCAACATTTGCCAAAATATTACTTACATAGATAAATCATTTCATAGTTCAACATTTCTTGAATAAATAAACATTTTATTTCACAAATAATAAATTTGTGAATAAATATTTATACAATTAAAATTTTATCAAGATAAA
The DNA here is from genome assembly GCA_026120185.1 of Voacanga thouarsii. Lineage (NCBI taxonomy): Eukaryota > Viridiplantae > Streptophyta > Magnoliopsida > Gentianales > Apocynaceae > Voacanga > Voacanga thouarsii. The sequence continues at coordinate 537,671 of JANUWF010001704.1, forward strand.
AATATTTCATATGTATTCCTATATTTAGGAAATCATGAAATGTGGGAAGTTACAAGTTTATGAAAACAATAAAAGCGGGGTCTTACTTTGTGTCCAAACAAAGGTTAGCAAAGTCCAACTTAAACTTGAGGACTATAGCCTTGCTCACAACAAGTTCTAGCAAATAATTAAACAAATATCTATTTATTAAATTATAATTCACACTTGGAAAAGTTCCTCCAATTAATCAATACTTAATTAATTATAGACTTATAGACTAGCTCTCACCAATTTTCAAATCAAACAACACTCAATTCACATCATTCAAACTCAAATAATAGATATTCAAAGTATAAATACACTCAACAATTCTCTCTAATACATAATGTATTCAATTTCACAAAGTGTTAATATAATAGCTACAAAGGAAATATAAGCTAATTAACAAATAAAGACTTAGTATAATCACATCAACAAATAACACACAATCTTCATAAATTGAATTCGAATAATAAATAATTGAGACTCAAATATACTCAGTAAATTCATCTGACATACATATCATTCAATTATATAAACCATAATCTTGTTATATAAACGCAATACATAAAATAGCCATTATATCATAACTCAATACAATCATACAATCACATAAGAACCAAAGTACTTAACTATTCATTCTATAATCTTCCTAAGTTAATATAACAACAATTCAAATCAACACAATGGTAATTGAATAACTAAAACATAGTTTTATCTTCAAAATATCAAATCAGCGTTTTGATCATAAACAGGGTAGAATAGGAAACTACTTTGTGCAATTAGTTCACTAAGCAATACAAATCAAATATTATGAAAATTCATAAAATACAACTTTCATATGTAGGTGAGTTGCTGTTTAAATTTCATAAAAATCCAAGGTGTTTAGCTAGGTTAATTAAATGCTCTAAGTTAAGATAACGGCATAACAACCTCAAAACTCTCTTATGGCAGTGATTTTTTAAAAATTATTAAGAGCAAAATACTTGGCCAAATTGAGTGATTCTAGGGGGAAAATACTCTTTAAATACTGTAGTTTATTTTATAAAAATCTCAATTTCAAATTCAAAAGTCATAGAAAAATCAACTTCGGTAAATACTGAACAGAATAACTTTGAAAAATTATATAAAACCAACCAAATAAGCAATTAACATGATTCCAATGGGAAATTACTCTTGAGATAAGTACAATCAAATAGGAATAGAGCATGACATCTTCTTCAACAAAAAGTTTTAATACTATTCATGAAAGTTCACAGATCATGTAATTATAACAAGCAAACTCAACTTCTAATCACTAATCCACTAATAATCCTCTATCAATTCAATCCCCAACAACTCAAATCCATATTCAGAACGTCAAATCAATACAATAACATCAAAATCACCTCATTTTCTTCACATAAAAATCATCACAAACTCTATTTTTCTCCAAAATATCAAATCTAACCATTAATGGCTACTCCTATAAAACATGGATGAATTAAAGAGATGAGTTTAAATTACTTACTTAAGTGAAGAACTCTTGTAAATACTTCAAAAATCAACTCTAAAACACTTTGTTCTTCAGCAAAGTAGCAAGAATTCTAAGAGTTGAAGTGAAGAAATCAAAGAGAGAGAGAGAGAGAGAGCAAGAACACCCTGAATTTTTTATTTTTTAATTTTTTGTGCACTCTTGGTCATGAGAAATGAGAAAAAAAATATGATGTTTTGTATTTTGCTTGGTGAATAAGTGTTTTTTTTTAATAAAAGAAGGATTTAGATTCATTAAATGGTGTTTAAAAGTTGTTTTAATGCTTAAGCTTCATTAAGAATTAATGGTTATGATTAAAATATACCAATGACTGAGATTGGACAGCTACAAAGAAGGAATTGATAGTCATTTAACACATTTAGGACATTCTAAGATTTACTGGAATAATATAAATTAAAAAGAAATTAATTTGGTGTATAAATAAATAATATATTAAAATTAGTCTTGCATATATAAAAGAAATAATAAAATAAAATAAGTCTTGGAGTCAAGATTAAATAAAATAAAAAATCAAAATAATTTAAAATAATGAAATATGACTTTTATTTAATAAAAATTAACATTGGGTCTTCTATAAAATTAATTTCTCACATTTACCCCAAAAACAATATTTTCACTAAATAAATGTAGAAAACACTTATAAATAATTATTTCCTTATCCAAGCCATAAAATTAATCATAATAAAGCATCTCACTACATTCACATAAGTGTATACAAATTTTCTATGCAAATATTTCATTAAAAAATAAAGTATATAAAAAGTAGTAAAAAATTTATACAAAATAAGCTCTCTTAAAATATTTAAATATTCAGTCATAATATGTTCAAAAAAAATTCACATAGTAATATGCTCATGAAATGTTATTTGATATATGTATAAATGCATGATAATAAGGGGTGTTACATCCTTCCCCATTTAAGAGAATTTCGTCCTCGAAATTGTTGATATCATACCTCAAATCAAGTTTGGATACTTTTTCTTTACCCATTTCTTAGTTTTCCTAGTTGCATCTTGAATCCCGTAATGTTCCCAGAATACCTTAACTATAGGTATTCTTTTATTCCTTAATTCTTTAACACTTTGTTCCAAAATTTTCACTGACTTTTCCTCATAACTCAAATTCGGATTCAATTGTAACGATTCATCATTTAGCACACGGTCAGGGTCAAGATGATACTTCTTAAGTTACGAAACATGAAACATGTAGTGAATACCAGTAAACCCATCAGGAAGTTCCAATCTATAAGCCACGGGTTCAACTCTCTCGGTGATAAAAAATGGTCCAATATATTAAGGACTTAACTTTCCACATTTTTGATATTTTAGAATTCCTCTACTTTATGTCAATTTCAAAAGTACAGAATCCCCAATTTGAAATTCCAATTCTCGTCTCCTATTATCAGCATAGCTTTTCTATCTACTTTGTGCAGTATTTAGCCTTTCTCGTACTAGTTTTACTTTCTTATCCATTTCTCGAATACTGATTCCTCCATTACTATTATTTGTTCTATTTTCCTCCCAACTCCAGTATAATGGATTTTGACATTTCTGGCTATACAGTACTTCAAAATGGTGTTATTCCTATCGAAGCTCGATAATTATTATTATTTGCCAACTCTGCAAACGAATACTATCTATCCATTGATTACTAAAGTTAAATACACAAGCTCTTAACATATCTTTCAGAATCTGTATCACTCTTTCCAACTGTCCATTTGTTTGTGGGTGTGCAAATGTATTGAAATTCAAAGTCACTCCCAATGATTCCTGAAACTTTCCTCAAAATCTTGAAGTAAACCTAGGATCTCTATTCAATACAATGCAATCTCACAATCTCTTGAATATAAACTCGAGTCAACTTTTCCATAGAATATTTCACATTCACAAGAATAAAATGAGCAGTCTTGATTAATGGATCCACAATTACCCAAACTGCATCTTTCTAATTCTTACTTATCGGCAATCCAGTGACAAAATCTATAATAATGTATTCCCGTTTCTATTGTGGTACCAATAATGGTTGTAACAAACCTGCCGACTTCTTACGTTTTGCTTTCACTTTCTGACAAGTCAAGGATATTGATACATATTGTGCAATATCTCTCTTCATCTCAATAGAATATTTCACATTCACAAGAATAAAATGAGCAGTCTTGATTAACGGTTCCACAATTACCCAAACTGCATCTTTCTAATTCTTACTTATCGGCAATCCAGTGACAAAATCCATAATAATGTATTCCTGTTTCTATTGTGGTACCAATAATGGTTGTAACAAACCTGCCGACTTCTTACGTTTTGCTTTCACTTTCTGACAAGTCAAGGATATTGATACATATTGTGCAATATCTCTCTTCATCTCAGGCTACCAAAACATCTTCTTTACATCTTGATACATCTTCACGTCTCCCGGGTAAATGGTATATCGATTCTTATGATTTTTCCCAAAATTTTCTTTTTCAATTCTTTAATATTAGGCACACACAACCTTTCCCGAAAATACAATACTCTGTGATTATCAACTAGAAAGTCTGGGTTTCTTTATTCTAACTCTTGATCTTTGAAAGCGCAAAACTATTGATTACTCAATTGTGCATCCATAATCTAATACAAGAGCAACAATCAAATTCCTTAACCAAATTTTCTCTTCTTCCACTTTTGCATCCAAAGATAACACTTCCTGTATTGCTTGTACTTCTTGCACGCTCAATTTAGCCATTTGAACTTTTCTACTCAAGGTGTTATCAACAACGTTGGCTTTTCTAGGGTGATAGTTAATTATGCATCGATATTCTTCCAGAAGTTCTATCTATCTTCTCTATTTCAAATTCAAATCCTTCTGGATAACAATGTGCTTCAAACTCTTATGATGAGTAAAGACTTCATAATTCATTCTATATAAGTAATGCTTCCACTTCTTAAGAGCAAAAACACACTACTAGAAAATAGAGAATTAGCGAGGGACTCTTTCATCACTAATCCGTCGCCAAATCAAATTAGCGACGGATTAGCGAGGGAATATTCCCCCGCTAATTTCTTCGTCGCAAAGGCAAAATTTTGCGACAAATTAAAAATTCCGTCGCAAATAGTGACAAATTTGTGAGGGAATTTTTCAGCAGTCAACGACTTCAGCAATGAATTTTGAAACAGATCTGCGAGGGATTTTTTCATTCCGTCATTGATCTCTTTCTATTTAGAAAGGGATCAGTGACGGATAATTTTACTAATTAATAAAAGTAAAATGGTGGTAATTTTCCGTCGATTAGCTACGGAGTTTTTCTTTTTAATTTGACGGTTTAAATTATCCGTCGCTAATCCCAAGCGAATTTGCGAGGGATTAGCTTCATTTTAAATAAATGGTTTAAATATTTCTGTCGCTAATCCCACGCAAATTAGCTTGGGATTAGCGATGGATAGTTTAATCTGTTTCTAATCCCTAGCTAAAAGTGTGCGATTAGTGACGAAAAAACGTGGTTTTTAGTGAGGGATTAGCGGTTGAAGTTAATTTCCTTCTATTCCCTCACTAATCCCTCGCTAGTATTGTATAATTTTAAAATATTTATTAAAATATTTTTAAAAAAAACCCTGTATTTGAAGAAAATTCATCTATCAAAATAATACAAAATTTAATTAAATTAAAAAAACCACCAAATAGTATAATTAATAGATATAATAATGACAAATGTGAATATTACATAAAAATGTTGTCTAAATGTCCTAAATAAATATAATAATAAAAACATATAAATAATACATAAAAATATAGTGTATAATCCTAACTACGAAGCAAGAATCGGTGTGGATGTTGGAGCCGACAGAGGGGGTGGGGGTGGATCGGAAGGGCCTGGCAGATGATCTGGATGTGAATCTGGAGGACTGATGGCGAAGTCCTCCTTATTCTTAGCATCGTCCTCCTGAACAGCTAACATCGGCGGTGGCAGAGATAGATTCAAATTCTGAGACATAAGCGTCAGGTACTTAGTCAGGCTCTGGCTGTGGCTCTGATATACCTGTACCTGATGCTCAACCCTCTCCCGCCTCTTCCTCTTGGTGTGTAACTCTCTCTGTAGCTGGCTCACATCTAACGAGGTAAAAGAAGTCGATGACTCAGATGAAGCTAGCTGTTGTAACCTTCGTCTCACCCTCGAAGACTGGGAGCCCAATCTGTATACTTGTCCCTTCTTGCATGCTCTGTCATCCATCTTGACAAACAGCGTCTTCTCGTCGGGCACCTTACTTGGTGCGACCGTGCTTGTAGAATCAGTCTGGGAACCCGACTGCGCATGACGCTCAATAATAGCAGTGACAGTATCTTGTCGAATTTGGGGTAAGGAAACACGCATAAAATATTTAAAATTAGCGATCAAAATATAAATAATATTAAACTTAAAAACGTATAGGTTGTGTATTCTTACTAGCGTAGGGCACGGTCAATCACTGACATATTAGCCCTTCCTCAACCCGTCTTGGAACATGTGGGTGTGTCTGAAGAAGTCGATGTAGTTGAAGTCAGGATCTAACTGTCTCCGCTATCATTGTAACAAGAAACGACTAGATGTTAGTTTTTATGATGAACTAAGTGTGAAATAGTGGATATATCGAACAGTAAAAAATTTTATACTTACCATCCACTCCTCATGCTCAGTAAAAGAAATGGATCCTCCTGTATGGGATGCCTCACCAGTGGATCTGTTCTGCTTAGCAGCGGAAGAGATACGCTGCCACCTATCGGACCCACAATGCTCCGATAAAGTAGCCCAATGGTCTGGAAAAATTCACTTGGGGCAGCTACCCCCATGTTTCTTCCGAGCCTTGGACAATATGTCTGAAAGTCTAGCCTTACACTTCTTCTCCCAATTAGCCCAGATTTGTGTGGCATGCTCAGGGCGCCAACAGAAAAAAGACTGCAAAATCAAAGTAACCGTTACAAGTAATTACAAATAAGAAAACATATTAAAAATATTACAAGTAATAATTACAAATTGACCTCACACTCCAAAAATCGAACCACATGTTCCGAATATCAATTGGAACCTGTGAGAAGGTAGCATAGGCTCCAGTGTAGTGTCATCTAAAAATCTTAACAATCTCCCTCACACATCGAATCGAATGTGTGAACCTGTTCCGAGAAAATGGATTTTGTAATATTAGACAAAGTTATAATTTTGAAAATTATGAAAAGCGTATAATAAGTAATTATGTAGTCGACTTACGAGTCACCAATTGGCTCAATCAGCAGTCGGGTATCGTCAGTAGGTGGAGCGCCAACTGTGGATCCCGAAGACCTGGGATCGGGATAGGGACCTGCTCTAATCGGGCCTCGTCTGGAAGCAATAGGTATGGAGCAAGTATACGTGGCGCGATGCTTAGGGACGGTGTCTCATCCGCCCTCGATAACTCACGAGTCGCTGACCAATCGTCGGGTGAGGCATCGGAAGCCATATATATCTGGAATTATTTAAATACATAAAAATAGTCATATTTTGGGAGAAGAAAAAAATAATAAATTTAAAAGTATAAAGCAAAGTAAAACGCTTGTAATGTAACGATAGCAAAACTAATAATTATATCTATACATTAGTTAAACTTGGACCTAATCTATGGACTTCTGTCATCATCGGATGAGTAGCCTTCACATCGTTGTCTGTAGAGGATCTTGTCTCCCATTCTTTTTCCTCGTCATCGTTTTCATTGTTCGGTTGTGCTTCCTCCATCATTAAACCCGAATCCATAAAATTGATTGTGTCTCCAATACCAGACTTATCTGCTAATCTTCCAAAGTTGTCATCCTCAACACATACATTGATTGCCTGCGTATCATCTACTTCCTCCTAATATGGTGCTTCGACAACGGGTGCATCAATGACATGTCAAGCTTTCATTTTACAAACAGCTACCCAATCAGATTTTGGTCTTTTGCTCCCTGGGTAGAATAGGAAATACACTTGAGTTGCTTGTTGAGCTAACACAAAGGGGTCATATTTTGGGTAATTCCTTTTGTAGTTGATGTCAACAAGTTTGTAGTGAGGATGAATTTTAACCCCTCGATTTAGTGTTGGATCAAACCAATCACACTTGAATAGGACAACTTTTAAACAAGGAGTCCCAGGGAACTGAAGTTCGACAATCTCCTTCAACACTCCATAATAATCGTTGGCACTATCTCCGTCGCCTTTAACACAAACTCCGTTGTTAATTGTTTTTTTTTTCCGAATGACCGATCATGTGTATGGAACCTAAAACCATTTATGAAATAGCCATGGAAGTATGTCATTTGTCTCGAAGGTCCCCAGGCTAAGCTTTTTAAGTGTTGTTCAGTCACTTGATTTTGTGGATCGTGAACCTAGCAAAAAATAAAGTGTTAATGTACCTTTATTATCAATGTAATTTATTTTAAAATCTCATTTTGGATGTGTTCAACTCACATAAGTCCTAAACCATCTTGCAAACTCCAACTCTATTCTCTTATCAACTTCAGGGTCTATTATACTCGGCTCATACAACTGCAAGTCATTTTTAAATTTCCTAAAACAACCAAAACGAACACATAAGGATACTTGTTCAAAGTATTGCCGTATAAAATCTAGAAATATGCAAAATAGTGGTATACTTATGTAATGTATGGTTGAACTTCTTCACAATTTAGGTATATGTAATTTGTGGCAGCCTTAAATTCATCTGGGGTAAGATATCTATTCTGAATACTTTCCAAAACCCTCCCTGGAACGGTGCATATAGATAACACAGTGTCACTTGGATTTGTATCATGAACGCCCTCATCATTCCAAGCCATAGCTGTATGTCGAGTCTGCACATGTGGCTCAAAATAATAGGATAAGAATGTAGATGCCTCTTCAACTAAGTAAGCATTGCAAATTGATCCCTCTACTCTCGTCTTATTTTTAACTTTGGTCTTCAAAAGATATAAGAACCTAATGCATTTTTTACAGTCAGAACTGATTCACATAGTAGATGTATATATTGATATAATAATACACAATATTTTACCGCTCAAATGGATACATCCATCTATATTGAACAATGCCACCAACCCTGGCCTCGTATGGCAGGTGGACCATAAGGTGCTCTATCACGTCAAAGAAGCCAGGTGGGAAGATCTTTTCCAATTTACAGATGAGTAAAGTAATATTATCTTCCAACTGCTTAATATGAGTTGTGGAAAGTTTAGGAGAACATAAGTCGCGATAAAAGAGAATGACTTCAGTTAAAACGTTCCAAATTGACACCGGGAGTAATTCTTTAAAGGCGGTTGGAAGCAACCTTTCCATAAACACATGGCAGTCATGGCTTTTCATACCCGACATTTCGAAACATATCCATCCGGAAGTCGCAAATCTCTAACCCACTCAAGTAGAAATCTCTTTTGTTCGGGTGTAATAGAGTATTTAGCCTTTGGCATTAATGTCCTCCCGTCACCCAAGCCAATCACATATAATTCAGGTCTATCACAATATGCCAACAGATCACGTCGCGCCTACATATTGTCCTTTGTTTTTTCCTTTACATTCATGACTGTGTTAAAGACATTATCGAACACATTTTTTTCATTGTGCATCACATCTATATTAGGGCGAATTAAGTGTATTCTCCAATATAGCAAATCCTAAAAGATACTCCTCTTGGCCTAATTATGATAGATGCCTCTGCCATCATCCCTACCAAGCTCCATAGCTGTCTCGGTTATTTTTGGTAAATGGCACACTCTATCCCACATACCATCTCCAAAAGCACGTTGTACAAGGTGTGCAGTCTCACGATCTTTATCCTTCCTGAAAGACCTATCATCTCTTCTGTATGGATGATCTAAAGGCAAGAAGCACCGGTGGCAGTCAAACCAAGAATGTTTACTTCCATTTTGCAAGTGAAATGATTTTGTTTACTCTATGCAATATGGACATGATAATCTATCAGCTGTGCTCCAACCACTTTGCATCTCATATGCCGGGAAGTCGTTTATTGTCCAAAGAAGTACTGCTTGTAGACAGAAGTTCTGTTTCTTTGAAATATCATATGTAGAGGCTCTACTAAACCACATCATCCTTAATTCATTTACCAAAGGTTGTAGATAGACATCAATTTTATACTTCGGATTCCTAGGTCCCGGGACAATGACGGTTAAAAACATAAATGGATCCCTCATGCACATCGATAGAGGTAAATTATATGGAGTAACTATAACAGGCCAATAAGAGTATTGTTTCCCTGACATTCCAAATGGTGAAAATTCATCTGTGCATAACCTAAGACGCACATTACGAACTTCAGCTGCAAATTCAGGATGACTACGGTCAAAGCGTTTTCAAGCTTCACCATCGCGTGGATGGCTCATAACGTCCTCTTCCGGTTGACTCTCTGCATGCCATCTCATGTGCTCCGCTGTTGTCGAGGATGCAAATAGTCTCTGCAGTCTGGGTGTTAATGGGAAGTAATACATTTTCTTGAAAGGAATGTCTTTCTGTTGTTTATCCTTTGCAACTTTCTTTTTCGCCATATATCTGCCATGTTCACAGAATTTGCAGTCCCTCCTAACACTGTCGTCCTTCCAGTAGAGCATGCATCCATTTGGGCAGACATCTATTTTCTGAACAGGTAGCCCTAGACCAGATACCAACTTCTTTGTTTGATAGAAATCATCTGGAAGCTTATTACTACTTAGTAATTCCTCCTTCATCAATTGCATCACTTGATTAAAGCATTTCTCTGACACGTTTTCGGATTTAATATTCAAAAGTCGAGAAACAATAGATAACGTACTATGATTCTTGCGTCCATCCCATATAGGAATTTCTAAAACTCTCAGCATGTCATAAAATTTCTGCGCATCCGGGTTAGGTGGTTCCTCAACATTTTCCGATGACGAAGGTTTAGTTGGAAATTGATGTCCAACTGCATCAATCACCATATCTCAATACGGATTATTAGAACTTGACTCGACGGCAGTCGTACAAGTGCTGGTTATTGCACTTGGCGACAGATTAATACCTTCACCATGACTAGTCCATCTTCAGTAATTAGAAACAAACCCAAATCTGTACAAGTACAGCTCCACTTAATCTGGGGAAAGGTACGTTTTGTTTTTACACTTTTCACATGGATACCTTATAGCTGATGCTGGACCAGTTGACAAATAATATGCAATGAATCACTTGACTCCCTGTTCAAACTCAGATGTAATTCCTTTAATCCCATGTACATGTCTTTTGTACATCCAACTACGATCATCCATCTACATTTATGCCATAACCATGTAGCTTATTAGCACTTGTATAATTCGAATTAAGAACGAAGGTGATTGTGAAGGTCGAGGACCCTAATATACTCTCTATGAATTATGGAAGAAATATTGAATAATGATATCGAAGAAATACTATCAACTATCAAGTTGTGTATTCTAAATCCTTTAAAAAAAATTGACAAAATTTTCCCTATAACTTGAATGTTTTTCAGGTACAAAACCACATCAATTCACCCAACATTCATTCTAAATAGCACACAAAACATAATTAACCTCAAAATAATTAATCAGTAATGGAGAATTGACTAGTTATTAAACCAAAAGTAAAATAACCTCCAAATCTTCCAATTTCTATACAAAAGTACCAAGACCGGTTCCCACAAGTAAAATATCAAATAGAAAGGAAAATGACTAGTTATTAAACCAAAAGTATTACAAAACAATATCAAATAACTAGAAAAATATAGACAAAATTAGATCCTATCACATTCTCCAACACTTAAGCTTTGCTTGTCCTCAAGCAAACAAGAATTAAACACTAAGTAAATAGCTTATGAACAAGATAAAAAAATTCATCAAACTTATCCATAGCAAATTCATCTACAATAAAACATAACCTTCTTTCTAACTTAAATATAAATTTGTTATTCATTCGACCCTTTCAAAACTTCACAAACTTATGTATTAAAACAAATAATTCTAAGGCCATCAAAGTTAAGTTAAACAAGCTCATATTCAGTACAAGAATATTATTCTACCCCTTGAGCAAAAACATAGACAACATAAATCAAATAAGTCAAGCTATTTAACCTATTCACGCATCATGAACTCAAATTTGCACAACTCAAGCAGTAGAATAAGAACACATTCTACACTTTTTTCAAGGCCCTACTTCTAAAACTAGGAAACACATATTGGAGAAGGATAGTAACAATAAGAATAATAATCAACAAAAAAAAAAAAAGCTTTTATACTAGGGTTCTTTTGATCTAAAGGCCAATAATGCTCCTAACCATCCATTAGGCCACAATGATCCAAAACAGCATGCACTTAGCTTTTCCAGTATTTCCTTCATTCTATTTTCAGCTTTATCATTTTATATTATATGGAGTTTATGTACTTTGTTCTTACCCTTCTTTTTACTGTTTTTTCTTCGCACCAAAACACGTAAAATGAACTAAAAAATCACACCAAAATACTCTCAAATAGTCTGGTTAACATCCTACAGAAACAACACACAAACATAATTTTTCTCAAAGTCTCCATCATGAATTCATTTAGCTGCAGCCATCAAAACTTAATTCAAAATGTTCCTCACCATGCAAAGATCAACTTCACAATGAAAAGAACATATGAAAATACACTAGGTAAAAAACAATAAGGATTTCTTGGCATTAAGCCACCTCAATTTTTTAAAAAAAATTTGACAGAGTTTCCCTTATAACTTGAACATTTTCCAGGTACAAAACCACCTCAATTTACCTTACATTCATTATAAAAAATTCACAAGACACAAAAAACCTCAAAACATTTAATCAACAACACTAAATTTGAGGGTAATCACCTATTACCCATAGGGAGTGATCACCCATCACTCACGGGGAATGATTATCCATCACTCACGGGATTCCAAAGATGCCTACCAAGTGTTTTCTAACCTAAGAAGAGCTCGTCTGTCCAGGCAAACTGATTAAGAACTGTATGTCTAACCTGTGCGTAACAATAATATAAGGTTACTGTAGAACAAATTATAATTGTAACATAGTCTTGGCATCAGATGGAACGAAATCTTAATCAGTTAAGTAAACAGAATGAGATTAAGAGACATTATTCATCAATGAACTTTTGAGTTCAAAACGGCCAAATGAGGCTAAAACAAAGGATTAGAGACAAAGTCATACCTTTACACATAGAAAATTAATAAAGTTGTAAATAAATAATCCATCAAGTCTCAATTACAAATGATGTTTTATTTTCCCTTAATTCCATCATTTTTATCTATTTCCTAGCTATATCACAACTTATGAATGCATTCCTCAAAAGTTCACTCTTATGCTTACTTATTTATGCCTTCATGAAATAAATACATTATTCCTAATAAAAACTAAAGAATATGAACATGGTAGAGATCATATCATTTCCCTTCAACAATGGAAAACAACTCAACTTTTATTCAATCAAGAAAACTTTAAAAACTCCCATATTAGTTCAAATTAATCAAGAAGACTTTAGCTAATGTGACATTTTCTTTTAGCCTAAAAGACATAAATGCCCAAAAAATATATCTATCAATAGTAAAGATACGACAACCAAACCATACTTGTTTTATATCTATCAACAGTTTGCACAACTAAGAGGGTACAAAAGTTGAAACTCACTTCACTAATTTTTCTTGCCAAAAGAAGTTATAGGGTAGTATAAGAGATGGTGTTAGACGCCTATGTTGATTTATATACAAACCATGATTTACATAGCTCTAGTGTCCCATAGCTTGGACAAGGTAATTGAACAACTCTTACTTTCCAAATCTATGTCCAAAACAAAACTGCAAACTCCCAGAACTGGAAAGGTTTTCACTGTTATTTGTGTTCATATCATGGAAGACATTTACAGTCTGCCATTATGTGTATGTGGCAATTTTTGAACAGACACCATGGTGAATTGCATGAAATTCTACGTTATAGAATCTACCGTAGACAATCTAGATTGCTTCTAGATTCATAATCTCTGTGTGCATGTGTGTGTGTGTAACAAAAAATAACCAAAATAAAAACCACTAAGACTATATGCTTCTTGAATTTTCTCTAATTAAATATACTAAAATCATCAATATTGAAACAGATAAACAGGGAAAATAAAAAGAAAATGCATAATGCTTGAAACAAGAAGGGAAGAATGGACCAAGGTTATGAACTTGAATTCAATGCACCTGTGTCATTGACAGGACAAGTAAATATTGTATTTCTTGAACACCACTTAGCATATTATACAACTAAAAGTCACCAGATAACTAGTTTGATATGTTATGACTACAATTCTTTCAGTGGCAAATGTATTTGTTAATCATTAATTAATCTCACAAAGGATACAAGGATCACAAAAAGGTCAGAGGAGGATTTAGACACTAAAGTGTTAGTGAAACTGCAAATGTTTCTAATGTTTGCTAAGATAAGTCTGATCATGATAGCTCAATTACCAAAACAAATAATATTTAGAAAGAGTAAGGCCAACAAACAATGAGACCTACAAATGCAGCCCACTATTACAACTCAGACATAAGTCCAAGATACACCAACTAATTAAAATTTGAGTGAAAGAAAAAACCTATGACCAAAAACACTAGCAATGCTTCGTTCACCCACTATATTATGTACTAAGAAAAGTTCAACAATACAGTATCCTCAGGATGAGAGCTTCAAAATCTTCAAAAACAACCCAATGAAAATAAAAAAATCATGGATGATAAAAGATCTCCTGAAAGAGTGAATTATTTAGCCATTATGAATGATGTCATAAATAGCCATGCCGCTTAATTAATAAGAAACTGGTCAGAATTTGCCGTGTGCTTGCGCATCTTGACACGAAAAGGAACACACACAACAAGTTGTCCAGGTTTCTCAGATTCAACGATGATGATAAAATAAGAAAGGTCAGATGAAAGAACTTTGTGACACAATAAACACGTATCCAATAAAAGGAAAACAAATAAAAAAAATGTTAAGAAACTCATATTGCAGAAGTGGATCGAATTCTGATGGAACTGATCACCTAATTAGAATAGAACTTTCATAACTTTCATTTCAAGCAAGAGTTTAACCTACTTTTCTAATTTCAAGAACTAAACCAGTCAATTCTTCTTGAAGATGTAACCTACTAAAACAAAATTTCAGACCTAAGAACAAAAAAATCAAAACAAACAATTAATGGATACCTCGATCAATTGCGGTCCAGTCCGGTGCCCAAGCTCCGGCGATAGCAGTTGAGGTCGAGATGTAGCAGCGCGGCGGCAGTCATCCACAGCTTGATGAAGGTCGCCGGTGGTTTGATGGTGGGAGGGAATTACAACTTTGGTCAGATGGTCTTTCGGTGGTAGTTCAGGCAATGAGGAGGTAAGGTCGCCGATGGGGTTGGAAGGGATTTGAGAGAGATTAGCAGGAGAAGATAGAGAAAATGGGAAAGAACACAACGAAAGGGAAGGCAGAACAGGAATGATATAATCGTTAGGCTTTGCGAAGGAAATTTCTGTCGCTAATCCCTCTCTATTAGCAAGGGATTTGCGACGTTAGCGATGGAAACTAAAAATAAAATAAATATAATCCCTCTCTAATCACTCGCAAATTAGCATGCAATTAGCAAGGGACCTATTCAGCAACGAATTAGCGAGGGTCGACCTCAACGGAGTTTTAATGCCTTTCTGATCCCTCACTAATTGTGTTGCATTAGAAAGAGATTAGAGAGGAATTTTTTTAATTTCAGATTCCGCTAAAAAATTTCGCGTTGCTTTAAAGTTATAAGTTTTAAATCCCTCGCTAATCCCTCTCAAATCTCTCGCTATTTTTATCCGTCGCTATTTAGAGATGGATTAGCGGCGAATACAACATTTTCTTCATTGTTTTCAATACTCTACTGGGAAAACATATTTATTTCTATTAACACTTAGCTACAGATTAAAAGTATGAAATATTTTGCCAGTGAACAATTCTAAATAATCATCATGGTGTCTGTTTAGATTTAATTAACATCGATCCTATTACGCTTACTAATATATAAAAAGTTTAATTAGTATTAATGTGTTTTCATATCCTAAAATTGTATTTATTAAGCTAATCAAATGTAATAAAACGTAATATATAAAACTTCGAGTGCACACGTAAACTCTCATAGTAGTTAAATGTGTGTTCGTATTTGCATAATTATATATCGACCATATGATCGATGCATCAAATATATATATATATATAGAGAGAGAGAGAGAGAGAGAGAGAGAGTATATATGCATATAAAGTGATAAATGAATTATATATATACTACATATGACAAACTTGTACAGAGGTATAATGTATGCATATCATTTAATTATAATCTATACTTCGTAACTTGCCGATGGTAATTACATATATATTGAATGTAAATGCATTGGTTATAATTGACCAAATAATAAAGAATTAAGTATTTATAAGGATATTACATAAAAAAATTTACCACACACAAAAGTATCGTGAAGAAAAAATTTGAGAATTCACAAAATGGGGAATCCCTCGCAAATCTCTTGGAAATTAGCGAGTGATTAGTGAAGGAAACTATCAACGACGGATTAGCGAGTGATTTTGAAGATTCCTCACTAATAAAACTCCAATTCGTCGCAAATCCAACAATGAATTGTGATGGATATTTCGGTTGCTATTTCCTCACAAATTAGCGTGGGTACTGTCACAAATCCGAAGCTAAAAATTTACAACGAATATTAAGTAAAAATAAAATATCGGTCGCTAATCCCTATTAAATTAGCAACGAATTAGAATGAGATTTCTTCATCCACCGCTAATTTGAAAGGGTTTTTTGTTAACACTGATATGTCGCTAATCAACTAGGGATTAGCGATGAAAAGTCAATCTGTCATTTTTCCTCGCTAATCCCTCACAGATTTAGCGAGGGATTATTCCCTCGCTAATTCTCTATTTTCTTGTAGTGACAATAGCAGCTAGCTCTAAATTCTGAGTAGAATAATTGATTTTGTGGGGTCTAAGCTTACGCAAGGCATATGCAATAGCTTTTCTATCTTGCATCAATTCATCTCCTAAGCCTTTCTTCGACACATCGGTATAAAATGTACAAGGCTTCCCTTCTTTTAGCAAACTCAACATAGGTGTTGTTACGAGTCTCTTCTTCAATTCTTGAGAACTTTATACTTGTCACTTCACACAAATGGCATGTTCTTGTGAAACAATCAGTTTATTGGGGACGCAAGAGATGAAAATCCCTTAATAAAACATCGGTAATATCCTACAAATCCTAAGAAACTTCAGATCTCTGTAACATTCTCTAGTTGTTTCTATTCAGAAATTGCTTCCACTTTAGCCAGATCAATCTTGATTCTATCATTTGTCACTACATGTCCCAAAAATGAATAGAGTCCAACCAAAACTCACACTTAATAAATTTGGCATAAAGTTGATGCTCCCTCAACTTTTTCAACACCAACTTCAAATATTCAACATGCTCTTCTGAACTTCAGGAATATATTAAAATATCGTCAATGAAGATCACAGCAAATTCATCCATATATGTTCAAAAAATATGGTTTATTAAATCCATGAAAGTTGTTAGGGCATTAGTTAATTCGAATGGCATTACCACAAACTCATAGTGACCGTATCGTATATTAAATACAGTCTTCGGTATATCTTCTCTTTAGATTCTCATTTGATAGTATTTCTACTGCAAATCCAATTTAGAAAAGCAATCCAAACCTTGAGTTGATCAAACAACTAATCAATCAATGGGAGAGGGTACTTGTTCTTAATCGTCAAATTATTCAACTCACGTTAATCTATACACAATCGCAATATCCCATCCTTCTTCTTAATAAATAATATCGGTGCTCCCTAAAGTGAGGTGCTTGGTTAGATATAACATTAATGTAGAAATTCTTATAGTTGTTCCTTTAATTCTTTCAGCTCCAATGGCGCCATTCGATAAGGAGTTTTCAAAATTAGCTCAGCTCCCGGCAACAATTCAATGGTAAACTCCACATCTCTTGGAGGAGGCAACATTGTCAATTCTTCTGAAAAACTTCCGGATAATCCTTTACCACAGTCATATTCTCTATTGTGAATTAGTCATTTGGCTTGTTGATAATGTACACCAAATATACTTGACATATTTGTTTGAAGAGTTTTTGGACTTTCTTTCCCGAGATCATGTACTTTAATTCCTTCACTTGATTACCCTGTAATTATAACACATTCTTTTTGGGTATCACAATTGGACTATCTTGTTCTTACAATCTACATGAGTATGATGCTGAGATAACCAATCCATCCCAAGAACAAGGTTGTAATTATAAAAGATCATCACAATCAAATCTCCTACCAAATTTTCTTTCTTCCCTTTGATCACAATTAGGTACGTAATTCTCGACTTCAATTGACTTCTCTAAAGGTGTGCTTATTAATATAATATAAAGTAGTTCTATCACATCCCATCCTAAATGACATGCACAATTTTTATTTATATAGGAATGAATAGAACCAGGATCAATCAAAATATTAATTCTACAATCTTGGATAGTAAGTGTAGCTTCAACAATTGCAGGGTCAACTCCCAACTCAGTCTTGTCTAAAGCAAAAACTTTAGCTTTGACTTGCGGCTTCGAATGATTCATCTCATTTCCTTCTTGAGCTCAGTTCCCAGGTAGGTTGGGATTTCTTGGACCAAATTAGTTCAACTTTGGGCAACTATCTCTTAAATGATTTAGATCACTACAGTTATAACATTTTCGATAATTTTCTTTACTCCAGCAATCATTCTCTAGGTGGCCTTTCCTTCCATAAGTACAACAATTCATCTTGTTTGGAACATTCCTCGTAGGATTAGGGCAAGCTTGTTTTCTTTTGTTACTCCATTACTGCCCGAATAGTCTCTTTCTTGGAGATTTCTTAACAGGAGCCGCCATTTTGCTCACAAACCAATCTCTATCTTCATTCTCAGTTCTAGTTGTAGAATCCACAGCAGAAGAATAAGTACTTGGTGGAAATGGAGCAAGTGCTCTTCTTAACTTCGGCCTTAATCCCTTCACAAATTGTTGGGTTCTATTCTGCTACATATCAACCAAATGATGGCAGTATTTAGATAACCGATTAAATTGAGCTGCATATGGAGCCATATTTATGCTTCCTTGCATCAGGTTTTGAAACTCATCCTATTGTTTCTCCACTACCTATCGTGGGATGTGTTCGGCTCTAAATACCACCACAAAGGTATCCCAATTCCAATCCATATTGTTTTGTTCCCAACTTCTTGAATTCGGGTCCACTAATCACGCGTTAATCCAATATCGTAGAGTTCATAAATGTCTTTCGAGTTCTCAATCCATACCTCAGCTTTTTTATCTTGTTCCGCTTCACCCTTAATAATAGAAGTGTTCCAACGCTTCATCTTCTCAACAAGATCCTCTCCTTTCAGAAAAGTTTTGAAACATCTAAGTCATTTTTCCAAATATTTGGTTCATAGATACTTCTTCAGTTCCCTCAACCTTGACAGCTTTCTCTTCATATAAGTTTGGCAGTTGACACTACTAAAAAATATAGTAAATACGACGGCCACGAAGCCATTGTATTTGATGCATAAATCGTCGTATTAGACAAAAACATCGGGTTAACAATGGTTCTACAACCATCGTAACAAGTCTGGTCATTTTTTGTCAACAACGGCAAAAAAATCATCGTATTAAACTAATACAACAGCTCAATAAAAGCATTGTATATAATCAATTCAAATAGTTTAAAAACACGATTCAGTAAACCATCGTAATATCTATATAAACTGTCCTATTTGTTACAAAAAAGGATGGTTCAAACCGTCATATTTGCTACCAAAAATGACGGTCCGAACCGTCGTATATACTGTTGTGCGAGGACTGGTCTACTGCGTAACGTCCTAGCATGTTGGATGGCAAGTACTGGAGACCAAGGCGACTGAGTCTCGGGCCAAGACGACTGTTTGCTAGAGCCTTAGTATCCCCTGGTTTCCGTTGATCAGTGCAGCTCGGGTTAGCAGACTGTCACAGAGGTTGTTACTCAAACTTAATTTGTTCAGTTTCACCCCAGTGCCCAGGCTCTGTTTTCTATTTTTCCATTTATTAAGTTCGTTTTACTTAGTCCCGATCTCAGTTTGTTGCCCAGCTTTCCGGTGGGATAACTCAGGTTCGTTTTTGCTTAGCTTCTATTTCCCAGCTTTTAATTCTCGAAAACAGCCTTTGACCTCTCAAAACCAGTTTGTTAGATTTGAAACATGGTTTTTGGTCTGCCTCCTCTAGCCCACATCAGTCAATCACTTTTGAAATTCAAATTTAAATTGCCTCTTACTCGCCTGCGCTATGCTCAGGATCAACCCGCATCTGCCTAGGCAGGTCCTGGGCCACAACCCATTGTTTGCTCACCGCTTACTTTTATCTCCTATCTTGGGCTTTCGCCCGTATCTATCTCAAGCCAACCAATACCTCTTCCTTGGGCTGGCCCAAACTAGAAGGAAAAAATTGATCACCAAACCATCATCTTCTAAGGTATCGTCCTCCAACACAATGAGCCCACAGCAAGCCCATCCATCAGACCAACCCAGCCAGACACCAACCCAACCAATTGATTGCACAACCATCCCAAAGGCCCCTGCCTCTGCCCAACCATCTGAACTCCCCTCTAACCCAGTACCCTCCGCTAGTTCCCCAAAAATAACCTCATACTTCATACCTAAAACTCTACCTGCGCAGAATAAGCCTGGGATTAATACTGGTGAGCAGGGGATTCAAATGAGTCCTGGGCCAACATTGTGAAAAGTAATCGGGAACTTGGCAATAGAATGAAACTCCACCACCACATTCCTTATTCTGGGGACTATATTGATATTGACGAAATTTTCTTTAAGGATATGGAGCTCAAGTTGGGTTTCTGCCTGATAGGTATATTTACTGGACGGTTTCCGGGGCTGAAGGCCATCACCGACATAATCAAGCAATGGTCTGTTCCATTGAAGGTCTACCCCCATACTTCGGGATGGATTATCTTCCATTTTAACACTGATGAGGATAGGCAGGTGGTGCTCCATGGTGGACCGTATGCAGCTTATGGACGCTCTTTCATGCTCAAAGTTATGTCACGGGAATTCAATTTCTCCCTTGAGGAGGTCAGTGTCATGCCCCTTTGGGTCACCTTCCTGGGCTTTCCACTTGGTTGTTGGAACCAACTCGCCTTTAGCAAGATAGCTTCGGGAGTGGGTATCCCTATCATGATGGATATGCTGACTGCCAGCTTGGAGAGGCTGTCCTATGCCCGTGTCTTAGTGGAAATGGATGTGGCCAAGCCGCTGGTAAAATCAGTCCCTATCCACCTGCCCTCAGGGAAAATGAAGGACCAACCAGTCAGATTCGAGTTCGAACCTTCTTTTTGTTCTAAATGTTGCAAATTTGGACATCTATTGTAGAATTGTATGGGGAATAAAGTGCAAAATCGAGAGGAGGTGTTTCTGAAAAAACATGCACCAACTAGCTGGTCTCCCAGGCCGGGACATAGGTCCAAATGAAATGCATCAGATTCAACACGCTTGCAAGCAGACAAAAATGCAAGGCACCAATGCACGAGCCCACCCCTCCTGACCAGATTCCTACACAGCAGCCTTGGGTTGAAAATCAAGCTACCACTAGTGCCCAGGCTTCGGCTCAAATGGAGTGTGTGGTGGATGCACCTAAAAAGGTACACTTTGACCCTTCTAGTAACCGATAGACCAACCAATGGCGGGACTTTGTGAGGCGCGGGTCCAGGCAGAGCAGAGATAGCTCGAGAGACAGGAACTGGAGGTGCAATAGATCCCAGTCCCAGGCTCTAAGATCGAATCCATCACCCACTGAGTCTTTCCCAAAGGAGTTCTCTGTGAGGATTCCCAATGCCACTATCAAAGCTGGCCAGGCAACAACACAAGTAACAAAATTTTTGCGCACTATTGGACAAAGTACACTAAAAAAAATCCAGGTTTGGTTAGTGCCCCAATGGTACTACTACCGTCCCAATGATTATCGGTTGCTGGAACATAAGAGGGTTCCATAAAACCCTCAAGCAGCAGGGAGTTAAGGACTTCTTTTCTAGATACAATGTGAATGTTTTTGGAGTTCTGGAAACCAAATTGAACGACGATAGCTTGTTGTCTGCCTTAAGGCACTGGTTCTCGGGTTGGTCATCTGTCCATAACTTTAACTTAGGCTTAGTTTGGTTGGACTGTTTTGTGGAAGTAAATGAGGAGGGAAAGTAAATGTGGAGGTAAATGAGACATTTACCTCGTTTGGTTGGATGCAGTTGTGAAGGGGAAGTAAATCAGGAGAGGGTACACTCCCCTCCACATCAACATTTCTTTCCCTCCCAATTTGGAGAGATTAGGAGAGAGAAATAAAATTGGAGTAACAATGACAATAATGATCACGTTTTTAACATTAAAAATTTTAATAAAATAGATAATAAGGGATAAAATAATAAACTAAATTAATTATTTCTCTCTTCTTTTCTCTCATTCTCTTCATATTTTCACTTCAACCAAATAGGACAAAAGTAAATACATAAATTTCCCATAATGGAAGTAAAATGTGCCACTCCTCCTCCCCTTTCCTCTCCCCCTCCCCTTCACGAACCAAACCAAGCCTTAGACAGAAAAGGTTGAATTTTACTTTTGTGGGACTATGACAGGGTCGATCTCCAAGTAATAGCCTCATCTCCACAAGCCATTACTTGCCGAATCACTAGTAAGATCTATCATATCCGCCTAATCTTTTCTTTTGTATATGCATACAATAAGGTCACTGCCCGTCGTTTCTTGTGGACCGAGCTGGGCCATCTAGCTTTGCAAGTGTACTGCTCTTGGTTTCTCATGGGAAACTTCAACAAATATCTTTATCTGGGGGGAAAACTCAATAGAGCCCCCTCACAAATTATGAAATCAAGGACTTCACCGACATATGCAGGGACTTGGATCTAGCGGATCTTCCATCAGTTGGCCACTTTTATACTTGGTATAATTCGCACTTCTAGTTAAAGCTTGATCAAATGATGGGCAGCCTACAGTGGTTCATATCTCTGCTCCAGGCTGCTGTGGAATTTTTTCCTATTTCGGCACTATCTGATCACTGCCCCTGTCTCTGGCGGTTCCAACAACACCAAGGGGTTGTACCATGACCATTCCGATATCTCAATATATAGGGGGACCATGCCTCGTTCCAGTACTTAGTACGACTAAATTGGGGTCAACACGTGCAGAGACACCAACAGTTTGTCTTATGCTATAGGCTGAAATACCTCAAGAGACACCTTAAAGCCCTAAATGTTGGGATTCGTAGACTCTTAAACGTGAAAAATATCCACGAATCCCTTCCGAGGATCCAAGTAAACGATTAAGAAGATCGTAGGTTTGCAGGATTACCTCTATTTGCTGCAATCGAAATCCTTTGATTCTGTTTGCGCTGTTGTACGTTCAACCTGAACAATTACCAGATGCTACAGTATGCGAACGTCCTCTATTGGATACACACTATGAACTCATTCGTTACCCGAGGAGTGCTAGCGCTTAGGGTTTGAGAGGTTTTTTTTTTCTTATGAATGGAGGCACTAATATTCTCAACAGAATTGTCACACTTAAGAAGACGGCTAGGGTTTTCTTAAAACCCCACTCCGAACCTCTTAGAGTCCAACCCTAATAATATCTTATCGTATTTTAATTTAAATTCAAATTAAATTAAAATTGATATGATAAGATTCTGTCATTATCTCGATAATTTAACTAATTAATTTACCGAGTTAGATTTTTATAATCTGGACATCATCCAGATACATCGAATATGGATATATTTTCAGATTCATTGTATCTGGTAAATTTTTTAGGTTCGGTTAACTTAGACATGTTTCCAGATTCATCGAATCTGGTTACCAGAAAAAATAACCTAACAAGTTCGCTTATTGTGTGACCCTATAGGTTCATTTAACACTGGCAATGTGCCCAAATCATATTTAAATGGCCTACAAATTATAAGCGATTTCTAACAAAATATTATAACTATCTAGGTTAAATGATGATCAGTGATCTCTGTGAACCAAACCATAATTTTATATTTAGTCCTTTTGTCATAGATATTCAGATTAAGCATAAGGCATGGAGCATGTCATCCTTATTAAGCTTAATCAATTATTTCTTGATTTCATAGTAGACTGTTCAAACAAATGATATCAACATCTTAGATTGATATATTTGAGCACGACCATGCATTTTAACAGTTTAACTTATCAAGGGGCCCATGGATATCTCTCCCATAATTGAGAGGGACAAATTCCTTCACAATCAATCATATTCCTCCCCTTGATTTATTCTATATCCAACAGTAGTCTAATTTATTATCTGATTAAAGACAACTTTAGACAACGTTAAAAATATACAATTTATCAAGTAGGAAACTATGATGAATTTAGGTCAAATGACTTTTAATATTATTATGGCTAGAAAGTACTTATGACATATTACATGAAGTACTCTTATAGTGGGTCATGTCCAATACAATGTTCTCTAACATTTATTTATGTTTTGACTTGATATCACAAATATCCATTACCAGTAAAACATAGCCATCCAGTCACAAACATACTAATTTTAATTTATTATTGTTCCAATAATAATAAACTATCAGGGACAGATTTAAAATAGTCATTGTATTCATTGTTGGGTTTTACTATTAAGTCACGTATTTGATAACCACAAAATAAAATACATTATTCATGAAAAGGAAAACCTCATATTATTATATAAAACATAACGACAATAATATAAATACAAATTGACTCTAGGGCATATCCCTAACAGTCTCCTACTTGCACTAAGACCAATTTGGCATAAACCGTAATCCCATTGATCTAGTATGACTATCATGTTTAGACAATGGGAGAGGCTTTGTCAGTGGATTTGCAATATTTTCATCAGTTGATACCTTGCATACTTTAACATCTCCTCTATCAACAATTTCTCGAATAAGATGAAAACGTCTAAGTATCTGTTTGGATCGCTGATCTGATCTTGGTTCCTTAGCTTGTGCAATGGCTCCATTGTTATCACAATAGAGATCCAATGGGTTCACAATACTAGAAACTACATCTAGTTATGTAATGAACTTTTTAATCCAAACTGCTTCTTTAGCTACAGCTGAGGCAGCTACACACTCAGCTTCTGTAGTAGAATTGGCCACGGTGTCTTGCTTTTCAGCTTACAGCACCTCTATTCAAACAAAATAGAAAACCTGATTGCGATCTGTAATCATCAATGTCGACTGAAAACTAGCATCAGTGTAACCATTTACAACTAGCTCGCCTTCTTGTCCTCCATAAACTAAGAACATATCTTTAGTTCTTCTTAAGTACTTCAGTATGTTCTTGACAGCAGTCCAGTGTGCCTCTCTAGGGTTTGACTGGAACCTACTCGTCATTCTCAATACATATGACACATCGGGTCGAGTACATAACATGGCATACATGATAGACCCTATAGCGAAGCGTATGGTATCTTGTTCATGCGCTCTTCTTCATCCTTCGTAGAAGGACTTTGAGTTTTGCTGAGCTTAATGCCATGTGACATTGGCAAGAATCCTCTCTTAGAGTCTTGCATACTGAACATTTTCAGTACCTTGTCAACGTATGCACTTTGACTTAGTCCAATTAGCTTTCTAGATCTATTTCTATAGATCCTTATACCTAGAATATAGGCAGCTTCACCTAAGTATTTCATTGAGAAACAATTTCCCAACCATATCTTTACACTTTGTAGAGTTGGGATGTCGTTTCCAATGAGTAAGATGTCATCAACATAAAGTACCAAAAAGACTATTACATTCCCACTTGTTTTCTTATAGACACAAGGCTTATCTTCATTTTTGATAAAGTTAAATTCTTTAATTGCTTCATCAAAACGAAGATTCCAGTTTCAAGATGCTTGCTTCAATCCATAAGTGGATCTTTGAAACTTCCACACTTTATTAGAATTCAAAGGACCATCAAAACCCTCAGGTTATGTTATGTACACATCTTCGAGTAAGTTTCCATTGAGAAACGCGATTTTGACATCCATTTACCAAATTTTATAGTCATAATATGCTGCTATGCCAAGAAGAATTCTGATAGATTTAAGCATTACAACTAGTGAAAATGTTTCATCATAGTCTATACCATGAGTTTGTCTATAACCTTTTGCTACCAGTCATGCTTTGTAAGTATGCACATTTCCCTCCATGTCTGTTTTCTTTTTGAAAACCCACTTACACCCAATGGTCTTTGAACCTTTAGGTGGATTAACCAAAGTCCAAACTTGATTATCATACATGGATTGCATCTCAGACTTCATAATCTCTAACCATTTTCCAGAGTCAGAACTCTTAATGGCTTCTTGATAGGAAGTGGGCTCATCATTAACCATAAGCTCCACATTGTGATCGTCAGTGATGAGAAAGCCATATCTCTCAGGTTGTTGACGAACCCTATCAGATCTTCGAGGTCCTTATTCTATAGAAGTAGGCTCATCTTGGACTTGTGAGCCATCTAATCAAGGTTCATTATTTGGTTCAGGTACTAATTATGGCTCTTGAATCTCATCAAGATGTATATTACTCCCACTGATTCTTTTGGAAATAAATTCCTTTTCAAGAAATAATCCATTTCGAGCAACAATTACTTTTTTTTTTTTTGAGATAAAATTGATATCCTTTAGTTTCTTTAGGATACCCCACAAATATGCATTTATCCGATTTAGGTGCAAGTTTATCAGATAATAAACGCTTTACATAAACTTCACAATCCCAAATCTTAAGAAATGACAAACTAGGTTGTCTCCCAATCCATATCTCATATGGCGTTTTCTGAATCGATTTAGATGGAACTCGATTTAGTATGAATGCAACAGTCACCAGGGCATAACCCCAAAAGGAGATTGGAAGATCAGTTTGACTCATCATTGATCGAACAATATCTAATAAAGTCCGATTTCTCCATTCAGATACACCATTCCATTGAGGTGTTCCAGGTGGAGTTAATTGGGAGATAATTCCACAATTTTTATGATGCTCGTCAAACTCGTGACTTAAGTATTCATCACCTCGATTTGATCGAAGTGTTTTGATACTTTTGCCAAGTTGATTTTGTACTTCATCAGATACAGGTAGCCATATCTGCTGAAATCATCTGTAAATGTAATGAAGTACTGAAATCCTCCTCTAGCATGTGAATTCATTGGTCTACATACATCAGTATGTATTAGACCCAATAAATCAATTCCCCTTTCATTTTGTTTCTTGAAAGGTACTTTAGTCATTTTGCCTAATAAACAAGAATCACATGTTTCATAAGATTCTAAATCAAACGATTTTAGAAGCCCATCATTATGAAGCTTTGTTATGCGTTTCTCATTTATATGGCCCAAACGACAATGCCAGAAATAAGTCTGATTTAAATCATTGGTTTTCAATCTCTTAGTATTTATATTATAGATAGAGTTGTTTGAAGATCCACGAAGATTGAGAATATAGAGCCCATTTGATAATGAAGTATCTCCATAAAAAATGCCGTTTTTATTAATGGAGCAAATGTTATTCCTAATAACAAATTCAAAACCTTCTAAATTCAAAAAAGAAACTGAAATAATATTTCTACTCATAGCAGGAATATAAAAACAATTATTCAGTTCTAAAATAAGCCCACTGGGCAAAATTTCAAAAGTTCCTACAGCTACTGCAGCAACTTTTGCTCCATTTGCAACTCGTAGGTCCACCTCGCCTTTTGCCAAGGCTCTACTCCTTTTTAGACCCTGCACATTTATACAAATGTGAGATCTACAACCGGTATCCAATACCCATGAATCAGAAGTAGATAGATTAATTTCTATAACAAAAATACCTGAAGCGGCAATCTCACTGTCCTTCTTTTTCTTTACTTCCAAATAGAGTTTGCAATTTCTTAACTAATGTCCTTGTTCTCCACAATGGTGGCAAGCTCCCTCTTTTGGTGTTTTGGCATTAGGTTTGGGCTTGAACTTGGACTTTGCCTTGTCCTTACCCTTACTAGCCATGACCTTACCCTTTTGGTTGTTTTTTTTTCCTTTCCCTTTTTGAACCATTAGAACACTAGGAGTATTCTTCTTAACGTTCAGTTCAGCTTGTTTTAGCATCTCATGCAATTCAGTAATTGATTTCTCCATATTATGCATGTTAAAATTCATGACAAACTGGTCATACTCAGGAGGTAATGAGCCCAAGATCAAATCCATGGCCATGTCATGATTAACAGGAGCACCAAGCTTATCAAGATGATCAAGATAGCCCTTCATTTTAAGGACATGAGCATTTACCGAGGTGCCAGAAACCATCTTACATGCATTTAACGCCTTGTGAGTTTTAAATCTCTCTTGTCGTGCTTGCTCTTGGAACATTTCCTTGAGATGCACAATCATGTCATATGCCTCTACTTCTTCAAACTGCTTTTGAAGTTCAGAGTTCATAGTTGCTAGCATGAGGCAAGTAACATCGTTGGAGTCATCTTTGTGCTTACTATAAGTATCTTTTTTAGCTTTTGAGGCGTTATTTGCTGGAGCAAGGGGAATAGGATTTTCAAGAATATAGAGCTTTTTTTCTTTCTTAAGAACGATTCTTAAGTTTTGTGCCCAATCAAGAAAGTTAGTCCCACTAAGCTTGTCTTTCTTGAGCACAGATCGCAATGAGTTATTCCAACTGTTTGTAGCCATTATCTACATACAAAATATGCAAAGTAATTAATTTTGAGGCTTTAATGAAAAACTCCCACTAAAAGCATTTAAACTTTTTGAAACTTCAACATTTTGATGTTTCGTAGTAGGTAAAAAAAAAAAATCATAAAATTTATCTTAATCATAGATAAGCTTTGGCTTTAATCTTATAATTAAATAAAAATTTTAAATGAGATAGACGTCAAATGTCCCGGCTAAAAATATCTCATATAATGCCCTAGACCCAAAACCATTTTGATAGCCCAGTTAAGTCAAACCATATCAAACATATAGAAAACTATTTTCCATCTTGTCTCACTTAGATAATCAAAAGCATCCTACTTTGATAGGAATGACCATATGATGATCCAAGTAATAACAAGTGTTTGATATTGGAAGGCATTTAACACTTAATTTTTTTTAAATAAAAATTTGATTGTAGAAAGCATGAAATAAACATATTAAATATGCATGCAAGACATAAATAAAAGCAACATAGCATGGCCCATAACCTATGTAGATCATCACGAGCAAAGTGAAGATCAAGGTGGTCAATCTAAGTATATGAACTCCTTAAGCATTCTTTAATGCCTTGAGCATACTCCTCCTTGGTTGTAATTGTAGGCCGCCGTCTTCTTTTACATTGGATAGTAAAATTAAAATAATTCATATTCTAGGAAAGCAATACAATTTTACAACAATGAAAAATGACACGCAAACCGTATTTAAAAATTACAACTTAAAACAACTATAATGTAACCTGCCAATCATATTGGGATAAAACGGGCCATGCTATTTACTATTCAAAATAATCCACAACTACAATCAAAACACTAACGAATAACACGCAACGAACAGTTAGTTGGGGTTCCAAGAGGCAACGCCCCTGGCAGGGTCCAAGGGAAACGATTTTTTCTTCTCTCATTGAATGAGATTTTGCCTTCTGATTTTCGAATATTAATCAGATTAACGTTCGGACCCCTTAGTAACTATCGCCGTGAAATTTCATATTGCAGACAATCTGCGTTCCCTTTTAACCACATTCATATAGATAACATATTATCATGGCCGATTAATACAAACAATTCGCAAATATAGAACGACGAATAGCATGCTTATGATACCATATCATATTAAAACAGACCAGTTTACAGACAATCTATAACTAATCTGGTCTGATCAGGCAACTAAGATGCACATATTAAACCTAATTCAGGCAGTCTGCATGCTAAGAATTCTAAAATCATAATCATGCGAACATGCTGATATACACCGTTTAAATTCACACACACACACACACACACACACACACACACACACACACACACACATCATACATGTCCACAACAATACGATTAACATAGATGAATCAACCTAATCGTTTAGCAAGTTGCTCTGATACCACTGTTAGGATTCGTGAACTCCTAAACGCGAAAAATATTCATGAATCCCTCCCGAGGATCCAAGTAAACGATTAAGAAGATCGTAGGTTTGCAGGATTACCTCTGTTTGCTGTAATCGAAATCCTTTTATTCTGATTGCGCTGTTGTACATTCAACCCGAACAATCACCAAACGCTGCAGTATGCGAACGTCCTCTATTGGATACACACTGCGAACTCACTCGTTACCCGGAGAGTACTACTGCCTAGGGTTTGAGAGGTTTTTTTTCCTGATGAATGGAGGCACTAATATTCTCAACAGAATTGGCACACTTAAGAAGACGGTTAGGGTTTTCTTAAAACCCCACTCCGAACCTCTTAGAGTCCAACCCTAATAATATCTTATCGTATTTTAATTTAAATTCAAATTAAATTAAAACTGATATGATAAGATTTTGTCATTATCTCAATAATTTAACTAATTAATTTACCGAGTCAGATTCTTATAATCTGGATATCATCCAGATACATCGAATGTGGACATATTTTCAGATTCATTGTATCTGGTAGATTTTCTAAATTCGATTAACTTAGACATGTTTCCAGATTCATCGAATCTGGTTACCAGAAAAAATAACCTAACAAGTTCGCTTATTGTGTGACCCTATAGATTCATTTAACACTGGCAATGTGCCCAAATCATATTTAAATGGCCCACAAATTATAAGCGATTTCTAAAAAAATATTATAACTATCCAGGTTAAATGAAGATCAGTGATCTCTGAGAACCAAACCATAATTTTATATTTAGTCCTTTTGTCACACGATATCCAGATTAAGCATAAAGTATGGAGCATGTCATCCTTATTAAGCTTAATCAATTATTTCTTGATTTCATAGTAGACTGTTCAAACAAATGATATCAACATCTTAGATTGATATATTTGAGCACGGCCATACATTTTAACAGTCTAACTTATCAAATGGCTCATGGATATCTCTCCCATTATTGAGAGGGACAAATTCCTTCACAATCAATCATATTCCTCCCCTTGATTTATTCTATATCCAACAGTAGTCTAATTTAGTATCTAATTAAAGACAACTTTAGACAACGTAAAAAATATAGAATTTATCAAGTAGGAAACTATGATGAATTTAGGTCAAAGGACTTTTAATATTATTATGGCTAGAAAGTATTTATGACATATTCCATGAAGTACTCTCACAATGGGTCATGTCCAATACAATGTTCTCTAACATTTATTTATGTTTTGACTTTATATCACAAATATCCATGACTAGTAAAACATAGCCATACAGTCACAAATATACTAATCTTAAGTTATTATTGTTCCAATAATAATAAACAATCAAGGACAGATTTAGAATAGTCATTGTATTCATTATTGGGTTTTACTATCAAGTCACGTACTTGATGATCACAAAACAAAATGCACTATTCATAGAAAGGAAAACCTCATATTATTATATAAAACATAACGATAATAGTATAAATACAAATTAACTCTAAGGCATATCCCTAACACTTAATGCTAAGGAGTTTTCTCACATATCGACCAGAGTGGAGGAGGCCAAGAAGGCGGTAGAAATAGCTGAAGTACAACACCAGCAGGACCCAACAGATGAGACTTTAGCAGACCAACTCAAGGCAACTCAGTGTGAAGCCTGGTGGCTAGTTGAGGTCGAACTAAAATTTTACCAACAATTAGCAAAGGCAAACTATGTTGCACATGCTGACCGATGTACGAAGTACTTCCACGACGTGGTCAATCGTAATAGGAAGAAGCACTTCATAGCCTCAGTCACACGCTAGGATGGCTCAAAAATGGCCAACCCCGGGAAGGTGGCTACGGAGTTTGTGGAACACTACCAGAAGCTATTAGGGACTGCTACCTAGTGTATCAAGTTGGACCCGGACATTGTACGAGCTGGGCCAATGCTATTGCCTAGTGATTCGACGAAGCCTGGTCTGTGAAGTTACGGAGGCCAAAATTAACAAAACTCTTTTGGATATTAGAGACTGTAAGACATCGGGCCCTGATGGATATACAGTGGGCTTCTTTAAAAAAGCATGGGCAACCGTGGGACACAATGTAGTTGATGCATGCAAGGAATTTTTATGTTTTGGTAAGCTCCTTAAGCAACTTAGTCATTCTCTGATCATACTTGTTTCAAATACCAACACGGTGGAAAGCATGGAAGACTATAGACTGATATTGTGTTGTAATATGGTCTACAAAATTATCTCCAATGTCTTAGCCGAAAGGCTCTGCGGGGTACTTCTAGTAATGGTTGACTCAGCACAATCAGCGTTCATCGAAGAACGCCTCATGGCGGACAACATATTCTTAGTTCAGGAACTGTTAAGAATATATAGCCGAACTCAGACATCGCCCCGATGCACCACTAAAGTCAACCTGCGCAAGGCCTATGACTCTATCCATTGGGGCTTCTTACTAGATCTCCTAACTGAGTTGGGTTTCCCGGAGGAGTTCACTACTTGGGTCTCACAGTGCATAACCACACCATCTTACTCGGTTGTTATTAATTTGCGTGTACATGGCTTCTTTCAGGGACGGCAAGGACTAAGGCAATGAGACCTGATCTCCTCCTTCCTATTTGTACTCTGCATGGAATACCTATCGAGGGCTATCAAAATTGCAACCTTAGGGACTGGTTTCAAGTGCCATCCCAAGTGTGATAAGTTAGGCATCACACACCTGGCATTTGCAGACGACTTAATGCTCTTTGCAAGGGCAGACACAACATCCATGGACATTCTACTAAAACGCCTTGATGAGTTCAAGGCATGTTCGGGCCTTCAAGTAAACAAGCACAAGCCCCATCTCTATTTGGCCAGACTGCCTGATTTGGACAAGATGTGTTTAGCTAATAAGTTGGGTATTCTGCTTGGCTCGTTCCCATTTGGTATCTTGGTGTACCCATCATGTTCGATAAGGTACGACTCAATAATTACAAACCATTGTTGGACAAAATTGGATCCTACATTGGTCGTTGGTCTACTTATTCTCTCTTATATGCTGGATGGATCCAAATTATACGGGCAGTACTGCAGGGTGTGGATTGCTTCTGGTTATCTATCTTGCCTTCACCATCTGGGGTAATCGATCAACTAAACCATACGGCAAGAGATTTCCTGTAGGACTCCAAAAACTCAATGGTTGCGTGGTCCGATATTTGTACCCCAAGGCACGAAGGGGTTCTGAGCCTGATGGATCTCCGCACATGGAACTATGCACTGTTGCCCCATGTGCTATGGGATATTAGCAAGCAAAGCAAACCTTATAGGTAAGATGGGTCTCCCACTATTATATGAACGGCCAATCAATATAGGACATCCAGCCGAACACTGGACAATCCTGGTTATTTCGCCGACTTCTGTGTATCAGGGATACAATTATCAACAAGGAATGGAACTGGGATAGAGCAGTCAACACCTTACTGTTGTAGTCCGAAGGGAACAAATTGTGTACGAGACAGGCTTATGAATACTTCCGCACCAAAGGCCCAAGGACACCATGGGCTCACATTGTGCGGCAGCAGGGACTCACGCTGATGCACTCCTTCACTGTGTGGCTCTGTATATGGGGCAGACTTAAAATGAAGGACACATTTCTATTTCATGTTGACGACACCATGTGTCCGTTTTGTAGAGTGGAGCCTGAAATGGCTAGCCACTTGTTTTTTGTGTGCACATTTCCTAAGGCGATGTGGGAAGACATCCTAGCCTGGTTGCGACTGCCACTGGCTATGAGCTCGCTATTGGCTTATCTTCAATGGTTCAAGTGACACAACCACAGATCTAGCTAGGTGGCCAAAGCCAAGACCATAGCTATGTGTGCCATAATTTACTTCATATGGACTACTCGAAATCACATGCTCTTCGACGCCCACCAATGCCAACCGAGGGACGTAGCAACAAAGATCAAAACACGTGTACAGAGTCGTATTTACCTTGTACCCTCATGTTTTGACTCTTTTTGGATCCTAAATAAGCTGAACGGGTTAGAGCCTAACTCGGGCTTCTAACTACATGAACTTTTTGTACATAAACTCTTTTTGATCAGAATATACTTTTACATTTTGATAAAAAAAAAAAAAAAAACAATGGTTCCTGGCCGTCGTATCTAGTTGATTAGATACGATATTTAGAATGTGCACCAAATATGACGATTTTTAGCCGTCATATTTGATTATTCATTTTTTAAATAGTTGCTTGGTATTTAGCCCTATACACTTGCAATTTCAAGTTAAATACAATCCAATTAACTTATTCAACACCAATCACAATAAAATGCAATCTGCTTTATGCCAAACAAATCAAAATCAATTTCTTGAATAATCAAATTATAAATAATCCATAAGCTCCACAAAAAGAAGTAATACTACATATATGAAAAATAGAAAATGCCAAAAAATCTATCAGATATAATAGTACATATAAAACAAGAAGAAAATGAGAATATGTCAGTCATCACGAATAGTCTCGTCAACATCACATGATCAACGGGTCAAGAATGGAACCTACACCCAGAGATGCCGTATATACACTAGATGGTAGTATAGGCTCTATAGCAAATGCACCTACATTAAATCTGTGAGATAATGCTTCCATGGTAGTCTGAAGCACTACTATGTATGACTCGTAAACCTCTCGCTCATGCTGCATCTCAACTTGCATAATTTCTAGCACACTCTAAATATGTGCATCAACCTAAGCTCTGACGACCTCCTCAACATTACTTCCACAAGTGGATGATTGATTGACTGAGGTTGGTGTTGGTCCCTTTCCCTTGCACCTTACACGACCTCTCGTATCAGGACTGAACAAGTGCTAGAATATCTGATCATTCGCTTCCTCAGTACACTCAGACTTAGGCAGTGTCTACTACTCTTCCTCTAATCGGTCCTACAAAATTATGAAATAATATATCAAATTAAAAATAGGTTAATTTATTGTATTTGTCATATTTTAATAATTCAGAAAAATTAATCTTTAAAAATTCCTTACAATCATCTTTGCAGTCAAACCATTAGCCTGTCGACCACACCACCTTCGTGTCACAAGAAATATATTATACTGCGACGTCAGTTGACCTTGTGAGGCCATCTGCAAATATTTTTGAGAATTTTCAAGCAAACTAAATATAATTTCAAATGAATGGTGTATAAGAGAAAATGTATACCTGATCATGTATAATAAGATGTGGCATTCTTCCTATGATTAGTGGATATGTAATATGTAATCGATTTTGTCTATTTCGCTCAGCCTCTGCCTGTAAGTATCTAAAATAATTAATATAAAAAATAAATATATAATAATTATCTCGTATATGCACACATTTTGAATGAGAAAAATATTCAACTTTTATACATATAACCTGCGTATTCTCCAAGCGTCAATAATCAACTAACATCTTTTATTGATTTTCGTCAACTCACTTATCTCTGCAAAGAATTGCCTCTGTACTATCTAAAAGGAGTGTAGTATCTCTACTTTAGCTTAAACTTATAATCCTTCCAAGTAGTGCATAGCATCTTCATTGTGACGTTACATCCTTCTAGTAGCATAGTGGTGTTGTTCTTATACGTGTTAAACAAAGAAACATTATTTAAAATTCTAACTTATGAAGAAAATAATTTTATATATGTTAGAATAAATTTATTTATCTTTATTTCTTCCCAAACCTCATCTTTAATTCTCTGAGGTACGGAATGCCAATCCCTATAATTCAGAGGGATTCTACTACTCATACATGCAAAACAGTCCACTACTGAACTATAATGAGATGCATCCATTCTTATAAGACCTCCGTATTGATTCACACCAATCTTGTACTTTCAGAAGCTCGGTTCACCCCATCCGGAGGGTAACCTTCTGCCCCCGTGAGAACTTCTCGACATGGAACCTATAAAATATCAATAAAAAATTAATTCAAAACAGGTTAGTCCATAAGTATGGTTTCATTAAATAGAAAGGCAAAAGTATAATATAATTTTAATAGCCACAAAAACAAATTTCTCCTAAATTACTTCCTAACAACTTAGTAAATCTGAGGCACTATGGCCCGAGGAAGAAGGTTCCGAGCAACTAGAACCTACAGTAGAAGTAGGTGCAGTTGTTTCATATTTATGCAATTAAAATATTTATCAAGATAGAAATATTTCATATGCATTCCTATATTTAGGAAATCATGAAATGCGAGGAGTTACAAGTTTATGAAAACATGAAATGTGGGGACATATTTTATGTCCAAACAAAGGTTAGCAAAGTCTAACTTAAACTTGAGGATGACTCCTTGCTCACCAACAAATTGTAGCAAATAATTAAACAAATATCAACGTCTTAAATTATAATTCATACTTGGAAAAGTTCCTCAAATTAATCAAGACTTAAGTAATTATAGACTTATAGACTAGCTCTCACCAATTCTCTAATCAAACAACACTCAATTCACATCATTCAAACTCAAATAATAGATATTCAAAGCATAAATGCACTCACCAATTCTCTTCAACACATAATATATACAATTTATCAAAATGTTAATATAATAGTTACAAAGGAAACATAAGCTAATTAATAAATAGAGACTTAGTATAATCACATCAACAAATATCACATAATCTTCACAAATTGAGTTCGAATAATAAGTAATTGAGACTCAAATATACTCAACAAATTCATTTGGCATATACATATCATTTAATTATATAAAGCATTATCATATTATATAAACGCAATACATAAAATAGCTATTATATCATACCTCAATACAATCATAAGAACTAAAGTACTGAATTATTCATTTTATAATCTTCCTAAATCAATATAATAACAATTCAAATCAATACAATGGTAATTGAATAGCTAAAACACAGTTTTATCTTTAAAATATCAAATCAGTGTTTTAATCATAAACAGGATAAACACATGAGACTTTTTTGTGTAATCAATTCACTAAGCAATACAACTAAAATATTGTGAAAATTTATAACATACAACTTTTACATGTAGGTGAGTTATTGTTAAAATTTTATAAAAATTTAAGGTGTTTAGTTAGGTTAATTAAATGCTCTAAGTTAAGATAACAGCAGAGTAACCTCAAAACTCTCTTTTGGCAGCAATTTTGTAAAAATTATTGGGAGCAAAATGCTTTGCCAAATCAAGTAATTCCATTGGCAGAATTCTTTTTGAATATTATAGTTTATTTTATAAAAAATCCTAGTTTCAAATTCAAAAGAAAAAGGGTTAAATCGGAGGTTGAGAATTATATAAAAATCAGTCTCGGTGAAAAATGAATAGAATAACTTTGAAAAATCATATAAAACCAACCAAATAAGCACTTAACATGATTCTAACAGAAAATTACTCTTGAGACACAATAAAATCAAATTGAAATAGAGTATGACATTTTCTTTAACAAAAATTTTTAGTACTGTTCATGAAAATCCATAGATCAGATAATTCTAACAAGCAAATTTAACTTCTAATCACAAATCCACAAATAATCCTCCACAAATTCAATCCCAAACACATCAAATCCATATTCACAACATCAAACCAGTACAATAACATCAAAATTACCCCATCTTCTTCACTTCAAAATCATCACAAACTCCATTTTTCTCAAAAATATCAAATCTACTCATCAATGGCTAGTCATACAAAACATGGATTAATCAAAGAGATTAGTTTAAATTACTTACCTCAGTGAAAAACACTTAACACTTCAAAAATCAACTCTAAAATACTTTGGTTTTTAGCAAATTAGCAATAATTCTAAGAATTTAAGTGAAAAAATCAAAGAGAAAAGAGAGAGACGAGAGGATTAGTTGTGAAAGAGTGAGAGTTAGCAAGAACACCTTGAATTTATATATATATATATATATATATATATATATATATATGTGTGTGTGTGTGTGTGTGTGTGTTTGTGTGTGTGTGTGTGTGTGTGTTGTGTATGTGCTCTTAGCCTAGAGAAATGAGGAAACAATCTGATGTTTTGTATTTTGTTTGGTGAATAAGTGTTTTGTTTGATAAAGGAAGGATTTAGATTAATTAAATCGTATTTAGAAGTTATTTTAATACTTAAGTTTCATTAAAAATCAACAGTTAAGATTAAAATAAACCAATGCTAAGAATTGAGCTACTATAAAAAAAAAGTTTGATAGTTATTGGACACATTTAGGCACTCTAGGATTTATTAGAATAAAATAAATAAATAATAATTTTATGTAAAAATAAATAATATATTAAAATTAGTCTTGCATTTATAAAATAAATAATAAAATAAAGTAAGTCTTGGAGTCAAGAATAAATAAATTCAAAAATTAAAATAAATAAAATGATGAAATATGACTTTTATTTAATAAAAATTAACATTTGGTCATTTATAAAACTAATTTCTCATATTTTCTCCAAAAATAATGTTTTCACTAAATAAATGTATAAAACACGTATAAATAATTAATTCCTTATCCAAGATATAAAATTAATTATAATAAAGCATTACATTACATTCATATAAGTGTATACAAATTTCCAACACAAATATTTCACTTAAAAACAAAGTATATAAAAAGTAGTCAATAATTTATACAAAATAAACTCTCTTAAAATATTTCAATATTCACTCATAATATGTCCAAATGAAAAATTTTTCACATTATAATATACCCATGAAATGTCATTTGATATATGTATGAATGCATGATAATAAGAGGTGTTACAAAAGTTGCATCAAAATTAGTTTTAAGCCATCCATTAGGTGGGGTGTCTATTTGGGATTGTAATGACTGAATGCTCGTCTTTCTTCTAACTGTAGCATTCCAATATAACTACACAAGTCTATTAATGCTAATAGAAATATCTTTCCAAATTTTCACCTTTTCTGTATGTTTCTTTTTATTTCTGTAATGCCAAATCTTTTCTATGACAATGTTGTCAAAGTTTAGCATCTCCTCATTTTCCGTTTTGGAAATGGGAAACATATTTTGAGGATCATGTAGCATATAAATTCAGTAGTCAATACTACAATCCCAAAAATAATCAAGTCTAATTTGCCATGTAGAGTAGTGGAAATAGCTAGAGGGCATTGCAAGAATAAATGCTCACAAGTCTCTAAAGAATCACCACAAATTATGCAATTAAACTCATTAATATGGAAAATACGAGAAAGTCTTGAATTTGTAGGAAGAGTACCAGCCAAAATTCTCCATAAAAAGAGTTTATGACGATTCTATAAACCAATATTCCATAACTTTTTCCACATAAAGATAAAAGTAGAAGGATGGACAAATTAGTTATCTTGGCGATGTATCCAATATCCAAATTTTGCAGAATATCTCTTTAATTTGGAGGGAGTCCACACCAAAGAATCTTGTTCCTCACAAAGAGGAATTTTAATTTTTAGAATTTCTCTAATTGTCTGCATAAGGAACATAGTATGAACAAAGTCATAATTCCAGTAGTTTACTTCCTCATCCATGAGATCCTTTACATAATATGCTCACACTAGGCAGTTTTCCATCATCAGAGGCCTAAAGTTTGGAAAACTTGGTATCTATGGATCATCCAAAATCTGAACCGTCGAATTCAATTCAATTTTATAGCACAAATCATTTTTAAGTAAATCTTTGCACCCCCAAATACTATTCTAGGTCCAAGAAGTATTGATGGAACTTTTCTCCAATTCCAGGAAATTTCTACCTCATAAGTATTTGGTCGGCCCTAATTAACTACACCAAAGGCTTATGATTATCGAGTAAAGAAAATCCCTATGATGGTAATATTTGAATCTCTAAACTTCCGAAATCCCAACCCTCCTACAAATTTAGAATTACAGATCAAATCCTAAAATTTAAGGTAAAGAAGATGACCGCCATCATCTTTAAGTGAAGGATAAAAATGGGAAAAATGATAAAATCGAAAGCACGCTTACAGAACGAAAATATTACAGAGCATCATGGAAGCCGTTTACCTCTGTGTTTAAATGACCTTATTGGCATTGGAGAAGATGTCTAAATTAGGATGCTTGAAATCACTGGATCACGTCCTTGTAAACGCCGGCTTCGTCTTATTCACGTGAAGCTT
The DNA here is from genome assembly GCA_026120185.1 of Voacanga thouarsii. NCBI lineage: Eukaryota > Viridiplantae > Streptophyta > Magnoliopsida > Gentianales > Apocynaceae > Voacanga > Voacanga thouarsii. Next base: position 577,523 of record JANUWF010001704.1, read on the forward strand.
TTGAGCTTCTGAAATAACGTCCTTTCCTCTACCGATGAAGGCTTACAAAGTGTTGGGTTCTTCTTCTTTTTAGCCAGTGAAAACTTCACAGACTTCATCTTGTTCTCCTTAGTCTTGATTCCTTTTTCTTTCATTTCATGCAAATCATTACCGAGAGAGACCAAGAGAGTGAAACAAAAAGCCCCATGCTTTTGTTATCCTCTCACGCCAAACAATACAGGATTTATTTTATTTTGCCCTTATTCTTATTCATTGGGTCAGATAAAATTATTTACTCTTAAGTTTGAACACCCATAAATAATAAGTCTCAAATATTTATTTTCTGAGTTTCATAAAATAGCCCAATAAATAATTAACAAGCTCAAATAGACTAATATAAAATATCAAGCATTTTATCTAGTTTATACCTAGATTAATTTTTTAATTATTTAATCTGGGCCTTGAGCCTTGAATAATTAATTAACCAATTAAATTAGATAAAATATATACTCTCTCTTGGGTCTTTTATTTTATTCTAGTCCAGTAATAAATTAGACTACTTAAATAAAATAAAATAAAACTCATAATTATCAAGACCAATTCTTTAACCCAAATCTGTCAAGACTTAAGGGTTATTACGAGGACCAAAAGACACATCGTCTTGACTACTAAAATGATCAAAATACCATTACTATATAAATAGCTATATTTTGTATTTTAAATATTTTCTAATATCACCATAAGGAAATATTGACACTAAAGACAATGATGTGTTAGCAAAGTTTTTGACCTACAGGTGTAATGACTAAAATACCCCTTTATGCATCACCGTGCATTTGGAGAGGATGAGTGTACTAACACTTCTCTAATAGATATCTACCATCCTTAGACCTCTTGTCTAATGATTCACGACTCCTGCAATGTTTCCACTTTCCAAGGGAGTTACCCTAAAGTAAATATCAAAGTCATGTTCCCCAAGGCCCTAGATATTTAGATCATTTGAACAGTCACAAGGGGCGATATAGTGCAGAAGTTATCTTGTACAAGTCTATTTTAACTAACTAATCACATATACACAACATACGAGTATATCGGCTCTACGAAAGAATCTCAACTACAGCATATCAAAGTACATACTTCCAGCTTCGTTAGACCACCAACTCATACTCAATCGGTGGAGTATTAGTCCACATTATAGCAGTAATAGTCTGGGTATCTTCTAAATAGTACTTTTAAAAATCACTATTACAGATCTTGTTCTACGTATTCGAAATATGCTCATGTTATGAAGTGAGTGGACTACTCACTGGTTAAAGGTAAGCCATTCTCCATTTGAAATTCATAATACAATGACCTAAACATGATGAGATTCTCATTCTCATCAATCGGTTAAGAACAAACATTTATGTGTTAAGTAACCTATGATCCATACCTTACTGTGAAAGACCACCATTCACATAGATTACTTACTTAAACACAATGGGTCATATCCAAAAGTAAATCATGCACAAATAAAATGTAAATTCACAAACAAATTTTGAGAATAAATTCTTTTATTAATAAATTTGACAATTACATCAGAAAACTAGTCTAGATGGCATATATTCCAACATTAGGACCCCACTACAAAACCCTCACAAGTTTGTCCATTTTTTGACATATAGATTGTGGCAGTAAGAAGTTTCGCATAATATGAGAAGGGATTGCTATAACAACAGATTTGATCAAAACTCCTCCACCAGCTTGGCACAAGACTTTCATTTTCTATCTACACATTTTTTTCGTAAGTTTCTCAACAACCCCATCAAAAGCTTCCTTCTTTGATTTCTTTTTTCAAAAAGGAACCCCAGATAAGTTACCTTATGAGTACATTCTTTCATCCCCAAAGCATCACAAATCTTTCCTTTAAGATCATCATCAATATTGCTAATGAAATGCGTGTTGGGATGTATATCCTCTTAGACTAAGTTTTTGATGTAATTTTAATTTGTATTAATAAAAGATTGTATGTGAAATTTTCTTTATATTTGTGCACAATTTTCTTTGAAAAAGACCTATTGTGTTTAAGTAAACAGTTCATGTGAATAGAGATCTTTCACAGTAAGGCATAGACAATGGGTTACTTAGCACATAAACTATTATTCTTAACCGAATGATGAGAATGAGAATCTCATCATGGTAAGGTTATCGTATTATGAATTTTAAATAGGGAATAGATTACCTTTAGCCAATGAGTAATTTTCTCATTTCATAACACAAGCGTATTTCAAATACATAGAATTGGACCTATAGTAGTGGTTTCTATAAGTACTATATAGTTGAAACCTAAACTACTACTATGGCAGCGTGGACTTATACTCTATAGTTTGAGTATGAATTAGTAGTCTGACGAAACCAGAAGCATATACTTTGATATATTATAACTGATGTTATTTAGAAGGATCAATATACTTGTACGTTGGGTATATATAACTAGTTAATTAAGATAGACTTGTACAAGATAGTTTCTACACTATATCGCCCCTTGTAGTTGTTTGAATAATCTAATTATTCAGAGCCTTGAGAAGCATGACTTGAATATCTGCTTTAGGGTAGCTCCCTTGGAAAGCGAAAATATTTTAAGAAGTCATGAATCATTGAACTAGGAGCCTAAGAATGGTAGATGTTTTTTAGAGATATGTTAGTACACTTTTTCCTCTCTAAATGTATAGCGATGTGTAGAGGGTTATTTTAGTCATTTTACCTGTAGGTCGAAGACATAGCTAATGCAGTATTATCCTTGGGGTCAATATTTCCTTATGATAATATTAAAAAATATTTAAAATACAAAATATAGTTATTTATATAATACGAGTATTTTTGTCTTTTTAGTAGCCAATGTGATATATCTTTTTGGTTCTCGGAATAGCCTGTAAGTTTTAATTAATTTTAGATCGAGGAAATAGTCTTAATTAAAAGGATTTTATTTTATTCAGAAAGTCTAATTTATTTTTGGATTGGAATAAAATAAAAGAACGAGAGAAATTAAATTTATTATCTAATTTATTTGGTTAATTAATTATTCAGAGCCTAAGCCCAGATTGAATAATTAAAAAATTAACCTAGACCTAAATTAGTTAATAAAAAAGGCTTAAATAATTATTTTAGTTTATTTGGACTCATTAATTATTTATTGAATTATTTTTATAGGCCCAAAAAATAAATAATTAATGGTTATTATTTTTGGCTCATTGAGTCCAAGGAAAATAATAAATTATTAATGGCCTAATAGCCTGAACCAAAAGGATTTTTTTAACTCACGAAAGAGAAGAGTTTAGGCTAAGCTAAACATCTTCTGTTGATAGTCTCCAAGTATTTTGAAATATCAAAACTCCGGTGTTTTGGTTATCAGTTGAGTTAGTCGTATATTTTTTTTTTCTATCAGAGAATGCACACGAAGAGAGAAAAAACAGAAGTTTTATCCCTTTTCTCTCTTCTCTCTTGTTGGTGTTTTTTTTTCCTTTTTAGTTTCTTGATTTTGCTAATCAATAGCAAATGAACAAGAACGATTTCTAAGACTAGTTTTTCCTCGCCTATTTGTTTCACCAACAAAAGATTAGGCGGTGGAATATTCTGATAAGCAAAAGGCTTCGGCATTCATGCTACGGAGAAGTAGGAGATTAGCGGGTCATCAACCAAGAGCATCAACAAGTGAAGAAGCCGTCCCTGTTATTCAATCGTCTTCTTCACGACCAAACAAACCAAAGACACGCAGAGGTAAAAGAAAAATAATTCTTCCGCTGTGTAGCTTCTGCGTTTTTCTTGCTTTTGGTTTCTGTGTTTTGTAGCGTGCATGGCTCCTATGGATTTCATTAGCTTCAATGAATGATAGACTTCTCCATGTTAACAATCTATCCGAACCAAGTAGTGTACAAATTTAGAATATATAGCACTTCATATGCTTCAATGAGATTTGCTTTACAGAATAAAATAAGATTATCAGTACACATTAAGTAGGAGAAAATAGGACCACTTCTATTAACTTTAATGGCATGAACTTTCTGCTCCAATTCTGCTCTAAAAATCAGTTGGGACAATAAATCAAAATATATATAACAAAAAGACAAAGAGATATTGAGTCTCCGTACCTTAGGCTATGAGTAAACTTAAAGTGACCAAAAGGAGATCCATTAATTAAGATCGAGAAGGAAGAAGTAGAGATACATTTCTTAACAATATCAATTAATTTATTTGGAAAATTATGACGCTAAAAAATCCTACTAAGCAAATGCCAATCCACTTTGTCATACATCTTAGCCATCTCAATTGGGAATAGGTAGCACTCTCACCAATGATATACTAGTAGGATTTATAAAAGGAAGAGGTCATGCCGTTCGGCCCTCGAGTCTTCCTTGTTAGGATTCGTGGACTCCTAAACGCAGAAAATATCCACAAATCCCTTCCGAAGATCCAAGTAAATGATTAAGAAGATCTAAGGTTTACTGAATTATCTCTTTTCGGCGTAATTGAGATCCTTCGAATCTGATTGTGCTGTCGTATGTACAACCCGAACGATCACCAGACGTTGCAGTGTGCGAACGTCCTCTATAGGTACACACGGAGAACTGACTCATTACCCCAAGAGTGCTAGCGTCTAAGGTTTGAGAGTTTTTTCTGGTGAATAGAGGCACGAAATTTTTCAACAGAACAGGACTGTTGAGAAGGCGGCTAGGGTTTTCTTAAAAACCCTCGAATCTCTTAGAGTCCAAATTTGATAATATCTTATCATATTTTAATTTAAATTCAAATTAAATTAAAAACTGATATGATAAGATTCTGTCATTATCTCGGTAATTTAATTAATTAATTTATCGTGTCAGATTCTTATAATTTGGACATCATCCAGATACATCGGATGTGGACATATTTCCAGATTCATTGTATCTGGTAAATTTTCTAGATTCGATTAACTTAGACATATTTCCAAATTCATCGAATTTGGTTACCAGAAAATAACCTAATAAGTTCACTTATTGTGTGACCCTATAGGTTCATTTAACACTGGCAGTGTGCCCAAATCATATTTGAATGGCCCATAAGTTATAAGCGGTTTCTAACAAAATATTATAACTATCCAGGTTAAATGAAGATTAGTGATCTCTGTGAATCAAACCATAATTTTATATTTAATCCTTTTGCCACACGATATCCAGATTAAGCATAAGGCATGGAGCATGTCATCCTTATTAAACTTAATCAATTATTTCTTGATTTCATAATAGACTGTTCAAACAAATGATATCAATATCTTAGATTGATATATTTGAGCACGATCATGCATTTTAATAGTCTAACTTATCAAGGGGCCCATGGATATTTCTCCCATAATTGAGAGGGACAAATTCTTTCACTATCAATCATATTCTTCTCATTGATTTATTCTATATCCAACAGTAGTCTAATTTATTATCTGATTAATGACAACTTTAGACAACGTCAAAGTATAGAATTTATCAAGTAGAGAACTATAATAAATTTAGGTCGAAGGACTTTTAATATTATTATGGCTAAAAAGTACTTATGACATGTTCCATGAAGTACTCTCACAGTGGGTCATGTCCAATACAATATTCTCTAACATTTATTTATGTTTTGACTTTGATATCACAAATATCTATGACTAGTAAAATATAGCCATTTAGTCACAAACATACTAATCTTAATTTATTATTGTTCCGATAATAATAATCGATCAGGGACTGTTTTAGAATAGTCATTGTATTTATTGTTGTGTTTTACTATCAAGTCACGTACTTGATGACCACAAAACAAAATGCACTATTCATGGAAAGGAAAAATCTCATATTATTATATAAAACATAACAACAATAGTATAAGTACAAATTGACTCTAGGGTATATCCCTAACATTCCCAACTTTTATGGAAAAGAAGACCTTTTTTATGATGCTTGGGGTGAGGATAGAACAAAAAATCTATTTCCAAGATGAAAGATGAAATAAGATTCTATAAATCAGAGGGAAAAGATGGGTTAGAATATGAAAATAGATTGGTAAAGTATTGATCAAAATTATTGTAAATAATAAACTAATCTGTTTTCCAAAAATTATCCAATGTAAAGATAGAGTCTATAGTATTATACATCTATGAATAATAGTAAATAGATGAAAGAAGTGGGTATTGGCATCATCCTTCTCTATCTAAGCAGCTTTGGACTGCTTCATCTAGAGAATTCATCTCTTTTCAAAAGCACATCCAATTCATTTTGTTTAACTTTTTCAATGTTTAGATTAATTGTGGTTTGAGGAAGGGCCTATAAAGATTCAATATCAGGTTTAAGTTTAGAGATTCTAGTTTGGACATGATCTAAAAATTATTTATTCCAATCTTGAGAACAACTTTGGTATTCCTGATAGATTGAAAAAGTTGAAATATGAGAGAACCAATAGGCATAGTAGACCAAGTAGTTTTAATAATATCACTTGAGGAGACATCTCGTGTCCACATTTTCTCAAATTTAAAGGGTTTGGGCAAAAATATTTTAGAAGGGCAGGTATCCAAGAGAAGAGGACAGGTGGTCTGAAGCAATGGAGGTTAAGTGAGTGATACATACTTTTAGGAACTTAATATGCCATGCAACATTAACAAGACCCCTATCTAGTCTGGCTTGTATGTTTTTTCCATTTGATAGTCTATTACTTCATGTAAAAAAGTCTATTGAATCCCAAATTGATCATTCTAACATCATATATGAAAGTTTTAAAACTTCTATTACTAGAACATGAGTGGGGACACGGTCCCAATTTGTAATACCCCACGTATACCAGTTATAGTGGGTCTTGTTCTTGTGGGATGTTGCCTCGTCTGATCCTCTAGACAAGGGGTTTTTTATAATGAAATAAATAAATAACTAAATAAATTTGGAAGGCATAAATAACTCTAAAAGGAACTCGACTATAAATTCAGAATATAAGTTATTACAAGCCTTTAGAACATAGTAGAACATAATAGAAATCTTTAGAATATAATAGAAGAAAGTAAATAATTTTAAATTATATATAAGAAAATATTATAGGTGGGCCACCATATAAATTTAAATATCTAAAGATCATTAATTAAAATGGGCACTACAAGAAATAAAGTGAGCCACCACATGAATTTTATATATATATATATATATATATATATATATATATATATATATGTATGTATGTATGTATGTATGTATGTATGTATATATTCTCTCTCTTCATTAATATATGGGCCCTCCTATTTCTTAATTAAAGTTTATTAACATAATAAATATCATTAAAAACATATTTTCTAATTAACTCGTGCATAATATATCTCATCACACATTATTTAAATAAACAAGTATACTTAGCATATCAGAAAATTCGTATATGCAAAATAACATAAGAAGAAGAATGTTTGTAAACAAATGTTTATTCCACAAAAATGATCATCCTTCGTTTTCGTACTTCATATCTAACTTCACACCATAAAATCCATACTTCACCAATATTTTCTACAGGGAGGGGCATTACATTCATCCATTCTTAAAAAAATTTCGTCCTCAAAATTTCTGGCATCATATCTTATAACAACTCTGGATATTTCTTCTTTACCTATTCTTCAGTTTTCCAAGTTGCATCAGCACTCCGTGATGTTCCTATAATACCTTTACCATAGGAATCCTTCTATTTCTTAACTCCTTTATACTTTTTTTTCAGAATCTTTATTGGCTTTTCTTTATAACTCAGATTCGGATATAATTGTAATAACTCATCATTCAGTATATATTCAGGATCAGGATTATATTTCTGGAGTTGTGACATTGGAAACATATTATGGATTGCAGTCAAACTGTCAAGAAGTTCTAATTTGTAAGCTATAAGTCCAATTCTTTCCAGGATCAAGAAAGGTCCTATAAATCGCAGGCATAATTTTCCACCCCTCGGATGCTTTAAAATGCCTCTACTATGTGTCAACTTCAAAAATACTAATCCTCCTTCATGAAATTCTAAGTCTCTTCTCTTGTTATCGATGTAACTCTTTTTCCGACTTTGTGTAGCTCTCAACCGTTCTTGCACCAATTTTACATTATTATCCATTGCTTGAATGCATATTGTTCCATCACAATTAATTGGACCACTTTCTTCCTCCTAATCCTAATATAATGTTACTTGACACTTTTGCCCATACAATGCTTCAAACGACGCTATGCCTACGAATGCTTAATAACTGTTATTGTAGGATAGTTCTACAAATAGAAGGCTTTTTATATATTGATCTCTAAAGTCTAGCACACAAGCTCGCAACATATCCTCCAAAAATCGTATTACCCTTTCTGATTGTCCATCCATTTGTGGATGTGTAGTAGTATTAAAATTCAATGTTATTCCCAAATATTCTTGAAATTTGTCCCAAAATCTAGAAGTAATTGGGATCCCAATCTGAAACAATACTTGTGGGTACACTATATAATCTCACAATTTTTTAGGTATAAACTTGAGTCAGCTTTTTCAAGGAATATTTCATATTTACTAGAATAAAGTGAGCTGTCTTGGTCAATCGGTCTACAATTACCCAAATTACATTCTTTTGATTCTTAATCATAAGAAAGCCAGTGACAAAATCTATGGTTATACACTCCCATTTCCAATGAGGTACATATAATGGTTAAAGTCAACCTACTGATTTTTGGTGTTCGGCTTTCACTTTTAACAAATAAGACATATTGATATATATTGAGCAATGTCTCCTTTCATTCCAAGCTACCAAAACACCTTCTTCAAATCTTAGTATATTTTTACTTCTCTAGGATGAATGGTGTATTGATTTTTATACGCTTCCCCCAAGATTTTCTTCTTTAATTCCTCAATATTGGGTACACACAACCACCTGCGAAAGTACAATATTATGCGATCATTTACGTGAAAGCCTTGGCTTCCTCTTTTCATTTATTTTCCCTTAAAATTTCTAAACTCTTGATCATTTAATTGAGCATCCATAATTTCTTGCTTCAAATTAGGAAGAATCGTTAAATTCCTCAAACAAATCTTTTCTTTTTCCACTTCAGCTTATAAATATAGAACTTCTTGTATTGCTCGCACTTCTTGCACTCTTAGTCAAGCTAAATTCATTTTTCTGCTCAATGCATCCACTACTATATTAGCCTTCCTAAGGTGATAATTAATTAAATACTTATATTCCTCCAAAAATTTCATCCATCTCTTTTGTCTTAAATTTAAACCCTTCTAGGTGAATATTGTTAGGATTTGTGGACTCCTAAATGCTAAAAATATCCACGAATCCCATCCAAAGATCCAAGTAAATGATTAAGAAGGTCTAACGTTTACAGAATTACCTCTATTCGGCGTAATCAAAATCCTTCGATTCTGATTGTGCTGTCGTACGTGCAACCCGAACAATCACCAAATGCTATAGTGTGCGAACGTCCTCTATCGGATACACACGGCGAATTAACTCGTTACCCCGAGAGTGCTAGCGCCTAGAGTTTGAGAAGCTTGTTTTTCTGGTGAATGGAGGCACAAATATTTTAACAGAACGGCTCTCTTGAGAATACAGCTAGGGTTTTCTTAAAAATCTATCCGAACCTCTTAGAATCCAACTCTGATAATATCTTATTATATTTTATTTTAAATTCAAATTAAATTAAAACTGATATGATAGGATTCTGCCATTATCTCAATAATTTAATTAATTAATTTATTGAGTCAGATTCTTACAATCTGGACATCATTCAGATACATCGAATGTGGACATATTTCCATATTCATTGTATCTGGTAAATGTTCTAGGTTCGATTGACTTAGACATATTTTCAGTTTCATCGAATCTGGTTATCAAAGAAATAACCTAACAAGTTCGCTTATTGTATGACCCTATAGGTTCATTTAATACTGGCAGTATGTCCAAATCACATTTAAATGGCCCACAAGTTATAAGCGATTTCTAGCAAAACATTATAACTATCCAGGTTAAATGAAGATCAGTGATCTCTTTGAACTAAATCATAATTTTATATTTAGTTATTTTGTTACACGATATCCAGATGAAGCATAAGGTACAGAGTATGTCATCCTTATTAAGCTTAATCAATTATTTCTTGATCTCGTAGTATATTATTCAAATAAAGGATATCAATATCTTAGATTGATATATTTGAATACGACCATGCATTTTAACAGTCTAACTTATCAAGGAGCCCATGGATATCTCTCACATAATTGAGAGGGACAAATTCCGTCACTATCAATCATATTCCTTTCCTTGATTTATTCTATATCTAATAGTAGTCTAATTTATTATTTGGTTAAAGACAATTTTAGACAACGTCAAAATATAGAATTTATCCAATAGGAAACTATGATGAATTTAGGTCGAAGGACTTTTAATATCATTATGGCTAGAAAGTACTTATGACATGTTCCATGAAGCACTCTCACAATGGGTCATGTCCAATACAATGTTCTCTAATATTTATTTATGTTTTGACTTGATATCACATATGTCCATGACTAGTAAAACATAACCATCAAGTCACAAACATACCAATCTTAATTTATTATTGTTCCACTAATAATAATCGATCAGGGACAGTTTAAGAATAGTCATTATATTGATTGTAGAGTTTTACTATCAAGTCACATACTTGATGACTACAAAATTAAATGCACTATTCATGAAAAGAAATGCCTCGTATTATTACATAATACATAACGACAATAGTATAAGTACAAATTGACTCTAGGGCATATCTCTAACAAATATATGTTTCAAACTCTTGTAGTCTGTAAACACTTCATAATCTATTCCATATAGATAATGCTTCCACTTCTTCAAAGTGAAAACAATAGGTGCGAACTCTAAATTATAGGCGAGATAGTTAACTTCATGTGACCTAAGTTTGTGCGAAGCAAAAGCAATTGCTTTTCTATCTTGCATCAACACAACTCCAAGACCTTCTTTTAAAGTATTTGTATACAGTGCATAAGACTTCCTTTCTTTAGGCAAACTTAATGTAGGTGCTGCTATGAGTCTTCTCTTGAGTTCTGGAAAACTTCTATCACACTTATCATCCCACAAAAATGCTGTATTTTTCTGTAAAAATTAGGTCAATAGCTATGCAAGAGTTAAAAATCCTTTAACAAAACGTCTGTAGTACCCAACTAACCTTAAGAAACTTCTAATCTCCATGACATTCTCCAGTTATTTCCAATTAGCAATTGTTTTCACTTTTTTCGGATCCACTTTAATCCCATACTTTGTTACTATACACCCAAAAAATATAACTGAATCCCACCAGAATTCATATTTTCTAAACTTAGAATATAAATGATGTTCTCTCAACTTTTCTACTACTGACTTTAAATGTTTTGCATGTTCTTTTAGACTCTTGAAATATATCAAAATATCATCAATGAAAATCACCACAAATTTATCTAAATAAGGTTGAAAAGTACAATGCATCAAATCCATAAAAGTGGCTGGAGTGTTAATTATTCCAAATGGCATCACCACAAATTTGTAATACCCATATTATGTATTGAACGAGTCTTTGGTATATCCTCTTCGCATATACGCACCTGGTATTACCCCTACCATAGATCCAACTTCGAAAAGTAATATAATCCTTGAAGTTGATCAAACAATTCGTTTATGTGTGGAAGGGGATACTTATTCTTAATGGTTAAGTTGTTCAACCCTCAATAATCAACACACATTCGTAGGATTCCATCCTTTTTCTTTACAAACAACACTGTAGCTCTCCAAGGTAAAGTATTAGGTCTAATATACCCTTGTCTCAATAACTCCTCCAATTGTTTCTTTAAGTCTTTGAGTTCTAACAATGCCATCCAATATGGAGTTTTTGAAATAGGTTTAATATCTTATACCAAATCAATAGTAAACTCCACATCTTGAGGAGAGGGTAAAGTAGTTAATTCATTTGGAAAAACATCCGGGTATTCTTTCACTACAACTGTATTCTCTATAGAAATTTGATCCCCATGCTTATTAATTAAATAGGCTAAATACCCTTGACAGTGTTTCTTGAGAAATTTACGCGCCTTTGTTCTGGATATCAAATATTTCAACTCCTTCACTCAAACACTCTTAAATTCCAAAATATTTTTTCCAAGTCTAACAAATTAGACTACCATATTTTTACAATCAACTTGTGTGTATTGCTTATACAACCAATTCATGCCTAAAATAAAATCATAATCCTCAAAAGGTAATCAAATCTCCCAACAAATTCTTCCTAATTTAATCGCACAATTATGCACATATTTTCTAACTTCAACTGATTTTTCCAACAGTGTACCTACTAACAAATTGTAAGGTAATTCTAACCCATTCCACCCCATATGGCATGCAAAAGCTTTATTTAGTAAGAATGAGTAGAACTAGGATCAATCAATATGTTTATCCTACAGTCTTGGATAGTGAGCGTACATTCAATGATAATAGAATCCATTTCCAGCGCATATCTATCCAATGCAAACACCTTTGCTTTCACTTGTAGCTTTAAACGATTTTTTCCACTGTTTGTACCATTTCCTTCATCAACTTTAGTCACTAATAGATTTAGATTTCTTTGAGCATCTTGCTGCAACTTTGGACATTGATTCCTTAAATAAGTGAAATCTCCGCAGTTGTAACACATTTGATAATTATTCTTACTCCAATAATATTTTTTCATATGTCCTTTTCTTCCACATAAATGACAAAACATGTCCTTCAAATTATTCCCAACCAAAGTGATTCGAGCTTGCTTTCTTTTATTATTCCATTATTGCCCCAGTGGCCTTTTAATAGGAAATTTCTTAACAGGTGCTACAACCTTACTTACAAACTTATTTTTATCCTTATTCTCCATCCTGGTCACAGAATCAACAATAGTGGAGTAAGTCATTAATGGAAAAATGGGCCAATGCACTTCTCAATTCTGGGTTTAAGCCTTTTATGAATTGGCAGGCATGATTTTGCTTAGTGTTAATTAAGCGACAAAAATACTTTGACAACTTGTTAAATTGTGTCGTGTCCCTTGCTGTAGAATTTGAACCTCATCTTTACATTTCTCAGCTACCTATTGCGGTATATATTCTGCTTGGAATACCGTTACAAAAGTATTCTAACTCTACCCTTCTCTATCTTACGCTTATACTTCCTAGATTCTTGTCTTCCAGTCTTTTGCCTGCCCTCGAAGATGAAAAGTTGCAAACTTTACCATCTTCTCTTTTGAATATTTCAGAGTTTGAAAGATATCTTCCATGCTTTCAAGCCATGACTAGGCCTTTTGGTCTTATTTAGTTTCTGTTAAGTTTTGTAGTATCTTTGTCATCCTCCCAAAGGTGTGGGCAACAGTAACTTCTTTAGTTCCCTCCACTTCAGATACTTCTTTACTTAGTGGAGGATTTACCATAGGATTCGCTCTTCGGGTTAGCTGATCCACGGTTGAGGCTTCTCCATTATTGCATACAACAGCGTGAGTTTTTGGAGGCATCTTCATACCATTAATATAATAATTTCAATTTCCATAGGGGTCAGATGTTCTTATAAACACGTATTATACTCATGTTATATAACAAAATAAACATATATGCAAGTATTCATAAAATGCTTCAGTCATCGTAATAAGCACATATCATAAGATATCAAAACAAAACTTGCATAATGAACATTATAGTTTCAAAGTAAACACATAAAGTGCAAACATCTCCAAATTATCCAAATATCATTTGTAGCTCAACGAATTTTCAAATTTTCAAATTAAAACAAGAAAAATATCGAAAAATACAAAATATTTAGTAAATATAAAAAATGATTACAAATCTCCGAAGAATTTCTAAATTGTAGGATGAGTCATTCGATTCTTTTTTTTTTAAATGTTGATTCGAAGATTGAAGAGCTTGATCTATGAATACTTGATTACCAAGCCTTCAAAACTTGTTTGATGCAGAACAAGATGAACGTTTCAAAATTTAGTGAAGATTCTGAACCTTGATTTGATGAAGATTCTAAACTTTGAATTTGTTGAAGCTTGATTTTGTTAAAATTTGAGCTCTTGAACTTGAATGTTGAAACTTGAGCTTTCTTAAAGTTGGAGATGCCTCTTGTTTGTTGAAGCTTTGTTACAGTTGGAGATACCTCTTATTTGTTGAAACTCTCGGGATGGTCTTGAATCTTTAAGAGAAGACCCTATTTATATGTCAAAAATTTCTTGAATTTAGCATAAACAGGCAATGTGGGATTTAAAGAACCTTCTATCAAACCCTAATGGATTTGGGCTTAAAATGACTTGGGCTTAAAATGACTTGGGCTTTATTTAAGTTTGACCTAATTTCATGTAACCCCTACTATTTGGGTTTAATGGATCCTAAACAAGGGCCATAATTTAAATGCACAATCTAATTTTATATAATCTATAACATAATGTATTTAATTGGAAAAGGACTCTTAACAATGACTTAATTTTAATAGCCCAATTCCATAATATATTGGATTTAATGGACTTTTAACAATGGTCCAGTTGCATTAATCCAAGAATAATTATATTTATTCATGGATTTTTTTAATTAACTAAGATTAAAATATTTAAATTTTCTTTTAGTTTTGATCAAAATAATATTTATATTTTCTTCCAAATTTCCTTGTCTACATCATTATCAACCTTATTCTTTCTCTTGTTATCTAAAGCAAATCCTTATTTTCTATCTAGATGAAGCACCTTTCAATTTCTGAAGGTCTATCTCACCTAAATTTGAAAGTTCTAGATTACATGACTTAACTTTCTGTTAAGCCAAATCTAACCCAGTACGTTGAAAGACAAGCCTAAACCTAACATCTTATACCAATTGTAACACCCCACATATACCAGTCGTAGTGGACCTTGTCTTAGTAGGATATTGCCCTGTCTGATCTCCCAGACAAGGGGTCTTTATAACGAAATAAATAAGTAGCTAAAAAAATTTGGAAGGCACAAATAACTCCAAAAGGAACTCGATTATAAACTTAGAACATAAGCTATTACAAGCCTTTAGAACATAGTAGAAATCTTTAGAATATAATCGAAGAAAGTAGATAATTTTAAATTATATATAAGAAAATATTAGAGGTGGGCCACCATGTAAATTTAAATATCTAAAGATCATTAATTAAAGTAGACCACCACAAGAATTATATATATATATATATATATATATATATATATATATATATATATTCTCTCTTTATTAATATGTGGGTCATCTTATTTCTTACTTAAAGTTCATTAACATAATATTTTATTAAAAACACTCATGCATAAAATATCTCATCACACATTATTTAAATAAGTATGCTTAGCATATCAAGAAATTCATATATGCAAAATAACATAAGAAGAAGAATGTTTGCAAACAAACATTTATTCTACAAAAAGGATCATTCTTTGTTTCCGTACTTCATACCTAACTTCACATGATAAAATCTATACTTCACCAATGCTGTTCACAAGGAGGGGTGTTACACAATTTCTCTTCCTAGTTGCAGATATAGTTAAAATTACCTATGATCAACCATGGTCCATTAAAGGCCTAACCAACTTCGTCCAAGTCATCCCAAAACTTAGCCTTCCTTTCACATCTAAAGGGAACATAAATACCAGTAAAATGCTAAGGAAAATTTTCCAAATCAGAAAAAATCAGAAATTTTATAAAATTGTTATTTGAGACAATGATATGCAAATCCACATGATTTTTCCAGAAAATAGTTAAGCCCCCCTGAAAAACCATTGGATGACACAAAATGAAACGTGTAAAAAGGCAAGAGATTGTAGAATTTTGGTGAGTTTAGGAATGGAGGAAATTTTTAGTTTTAGAAAGGAAAAAGGGGAAAGTCTATGTGAGCTTAGAAAAACTTGTAAAGTTCGAACTGTCTTATGTTTAGACAACCTTCGGCAGTTCCAAGCAAAAGTCATTATGGATTCATAAGGGACGTGATCAGGCCCACCTTCTCAGGCATTTTAGATGCATAGGATGACTCATTTTCAATTTCTTCAATAACAATGGTAGGAGCGACAAAATTCAAAAGAGCAGAATTATCAAAAAAAAGAATTTTTCCTAGCCTTTTTGTTAATGTGGATCAACCACATTTACATTGGTAGTACATTTTCTTCAGCAATATTCTCCTCCCTTACACACACACAAGAGGACACAAAGTATTTGAAGCTGGAGCAAGGTCAATAGGTATGAAAGCAGAAGTGGGTAGTTGGGAGATATTCTTGTTGGCTAACTAAATTTCAAGAGGAAGATTGGCGAGGAAAATAGAAGATAGGTTAGGTAAATAAGATGTAGATGTTATAAACCTTTTGGATTGGGAGAAGCTTTCAGTGATATATCGCTTATTAGGCTTAAATGAAGAGCCTAAAGTGATGTGTTGGTTGATGGGCTTGTCCGAATGAGGTTGTTAGGCTTCAGGGGAGAAGTTGGGCTTGTTAGGTATTAGAGACAATAGGTTAGGCTTGGAGATTGTTTAAGGGTATTGGGTAATAAACATAATGTTGATAGGAATGTGCTAGACTCGGTACCTCCGTCTAGGTAGTTTCTAGTGGGAGCCATTTTATTTATAGCCACTTCACCGTTATATCTATTTTTTCCTGACATGACATATTGTAACTGTCCACATTATCAATAAGAGTGTGTAGAACACCTACCGCCTGAGAGTAGCTAGAGTAAACTAAAGTAGCTATTTTTTAACTGGAATTTCCTAGGAAGCCTGCAATAGTACCGCTCTCTGATCGCAACCAAGAGCCAAAAGCTCTCCTCAAATCTACAAGGCCAACTCTAATTTCAACATCAACACCACAACCAAATTCTATATGGCCCAAGATCCCACATTTTTAAAAGAAATCTCCTATTTTTTCATATTTAAATTGAATCCAAACCATGTCATTCTCACCTATTTTCAGAAAACAACCAGTTAGTGGTTTATCAATCTTAATCTCTACTTTGATCCTTATGTATTTCCTTCTATACACCCTGCAATTCGAAAGATCCTCACTCTGGGTAAATTTCATGGCAAAATTGCTAAGAACATTGCAATTGTCATATGTCATCTTTTCCAAATGAAGATTTTGGATTTGAATCCAGAAACTTGAGGATGAGAGATCGAGTTCTTCGAAAGTTTGGTGAGGCGGCCCGCATTTCAAAATCACATGAGCACCTTGTATAGTCCGATGTCCCAAGTTCAAGATTTTGATTAGATCCTCTTCGTTCTGAAAAGAGCAAAGAAAGTAATTTTGGTCCAAATTGGACATAGATAATTTCTTTCCCAAATTCCATACTGATTATAAGATGGAACTGATTGCATTGGGGTTGAGACATTTTTTAGCCATCAATTTGGACAAAACAACGAAATTTGCCCTAGATTTATTTGCAGATATGGAAGAATGGAGAATAGGGACATATGATGGTGAGTCATCACTACTCGTTGATTGTGGCATGAAAGTAACAAATACATAAATGAACTTTAAAGATGGAATAGTAATAAATAAGGTGTGTATGATAGGACAAAGAAGATTCCACAAGAAGAAAAGGAGGGAACTGAAAGGAAAGGATATAAAGGGAAATATCAAAAGAATCAGAAAAGTTAAAAACAAACTACAAACACTCTAAAGTGAAAAGGTATAAGTTGAGAATCTAGATGAACTCGCAAGATAAATCTCTAGAAAAAGACAGAGAAATGTTCTATCCTAAGGGAGAGAATGGAGCGGAATAACATTAAAAATATCTTTTTTGTTTGCATACAAGTTGAACAAATGTAATTAGGATATAGTGGTCATATCATAAGTCAAAATCAATGTAATTATATTAAAGAGAAGTCACCAAAATATACCTCTTATGTTTTCAATAGATACTTCAAGGTGATTGTTGGCCATGGCTGCCTTTAGTCAATTAAGGTAATCACTTAAGGAAGGCCCCATGCCCTATATTTGGCTCTCTCTCTCTCGGATCGAAAAGGAACAAAGGCCAATGCCCATAAAAAAGAGGGGGGGGGGGGGGTGGGGATCCAAAAAAGGTGCTTATAAAACTCCAAAAAAAAAAAAAGAGAATAGCTATTCTTAAAAGAAAAACATTAAAACCATTCAAAAGAAATAATGCATAACAACATAGAAAATATAAGCAAAGGTTTAAATAAATGTGCATTAATCATCAAATTTTTATAATTATTTATTTTAATTATAAATTTTGTCATTAACTCTTGATCCTATTATCTTCTCTTTCTCCTTCTACTATTGCCATTGTCAGATTAAGAGTTCATTTATTTTTATGAAATATCCATTCATTGTCATTAAATAGATTAAAGATATAATCTATTGACGTTTAAACGTTAGAACTCTTGAATTATAAAATTATAACAAGTGATTTTATATCACTTAAAAAGTGAGAATAATAAATTTTAAAAAAATAGAAAATAAGGACTTCTTACAAATTTCTTTTAAAATTCTAAATTTTAAATATATCATTGGCAATTAAAATGTGAATCAAATGTAGATATGTCCATAATTTATTGTCTGATAATAAATATTTTTAAATTCTATTTTCTAATCAATGAAGGTATCATATTTTAACAACTTATTCAAGTTTATTAATATGATTGTATTAAATTCAATATTTATTTTTATTTTATTTACTTTATTTATAAATAAAGTGAAAAAATCTAAATGAATATCATCTTTACAAAATATAGTTTATTGACTCGATTTTATAAACTATCACAATAAAAGTTTGTACCACACAGGCTATATTTTGTATAGGAGATATAAATTATTTTTATGGACGTGGTCTTCTTATATTTATCCTTTATTTTCCAATAATGGACATTTCTTCCTAAATAACAAAAAGCCCCAATTTCTTTATAAATTACAAAACAGCCCAAGTACGTTGCTAACAACTATGGTTCAGCGATTCAGCAACCGCCGCCTATTGTACTCTTCGGCTCCCTGCCTCACTGTCTCAGGCACACCACCACAATCGCCGCCACAGCCACGCGGGGCTGCCAAGACTGCTGTCTGAGAAATATATCACATCCTCCTCCTCTGTCTCTCTTTTTCTATACCGGATTATTGTTCCCTTGCAGTTTAAAACACACGTAACAAACACATATGGGAGCGGCGGCGCCTGGGCAGCTGAACCTGGAGGAGTCGCCATCATGGGGGTCTCGAAGCGTGGAATGCTTTGAGAAACTAGAACAGATTGGAGAAGGAACTTACGGGTTAGTTTTTGTTTGATCTTCTTTTTTGGAATTTCTCTCCCTGAGTTTTGAAGATTGAGTTTTTTGCATACTCGATTTTGTTATGAAAGTTTAATGCTAAATCGACAAGGGGACCCTTTCTTTAATTTATATACGTTTCAGTGAGTTTGCATTGTCCATTCACATGGGTGTCTCCTTTTCTTATTGTTCATGTAGTTTTGATATCACATTGGTACTTGGACGATAGAATTTATTTCTATGCATTTTATATGTGTAATTAATGAAATTTGATTATGTTTAAGTTGAAATTGATGCGTTTCTGTTTGCACAAATGATTCTTTATGGGAGTGTTAGTGTTTGAAAGGGCCCTAGATATTTGCTTATTCAGAAATTCTTTTGTCTCAGCTTATCTGAATTAATGATTGTAATAACTGCTATAAAATGCAAATTATATTTGTTGAGTTCGCACAAGATTGTTAAGCTTTTTCACATACCAATATGAATAGGAATTCAGGAATTTTGTATGCACAAAGTAATGAGTTAGTTTGCACTGAATCTTGATTTCTGTGTTTTCTAATGCACTAACTGCATAAAATTTATATTCAATTGAACTCATGCTGTCAATGATTTATGTCTAGTTTCGCCATGCCATATATTGAATGGTAATATTAATAAGGATTGAAAGATCTTTTATAAATTTGTTTTGTGAAGAAATTGATCTTCAAATTTTGTCCTCTGTTTATATTCTTGAACATCAGAAACCACTGTTGAAACAATCAAAGTTCTAGTCCAATTTGTGATCTAATTGAGTTAGCCAAGTAGAAGATTTCAAATGGAAAGAGGAAGCAAAAAATGAAAAAACTTTCTACACCATCAAAAGTATTGGTGGAATAAGAGAATGATGTAACTTTCAGTGGTCCATTCAAAAGGAGTTTCTTTTAGATCCCTTTTGCTGAATATTATAAGCATATCCTTCTACTCTTTGTGCCCCTCCAGGCAAAATGGGGGGGAGGTTCAGTGCCTGCAGGTAAGATCTTAAACATATCATGTTTGACAAAGATGGCACTGGTTTGAACAGCCATAATGGCCTGATCTCCTTGCTGGGAATTTTTCAGCAGAAATAACTGTCATGTTTCTCCCTTTTGCTCTTCTTATGTGTAAGTTTTCATTGTTGTCACAAGGAAAAAAAAAAAAAAAATTCGCTTATGATATATGTTGAACTAGCAAATGGACTTGAGCACTTATTGCTGAAAGGAATCAATATGTGGCTAACACAACAGAAATAATTGTTAAACTTGTGTCAAGCTGTCTGTTTAAAAACTTAGAAAGGTTCAACTTGTTCATGGAGCATCAGGTATTACATTGTTGTAATTTCAAACATGTTTGCTTTTAAATCATGGAGCATCAAACTGTCTGTTTTAAAACTTAGAAAGGTTCAACTTATTCATGGAGCATCAGGTATTAAATTGTTGAAATTTCAAACATGTTTGCTTTTCCAATGCAAATCTTCCAATTAAAAAATAATAATAATAATAATAAGTGGTAGCCTGGTGAAAGATAACCATATTCTTGTGAGCTCAGAATCATTTAGTAACTCAAAAGCCAATGATAGCTTAAGGTCATCTTCTGGGAAAGAAGTCAGGATCAATCTCCGGGTGTGATTGGACTGATTGGGGTGCTTCTCATCCTAATCCAAATTTTAAAATAATAATAATTTAAATAATTTTTATTTTCCGAGAACTATCATATACTCACAATACATCATATTCTCTTTCTTTAACCCCACCTTGGGCCCCACATGATCCCACATATTTAATAATTTTTTTTATTACATTCAAACAAGCTCATCTCAATCCAATCGCTGTCCAGTTACACCCAGTTTTATCTCATCTTGACAAAAGCATCCCAATGTTTTATTTAGTGCTAAACGATTTCATGAGTTGTGCATCCATGATCAGAAGTTACAAAGGCTTGTTTATATCATCAATTGAACTTCAGTTTTAGCTTTTTGAGATGTACTGTTTATCTTGCTTATACATCTATGAGTCTTTGAACTAAGAATTTGAAATTTTTTTCTCAAACAATTATCTTGGGCCTTAAGGAAGGATACATGACATAGTAATAATCCATTAATCTTTTTTTTTATATCAATTTAAAGATTTCATTGATGTTTTTCCACCCCCCCACCCCCCCCCCCCTTGGGTGGTTTTTTTCGTTCCCTGTGTTTATCTCTTTTCAAATTTCACCAGCCAAGTATACATGGCCAAAGAAAGAAGAACAGGGGAAGTTGTTGCTTTGAAAAAGATACGCATGGATAACGAAAAAGAAGGGGTATAATTTATTCCCTCACTTTGTCAATTCATTTATTTAAATGTATTTAGAAAGTTCATAGCTGCTCTGGGGCAATATGCACATTTGCATGACGGCATCATCTAGGAAATTTTCTTTCATGTAGTTTCCTATAACCGCTATCCGTGAGATCAAAATCCTAAAGAAGCTGCAGCATGAAAATGTTATTAAGCTGAAAGAGATTGTGACCTCTCCAGGTGCTCCATTTACTAGATGCTTACAGTAATCATTTATTTCATGAGCATGGAAGGACTATTTGCTAGTTTTTTAAAATCTAACTCTTCTTTGAACTGTTCTACAAGGTCGTGAGGTTGATGAGCTAGGGAAGCCAGGTAACTAAACTTGCACAAACCTTTTTCTTCAGCTCAGAGGGTTTGTTTTGTCCCTTTTCCTCTGCTTGTCAACCCAACCCTAAATAGTTGTGTTCTTATGAGTTAAACAATTTTTGAAGTACAGATGGTAACAGGTACAAGGGCAGCATTTACATGGTCTTTGAGTACATGGACCATGACTTGACAGGCCTTGCTGATCGCCCTGGACTGCGATTTACAATTCCACAAATCAAAGTACTGTGAGCCTAAATAAAGATGGGTTTTGAAACTGTTTGTGGTGATCATTTATCACTTGATAAACTGATAATATTCTTTTCAGTGTTATATGAGACAGCTGCTTACGGGCCTTCATTACTGTCATGTGAATCAAGTACTTCACAGGGATATCAAAGGTTATTTTTGCATTTATTACTGGTGATACCTTACATTTGCTTTGAGCAAAATTTACATCCAAATATGACTTGTTTTTGCAGGTTCCAATCTCCTTATAGATAACGAGGGAAATCTGAAGCTAGCAGATTTTGGACTTGCAAGATCATTTTCCAATGACCACAATGCAAATCTGACAAATCGTGTCATTACTCTGTGGTACAGGTAAATGTAAGACTAAATCATGGGTGAGGAATTGAATATGTCCTTTGTTAGATGTAACCTATTCAAGTGGTAAATTAACTCTTGTTAGTTGAGCAGACCCCCCGAATTGCTGCTTGGAGCTACAAAATATGGTCCAGCAGTGGACATGTGGTCAGTTGGTTGTATATTTGCTGAACTTTTGAATGGGAAACCAATCTTACCTGGGAAAAATGAGGTTAGGTTTTCTCATGAAGTTTTTATTTACTTCTGTGATTACAGGGTTTTCAATAGAGTTATATGGGTTAGGTTTATTTGTTTTGTATAACAAGCATCAAGTGTGGTTAGTTGTATGGATGGACTTGTTTGGCATGGCCTTACCAGGGTAAAGGTACTACTGACCCCCAAGCTATTTAAAAGTCTTAATTGGACCTTGAGTTGATACTAAAAAAGGTTCAATGTCCAATTTGAGACTTTGGAATTGTTCAAGGGTCACAGATGCATTTTGCCCCTATTTGATATGATCTGCCACGATGATTATTGTCAGATATAAGTGTCTGGATCTGATAAATAGGAGCAATGCCGTACAGACTTAAAAAACTGAAGTTAAGCCTAACTTTCTGAACAGAAGCACTTAAAAAATATCTCCAAGTATAACGATTAAATTCTTGTTTATTGAGCATGGTGTATAATTCACAATATAATTTCTTGCATCCATTATGATAAATAAAGATATGTTTGTTAATGTATTTCAATATCTGATAAATTCATCCTATCTATCATTCTTTGTTCTGCTTGACTGGTTAATGGAACTGGACATTTTTTCCCATGTTTTTTAACTGTTTATTGCAGCCTGAACAACTGAATAAGATATTTGAACTTTGTGGTACACCTGATGAAATTAACTGGCCTGGTGTTTCAAAAATTCCCTGGTATAACAAGTTTAAGCCATCAAGGCCAATGAAGAGGCGACTTAGGGAGGTCTTTAGACAGTAAGTAGACAACTTTAGAATTCAACTTTGGATTTACATCTATGCAGGATATTTGACTGACTTGTTTGTCTGCAGTTTTGACCGCCATGCTTTGGATTTGCTGGATAAAATGCTGACACTTGATCCATCCCAGGTATCTGTCTCCCTTGTATGCTTGATTTTGTAAATGTATAAAAATTGTGGCCTATTTCACTGTAGTCTAACCTCTTTGGATGGTACTAAACAGGGTTCCTTTTTATTTGTAATTGGCCTTTTTGTTTTCTTTTCCTAGATAGCAAAAGAGTGTATTGGTAGAGTAGATAAATGTGTCAATAGAGAAAGAGAGGGCCTATTAAGGAACAGAACAATGTCTGCTCTATGGCTCTTGGGAAATCTACCAGTAACATACATAGAATTTGGAAACACATTAGGTAGGCACCTGAAAATGTGGTGATTTTACTGGTAAAATGCTTCTTGTTTTAGTTTCTGTGTCAACTGCATCTGAAAGTACTTATGATAACACATAATTAACCCAGGGCCCTGCACATCCTGTTCAGTGATTTATCTAAATGCTAGGCATAGCCCAGATGAGGATACCTTTCTTACTGCAATAGATCACGTGCTAAGTGTACATGGATGGAATATTTAGACAGCAAGATCTTATGATGGCCCATCAATCTTGTTGTATTGAACTATGCACTTGAACAGATTTTGTGCTCTATGTTTAGCCATCAAACCAAACAAAGGCGTGACATTGATTCACCATATTATTAGGTTAAAAAATTAATGAGATTTTAGGTACAAAAGGTTTATGTGAGACAAATGAAACATGGTTCAGACGTTAGCTCATTGTTATGTAGTTATGTAAGTACTTCTGGGAGAGAGTACTGTAAGCTGAAACAGGCTCTTCTCAATTTAACCCACCTAAAAAATGAAAGTCATTTCATTCAGAGTAGCTGCAAAATATCTATTTCACTTATCAAGCATTGGTATCACCTCTTCTAAAATTTACTGTCCGAGAAGATTCCTCTCCCCCTAGCAAGAAACTTTTCCCCGGTAATCTTTTTCCAAAACCAAAACTTTTTCTCAACTAGAGTACTTGGATAAACCTGGGCAACCATAGTTCAATGCCTTATATTACCTCTGTTCTTGGATCACCTCAAACTTGATGTTGAGTTCATTATAGCAACTGCTTCTTCTGGTAGTTCTGTTCTCAGCAAGTAAATGCTAAAAACTGAATTTCTAGAGCATGCCAAATTGAAGGGGGCATGTGGCATTGCCTATGAAGTTTGTCTGTGGAGCTATAGTTACAAAGTTTTCCTCTTTCTTTCGTGTATGATATTTTAGATTCCATAGTTGTCAATTTTTTATGCTTGTATTTTTGTGGTTACAGAACTTGTGTACTTTGATTGTTTCCTTAATATTTCTTCTACCTGAAATTTTGTAGAGGATAGCTGCACAGGATGCACTGGATGCTGAATATTTCTGGACTGAGCCCTTGCCATGTGATCCGAAAAGGTAATCTGTAAAGATATCATGATAAATTTGTCTAGAATGGAAACAATATGTTGGGCATATCTGAAACAAGGCTCGTACTCCTTGGTTATGTATCTGTCACAGGTTGGGGAGAATTTCTATCTTAGTTTGCAATGTTTGGTATTGGTGAAAAGGAGGGAAAGGGAAACAGGCATTTATTTTTGCTTTTTTTTTGGGGGGGGGGGGAGAGGAAACGGGTTTTAATGATTCATTTCCATTTTTATGGTAAGAGAAGAGGGTCTGCAAGATAAAGCATAGGGAAACTAAGGCCTTGTATAGCCTACTGGTGGAGGTTTAGGGGAGAAGTAACTAAAAAGAGATGTTAAAAACTAGGAAGACACAGAAAATAAAAGGGAAGTAATCTGCATATAAATGTATTCTCTACTTGATATTCTCTCCCATTGTCATTTCCCCTTCCAAACAAAATTTGCTGAATGATATACTTCTGCCCTTAGTTGCATAGCTTTTGTGCTCCTTTTCCCTTTGTTCTTCCCAACCAACAGCAGTGTTATATTCACAATGCTAATGTTGGTGTATGTTTGGTAGTAGTCTCCCCAACTTTTCTGATGTCATGCCACCTTGGTTAGATGCCTCTAAATGTTTTAGATGTGTGATGACTTGTTCTGATACGTTCATGACAGTTTGCCAAAATATGAATCCTCACATGAGTTCCAAACCAAGAAAAAAAGACAGCAGCAACGGCAAAATGAAGAAATGGCCAAAAGACAGAAATTACAACACCCGCAACAACATGCTCGCCTGCCTCCCATCCAACAATCTGGGCAAGCTCAGTCCCAGCAGTGGGCTGGACCTAGTCTTCCTATGAACGCTTCCCAGGCCACAATGTCTTCTGGCCCTAATCATCATCAATATGGGAAGCCTCATGGTCCTCCTGGAGGGCCAAATAGATATCCTTCGAGTGGAAATCCTAGCAGTGGATTCTATTCAGATCGTGGGGGTCAAGGGGGAAATTATGGTACCAGTGCATATCCTCCACAGGGGCGAGGACCTCCATATCCTGGTGGTGCTGTGCCCTCCACAGGTCAACGAGGGGCTGCTGGTGGATATGGTGTTCCTCCCAATTATCCACAAAGCAATCAGTATGGAGGATCTGGCACTGGCAGAGGTCCCAATTCATCGATGTCTGGCAACCGAAACCAGCAGTATGGTTGGCAGCAATAGGCTTGTTGATCGACAAAATATAGGGGCTAGATATCCAGCTAACAGTAGAGGGCAGGTAGGAAGATTTGACATTAATGCAACTAGAGTTTCCGGAGGAGCAAGGCTCATCGACTTAGGAGATTGTGACTGAATTTGTACAGTGTTTTTGCCAATTAAGCATTTTTTTTCATTGAAACTTGCTATGTGATGCTTATTTTAGCCACTGGTGAAAAGTTTTGTTGGCTTATTTTTTCCTTAGATTATTCTTGATTTGGGAAAGACAGTAAACTTTTTCCTCTCTGTATTCAAATTCTTTCTAATTTTTTCAAAGAGGTTGTCAAATAGTTTTTTGAAGTACACAATCTGTAGCCATTATTTTGGTTTTCAGGTTTGCCATGTGAAGAATTGGTCTCATAGCAGGTGAAATGCTGTGCTGTATATTTGGTCAATCATTACTGCAAAACCCTGTAAGTGAGGTAAATTTTTGATGCATAATCCGCACTTACTTTTGGCAAATCTTTAGGTAGAAATGCTATATTAGAATCAATTTGCTTGTTGACGACTGAATTTTTCTCAAGAAAAAGGGGTTCCGAGCATCTCAAATGATTTTATTTTAAAACAAGGTTAATTACATTGTGCCCTGTTAAGTTTGTCTAAATTACAGTTACATCTTTATATTTTAAATAAGTTATAAATACATCTCTATACTGTATTCATTTATAACTTCTACATTTTTATTGTTGACTACAATCAAAACAACAGTTAGAATATGATAAAGAAATTTTTAAAAAAATGTATACACCTAAATATCCTTTAGTAACTCCTCTTTTTTTTTTTTTTTGTGTGTGTCTATATATATATATATATATATATATATATAAGCTATTCACTTACAAATTAGATTTTTAACATACTAAGTATCTTTAGCTATCTTTTAGGGATAATTGTTTTAGGAATTAAATTTTCTAACTATTTTTTAGGTATTAAATTTTTATATTACAAATTTGTATGATTATTAATTAATTTTTTTGACATTGCATTTTTATTTCATATATTTGTGGGGTTCATTATCTTTTTTTGTCATAAATTTTTAAGAAAGAAAGGTCCATTGTCATTTGAAATGAAATCTTTTTCATTAATTATTTACAAATTATACGTAGTAGAGTGTTAGGTCTTTTTTTCCCCTTTAATTTTGGTCGCATTAGCTAATGGAAACTAGTCATGGGGATGTATTTATAATTTATTTAGAATATAGAGATACGATTGTAATTTAGACAAAATTGAGGGGAAATGTAATTAACTCTTAAAAATGATGTATTGTTAAATATTTATATATAAATGAGTATATAGCATATTTCAATGAAAAATAAAAGAATTTCAAAAAATTGAAGGGGCAGTGTCATCCAAACAAATCCGGGAAGAAAATGCAAAAAGAAACTCAAATAGTCGATTTATGCATCCGAGAGAGTACAAGGATGTAAAATAGAATTAAAGGACAAATAATTTTTTAGTAAATTTTAAACTTTTTTAAAATTTAATTTTTACCCTTAAACTAAAAAATAATCTTTATTTACCTTCAAATTATTATATTATCCATATTTTTCCCTTCTAACAATAAATTTTTATTTTTATTAATCACGTGATTCGTATATGATATTTTTAAAATATTTAAATTATTTTACATTAGTTTTTGTCGATAATGAGTAACGGTAGCTCTATGGAGAGTTGATTATAGTAAAATCACCTATACTATTAAAAATATCATGTGTTTAACGATAAAATGATTGACTGTTAGTTTAAAATTTAGACTATATAATAATTTAAAAGAAGGTATCATTTTTAAATTTGAAAACAAAAGTTATATTTTGAAAAAATTATGACTAAGATAATTTATTTTAGAATTAAATCTTTCTTGAGAAGCAATTAGAATGAAATCATTTTTTAAAACAATTTACATATTTACAGATAATTTTATTTAACCATCTTATTGGTAGCTAATATACCCAATTGATAAATTAATGCACTCAAAAGTAAAAATGTTACAATGAAACTAATTTCTTGTTGAGAAGTAACTATACAAATTTTGGAATTGATTTTATTTAATCATTGATATCACTTGTTTGAGCGATCAACCTGTAAATCCAAACTAAAATAAATATCCAATTTAAAAAAAAAAATCATGAATCAAATGTTTCTTTTCCAAATAACAGACAAAAAAAAATTGTTATTTCCTTTTTCTTCTTATTTCTTCTCTAATTTGTAAATTTATCGCTTTACCACTTCTCTAATATAATTTCACTTTTAAAAATATGTCACCCATCCCTTCTTTTATAACTGAAACTGTTAACTAGAGAGAGGCAATTCTTTTATAAAATACTTCTATTAAACACTTACAATTTTAATATGCTGCCAACATATTATAAACTTACAACAAAGTTATAACATTTACCATATTTTGCAATGAGTAGGTGTTATTTCTATTCTATATTGAGAAATTTTTTATCGTATAAATTCAATGGTATAAAACATATTGATAGAGAATAATGTTAATTTTGTAATAAAATACTACAACAATTGTTGTTCTACTAATTTTATGAACTAAGTTAGAGTCATACATTTAAAAAATTATATATTTCCATAAACTCAATATTAGATGATAATTTTTAAAATAAAATTTTAATTAATTGGGGAGGTAAATATTAAAAAAAAATTGATTAGTCATCTCCCAACTATAAATTACGATATATGATAAATGATAAACTATGTCACAGAGATTTAACTAGCACTGGGGCTAAGGTCATGATTAAGAGTAAACCATAGGAATATAGAAAAGAATGATGTCCTATATATAAAAGTAAAACTAAATGGAAGACATTAATGGGCAAAGTATAATTCATTCTAGACATCTAATAATCACATCTATAGAAACACTTGGATGTGTATGAATTCATATAAAATGCCTAGATTTAGTTTCTAAAAAATGCAAAATAATGTAAAAAATAAAAAATTTTGAACTTTTTAATAAGTTTTATAATATTTGCATTAGTAAATAGAAAATAAAAATTCTTACTTGGAAAATGAAGGCTTAAAATGGCAAAAATAATCAAAACGAAAGTATGTTAAGAAAACGAAAATTTTACCTTTGTGATGAAGTGGCTCTTTTCGGACTGGTGTAGATATCTGTATAAAAATATTCGAGGCTAGTGGCTCATGTTCATGTCCTTACAAACGTTTACTACGTTTCATCCACACGAAACTTTCGATCTTCCAAAATAGTGTCCGTAGCACAACCGATGAAGACTTGAAGTTTGAGTTTTAATCAACTTTTTTCAAAATTCAAAAAATGGGTTTAACTTAAGTGTATGTAAAATGAAATACGTAGAGATGTTTTCTTTTCTTGCTTCTGTGAATTGAAAGCTCAATCAATCCCCTAAGCCCTTTGCTCCACTGCAATTCATATTGCATTTACACACCTCGAGAGAGAATAATTTTTCTGCGTGAAAATAGAAAGCACTTATGCTTTCTATTATCCTTCACGCAGAACAATACGGGATACATCCCGTATTGTCTTTTTTTTAATTAATTAAATTAATAATTTATTTATTTATTTATTTATAAATTTTATTTTACTTTGGTCTTATTCATTTGGCCAGATAAATTATTTATTCTTGGACTTAAACACCCATAAATAATAAATCTCAATTATTTATTTTTTAAGCTTTATTAAACAGCCCAATAAATAATAAGTCCAAATAGACCAAATAAAATTTTATACCTTTTATCTAGTTTCAGATTAATTTTTTAATTATTAAATCTGAACCTTGGACCCTGAATAATTAATTAACTATTTAAATTAGATAAAATAAATACTCTGTCTCGGACCTTTTATTTTATTCTAATTCAATAATAAATTAGACTAATAAAATAAAAATTCATAATTATCAAAATCAATTTCTTACCCCAAATCTTTCATGACTTAAGGGCCATTCCGAGGACCAAAAGACACATCGCCTTAGCTATTAAAATGACCAAAATACCCCTACTATATAAATAGCTATATTTTGCATTTTAAATATTTCCTCATATTACCATAAGGAAATATTGACCCCAAGGACAATGCTGCGTTAGCAAAGTTTTTTACCTACAGGTGTAATAACTAAAATACCTCTCTACGCATCGCCGTACAATTAGAGGGGAAGAGTGTACTAACACATCTCTAATAGACATTTACTATCTTTAGACTTCTAATCCAATGATCCACGGCTCCTGAAATGTTTCTACTTTTCAATGGAGCTACTCTAAAGTAAACATCCAAGTCATGTTCCCCAAGGCTCTGGATAATTGATCATTTGAAAAGTTACAATGGGCGATATAGTATAGAAGTTATCTTGTACAAGTCTGTCTTAACTAACTGTCACATATACCCGACATACAAGTATATTAATCTTACGAAAGAGCCTCAACTACAGTATATCAAAGTATATATTTCTAACTTCGTCAGACTATTAACTCATACTCAAGCGGTAGAGTATTAGTCCACGCTGTAGCAGTAATAGTCTGGGTTTCTTTTAAATAGTACTTTTAAAAACTATTATTACAGGTCCTGCTCTACGTATTCAAAATATGCCCATGCTATGAAGTGAGTGGACTATTCACTGGCTAAAGGTAAACCATTCCCCATTTGGAATTCAATACACAATAACCTATATATGATGAGATTCTCATTCTCATCAATCGGTTAAGAATAAACATTTATGTATTAAGTAACCCGTGATCCATACCTTATTGTGAAAAACCACCATTTACATGGATCACTTACTTAAATATAATGGGTCATTTCCAAAAATCGTGCACAAATAAATTTTGAGAATAAATTTTTTTATTAATAAATTTGATAATTACATCAGATAATCTAGTCTAGAGGGCATATATTTCAGCAATCTCCCGCTTGCACTCTAAGACTAAGAAAGTCCGTAGGTACCCACCTTTATGGCATCTAAGTGTCTCTTGAAGACTCTCTTAGCCAAAGGCTTGGTGAAGGGATTTGTTAGGTTGTTCTCCGAGGCTATCTGTTCCATCATGATTTCCCGTCTCTGAATGAAATCCCGGATTATGTGGTACTTCCTCTGGATGTGCTTCCCCTTCTTATAGTTACTGGGTTCTTTGAATTGCGAGACTGCTCTAGAGTTGTTGCAATACACCACAATCGGTCTGTCCATGTATGACACAACTCCAAGTTTTGAAAGGAACTTTTGGAGCCAGACTACTTCTTTAGATGCTTCCGAAGCTGCCGCATACTCAGCTTCCATGGTTGAGTCAACAATACAAGATTGCTTAATACTCCTCCATAAAACAGCTCCTCCAGACAAGGTGAAGACATGTCCACTAGTGGATTTTCTCTCATCCTTATCCGTCTGAAAATCTGAATCTGTGTATCTAGTAGGAATCAAGTCGTCAGTCCTATAAACCAGTATATAATCTTTCGTACCATTAAGGTACTTAAGAATATGTTTTACAACTTGTCAATGAATCTCCCCAAGGTTTAACTGATATCTACTAACTAAGCTTACAGCAAAGCATATATCTGGCCTAGTGTTAACATTGACATCTGGGCCGGCCCGCACGGTTTCAGGTCGTGTCGGGCCTAGCCCCAGGACCGGCCCGCGTGGTGTGCGGGTCGGTCCCTAGGCCAAAAGCCCTGGGACCAGCACGGCCCACGGGCCCATGCGTGAGCTTATTCTTTTTTTTTTTCCTTCTACTTAATTCGATTAAAAATTTTGATATTCAACTGTTTTATAATTTTTTTTATTGTTACTTAAATAACACAAATTTTTAAAATTATAAAAAAGTCACCTTGAAATGGTGTGGGATTTAGCTTGGACCTAGGGATGGCAACGGGCCGGGGGCGGGCCGGGGACTAAATATCCCAGCCCCGTCCCCGCGGAGCCCCAGCCTCTCCATCCCCGGCCTGTCCCCAACACGGGGAGGGACGGGGATCCCCATCCCCGGCCCAGCAGAGACAAAATAATCCCCGGTCCCGGCCCTGCAGGGAATCAGGGAAGCGGGGGCCCGGTTTCAGCCCGGTTCCCCCCAATTTTCAACATCTCAAATGTCAAATACAATAACTTTCCTAAGTCAATGAAACCCGGAATCCAACAACTGCTATTTGCTAAGTAATATATTTGTGTATAAAGAAGCAATCCGACTAAAACCTATATCCCAGTATCAGTACTTTGAACGTTAAACACTTACTTAGATCATAACGCCAAAAAATGAAGTTAACACACAACATCCATTACCAACATCCGAAATATTAATATTTGACAAACAGAAATACACATATGAAGAACCACGAAATAAAGTATGAACTTCAGCCAGAGGGTAATCCATATTACACAGAGATATCGGCTACCCGCGAGCCCATTAACATGAATGACATAAGAGCTAGCAGAGAGGACAACAGAGAGCAATCACAGACAATTCCCAACTCAGAAGAAAATGATAAGTGAAAACAATTTGAACAAAACAAAACTATTACTAAAAATCACGTAAGAGAGTAAAATACATTGCAGCATTTATGCTTTTGACCATAGATCTACTTAAATGTTGTTAACCAAAAATGCAGTTAACATCCAGAAAATGCTGTTAACCAAAAATGTAGTTAACATCGAGCGACACAGCATTAACATCCAGAAAATGCAGTTAATGGGTTTTCTCAGAGATAGGAGAACCTGAGAAGCCGAACGATCAGCTAAGTCTCGGCTCAGAGCTTGAGGGCTACCGGCTGCAGAGTCTAACAGAAGAGAACAAGGAAGAGGGTGGGGCGGCGGTGGCGTGGGCAAAAACAAAGAGAAGAGGAAGATGGGTATTGGATTATTGGGTAGGGTTGAATTGGGTAGAATATTTTATGTTATTTTATATCTTAAAAGTATTTTTTTTAATTATTTGAGCTAATATAAGATTAATTTATATAAAGTTTTTTTAGTTAACATAAATAAAATATAAGTTATATTATTAAATTATTAAATTATATTATTTATTTTATTTTTTGTTCATCAATTTAATAATGTCTCTATTGTTAAATTAATGAGCACACTACATTAAAATATATTTATATTGTAGTTCTATATTATTTTTTTTTTGTGATATTTGCAAGATAAGAGCAATTAATTACTTCTATTCATGTTTACCTAGTGATTTGCAAAACAAAATAGTCCAAATCCTAGATCATGTCCTTCAAAAAAAAAATTAAGAAAAAAAGAAAATTTAGACTATGTTTAGATTTAAATCTAAAATTTAAATATATAAATTTAAAATTTGTACCAAAACAAATAAGGTTTAATTTTATAATTGTTAATTAATTGTTGTGTTTAATTTTTTTAAAATAAAAACAAATAAGGTCTAAAAATGAAAGACGTGTGCAAATCAAGTAATTAACTCCATATGTAATGAAATTTAGCAAAGGAAAAAAAAACTCTATCAATTATAAGAGAGATTAATATGACCCTCAAGCAAATAAAATGTTACATATCTATGTAATATCAATTTAAACTCTCAATTTGGCAAAAACATTACTAAATTGGTCCGTTATAAATCTTAATATTTCAGTACTTAATTTATAATTTACAAAAAATATTGTGATTATCTAAGGTATGAGGAAATAAATAAACTATCCACCTAAATACAGGTTTATAAACCAAGTATTTTTTGCTTATGCCTTTCAAGACCTTTAGTGCTTTGAGAGACAAACTTGTATCCACGCCGCTTTATGTTCTCAATTTCTCTTTTTTTTTAATTTGAACTATTTCATAAATGTCTTTTCAAATATATATACAATAATAAAAAATTTTAAGAATAATAATTTTTATGAATAAACTTGTCTAAAGTACTCTTAGTCAAATTATTTAAATTTTTTTAAAAATATAATATTTAGAATATTAGAGAAATAAGAATAAATAAAATACACACACATACACTTATTATCATAAATATAAATACTTTTAAATCAATTATTTTATACACACACATACATTTATTATATACATATATTATTTTTTACATACTAATTATATATACTCATATGTTGTGATATACACACACACACACACTTACTTTTTGGGATAAAAATAAAAAATAAATAAATAAAAT
Organism: Voacanga thouarsii; assembly: GCA_026120185.1. Taxonomy (NCBI): domain Eukaryota; kingdom Viridiplantae; phylum Streptophyta; class Magnoliopsida; order Gentianales; family Apocynaceae; genus Voacanga; species Voacanga thouarsii. Next base: position 611,830 of record JANUWF010001704.1, read on the forward strand.
TACTAGAACAGTTATCAAGTGTAATAATATATAATACACACACACACACACACATATATATATATATATGCATATTATACATTTTGATACTTAATATATATAATATAACAATATAAAAATATTTTATACATATAATAATTTTTAAAAAAATATTATTATTAGTTCTTTTTCGGGAGATTAAAAAAATTAAAGATATTTATAGAGTCTTCTAATTTCTATGTATACTAAATTAAAGTATTTTACTATTTTATTTTTTATTTTCTTAAGTATCTTCTTTATTAGTTCTATCCATAATTTTCCTTTTGATAAATCGAAAACTCATGTGAAAAAAGAAAAAGAGATAATTTCTTATTTTTTTTAAATTAAAAAAAATAAGAAGCTAGAAATGAAAGCCTTTTTTCGTATAGATTCTCTATTACACTATCACAATAAAAATATAGCATGCAAAATTTTTTACTTATCTACTTAATTACTAATTATTATATATATAATTATATATCTAATATTTGTATAAATATTAATATTGTAATATATAATATATATACACACACTATATATATAATGTGTGTGTGTATATATATATATATATATATATATATATATATATATATATACATACATACATACACACACACACACTAGATATATAATTATGAATTATATATGCTATGCGGGCTATCTGGAGCCGAGCGGGCCGGGCGATCCCCGTCCCCGACCCGACCCCGCCTGGCGGGCCGAGGGATGAAGCCCGTCCCCGGTCCCATCCCCGGCCCCGTCGGGCCCGGCCCCTACTGAGGGACGGGAAAAACAGAGAGCATGCAGTGACGGAAAAAAAACAGAGAAGGAAAAAAAATCAAGCTTTAAAGGCCACACGGAAGCGTGAAGATCATACATTTACGCTCCTTAAGCCTTCTAGGTCGAGTAGAAGTGGATTGAACGACAAGAATCGCTTCGCCTTGCCCATTTGAAGAAGCTTCCGGTTGAAAATCCGCTAGCCTTCTACTTCGCCTTGTTTGCATGAACGTCAAGCTTTCCAACTCTCGGAATATTCCTCTGCCCAACCTCTAGTCGGTGAACACAATGATGAAGAGGAACAGTCTCAAATCTCCTTGGTTTACTTACTATTGATTAGCAAAGAAAAACAAGAAGAAACAGAGAAGAGGAAGGCTTGAAAGTGAGAGAGTTACGTGAGTTTCCAGAGAGGGATGTGAGTCTCCTTTTGCTAGGGAAAAATTAGGATTTTTCTCTACCAGAGACTTGTTTATTGGTTAGCCAAAACTCGGTCTCTCATTATCTGATAAACATATTCCCAGGATATCATATTTCAAAACACCCGGATGTTATCCTGAAAATCAGTTTGGCTTAACCCTAAACTCCTTCTAACCGTATCTAGAAAAACCCTACGGTCCAAGCTATTGGGGCAAAATAATACTTATTATTTCTCTTGGACCCAAAAGGCCCAAAATAATAAACATTAATTATTTATTTCCTGAGCTCATATAAATAACCCAATAAATAATTAATAAGCCCAAATGAACCATAATAATTAATCTTTAATTATTTATTTCTTGGACTTATATAAATAACCCAATAAATAATTAAATATTAATTATTTCCCATAATTTAAACCCAGGTTAATTTCTTAATTATTCATATTGGACCTAGGCCCTGAATAATTAATTAACCAATTAAACTAGATAATTAATTTCTCTCAACTCCTATTTTATTTATCTATTTATTTTATTCCAGTCTAATAATAAATTAGAATTCCTGAATAAAATCAAATAAAATAAAATCTTCTTAATTTGAGACCAATTCCTCAACCCAAAATTAGTTAGGACTTATGGGCTATTCCGATGACCAAAAAGACACATCGCCTTGGCTACTAAAATGGCCAAAATACCCCTATTATATAAATAGTTGTATTTTGCATTTTAAATATTTCATAATATCACCATAAGGAAATATTGACCCCAAGGATAATGCTGCATTAGCAAAGTCTTCGACCTACAGGTGAAATGACTAAAATACCCCTCTACACATCGCCATACATTTAGAGAGGAAGAAGTGTACTAATACCCCTCTAAATGACATCTACCATCCTTAGACTTCTAGTCTAATGATCCACGACTTCCTGGAGTGTTTCCGCTTTCCAAGGGAGCTACACTAAAGCAAACATCCAAGTCATGTTTCCTAGGGCCCTGGACATTTTAGACCATTCGGACAACCACAAGGGGCGATATAGTGCAGAAACTATCTTTTACAAGTCTATCTTAACTAACTAGTCACACATACCCAACATGCAAGTATATTGGCCCTACGATAGAACCTCAATTATAGCAAATCAAAATATATGCTTCCAGCTTCGCCAGACTACCAACTCATACTCAAGTCGTAGAGTACTAGTCTACGCTGTAGCAGTAATAGTCTAGGTTTCTATCATATAGTACTTTTAGAAACCACTACTACAGGTCTTGTTCTACGTATTCGAAATACGCTTATGTTATGAAGTGAGTGGACTATTCACTGGCTAAAGGTAAGCCATTCCCCATTTGCAATTCATAATATAATAACCTAAGCATGATGAGGTTCCCAGTCTCATCAATATGTTGAGAATAAATGTTTATGTGTTAAATAACCCGTGATCCATACCTTACTGTGAAAGACCATCATTCACATGGATCACTTATTTAAACACAATGGGTCTGTTCCAAACGAAAATTGTGCACAAACAAAAAGTAAATTCACAAACCATTTCTGAAAATAAATTCTTTTATTAAAATATTCGATTTTACATTAGAAACCTAGTCTAAGAGGGCATACAATCTAACACCTGCTTTATTCCGGGGAATTGCCATCCCTACTTGGACCCCTACCTGTTTTATTAATTAATAAAATAAAAATTACATAAGAGGAGAATTTGATGTCTAAACCTTTTAAAAATATTACAATAATTAAAATTTAAAAATAAAATAAATATCCTAAAGACAAAATTAAATAATAATATTACTTATCCTAAATTTCTAATTACAAGAATACTAAACTAACTATTTAGTTCACCCCATTCATCATCTGAGTTATCATCAATAATTCACGAATTAGCCGTCATATCTTCGGTTGCAAACCAACTACTATAACATATTAACATCTCCAAAGTTTGAGGAGCTAATCGAGATCTTCTTTCATCGATTGTTCGAGTGCTCTCACTGAAGACGCTTTTCGATGGCACTGTAGAGACTAGTGGTGTCAAAAGACCATGTGCCATTTTAGATAAAATGGGATATTGATTTACATGAGTCTTCCACCAACCACAAATATTAAAATGTTGATCTTTATTTTCTACCAAGGGTTGCATCTCATAAATACTGATGAATTAAATACTGATGAAATTGAAGAAGTAAATTTTCGTGGAGGTTGAAAGTGACTGCTAGATGATGATGAAGCTTGCCTACTTAAACTAGGAGAACTAGAACAAGAAGACTCAAACTCATACAAATTATACATATCAGATAGAGCTTTAGCCATTTTATTTTTTATATCTTTTATCATATATTGTCTAAGTGTTTGAAATTCATCAAAATCTAATGTTTCATATAAATATTCAATAATACTATGAAATCCAGCTGTTTTTACTCAAGGATCCATACACAATGCTATACAATATAAAATAAAAATATCTTTATAATATTTTTTATATTTTTCAAACATACTTCTCATAAAATAACCATATTGGGGATGATTCATATACTCATAAAAAATATTTGCTACCTTAGCAAGTGTTGGAAGAATATGATGAGTAGTGGGATAATAAGATCCTGATAAAAGTTTAGTGACTTCTTTGAAAGTAAATAAAAATGTTGAAAGTACAGTACAATTTTCAAAATGAGTTTCAATTAGTGAAGGTTGAAAATTATTACTATTACAAAATTCAATAAGTTGGTTTTGAAAAGATATAACAGTTTTAAACATATCTAAAGTTGAATTTCATCTAATTTTACAATCTAATCTAATTTTTTTAAAAGATACTTCTTATTCTCGACATAATGCCTTAAAATTTTGTTGCCTTGTTGGGGAGGTTTTAATAAATAAAACAATACATGTAATTATACTAACAATATGATCAACATATTTATATCCTTCCTTAACACACAAATTAAGTATATGACAAGCACACCTAATATGAAATAAAATACCATCTAACATATGATTCATAGTATTTTTTAAAATTGTTATGGTGGAATCATTATTTGAAGTATTATCTAAAGAAATAGAAATAATTTTATTTAAAATCCTATATTTACGACATGTTTGAGTAATCATTTTAGCTATACTACTGCTTAATGATATTCAAATAATTTAAAATAAATAGTTCTTTTTTGTAATAACCAATCATGATCTATCCAATGACATGTAATGCACAAATAAGGCTCATTAGTAATTGCAGTCCAACCATCACAAGTAAGAGCAAATTTTTAATTACAAGAATCAAACATAGCAATTAGATACTCTTTCATTTCTCTATATATCTTTATTATATCATTTTTTAACGTTGTTCTAGGAATTCTTTTCCATGCTGATTGACAATTATTTTGCATATATTGTTCATAATGTGGATTTTCTGTAAAATTAAAAGGTAATTTAGTTTGAACAATCATTTTAGCAAATTCACTTCTATTTTTTCTATGATCATATTGAAAATTACCAATAATTTGACCTCCTGTAGTACGTATTTGTTGTTGTTTAAGTAGGTTTTCTAACCAATTATTATGTGACATTTTTATATGTCTAACTAATGTTCCCGTCCCTCCTCGCTTTTTATGTGAATATACGACCCTATAAATTTTATATATTGCCCTATCATTAACATTATCCTTTTCAAAAAGATTTCAAATCATAGATGTTTTTGCTTTAGTTATAACATCCGCTATTTTAACATCATATTCACCTATATTAGATTCGTTAGGATTAATTGTTCGAGTTGGTTGTGATTGTGAAACACTAACGCTAGGCATACTAGGACCTTCATCTTCATTACCTATTTTATTATTTATTAAATTCAATGCTGAATCTATATTAAAATCAAAATGTGCAGATGATTGTGATGAAGAAAAATAATGATATTAATTTGAATCCATTATTTCTTAAAAAAAACAAGTAATCAAAATTCAAATAAATGTTCAAAAAAATAAAGTATTAACAAATAATGAAATAAGATAATTGAAAAATATAAATAAAAAATTAACTTAAAAATTAAATAAATAACTAAAACAAATTAATAATTAATAAAGCTAAAAAATAAGAATGTAAGATTAAGAAATACTAACTCGTTGATGACCAAGAATAACAATACTTTGTGCAGCTTTTTACTTCTTGTATCCATTATTCCGCTACTCAACAATTTTTTAAAATATGAAGACTTTCTTGAAGAATTGAAAAAGTATAACACAAAAATAAATTATATTCTAATACTTTTTGTAGAGAAAATGAAGAAATTTCAGGATTATGAGAGAAAAATGAATGAAAATAAGAGAATTTGAGAGAATTGAAGAGTGTTTGATGAGTTTTGGGTTGAATTGGAAGGTATTTATAGAGTTTTGGGGGTTAGAATAGAGAACACAACCATTAGAGACTAAAATGTAAAAAAAAATATTTCAGCCATTTTTTAGGCTGAAATGCAATAAAAAAAATGACAGAGTCGTTAGGTAATGGCTCTCTCGTACGGACCAGCCCGCCAGGCCAACCTGTGGCAGGCCAGGGGTTTCTACCCCTGGTTCGGACCGGACCAGGACTGGCTCAGTGTACCATCGGTTCGGCCTTTGGGCTGGGCCTGACCCGGCCCGCGCGAGCCGAATCAGCCACTGGCCATTGCTATCTAGTGCACAGCTGACGTACATGAAACTTCCCACAATCGAAGCGTAGGGAATCCTACTCATCCTATCTTTTTCCTTTTGGGACTTAAGACAGTCCTTAGAACAAAAAGGTAACTCATGTCTACAAGGGATTATAGCTCCCTTGTATGAGTCCATAATAAACTTGGCCAACATCTTGTCAATATATACCGCTTGGGATAATTCTAACATTCTTTATTTCCTATTTCTAAAAAGTTTAATCTCGAGAATGTAATTGACTTCTCCCAAGTCCTTCATACTAAATTGACTAGATATTCAAACCTTAATAAATGGCAATGTCCCTACATAATTCCCAATGAGTAAAATGTCATCCACATATAGGACAATAAAAACCATATTTATGTCTTCTAATTTCTTGTACACGTATGGTTCATCATTGTTTTGAATGAAACCGTAAGACTTTATAGTCTCGTCAAAACAAATGTTCCATATTCTAGATGCTTGCTTAAGTCCATAAATGGACTTCTTAAACTTGTAAACCATATATTTCTGGCCTTTAGTAATAAAATCTTCCGGTTGGGACATATAGATGTCTTCGTTAAGATGGCCATTAAGAAATACCGTCTTGACATCCATTTGCCATATCTCATAGTCATAATGACATGCAATGGTAAGGAGGATACGGATGGACTTAAACATGGTTACCGACGAAAATGTTTCATCATAATCGATTTCCTCTTTCTGAGTATACCCTTTCGCCACAAGCCTAACTTTGAAGGTTTTCATCTTCCCATCTGCTCCTCTCTTCCTCTTATATAACCACTTACACCTAATGGGTTTTATCCCTTCAGGTGAAGTTACAAGATCACAAACCTAATTGAAGTATATAGACTCAATCTCGGCTTTCATTGCTTTATGCCATAAATCTGTATCGGCATCAGCAATAGCTTTTCATATTTAGTGGGATCTTATTCCTGATAGTCAGAGACCAGCTCGAAAGCCTCTTCTGTCCAACTTTCTTGAACTCTAAATATCCTCCCACTACAACGAAACTCCGTTTGAACAGGTTCTTGAGGTTGTGCCTCTTATTGTTCCATAATCGGGTCTAAAGAAGTTAATTCCAAATATAATTTCTCCTCGAGTTCCAACCTTGTTGAACCTTTAGTAGAAATACTTTGATCATCCTCCAAGTATTTAGAATTAATACTTACCATTACTTTATGTTCGTTGGGATGATAAAAGAAACTTCCTTTTGTCCCTTTTGGATACCCAATAAAGGAGTATAATTCTGATCTTGGTTCTAGCTTGTCTCCCTTGATTAGTACATAAGTCGGACAGTCCCATATCCTGAGACGATTTAGACTTGACTTACGCCCAATCCACATCTCATAGGGTGTCTTAGGTATTGACTTGAAAAGCACCAAGTTCAGAATGTATGCTGTTGTTTCTAAGGCATATCCCCAAAAAGAGATCGAAAGGTAGCATGAGATATTATGCTTCAGACTATTTCCATTAATGTCCTATTCTTTCTCTCAGCTACTCCACTCTACTGGGGTGTACCCAGCGCAGAGAGTTGGGATACTATTCCATGATGTGCCATGTAATCTTTAAACTCACCAAGGAAGTATTCTCCACCATGATTCGATCGTAAGATTTTGATCAGTTTTCCTGTTCGACGCTCCACTTCAGTATTAAACTCTTTGAACTTATTAAAAGAGTCAGACTTACGTCTCATCAGGTAGACATAACCAAACATTGTACAATCATCCGTGAAAGTGATGAAGTACTCAAAGCCCCCTCTAGCTTGAGTAAACAAAGGACCACACAGATCAGTATGAACAAGACCCAATATCTTCTTGACTCTATCAACCTTTTAGATAAATAACCTTTTGGTCATTTTTCCCATAAGGCAAGATTCACATTGAGGCCAACTTTCTAATCTTAATGAGCCTAAGGAGCCATTATGAATTAACCTCTGAATTTTGGTTGAGTTAATATGGCCCAACCTTAGATGCCAAAGATATAAGTCATTGACATTAGTCTTTATCTTCTTACTTAAAGGTTCAGATTGAGCGTTATTTATTTGATTATTTGTAGGATTTAAAAAGAATAAATTTTCATACATATGCCCTGTACATAAAACTTCTCCATTTTTACTGATAGTAATATCTGAATTGAAAAAAACAAAATATTCATGATTTATTAATTTTGCAACTGAAATTAAATTCTATCTAAAATCGGGTACATATAAAATATCCTTTAATATAACTATTTTATTACAATAAAAAATAAGATCCAGCTCTCCCATTACAATGGCTCATATTCGTACTCCATTTCCTACTCGTAGTCTATACTCGCCCTTTTGGAGTCTTCTTATCTTGCTAAATCCTTGTAAGGAGTTACAGATATGATCAGTGACACCAGAATCAACAATCCGGGTGGAAGTTGATCCAACCATTGAAATAGACTCTAGATAGAGAACAATACCTGTAGGGTTTCTCTTGGCCTGAAGTTCTGGACACTCATTTTTCTAGTGTCCCTTATACCCTCATTTGCAGCATTTGCCTTTGGGCTTGTTAGGCTAGTTCTTGGGCTGGACCTGTGCATTTCCCTTATTCTTCTTGAATTTCCTTGGCTTGGGCCCAGTTTTAGAAGAAAAAGTCTTAATAATCATAGCCTTAGACTGTGGCTTCATGACCTTCTCTGTCACCTGGAACTCTTTCATTAACTCAGTCAAAGTCATGTTCAATTTGTTCATATTGTAGTTCAACTTGAATTGAGTAAAAGAGTCCGGCAGATATTCAAGAACTATATCCACTTGACTCTCGGGGTCAATAACAGCCCCTAAGACTTCCACTTCCTAGAAAGCAGCAATTATTTTGAGCATATGCTCCTTAAATGATGCTCCCTCAGTTATCTTAGTATTTATGATGGTCCTAAGAGCCTCCTGCCTTGCTGGCCGGCTCTTATCGACGAACATCGTGGCTAATAATTGGCTAATATCGTATGCAATGGCCATGTGCTCATGTTTTGACTGAAGCACATTCGACATGAAGGCCAACATGTAGCATCGAGCCATTTCGTTGGCCTTCTTCCATGCTTTTTCAGCCTCACGCTCCTTCGTGGTGAAACCCTCCCCAATAATAGGGCAGGTTTCAAAAAGGACATACTTATACTCCTCAACAGTGAGTATTATGTCCAAATTCCTTTTCTAGTTCACATAGTTTGGTCTCGTTAGCTTATTCTCACGGAAAATAATGGCTAAAGGACTAAAAGAACCTCCACCAACCATTTCTGAAATATCAAAAATTAAAAAAAAAAATCAGTTTGTGAAAAAAAAAATAATTTATGACTTTATCCTCATCTTAAATCCGATAATAATTAACTCTATCACTATTATCTTTAATATGATTAATTTGTCTCTTAGAAAAACTGACATAACTTCGTGGAAAGATTAACAGTTTTCTAAGCTAAGTGTATTAATCACCACAAATTAATTTCCCTTATAGGTAATGATCTAGAAGATAACTTCATCGTGGGATGACCATTTCTTTTCATTTCCTATGGACATTCCCCCCACTATAACCTCTAATGTGGGCTGGCCGATCATAGCACGTGTTTCGAATTATTAATTATATCCATCCATTAGTTCTAGATCTTTGTGGTATCCCCATCTTATACGGGTTTACTCACAGGGTGACGTGAGGGGACCCACGATCTCTAATGAGGATCGTGATGGAAGCCATGGGGCCGTTAGAATCGCTCTCCCATTTAATATTTTAAAATAAGGGTTTTTCTTGAAATATATATTTTGAAAATTTTAATTAAATTTTATTTTAACTCAAAATAAAATATCTAAACCCATAAAAATTTCTATGTCAAGATTTATACCATTTGAGAAATTTTTTTCGTGGATTAATTTGATTTAAGTTAATAAACTTAATAATTTCAAAAAAAAAATTCCAATAAAATTTTTGAGAGATATTGATTTCAAGTTTTTGACAAAAACAATTTCTCTTGTTAAAATTCAATCAAAATGGTTTTCTATTTTAATTCACAAAAATATCTAAATTCAATATATTTTCTATGTCAAGGATAAAATCCTTTGAGAAAATATTCAAGAATTAATTTTTGTCCAAATTAAAATTAATCATTTGATTTAAGAAAAATATTTTTTTTTCTTTGTCAAAAATTCTCAAAGCCTTTGGTCTTTGAGAAAACGCGCACATAGGGTACAAAAAGAAATAAGCATGCTAGAAAACTGTAAATATTTTCATACTTTTCTATTCTTTTAACCTAAGTGTCCAAATAATAGAATTAAACACATTAATTAATTAATAATCTTATTTAATCCTAAAATTTCCTTTATTATTATTTTTCATGCAAAATATTCAAAAAATATTAACTATTGTAATAAAAATAACTTCGTCTGATATGAGATAAATAATAATAATAATAATAATAATAATAATAATAATAATAATAATAATAATAATAATAATAATAATAATAATAATAATTCAATTGGGTCCATGCACCCGCCACACTGGATCACAAGCCATGGGTGAACCCATAGGCTGAATCCGGGCGGGTTGACCCGGCCCGCCCGCGCCTACCCTAGCCATGATTAAAATTGCTGACTGCGATTGATCAATTTACTTTGCAAATCAAAATTGCTTCCTCGCGGAAGCCAAGCCAAGCTTCCGCGAGGAAGCTATCCTCACAAATGCTAGCGGCTTGGCAACTGGGCTTGCCAACAGCTCCTCTCACAGATCTGGTGACTCAGCTCGCGGCGCAACTTGGCTTGAATGGCTTCAATAGTGCTTCTTCTCCAGAATGTACCCCTGCGATTTTTCAAGCTTTTGGATGCGATTTTCTTTTCCATTTTTTTTATCAAAACTCATCCAAACAAGCACCTATACCCTTAACAACACTGAGCTTACACGACATCTATAAAAGCAAGTAAAATGCATTGTTCCTATGCTTCCACTCGCTAAACTTACAGTGAAACTACCCATACTAATAAATACGAAGAATTACAGATTTTAACCAAAACAAATCTTTTCTTGTTTTAGTTAAGCCTAACATACTTCCTACATTTGTCAAACCATAGCTCTGATACCAATTGAATGCTTAAAATGATAAAAATAATCAAAATAAAATCATGTTAGGAAAACAAAAATTTTACCTTTGTAATGAAGTGACCCTCTTCGTACTGGTATAGATGTCTGTATAAGGATATTTGAGGCTAGTGGCTCACGTCCTTACAAGCGTCTACTATGTCTCATCCACGTGAAGTTTTCGATCTTCTGCCCGTAGCACAGTTGGTGAAGGCTTGAAATTTGAATTTTGATCAACTTTTTTCAAAGTTCGAAAAATGGATTTGGCTTCTGTGTATGTAAAATGAAACATGCAGAACTGTTTTCTTTCCTTGCTTCTGTGAATTGAAAGCTCAATCAACCCCCTAAGCCCTCCACTCCACTGCAATTCATATTGCATTTACACACACCGAGAGAGAATAATTTCTCTGCGTGAAAATAGAAAGCACACATGCTTTCTGTTATCCTTCATGCAGAATAACACGGGATCCATCACGTGTTGTCTTTTTTTAATTAATTAATTTAATTTTTTTAATAAATTTTATTTTATATTGGTCTTATTCATTGAGTTAGATAAATTATTTATTATTGGGTTTGAACACCCATAAATAATAAATCTCAATTATTTATTTTCTAAATTTTTTAAACAACCCAATAAATAATAACAAGCCCAAATAGACCAAATAAAATTTCATACATTTTATCTAATTTTAGATTAATTTTTTAATTATTCAATCTGGCCTTGGGCCCTGAATGATTAATTAACTATTTAAACTAGATAAAATAAATACACTCTCAAACCTTTTATTTTATTCTAGTCTAATAATAAATTAGACTAATAAAATAAAAACTCATAATTATCAAGACCAATTTCTTAGCCCAAATATTTCATGACTTAAGGATCATTTCGAGGACCAAAAGACACATCGTCTTGGCTACTAAAATGACCAAAATACTTCTGCTATATAAATAGTTATATTTTGTATTTTTAATATTTTTTAATATCACCATAAGAAAATATTGACCCCAAGGACAATGTTGCGTTAGTAAAGTCTTCGACCTACAAGTGTAATGACTAAAATATCTCTCTACACATCACCGTGCAATTAGAGATGAAGAGTGTACTAACACCTCTCTAATAGACATCTACCATCCTTAGACCTCTAATCTAATTATCCACGACTCCTGAAATGTTTTCACTTTTCAAGGGAGCTACCCTAAAGTAAACATCCAAGTCATGTTCCCTAGGACTCTGGATAATTAGATCATTTGAACTGTCACAAGGAGCGATATAGTATAGAAGTTATCTTATACAAGTCTGTCTTAACTAACTAATCATATATACCCGACATACAAGTATATTAGTTCTACGAAAGAGCCTCAACTACAGTATATCAAAGTATATACTTCTAACTTCGTCAGACTATTAACTCATACTCAAGCGGTAGAGCATTAGTCCACGCTATAGCAGATTAGCAGTAATAGTTTAGGTTTTTTTTAAATAATACTTTTAGAAACTACTATTATAAGTCCTGTTCTACGTATTCGAAATATGCTCATGCTATGAAGTGAGTGGACTATTTACTAGTTAAAGGTAAGTCATTTCTCATTTGGAATTCAATACATAATAACCTATACATGATGAGATTCACATTCTCATCAATCGATTAAGAACAAATATTTATGTGTTAAGTAACCCGTGATTCGTACCTTATTGTGAAAGATCACCATTTATGGATCACTTACTTAAACACAATGGGTCCTTTTCAAAAATCATGCACAAATAAAATATAAATTCACAAACAAATTTTTTGAATAAATTATTTTATTAATAAATTTGATAATTATATCAGATAACCTAATCTAGAGGGCATATATTCCAATAGAAAAATCATAATTTATTTGATTTTAAAAAAAGTTATACAATTTGGAATAAGAAAAGCTTAAAAAGTTAAACACCTGGACATTAACAATAACTCTTTTTTTAAATTTTTTAAATTTTAATTTTTTTAAATTTTTTTAAAATTAAAAAAAAAAATAGAAGGGGAGGGGAGGAAGGGGATAGGATGGAACGTGTTACGTGTGCCAATTCCAAACTCAAGACTTAGTATAAAGTAATAACCTTCTTATCAATCGCACAAATTATTACCGACACAATGACTCAATGATTAATTACCTAACTTATAATTTAAGAAAATAAAATTCAATCCTTACAAACTTAAAAATTAAAAAAGAAAATATGAAGCATCCAAATACCTCCCTTGCCTTAGTTATCTATTGGAGAAGTTAAGCAAAAGTGTGTGTGCGCGTGCGTGTGCATATGTTTTTTTTTTTTTTTTTTCCTTTCTCAGCCTTTAATTTTAGTCTTATGATTAGGTTAGAGAAGGCTACTATTGATTATGACTTGATTTACTTATTTCAAATGCCTATAGAAGGTCAGTTTTTTATTTTTTATTTTTTGGTAATAATTTAACGATTTAGATTTTAATCCATTAGTGATGGATTGAATTTTAAAACTATTTTCAAAAATCTAAAAATAAAGAGAATAGATTGAAAACTTACACACATGTGATCAATCATTTTTTAAAAAAATAAAATATAATTAAAAGAATTTAATTATAATCAAACATTCGATTTTTAAAAAAAGGAGTAAATTGTATTTATTTATTTTTGTAAAATTTTAAAATACAAAAAATATAAAGAGAAGGATTAAATCCATACTTCCTTATACTAAAATTCACACCAAAATCAATGTAATTAAAATAGGAAATGGGAATTTAAGACAAAAAACTGAATTTAGCCCCTCTCAAATATAAAAGAACGAAAAAGAAATTTAGGATGAAACATTATTGTTTTATTAATTAAAAACTGATTATATAATCGATAAATAGGGTTTCATTTCAGTGCTCGGTTGGAGAGTTTTTTGCGCCATTCAAAATTATATTGACAAACTATTTGACAAACGAAACAACTTAACTTTTAATATTTTGAATAGTAATTTTTTCATAATTGGTAAACGTTAATTCAATCATAATTTATAATTCTTTATTTCCAATAATAGTTATCAAATATTAATTAAATATACTATTTTATTTATTTTTTTCTAATTATTTTACAGTGACTTTCATCTTCTTTAATAAAAAGTTACTTTAGTGTTAAAATTAAATATTGTTCCTCCTTATTTGTATAAAAAGTTATTTCGTCATATTATTCAATCACATCATAATATAAATTTAAAAAATAATATAATGACGATTTTTTACAATTACGACTTGTAAAATCACGTTTTTCAATTGCTGCCCCAAACTGGCCTGCGGAAGAAGTTTTTCATGTTTAGTCTGATCGTGATATCCTCCTAATAGCCACCAACATTTTAGCTTCGCAATTGACAGTCAGAAAATTAGAAAAAATTATCTGTTTTATACAAATTAATGTGAAACATTCAAAACTAATAATTTTGCGAATTAATCATCAATTTTAGATGCTTTCATGTCAGATTCAACTGATGCATATAGTGTGGACGGGAAAGAGAAACAAGCAGTTTACCCAATAATGGACCATATGGGAGAAGCCAACTGTTGATGGAAATGAAAAATAGCTACAGACTTGGTTTCAATTCTTGGAATCACAAACAATACAAGAAGCCTTGTGATTCATGTGTTCATGGGGTAGTAGTTCAATGGGGTAAAGAAAAAAAAAAAAAAAAAATCCTTCAGAAAGCTAACTTTCTGTGCTGGCCTGTCAATCAACCCTCAAAGTATTCTTCAGAATCCAGAAGGCATGCAAGTTAAAAAAATAAATGGTTCTTATTCATTTTTCTGCCTGTGAAGAAAGTCCAAAGAACGACTGAACAGAACTTCCAAAAATTTTATTGTGTTAGCCATGAGAAGCTTATGAATTTGTATAGACTACCTTATAAGAGTCCATCCATATGACTATCAGATGCCTTCTTGAAGATATTCACTCCAGCAGTCCAAATCAGCTTGGACATGCGGTCGCCAGTAAATTAGTTGAGGATTTAGTGTTGTGTTTACTCCACTTTCAGAACTATCTTCATGAACTCGTAAACAAAATAACTTATGGCAGCTGATGGTAAAACCTGAAGGATAAACACAAGGACAAATATATTAGGAGAAAAGAGCATCTATCGGCAGTGATTTCTAGTAACCCCATATCAAGCCAAAATGCAGTATCACCGAATGAAAACAGAAAAATGTGGTAGTGTCAAGTACAAAATCAACCAATGAGAGATCAAGCTTTGGACAAACAAGTTGCGAGAGTCAATTTTAATTTCATATTTACAGCATTGGACGATTTTTGACAGAAAACCAAGGAAAGTGCAAATTCTTGGATTTATTCCACAGGCTTTTCTAATGAAAGCATGTGTCTATGAGACTGAAATAATGGACAGAGTTGATTGTAAACCTGCCAATGCTGGAACAAACATGAGGAAGTAAGGAAAAGGAAGATACACTACATGTCATGGACACATGGGACCATTTCCATTCTAATAATCTTGTTCAGCTATTCCTCCAATACAGTTATAAAGCAACCAAAGAAGGAAAGAAACTGCTTAAGAAGCTGCTCACTGAGATGAACTTTGATGTATTTCCCAGTTTTCTCAGCCCTAGGAGCCTATTAACTGGCAAGTAGGGTTGGAAATAAATAAAACCTCAATAAAGAGAACTTCTCCTCAAGGCATATCTCATGTCATTTAAGATAACATCAAATGATAGCTTCTCAGTGTACTAGCATCTCTAAAGTCTACCAAAGTTATTTTGAAGAAAATAGACCATAAAATCATTTAAATGGAAGAAGTACTGCTCTTTGCACAAGTGCCTGACTACTATATTACCATAAAAAAGAGTGTAAACTTGTCAGTCGAGGCCTCAGATCATTATATTCAAGGCTGCAGCAAGCAGTATTACATTTATATTCTAAAATACAACTTGTTTATTAAAGGAAAACAAATACAGCTCCTTTTCCCATCCCTCATATTACCTTTTATAATCACAAAGGGAAATTTTTTATCTTTAGATATGTTGATAAGAGAAACTAATCATATAAGTTATTAATCAACAACAGATCCTAAAATGACGGCACCCAAGTTTCCAACTCATATTCTTGTCCGAAAACAGATTTTGGATATGATATGGCCCTGTCCAATTATTATAGGAGAAAAATCTTCCAACTAGCTTAATGGTTTATGTAAGCCTTTGAACTAAATCACAAAGTGAAGTATTTCTCAACAGATACATTATGCAGTTGACTTTTCGTAAATGAACTTCAGATATACAACAACAAGTGTGTTTTATATGACTGCATATTCTAGCGGAGAAAAGAATAGCAGTGATCAATCATTGTCACATAGAATGCATATATGTCACAATCCTACGCAATGCTACAGTTTCAAAACATTAACATTTCATTAAGCAGCTACCTGTAGTAAGCTGGGAATCAGTCCAGCATAAAGTGCAGGAACACCACCTTGCTCAACTATTTTGATGGTAGTTGCCAAGGCACTCATCTTTGTAGCTCGAACTTGCATCTGAAGCTGTCTTCTAACTACTTCAAATGGATATGTTGCAGCTTCAGAACAACAACCAGCTATTGCCCCATATATTAGTGTTCTAATGGGTCCCAACTCAAGTTGTGCCAAAGGATTCAGTTCATCACCTTGTTGTTTCATATTTTCAAGCCGTTTCCTCCCTTCTGGTGAGCGCAGATAAGCTGATTTCAGTATATCATATACTCCATAGAAAACAGCACCTGAAGGAGCCATGCTGATTATAGAGGGACCCAGACCCTTATAAAGGGAAAAAAACCCTTCTGTCTGGATCATGTGACGAAAAGCACCAATCAGGCCACCCAAGGCTTCCCCTCCAGGAGCTACCATTACAGTTCTAATCTGAAATATTTAATTCTCTAATGAGAAATCAAAGAATACTATGATCCTTCTAAACATGGTGAAGGTAGGAACAGACTAATCTCTTAGAAACAAGGAAGATTTAGGCAGCATGACAAAAGGTTGCAACTATTCTATACAAGTGGTGATGTACCAAAGTGACCATTGAAGACACTTCTAACATCATATTCTAAATTTGTTGGATGGATATGCATCAACAAGGCCCAATTATTCAGTTGTACAGTCTAGAGTTAATACCACACACATCTAGAACCATATGATCAACTGTAATTAGATTTACCTCAGGCTAAATTCGGCCAGAAATTCTGGCCTATTATCTTCATGGTGAATTCTACAGAATTGCAATTCCAGTGTTACCACAATGATATTATTCCATTTATATTAAAAAAAAAAAGATAAGTTAATTCAGCTTTAACAATTTTCTAAAGATAGCAGAAGAAAATCTATAAATAAAGAGAAAGTACGAGAAAGGGGATAAGAAATCTTCAAGAAAGCAAAACTAAACCAATCAGTCCCTAAACAAAGAATATAAAAACAACAGATGCTATTGCCAAAAGAGAAGAAAGAAAAACAACTCTGTCCCAAAGTAATTCATTAGGCATATACTGTGATCTTTACAAATCCTATTTTTACTTTCTCCCTCACTTGAACTGTTAAAGAGAACTTGCACCAATGTAAAAAGATTTTGCTTAGAATTTTGGTTATTATTCTGATCATCTCCTCAAGTGGTACAATCTTAGAGAAAACATTCTGGGAGTCCACATAGGCTCATTCCTAGGCTTCTCAAGGTCTTTACATGTCACATAAGATATCACATTCAGCAAGTTCTATATCAGCCAATTCAAATCAAGAAGTATAACCAAGCATATATTAATATTAGCAGAATGCATAGAACAGGCTAATTCCAATTTTAAAGTAAGGTTCCTTGACAAGAACAGAACATAACTTCATGAAGTAGTCAATGAAGAAAAATCTCACAAGCACATACAAGAGAATTAAAATTTTATTCCTTATCTAGCAAGGAGGTATGCCTGTAGGAAAAGAGTTTGGTTGACAAAGAGGTCAGTGTTAGAAAATGGACTACTTGAATGACAACTTCCAACCCAATATTCAAGCTTTTAAGAGTTGCACCCACAATAAAAGAAAACTCTGAAAGATCAACACACAGGATGGCCAGAAGCCTTCCCTGTGCATGTCATATTCATTGAACCAGAAAAGGAACTACATAGCTACAATTGTAAAACCTAACAGTTCCAGGGGAGGATGACTAAAGTAATGAATAAATAGATACTCGACTTTACCACACAGAAATCAATATCCTAAGAGATACAAATCATGCTACTCATTCAAAAGTATCCTCAACTGTTACTTACAGTATCCATAGGTATGCAGAGCACAGTAGCAGTAATTCCAGCAGCAGCACCAGCAACAAACCTTTCAAAATTTGTTGCTTCCTCATTACCAGATAATTTCAGTAATTGATTTCTGTAGGTGTCATAAGCATAGAAATTGATAGCCTTAAATGGAGCTGTACGTAAAATATTAACAAAATTTCCTTTCCAAAATCCTTTCAGTCCTTGAGAAGCAAGAATTGTTTTTATTAGCTCAAAAAGATTCTTCTGCTCACCGCGAACTATATATTCCAGCTTCAATCTCTCAAGTGGTGCGACAAAAGTTCTGATACAGAAACACAGAAGGTTGTAAAATGATTTGAAAATATTTTTTTTTTAAAAAACAAGGAAAAAAAGAGGCTTAGAACCAAGAAAGAAACAGCAAGAATACAGAGCTAAATTCCAATGCATGAAACAGCTGTTTGTTGCCGTAAACTCTCTCTTTCTACTTTCTAAAGCAATAAGTACCTAGCTTTGATTAAGGAAAAACTTATTTTATAGTCACATGACAGTGGAGAATGGGATTTTGAGAAGAAAGAAGCAGGTGAAAAGGTGTTCTTTTCTTAATATTCCATCTTAATACAGAAAAGGAAACTACACTTCTTCTGTTTTCCCTGTTTCATTTCTTCAGCTTTCTCATTCAATTTACTAGTTAGATGTCAAGACAAAAACATTAATATAAAGGCAGAAAAATTTCTCCGCCCGCAGGATAAGGTGCCACCTGTAGACAACACCAGAGAAAGAACCTTGAGCGTTGGGCTTACTTTTAGTGTTTGCAACAAGTTTGACCACAAAAAACTCCACGGCATCTTGCTTCCATTTCTAGATGAATTTAGATGCAGTACTATTCACAGACATTTTGTTAAGCCACCATTGTTTGAAGTGCAAGATAAAATATAGCTTCCAAAAATCACAGCATGAGACTACCTTAGCCATAATTGAAGTACCCTACTAAATGGTAGCAGAAGAAGAAAATTTTAAATTGAGACCAACAGCCAACAGGTAGTGCAGCTAAAGCCAAAAATATACTCTCGGTGTCCAGATTTGAATGTTCCATTTTGACTTGGCACTAAGATTTAAAAGAGCATTTCATTGTAGCTAAGTTACCACCTTATCTTTATTAATGAACTTATAAGTTAGTAAAGTTTGTGTCCAAAGCAAATATTAAAATGGTTCTAGAAATCTCACATACACGAGCCTGAGCCAAATAGATTACTTCTTCTCTAGTTAATATCACGTACTTCTTTAATTATCATTTTGATTGATATCCTTGAAGTCCAATCACAGTTGAAATAGTTTTAGCTTGCATCCGATTTTCGCCTTTTTTTTTTTTTTCTGTTGTTGTTTATTTGGGAACAATTTAAGTTATCGTTGTGATGATCTAAACTCTAAATAATTAAAATGTCATTGCCCAAAACAAAACCAATTATCTGAAGGCAACCTTTCAATCAATTGATACATGTATGATATATGGAATAACCACATATCAGTTCATTCTGTACCCAACTAGAACAGCAACCTAAAAACTTGTGCATAATGAATGAACCAATTCATGATTGGAAAGGATTAGAAATCCTTATTGATTCCATTAGTAGTTTACCACAGCATAGAAATGATGAAGAAACTCTATTATACAGAAACGAAAAACATAACAGTTCACAGAAATTCTTGTATGTTGTTCAGACATTGAAAGTCAGATAAAAAGAGTGAACCTTGAAACCATGGCAGCTACAGCGCCAGCCCAGAGATGCTTAGCAGTGTTGAAAGCCTTCCCCTTTCCTTCATGGACCTTAGCCTTCTCTTCACTGTCTTTCTCAACCTCCAGAATCGCCACCGCTTCACCATCCATACTCTTTTCCCCATTCTGCCCCAAAATCTCACCAATTCCTTCTCCTTCACCTACCTTCACAGTAGACAGCGTAACTGAAAGAAACCTCCCCCACCACCACCACCCCGCCATACCACCACCTCATCGCCGGCGCCGCCATTGATCCCTATCCCCCTCCTCCTTCTCCCACCACACGAAACACCGGTCAAACACGAAGAACTGGCAGAAGAATTCTTTGGACAAACTACTGACACAAATGAGGCCGGAACTGAAGATTCTAGAAACAACCCCCCTCCCATAAACCCATTCAAAAATTCCGGGTTGTACGTCAAACTCTGCATTTCCTTTGATTCCGAATAGTTCAGTAGGGTCTTTGCCCACAACTCCAAATTAATCATGCTAGCACTAGAACTCCCCTGTAAATGCTCGTATCAACCAAACATCAATTGCTCAAATCTTGCAGTGTGTGTCGGAAAATGGTGAATGAAATAAGGTGAGTTTATCAGGGATTTGCGAGGCTTGACGAGGAAGATGGGTATGGAATAAGAATGAGAATGGGAATGTGAATATGGGAATGGGAAGTGGGAACGATGATGGGGACTGGTCAATGAGAATGGCATAGCTTGAATCGCCGAGCAAAGTTACAGTGAAGAAGCCATGGGTTGCTGTTGGGATTGGATTTGCTGAAGGTGCCGTTTGACTTTTTCGGTAATTCAGTTGGCTTTTAAATATTATATATATATATATATATATATATATATATATATATATATATTGGTGCACATCAACAATATGTGATGTGACAAGATTCACAACATTTGTCTTCCTATGTTTCTTTTTTTCATTGGAGATTAAGGATGTGGGTGGATAATAATTTATTTTTAGTTGAATTTTATAAAAAAATATTTTTTTTATTTCACTAAAATTGATAGTGGTTGATTTGATATGATATTTTATATAAAAATTAAAATTAAAATATAACAATAATATAATATAATAAAAATAAAAATATGTGAATCTTATCATGCTTTTATCCAATTTAAATACAATATATAAAAATAATATATATGAGGTATATTAATTATTTTATAATAAATTATATATTAAAAATTTTTCTTTTAAGAAAAGTGTCAAATTTTTTAAGACAACCTAAAATAGTACAAATTTTTTAAAACAACCTAAAATAGTACGTAGGTCAATTTTGTTGAGACGAAAAAAATATTTTATAAATTAAGTATATTTTTATTACATTAAATAGAGAAGAAAATCAAATTTATATTTTGAATCGCCAATTAAATAAAAGTCATTTTGATTATTCATGACAAAAAAAAAAACCTATATATTCTGGTCACTACTTTCTGGAAATTTGACGACTTAGTGCAAATTGGAGCATAGTCAGTTGATTTGGTACAACAAATTGATCTCAGAAGGCATATTCTTCAAGGGTAGAACGTTGCCCTCTTGGCCTTGCTGTGAACTCCGCAATGAGAAAGAATATGCTCAAAGTGCCAATTATTTTATCAAGATCATTTTGTCTCACTCCTTTTTATCTTTTCTTTTAATTTGCCCATTTATTTTTGGTTCAATTTCAATTGTAAAGAAGTATACAATCATACAAATAAAGAAAACTTGGATAATGGGTATTTTAATCTCAAATAAGGATTTTTTAAAAAAAATTTATGTACATCAAAGACTTAAAATTGATAGTGGTTTATGCCAAACAAAGATTTAGACGCGAATGATAAATTTTGAGGTTGACAAAATATCAAAATTTGTAATGGGTGAGAATCAAATCACTATAGAAATTCTGAAGCCATCATCTTTATTTTCAAGCATTTCAATCTCAACAAATCCGTTATCGTCCAGCGGTTAGGATATCTGGCTTTCACCCAGGAGACCCGGGTTCGATTCCCGGTAACGGAATTTTTGCTTCTTATTTTTCACCTTTTTCTTTTCTTCCCTTCCAAGAAGAACGCTTGCTGCTTTTTATTTTTCTCCCAATTATTAAAACACAAATTATATATATATATATATATATATATATATATATATTAACAAAAGAACAACTTTCTGTGTTCTAAATTTTAAATGATCGTTTCGAATTAAATATTTATATTTATATTTTAAAATATTTAAAAATATATGTATATTTTTAAAATAAATATTTTCTATTTAATCATTCAAAACTAATTTTTTTTAAGATATACAACTTCTACTAAATCATGAGTTCTATAATTAATTTTATTGATTAATAAGGAAAGGTGCTAAATTAAATATAGTTAAATAGTTTTAAAATTTTTTTATTAAATTAAAATCATAAACATAATTCTGAAGGAACTCCTAAATTGAAACACATGATTCGCACAAACCAAATTAATGATGTTTGTCTGCCTTTTTTGTAGTTTATAAATAATCTTTGTGTTTTCTCTTTTTCTAAAATAATTGATCAAAAAAGAAACTTTTAATTTAAAATGAGTAATCATTGTAATAGTACCATTCATGAGTTGTTCGAAAATAAACAATAATGTTCATAATATACCTCTTTAAATTAAACACCATATTTATATTTTATGATGTTAAAAAATTAATGCTTATTTTTTAAAATAAATATATTTTTCTTTCAAACTTTCGTAACTAATTTCTCTATATAAAAAATAAAAGTTTTACTAACTTATAAGTTCTACTTCTAAACTCACTATGGATAATATAATAATTTACTTATAATAAAATACCTTTTTTAATCTGCTAAATGAAAATAAAATATTTAAATTTAAATGAATGAAGTAATTTACAAAATAAATAAAAAATATCATAATATAATTCAGTTATTACTGAGCTTTATTTAGGCCAATCCTCAATTTTGCTTAATTAAAGGCCCTGCAAACGTTATCCTTGCTAATTTAGCATACATTAACTATTAAACTTGTTTTTCCTCTCAAACATGAAAGAAAAAAAAAAAAAAAAAGCTAAGGCCACTCCCAACTTTCACTCTCTAGCTCAATTTTCTTTCTCCGACTAGATTGGCACTTCGACCAAAGTAGGAGCGCCCTCCCCATTTTTTACCACAAATCGCTATTTCCCATTCCGACCTTCTTTAACAAGAATCATAATTCTGCTGAAACTGGTTTTCTTTTTTTCTTAAAGAAATTTGTTTATCTGGATTCGATTTGATCCCTCTTTAATCTTTTACGTCTTTCTGAGTGATTTTCAAATATGTTGAAATACTCATAATCTTTTAAATTATTAATTTGTAGAAAATAAAGTAAAATGGTTATTGTCTTTGTTTCTGTGACTTAAGAAATATATTGTATATTTATTTAAATTCATCATCATATATTATATCCACATCAGGCTCTGTGTAGACTATGTATGATATATTTTTTTGGCTACAAAAGGTAAAATCTCGCACCCATAGAGCTCTTACACTCTAGTGTTATAGTATGTGGAGGAATAAATTACGGTGACTTAACGGTTTGATACTCATAAAGATTTATCCCAACCAGGAGGATGAAAATCCCACATTACGACTGTCAGGGCTACTCTATATATTTGATTGCTCTGCTGTTCGAGTACCAATTGAATTATGTACGAGAACATATGTGATATAATTTCTATTATTCGTGATATGGAGTATTTGGCGAGAAAAGAATAAATTTGTGCATGAACAAGTCACGCCTCTGATGGCATCTTGCTATCTAATCGAGCACTTTTGTCAGATTTTATGCAAGCTACTGCTGGCGGTGCAACTCGGCCTTTGTCCTCTCATTTGCCTTCAGCTTGGAATGCTTCTCTTGATCCCCAGGTAAAGATTAGTGTAGATGGTTCTGTGCTACATTCATTGGCTTCGATTGGAGCCATTATTCGTGATTCCTCTGGTACTGTCCATTGTGTTTTGGCACTTAGGGTTTCTTTTAGTGACCGTGTGGAGTTCATCGAGGCTTTAGCTTTTCTTCATGGCATCAGAATTGCTGCAACGAAGCACTTCAATAATGTCATTATTGACGGTAATTGTCTTAGTGTGGTTTGCAAACTTCAATCAAGAGGTAACTTGTTTTCTGTAAGTTATATTATTAATGTCATTTTGGGAAGCTCTTACGGGATTTTGATTGGATCAAAATCCAATTTGGAAACCAAATGAGGATTGGATTGTGGAGGTAGGGTGAAAAGGGTACCTCACATTCAGGATTTTTGCATTAATCAAATGCGAGATAGTCATTTTTTACACCGTTACATTGATTTCTGTAGCTCGCAAATCTGATTTGCGAGGTTAGTGTACCTCGCAAATCATTCTTACGAGATTGATGCACTTCGCAAACGTGATTTGGGAGGTACATTTACTTTTTTTTTGTAATTTTTTTTCTCTATTACTTTTTTACACAAACTATATTTAATTTTTTTTGCAGTTTCTTTTTTCTATTGTAAAAAAAATTAATATTTTTAAATAATTTAAATTTATTAATTTAAATTTATTCATTACAAGTAATACATATTTTTATTACAATTAATTTTATGTATATGTACATATTTTGAAATAAATTTTTATTTGTATTTTAATTTATAATATTTAATTATTCATTACAAAACTATAAAATTTTAAATTCTCAACTATTCAAATATACTAAAAATGTCTTTTTTTTTTCTATATTGTAAGCATTTTATCATTTTTTGTGACTTATTCATCTCATTTCTTTTCTATTGAATTTAAAGTCTCTACTATAATTATCCGTTCATTTTTTTTTTGTATTTTTTTTCTCTATTGTAAAAGAAAATAATACTTTTAACACAAAATATATAAAGACCTATATAAATAAATTTAAATAATTAATAATTAAATTTTATTAATTTAAATTTGATCATAACAGGTAATATCTGTATTTTTATTTATATTAGATTTTGAAATAAATTTTTATTTACAGTTTAATTTATAATATTTAATTATTCGTTAAAAAATTATAAAATTTTATATTCTCAACTATCTAAATATATTAAAAATATCCCCTTTTTTTCTATTATAAGCATTTTATCATTTTTGTGACTTCTTCCTCTCATTTCTTATATTTCAATTTTATAAACTTCCAACTTTGTATTTCAAAGGAATTAATACTTTTAAATAACACAAAATATATAAAGGCCTATATAAACATAAATAACACACAATTAAAATTTATTAATTTAAATTTGATATTAACATGTAATATACGTATTCTATTGTTACTACAGTTAATTTTATTTGCATTGAATTTTGAAATAAATTTATATTTTTAATTTAAGTTTAATTTATAATATTTAATTATTGAAGAAAATTATAAAAATATAAATTCTCAACTATCTAAATACAATAAAATTATAGTGTCAACTATTTAAATAATATTTAAAATTAAATATTAATTATCTAAATTTCATAATCCCCTTACATTTCATAATCTAAATAATTTATAAATTAACTGAATTCGAATGATGTGTGAAATATTAAAATTCTAAAAAAAGTATTTAAAAAAATTATATTATATTTGTCTTTAAAGTTCTATTATTATTAATTTTGTCTTAAAAATGGCCAAACTAAATTGAATTCTAAAACGTGATACAAAAAATAAAATTTATTACACATAAAATAATTTAAAAAAAAGGATGAAAGTTAGTCCCACAATAAAATTCTTGATGGTTCCTTGGAGGTTGAACTCGTCTCTGAGGCTGTTTCTGTTGTTCTTTGGGTGGTTCTTCCGATTATATTGTACCTTACTCGTAACGGTAAGATGAATTGAAAATATCTATAGAATATCTGTGCTGTATCTAAGACCATCCAAAAGAAGGGTCGGCATCAAATTCATAAGCTGAAAATAAGTATCTAGTATCGAAGATTAGGTGTTGTGGAGTAATAAAATCAGCTTGCCTATCTTCAACTTCTGCACGATCACCTTGTTCATAATCAGGTATTGGTAAGTAGTGATCTTGTATAGGAATATCAGGTACAGCACGTCTGCTTGCCCGTCTACCCCCTATCCGCACCGGGGGAACTCCGTGATTAATTTCTTGCAGGATCGGAGGTATCGGTTGACCAGTGTAGCTTCATCTAGCTGCCTCATAGGGCAGGTGGTTCAAACGACTTACCTCACCAGCGGCAGTCAACGAACGCATAGCGAGATCCATTATTGATGCAAACACTTGTCTACTCGCAGCATCCGCATTTTGATAGCCTTCATTGTCAATGTACAATATCCGATACATCGAATCAGCCTATACATGTATTTTGAAATGTTAATAAATTATTTGCGTGTAAATTATATATTTTATAATATTCTGTAAGAAAATTTACATACCAATACTTCTGTTACCCCACCGCTCAATTGGTAGCTCGAAGGATTAGATTGCGTTATAATCGGATTACCAATCAGTCGCCTAGTGTTAGTCAAATATCATGCTGCATAGTCAGGCGAGACTATATTCTGACCATAACAATGTTGTCCAAGAAGAATTGTTGAATGCCTATTAACCTAATTTGCGAGATGTATTGAATTTATCTCAAGCCACCCTGCACCGGTAGTTCTCATGTCACGGGCATGCAAATTGTCACCGGTGTCAACTGCAACAGCTATTGTCTGCACAAATCCAAACTGTCGCATGACTCTATTTAGACGATGCACTTCTATTATTTTTCAATAAATTAGGGATGTGATAGATGCCCAAATGTGTCATCTATGAGTGCAATACGGGGGTAAGGTAACCAA
The DNA here is from genome assembly GCA_026120185.1 of Voacanga thouarsii. Classification (NCBI taxonomy): domain Eukaryota; kingdom Viridiplantae; phylum Streptophyta; class Magnoliopsida; order Gentianales; family Apocynaceae; genus Voacanga; species Voacanga thouarsii. Next base: position 638,648 of record JANUWF010001704.1, read on the forward strand.
CATATGTTCATCATAAGACTGCCAGATAAACTGTATAAAGGTAAATTGTCAATATCAATAATAAATAATGAATTTAAAATTAGAGTTGAAAGCAAATTGGTTGAAATAAGCTTACATGGTCATGTTGCATTCTATCTAACTGATCTCTATAGGTAAGAAACATATGTGTCGGGGTGCGTGCAAGCTCTAACGGTCCCTTCCATGCTAATCCTCTTGGAGCCTGTGGATCAATATCCTCAATCGGACGAACTCTACTCGGTCTGATAATAGGGATACACTCTCAACCCCACAACTATTTCAACATGAACAACCAATTCTTAAGAAAATACTATATTTATTATTAATTTATAATACTAATATGATTTTTTTTTAAATGTGCGTTTCATACCTGAACCAACAATAATGGGCCACTAATAGTATGCGCTTTGTAGGGCGTAGCATTGCATAGACAACGGTACAGATAAGTCAATATTGTACTTCTCCAACTAAGGGTGCCAGATACCAATGTTTTCAAAATTAGACCGGTCATCGAATTGAAAAAGTTATTGATTCACGGTTTAATGGTCCAATCGTAATTAGACCGTAATTGAACCGGTAATATTATAATTTAAAAATTAAAAATATAATTATTTTTTTAAAAAAAAATTGATCAATAATATAGTGTAATTTAAGTTCATAAAGACACAAATATTCAAATTCATGATTAAAATTAATAATTTTTAATTTATAACTAACAATCTAACACATTAAAATAGTTTATTGAATTATATAATTTAATTTACCCCCCAAAATTATAAAATTTGACTCAAATATATTTTTTTTTTATAAATGGCCGGTTCAATGTTGTACCGGCCGGTTCAGGGTCTAACTGATCTGATCGGTCAGTCCAAATCAGTCTGTATTATCCAACACGATTTTTGAACTGTCTGAGTTAAATGATTAAATCGAACCGTTTAAGGGATCAGTTCACGGTCCGATCGGCCGGTCCGGTCCGGTCCCAAAAACCTTGCAAGATACCTCTAAATCACGAATGTGTTTTAGAAAGCGCAAATGTACTCTATTGCCAGACTTGTTCGAGAATAGAAAGCCTCCAATGAGCTACATAATACGACACCGTGTATGCTGCCCTATCATTTCTGGTGTTGCATCTGTAGGTAGTAGCTAACTCAATGCTCTCTTGAGTGAATTGATCTTCAATCTATATCCGTCACACTCCGTCAGAGTCGGTCGAAATCCCAAAAACTTGTTGTACATATCAATCAACTCTACAGATGAATGTACGAAAGCGACTAGTACAGATAGGATCATCGTCTACACGTAATCCAAAAAGAACTTCTATGTCCTGTAGGCAGATAGTAGCCTCTCCAACTGTAAAGCGAAAAGTATGCGTCTCCTGACGCCATCTTTCCACTAATGCTGTTATCAATGGATGGTCAATCCTCATGTAACATAAATGACGTAGTCCACCAAAACCAGTAATATCCATGAGCTGCTTAATACGATGATCGAATGGTTGAGTTTCCCAAAACATGCTATCATTCCACTTTGCATTTAAAACATTGCTGTATAACTGTCCTGCACAAATATGTGACGACCTATGTTTGTGTTGTAATTTCAATACGTCCGGTATAATAAGATCTGGATCCATTCCGTGTGAAGTAAGCTCATACATTATATCCTAATTAATAGAACCAATTTAGAAAAATTAAAAATAAATACAAAAGTAAGATATATAGCCAACATCAAATTAAGTACAAAAAAATAAACACAAAAGTAAAGATAAATAATTTAAATCACGATATATAATAAATATTAAAAATTAAGGTTACAAATAAACAATGTATCTAAACAAATTTAGCTATTTAAATATAAAACGTAAATAAATGTCGCATTCATTGTACAGCACTGTGAGTGCAATTTCTCCTATTGTGTCTGCTGCGTTGACAGGCGCCACAACGAGGTGGTGAATCAGGATTACGTTCGTCCATCTCATTCCGAATACGTGACGCCCACAATCTACCCCTGTGATGATTCTTGAAACGGTGAGCAAACGGGGACAAGCTAAAGTCAGAATTACGCCGATAATCCTCGTGTAGAATTGGCCTAAATTGTACTGTATAAGTTATTCTATAGGATAGTGTCGTATTTTCTGATGATACTAAATCTTCAGGATTCAACCTCAGTTGCTGACATGCTGCAAACGCGTGCGAACAAGGTATTCCATAAATTTTCCATTTGCAACAGCTACAATTCCTAACCCCAATATTAACCTCGTACGAGTTATTTTCCTTCCCATACTCACAATGTAACGACACAATATTAAAAATCTCACAATCTCGATTAAAAGTCAGTACACGGTATGTTCTTCCTTTCGTCTCATTCTTCACAAATTTACCCCATATCCTAGAAGGAAAGTGATATCGTCCATGATTAGCTTCCTGTCTATGGTCATTGAAACATGTGACTGTTTTTTTGAATGAAAACTCTGCAATCACTTTGATGGGTAGGGCACGTATGCCTTTTACGACATTGTTGAAAGACTCTGCCGGATTGGTTGTCATGGTACCACACCGATGCCCACCATCATAAGCAAGCGTCCATTACTCTTTTGGAATCAAATCCAACCATGTTTTTACTTGGGGGTTTAGCAAATTAATTTCTTCCATAATCTTTAAAATTTTTCGCTTTTTACTTTAATCCTCAACTGCGTACATCAACTTCTTTAGCTCATGCGTTCTGAACTTTGAATTGAAGTTACTCCGAATATGCCTAAAACAAAATCTATGTACTGCCATTGGCTCTTGCCAGAAAAGTAGTCGATGAACTGCATTCACAATCCCAATGTGTCTGTCAGATATTAAACAAACTTTTCAATTCTTTAACACATGTTCTTTTAGCAAGATTAAAAACCACCCATAACTGTCATTAGTTTTTTTGTCAACGACTGTAAATACAAGAGGTAATATATGGTTATTAGCATCTTGACCAACTGCTGTTAAAAGTTTGCCCCTATATATACCCCTAAAAAATGACCCATTAACCCTGACCACCGGTTTCATGTGCATAAATGTATCAATATAAGGTCTGAATGCCCAAAAAATATATCCAAAAGTCTTAACCTCATTACTATCCATAGGCAAGAAGTGCCACGCTACGACGGTACCAAGATTCGCATCTTGTAAGACTTACATATATTATGGTAGCTGTGCGAATGAAAATGGCCAATCCCCGTAGATCTCCTCAATAGCATTCCTGCGTGCATTCCATCCTTTCCTGTATGACAGGGTGAAGTGAAATATGTTATGAATATGACTATTTATTTCACTGACTTTAATCTCCGGAGTTCGGATTATCATGAATCAAATTCAAGATTTGTCTCACCATAAATTTTGCACTCATGTTTCGATGGTTCTCGTCGACTATTCGAACTAGACAAATGTGATTTCCATACCATTGACTAATTTGCCACAAACCACAACCTTTCTTTTTCCGTGCACGGATACTCCAATAACATGGATGCTGTGGAGTTGAATTTTTACACTCGGCAATCTAATATGAACTATTGCTTTCTACCATAGTAAACTTGCAACTCATTCTAATAGACTACGATCGAACAACCCAAAGCAACTCATTCTTATCCCCAAACCACATGCCAACTCTTAAGTCATTATTGGATTCCGACCATAAATTCATCTCTGTACTCAGCACCAATCTACCAGCTTCGTTTTTCAACTCTTGCGAAGTATCTAACTGGTCAAGATATATTAAATACGGTGGATTGTACAGGCGGATCGGTTCAGATAATCTATTAGCAGGTTGTTGCAATACAGAAGGACCGGGAATATTTTCATCGTCATTGCCATCCCCCTCGTCCTCGTTTAGTGACTCATCCGCGGTAGGCCCATTAACGTCTGACATAGGTCCTAACTCATCCACAGTTGCTTCCGGAGCACCAACCCAATTACGCTCTCAAGCTACCCAATCACCAATTGGGATTATATCTAATGGATTATCAATTTTAACCATTGAAAATAATTGCTGGCTCACTTGTACTTGGAGGGATTGAATGTGGTCATGAGGTTGAAGTATGACAAACCCAATAGAAATTGAAAAGTATTGATTGCTAGGTCCAACGACTTGGGTATCCAAAATTGATGTATTAAAAAGGGATTAGAAAGTATCATTTCTGATATGTGGAGGATCGTTGGCTACAGAGGTTGAAAATTTTAAATCGAAGTTAGGCATGTTGACAGGAACAGTTGAGTTAAATAATGCAGTGAACGATTCAGTGATAGGAGTTGGGATGTTATGCTCTAGAAGATCTGTAGCTGTTGCATTCGGAATCTGGACGATCTCATGGTAAACATGCAGATCAATTAGTTGTCCCTTCACGGTAAATGCATAATATCACAAAATTTTCATATTATCGTCATCCGTTATAGCAGTGGTTGTAGACCTCGTCCCGGTACTAATAACAGTGTCCTCCCTCATTGTGTTTTGCAACTTCACAGTAGACGTATCTGAGGGACGGGAAAACAGAGGAAGCATGCTTGAACCGAAAAAAACAGAGAGAAAAAAACGCAAGCCTTAGAGGCTACACGGAAGCGTGAAGATTATACATTTGCGGTCCTTAAACCTACTAGGTTGAGTAGGAGTGGATTGAACGACAGGAATCGTTTCGCTTTGCCCACTTGAAGAAGCTTCCAGTTGAAAACCCGCTAGCCTGCTACTTCGCCTGGTTTGCATGAACACCAAGTCTTTCAACTCTCAGAATAAACCATAACCCAACCTTTAGTCGGTGAACACAAAGGTGAAGAGGAACGGTCTCGAATCTCCTTGGTTCTCTTGCTATTGATTAGCAAAGAAACAAGAAGAACAACAGAGGAGAGGTAACGTGAGAGAGAGAGAGCTAGACGTGAGAGCTTATTTTTGGTTAGGAGATCAGGGTTTTCTTTTTCCAGAGACTTGTTTATTGGTTAGCCAAAATTAGGTCTCTTATTATCAGATAAACATATCCCCGGGATATCATATTTCAAACACCCGGATGTTATTCTGAGAATAAGTTTAGCTTAACCCTAAACTCTTCTTAACTGTATCTGGAAAAAACCCTAAGGTTCAAGCTATTGGGCTGGAAAAATATTTATTATTTCTCTTGAACCCAAAAGGCCCAAAATAATAAATATTAATTATTTATTTCCTGGGCTTATATAAATAACTCAATAAATAATTAATGAGTCCAAATGAACCAAAATAATTAATCTTTAATTATTTATTTCTTGGGCCTATATAAATAACATAATAAATAATTAAGTATTAATTATTTTCCCTAATTTAAGCCCATGTTAATTTCCTAATTATTCATACTGGACCTAGGCCCTGAATAATTAATTAACCAATTAAACTAGATAATTAATTTCTCTCAACTCCTATTTTATTTTATTTATTTATTTTATTTCAGTCTAATAATAAATTAGACATCCTGAATAAAATCAAATAAAATAAAATCCTCTTGAATTGAGACTAATTCCTCAACCCAAAATTAGTTAGGACTTATGAGCTATTCCGAGGACCAAAAAGACACATCGGCTTGGCTACTAAAATGACCAAAATACCCCTGCTATATAAATAGTTATATTTTGCATTTTAAATATTTCATAATATTACCATAAGGAAATATTGACCCCAAGGACAATACTGCATTAGCAAAGTCTCTGACCTACAGGTAAAATGACTAAAATACCCCTCTACACATCGCCGTACATTTAGAGAGGAAGAAGTGTACTAACACCCCTCTAAATGACATCTATCATCCTTAGGCTTCTAGTCCAATGATCCACGACTTCCTGAAGTGTTTCCGCTTTCCAAGGGAGCTACCCTAAAGCAAACATCCAAGTTATGTTTCCCAGGACCTTGGACATTTTAGACCATTCGAACAACCACAAGGAGCGATATAGTGTAGAAACTATCTTGTACAAGTCTGTCTTAACTAACTAGTTACATATACCCAATACACAAGTATATTGATTCTACTATAGAACCTCAACTATAGCATATCAAAACATAGGTTTCCAGTTTCGTCAGACCACCAACTTATACTCAAGTCGTAGAGTACTAGTCCACGTTGTAATGGTAGTAGTTTAGGTTTCTATCATATAGTACTTTTAGAAACCATTACTACATGTCATGTTCGACGTATTCGAAATACGCTTATGTCATGAAATAAGTGGACTACTCACTGGCTAAGGTAAGCCATTCCCCATTTGGAATTCATAACATAATAACCTAAACATGATGAGATTCACAGTCTCATCAATAGGTTAAGAACAAATGTTTATGTGTTAAATAACCCGTAATCCATACCTTACTGTGAAAGACCACCATTCACATGGACCACTTATTTAAACACAATGGGTCTGTTCCAAACGAAAATTGTGCACAAACAAAAAATAAATTCACAAACAATTTCTGAAAATAAATTCTTTTATTAAAATATTCGATTTTACATCAGAAACCTAGTCTAAAAGGGTATACAATCCAACAGTATCCAGACCTCGAATGACATATATTTTGTTGACTAAACCATCAAAACTAACTCAATTTCTAACAATTAATGCCTTGCGATAAGAACCATTAAAAAAATCGCCATGTGCCGTGCACATAATTTCACAATCCCAATATAATCGTAGCCTTACAGGTTCTTCTAATGATATTGCGTCTAGATCTATTGAGTAGGAATTTTCTATTCAAAAACTAAAATATGTCACGATCAAATAAATAACTATTCAAAAATTAAAGTATCCCTAAATAAATAGATAAATAAATAACTATTTAGGTAATTAAATATTTAAACAAATAGATAAATAAATAAATAAATGATAATTAAACAAATAAATAACACAATAGATAATTAATTACTTTAATAAGACAATAAAATTGGTTATTAAATATCATAAATAATATTAAGTACTAACTAAATAAATTAATAATGACCTAAATGTAATAATTTTAATAATAAATAATAATAATTATAAATACTGAACAATAATTTTAATATATATATACACACACTAAATTATATTATAAAATTTTAATTGTGATTATAATATAATAATTAAGAATAAGAAAAATAGTTGAATTGTGATTATAAGATAATAATTGTGACTCTTTTTTTTTGTAATTTTAACATTTTTGGACAGGCCCGATAGCAATAATATATAATAATATATAATGTTAATAATGAATAATAGCTTTAACAAAATTGACTAATAAATATGTTATTAGTAAATATTTAAAAATTTTATAATAGTAAGTAATAAATAATAATTTTAGCAATAAAGTTAATAAACAATGTATAATAATCATAATAAAAATATAAATAAATAAATAAATAACTATTTAGGTAATTAAATATTTAAACAAATAGACAAATAAATAAATGATAATTAAATAAATAAATAACACAATCAATAATTAATTACTTTAATAAGACAACAATGATATTAATAAATAATAAATGATAGCAATAATATATAATAATATCTAATGTTAATAATAAATAATATCTTTAACAAATTTGACCAATAAATTATATAAATATTATTAGTAAATATTTATAATAGTAAATAATAAATAATAATTTTAGCAATAAAGTTAATAAACAATGTATAGTAATCTTAATAATAATAACAATAAATACATACATAAATAAATAACTATTTAGGTAATTAAATATATAAATAAATAGACAAATAAATAAATAAATAATCAAATAATTAAATGATAATTAAACAAATAAATAACACAATAAATAATTAATTACTTTAATAAGATAATAAATATTGGTTATTACATATCAATAAATAATATTAATAATTTTAATAATAATAATTAATAATTATAAATGCTGAATAATAATTTTAATTTAGTGTGTGTACACACTAAATTATATTATAAAATTTTAATTGTGAGTATAATATAATAATTAGGGATAAGAAAAAATAGTTGAATTGTTACTTAATAATATAATAATTGTGACTCTTTTTTTGCAATTTTAACATTTCTGAACTATATATGTGAATTATTTATATATTCTTTCCAACAGGCCCAAGCTCAATTTACATGATAAATTAATTCTTTTTATTAATTTTATATAATTTTATCTACAAAAAATATAACTACCTAATACACCTAATGTACGTACACCAAGTGTACATAAAAATTTCCCTTTGGCAATGAGCTAGAAAATTTTTCCCTTAAAAAAATTATTATTATGTTATTATTAATAAAAATGTTCTTTTTAAAAAAAGGACTGGAATATTAATTTGAGATTTTGCAAGATTATTACTTTTATTATATAACAATTTTTGTTATATGAAATTATATAAACTAAAAAAACTAACAGAAAATTAAAACCAAAGTTTTAAATAATTTTATTTAAATTAAAGAATATTGACCTGATTTAAAAATAATTAAAATCAAATAAAATTACACTTTGAACCTCTCTCCCTATGTCTGGAATCCAATTATCCATTTCGACTGAATTTTTATTTTCTTATATGTCAATCACATTCATTAATTTTTTTTCCCCTTTCAGTTGTATTTGACAATCACATTCATTAATACTCAATTGTATTCGACTGGCTTTATTTTATATCCATTCACCACAAAATGTAACTCCTCAAATCAACCCCAACGAATTAGATTCAACAAAACTCAAACTTCACCAATAAATAATTCAACAAACACAGAATTGGCAACAAAATTACAATACTTAATTACTACACAATATAACAACAAAATTCGTGAAATATTCTAATCAGTCCTAATCAATATATATATAATTCAGTATAATCTCCAACAAAGCAAAAAACCTGTTAGAGAAGAAGATCATTGACGGCAACGATGGCGCTGTCCGGTAATGGCTCACTCTTTTCTGATTGGAAGTCAGTGGTGAGAAAAAAGGAAAAAGGAGATTAGATGAGGAGGCACTAGCGTTTCTTCACCTCAAATGCCAGTGGTGGCAGTGGAAGTTCCGACGTCGGCAGTGGCTTCTTTCGGCAGGAGCACAATTGCTGTTTATTTTCTGGGAAAAGTGGGAGATGGAGGTGAGTAGGGTGTTTTCTTTCTTCTTCTCGTGTGGTCTGCCACGCGAAGAGCATATATATATATCATTTGGGGCTTGGGGGTTTCATCACCTGTGAAGCATCTGAAAAGAGCATGCCATCCCGCGTGAACCAAAAAGACGAAAAAGACAGCCGGAGAAGGGGGAAAAAGCCTGCGGAAAGAGGAAGAAGACAAGGCATTTCACAAATCACAAATGCGAAAAGTACAAACTCCACAGGCTTTTGTTGGGCGTGACTAATGTGACTATCTCACATTCAGGGAATGTGAGATCCTGAGAAACCTCACATTCCGTGAATGCGAGGTACCCCCACTCTGCCACCCCTACCATTTTTGCCCCTCATTTGATCTTTGATTTGGATTTTTACCCAAGTTAGTCAAAACCCCAAGCTCTTACAACTTTTGATTTAATATCAGTCTCTTTTGTTTGATCGTGAGGGAAACAAGTGTGTACATTTGTTAGCTCGTAAAGGTTTATCTTCCTAAGGATTATCTTCCTTCTTCCCTGTTGAGTGGTTTGACAATTTCCCACTTAATATAGGGTCTGTTTGATAACTCACTTTAATATTTAAAACTAAATAAATTAAGTACGTATTTATTAGGTGCATTTGATAACAGTTAATATTAAATATTTAATTAATTATGTGTGTTTGATAACAAATTTTTGTTATCAATTAATTGATTAAGACTTAAAGAAATCTTATTATAAATTTTAAGTGATTTGAAAGTTATTTAAGTCTGAAATCTAAATATATTAAATATTAATATAATTATTAATAATTTTTTATATTTAATCTAAATTATAATTAATTAAGATGTCATATTTCAAAATTCAGTGTTCAGATGTTCGAATTCAATACTTAAATATTCAAATTTCAGTCTTTAGATTTTAATTTTATCAAATGACCCGTAATCTATGTTGTTTTGGCAGATTCATCTATCAAATAGAATATTCTCTTTATTCCTCTCTCTCTTTATATATATATATACATAAAGAGAGAAATATAAAGAGAGAGAGGAATATTATATTCTATTATATATATATTATTGAAGAAAAAAAGGAGAAATATTTGTAATTGTATTGATGGAATATGCAATGACATTTTTTGTTATTTGGCCACTATAAATGGTTAAAACTCGAATGATATTTCCAATTTTAGATTATGTATATAATTTATAAGTTATTGCCTTTTTTATTTCATTTGGAAAGTCATTTCAGCCGGGAGTAGCATTTTATTCGAATACAAACTCGGTGGAATGCAACAAAATAATAATGATAAAATAAATTTATAAGAGAGAGAATCACCAGTAATAACAATAGAGTTTTTTTTTTTTTTCTTTAGAAATTGCGAATGTGGTCCCTATACAATTTAGGTTTAATAATAAAAACTTTTAAGCGACGGTTTAGGTTCCTTTTTAAAAAAATTCTATTTATGTTATATTTGAGTAGAAACTCTTATTAGTTCAAAATTTTACTTTAATTTAAAATAATAAATTTTTAATAACGATCATATAGTAACAATACATCATATTCTCTCCCTTTGGCCCCGGATAAACACCAAATAATTTTTATTATATCCAAACAAACAAATTTCTATCTCTTTAGCTCCACATAAACCTCAAATAATTTTTTATTACATCCAAACAAACTCATCTCAAAAAAATTATTATCTACTTACAACCCTTAAATATGTGAATGCAAAAAGAAATTAAAAAAAATTCTTTTTCCAAACTTAAGACCTTACTTGGTAAGAATTTCTTCCCAATCTAAATCAAAACTCTAATTTAAATAATTTTTGTTTTGCGAAAAGTATTATATATTCATAATACATTATATTTTCTCTCTCATTAATAATTAGATTTCATATTTAATACTCCCCATCTCAAATTATCGGTCCACTTTAACCGATTACGCAGGAATAAGAAAATGAAGTTTTTTAGTTTATTAAATATTATCTTCCATTTTTACCCTTAAAATTCAATGACAAATATCTCTCTTTATATTAACAAGTACACAAACTCCAAAACTTTGATGTAACTCCAAATTACTTCTCTCTCCTAATTGTTTAATTCTTACTAAAAAATTGATCAAAATATTATTGAGGATTAACTAGTAAAATGAGTTTTTTACTATATTTTAATATATTTGAGAAATAGAATGCTATTAAATAGGGATAAATTTAAAATATTAAATATTGATTTCCTAAAGGGATAGATAATTTGGGACAAAAATTAAGTTAAAAAGTGAACTGATAATTTAAGACGGAGAGAGTAATATTTTATTAAATTTTAAAAAATTTATTGCAATTCGATCCTTATCCAAATACAACCTAAATTATACATAGATGAAATGTCTTTTTATAGGACGTATGGAATTCTTAACAAAAGGGATGGATAAAAATGCAGACAGATTACGCTAAAAATAAATTTAAAATATATGAAATTTCATAAAGGCCAATATTTTTTTAACAGTATTTAAACTTCTCGGGAAAAATACTTTTCCTCAAGGTTTTGAGGGAAAATGTCATTTTTTTTATAAAAAAAATGTCTTTACTGAGAAAATATTTTACTTTGCAAAGCATATAGTGTACCAAACTTGGTAAACTTAGAAAATTTTTCGTTTTCTCTTTTGGGAAAGAAAATTACAATGCCAGAAAGTTGGGCCCCATCCCATGGAACTGGCACATACTAAGAACTGTCGCCACCCATTCCCCTCCTGATTGTCTTTTTCTTTTTCTTTTTTTTTTAAATGAGAATCTCTATGATTGTTAAGTCTTGGACTTATTTTAATTTACAATTACTTTTGAAAGATTGTTTTGATTTCAAGTTAGAGGTTAGAAGTTGTCTTTCAATCTTTTATATGATCCCGCTTAGCGCTCATATTAGAATTTATAAGTTTGCATTTATGCCCATTAAAGTATACATAAATACAAAGCAGTATATGAAAATTAAACCAGGTGAACATAAATGCACTTGAAATTCACTTCTGTCCCAACTTTTTTTTTTTTTTTGCTAAACAAAATTTCAACATAACTAAAAAAATATTGTTCAATAAGAGTACCTCTCCTAAGCTTCCGAAACATAACTCAACTGATTGTATCCCTCTCAATAAGTTCGCGCGTTGTGAGTTGATAATCGTTTCCACTATTCTTCCAATTGAAATAGGATTAAAATTGGTCAATTGAGACATATTCTAAATTTATCTAATCTGTCAAAACTGTAAAGCCAACTGACAGATTCACTCGCAAATAACTTTGGCAGCAACAGTGGTAGTTATTCTGATCCATTCTTCAGTTGAGGAGTTGCCCTCGAGGATCTTGATGACATTGAGAGCATCTCCTTCTACTAGAATTATAGTTTAGAGATTTAGATCCATTATTAATTTGAATGAATTAAGCATAGCTAAAACTTCTGCAACATTAGCATTAGTAGCCGATTTAGAACCAGTTCAAACTTTGGTGATTTTTCCTTTGTAGTCCCTGACAATACAAGCACTGACAGTTGTGTCTTCTATGCATTTCTTAGACGGAGCTTTCCAAACACTACTGTCACACTTAATAGATCTACCAATTTTCACATTAAAATGGTAGGTGAACTAGGAACCATCATTGGATCCATACCATAGTGAGTCCAATTAAAGGTGCTACAAGTTGCAAGTTGTGATTGATTGATTCAACAATAATAATTGTTGTATCATCGTCCTCTTTTTGACCCATGGTTGGGCCGCCGGGGGGGGGGGATAACCATTAAAAAGAATTATCAGGGGCATTTTAGGTCATTTTTACTCTTGCCTTTGGAAATGAAGGAAACAAAAGAGTCATAAGTATTGAGCACCTAACTTGAAATTCAGAAACATTTTAGTATTCGACTTCGGAATTCAGGAACTCGATTATAGAATTTTTTGAAATACATTATTTAATTAATTGAATCAATTAATACATTTATATTACTATGTGTATAATAATATAATTGTATAAAAAACTCATTTTTTATATATTAAAAATTTTCAAATATATTCTAATTTATTGTACTACTCACATTTCAAATCAAACTCAAATTTCGTGATTTTTTCTTTATTCTAATCAATTCAACACGAGTATTAAAGTTTTTAAATAAACTCAAATTTATTTAAAAATTATTTTTCCTAATAAGCATGTACCATTAAAATTAATGATGGAACTAGAGGAGGCAGGTGTCTCCCACCCTCAAAATTTTTAAAATTTTAATTTTTAATAAAATTAATTTTTTAAAGAATAATTTTTTAAATTTTTTTTTTGTTTCCAATTTTTTAAAATTATAATATTATCTTATATAAAAATATATTTCCTTCTCTGACTCTAATTTTTTGATTCTATTTTTAATTAAAATAAAAAATTAAGAAAAAAATTTCACTTTACCATATCAAATATAATCAAAATTTTACATTACCATCTAAACTTCTTTTTGAATCTAATTATCATCTGAACTATGATTTTTTCCCACATTGTCATCCAAGCACTTGTAATCATTAAATTAAATTAATTAATATAGTTAATTAAATATAAAACAGTATAAATTTTTTATCTAACCAACTTAAAAAATAAAAAGACTAAATTATTTATAAATTTAAATTTAAAAAAATAAAAAAATATAATATGATTGAGTTAACTTAACTTAATTTAATCGAACTAATTTAGTCTTTTTATTATTTAAGTTAGTTAGTTAGATAGAAAATTTACTTCTCCTTATATTTAATTTATCATATTAACTAACTTAATTTAAGGGTTAAAGGTGTTTGGATGATAAGGTGGGAAAAAATTATAATTCAGATAGCAATTGATTCAAGGTGAAGTTTAAAAGACAACGTGAAATTTTGATTATAGTTAGAATGCCAAAATAAATTTTTCTCAAAAATAAATTAAGAAATGTTATAAAATTAGGGTAGTGTTAGAATAAAATCTACACACTACACACTAAGAGAATTCTAACTATTCTTTGCACAAGAATTTCTCTTCAAACTTCTCTCTTTCTTTCTCTCACAATTCTTTCTCTAATCTTTCTTTCACTAATCTTTCTTTCACAAAATGATGGTGTATTACAAGCTTAGAGAATAGCTCTATTTATAGAGCTCTAATTAGTGAAATACATCATGGCATACATCATCTCCAACTAATCTCAATTAATGGTGTCTCCACTAAATGGTGGACATCCATAAAAATCTTCTAATAATTCACATAAATCCATAATTAGTGGAGCCTCCACTAATTAATGGAGATTCCAATAATTCACAACAAGAAAAACGTTTATTGCATTATCCACTGTTCCTCTCTTGTCCAAATCCAAATTATAATTTTGCTATTCCCTTGACTTGTAGTTGGAGTTGTAATTCAAAAACATCATCAAGTATTATTAACGTCCGTGAAGGTTTAGAAAGTGTTTTGAACAGCTTGACGACCCGTGACCCTGCTTTTCATTGACTTGTCTCCAGTGAAAAAGCCCTTCAACTCACATGCTTCCTAAATCACTAACGGACAAATAACGTTCATCCAACATTCGTTTCATTGCTCAATTTTGCCCTTCACTAAAACCAGTATTTTCCAATTTTCTTTTTTTGGGGGTTTTTTATATTTTGATTTTCAATAATTAATATATGTTTATAAACATCAAGAGTTACATTTTTATCCATATATTTGAGTAGGATTAAACCCTTGTAAAAAAATGTTTTCGTATTCAACTTGAACGGTAAAGTATGGTAAACTAATAAAAATAATATTTGCCTAACTAATTATACGTTTATACAGATAATAATAGAATCATTTTAAATTTAAATTAAATAATTAATTTGCAAGTAAAGATTGATAAATTTGATCAGAATCTTTTTTTATAATATAAATTATTACATAGTAAGAAAGAGAATGACTTAATAGTTAATAAGATAGTTCTTAGGGTCCATTTGAATTGCAATTTTTCATTTCTATCCTAATTTTAAATTTTGTTTTAATTTAAAATAATAATAATTTAAATTATTTTCGTTTTCAAAAAATATCTTATACTCACAATTTATTATATATATTTTTTAACCCTACATATTTAATAATATTTTATTACTTTTAGTAAAATTCTTTTTCTAAATTATATCTCATTTTCTATTATAATAGAGTAAGAATTCTCTTTTAAAAAATTGTAATAATTGCTTTTGCTGGAAAAGTCTCAAAAGGGTGAGAAAAAAAGCCATTATTTTCCCATTTCTGCGGTGGTGGATGGGGAACCATAGCTAAATGTTGTTGATTCATAAAATTATTGACTAAGATTCCTTAATGGGGTACATCTTTTGAAGCAGAATGTGCAAGTACAACAGCACACTTCAAAGTTCAAACTACGCACTGAGATAATAATATAAAAAGTCTCTGCGTTGGAAAAAGAAAAAAGAAAACACTGTTGTCATTAAATAGAATAAAAAGGGCATAAATGTCCCACTGACTGTAAAAAAAGAAAATAAAATTAAATAAAAAATGTTTGTCGGGATCATCAATGTCGTGATCAGGAGCTTTCTGGCAACCGTGCCTCCTACTAGTATTAGTATTACTCCTCTTCGATGTAACGTTTTGCGTCCACCGCCTTCTCCCCCACTCCTCCGTGCCTCTGTCTCTCTCTCTCTACTGTACACAGCCACAGGCGAAGACTGAGAGATGTACATATACGTAACTATTGAGCATAATGCGTGAGGGTTGATGCACGATATTTTTACATAATAGTTTGACTTGGAACTGCTCTCAGTCGTCGTCCGGTTTTGTGCAAAATATGGCGGTGAATTCAGGCGAAGAGGTGAGTGATTTCTGAAAGCCGTAGTAATTCTGCTCGGTGAATCCGTGAATGTGATTCTTGTTGGATTTAATTTCTGTGTTTTGATCTGCATTGTTTTTTTTTTTTCCCCTGTGATTTTTTGTTCTTTGAATCTGGATGTGAAGATTAGGCCTCTTGTTGTTCTGCATTTTAAAATCAACATAGTCTGATAGAAGAATAGGTGTAATGTGTTTGTGCGTGCTTCTTCATGTATTCGTAACGGTCAAAATGTGCTTTCTGTGGTTGTGGGCACTTGCTGCTGAGAGCTCCACTAGTTGAAACGGTAAACTGCACTTTTTTTTTTTTTTGAATCTTTTGTCTTTTTGGGTGGACTCATTTTACTGGTAAGCATGGTTGACTAGCAATGTAATCTACATAGTTTGTATTTTGTTTTTTTTTTTGGCTGAAGTAGCAAGCTCTAAGCTAAAATCTGAAAGTTTGCTTGATCCGAGAATGCAAATTGAGGAGTTTCCTACCAGAGAGTCCAGAAACAAATGTAGTAAATCAAATTGCATTTCACCAAGTCGCTTCCCCTGCTGAAGTAACTGGATTTGTATGTCTGTGTTTCGTTCTACCTCTGTTTCTTGCTAGTTCACTTTGAGTTCACAAATAATTTTCTTTTCGTTTCTCTGGAGATGAGAAAAAAAGGGATAATCTAGTATCTTACTGAGGAAATTTCTTTTAGGGTAAATGAAGGTGGGAAGTGGTAACTATATTTAACCGTAAACATTTTCGAAACTTTGTTTGGTGATCACAAAGGACACAGAAGGAGTGGGCTTTGAGTTGCATTTCAGCATTCTTGAATTGGTGCTGCATATCATTGTTCAGCTTTATTCAATTCCCATTTTATATTTGTTTTTTTATGCTATTAGTGGTGTGGGGTGCTCTATGTTGTCTTTATTAGATACTGACAATTATTATGAAGTTATATGATAGCAAAACTAGAGCTTATCTACTTCTGAATTATGTATTTGTTATCGTTTGTTATCTAATGGGACTCTGAAAATCTCTAATTTTCCAACTGCTACTTAGTTATTATTTATTTACAAGACAATGAGTTTACCTCTGGAAATTCAAAGTGGTATTGTGAACAACAAAAGCAAACAGTGGGAGTGATGCAAAGAAATCTTTTAGGTGGTGGAACTTCTCAGTGAATAACAAAATGAATAAGCAGTCTAGTAAGCTATTGCACATAAACTGTATGTACCCCTGTTATTGAGGAGAAAATTTTTAGTGTAGTCGCTGCACCACGTCATCGCAGTGATGTGGTGCGGCAGCCCTATCATTTGCTTACACTTTGTACTACTTACCATGTTACCAATCTAATCTTACATCACTTTCTTATATTGTCTAGATTCTCGAGATTTAAATCCAATTTTTTTTTTGAAAGCCATATCTAAATATAGAAAAGTGAATACATATAATATCCAAATCAGATTGGTGACATGGTAAGTAGTATCAAGTGTAAGCTAATGATAGGATTGCTGCATCACGTCACCGTGATGACGTAGTGCAGCAGCTACACTGAAAATTTTCTCGTTATTGAGGCCTTGTGGAAATTATTGAAGGATATACAAAATGAGTAACATAATGAAATAATATTGTCTGCACAGATAGATTTGGCAGTAATGCTGCTAAATTATCTTCTTGAGGGTTTAGCTTATAGTTATCTGTTGGATGGTGGTTCTCTCTCTCTTTTTTTTTTTTTTGGCTTAAATTCCCTAGTGTATGACATCTCATTTCATTTTTTTTGTATCTTTCCTTCTACCTTTATTGTTTTCTTTGGAATTTCTTTTAGCCCATTTTCCTCATTCAGTTTTTCCATTTTCTTTCTCCTTCTTTATTCCTGACTGCTATATTCATGTACCAAAGATGGCATCAGAATGGAACAGAGGAAACTAAAAATTCTTTTGTCTTTCAAAATTTTAGTGTCAAGCTGCCCATAGTGTTCTTTTGCTGTCTGATGGAGTTACTAAAGGTCCAGAATGTGAACAGCAGAGCCTCTCAGAAGTTCCAAGCTCAACCAAGAGTCAGATGTGCTTTGATGCTCATGCGAAATGCCAAAACCATGCCAACCCAAAAACAGATGTTGTGGACATTTATGGCCCATCTATGTTGGATGTAGACCTTGAGAAAGGAAAGTTGGAGACAGCAAAGTGCAATGATGAAACTCTTGGGAGTTTGAAAACTGAGGATCCCTTAACCGTAAGTTCACTCTCTATTTCCTCTTTTGTGGGATTTAATGGCATTAAATGCTCTTTCTAGTTGTTATGTATCATTGGTTTCTTCTGCAAATCAAATTTTATCGTTACTGTAGACTTCTGATTGTCACATTACATCATTTTCAGAGGGCATTGCAGAGAGAGATTAGCTTACATGTGGGAGGAAAGTTCATGCAACTTCTGATGAACAACACCTTTGAGTTGCCCAAGTTCACTTTAAGAGGTTTGTGTTATTTGGCACATTTATTCTGCTGTCTATCTCTTGAACATTAATGGTATAGATATGAGAACTGTTCTTAATGATAGGGGATAAGCACATCTCTCTGCATTGATTACGTGTGAGTAAGAAAAAGTAATCTCAAAGGAGGGCTTGAAATGTATGCCATTTTATTCTTTCCCCTCCAATAAATTGGATTCAAAATTGATATGAATTCCAACTTACTGAGTAGAGCTCTTCTATGGTTGTGCCGGAATTATTGAAGTTCATAGGAACATTAGCCCCAAAATTTTCTTTGTCCATCACCGCTTCCATGCAATTTGGGCTTTTTTAAGTTTCCTTCATCGTTGCATCCAAGAACAAGAGTACAAGATGCAATTCACCACAAAAAATGGAGTGAACTGATGTAGCATGTTTCTCCATCCAATGGTACATTCATAGAACTTTCAAATCATATCCACCAAAATGAAACCTAAAGCTGAAAGAAACATATTTGCTTCTTATAATAGTGATTTTTGTCCTTTTATCTAGTGGAAGTTACAACCTGTGAAAGCGTGATGCTTAAGCACTTGAGGGTCCTTTGTTGCAAGAGCGGTTTGGTTTTTGAGTTCTGAACTTTGAAAACCAACTTTGAATTAAATCAGAGGCATCATACTATCAGATTAATGGCACTAGATAAGCAGGCATTTAACCTACTGTTTTTTTCAGATTCAAAAAGATGTTCAACGCAAGTCATTGCATTCAAGGAATGGCTTGCTTTTCCCTCCAGAATGTTCCATAAGGATAAGTTATATTTTGTATCAGCAGTCCTCCCCTAAAAAGAATTAAACTTGCTAGGGGTATTTTTAGAGTATCAGATAAAAGAATTAAAGAATTTTTTGAACATTCAATTTCATTTTAATTTCAATCAGACCTTATTGTCTGCATAAATTTGTAATATTAGATAATTTGTTTACTGGTTCTTTAATGCAACAGATAAATGTATGACAGAGAGGGTCTTTGATATTCCCACTAACCGATCAAGAAAGTACAAGCGTTCTGCCTCATTCAATTCAAGAAGAGTTGTTCTTCTGTTCTCAGTCTTGTAAGCTCAAAAATCACCTTCTCATTCAACTTGGTTAGCCTAAGCTTCAGTTTAGATTTTTTTTTTTTCTTCTCCTTGAGATCATATTAGTGTATCTTAGATGACCAAAGTGTTTTCTGTTTTTCTTTGAAATCTGGTTAAGCATTTTATTATAACCACTGGCTAATTCAATATTGTGCTGGTTAGGCTTTTGTGAGTTTGAATTGTTTGTAAATTAAATAGCTACTTCATTAAGATAACAAAAGTTAATAGGAAACTTATTTTCAGTTGCAATATCAGTTGTTGGATTTAGCAACTCTTGTGGCTGGAATAAAAGAAAACTCATCCTGATAGAGCCCAAATAAATAAATAAAATATATTGGACCCTGTTTTGCTGACAGAGCAGAATTTGGCCCTTACTCTTACTAGGGAAGAGAAAGAGGTTGGATGGTTTGGAAAGAGGGAGAGGGGGGGTGTAGGGACGGGCTAAGACTGGTCAACAGTAGGATGATGCTGTAGGTTCTGAAATTAGGTAGTGACATTTTAGAATTTTGATAGTTTTGAAATCTCAGTTACAAGAAGTTCAATAGTGTCTTTAATGGAGCACAGATCAAGCATTAAAAAGGGAAAAAAAAAGAAAAAGAAAAGCAACCAGGAAGGGCTTAGAAAACTATGATATTCTCTCTTTAACACACTTGAAATATCATGTAATAGGTGAATGTCATGAAACATGAGTAGCAGTAACTAATCTAAAACTTCTTCCTCTGTGATACAAACTGAAGATTGCGTGCCTTTGTTGAAAATTTGGTCCCAGTCCACATCAATATTTCCTTTGAATTTCTGCTTTTACAAACCTTATTTGTTCTCTATGCCGTTTTGTTTTTCCTTTTTGCATCACATTGGCCGAGACCTTATTATCTCTGAAGGCAAATTCTAGTACATCTTGTAGTAGATAACATTTTCGCTGCATCAGATGATATGATCATTATTGGTATTTTTTTTTTAATTATTCTTTCACTCTAAGCAAGTTTCAATTTGATTAAATGGCTCAAAGTTTTATTGCTTGTTTCTTCAAATTGCTAACAGAGTTGGTATTTGATGTCTAGGTCAAGTATGGGAACAATAATACTCATATACTTGACGCTGAGGGTGAGACAGATTACTGAAGCATCTGCGAATATGTGAAACACTGGTTTCAGGTTTCTTCTTTCCTACATTTTTCTGGAAACAGATTTTTTCGCTTATTGTACATAAGTTCAACCGGATTCCGTTTGTATACAAACCACCATTTTGATGCCAATTACTATTTCAATGCGCAATTGCTTTAATTGGTGCAAAATTCTCCCCACTTCTTTTAGCTAGGATGTAGAATATATTTTAAATTGCAACTTTTTTTTTTAATTATTGGGAATTACGCAAGCTTTTTTAATATCTTGTGAGAGAGATTTTTTTTATGTTACAAGCAATTCACTTATTGATATGTCAATTAAATTAAATAAATCAACAATATCTTGCAGAAATTTTATGTCTAGGGGGCCAGTTATTGAGGTAACCTCTGTAGATTCATAAATGTGTTTTGACATAGCCACAAGAATATTAAAAAATTGGAGAAACAGTAGTAACAATATCAAATGTCTCCCTAATTGACCTAACTAGACTAGAAAATGAAATTGTCAATGTCCTCCATCTTTAAGCTCAACTCATCACTGCAGTGTATTGAGAAAACTTCTGCAAGTGCTCTAACCTCCCGCATCCGTGAGGGCTAGGCACCCAAAACAATAATAGCCAATTTCTGTAATAAATGAGATTTTTCATCCTGTTCGGGCTACAACTACTTTATAAATACAAAATCTAGCAAGCACAACCTCCGCCTTGTTGCTCTGTCTGTGAAGAATGTGTTGTGGGTTTCAAGTTCACATCAACCATGTCTTCCTGTTTGGTGGAAGAAAGGGTTTCCATTCCTGGCAAGGCGGCAGCAATTTTTCGAAACAAAGGCTGCAAAAATATTTCTCATGTCAAACTAGGTCAAGATTTCTGAGAAATCTGGGACAAGGGAGTTGGGAGGCAGGAGAAAAGCATGGAGATTTCGGGAAAATGTGACAATTCAAAATGAGATGCATCAATAGATTGACTGGAGTAGTATCTGAAGTTCTGTACCTTAATGTTGAACCCTGCTTTAGCACTGGTCTCTATAAACATAACCCCAACCTCGCGAGCCTTTGCATCTCCTTCTTCTATTGAAACTTGCCTAATTAGACAACACAATGCACTCAAGAAAAGCAATTGCAAAAGCTCCACAACCAAGTTAATACAGCAAAATGTTTCCTAGGCTTTAGATTTGCAAACCATAATGTAGCTCTAGTTTGCAACCAATGCCACATACAATGTCCATTTGCCATAAGAAATGTTGAAATTCGCTCTTAGTTTCCTCATTTTGAAGAGACTGGAATTATTTTTCCTCTATTCATCAAAAAGTGGAAAAAGAGAGTTCTTTTTCCTCAAAGCATTCTAAAATACATACGCTACCCCAGAGACAGTAAAGTGTTGGGTAGACGGCCCTAAAACCTACAAGTCATGGATTTTATTTCCCAGCTCCATTGAATTGAAAAGATGAAGATGGTTCTGCTTTTGCTTCACTTCCATTTGAAGGCTTAACAGAAAAGCACTGTTTTCTTTGCTCTTCATTCTTTTATATTTGGAAGTCAGGGAGGGAGGTTGTGTGAAAGAAAAGAAGAATAATCTAATACAGTATCCGAAAGAAACATTCCTCACGTAATGGACCGTAAAACATTTAATATTTATGAGGCTAATTTGTATAAATTGAAAGCAAATATCAAAAGAAACGAAAAATCCTGTCACAATTTGTCAGTGTAATTTTCACCTCTTATCAACAAGATCGGTTTTATTGCCAACAAGAACAATAATGACATCACTTCCACGTTCAGTGCGCACTTCCTCAATCCACTTTGATGTATTAAGGAATGACTGTCGATCTGCAGAGGTGAAAATTAAGCAAGATTACCATTTATTGCATGTTTTACCAATTTGTTAAACTAAAGTTTTGAAGATGCTAAAATAATTAGGTAAAAATAGCAGATACAGATGTCATAGACAGTGAAATTGTAAAGAAACCCTCTTTAAGTCCTTACTGGCAACATCATATACAATCACAGCCACTGAAGAATCCCTAATGTAGCTTGGAATAAGACTTCTAAATCTCTCTTGACCAGCAGTATCCCTGCGATAGAATGTTGAAGTGCACATACAACAAAGGTTAGCATGATATAGGATCAAGACAATTACAACAGATCCATCTGAGAAGCAGCAGAGAAGGAAGCAAGCCTATATCAAAAGGTTCATTTTCCTCTCTTTATTGATTTGATCTAAAATAAAAATGAAATAGAAACATTACCAAAGCTGCAAGCGAACTGTTCGATCTTCAAGGTACATTGTTTTTGACAGAAAATCAATACCGATTGTAGCCTGTGAACAGATTTGCAAAAAATAAGCTTAAATCTTAAAACTGGATCATGCAGTTACATAAAAAATTGCAGTTAAGGTACATTTGTTTTCCTAGAAGAGCTTAAGAAAGATGGCTATAACCAGAATTAGATTACTAACATTTGTTTTGAAGTATTTTTTTTTTTAATTGGAAAAATCCTCTGTTCTCCCTTTTCTTGATACTTGAGGCAACACTGATAAAAACCAACAAGTCTATTGCTATCGAGTAATGCATCTATGAAAAATATATGAACTAGTTTGAACTACTAAATTTAGTCTTCAAGAGCCAGTGTGGCTAGACTCTTCTGAGCTGTCACAAATTTACCATTCCCAGTATTATAGTTTTTCAAGGACATGGATCTGAAGCTTTCAACATTTTGTCATTTTGCAACTGACTAAATTAGTGTCCAATATTTTCCATTGTAAAATTCAGCAGAGAGCATGTTGTAAATATCTTAAGTCCTTTCTTGTCTATGACCCCCTCCAAAAAAAAAAAAACACTTTCATGTAAGAAATGAGTAACAATAACTATAAAATCATTAGCTTCCCAGTTGTGCTGTAAGGCAGATTATTAAGTTCTTTCATCCTATTAAAACTTGAAATTTGGGGCCACTGAAGTTCAATTCACTTCGAAAATATTATAGAACTCAAAAGACAAAGAAACAACGTTGAAAGAAGAAGGGAAGGGAAAGGACAGGACAATGCGCACCCCATTTTCCCCCTTAAACTGCCGAAGAGAAATCTGTTCCGTTCTAACAAAATCCAAGTTTCTACCCAAATCCACATTACATTCTAGTAATTGAAAGTCTACAAAGAACATGGACACTCAACACGACAAATTATTCATTAGTAAACATGCAAATATTCTATGACCATTCCAATGTCAGCCTTAGCATGAAACAAAAATTGGTAATCTTTAAATTTAGCAAGAAGGTGGACGACTCTAATAATACAATCTCCTCCATTCTGTGAAGACGGTACATGCCATACATTGATGTCAAGAATATTGCATTCTTGATAACACAAATAGATATATAATTCGGGTAAGGCTGATATTTTTCATGCAACAAAAACGAGAACTGAGAATCATTTAATTTCTTGACGAATGTTTAGATCCGTCCGACAAATGACTAATTCCAACCCTTTTACAAATTCATGAATCTTACTACCCAAATTATTATTACTCATGCATCTACATAATTACAGACATATAGCATACAATTCCTGAATACAGACAAACGGATATATGTTTCAATATCATCCTATCATCAAATGCATAACCAATTTAAGGATCAATACATTTCACTTTACGCTCTCAAGAACGTGAATTTTTAACCCATTTCAACACATTTCTCAGTTGGAATCAAGACCCAAAGGTCTATAATGGAAACAATTAAACGATTTTCCATTTTCCCTTCGTTCCCACGAGAAATTGCAGTCAGGAATGATCGTAATTAGGACATTAACACATAATCAAACCAAGTTGCTTCAAAAAAAAAAAAAAAGAACTGGGATTGTGAGTTAAGATGAACCTGATAAGTGGTGTCAAATTTATCATACATGAAACGAGTGATGATGCTGGTTTTTCCAACCGATTGATCGCCCAAGAACACCAATTTATACTTAGCTAACGGTGAAACCACTGCCATTTTTTGCAATTTCGGTTCAGATCTGAGTATTTTTCTTTCTCTTGATCAAGAATGGGCAAAACAAACGGAGAAGAGAGAGGGGGAGAGGTAGAAGGGAGAGAAGGAGAGAGATATGCGACCCAATGGGCGCTGGCTTTGAATTGTCAATTTATATTCGCTGCGTGCATGCAGCCATTGAGAAGAAACCGCCAACTATTTGCTTGCATTTCCCCTAAAAAAAATGAAAAAAGAAAAAGGGAAAAACAAAATGCTATTGGTGGGTAGATGACATTTTTGGACGCTTTTAACCCCTTCAGCAAATGGACAAGTTTACCCCTATGCTTCTGCATTGACAGTTTTGCCCCTGAGAAATATAAGTTCTGTTAATTTTAATCAATTTTTTTGTGGTAAAGTTTTTAATGAGTTTATTATCAATCAATTCAATAAAGACAGTAAATTAGGTAAATTTTAAAAGTTAGGATAAGCAAAATAAATTTTGATAGCGATATGAGATTCAGCTATAATTTTAAATGGGAAAGTGAATTTTTCTGTGATTATTCAAATATCTTGTAAGGTTAATTTAGTCCATGTAGAAGATTTGCTTTTATTAGTTCTTGGTAAGTTTCAACTAATACCAAAAATAACTCTAGGGAATGAGTGATATTAAAACTTTTATTTAGAGGGGGTTTATTAGTAATTCGGTCTTAGTTTCTTTTTTATTTTAAATGTTTCTTTTTTATTTTAACTGTGTGAGAATTTGGAACATCTCTTTTATTGGAAAATAATAATTCAATTTTAGAACATTGAGAGAAATAATGTTGTTGAAATGTCTTGCACATAAAAAAAAAAAATCATTTTCATTTATTGATTTCGCAAAATCACTTTATTAGAGTTATGTTTTAAGTTTAAAACCTAGATAAATTCATTTGGATACAGAAGAGATTGGAGGAGAATAAAATTTTTAATAATTTTTTGAAGTAAAATATAAAATAATTTTCATAAATTTCAATGGGCTTATAAAATGTAAGAAGATGAAAATTCAAGGTGGATTAATTTCTCTATGAGAGCTGTTAATTTTAAAATTTTGATATTTTAAACTATAAATTTATGACTCGATTAATAAAATTTTAATTAAATGACAAATTTAAGACAAGATTGTATATAAAAATTGTAATTCCTCCATTGAGATTCAAATGTTTATATTTTTATTTAAATTATAAAATTAGGCGAAGAAGAGTTCTTCCTTACTTTCGCGATCTACGACTAAAAATTTTGCTTGAGCGTTAAGGATGGCGCTTTTGTCCTAAAAGCGTAACCATGCAAAAGAATAAGTCATTTGTTTGCATCATTCAAAAATACCTCAATCTCGAGCTGTGTCCACCTTTGCAATTTGAGAACATGCCTAGCATTACTTTGCATGATCTACAAAGGAGCTGCACACAAGCTATCTTAATAATAAGAATGAAATTAGAAATTTAGAATTAAGACAAACTATATTATACAATTAACAAACAGATTCATTCCTAGTTGAATTAGATAATTAGTGTTAAAGATTTTACATTAATATTTAGAGTTCGAATTATAAATTCTGTACGCACTTTCAGATAGTTACTACAAATTCTCTTATAATAAAATACTATAAAACCACTTGGGGGATCAGGAGCCTGAACCCTAGATCTGTCTATGTTAATGGTGTCCATATCTTAATGCGTAGTCTAAGTAAAAGTTCATTTTGAACTTGTGTCCATCTGTCCCATATTATTTAAGTGAGCATAAATTATGTTATCCCTTAAAAAGCTTCTTAATCCAGTCCAACATGAACTTTTTCGTAGCCTGAGTTTAAGCCTCCCGTGGCTAAATGAATCTCCCATTATATTGTTACGATTCACAATAGAAAACAGTATGGGGATAAATTGATACACTAAGAATAAAATACAAAAATTTAATTAGGGAACTTTCTGTAGAAGTAGGCTTTATGTTATCAATATAAAAAATTGTTTGTATAATTGTTTTTTTTTCTCTTCAAATTTATGGGTTTTATTGATTGCTAGTCGACTATTGTTTTTTTACAGAGATACCAATTTTACAAGTTCCATGACTGATACAGAGATATGGAAGAAGGCTTTGAAGGCTTCAAGATTTTGACAGACCAAGCAAGACTAAGTCAAAATGGCTATCATGTTCAAGTGGACACCACCCCTGGAACATGCACATAGGAAGCCACTACTATTTTACCGTTAATTGAATAACCTATGTAAGTGAATAATGTATAACTCTAAAAACCCTCAATCCCATTTTACTTTTTTCATTCGTCTTGATATAATTATATGAAAAAATAATTAAGTATAGACAATTATAAGTACTGCATCCTCTACCATGAATAGTTAGGTATGTAAGAGGGTTTTCCGGGGTTCCAAACAGTCTTCCCAAATGCAGTCTCAGGAAAGATGGAAGGTAAAAGATAAGGCTCATTAGCCCACCAATAAGAGATGCCTTATACTGCTATATAAGCCAGGGTGGCACCAATCGTTTCTCCTTGCTCAAATGATTCTATTTGGACAGATTTCTGTGCAGATCTGAGT
Organism: Voacanga thouarsii; assembly: GCA_026120185.1. Lineage (NCBI taxonomy): Eukaryota > Viridiplantae > Streptophyta > Magnoliopsida > Gentianales > Apocynaceae > Voacanga > Voacanga thouarsii. Next base: position 665,803 of record JANUWF010001704.1, read on the forward strand.
TATTTCTTGCCTGTAAATGGATAAACATCCAAAACAGTACCAGTTCACATTAATACCTCAAGCAGGGTACTACTCTACCAAGACCACAAGAGTAATCAATGGTCAAGTATGCAAGAACGTGGTATATTTGAATGGGACTTCTCGTTAAGAACATTCTGTTTGCCTCAAGTGCCTTCATACCACAAAACATCAGATTTTGACAGCTCAAAGAAATTTAAGAAGCCACCTACCAACCCCCCTTTGAACTTCTACAATCCCATCCACAGACTGAAGTATCATATGTTTATTCTAGCTATACCCCACTTATTTTCTGCCTCATTTTATACAACATGAATCATTCGTTCATGACATAGCAAGTAACAGAATACTCACAGTGAAATCTACTCCAATGGATCAGCAACAAAGCTCTTTTAGCGATTCGGATGAAGTTGATCAAGTTCATAATATTGTGATTCCTGCCAAGCTCATAGAAACAACAGAAGATGGCTTTGAAAAGAAAGAGCAGTCATGGTAACAATCTTAGGGTCCCACTGAAGCTCTACTTTTGTAGCCATTTGGCAATCATTGTGCTCGAAAGAACCTAAAGATATTCGTCCAAACAATCTGCTAAATCTATACTTATCTGTGAACCAATTATCCAACTCTCTCTAGTAAATCTATTTTAGAACTGTGTCTCTTTTGGATTTCATTTTTCAAGCACTGATATCTTCTGGCAAAACAACCTTCAATTTCTGTGTATTTTGCAGGTTTGCTACCTCTCAAATTCCAACAGATCTAACAATTCAAGTTCAAGACATCACCTTCTATGTTCACAAGGTAACTACAAAAAGAATGAAACATCTTCACAGCTCACAAATTTATAACTACAAGTACTCTGAAACCTGATACTAGCATAAGAGGCAATCTACTTGCAGCTAACTCTCACAAAAACTAGAGCTCTTAACATGACTGCCCAACCAGCAACCACCTATAAGCTTTGTAAGATGAGAGAGAGAACATGAGCATTTTTTCCTCTCTTTGATTTTCAGAACATTGCAACGGGTATTAGCTGTCCTCTCTCCAGCCAAACCCCGCCCCCCCCCCCCTGCTCTTTTTTTCTTTTTTTTCTTTTCTGTTGATGTTGAGGAAAGCTTGCTTCTAAAACCATAATCTGCAAAGAAGTTACCAAAATACCAATTGTAAAGGGTATGAAGAAAAGAGTCGGAACATTTTTATTTCCAATACTTAATTCAGACTTCTCTCAAGCCACAGAAGAAGAGGAAAACCTCAGCTCCTCTTTCTTTGCTGCAATAATACCAAAATCTCAAGTTGCCCCAGTTGACTTCATGTTCATCCTAAAGGGAGCCTAAGATAAGTTATATCTGGAAATATATTCAACCAAGATATGTTACCTATCATGCTAGAAACTTCAAAAAATTAAGCATTTCAAACAAGTTCACGAATCATCCACGCGCCCCCAAAGCAAATACTCCTTTAACAAAAGGATAGCTACCAATGTGGATGAACATTTCCTTATTCAAATTCATTTCTCGAACTACTCAATGATTTAAGAATGCATGACAATATCATTTCCAATAATTTGATTCTCCATCATCTAAAACACAATGCATCAGAGTAGGAAAAAATTGTGCAATCATAAGATTTCTGCATATATTGTAGAATTCCAAAGATTTATCTCATATACCTTCACAGATAATAAGAACAACCTGTTACTCATGCATTACCAAAGCCAGAATATTCAAAGAAAAATTATCCACTTCTGCTTTTTTATTTTTGCGTGACACTGACTTATTGAGGATATCCTCTGGTTTTCAAAATGTTCAATAAAATTTGACAATCTATTTGTATGTGTGATATCAACGTACATTAACACAAGCAACCCAAAGGAAAAAGAAAGTTTTGTATGGTGACCATGAAGTGTTATGAACATAGTAGAAAATAAATGATACAGATTACAGAAACAAAACTGCCCTATTATGATAAGTATGAATCATAAGTCGAATAGATATTAAATATTCTTTATTACTTCAGTGCATTCGCTATCAACTAATTGCTGCTCACACAAACAGCTACTATCTTCTTGTTTACTCCTGAAACAGTATCCTCTAGTGGCAAGGTGTGGCTATCTGACTCGAACTGAATTTCAGCCACCAGATCAACATCTGGGATATGATCTCAAGCTCGAAAATTTTCCGGGGGGATCAGAAGCATTTGAAATTGTTCTAAAATTCTGTTATGGCCTCCCAATAGGCTTAACCCCTAATAATGTAGCTCCACTCAGATGTGCATCAGAATATCTAGAAATGACTGAAGCATTTGAAGAGGGAAACCTCATTTCAAAGACAGAAGCATTCTTTACATTTGTGGTCCTTTCTTCATGGAAAGACTCCATTACAGTCCTCAAAGCATGTGAAAGACTATCTCCATGGGCTGAAAATCTTCAGATGGTTAGAAGATGTTGCGACTCAATTGCTTGGAATGTTTCTCGAGAAAAACCGAACACCAGGGAGGATATTGGGGAACAAGACTGGTGGTTTGAGGATGTGGCTACTCTTCGCATTGATCATTTTACAAGGATCATAACAGCTATAAAGACAAAAGGAGTGAAACCAGAAACTATTGGTTCTTGCATTACACGATATGCAGAAAAATGGTTACCTGGCATAGATATAGAGAAAGAAGGAATAGGACAACAGGGATATCAGAGAAATGAGATACAATGGAATATCATAAGCGGCAGGAGACAGGAAGCGCCCATTGGACGAACTAAGGAGCATAGGATAATTATAGAGAGCTTAGTGAGTATACTGCCGCCTCAAAAAGAAGCAGTTTCTTGTAATTTCCTTCTACGGATGTTGAAGATGGCCATAATGTATTCAGCATCCATAGCTTTAATTTCAGAGCTTGAGAAAAGAGTTGGAATGGTTTTGGAAAATGCATATGTCACTGATCTTCTTATTCCTAGTTACGCAGGAAGAGATCAAGGGAAGCCAATAAAGTGAGTTTCTAACTTCTCTTTTTTCCTCAATATCAAGACCCAACAGAATAAGCACCTCCAAAAATGAATTGGATGACCAATGCTTCTAACATTCTAATCATTTTTCTCTCAATGACTCAGTTTGACTGAAGAACATAACATGCACAACATAGAAGTGGTCCAAAGGATTTTGGAATATTTTTTGATGTACGAACAGCAGCAGCAGCAGCAACAAAAACTAGGACGTGCGAATGTGAGCAAACTCCTTGACAACTACCTAGCAGAAATTGCAAGAGACCCAAGTCTTTCCATTGCCAAATTTAAAGTTGTAGCCGAATCCTTACCTGAAAATGCTCGAACATGTGATGATGGCCTCTACAGAGCCATTGATACCTACCTCAAGGTTGTATGTCAATCTTCATGATTTAAGGGCTTCCTAATTTCATCAACATTTTTACACATCCTAGCATTTTATTTGTCTGCAGTCCCATCCATCACTATCAGAGCATGATCGCAGAAGGTTGTGTAAAATCATGAACTGTGAGAAGCTATCACTTGATGCGTGCAGCCATGCAGCACAAAATGAGAGGTTGCCGTTAAGGACAGTAATCCAGGTAAATGTGGTCAAGTGTATTTGGAACCCCATAATTTCACAGCATTGAAGGTAACACTACTGCCATAAGCCGTTCAGTACAAAATGCATTTTATTTATAAAGATACAAATAGAAACAGATGCATTAGTGCCCGCCACAGCTTTTACATATATCATAAAATGGTTTCCAAAGATTTATCTAGCACAGGCAGGCACTCAAGTTAGAGATCCTTATGAAATCAGTAACATAAGACTCCAGACAAATCTGCATGTAAGAAAGCCCAGCTTTTGCCATATAGCCAGAACTACCTGACTGCCAAACTAATTGGAAAAGCTATAAAGGTCAGAACCATAAATTTAGCTGGAACAATATAGGCATTCTTTAAAAGTTAATGACTGTAATCACTAAAAGGTTAACTATGTTCCATCATTTTCTAAATTGTGCTACATAAGTCAGAAATGGTCATATATACATGTACGATAATGTTTAACATATTGTTTCTTCATTTAATTTATAGCCTATTCAAGTAATTTGTAGTGATTTTAGGGTTTCTTTTTTCTCTCATAGTTTAAGGAGGGCCAGGAAGTTCCTTTAGTTTAGCTTTAAACAGACCAGATACATAAAACCATTTGATTGTCCATTCGTACTTACAACTTATGTGATTTGGAAGAGTGAAAGTCTCTTTTCATCAACTCTACAGTTTATGAATATTATCTCATTGAAGCACAGGCAGAAGAAAAAATTTTAAAGGAAAAATAAAAGGCAGCTGAAGACTGATATTTTCCACCTGCTCTTTCCATTATTTTTCATATTCTCTTTCCATTATACTATATAATTATCTGAAATCTAAGTCACAGATACTTTGCCATGCTCTTAAAGTTAGTATCCTTCTACTGAGAGATGATCTTATAGTTTTTGTTCATGCCTTAAACCTTGGTGCTTACTAGAGAAATAAAAACTGGAAGCCAACAAAATAACTAACATCTAAAGTAAAATTAGATATCCTAATGAAAATGAACAGGATATTCTGTAGAAATTTCTAAATGGTAAGTTTATACCAGGAGAATGAATGTGAATTAAACCAGTAATAGATGCCATATGAGAAAAGAACTAGAGTTATCTCAGGGTACAGATTGATACATCTGCATATCATGGACCTTATATTTATTTGAGAAAAACATTTGCAACTTTTTAAAGCACAACAATTGCAGGTTCTGTTCTCAGAACAGGCTAAGATGAGAACGGCAATGCAAGGGAAAGATCAGAGTGCAAGTGATGAAAACTCAGACCAGGAAGGAAGCTGGACCTGTACAAAGAAGGAGGTCAATACCCTGAAAGCAGAATTGGAGATGGTAAAGGCCAAAATGGCAGAGTTGCAAAGAGACTATGTTGAACTGCAACAAGAATACAAAAAAATCAGTAACAGTCAAAGGAACTTATGGTTATTTGGATGGCTAAAGATTAAAAAGTCTGCTCTTCACCATGGAAAAGTGGATGGGGAAGATACTGGTGAAGGCCAACTTAGATCAAACACAGACAGCAAGACCAGATTCCGCCGGAGGCAATCAATATCCTGAAGTATACTGATCTAAGATCCTTCGCATATTTATGAAGCAGATACCAGCATTTTCCTTTTGATACAAAATCAGCTAGTTTACAATATGTTCAAAAGTAGCACGTAAATTTGCCTTTTTTTTTCCCTTTCAATTTCCACAGGTTCTCTTTTAGCAAAACAAGATGAATCATTGCAATAATATCTGTTGTCTAATGCATACATGATAGACGATATACAGTATAACTTACCATGCATATCCTTCTTCAGTAACAAGTATCTCTATAGAAACATATGTTGATGACAGAAAATGTAAAGTCCTAGTAATATAAAGAAATTCTCTAAGTGAAATAAATAAGTTATCTCTGGACTCTTATTTGAAATTTTCAGTCAGATATCCACAAAAATATTCCTTCAATAGATAACCTGAAAGCCCTCCTCAACTGAGCGGATTATGCATTGCCATGCCCATGGACTTCTTCAGTACAGTATGTGGAGCAAGACAATGAAAAAATATAACAGTGAAATGAAACAGATGTGGAAGGATAAGGAAGGACCTTTTATTTTGTCACCTAAAGTTAGTACAAGAGAGTAGATCAAGTAGATTTAAAGAAACCATGATTAACCAACTAAGAACTAAGAATTAAATGTAAGAAGGCACGTTTGTTAATGGAGATTGCTTGTCTCTTTTCTTCTTCAAATTACATAAGTGCAGGCCTACTGGAAAAACTACCTGAACTGCCACATCAGACCTTGAAAGTTATTAAGATTCTGCAATCATTTATATCCTTTCAAGCAGAACTGGTCACCAGCACAATCGATCAACTTGCATTCATTATTCACATTTTCTAATAGCTTTAACAAATTTTACAGTGTTAGTGACATATTGATGGGCATCCAAAATCTATAATCTATAGCATCAGAGGAAAATCAAAAAATTCATTTGAAAGCTGCCAACCCTATTTCATTCAGAAGCTTCAATAGACAAGCAGAGTTATATCCTCAATCTATCCTGGGTAAGAGTGATGTTATTATAGCATACAACTTCAACAGTTCTGGAAACATAATCCAGGAATGCCCTAAAGCATCAATCCAAGTTCTTCTAAATTTCACATTTAACAAGCATTAAGTCTCAAACTCTACCTAGCAAAGGCCTTCATACTGCTCCAGGGAAACTTGGCAGCGGCCCCACGAGTGCTATCACTACCACGGCTGCCACCATGACGAGATGAGTCAAACCTGTCTGCCCTGGACCTGTCTGGCCTGAACCTACTGGCGCCAACTTTCTTATCATCAAGCCAATGCAGGGCCTTGGGTTCCGCATCCTCAACAATGCCAGGACGTTTTTTGGCCTGCTTAGCAATGATCTGCTTCTCCTCTTCAATCGTCTTAATGGGATACAGTTCGGGCGAGATTGATAACGGGTTCCTCAGAGTGACATAAGCCTTCTTGTAGTCAGGTTTTGCTACCAAAAGCCCACCTCTCTTCTTCTTCTTCCCGTCCATATTCAAAGTAGTCACTTTCTCCACTTCAAAACCATAAAGTGACTCCAAAACCCTCTTTATCTCAATCTACAGAAATCCAAAACCCAGAAATTTTATTTCACAAAAATTGAAACTTAATATCGTGCGCAAATACTTATCCATATAATTAAACTAAACCAACAAAAGAAAAGACATTTATGTAAAAAGTGGATACCTTGGACGCAGAAGGGATGGTTTTAAGAGCAATTTCCGTAATATTGTAGAAAGAGGAAGGCATGAGGAGCTTAATGGGGAGATTTGCAAAGTGCACAACTCTTCTTCCCAATCTACTACCCATCTTCTATCAGCTCTTTCCCTTTCGTTCTTCTCTAGGTGTGTGTTATGGAAATGTTGACTAAGGGAACAGTCACGGTGTCGAAGGTCTCTGCAATGGCGTTTGGCCGTGCAGGTTTTGCAATTCAGATTGCAGAATTTGCCGGAAGGGAAGGGTTTTGTGTTTGGGCTGGGCCTAATCACTCGTCTTGGATCCAATTGGTTCTTGGACTTGGTAGAATGACCTCGTTTTTTATTTTTATTTTTAAAATTAAAGTCAATTATTTTTTTTAAAAAAATCGTTTTAAGTGAAACACCCAACTTTTAAATTATTATTTATAATCGGAAAAATCTTATATTCAATATTCTCCTGTGCGTAGGTGCATGGAGCAGTAATAGACAAGTAGTACTTATATAATCTAATTAATTTTTTAATAAAAAAGCATAATATGATTAATTAAGATGTACATCTTATCTCAAACATTAATATGATATACATTTCCTCTGCAATAGGTGAAAAATGCACACTTTCTCAAGGCAAACTAGAAGATTTCAAAGATATTTATTGGTCATATGCCCATTCCCTTTCTCTTTTGGTAATAATATAAGATTTCTTCAGAGAGAGAGAGAGAGAGAGCAGGATACTAAGCATCTAATTAGAAACCTCCTGATGATACAGAAAAATTTTAAACTAATTGAACCATTGCTTCAATTCTTTCTCATCACATTTCTATTCCAGTTATGAACACCTAAGCATTCTCTCCAACCAATTATTATCAAGAAAACACATACGGGAAATTTTTGGTTGGACCAAGTTTTTCTTTTTTTTTTTTTTTTTTTTTGGTGGGTTTCGTAGTTTGTAATCCACAAAGACCAGATCCACCAAGAATGTTCCAATACATGGTACACCTAATTGAACAAAAAGATGCCCGCAAGAGAGAATTTAGTTCTAGTGCTCGTGTTTTCAGTAAGTGTAGTTCTAAAGCTGCATATTGCTTTTCACCTGTACGGTTCATGAATGGTATAATACAATTATATGAATACATCATTCTCTAAAACAACTCAGAGTATCGAGTGCTCAATCGACATGGGATGAATTTGCTCAAGAATTCCTATAATATACTGCTCTCAGGAGTTACAGGTAAGCTGCTACAAAGCAAATCCCCTCCCTCCATCAATTTTAATGTTAGTAAACCAATTCAATATGGATAGTATCCCATTATGGTTGGGCGGACTCATTCCTCCTTCTTTGCTTTGCCACGGTATGGGTACTTTTGATATATCGATATGCTAGTCATCACCAATGGAAGTGCCACAAGACAATACAAGGTTGGAGGTTTACCATCAAAGAGGAACTGCAACAGTGCGGTGACGAGGAGTGCAGACACAATTACAAATCCCTGCATGCATACAGACAAGCACAATGAAAATTGTAAAGATTTTGATTTTACACCTAAAGTGGTTCAGAGGCAGGAGGAAAGCAAGAGCAAAAGAAATCCAGGCGATAATTCGAGGTGATATTCATGCTATTAGTCTTTTAACTGAAATCTAGAGAATCCAATAGCTTCAGTTGATCCTCTATTTTAGGCAAATTGCATGTCGATTTGGTCTCAAGAAAATGCCAACTACTTAATCCACCTATTGTCACTGGTTATGCTTAAATCTGTGACCATAAGCTAAGGTGGAAGTGCATCTAGTGGTGGTACAAAGCAATCAAACCTATACAACAAGGCAGCTCAACTAATAATAAATTAGGCATCTCTGATTAACAATTATATAACCAAGTCTAAATTGCTAAATTTGGTCTTAACGTTTGAGCATATGCCTTCCTATTTCTCAATGATATTCTGTGGAAAATGGAAGTGATTTATAACACAAAAAGTTACAATTATTCTAAGAAGTTCTATAGAACAATATCTTAGAACTCAAGACTAACCTTCCGAACACCACCAGCATAAGACGTCACAAGCCCAACAAGAATCCCACCAACAGCATTGAATACAACAGGGATCTGAAATAACAAAGCATAAAGCATGCGAACTAAGGCATTCAAGTATAACCAGCTCATGATCATTTATGGAAGTTCCCAATAAAATAAACGAGGAACCAGTATCTTTTGTTACACAAAAGAAAATAGCAAATCATAGAACTGCTGTCATACTGTCTGGGAGTAATATAATTACCTTACCTAGACCGAGATCTATCAACTAATCCCCGTGTACTATCTAAATCAGCATGACCCATCTACGTTTTGGCAATCAGCAACCTTAAACAAATATGCTGGAGTGTAATTTCCACTAGTTAAAACTATATGTATAGATAAATAGTACTTCTGGTTGCACTAGCTCAGGGAGGGGATGTATTGGGTGAAGCCCAAGAACCCCTTACTGCATAACTGGAAAAAAATAATAATATTTCTTAAGCAGATTAAAAAAAAAAAAATCTATATATTTCTTGATGAGGAGGATAATGGCAGTTCCTTGAGAATACAATTTGGGTAATTTTCTTTGCCCCCCCCTCTTCTTCCCCAAAAGAAAAAAAAAAGAGAGAGAGAGACCGAGTTCTTGACAGATTGTCATAAACAAAATAATCATGCATTTAATGTTTTGCAGCTAATCATTCTAGTTAAATATATCACATGACAAAATTGCATTTAAATAAACTATGTAAGCAACTCGAACTAGATGAGGCTCGACCCCAAGAAGTATTTGCTGGATACATAATGGCTATACAAATATCCACAAGTACAGATGTAAAAAATATAAACACAACCACCCAGCCAACATGACATTCAAGTACTCAGTGAAATGAATCAAATGAAGGCCGATCAATCAAATAATGATGTTAACCACTTGAGTTTAATGACTTTTCCTTCTTCCTGTTTGCAAGAAAGGAGGTGGCTCCTTTTAGTAAAGTTACAGATTTACCAGAATAGCATTTCTTTGAAAATTCACCATGTACAAAGGAATACGAGTCCAAAATTATTCTACCAGTGTCAGCGGAGTCCAGGCATAAAAGAATCCACGTTGTCTGATGGCTTCTCCATCGGGAGACTTGTAGAAACTAGCCAACAAGCATGCGCTTCCAATTATAGACATCTCCACAGTCATCATGTATGATGAGTGCTTTTTAACCTATTAAACAGGAAAAGAAATTCTTAAGATATTTTGTCATTTTTGCATGCAAAGAAAAGGAAAACTAGCTTAAAATCAGACCCAAAAAAAAAAAAACTGATTGATAATTAGGAATACTTTATAAAAGGTGGCCTACCTGAGCTGCCCATTGACACAACGAAGAAGCCAGACCAGAGAGTACAGAAGCCACTAATACGGGAATAATTCCATAAAATAAAATTTCCTCAGAATTGCTACTGCTTGAAGTTGTGCTAGAACCTTCACCAACGCTTAAAAGGACTGCCGCAATAATCAACAAAAAAAGAGCCCCAATTTGCTGAATTGATTGCCTCTGCCTATAATATAAACAGCAGAAATTATTCACAAACAAAGGATTCAAATTTCAATTCAACATCAACACAGGCAGTAATATAAGTTCCACTCAAGTAACTAGCATGGCCTCCTAGCAAATTTGTTCTGCAATAAGATGCTAAAAGAATATTTCACAACAATAAATATAAGGAGACCCAGAGCTTGAAAAAGATCCTTTGGAATGATATAGTGCACAGTAAATGTGGAAAAAATTAATAATAGACATTTCTAATGAACGAAAGAGAAGGATCAATAAAGCTCCTACTTGCAAAGAATAAAGAATGACCACATCTGCTGAGTGCATTATCACAAACCATGAATTTTGACAATAACTGATGATCATCAAGAGAAAAAGATGCTGACTCCACAAGAAGTACTATCAGACAAAAGTATGTCAACATCTTATGTGTCTCTTCATAAATGTTAATAATGACTAAGATTATCCATTAAACATCATTGAGATCATGATAAAGTGACTAACTCCCAAGGAACCAATGATACCCTCTGGAAGTCCCTTGCAAAATGTGCTCTAATGGAATCTCAATTGGCATCAAGAAGGGATTTCAATAACCAAGCATATTCATATATAACAGAATGTCAAAGTTGCTAACACTCCATAGTGAAGGATACTGTTTCTACTTGAACCATCTCATATGAATTGGAAAATGATTTATTAACAAAAGAGCACATACCTTAGAATTATATAGGAGAACAATGCTGTGAAAAACAATTTTGTCTGATTCAGGATTGAAAATGTTAGGGAATCAAGGTTTCTGTATGAAATCTGCAACAAACTATTTTGAAGAGCGTAGATAGCTGCTGGTAAACCCGATGCAGTCAAGGAGCCAACTAAGCTCCAATCCTTGTATAATTTCTTCAAAGTTCCATCTTTTGCCATGAGAATAAGTGCACAAATCACCTGCAAAGCCAAGGAAACCACAGAACTTTTTAGTCAAGATGCAGAAAATAAAGAAAGACGCAAATAAACATAAAGAAAAAAATTACCTTTACAACTTCACAAAACAGAACAGAAGAAGTAACAATCACTTCCCGGCTGCAGAAAAACAATACTCAAATACTGTCGCAGGAAGCTTTAGAAAGGAATTATGTGTACCATGCACGATGAACTAAATGCAAATACAAGTGAAAATGGATTGAGCATGCAGTTCTCCATAGAGAACTAATACCAGAAAAAATACAAAGTAACCACATCATTCTTGCTGTTGAGTTCAAATTTAAAGAATTCTATGTATCACTTGCAATTGATTCTGAACATTGGTGTCAATTATGTGTTCTAAGTACAAAAACACTGATATAGAACAAATATATAGGTCATACATATCATGCAAATCAAAACCCTCAACACATCAAACACTGATGAAATCCAAATCTGAAGAGTGCATGCAGCATATTTATAAACCAAAAAGAAAGAGCAGAAAGGCAGAGTTATTTCTCCTGACAAAACTTAAGTTCCTAAATACCAAGCATGCACACTTTTGCCAATTCCCCATCAAATCTCTACAATGCGAGCAATAGCAAAATCATGCCGAACAGGCTTAAGTCACCATTCTCCATTGCCATACTGAAAAGTAAAATTTAAAGTAGTATACACATACATATATACCCCAACAACGTAAGGAAACTTGTTGATTACCATCTGCCATTATTCTTGTTTTTATTGACTTACACAAAAGAATATTGCACCGTAGAAGCTACTACCTCCTCATCAATTTTCTGAAATACTAAAAGATTCAATGGATGTGCAAAGATTTAACCAAAATTTGAACAGCCCTTTCGTTTCAAAGTGATCATTTCACCTCATCACACTTAAAACTGAGCAAGAGAGAAAAAATGAAAAGAAACACACAGCATACACCATGATCAAACACAAATATAACACATTTGAATTCCATTCCAGAAACAGTAATCACATATTGAGAAAATAATATCATAAACAATACTCCTAAGCATTTACTCTGATATATTCAAGAAAATGACATCCCAAAAAAGAAAACTAAATATTGCTAAAAGCTTTAAAGTTAGAACCTGGTGCAGCGTTTGGAGATGAGAGGCTGAACACCATACTGTAGGGTAAGCAACAAAGAATAGAACCACACTTTCTTACCGGGGTTCGGGTTTGGGTTTTTAGAGCCGGGTTTTGAAGTTCTGGACTTGGTCGCCATAGCCATGGCGGCGACCAAAATGTGAAAAAAAAAAAAGAGCGGAAAACAACTGGGTCTTCCGAATCTGATAAATCCCTTTCTTTTTGGGTGGTTTTGAGAGAGATGGAGATTGCAGAGCTGAAATGATCAACGATTTCTTGATTCTCTGAAATTAGTATCTTTTCGTTGCCTTACCCTTTTTCAGTTGCTTTGGAAGTCGACGAACTTGTGAATAGTCGGGATCGGAATGCCTGCTTAGCGACGTCGTTCCAGTGGTAGAATTAGAATACACCATGTTGAGATTGGGGTGGTATTGGATTTAGAAGAAAGGGGAAATACTAACATTTTTATCTTTAAAAAAAATGATTTTATAATAGATGAATTTGCAATTAGTCAAATAAATTTACAGTTGTTTTTTGTTATATGATCGTGAATGTTTAGTAGAAATTTTGAATTACACATTCACAATAATTTAAAGGTAAATTATTTGTTATAAAATTTGAGTAGTGTTAGAATAAAATCTACACACTACACACTAATAAAACTCTAACTATTATTTGCACAAGAATTTCTCTCACAATTCTCTAATCTTTCTTTCACTACTCTTTCTTTCACAAAAATAATGGTGTCTTACAAGCTTAGAGAATAGCTCTATTTATAGAGTTCTAATTAGTGGAATACATCATGGCATACATCATCTTCCACTAATCTTAATTAGTGGTATCTCCACTAAATGGTGGACATCCATAAAAATATTCTCTAATAATTCACATAAATCCATAATTAGTGGAGCCTCCACTAATAATGGAGCTTCCAATAATTTTAAAATATTCATAACACTCCCTCTTGGATGTCCATCCATTACATAAAGAATATGTCTCGTTAAAACCTTACTAGATAAAAACCCAATGGAAAAAAAAAATCTAGTGAAGGACTTAGCATATATAGTTGCACATATTTAGGAATTATAGCTGTAATTATTTCTTATAATTGTTTCTATATTTGTAATGTATAGTTGGCTTACCTTAAATAGGTCTAGGTATCTTGTATAAATACCTTAAAATATATGGAATAAACACAAGAGTGTTTTTCAGCCAATTATTAATTTGGTATCAGAGCCAAAGAAAAGACTTCCACTGCCTCCTTTTCCCAAACCCTAGCCGTCATTGTCTCTTCCAAAACCAGCACGACACTGTAATGACATTGTAGCGGCGGAGACACTGTAGCGCGCGGGTATTATAGCGAATCGCGCTGGTTATCATCTATCATGGCTACCAAAACTGACAATAAAGCGATCCCCGATAGCAAGAAACTCTCGGCAGTGACCATTCATGAAACCTCTTCTCCAATCCATATTAAATTGGATAGTACTAATTATCGTGTTTGGTCAAAGATTTTAGAGATGCATATTACTGGCAGAAAGAAGAAGGGTTATATTATTGGACGAAATGCTGCACCTGCAGAAGATGATCCGGGTTATGATGAATGGGAAGTTGAAGATGCTCTTGTCAAGTCTTGGCTTATTAATTCCATGGCTGATAATCTGATGTCACACTTTGTTCAGTGTGGGACATCTAAAGAAGTTTGGGATGCGGTTAAGAGGAGCTATCTTGATGTGTCTGACTCTTCCCAAGTCTATGAACTGATGAAGAGGTCATTCCAATTGCGCCAGGGTGGTCGACCTCTGCCGAAATATTACAACGAGTTGAATTCAATTTTCATGGAACTTGATTATCGTAGGCCCAATGACATGACATGTGCTGCTGATATCGAGAAACAAGGGAAGCGTATTGCAGAGGATCGCATCTATATGTTTCTTGCAGGTCTTGATCACCATTTGGATCAAGTTAGTAGTCGTGTTTCGGCGACTTCCCCTCTACCAAGCTTGGAAGAAGCCTACTCTTTAGTTCGTCATGAAGTGCAGAAACAAGTCACTATAGGAATAGAAAATCATTCTGAAGCTTCAGCTCTAACGATTCAAAAGAGCACCTCTCAGTTGACTCCTTCTATTCCTGTGAATTCTGTCGCTTCCAATTCTCGCTTCTGCACTCATTGCAATAGTACCAGGCATACCATAGAGGTTTGTTGGAAGAAGTATGGACATCCGAAGTGGTATAAACTTAAACAAGCTAAGAGGAAAAATAAGAAATCTGCTCAGATTGTTGTTATTGGTACTTCTTCACCTTCTGCTTTTCATGTCTCTCAAGTGTCTGCTCACCAAGGTAATTCTAACACTTGGGTTATTGATTCAGGGGCCACTGACGATATGACTAGTAATTCTTCTATCCTTACCTCTCTAATGTCTTCACCTGTCAAGTCTGTATAGGTTGCTAATGGGACCTCTATGCCAATTACAGGAATCGGGAGTGTCTCAATTTCTCCTACATTCTCCATGTCATCTGTCTTACTTGCACCTGCTCTTTCTAATAGTCTTATTTCCATTAGTAAGATTACCAAAAGTCTTAATTGTTCTGCAATATTTGATTCCACTCATTGTATCTTTCAGGACAAACGTACGAAGAGGACGATTGGCATTGGTAGGGAAAGAGGCGGTCTTTATTACTTAGAGGGGGCTACGCAGTTTCAATCTGAACCTAGCCATGGCCTTCAAGTAGAGAGCAAGTCATTTGAAAGAGAGAGGATTCTTTTATGGCATTGTCGTCTAGGGCATCCATCTTTTCCTTATTTAGAGCGTTTATTTCCAAAATTGTTTCGCAATGTTGCTATCTCTAGTTTAAGATGTGAACAATGCATTTATGCTAAAAACCATCGTGTTCCTTTCAAAACTAGTTTCAATAAGAGTTCTATTCCTTTTTCGTGTGTTTACACTGATGTATGGGGTCCTTTTTCTACTCCATCTACTTCTGGCCATAAATACTTTGTGTATTTTATTGATGACTGCACTAGAGTGAGCTGGGTATATTTGATGAAATCTAAAAGTGATGTTATACAAGTGATTCCTCAATTTTACAAAATGATTGTGACACAGTTTCATACTCAGGTCCAAGTTTTTCATTCTGATAATGGTCGTGAGTTTGTAAATCAATCTCTTACCTAGTTCTTCCTAGAACATGGCATCCTCCACCAAACAACTTGTGCCTACACACCACAACAAAATGGGGTAGCAGAGCGTAAGAATCGTCATATCCTTGACGTTGTTCGGGCTTTGAGCTTTACTATGCATGTTCCTAAACGTTTTTAGGTTGAGGCTGTCATGACTACTGTCTTTCTTATTAATCGCATGCCCGCTCGTATCTTTAATTTTCAAACCCCTTTACGGATGTTGTCACAATTTCACTCTATCCCTTCTACTCTAAATATTTGTCCTAAGGTCTTTGGTTGTGTATGCTATGTTCATGTCCACCCTATATATCGGGATAAGCTTGATCCACGTGCTCTCAAATGGGTTTTTCTTGGTTACTCTAATTCTCAAAAAGGTTATAAATGTTTTCATCCTCCTACAGGTAAATATTATGTTTCCATGGATGTTCAGTTTTGTGAACAAGAGTCGTATCTTTCTGGAGATGTCTCTATGATTCCTCTTCAGGGGGAGATTAGTAGTAAGGAAGAGGAACGGTTATGGTTAGAAGAGAAGAAGTTGTGGATGCCGAGTAAGGGGGAGAACTCAGCTATTGTGGAGAATAAGGAATCTTTAGATGATACTTGTTCAGCTGAGGTTGAATCTGAATTTAAAGAGGGAAAGGATGAAAGACCAGCTAGGTTATTTCAAAAAGGCTATACAAGAAGAAAACAGAATACCACTGTTATGCCTCCTCTTGATTCTAGTGCCCCTTTTGATGATGCTACCATGCCATCGGATAACTCTTCTACTATTAACCCTAAGGTATGTGTTCTTTCTCTTCCCACTTCAACTTTAGAGATAGATTATACTACTTTGACTCTACCAGTTATGGATCACGATCATGGTAGAAGATATCCCCTTCGTGAACGTAGAGAACCTGATAAGTTGGGTTTTTCCAAGTCATCTTTTAATGTCACTTATCCTATTTTTGATTTTATCTCTTATCACCGTTTGTCTAAGGCTCATCTAGATTTTGCTCTTCAGTTGTCTTCTGTGTCTATTCCTAGTCATTTTCAGGAAGTCCTTGGAGACCCTAAGTGGAAGATTGCTATGGAAGAGGAGATGAAGGCCCTTCAAAAAAATTCTACTTGGGAGATGATTGAGTTGCCACAGGAGAAGAGGACAGTAAGATGCAAGTGGGTGTTTACAGTGAAATACAAGTCAAATGGGACAGTTAAAAGGTATAAGGCTAGACTAGTAGCCAAGGGTTACACTCAAACCCATGGGATTGACTATCATGAGACTTTTGCTCCTGTGACTAAGATGAACACCGTTCGAGTCATTCTATCTCTTGCAGTCAATTTAGACTGGCCATTACGCCAATTTGATGTAAAAAATGCTTTTCTCTATGGTGATTTGACCGAGGAGGTGTATATGAATCCTCCTTCAGGATTTACACTAGGGAAAGGTAAGGTGTGTAAGCTGAAAAAGGCATTGTATGGGTTGAAACAATCGCCAAGGGCATGGTTTGGCAAGTTGAGCTACTCGATGAAGGCGTATGGTTTTAAGCAAGCTTTAGCGGATCATACTTTGTTTTATAAGCGGGAGCATGATGATATTACCTTGCTTATTGTTTATGTTGATGATATGATTGTTACTGCTGGTGAGATAGAGAAACTTCGAAGCTATTTGGCCAAGGAATTTGAGATGAAGGACTTGGGGGTTCTAAAATACTTCTTGGGTGTTGAAGTATCTCGGTCCAAGCAAGGACTTTTCCTCTCTCAACGGAAGTATATTTTAGATCTCTTAGCTGAAACCGATAATTCTGTCTGTGAACTTGTAAATACTTATATTGAGATGAATCATGGCCTGGCTATCTATCTTGATCAGGTTCTAACTAACAAGGAGAGATATCAGAGACTAGTGGGGAAGTTGATTTATCTGACACATACTAGGCCTGATCTATCATATGCAGGTAGTGTTGTCAGTCAGTTTATGCACAATCCAAGTGATAGACACATGAATGCAGTGAATCGTATTTTGGCTTATCTGAAGTCCTCTCCAGGTAAAGGTATTATGTTCTCCAAACATGGGCACTTGGATATTGTTAGTTACACAGACTCTGACTTTGCTGGCTCTAAGTTAGATAGAAAGTCTACTTCAGGCTATATGTCATTTGTTGGAGGTAACTTGGAGGAGTAAGAAACAGAATATAGTGTCATTATCTAGTGCAGAAGCTGAATACAGGGCTCTTCATCATGCAACCACAGAGCTTGCTTGGTTAAAAATTCTCTTGACAGAACTCGGGTTTGGTCCAAAAAAACCTATGGTACTGTATTGTGATAACACAGCAGCTATTGAGATCGCTAACAATCCAGTTCAACATGATCGAACTAAACACATTGAACTTGACAGGAATTATATCAAGGATAGTCTGGATTCTTGGTATGATAGAGGTTCCGTATATTAAGAGTGCAGAGCAACTGGCTGACATAATGACTCATGTTGTTACTAGTGGATCATTTTATGCATCATTGTCCAAGTTGGGCATGTGTGATATCTATGCACCAACTTGAGGGGGAGACTTAGTATATATAGCTACACATATTTAGGAATTATAACTGTAATTATTTCCTGTAATTGTTTCTATATTTGTAATGTATAGTTGGCTTACCTTAAATAGGTTTAGGTATCTTATATAAAATACCTTGAGATATATGGAATAAACACAAGAGTGTTTTTCAGCCAATTATTAATTGAAGAAAAAAAAGTACACTATTCTATATGTCTGTTTATTACTCTCCCTGATGAGCTGATTCCTTTAAATCTTTAAACCGACGCATAGCGATTTTATATCTCAACTTCTCAAATGTTGCAGTCGGTAAAGTCTTCGTGAAAATATTTGCGAGGTTGTCACATGACCGAATTTGTAGCACATCAATTTCACATTTCTTCTGGAGTTCATGAGTAAAGAAGAATTTTAGTGAAATATGTTTTGTCCGATTTCTTTTAATATATCATCCTCGTAATTGAGCTTTGCAAGCTCCATTGTCTTCATAAAGAGGAGTTGGAATATCTTTGATCGATGATAATCCACAATTTTATCGGATATAATGAATCATGGATCTTAGCCATATACATTCTCGACTTACTTCATGAATGGCTATAATTTCAGCATGATTTGAAGAAGTAGCTGCTATAGATTGTTTTGTAAAACGCAATAATATAGCAGTATTTCCACATGTAAATAGATAGCCCGTTTGAGAACGTGCTTTATGTGGATCAGATAAATAACCAGCATTTGCATTACCAATCAATGTTGGGCTGGTTTTATTTGAATAAAATAATCCGAAATCAATTGTACCTTGGAGATATCGAAGGATTTGTTTAATTCCATTCCAATGTCATCGTGTTGGTGAAGAACTAAATCTTGCTAATAAATTGACAACAAAAGTAATATCAAGCTGTGTATTATTAGCAAGATACATCAATGCACCAATTGCACTGAGATATGGTACTTCAGGACCAAGGAGTTCTTCATCATTTTCTTGAGGTCGGAAAGAATTTTTATCCACATCTAATGATCGGACGATCATTGGAATACTCAATGGATGTGCTTTGTCCATGTAAAATATTTTTAGCATTTTTGCTGTATATGTTGATTGATGAATAAATGTTCCACTTTCCAGATGTTCAATTTGTAAACCAAAGCAAAATTTGGTTTTACCAAAATTCTTGATTTCGAATTCTCTTTTTAAATAATCAATTATTTCTTGAAGCTCTTCATGAGTTCCAATAAGATTAATATCATCAATATATATAGCTAATATCACAAATTTAGAACCAGATTTCTTAATAAAAACACATGGACATACTTGATCATTTTTAAATCTTGCTTTCAATAAATATTCACTAAGACGTGTGAATCACATGCGCCCAAATTGCTTCAGGCCATATAATGATTTCTGCAACTTGATGGAATAATATTCATGAGGATAATGTTTATATACTTCAGGCATATGAAATCCTTCGGGGATTTTCATGTAAACATCATTTTCTAAATTTTCATACAAGTAAACAGTGACAACATCTAATAAGCGCATATCTATCTTTTCATATACTGCCAAACTGATAAGATAACGGAGTGTAATAGCATCAATAATAGGAGAATAAGTTTTATCATAATCAATACCTGGTCTTTATGAAAAACCTTGGGCTACTAACCGTACTTTATATCGTACGATTTCATTCTTTTCATTGCACTTTCGTACAAATATCCATTTGTAGCCAACAGGTTTTATACTTTTTGGTATTCGGATTGCAGGTTCGAAGACTTCACATTTTGTCAGTGCATTTAACTCCGATTGAATCGCATCTTTCCATTGCAACCAATCTTTTCTATGCTGATATTTATCAACTGATATTGGTTCAGGATCATCATAATCCTGTGTAACATCAAGAGATATATTGTATGTAAATATATTATCAATAACAGTTTCTATCCGATTCCAACTATTACCGAAAGTGGTATAATTGATAGAAATTTCAGTGTTACTTTCATTAACTTCTGGTTCTTTGTCATCAGTTCTCTCTTGGTCTTTATCATTCTTTTCTTCAATATGATCTTCTGGATCATTTAATCCTCTTTTCTTTCGAGGATTTTTATCTTTAGAACCAAGAGGTCGGCCAAGCTTTTGGCATATTTTTGACTCAGCAGCTATAGGTATAATATTTTGTTCTACTGAAACTTCAATTCAAATAGGAGCATTTATAGCTGGAATATGCGATTTTGTAACTCTTCTGGAATCAACAAAAGTGTCTGGTATTTGATTTGCAATGCTTTGCAAATGAATTATCTTTTGAACTTCAAGTTTACATACGCTTGTGCGCGGATCAAGATAATTTAATAATGTTGTCCAAGTAAGATCCTTTTTATACTGTTTTGGTTTTCCCCCTAATTTAGGGAATAATGATTTATCAAAATGACAATCAGCAAATCCTGCTGTGAATACATCTCCTGTCAGGGATTCAACATACCTGATAATAGAGGGAGAATCATATCCAACGTATATCCCCTTTCTTCTTTGAGGACCTATCTTTGTACATTGATTTGGTGCAATTGGAACATATACAGCACACCCAAAAATTCTTAAATGAGTAATATTTGGTTCTAACCCAAAAGCCAATTGCAAAGGAGAGAATTTATGATAACTAGCTGGTCTTATGCGTACAAGTGCTGCAACATGTAAAATAACATGTCCCCAGGCAGATGTTGGGAGATTTGTTTTCATTAATAATGGTCTAGCAATTAATTGTAATCGTTTAATCAAAGATTCAGCAAGATCATTTTGTGTGTGAACATGAGCTACAGGATGTTCAACATTAATTCCAATTGACATGCAATATGCATCAACAACATGTGATGAAAATTCACCAGTATTATCTAAACGGATATTTTTAATGTGATGGTCAGGAAATTGTGCTCGTAATTTAATTATTTGAGTAAGTAATCTCGCAAACGCCAGGTTGCGAGTAGATAATAAACATGCATGTGACCATCGGGATGATGCATCAATTAAGACCATAAAATATTTGAACGGTCTACATGGTGGATCAATAGGTCCACAAATATCTCCGTGAATCCGTTCGAGAAATGTAGGACTTTCAGCTCTTACTTTTACTGGTGATGGTTTAACAATTAATTTTCCTAGGGAACATGCAGTACATGCGAATTTTTCTGATGTCAATATCCTTTTATTTTTTAAAGGATGACCATATGTATTCTCAATGATTCTTCTCATCATGGTAGATCCCGGTGACCCAACCGGTCATGCCAAATGCTAAAAGTAATAGGATCAGTAAACTTCTAGTTTACTAGATGATGAATTTCAATTGTACATATTTTTACAAATTATAGGCCAGTAGAAAAAGACGACAGTTTTTCTAATATAGATTTCTTACCCAAATGCATTTGAGTAATATAAAGATGCTCAATCACATTTTCCTCATTTGTTTCAATATGATACCCATTTCTGCGGATATCTTTAAAACTTAATAAATTTCTTCTGAATTTTGAGAAAAATAGTGTCTTATCAATAATAATTATTGTTCCTTTAGGCAACAGTATACTAGCTCTTCCGGAGCCCTCAATCACATTTGCACTACCGTTTATCGTATAAATATTTATTTCTCCCATTTTGAGATCAGAAAAATATTTCTCATTTTTTAGTATGGTGTGTGTAGTTCTATTATCAATAATGCATACATCATCATTAACAACAGCCATCTGAACATAAATATATATATGCAAACGTAAATATTATTAGAATATAATAAAAATGAAAATACAAAAATATCAGGGTGAGACTTTAGTTCTTCTGGACACTACCATCACCAATTAAATGGTCTATCCTACCGTCTGGGTGTTCAAAAAAATCCGATACATTCATATGAATAATATTGATATTAAGATCTTCAGGATCAATATCATCATCCTCAGCATCATTTATTGGATGTTGAGAAAAATTTGCTTCCACATTTTTATTTTTCAATGAAACTTGATACAATTCAACTAAATGCTTAGCCGTACGGTGACCAATGACCTTTCATGTCACATCTATAACATATATCCTCATGCTTTTCTTCCATTTCTTTTTCTTTTCCCTTATGATCTTTTATGTTCCACTTCAGGTGACCAGTATTTTTCACAGTTTGATTATAATTGTGATAAGGGAAATATCGAGCGTGTCTACGATCATAACCACGACCACGACTGTAACGATGGCTTCTGCTGGAGCCAACAGCATTCACTTCTGAGAGTGTTGTTGAGCCAGTTGGTCTGGCTTCATGGTTTCTCAATAATAACTTATTATTCTTATCTGTAATGAGAAGGGCAGCAATTACATTTGTAAATTTTGTATATCATTTTTCTCGATATTGTTGTTGCAGGACAATATTCGAGACATGAAAGGTGGAGAATGTCTTCTCCAACATATCTTCATCAGTCACATTTTCTCCGCATAATTTTAATTGAGAAGTAATTTTATACATTACGGATCTATATTCATTTACGCTTTTAAAATCTTGCAACCTCAGGTGCAACCATTCATACCGTGCAGTGGGTAGTACGACCATATTCAGGTAGTCAAATCTTTCTTTTAAATTTATCCACAGGACATATGGATCTTTTTCGGTAAGATATTCCATTTTCAAATTTTCATCGAGATGACAACGAATAAAAATCAAAGCTTTAGCTTTGTGTTGTGCAGATGCACTATTATTTGCTTGAATAGTTTCACTAAAACCTTCAAATTTATATGTATTTCTGCATCGAGAACCCATGACATATAATTTTTTCCAGAAATATCAAGGGCTACAAATTCGAGTTTAGCGAGGTTAGCCATAGAGATCAATAAATGCGTACATGTCTTCTGGCTTTGGTAACGGCAGAAACTCGTGCTTAGTCTTCTGGCTTTTGTAACGGTAGAGACTCGTGCTGATAACGTATTATAAAATTTGGGTAATGTTAGAATAAAATCTACACACTACACACTAATAAAACTCTAACTATTTTTTACACAAAAATTTCTCTCTTTTTTTTCTCTCACAATTTTTTCTAATATTTCTTTTACAAAAATAATGGTGTCTTACAAGTTTAGAGAATAACTCTATTTATAGAGCTCTAATTAGTGGAATACATCATGGCGTACATCATCTTCCACTAATCTTAATTAGTGGTGTCTCCACTAAATGGTGGACATCCATAAAAATCTTCTCTAATAATTCGCATAAATCTATAATTAGTGGAGCCTCCACTAATTAATGGAGTTTCTAATAATTTTAAGATATTCATAACAATTTAGTCATTTTAAAACTTATTTAAAAATCTTCATTCTGCTTTTAAATTATTTTAAAAATAAATTTATCATTCAACTAATTAAATCGATCATCAGCAATTATTCTTCCCTTAAAAATTCTCTATTAATACTAACAGAATTTAGAATATTTTTTTTTTCTTTTGACATAAACTAATCACAATTCCACAATCACCTCCTTTACATTAACCCCCCAAAAATAAGGTTAAAGAAAGAAAATTTGGAAGGTACCAAAACTTAACCTTGTAAATATTGATTTCAGAAATTGCATCAAAACGAAAAATTTCCCACAAATCTTGTACCTCCTTATTAATCGGCTAAAATGTGAAACCCAGTATTAGAACATGTAAAATGAAACATAATTAAGAACAATGAAATGCACATAAGATATTTGTAAAGACCATAGAAAATATTATTAACTTAAAAAGAATTATAAAGATAATTTGTATTTTTTTTTTCCCTAATACCTCCTACCCTTAAAACACCCCATTACAAATACAGTACTCTTACTTACCTATCTCAATATCAAATCAAGACCCTTCTTCCTTATTCTCTCTTGTAGAAATTAAGTCACCTCTCTCTTATTCTCTCTTGTACGTCTCTTATATAAAATCCCTTAACCAAGCCTCCTTTTATGGGAATTTAGTTGAGACAATCTATTAATCCAAAATAACACAAGATAAGTAGAATAAGAATAACTTCTCAATTCAAATTAACTAACCTAATATTATTATAACTTAACTTTCTAATTCTAGAATGCAAGACAAAACCTAAAATTCTCCAATTTGACTAGTATTCTATCTTCAGCAACCTCCAAAATTGGCAACAATATCAAAGTCACAATCGTCTTGATTCTATTAAGTTTCACAACTATCAAAATTTCATTGGTGTCCAATTACACACTCAAATCACCACAACCCTGACAAAATCTTATTCAACATGATTAATGAATATGCATAGCTATTTCTAACTAGTTACTCGTATAAGAGGCCTCGATCTTCTCTCGCATTTGCAGGATTTTATTTCTCACCACTATTTGTATCTTTTAAATAAATTTATTTGAATATTTTAGTTCATGCATCTTCCCAGTCATTGAGATATTTCCTTGCAGATAGTATAATCTTTCATACTTTCTCGTTCTCATCATGACTGTTTTGCCATACGTGACTTTAAGAACTCCACCTTGAGCAAAATATCTATATCCATTAGAATCCAATTGGTTTAAGAAAAATAGAGTCCTTTGCAACTTTGGGACATAAGCCACAAAATCAAAGGCACGAACTACCCAACCAAACATTTTGATTTTCACTACTCCAATACTTTGAACTTTACAAGAAGAGCCATTACTCAAAGATATTGTACCTACTTTTCTAGAGCAAACATGCATCATGCATCTAAAATCTAAAATCCAACTACTCTAAGAAATATCTACATGTTTGGAAACTATGAGAATAGCTCATCATATTTAAGTTTTGTCGTATTTTCACTAACTTTGCCTTTATCTTTCTTTTTCTTATGAGGACAATTACACTCAACATGTCATAATTCACAACAATTATAGCATTTTATACCCTTACCTCTAATGTTGTAGCTAGACTCACCTACCTCAAGTCCACTATTAGAGCCATTTGCTTTACCTTTTCTAATTCTCCACTCAAGCAATTAATACACGGTCTTGTCCCTCCTTAGTATATGATTGTTTCTTATGTTCACGTGACATCAATGATGATTGCACATACTCTAATTCTAGTTTGTCTTTTCTATACAAGAGAGTATTGACCATACGTTCATAAGGATATGAAAGTGAGGTAAGAAGTAACAAGAAGCGAGGTAAGAAGTAAAAAAGGCCCATATTTTTCTTTAATTTTGACACCAACTTTCTGCAATGATCTATCAACCCATTGAACACGTTCATGTTGTTCATGAGATTCTTGCCTTTCTCTATCTTCAATTTGTCGAGTTCTTGCTTTCAAATAGAGCTTGTTGGCCCCACTAACTAAGGCACTGTCTTAGAAGAAACATGATAGATATATTGAATCATTCAATATTAGATACATGAATGATTGACTCTAATGCAAGTAAGAGTTTGTTAGTGTTACACCCTAGAGGCAATCACATGTATTTTATATATTACACATTCATTTAATAATATAAGGTATTCTTTATCTTTTAATTTATTTTATTTATTCTTTCCTGTGAATATAACTGTTAGATAAAGTCCCATGTACAACATTATATTAATGAAATCATGATAGAGATTATGATGTGAGGTTCCTACTACACTGAATAGTATTCGTACTTAAATTATCCCTGGTCATAGTATTAATAAGATATGATATCATTAATGCATTAAGACTAGCACATGTTATACTTCCTGATTTGATTAGGCGATGGTTCTCACATCTGTAAGTATTGTGATATTCAAAGTTAACGCGTGGATGTTTGTTACTAGAACAAGTACATTGGATAACCTAACTATGAGATAATCACATGGATAACTATTTAATACTAGTGATAGAATCTCATCATAGCAAATATGTAAGTATCATTAGACTTGAGATTTCCAAAGTACTTTATTTGCTAAGTGTTATACTTTGATTCCAATCTTTAGAGCCCTTACAAGACCACCTATAGGCACTACTAAAAATTCAGGCAAATACGATGACCAGAAAATCGTCATATTCGAGAAAATACCATTGTTTTTACTATAAACGATAGTCAAATGACAGTTTTTTTTACCGTCGTATATAATGCCGTCATTTTTATTAAAAATGATCGAAAAATCGTCATATTTAGCTAATGCGACAGTACAAATACAACGGTCAGGGAAAAGCGTCACAATTACTCACTCGGGTTGAAATTTTGCAAGCCGTCGTATTTGGTGAAAAAACCATCACAATTGTTCCGTAAATACAACAATTTTAAACTGTGACAAATACTTTTTATTTGTGACGGCCCTAACCATCGTAATTGCTGAGTATTTGCGACAGTATCCATCCGTCGTAATTACAACCGTGGCATTAAATCTTGGAACAATTGCGATCATTAATAAAAAACAATAGCTCAGACCATCATATTTGTTCTATTAAGCCATAACCAAATGCGGCCGTTTGGGACCATCGCTTTTGATAAGCAAATACAACAGTTTTGTGATCGTCGCATTTGATAAGCAAATATAACGATTCATTAAATTTAAAAAAAAAATAAATTGCTTGATATTTAGGACTATCCACCTGCAATTTTAAACCAAATATTTTGCGTTCAACTCATTCAACACCAATCACAATAAAACACAATTTGTTTAATGCCAAACAAATCAAAATCAATCTCTTAAACATTGAAATTATAAATAATCCTTAAACTCCACAAGAGAAGTAATACTACATATATAACAAGTAAGAAATGTCAAGGAATATATTAGAAACAGTAATACATGTAAAACAAGAAACAAAATTGAGTACGTCAATCCTCCCCGGTATCATCTTTTCTCCTTCTTCCTTATCTCTTCCTCTCCTTAGTCTCGACAAAATATTAATTTTTACCCAACATAGCTCAAGGTAAGTGGGTTGGCTTTAGAACATCTCCTTACCTGCACAATACACAAATCGGAGATCAATCTCGACAATGAAATGATTCCAATAAATAGAAAAATTTGCATCATCTTTAAAAAAATAAATTAAAGTGTAAACTTAGAATATTAAAATGTAGACATATACCGATATAAATTTTCTAAACTATGAAACTAATGTCCATATTTTGCAATTATATTTAAAGTCACAAAACCCAAATATATTTAAAGTCACAACAACAGAAAAAATGTCAAGGCTGTGCAATTAAAATATTTTGCGCACTAATGTGGCTCCAATAAAAGACAAGGCAGCGCAATTAAAATATTTTGTGTAGTAATGACCATTCATCCCTCTTCAGTCAAGTCACAATAGCCATTTAAGTCATAATAACAGAAAAATGTCTCTCCTCAGTCATCCCTCCCCTATTCTTGCACATAACCTTTCATCTCTCTTTTCCCTTTCCTCCTTGTCTCTTTCTTTCCTCCCCTATTCCACACATAACCATTCATCTCCCTTTTCCCCTTCCTCCTTATCTCATTCTCTCCTCTCCTATTCTCGCACATAACCTTTCATCTCCCTTTTCCCCTTCCTCCTTGTCTCTTTCTCTCATCAATCATCCATATTCCCGCACATAACTATTCATCTCCCTTTTGTAGTCGGGATGGATATAAGGTACAACGTGAAGTAAACGAAAGCAGTTGAAATGATCAATAAAGGATTCACCACTCCTAATAGTAGGGGCGAATATCTCATGGTTACTTGTAGAAATCACTATTTGAGAAGTTGTTGGCCAACGCGATTGTGTATTGAAAATAGTTTCAATTGATACATATGATAAGTAATGGATTTTGAGAATGATAGAGGCTAAAATAATCATTGTTTTCCTAGTTATTTGAGGGTAATTTAAGACACTTTTAATACAATAACTAGTCATATTCCTTCCTATTTGATATTTCACTTATAAAAATATTTTTCTTTAATTTTATGCAAAAATATGTGAAATTTGGAGCTAATTGAGTAGTTTTCCAGTGCAGACCCAGCACCAGGCCAAGAAGATGGACCTGGCGCCGGTCCTATACTGGAAGAACAAAGGAAAGTAGAAAAAAATAGACAAAACAGAGGAAGGTGAAATTGGAAACTGAAAAGGGAACAATGGCTTAAAGGAGATTGCGGCTTAGTCGGCTCAACAAAAGACAAAACGGGAAAAAGAATCAACAAAATTGGTGGGCCAAGGCAAGAAAAATAAAAAAACAAGGCAAAGGGGAAAAAGACAAAAACCTATAATGGGGAGGATGAAAGACATCCTAGGAAGGATGCATAAAGCTATGCTACAGCTTAGCGAGAAGACAACATAAGAAGGAAATCGCGGGTGGCTTGATTAGCTCGATTGTGGCGGCTCGCCAAATAACATAAGATTGGCTCGGATGAGCCGATGCAAGAAGAAAGGGGATGGCTTCAGTGGCTCGGCAGAAAAGAATTCGGCTTGAGTGAGCCGAATTCATAGGAGAGTGGCTTTCGTGTGGTTCGAATAAAAGGAAAGCGGCTCAATTAATGGAATTAAAGGAAAAATGGCTTGGAATTCATGACTTCAGTAGGTTCTTATGGCTCGGGTGAATCGATGGTACATGGAAAACGGCTTGGGACTTGGTAATTGGCTCGGGTGAAACTAATTTCAAGAAAATGAATGTGCTTCACTACAAAAAAACAAAATCAAGTTTCCAATTCTTTCACAACTTAACTCGTGGCCTTCTTTAATTTTTATTTAGAATGCTATTAGGAAATTACTTCTTCTTTTTTTTTTCTTTTGGATTTTAGGAAACTTGTAGGCCTATAAATAAAGGCTATTTACGTAGGTATAAAGTGTGTGCTCAATGTGGAGACTTAGAAATATTTTTTAGAGTGCACAATTAATATTTTCTCTAGAGAAATTACTCAAGGAGCATTGATTTTTGAGGAGTTTTCATTGGAAGTTGAAAAGCTTGTCTATGAGTATTTATCTCTTTCATTTGTTTTCATTTCCTTAAACAATGATGTATTCAATGTTTTTATTATAATTTAACATTATTTTGGATTCATGACTTTGTGTTAATTTAGTCATTTAATTAATTTTCTATCATCTTTGGTATTTGATTACTTATTATCATTGATTATTGTTGCGAGTTTTTCTAATTGACTTGAGAGACGATGTTAGTAGTTTCATTACATTGATTCTTAATGGATTTGGACGACGAAGTTAAAATTAAAGAACCTAAGTAATCAAAAATTAGTTGATTTCACCTCGAGCAAATGGTCATTAACCAATTTCATGTTTATGAGAAATTGAGTTTAATGGCGTGTTTTGGTTATGTTGGCTTGATTGAAAAATCTGTTAATTTAATCAAAATATAGTGATTCAATGGATTGGGAAAAGAAGTGAAATTTATCTAAGTAGATTCATAACTTGGAAAACGATTGAATTTTTCTTTATATTCCTTTATGATGTTAGGATGATAATTAATTGAGAGAATTGTTAGTTGGTTCATTATCATATTTTTTAGGATAATTGTCTAAATTACATATTCCTACATCCTTGAGTTTTATATATTTCTTTATTTTTTTAAATTATGTTATCACTTTATTTGAGTCAGTTAAACATTGAATAAAAAGTAATTAGTGTTTACTTGTTTATTTGAGGATCGATACTCGTTAATTCCATATGCTATGCTTGCAATGAGTATACTTACTTATATGTGTATTTTGGAATTAAAGTTTTAATTAAAATTTGACTAATGGATGGATTTAAATTTGATGATTTTTATACACCCAAAATTTACGCATCAAGGAACAAGTACTAAAATATTAGGGTCAGAATTAATAAATATTTTGGAGGGAGTTGGCATTAATTCTATACTCTAAATCGAATGAGATATTGTATAGTGAAAGGAGTTTATTACATTATTGTTTACTATTGAAAAGTTCATATCAAGCCACTTAGATTTTTTTGACTATTGGATAGTCACGATGTATTACTAGATACCACTCGTGATCTACTATATGAATTTATTAATTAAAGAATTAATAAATTAATATTAGAATTAACATTAATATTATAATTAATAAGTTAATTCTAATTAGTAAGGATTATTAATCTTAAAATATGTAGATTAATTCATATTTTGTTACTAATAGATCAGGAAACCTAATGGGTCACATACAATATAGGATAAAGTACTCAAAATATTATTTTATAACATTATATAATTATTTGAAAAAAGAAAAAGTTGTCATGATCGAATTATAATTAGTTATAATTCGTGAACAGTATTGTAACTAGAAAAGTTACAGTACTAATTGACAATTAAAGAATCTTTATTCTTTAAGGATTTTGGTTACCAAATATGAAACATATGTATACAGATATGTAAGCCGTGGTTGGATGATTGAACAAGTGAGGAAAAATCGCTTTCCAATATCATTCTTCTTCTTTATTTTCACAAACCCTAGCCACCGATGAATATAGTAGCATCTTATTCATGGTAAAATTGAGTACTCCTTGTGTGGATTCTCATTGGAGACAAACCTACTCTTGGTTTGTGGTGATTGTGACCGAATGACAAAGGAAACAAACTTGTTTGGTTTGACTGCTGGATCACGTCATTAGGAAGAAGAAAATTTTAAACACCAGTGACAATACCAAAGGTTGCGAAGGCATTTTCCTAACCTTTCTTTGATCCATAATTACGTATAAGTGATCTTGAGAATTGGGTTTTTTCGATTTTTCTTCCGCCATGTTATATGGATTACATGACGATTAACCAACACTTGTTATACAAAAATTGAATTTATTTTTAATTTAAATAAAAAAATTCAAATAGATAATTATCTAAATACATACTTTAAACGACTATTAAGAATGTTAGTTGATAAGAATTAGTTTAAGATAAATTTTGTAAAAAAAATATTAAATATATAGAGTTAGGTAGAATTTAACAAGAGAAAATATAATATATTATGAGTAAATAATAATATATTTAAATTAATATAAATTTTAATTTAAAATAAGGTTGAAAAATTCTAATCGAGTAAAGCCGACGTCTTTAGCACATCACCAATGGCATGACTGGTATCTTACAACAAATTAAAAAAAAGAAAAAGAAAAAAGGGCTGATTTGCAATTGCCAGAACGGTGCACGTTGCCAAATATAAATATTGCCACTAGTAGATGGAAAAGTCCAAATTTGATTAGTAAAAAGAAAGTTTAGTCAAATAAAATTTGCCACGGGACTGCAAACTGCACTGAAAGGACAGATCAAAAAAGGCCACTGATTAAATTCCTATGAGTTTGGGACAAGGATTTGGACCTGCCCAAGAATTGTCATTTTCTCAATTTTAAAAGAAAATTTTATTCCCTACAATAGATATATTACTTACCTCCTGCACGTGGCACTATTTGTCCATTGACTATCAACTTCAAGTGATAAATTCTTTGCTGGTTTTAATTAGGGGTGTATTTGGATACTATTTTTATTTCCCAGAATAATCCTACTTTTCTTATTTTAACAAAAAATAAATTTAACATAAATGAATTTTAATTGTGAAATTTTGTTATTTATTTATTTTTTGAATTTATAAATTTTAAAATAATATTTATATTAAAAAAACTGAATATAATCTCAATTTAAATATACCTTAGTATCTTTTATATGTGGAGACTATGAAATTAGATGTTGAATTTATAATGGTTGAAGTTGTTGTTGCTGTTTTAAAATTTTTATTTTATTTACTATTGAAATACTATTTAAGATTATTTAGAATAATAGTGATTAAGTAAATTGACGTCAATTATAATTGAAGTTTTTGTCAATTAATAAAAGACATAGAAAGATTAAGTAAGGTTTGAATTACAACTACTTTGTAAAATATATTATAAATGGTAATATCTTTATATTGCATGTTACCTTCGTATTTTTGCTTATAACTATAAACAATTACAACTTTATATAATTCATTTGAAATTAATTTTTTATGACACAACAAGTTGATATATTACAAACTTGATATGCAGAAAACATTCATAGTATATTTCTTATTATAAATATAAAATATGGCTTCTTGCTAATAGTCAAAGGTTTAGGAAATCAAATTTAATTACATTCAAGAGATTTGTGTATTTGGGTGGTTGAAATTTGACATAATCACTTCAACACTTATTGCTAAACTAATTATTTGTGTGAAATTGAATATTTATATTTATATTTTAAATTATTTTAAAATAAATATTTATTTTTTGAAATAAATATATTTTTTATTTAAATTTCAACAATCCCAACTCGAAATGATTCTTAGTAATATTACCTTGATAAGTAACCTCCACAATTATTGAGCATAAATTATAATTTGAGGATGAATAAATTTATTTCAAAATATTTATATAAAAAATAATTTGCGAACCATCAGTTACCGAAAAAGATTCAAATTATGCTTTATATACAATTAAAAACAAATGAAAATAAAAAGATCAAAACTTCTTCCTCTCGTTTTGGTAAACTAAAAGCTTTTTTCTCTCCTTTGATTTTTTTTTTAATTCTAAAATGTAAACAAATTTCAGCACCTCTGATTGGTTGAGCTATTGTATTGTTTCCATTTTTTGCCTTCGGATGTAAATTGAAATCAAATTTTCTGATAGACCAAGGAATGCTGCAACACAGTCAATCAGGACCCAAATTATGGAGGATCCTAGATCCCAAATCATTGGGACCCACTGACACGAATCTAAAACAGTGCTTAAACCCTAATAAAATCTTTTAAAAATGGAATCTTTTGAAAACCGTCAGAATCAACGGCTGGGATTAGCTCCGCCCTGCTCCATATAGGCACTGCGATTCCGCAGCCTCATTTATAACTGCTGTCTTTCTTCTCTGTTTTAGAGCCATCTCCACTTCACGGAGGGCCTCAGATAGCAGACAGGTAATAGGCACGCGCATATAGATACACTTCGATACGTATAGAGAGAGAGGTGAGAAGCAACGATGTGCGGAATACTTGCAGTTCTTGGTTGTGTCGATAACTCTCAAGCAAAGCGTTCCAGAATCATCGAGCTATCGAGAAGGTAATTTTCGTTTCTGAATTTGTTTTTCTTGTTTGTATTCGTTCAGTGTCGTTGCATTTTCTTCCGGTGTACACTTTAACGGAGCTTCGTGAAGAGAATGTGATTATGTAGATGGATATGCGTGTTAATTGATTCATAGATGTGTATACAGGAATGAATGTTGAGGAATTGGTTTTTTCCTTCGTTTTTTTGCCCATTTGTTGTTTGATTTGATATCGAGTTCTTATGGCGCAAAATGTTGATTCGCAGTATAAGTCTAACCAAATGTAGTAGAAATAAAATGGAAAAGGAACATTTTATTGATATTGAACTATTTTTGACAAGCATGGAAATTGTTTAAGATCTAATAGGTCATGTTATATGAGTTCGGGGAAAGAGTTTCTGCGTTTTTCAGGAGTAAGGTCTTATTTAGGCAGAATAAGATACACAACCAGAAGAATGTTTGCATGCATTTGGCACTGTATACCCGATTATATTGTGTGTTTTGAGGGAAAAAGTTACTTACTTTTCTTTGGAATATGTAGGTTGCGACATAGAGGTCCAGATTGGAGTGGCTTGCATTGTCATCAGGGTTGTTATCTTGCTCATCAACGGTTGGCTATAATTGATCCTACTTCTGGAGATCAGCCACTATATAATGAAGACAAGACAGTAGTTGTCACGGTAGGGGATGTTTTCTCAATGAAATGATTCTATATGGGATGGTATTTGGGTGGTCAAAATTGGTATTTGGGGGGTTTTTTCATTTTGACCTATTTGTCTATTTACTTTCTTCTAAAGGAAGTCTTTCCATTATTGATCTATCTTCAATTTTGTTATGAATTTTGCTGATTTTCTTGTTATCCAGAGCATTACAAAAGCTGCTGGTTTGTTCCAGTTGGTCTTACACAAATCTTTTATTTTTGGTATTGCCTAATTTGAATGGATGGGTTTGTTCCAGTTGGTCTTACACAAATCTTTTATTTTTGGTATTGCCTAATTTGAATGGATGGTTGCTAATCTAGTATCTATTTATGAACAGGATCTGAACCGATTTAAATAGTCAATTGGTTGGTTAGTTCGTAAATTACTGTGACTGAAGCAAAAACCTTTTGCTAATGGCTTGCATGAATCTGCTATGAGAAAACTAACACATCACCCTTAAGAACTGAATCTACGTAATTTGAAGACCTAGTTTCTTTTCCTGGAAAATGATATGGTAGAGATAACTGGCATTCTACCCTACCTATTCTTAGTATTCCAAACGAAGACCTGCCATTTGTGGTAAAGTTTCATTTTCATCTATAAAAGAATTTAGCCTTGGGTAACTAAGTTAGGTATAGATGTAGGGGTAGTAGTTGGTCATTCATCATAATTTGGGAAGCACTTGCACTTCTTTATGGAACTTTTTACCATAAGGGCTTTGGATGTACATGTTTAAGACATAAACAAATGTAGTTTAGTGTAACAATGTTTGCAAATATTTAAAGTTGAGTAACTTAGTGGTTGGCTATGGAGGATAGGAAAGCACTGAGTGAGGAATGGAGCTCCTGAGCATCTTCACGTTATTGTTTGTGTTGTAAACAATAAAAGAATCACTTCTGGTGAACTATATGTTAATGTTTATTAAAATAGAGGGTCCAGCTATAATGCAGCTCAAAGATTTGATTTAGTGCTGGACCTTTTCCTGGTATTTCAATTGTTTCAAGCAAAAAGAACCTGCAGGCACAGAAAGGAAAATTAAAAATTTATCGAGAGAAAAAGGTACTCCCTCTGTCCCTATTTATATGTTACAATTGAAAAGTTTTTGTGTCCCTTTTTATCTGTCACATTGAAAAAATTTATGTGCCATTAATGTTAATTTTACTACTATATCCTTGTATTAAATAGTTTTGAAAAATGAATGTATAATAACTTTAGAGAGAAAGTTGAGCAAACAAAGCAAGAAAATAGTTGTGGAGAATATTAAATTCAAGGGTACTTTTGGAATGTATAAACAAATTGTATGAATTTAAGAAACTAATTAATTTTTCTTAAACTGTGTGAAGTAGTTAATTGTGACCGATAAATAGGGATAGAGGGAGTATTTATGTAGTGAATTTCTCCTCAATGATAATGACACCTTTGTTTGGAGCAATATGATTGATTGAAATGATTTTCAGCTTGTGTTTGATAAGATATTTACTTGGAACATGTCAAAATGTTGATATTTTTGCTTTTCAATGTTGTAAATGCAATATTCTGCTAGTTTTTATTGTATCTTTTGCACCAACACCCCCCACAACACAACACACACACAGAGGTTTTCATAATTTAGTGTCTATTTGGGTGGTATTCAGTTCAACAAGAATTTTTTTTTTTTTTAAGGCTGCTCGCTGACTGAGTACCAGTTCTGCTCCATTATTGATGTTTTTTCTTCTGCTTTCAGGTTAATGGAGAGATATATAACCACAAAGAGTTAAGAGAGAAGCTGAAGTCCCATCAGTTCAGAACTGGAAGTGACTGTGAAGTTATTGCACATCTTGTAAGTACTTGTACTTCCTATACAGATGTAGGTCCCTTGCTTTTCTAGATCTATCAGAAGTAGATAATGGGACCAATTCTACACTCTATAAGGATACATAGCAGAATATAAGACAGATGACAAATTTTCCCTATCCACATATTTTCTATTCATCAGTTCATAAAGTTTTTCTTCTTTGCTGTCCATCCTGAATGTGCCTATTTCTCCCCTGCAGTATGAAGAATATGGGGAAGATTTTGTTCACATGATGGATGGAATGTTCTCCTTTGTGCTGCTTGATACCCGTGACAAAAGTTTCATTGCTGCTCGGGATGCTATTGGTATTACACCCCTTTATATGGGCTGGGGTCTTGATGGTATGCCACTCTTACCAGATCATCCGTATGGTATTTGCTTTACAAAGGCCTAAGTAACATTTGTTTAGGATAGTTTGTTCTCTTTTTTCTTCATTACCTGCTGATTTCTAGGCTCTAACTATCTTGTTCCTAAATGACTCGTGGAGGCACAGAATTCAAACAAGGATTCTATATGCAAGAAAAATGACCCTACTGATAAAAGCCAAATTATAAGTTGGGTGGTATTTATTTAGTTCTCCCTTCATTCTTTAATATGTGTCACTTTTAGAGACTTTTTTTTTTTTTTTTCTTTTTTGGTCTCCAATAGTATCTGATTTTGTGAAATTAAGGAGTAATTTATTGCTTTCCCCCCCCTCAATTTTACGCTTTTCATTTATTAATCTTTTCAACCATTACATAATTGGTTTTCAATTTTTTATACTAACTTCACTATCTTCAATTGTTTGAATTTTCAATTTTCTATATATCTGCAATATTTTCCATACAGCTCTTCTTGTTCCAAAAAACTTTGAAGATATGAGTTAAAATCTTTGAAGGTCATCCAATTGTTTCCATGTAAATCCACCAAGCACTCCAATTTTGGTTAGCTAAATTGATAAGCTGGCTCTGTAGAAGTGAAGTCCATTCAAGAACCCATAGAAGTGAAGTTCAAAGGGATGAAATTGCGGTCAACATTGCCTTGTGGGGGGGGGGGATGTTGTGAAGGATTTCTACTTGAATGTTAAGGCATATCTTGGGTTTGACTTGAACTGACGAAGAGAGAGAAGAAATTAATTGGTACTTGAATTTTCATCAAATTAAGAAAATGGTAAATCAGTCTTTTTCTCTTAAAATCTTAGTCATTCCTTAATCTGTGTGAATTCGCATTAGAGAACAGAAGCAGTACTACGTAAGTGGCTTGATGATCTTGTCTTGAGTGCTTCCGATATGCTTGAACACTTGACCATATTGTTCCATAGCAAAATTCTCACATTGAAGAATTCAAATAGGGATAGAGTTTTCTCTTTTCCATGAGAACATTCATCAGATCTTAGCAACCTACAAAAATATGTTCTCTCACAGTTTGGATAACTAATTCTTTCTTTTCTCTGAGTTCTAAATTTTTCCCCTAATAATTCTTCTCCGAATTTGATTCCATCCCTATTCTCCTTTCCAAGAAAGAAAGGAGGGCATGGGTGAGAGGAAAAATGTGGAGTATTTCTGTTTTATCTGGGATGTGTCGTGAGGAAAATATTTTTGCTTGATTTTCTCAAGTATGACTTTCGGCATGTGGATTTATTTATGTTATTTTCTACTCTCTACAGGGTCGGTTTGGTTTGCATCAGAAATGAAAGCCTTGAGTGATGACTGTGAAAGATTCACGTCTTTCCTTCCCGGACATATTTATTCAAGCAAAACTGGTATACTTATTTCTATCTGCTTGTTTTAGCCTGCTACAAAGTTGAAAAGATCAATCATGCTTTTACCAATTGAGAAATTATCGTTTTAACTTTGAAAATTTGCTGTTTGGGATACCACCCCAGGGTAATATTGATGGTTTCATTTATGTGGAAAAACTTGTTATCATGCCTAATCTTTCATAGGAGATGACGTTCTATTGTCTTTTCCAAAAAAAAACTTCAGCATCATTGTTTTAATATAATTTAATGATCATCTGATTCCATTGACGAGGATTTAAGTGAGATTTGGTACTGTTACTTGCAGGTGAAGATAATTAGACATTATACTTGTTTTCTTTTTCCAAGTTTTTATAAAATGATTAATTTAGATTTACATTGAAAGAAACATAAGGTTGCTCTAGTATCATGTAGGTTTACTTTTCTTCTCTGTTGCTTAGGCTGTTCTTTCAAATTTTGAATATTCATGCAAACATGCTTATTCCTTTACTTTATCTCAATGAATTCCATCAATAGGAGCACTCCGAAGATGGTACAATCCACCATGGTACACAGAAGAAATTCCTACAGCTCCATATGATCCTTTAGTTTTACGCAAGGCATTTGAGAAGGTTGGTTATTCTAAATTTTAGTGGTATGAGAACCATATTGTTTCACTACTGTATGAATCCTAATTATTACCCACTGGCCTGTATCAATTTTCATCTAATTAGTGTACATATATTACTCATAAGTGAGACATGGAAGTACGAACGCAGTAATTTTTTGGTTTTTTGGTGTGTGACATTTTGTTACTCCTTGCTTCTGCATATCTGTTCCCCTGAATCTATTTTTTTTTTTTTTTGTTACCTTCCTGCTTTGACCTAACACATCTTCTCCTGACTTTATTATTACTATTAATCTTACTCTTTATTTCTCCCTTAGCTAGTCTCTTTTCCCCCTTTTAATCCTTCGTCTCTGCTATATTGGTATTCTTTGTTCCTTCCTGATCCAGTTTCTAAAATAAGCTAATTGTCCATATGAAAATTTATGTAGCATGTTTTATTAGCTTTCAGGTTGGCTTTTTTCTTCATGCTGCAGCAATCTTGTTCATTTGTTGAATTTTGTATGACATAACAACTAGGCAGATGGTTTTAACATACATTAGCAGATAAGAAATGTGCTTTCATAAATATTGCTATATCCTCATGCCCTACCTTTCTCAAAATTTGCAGGCTGTGATTAAGAGACTTATGACAGATGTACCATTTGGTGTACTTTTGTCTGGTGGACTGGATTCATCACTTGTTGCTGCAGTTGCATCTCGATATTTGGCCGATTCGGAAGCTGCCTGCCAATGGGGGTCCCATTTGCACACCTTTTGTATTGGCTTGAAGGTAACAGGTTTTCTGTGTTGCCTGTCAAGTTCACTGCTATTAGGACTTTAGTCATTGTTATTTGTACCACATTGTGGTTGGACCTAGACAGGAATGATTGCCAATCCACCACCAATAATTTTTTAATTCTCATCCTGCAAATGCTAAAATTAGCCATGAAAGCATGAATGCTTGGCATTGTTTATGGAAATTAAAGCCTTCTGTTCAACTTTACACCAACTGTCATGGCAGATATTGAATGCAGAGAAGTTACTTCTATACTATTGTGAAACAACGCTGTAGGATGCAGTATTTTGTTCCTAATTTCTACTTCCGCTGAGAGGTCGTCCATGTCAGAGAAGATTTCATTATGGTGAATCTTCATGTGCAGGAGTGATTATTTGTATGACAAACAATTATCAGTTTTTTCTTTTAGCACAGCTAAGATGACGCCCTAGACATTAGAAAACTTGACATTTTTGAACTTATAGAGAAGTTGCAGGTAGGTCAAAATTTTCATACTTGTCAACTGAATGTTACTTAGTAGCAATTAAACCATAAGAAGTCTTCTGTGTTGATTTGCAGTTTAATTTTTCACCTGCTTATTCAATCATATCCTTTCATATTGGCTGATACTCCTCAAAGGTATAAATACTTGTGTTGGATCCTGCACATGTTGCTTTAACTGTCATACATAATCAAACTACATTCACTGTCTTTTGGTTGGACACTTCTGATGGATTTCCTATATTTTCTTCTAGACCTCATTGTATATTTATATGCCTTCTATCAGTTCTGAGAATTCTTTCTCATTTAATTATTCACTTATACTCCATTAGGGTTCTCCTGATTTGAAAGCTGCCAGGGAAGTAGCAGATTATCTTGGCACTAGACACCATGAGTTTTACTTTACCGTGCAGGTAGATTTTCCTGTTTTATGTGAAAATTCATATGGTTCATCATTCTACTATCAGACCAATTCTTTCCTAGCTGTCCTCAATTTGATTTCTATATCAGGAAGGGATTGATGCGCTCGAGGAGGTTATCTATCATATTGAAACATATGATGTGACTACAATCCGTGCCAGTACCCCAATGTTTCTCATGTCTCGTAAAATAAAATCTTTGGGAGTTAAGATGGTTATATCTGGGGAAGGTTCTGATGAAATATTTGGTGGTTATTTGTACTTCCACAAGGCACCTAACAAGGAGGAGTTTCATCAAGAAACATGCAGAAAGGTAAAGTTGTTAGCAATTTTGGCTTAGATAACTGAGAAAAGGGTATTG
This sequence comes from Voacanga thouarsii, assembly GCA_026120185.1. Taxonomy (NCBI): domain Eukaryota; kingdom Viridiplantae; phylum Streptophyta; class Magnoliopsida; order Gentianales; family Apocynaceae; genus Voacanga; species Voacanga thouarsii. The sequence goes on from JANUWF010001704.1 coordinate 705,819, forward strand.
GTCAAGTCCTCTTTTACTTACCAACATAAGAATGTTTCAGTTTTTGATATCTGCTTTTATTTGGAATCAGATTAAAGCTCTTCATCTTTATGACTGCTTGAGGGCCAACAAATCAACTTCAGCATGGGGTGTTGAGGCCCGTGTGCCCTTTTTAGATAAAGAATTCCTCAATGTTGCTATGGGTATTGATCCAGAGTGGAAAATGGTGAGTATGTTCTTCGGATAATTGCTTTAGTTGATATGATATAGCACAAAGTGAAACCTCAGTTGCAAGAGAGATTTCTGCTCTTTCTTGCCCATGTGCTTGAAGTCATGGTTGCACAAAAGCCCTACTGGCTGTCTTGGATTGATGATGCTCTAGTCATTCACTAAAATGGTGGACTAATGATTTCCTTTGATATCTCACTAGAATGGTGGTGGGATTGATATGCAGCTCTTTTGCCTGAGTAGATTGAGAAATCCTCTCTTGTTGACCTGGATCTTCAGTTTACTTACTCCACATACTATGATTAATGAATAAAATGTGATACCTTATCTTGTGAGTGCATAATGTTTGAAAAGAATATATGCCAAGCCTTAGCCCAACAGTAGGGTTTAACTGTGACTTGAGGGTTTAGTGACCTTGCTAAAGAGAAGCTTCTTTCCTTTTGTGGGGTGGGTTAGGGTAGCATACCCGTAATCCTTTCTCGACTTGGAAATAATATTGGCTTGTGCTTTCGACCTGCCTTTACAACATTTTATGCTGGTCTTATGAAAGATATATATAAATAGAATCTTAGGAAAGATATATATAAATAGAGTTTATTGTAAATGGCAAACTTCTTCTGTCTTCATCTACAACAGACATATCTGTGACAGAGCCGTGATTTCTGTATGTCCCCATTGTGGGAGAGGAACTAATGCGATGACGTTCCATTTTGGGCCACTCGTTACAAGAACCCTCCACTCTTGTTGTTTGAAAACAGTCCATACAAGCACACTGCTTCCCACCTTTTTCCCCAGCCCCCAAAGGAAATCTAAAGAAAGGATAATCAGCCTGGCAATTTGGCATCAGTAACTTTGACATTTTGTTACATTTTTATTAATACTTGGTGTCCTGAAAATTTGCAGGTAAAACCTGATCTTGGAAGAATAGAGAAGTGGATTCTACGCTATGCTTTTGATGATGAGCAGAATCCATATCTCCCTAAGGTTGGTCACCTTTTCTTGTGAGTTCCAGCATTTTGTTCCTCAGTTGTCAGTCAAAGTGATTCTGCAACTTGCTACACATTTCTCTTTCTTCCCTGCAGTTTGGATAGTTCATGGTTATTCCCCCACTTGCTGGAATTACTGATTTGTCCTTTTCTGGTTACAGCACATTTTATACAGGCAGAAGGAACAATTCAGTGATGGAGTTGGATACAGTTGGATTGATGGATTGAAGGATCATGCAAACCAGCAGGTGGAAATTATCTCTTGATTCATGAAATGGTTTTACTTGATCCTTTTCTTCTTCCGCCATGTTGTTGAGTTCCTTCCTGTTTTTCATTGCCAGGTTACCGATTCTATGTTAGCAAATGCAAGTTTTATTTACCCTGAGAATACTCCAACAACTAAAGAGGGTTACTACTACAGGACTATCTTTGAGAGGTTCTTTCCTAAGGTGGGCTTTTGCATACTTGTATATTATTTCCCTTCGAAAGGAAAGTAGTTGGTGCAAGTTTTGTCATTTAATTGTGAAATTATATGATGCAAATAAAAATTCAAACTTTCCATTTCCAGGCATCTTTGTTTTTCGGTCCTTAATTTTGCTGCTAAATAGAAATTTCTCCCACATAGAAATCTTAACATAATTTCTTGAACTCATAAGATATTCTCTTTTACGTTTGGAACAGAATGCTGCGAGATCAACCGTTCCAGGAGGTCCAAGTGTTGCTTGCAGTACAGCAAAGGCAGTGGAATGGGATGCTTCATGGTCAAAGAATCTTGATCCATCAGGCAGAGCTGCTCTTGGCGTTCATGCAGCAGCTTATGAAGATGCATCCTCTGACAATAAGAATTCCACTGTAACAACAGCCTTGCCTCCGAAACTGGAAGCAGAGCAGACTGCAGTAACCGTTTGATTCTGGATTAATTTCTTGATTCGAGTTCTTTCGCATGTAACATCTGCTTCCTGGATAGGGCCCGTATGGAAGATTGAAAGGTGCCGACAATAATTTGATTGTGTAGATTAGTTACTAGATTATTGTAGTTCTTTCTCGTGTAACAAATGTTTTGCGACGAGGGTTCTGTTATTGAAGTGAAATGTGTTCACTAGGCGTTAAAGTAGTGATCCTAAATTAGTGAAAGTTAATATTTATACTAATTCATATCAACATGCTAATCTCAATCGGGATCCTCCTCGGGCAAGAGGTGAGATGCAGTTCTCCTTGAAAGTCTGAACATTTGTAACACTAGCTCTATTAGTTATTCATCAAAGGAAGAAAATCGCATGGTCAGCGAGTTGGAACGCAAATGTTGTGTTCTTAGCAGAGATCAAGAGTGGCTGTGGACGGCCTGATATCAAGAAAAGATTAGAATTTTACTTGCTGCACAATCTTTTCCCTACAATTAGCGTGGTTGAAACATAAAATTTTGAGAATATACCAAGTGATAGGAATTTCCTCATCAATGCTTCATCCACAAACTGTAGTAAAGTTCCTACAATCATGTCAGTAGTAGCAGCTTTTGCTCGAAATCAAGAAAGTTTGGTAAACAAGGAGCGGATAAAGGTAGCATCTTTGTATTGCAATCAGGAGGGCAAGAGAATCCAAATTAACCAAAATTTTATGTACAAGGCAAAGTTCATCCTATACAGAAAAAGAACGGGGGTACGACATTTCTATCGTACATGCAGTACTTCTCCAACTTGCTAAAATGATCAGTTACAGAACTTGAGAAGCAACTTCCTCAGTGAGATAGCATTATTTACCAGCGACAAATTCCAGGTGCCTCGGTTCTCAGAATGGAAACCATTTCCTCGTACTTGGAAGCATATACAAAACCCCATAACTGCATTAAAGGGAAAAGAATGTCTCTATGTAGACTTTGCCATATATAAAGCCAATTCAAATAAAAAGTACAAGTGAAGTTTCCATGGGTGTTTCTTTTTCTTGTGGGGAATTTTCCTTTTTTTTGGGGGGGGGGGGGGGGTCTTCTCCTCATACCTCAACTTCCTTCACATCAAAATCTTCAGAGCGTGCTAAACAAGAGTTTCCATAAGTTTCTGAGGCAGAACTTGATCCCGTCAATCTATGTATAAGAAACATAAGTCCGATCATATCATGTTTATTGAAAAATTAAGATAATAACGGTGTACATAGGATAAATCCAGTTCGTTTAACAATTGTGAATCCAAATGAAGTGACTAGGTATTCTTTTAACAGTTATCAAGAAAGAGACTACATAGAAGAAACAGTAATCTTACAGATCTCCATCCAAGTAGAGTGCAAAATGGCTGCCTCCACCCATGGCTAAATACTCGGTTGAGCACAAAGTGAAGTAGCGATTTACACCTGCTTGATCAGAGGCATCAATACCAATCATCAAAACTTGGAGACATTATAGCTTCAATCATCACCAAAAGCAATTACTCAAAAATACATACAAAGTAAGCTCAAACTACCAAATCTGGGAAAAAAAACCAAAGGAAGCAAAAGCAAATGCTCAAATCTAGTTGTAGAAATCTTTCAAACCATACAATGTAAAGCCAGTGCAAGATAAGTGTAATATGAAATCATAGTTATAATTAAGGTTTTAATTGGCCAATATCCTATAGGAATTACTACTTGTATAAGCACTAAATGCTTTGCTCTTTAGTCTTGACCCCATTAGAGCAATCAAGACCAGAAGTTTCCATCTAAACCTTGGCCAATAAATAAGAGCTTTCTTTTTGCAAGCATCAATTCTGGTTTGTTTTAGCAGGACACAAACAATACAAATTGATAAGCAAAAAGACAAAGCACTTGTCTTAATTACGAAAGTAATCTCACTGTAATAAAGGAGAATAGATAATGGTATGTATTGATACATCCAAAAGAATTTTCACATAAACTTCAAATATATCTAGTCAGGTACATAGGCCAATATCCTGAAAAAAGGTTAAACAATGCCCCCCTTCATCCCAAATTGAAGGTGGCACAAAGATTTGAGAGAGTGTTTGACCATATCAAAATCATCATCTTACCCTTATTAATTTGGGAATCTTCTGGCCTTTTAGCATGTACAAATTACATATTTCAATTTAAGACATGACATTGTCTAAGTCTTACCTAGATAAAGGATTAGGCACCTTTATAACCTCTAAACAAATATTTAATTGCCACCAATTTCTCATCGAAGTTACCATGAGCTTCCATGAAAGAAAGCTAATCTGAGCAACCTGATAATATCTAAATTGACTTGTTAACATACTGAAACAACACAGAGAATATCAATCTTCTTGTGCAGGTCCTAAACATGGAAATGAATTTAATGTAGAATTCTTACCTGTGGGATGAAAGATTTTAGGATCACCAGATATGGTTGTGAAAACAAATGAATCCTTATTGCCCTGTTAGAAAATCGGTGTTCCATAAAAAATGGAGTGGTAAACAAACAAATAATTTAAGGCAGTTGTGGAGTCACCAAACGAAGCCTCAGTTTCTTATAAAGGTGCTGACATGTGTTGAAGAAGAGAGCTTAACAATGAGTATGCCATTCAGCACACCTGGTATCGTCTCTTGTTTGTTGGTCTTAATGGTGCCTCAACCAACCCGCCAAATACAGCACCACCGCGGTCACCAACAACCTAGAGAGTTGAATTCATATTAGGGAGAGAGTCATTTAATGATTACATTGAGTTGATCCTGAAAGTGTGCAAATACTACACTGATACAAGTCAATCCAATAAAGCCATTTCTGAACTACTTTCAGGTCAAGTGCATGAATCAATCTCTTTGTTTAACTTGATTAGAGCTAATTTCATCTACATGAAGGTTAAAAAATAATAATAATAAGCAAAAAAAATAGGAAACAAACAAAGAGAACAGTTTATTTCTGAAAAGGACAGATGTTTTACCTACTTCATCTAACACAGAATTAACTGTATAAACTCCTTCAGTTATAAAATAAACCAGGATTACAGGGTTCTACAGCTAGAAACGCAAAATAATTTACAACGAAGCATCACAGTTAGGGATTTCAGCTATGCTGAGTGAGAAACGGAACACCTCAAGCACAAATTGTTGTTCAAATGAATATCCCTGTTAGGCTAAAGAAGATTACACTCTCTTTTTAGTTCAAACAATTTAAATCAGAACAAATGCCATGCTGAGAGAAATGGAAAATCAGGATTTGGTACTAAATAACAGAATCCATACAACATAACCCTGAATAAAAGGTCAGTCAATGGTAATGGACAAGGATCATAGAGTCATTCGGATTTGAAGAACTGCTTTGTTCTTTGAACTCTTCTTTCAAAATATTTTAAGTTGACTTAAAATAGAATTTAACAATGTCAAGAAAAGAATTTATATTGGTGGTTTCACCACCTCTTTACTAATTTCAGACCCAACAAACAGCAAAATAGCTAGTTTTAAAATTATACAAGAAAATATGTTCCCTGCAATAGCGGATCGGATAGAGACTTCACAAGATCTGGATGCAATAATTACCAGCAGGCTCAGCCCGGGCCAGAGCATGCTTCTTCTGTACAATGTTGAAAGTGATATGCCATGCCTCCATGTGCTGAAGAAAACAACAAACAGGAGTTAAAGAACTCAAGAGAATGGAAACAGCAGTAAACTGCTAACTTATCTAATAGTACTCGTAAAAAGATTCATGGTCACTACAATGAAATTAATTCCATGTTTCTGCACCTGTATAACAGCAACCATTTCCTCCCTTGAACAAGCACCGGCATTGCAGCATAAAGCACGGTCCGAGCCTTCTCAGACAGAAGCAATGAGGGTTCAGAAATTTCAGGAGGCACCTCCGAGGGCGTTGGCTCTACCAAAGTTTGAATAGGTTTCCCTTCCTCCCTAGATACCGGAGAATTACTTCCGTTATCAGCAACCATATCAGAATTGATCTTGTGCGAGGCCTGATTTCGGAAACCACCTAGCTTAGCAGCTTGATGGATAACTCTACCAAGGGATTGTTTACCCCTAGAAAATAAGCTTTTCCTTCTCCCACTATCTCTTAGTACAGGTATATCAGATTCTGCAGCTAGGTCATCTTGGTAGATGTTCTTTCCATTAGAGTTCCCTCCATTTTCTGAAGATGATAGTAGGGAGTAAAGAAATGCAGTAAAGGAAGAAGTATCGGGACCATCACCCGAGTTCACGGAGTCCTCGTCTGAAGCTGAATCTACTCTGCTACTTTCGGACTTCGTCTCATTCTCCTATTAAAACAAGAACCAATCATCAATAACATAAAAATTTAACAGGCATTAAAGAATGGTAATAAAGAGATGTATTCAAGTTAATGCATTATGTAAGATACAGATTAAATGTGCGAAGAAAGCATGTCCTTCCAAGCTGGACTGTGATATCTCTGCATTCAATTTAAGAAAAGCCAAATTACTGGGGTATAAAGATGATTCTCCATGCCTCATGTACATAAAACATTTATTGTCCATTTAATTTCATAATATGCAAACTCAGCACGCGGAATAATTAAGCACACAGTGAAAAATCCTTCAGGAGATTATAAGCTAAATTCCAAGGATGGGAATTTAACCACCCATAAACTTGGTGCAAGTTCTACCTAAAATCCCACATATCTTGCACTTAGTTTGACTTGGGCCTATAAACCTAAACTTACTGTCCGGCATGTCTATTAATTGCCATTTCTAGAACGAAAAAGGAGAATGCAAAAATCAGCTATAACTTGAATCCAAAACTCAGTGTCTGCTCAAACGAAATTGAATGATCAGAAAAAGTACAATGAGATGATTACATTCTTTCCCCAAGAAAAGCAGCTTCTCTATAAGTAAACAAAAATCGCAGTTGCTAATAAAAACCCCGGTTGAACCCTTTCCCTCGTTGCAAAGCTTTTCTATAACCAAAATCAATGCCTTAAAATAACAAGAATCAATACGTACATTTCACATATCCCTTCGATCACAAAAAACCACGACGTGACGTCACAAAATCCTCTACTAACAGCAAAAACATCTAAACTAGGTCTTCAAATAACAATCAAAACCGAAAATATTCAATAGCCCAAATGCAAATTATTGACGTAAAATAGAGTTAAATAGCTTTTTCTTTTGTTCTTTCGAAGAAATTAAACGCAAGAACTGAAACCCAGAAAATATATCAACCCATCAGATACAGATATGTGCTTACCACGTGAGTGGGATGATTGGGCTTTGAGGGTTTATCAGAGATGGGGTTGAGGAAAACAGTGGTAAGATCAGAAACGAAGTGGGCTGCTTTACTCCTTATCCCCATGTTCTCTTTATTGATGATAATTGCTGATGACGGAATTTTCCACTATTCTCTTTTCTGGGAATTTATGCTTCAGAAGAACATGGTTTTCCCAGTCATCATAAGCTTCAAAAGCCTACAAAGCCTTCGACAGAATAAAAGCATATGAATATGCCCTACACACTATTTACCCTCTTTCTTCCATTGATTTTTGCTTTCCTAATGACCATTTCTTTTCTCTTTTTGGAAAAAAAATAATATAAGTAATTTGTTGTGGGAGAGAAAAGAGTGTAGTTGAAGTGACTCTTGACTTTTGACCTAAATATGTTGTGGGAGTACTTGTAAGCTAAAAAAATAAAAAAATAAAAACTTTACTGTTTTTAAGAAGGTGTATGGTGTACTATTCCCACAATTCTTTTTATTTGTTCACCTTAATTACCTTAATTGATTCACAAATTTTAAGAGAAATAAATTTTTTTAGATAATTAATTAAAATTTCTTATTTTACTCTCAAAAAATCTTTTTCTTTATTAAGGAGTAATCAAATTCTAAAATTTTATATGTGGAAATCATATTTAATTTAGTTTCATTTTTCACGTGCATAATATTTATTGTATTAAAAATAGATATTTGTAAAAAAATAATAATTAATATTATTTTAATTTATTAATGAAATAGATAAATTAAGATAAAAAATTTAATTAAAATAAATAAATAAATAAGGACGGAGAATATTAGATAAGACTGTCATCACCAATTCTATATTTTCTTTACTAAAAAAGCCTAAAAAAAAAAGAGATGAAAAAAAATCCCTTGGGCCAAAAAAAAAATCACCGACTTCTTTTGATAGAAGGCCAAAGTTTCGTTCAACAGGGCCTATATGTACTAACTTTTGATAAAAAGTGGGCCGCCCATTGATTGTGACGAAAGCGACTCAAGAAGACTTCCTTGCTTGATGACAAGACTTCTCAATTCTGTAATTACACTGCGATAATTTGCTAAAGAGAAGTTTTTTTTTTAAATACTGTTATGAATTATTGAAATTTTCATTAATTAGTGGAAGCTCCACTAATTATGAATTTATGTAAATTATTATAGAAGATTTTTATGGATGTCCATCATTTAGTGGAGACACCACTAATTAAGATTAGTGGAAGATGATGTATGTTATGATGTAGTCCACTAATTAGAGCTCTATAAATAGAGCTATTCTCTAAACTTGTAATACACCATCATTTTGTGAAAGAAAGATTAGTGAAAGAATTGTGAGAGAAAGAAAGAGAGAAGTTTGAAGAGAAATTTTTGTGCAAAGAATAGTTAGAATTTTCTTAGTGTGTAGTGTGTAGATTTTATTCTAACACTACTCTAATTTTATAACACGTTATCAGCACGAGTCTCTACCTTTATTAAAGCCAGAAGACAGCACGAGTCTCTGCCGTTATTAAAGCCAGAAGACAGGTACGCATTTATTGATCTCTATGGCTAACATCGCTAAATTCGAATTTGTAGCCCTTGATATTTCTTTAAAAAAAAATTATATGTCATACAGAAATGCATCTAAATGCTAAAAAAAAAGGATATCCATATGTCATGTGGATAAAAAGAAAGATTTGACTACATGAAGATGGTCGTACTACCCACTGCACGGTATGAATGGTTGCACCTGAAGTTGCAAGATTGTAAAACCGTAAACTCCGTGATGTATAAAACTACATCTTAGTTAAAAATTTTGCGGAAAAAAAGTTACTGATGAAGTTATATTGGAGAAGACATTCTCCACTTTTCATTCCTCGAATATTGTCCTGCAGTAACAATATCGAGAAAAAGGGTATCCAAAATTGACAGATATAACATGAGTTATTATTGAGAAATCATGAAGCCAGATGAACTGGCTCAACAGCACTCCCAGAAGTGAATGCTATTGGCTCCAGCAGAAGCCATCGTTATAGTCGTAGTTGTGGCAGTGGCCGTGGTTATGGTCATGGACACACTCGATATTTCCCTTATCACAGAGAAATATTAGTCACCTGAAGTGGAACAGAAAAGATAATAAGGGAAAAAGATATTTCCATTAATAATAAGCATCACATATTTTATTCATATCATTAGTGTTCATATGAACTTGAGGATACATGCTTATAGTTGCTCTTTTGTAATTGAGTTGACAAATTTAAGATGAAGGTTTGTAATTGTTCTTTTTCAATATTTACATTAGAGGAAGACAAACAATTAGTAATTATGGACTTCAGCTCCTCTTTTTCGGCATCCTCCTCCTTTTCTTTCTCCTTTGAGCCAGCATCGAGACTAGCAGCAGAATTAGCTGTAAAATTACTGCGAAATGAGTCTTGGGATTTTATGATCCCCTTAAGTTTATTATAATTAAATTTCTTATTATATTTGGCCTTGAAGCATGCTTGTCTCAATTTCTGTGTTTGGTCTTCTAACTGCGTATTAGGACTTTCTTCCACCAACTGTTTTTCACATTCCAATATCGCAATGGCTTCTTTCAACTTCTTCTCAGCCATATGTCCTCCTTCTTCTTTATTTTGCATCTCCTGTAAATCGAAGTGATATCATCGGTTATTTATTTATAAATCTTTCATAGTTTCATACTTGCAAATTATAAGTATGTATGAGAGAGAACTTGAACATTCTTGATTATGGTCTCCAAGCTCACCAACTTCCTGTGAGGCCATCGACGAATTCCTAACTCCCTACATCTTTTCTTGAGACGGGTTATGACAATATTCAGTTCTTTTGCTACGCTCTTGATTGGTAGGTAAAAGTACTGTGAAATTGTTTCTCTTGATAGTGTCTGGGAGTTATTGCCCTTCTTCTCTCTCTGCCTCTTAATCATCTTCTTCTCCCCAGGAATTTTGTCTGCAATAATATCTTGAACTTCGATATTATGCATTTCATGAGTACTTACTCCAACTTCGTTGCCAAGACCACTCATTATTTCTCCTAGAAAAAGAAAATAATATCAGTAAAGGTAATACCATTCAAAATCCATGTTTAAATGTATAATAACCTGGAAACATATTTTGGCTTTGTTCAAAATCCATTAGAGAGTAGAAAGGATCATGCACAAGCATATCCTCATTCAAAGGAATAGCATCAAGAGGAACAGTATCAAAAGCAATCTCTTGTAGGGGCAGATCAACTTGGTCCAAAGCAGTATGTTCAAAACTTCCACTGATTTACATAAAAAACAAACCAAAAGAGAGTTTAATTTCATTATCAAGTATACTAAAAACAAATGGAAGCCCTCAAAAGTATCTTACCTGAAATTAGGAGGAAGCGGTTGGTTTGGAAAGGAAAACATATCAAAATATTCTGTGTTCGAATTAGGCAGAAGCGGTTGGTTTGGAAAGGAAAATACATCAACATCTGCTGCAGAAACCGAGTCAAAATTTGACATGTCTCAAATGAATTACGAGTCTCTATATCTGCTTTGTGATTTTTGTTTTTGATGTTTACTAATGACTGATAACTGAGATATATATCGATACATATATATATATATATATATATATATATATCTCTGTATGAGGAAGAAGAAGAGGTAGATGGTAGGTAGAGGGTCGGAGGAGAAGAAAAGACAAGAGAGGAAGATGAAAAGTCGGTACTGGGAAGAGTGAAAAAAAAAAGGAGATATTTTTCTTGGCATTTCCTGCTTGTCATCATTTTCTTATATTTCTTTTCTTATTCTCTTGTGAAATCGTTATTCCCCAAATTAGGGGGAGAACAGAAACAGTACAAGAAAGATCGTGATTGGACAACATCATTAAATTATCTTGATCCGCATACAAGCGCGTGTGAACTTGAAGTTCAAAAGATAATTCATTTGTAAAGCATTGCAAATCAAATGCCAGACGCTTTTGTTGACTCTAAAAGAGTAACAAAATCGCATATGCCAGCTATAAATGCTCCTATTCTAATTGAAGTTCCAACAGAACAAAAGATTTTACATATAGCTGCTGAGCTAAAAGTATGCCAGAAGCATGGCCGACCTTTTGGTTCTAAAGATAAAAATCCTCGAAAGAAGAGAGGATTAATGGTCCAGATGATCATATTAAAGCAAAGAATGATAAAGACCAAGAGAAAACTTATGACAAATAACCAGACATAAATGAAAGTAACACTGAAATTTCTATCCATTATACCACTTCCGGTAAAAGTTGAAATCGGATAGAAACAATTATTGATCATATGTTTGCATATAATATCTCTTGATGTTATACAGGATAGTGATGATCCTGAACCAATATCAGTTGATGAATGTCGGCATAGAAAAGATTGGCTGCAATAGAAAGATGCGATTCAATCGGAGTTAAATGCACTGACAAAACGTGAAGTCTTCGGACCTGCAGTCCGAACACCAGAAGGTGTAAAACCTGTTGGCTACAAATGGATATTTGTGCGAAAACGCAATAAAAAGAGTGAAATCGTTCGATATAAAGCGCGATTAGTAGCCCAAGGTTTTTCACAAAGACCAGGTATTGATTATGATGAAACTTATTCTCCTGTTGTTGATGCTATTACACTCCGATATCTTATCAGTTTGGCAGTACATGAAAAAATAGATATGCGCCTATTAGATGTTGTCACTGCTTACTTGTATGGAAATTTAGAAAATGATGTTTACATGAAAATCCCCGAAGGATTTCATATGCCTGAAGTATAAAAACATTATCCTCGTGAAAATTACTCCATCAAGTTGCAGAAATCATTACATGGCCTGAAGCCATCTGGGCGCATGTGGTTCAATTATCTTAGTGAATATTGATTGAAAGCGAGATTTAAAATGACCAGGTATGTCCATGTGTTTTTTATTAAGAAATCTGGTTCTAAATTTGTTATATTAGCTATATATGTTGATGATATTAATCTTATTGGAACTCCTGAAGAGCTCCAAGAAACAATTGATTATTTAAAAAGAGAATTCGAAATCAAGGATTTTGGTAAAACTAAATTTTGCCTTGGTTTACAAATTGAATATCTGGAGAGTGGAATATTTATTCATCAATCAACATATACAGCAAAAGTGCTAAAAAGATTTTACATGGACAAAGCACATCCATTGAGTATTCCAATGATCGTCCGATCATTAAATGTGGATAAAGATCCTTTCCGACCTCAAGAAAATGATGAAGAACTCCTTGGTCCTGAAGTACCATATCTCAGTGCAATTGGTGCATTGATGTATCTTGCTAATAATACACGACCTGATATTGCTTTTGCTGTCAATTTATTAGCAAGATTTAGTTCTTCACCAACACGACGACATTGGAATGGAATTAAACAAGTCATTCGATATCTCCAAGGTACAATTGATCTCGGATTATTTTATTCAAATAAAACCAGTCCAACATTGATAGGTTATGCAGATGCTGGTTATTTATCTGACCCACATAAAGCACATTCTCAAATGGGCTATCTATTTACATATGGAAATACTGCTATATCATGGCATTCTACGAAACAATCTATAGCAGCTACTTCTTCAAATCATGCTGAAATTATAGCCATTCATGAAGCAAATCGAGAATGTGTATGGCTAAGATCCATGATTCATTATATTCGAGAAAGTTGTGGATTATCATCAATCAAAGATATTCCAACTCCTCTTTATGAAGACAATGCAGCTTGCATAGCTCAATTACGAGGAGGATATATTAAATGAGATCGGACAAAACATATTTCACCAAAATTCTTCTTTACTCATGAACTCCAGAAGAAAGGTGAAATTGATGTGCTACAAATTCGGTCATGTGATAACCTCGCAGATATTTTCACGAAAACTTTACCGACTACAACATTTGAGAAGTTGAGATATAAAATCGGTATGCGTCGGTTTAAAGATTTAAAGGAATCATCTCATTAGGGGGAGTAATAAACAGACATATAAAATAGTGTACTCTTTTTCCTTCACTAGATTTTTTTTCCCACTGGGTTTTTATCTAGTAAGGTTTTAACGAGGCATATTCTTTATGTAATGGATGGACATCCAAGGGGGAGTGTTATGAATTATTGAAATCTCCATTAATTAGTGGAGGCTCCACTAATTATGGATTTATGTGAATTATTATAGAAGATTTTTATGGATGTCCACTATTTAGTGGAGACACCACTAATTAAGATTAGTGGAAGATGATGTATGTCATGATGTAATCCACTAATTAGAGCTCTATAAATATAGCTATTCTCTAAGCTTGTAATACACCATCATTTTGTGAAAGAAAGATTAGTGAAAGAATTGTGAGAGAAAGAAAGAGAGAAGTTTGAAGAGAAATTTTTGTGCAAAGAATAGTTAGAATTTTTTTAGTGTGTTGTGTGTAGATTTTATTCTAACACTACCCTAATTTTATAACAAATACTAATTTTTAGTTAATTAATAGAATATTTCCTATTATATCAAAAGAAGTTTCGGTTTGATACTCGTCGGCTACATCCTTTCATTTTCTCTTTTTATAATAGTGTAAGATTATTTAAAAAATAAAAACTATTTATATATAATTGTTGTCTTACAAGGGGGAGTCGATGAAATTAGCGATCGATTACTCTTCAGATAAACATAAACAGCCTGATAGAAGGATGAATATGCGAGTTAGACATTTTAAAAGACGTGAATTTTTTTAACTTACTATAGAAGTGATCCAAGAAAGCAGGAATGTTGTATGCGGAAGCCAATAATGACTAAAATCAGTGTATTTCGATTGATTTTGATAAACAGGAATATAAAAGTACTGGAATTTGAAATTAAAGTACAATGACAACGAAAAGCTGGTAATAAAGGAATAAGGAAAAACTACTGGAAAACTAAACAATGCTGTAAATAAAGATAAAGACGAAGAAAATGCAGAATAAAAATGAATTGAAAACTGAAAATTGGTAATCTTGTAGATGTGTTTGTTAGTGTGTTTTGTTTTGGGAATCCTTACCCGTTTTATGCTTATTGTGATGTGATCACCGACCATTTGCACGTAGAGAAAATCTCGCTTCATGACTCATCCTTAGCGGTTAGGAACAGTAGTACTCTATCGATCGTGTCGAGATATGGGGGTGATGACTCATCGGCTCCTAGTTCCGATATTGACCGAGTACATTGGTTGAAGAATTCTTGATGTCATCATCGGGTTAGCAAAGTTCCTATCGGCTTCGATTCAAAGTTACCGTTACAACGGATTGGCTAATAGTTGACGTCAACATATGCCTCATCGAGTCCCGTTGTTTTGATGGTGCAAACAGGTGAAGCGACGGAAATCGTACCTCTTTTAGTTCATAACCGTTCTTTTCCTGACAAAGTTGGAACGTCCTGATCATTGCAGAAGGTTTCCAACTCCTCGGCTTTGAAGCCCACAAACGGCTAGTCTTTGAATTTCACTTTAAATAGTTGTGGTCTCCATTACTCCTCCTTCACCGATTCGAAATTCTTCTTCTGAGAAAACTCTATCTCAATCAGACTTCTATCTTTCTTGTGAATTTCAACAATATTTCTTGCACTTCTTCTATCAACGGTCTCTGAAACCTCACGGTTACTCCAATTGATCATACCCCCTAGCTTTGATTCAAGCCAAGGCTAACCTGTATGCCTTAGGCCCTCGGCTATTGTCGACGGAAGTCACCATTGATCATTTACGGTTTGCCCATCCAGAGGGTTTTGTCTTCTCGCTAAACTGAAATGACTTTTCTACAGCCAATTTGTTATTTTTTTCTGCCATTGGCCACGTCCCCTGAAGAATTACAGAGAGTGGCGTGATCGCTGTCACACTACTTTCGACGCCCTTTGGGATTAGTGGGGCATCTGGGATGCCATTATGATGTTCGATTTTAACATGGCTTTTGACTGCAACCTTTTTGCTGCTGTCCTGCCGTTCTGGTCTTTGGTAATCAACTTCTTCATATTCCCTCACGGCATGTTCTCTCCGACCATCTTGGACATTTGCACTATTCTGGGCTACCGATGCGATGGAGATGAAATTCGTAACCTCCATGATGATGAGAGTATGCCTGCCGTTGAGACCCATCTGGACAAAGCTACTGCCTCTTATAGTAATTTCATAGCTGCCCAAAGGGGCATAGGCGGCGTTCCGTCAAATCAAGAGCAGGCCTCCTTTCTATAGTTGTGGCTCAATAAATACATTATTTGCTCCTATTCGGCAAGGATAAGCAACGAATACTGATACTATGTATCGGCTATGCTGAGGAAGAAAAGGCAGTGCGACTTGGCCTCCTTGGAATTGGCCTTAATCTATCAACTAATGAACTAGATGACTTCGGCCCTATCGGTTGAGAGTGACCCGACCAACCTTGGTGGTCCTCTCTAGGTTATACAACTGTGGTTTTATCAGTATGTCTCCCAATTTGGCGTTAATAACCTCTCTGGGGAACCTGCGGACTCCTCTCACCAGACTACTGGCTATTGGCTATTGAGAACTCCTGTGAACAGATCTTCCGTCAGTACCCTTATGTTCTATCTTCATCAGAATTGCCTACAAAAAACACACCTCACTTCTTCCCTTACTTTACTCGGGAGATGGCCCCCTCTGATTGATGAATCTTGCCGACACATCGGAGGGTTCCCAACAGACCATCTGGGCTAAAATGTTGTGTCCCAAGGAGCTCCTTTTGGGGGCCAAATCAGGCACACGAAGTGCCAAATCTTTCTGTGAACGGTACAATCCTCATTGCTTCTCTCAGCAATTTGGGTTGATTCAGGACATCCCTGCTGACCCTGATCATATATCATCCTATATTGTTATGCTTATCCCATCGGCTGAAGATGTGCATACTTTAGCCGATAGGTCTATAACCATTCTTTGTTCTTTTGAGTATCATCACTTTTAAGTCGTCAGGGAGGCCACACCCAACTTCAACTTATGGTGGCGACTGATGAGTGAGGTACTTTTCTCGGCCCCTATGGAGACGTGGCTGCTTAGGTTGGTTGGGTCAGTATCGGCTATGGTGGAAGTGTCAGCGCCAAAGAAAGGGAAGCAGAGCAAGATATCTACCAGTCCGATTGCCACATCATTATTCCAGACGCCATCGGTGAAGAAAACCCCTACTCTCCCACCTGCTGATGAGGAAGAAGAAGAAGAAGAAGAAGAAGAAGAAGAAGAAGAAGAAGAAGAAGAAGAAGAAGAAGAAGAAGAAGAAGAAGAAGAAGAAGAAGAAGAAGAAGAAGAAGAAGAAGAAGAAGAAGAAGAAGAAGAAGAATAAGAAGAAGAAGAAACAATCCTCCCTCTTCTTAGGCGGTCAAAAAGGTGGCAAGCCACCTATACCCCGATAGTCACCAAGGTTTGGATTTCCTGTGTTGAGATTTTTTTCGATATTCTTCAATTTTCAACTCAAAGGCTAACTCCTTATTCCCTTCCTTTGTAGAAACAAAAATCTAGCCAGTTAGTTATTTTCAACTCTTCTTTAGAGTCGACAAAAGCCATGCCCCCCTTGTCACTTGGAAAAATAACACCAGTCGAGGAAGGAATTTCAGCTACTCCACCTTCATCGGCTACTCCTCCACCGTCCGAAATGCCGTCTCAAAGAAGGCGGCAGTTGGCAAACCTGTTTCTCCTCTCGTAGAAACGGCCTTTGAGTCCTCTTCAGTAGAGCTTCCAAAAGAGCCTGCCCTTTCTCGGCCGATAACATCTGAGGCCGCTGCGTTAGATCTTCTATGTAGCTTAATTGGGGCCAACCTATTGACCAACCCATATTTCCAGGATGCAATCAAGCGAGCCCTCCTAATGCTTGCGCAATCGGCCGATTCTGATATTCTTATTAAATTGAAATGTTTATCGGCTGATTACCTAGGGCATATGAGGTTTACTTAGTGCTTCTTCTTAGATACCCAGAACATGAGGGATGAAATTTTTTGTCAGCTTAAGGCTTTGGCCGAAGGCGTCTGTCAGCAAATGGCCTCTTCTGCAAAAGAGTAAGCAGCTAAGTTCCGAGATGAACGGCTCATGCTAGAGGCAGGCGAATAACTGCTTCAAATAAAGCTTCAACGTTCTGACAAACTACTGGCCGGCATGCAATCTTTGTGGAATAATTTCTAGTCCTACTTGACCACCATTTTCCTTCATCCCGATGAGACTGGCCCCTCGGTACTTAAACTGGAGATGCCAAAACTTGTCCGCCTCCAACCGAAGAAATAGTTGTTGAGCCAGAAACGACCCAAGAAGAAACAACCAGCCAAATGGAGGAGGAGAAAGGAATCCCATCAGCAACCACTCTGCTTGAGGAAGATCCGAATCAACTTGCCATAATTCCTTTCGCTCAACTGATTGAGACGCCTCACACTTCGTCCGAGGAGAATTGAATTGTTCTTCTCTTTTTTTTTTTTTCTTTTCCAACTCAATCCCAAGTGTAACAGCAATCCGATCGGCTCTTTTGTGATTAGCTGTTTTTCATGAATGCAACTTCTTTTCTCTCTTTCTCTTTTGTTGTTGTTTTTTTTTTACTCTTTTTGCTACCATGGTTCCCTCCAAAAATGTAGGATAGAACTTTTTTAAAATATTTTTTGTTTATGGCATTACTTACCTCTTTTCCATAGGGTGTCATTGAACAGTCATCAGCCGTAAGTTTCTCAATCGAAAACCCGTGTAACAAGAAAAGGTCCTTCCAAGGAAGCGGACCACTTATCATAGCGTAGGTCTTTTTGTGAAACTAGCAGTATGATTTTCCAAACCATATCTCTTCCCTGAAAGCTCTTCCCCCGCAATTTTCTGATTATAGGCTTTTACTACCTTCTTCTTATGCCTTCTGATATTTTCTAATGCTACACATCGGTATGTTAGAATTCGTGGACTCCTAAACACGAAAAACATCCACAAATCCCTTCCAAGGACCCAAGTAAACGATTAAGAAGATCTAAAGTTTACAGAATTACCTTTGTTCGGTGTAATCGAGATCCTTCGATTCTGATTGTGCTGTCGTACGTGAACCCGAACGATCACCAGACGCTGCAGTGTGCGAACGTACTCTATCGGATACACATGGCGAACTGACTCGTTACCCCGAGAATGCTAGTGCCTAGGGTTTGAAAGGTTTTTTTTTTTTTTTTTTTGTGAATGGAGGCACGAATATTTTCAATAGAACATGGCTCTTGAGAAGATGGCTAGGGTTTTCTTAAAAACCCCCGAACCTCTTAGAGTCCAACTCTAATAATATCTTATCATATTTTAATTTAAATTCAAATTAAATTAAAACTGATATGATAAGATTCTATCATTATCTCAGTAATTTAACTAATTAATTTACCCAGTCAGATTCTTATAATTTGGACATTATCCAGATACATCGAATGTGGACATATTTCCAGATTCATTGTATCTAGTAAATTTTCTAAGTTCAATTAACTTAGACATATTACTATGATGAATTTAGGTCGAATGACTTTTAATATCATTATGGCTAGAAAATACTTATGACATATTCCATGAAGTACTTTCACAGTGGGTCATGTCTAATACAATGTTCTCTAACATTTATTTATGTTTTGACTTGATATCACAAATATCATTAACCAGTAAAACATAGTCATCAAGTCACAAACATACTAATATTAATTTATTATTGTTCCAATAATAATAATTGATTATGGACAGTTTAAGAATAGTCATTGTATTGATTGTTGGGTTTTACTATCAAGGCACGTACTTAATTACCACAAAACAAAATACACTATTCATGGAAAGGAAAATATCATATTATTATATAAAACATAATGACAATAGTATAAGTACAAATTGACTCTAGGGCATATCCTTAACACGGTCCTCTTCGGCTTGATCCAAACTTATAGCCAAAGCTAGCTTGTAATCCTCAACTGACAAACAATGTTGGTAAGCTACTTAAGCCGATCGCAATGATAATTCAGCGGGTAACATCGCATCTTGTCCATATGTTAGCTTAAATGGCGTGAAACCTGTCACAGTTTTGAAAGCATTCTGATAAGTCCACAGAACCTCTTGAAGTGTTTCGTGCCACCTTCTGGGATTATCCTCCAATGACTTATGGGTCATGTTGATCAAGGTCTTGTTTGTCGCTTCAGCTTGATCGTTGGCCTATGCATAATACGGAGATAAATGTAATATTTTAACTTTGTACTGAGTTAAAAAATTGCGTACCTTATCTCCCGTAAACATAGTTCCTTAGTCGACCGTTATTGTTTCAAGTATGCCGAATCGAAATAGAATACTCTGTTGAAGGAAAGCGATAACGGTAGACTGGGTTACCCTGGTCAGGGCTTGTGCCTCTACCCACTTAGTGAAATAATTCGTTGCCACTAAGATAAATATGTGCCTTTTAGTCGGTGGTGGGTGAATCTTGCCGATGATATCTAGAGTCTAACTCTTGAATGGCCACTGCGTGATGATAGGATGCAGTTCTGTAGAAGACGCATGAATCAAAGGACTATGTTTCTGACATGCCTCGCATTTAGTTGCATAGGCTACGCAATAGAAGGCCAATAAAATCCATGATGCTGCAATGTCTATTTTAGCTTTGGGCTTGCCTGATGAGCACCGCATAGGCCTTCATGCACCTCGACTAATGCCTGTGATGCTTCTTACTTTGACAAACATTTTAATAAAACTCCTGAATGGCTTTTTCTGAATAAATCGTTTCTAATCAGCATAAAGTTCAACGCCTTACATTTTACCTCCCGTGATACATGACCAGTAGGTTTTTGCAAATAAGAAACGGCATCAGAATGCCAATCTTTTTCGTGTTCTTCTCCTAATATTTGCTGGCACATTACTTCCCCAGCTCTTTTCTTGAAGCCTGAAGCCATTTGAACTAAATCGTTTGCCCTCTGGTTCTCAACTCGAGGAATATGAGTTAAGATAACTTCCAAAAAGTGTTGCAGCAATGCCTTTACTTCCTATCACTACAAAAAAAATAAGGCAAATGTGACGAAGACAAATACGATAGTAAAAAAACTGTCGTAATAGGTTACTTTATGCGACGATTTTGAAACTGTTGCAATAGATAGACCTAATACGATGGTCTAATTCCAACTGTCGTATTTGGTAACCAAATACGACTATTTACACAAAACGTAGTAATAGGTAGATTAAATTCAACGGTTTATTATAACCGTCACAATAGAGTAGACTAAATACGGCGGTTTATTTTAACCGTCGTAATAAGTAGATCAAATACGACGATTTATTATAACTGTTGCAATAGAGTAGGTCAAATACGGCGATTTATTTTAATCATCGCAATAGAGTAGATCAAATACGACGGTTTATTGTAATCATCGTTTTTAGTCTAATTATAACAAAGCCCCTCAAAATTATTTTAAATTTTATCTGATTATTTTCAAATTTAGTCACAATACTATTGGTAATGATTACAATAAATTTAACGGTTGGATCATTAGTTTGATATCTTTATATTTGTAAATACTAAGATTTCTTTCTATTTTATAGATATTACTACACAAATGTGATAAAATAAAACGAATGACCTTTAAATTTGGTCACTAAATTTGTTTTAACTTTATAAATACATGTAATGGTTAGATAATTGATTTTTCAAATACATTTTTATTTACATCTTAAGTTTTCATATATTGGTATTAAAGAGTTTGAATTTTATTTTAATTATTAGTTATTCTAATTGTTTACATGCAGTATAATATATTCTTATTAGTTAGTGAGTATTAGATTAATATGTTATATAACATAAATAATTTTTTATTTACAAACATATATATGCATGTGTACATATATATCTACATATTTAGGTGGAGTATGTTATCTCTTAATTACACACACACACACACACACACACATGCTAATATAAATTAGTTTTAAAAGTTCAAATATCCTATTGTGAAAATTTTGAAGTTGAGATATTAATGTAGAAAATTAATAAAAAATATAGAGAACAATATAGGTAATAAAATGAATGGATTTTAAACTCTCATAGCAATATAACATAGCCTTTATCAAATTGTATAAGCTCGATTTGAATTTG
This sequence comes from Voacanga thouarsii, assembly GCA_026120185.1. Classification (NCBI taxonomy): domain Eukaryota; kingdom Viridiplantae; phylum Streptophyta; class Magnoliopsida; order Gentianales; family Apocynaceae; genus Voacanga; species Voacanga thouarsii. Next base: position 727,235 of record JANUWF010001704.1, read on the forward strand.
AAACTTATAATTATATTTAAATTTTAATAAATTCTACTTTGAATATTTAAGAATTTAATTTTGAAATCTTAGAAATATATTAAACTATAAATATTTATATTTTTATATTATTCTTTACACGTATTTTAGTTTTCTCTCTCTCTTTAGTTTTCTTTCTCTCTCTCTCTCTCTTTACACAAAATTGATGCTTAATTTTATTGTACCATTCAATTTTTTACAAAAATCTTTTCACACAATATTTAGATTAATCTTGTTTATAAAAGTATAAATAGACGAGATTTTAAATTGTATAATTTGATTAGAAAATCTAAAAATTATTCATTCTTTTATACACCATAAGACAATATGATAGAACGAATGCATCTAAAAATTTTAATTTAATTAAAAAATTTTCAATATAAATATTTTTATTTTTTAAAATTATAATTTATTTATAAAATATTATATTTTCTCTTTTTAATCAAATTTACTTTTATATATTTTTAATTCTCTTTTCAAATTTGAACCATATCATTATAATATTTTTATATTATTTATATTATTAAAATTTAATTCTTTTTAATGTCATTAATAATTTTTAATTAAATTATTTATTTATTTGTGTTATTATTTTCATTTGTGATTGAATTCTCATAGGTTGATTATATTCCTCTTCACTCCGCAAGAGTCAAGAGTCACAGACAGGTGCTATAGAATGTTTGAAATTAGAAGAGGAAAATGAGCAAATGATGCATTCCCTGAGATGCCGTGGAAAAAGTGATAAAGTGATATTTTTCTAAAAGTGAAAAGACAAGGGATTATTCCAAAAGGCCAAAGTGGAAAAAAGCTGTTTGTCTTTCATTTTCCAACTTTACCAATCTAGCACACGGTGCACGCACCCCTTGCTTTCACCGGAGCAACACTCCGTTTTTATGTCTACAAATTTTGCCCACACCGTTTCTATATCTGCATCATGCACAAAGGTGTCTGCCTGTGTGAGGGACAAGAAGTATCCAACTGGGTTGAGAACAAACAGAGCCACTGCTGCAGGCTATTGGAAAGCCACTGGAAAAGACAAAGTCCACCGTGCCAGATTCAGGTCACGTGCACTGTGTTGAAAATGGCAACTTTGGGAGTTAATAATTTTTAACTCATGATTAGTTAGCCTAAAACAATTAATGGGAATTGTTCTTGACATGTTAGAGATTGTTTTGATTGTGGTAGAAGCCATTTTCATGGTGGGAATCCATAATTAAATATTGTTAAAGTTGGGCTTGGGCCATGTTTTCACGATCTTCTATTTTTATTTGGCCCAATTAATTAACTCTAACTTGAAAAGGAATAGGAAACATAAAATCTGATAAAGGAATTAGGACTTCCTAATCCGAATTGGGTTTTAATTTTCCTAAGGCGACATTAAAAGGGGGAACAGAGCTGCCATTAGGGAGAACCCCTTTTCATGTTTTTTTGCTTCTTGCAAGAAAATTCGCCGCTTCGATTCTCTCTCCACGATCCATAATTTTGCCTTATCGGGACCGGCGAACTGAGGGGATTTTCGAGGTGATCACAGCTGGTGTGCGTCAACAGTGATCTGAGACCGTCTTATCCTGCAAGAAGAGTCGCTGTACCCATCGCACCGGAGTGGGGCGAATAGCTTCTTGAAGGCAAACCAGTATTAGACTGGTGATTCGGTCAGCAATACAATACGTTGCGGCGCAGCTTGTCCAGAGGAGTGCCAACGCTAGGTACATTCTGGTAGAACCGCGAGCAAATCAATCAGGTATACTATTGATTTGTTTATTAAGTGTGAATTCTGTCTAGTTACATTACGTTTGGACTGTGTGGCCTTGCCGGCATTGTTGATATTTGATAATTGTAATGGTTAGAGCCCTGGTCGGGTATAGGCGGTGCTTGTTCAATTCAGCTGAGTTGCCTGTCCGTGCTCGTAGGTACCCTAGTTAACTAACAATCTTCAAGAAGCTATTCTCGCAATTATCTCGTGTGTGTGCAATGGCCAATTCGTCGTGCATCGCATCCGCCGCGTATAAGCCTTTGGTTGACTTAAATGGTTTGCCGGACAAGTTTGGTCCAGGCAGAACTTCAAGCGTTGGCAACAACGCATGAAAATTTGGTTGACCATGAGGGGCTTATTATCGCAGAGCAGGTAGACAGAGCCTATACCAACCGAAAGGCATTCTAGAGTAGCCGAGATTGCCGCGTGGGATGAACGGAATAATGTAGGCAGAGGAGCAACACTGTCGCATTGACAAATGCTCTCTTTGATGTCTACTGTTTCGAGTCATACACAAGAAAGATGCTATGGGATGAACTCGGATAGGAAATATAATACCGAGGATCAAGGTCCTGGAAAGGTATTATGTCTCCAAATTCCCGAAGTTTCGTATGGTTGAGGGTAAGTCTCGTGATCGAACGTACTCAAGAGTTGCAATTGATTATTCATTCTCTTCATGAATCGGATATGGAACTTCCCGAGAAGTTTCAAGTGATGTCGTTGATAGAGAAATTTCCTAAGTCTTGGGAGGACTTTGGTATGTCCCTCAAACACAAGACGGAGAAGATTTCTCTAAACGATCTCGATGAAATCAATATCCATTGAGGAGCAACATAGAAAGAATAGTCATATTGTACCTATGGAGTCTAATGTCCATATTGTGACTACCGGGAAGAAGAGCAATAATCGGAGGAATGTGGGGGTTAACTCAAACTCTAAAAACATAAACAAGACAAAAGGCAAGGCCAAGAAGAAATCGAAAGCAAACAAACCTTGCCGGAATTGTGGTCGAGTTGGACATTGGGTTAAGGACTCGTCCGTCTAAAAAGCCCAAAGTCAAACAAGGATCAAATTCTCAAGCACAAGTCAATGTGGTGGTAGAGGATACTAGTCAAGCGGAGGCTGATTTGAGTACTCACCTTACCGAGGTTTGTACCATTGAGGCCGAGACTCGGCATCACTACTTCCAATGATGATGAAAGGTATGTTTCGTTAACCCGTAAGTCTTTACTATTTATGAGCCACTTGAATGGCTGGTTGATACCGGAGCAAATGTGCACGTTTGTGCCGATAAATTGCTTTTTGTATCTTACCAGCCTATTAAAGGAAAAACCGTGAAGATGGGGAACTCAACCGCAGCCAATGTGTTGGGGATTGGACGCGTGGACTTGAAGTTTCCTTCAGGGCGTATTCTTTCTCTTCATAGGGTGCAACATGTTCCAACAGCTCAGTAGGAATATTCTTAGTGGTTCATGTTTAGTTAGAGAGGGTTATGAACTTACTTTCAAATGTAATAAAGTAGTGATTATGCACTACAATTCTTTTGTTGGCAAAGGTTATTTGTCGATGGTTTATTTAAATTAAGAGTTGAACCTTTTACTTCGATTTGAATAAAGCTTCTTCTATTGAGAATTCTGTTTATCCTATGGTGCACATTATTGAATCCACCGATGTTTGGCATAGTAGACTTGGACATTTAAATTTAGATTCTGTTAAAAGAATGATGAATTTAGATTTGATCCCTAAACATTCAATTGATAAGAAAAATAAATGTCAAGTGTGTGTGGAAGCTAAAACAACCAGGAAACCCTATCATTCAATTGAAAGGGATTCGTAAATACTTGATTTAGTTCACACGTACATTTGTGAATTCAATGGCTTATTGACTAGGGATCATAAGAAATATTTCATTACTTTTATTGACGATTGCAAGTAAATATTGCTATGTTTATTTACTTAAACATAAAGATGAAGCACTTGAAAAGTTTCTCATATTTAAAAATGAAGTCGAAACTCAAACCGGCAAGAAACTTAAAAGGTTAAGATCTCGATAGAGGTGGAGAGTATGGGTCTAATCCATTTGTTGAATATTGCCAAAGCAATGGCATAATTCATGAGGAGACACCCCCTTATTCTCCCCAGCCTAATGGGATTGCCGAACGGAAAAATAGAACGTTTAAAGATATGATCAACAGCTTACTTTTAAATTCCGGATTGCCTAAGTATATGTGGGGTGAGGCTTTGAATACGGCTTGCCATATTCTCGAACGTAGTCCCTCATAAACATAAAGAGGTAACTCCATTTGAAATTTGGAAAGGTAGGAAACCTAACTTAAAATACTTCCGTGTGTGGGGTTGTCTTGCAAAAGTTCTAATCCCCGAACATAAAAGGAAGAAGTTAGGACCAAAGACTCGTTGATTCCATCTTTATTGGTTATGTGGAAACAAGCTATGCCATGAGGTTTTTGGTAATTAAGTCCGAAATACCTGGTATAGATTGTAACACTATCATTCAATACCGTGATGCTACATTCTTTGAGAATGTGTTTCCCATGAAAACCGGTTTGCCTCAAGATGTTTCTACTTTAGATTCAAATCTTAACGTCCGATTCCATTCCCGATCATGTGGAAAGGATGAAAGATGTGGGGGCAAGTCCAAATAGTCCCAATACTCAAATTGAGGAATTGGAAGAACCTAGAAGGAGTAAGAGAGCTAAGGTCTGTCAAGGACTTTGGAAGTGACTTTGTCACTTACAATGTTGAGGACGAACCTTTGACTTTTCAAGCAGCCTATGGCTTCCTCGTAGCAGTGGCATTGGAAAGGAGCCGTCAAGAGTGAGATGGATTCCATTGTCTCCAATGGGACATGGGAATTGGTAGATCTCCCTCCCGGGTGCAAGTACAATTGGATGTAAATGGATATTTAAGAAGAAACTTAAACCGGATGGGACCATAGATAAGTATAAAGCCGATTAGTTGCCAAAGGGTTTAGACAGAAAGAGGGAATAGACTATTTTGATACATACTCTCCCGTTGCTCGTTTGACTACAATCCGAGTGCTAATTGCATCGGCTTCCATATATTGTCTCACCATCCACCAAATGGATGTGAAGACAGACTTTTCTTCATGGTGATCTTGAAGAAGAGATATATATGGATCAACCTCGAGGGATTTGTGGCCAAAGGAAATGAACGGAAAGTTTGTAAACTTATTAAATCCCTATATGGTCTAAAACAAGCACCCAAACAATGGCATGAAAAATTTGATAAAACAATTTTATCATTTGGCTTCAACATAAATGAGAATGACAAGTGTGTTTACCGTAAGGTTAAAGGTAATACTTGTATTGTTCTATGCCTCGTATGTGGATGACATTTTGCTATTTGGGTCCAATATTGAGATAATTAATGAGACTAAATCATTTTTGAAAAGTAAGTTTGAAATGAAGGATATGGGAGTAGCAAATGTGATTCTTGGCCTAAAGTTGATTCGCTCAACTGAGGGGATAACCATTTCTCAAACTCACTATGTTGAGAGTGTTCTTGAGAAATATGGGTATCAAAATTGTAGAATTGCTAAAACTCCAAGTGACCCTTCCGTAGCTTTGTTCAAAAATGAAAGTGGAGTTCCCGTGTCTCAATTAAGATATTCTCAAATTATTGGTAGCTTGCAATATCTTGCGAATGGCTCAAGACCAGATATTTCATTTTCTCGTATCTAAGCCGGCAAGATATACAAGTTGTCCAAATCGGACTCATTGGGAGGCCTTGGATAGAGTACTAAGGTACTTGAAGGGAACAGTGTCCCTTGGGCTGCATTATGGGAAATTCCCTGCTGTACTTGAAGGGTATAGTGATGCAAGCTGGATAGCCAAGAACTCTGGTAGCAATGGATGCACTGGATATGTGTTTACATTAGGTGGTGGTGCAGTCGCTCGGAAGTCTTGTAAATGTACTATGATAACTCTGGTCAACTTTTGAGGCCGAGTTATGTGCCTTGGATACTATCGGAACTGGAAGCCGAATGGCCGTATGGACTATTGTCCTCTTTGCCAATGATCAGCAAGTCCGTTATCGCTATATCTCGTGCATTGTGACAACTCAAACCACAATTGCAAAGATAAAGAGTACCAAGTATAATCAAAAGACTAAGAGACACATCCAAGTTAGACTTAAGTCTATAAGGGAGTTAGTGTCTCGAAAGGGTGGTGTCTCGTTGACTTTGTTGGATCCAAATATAACATTGCAGACTCCCTAACTAAGGGACTTGAAACATCATTGTTCCTTAAATCCAGGTTGGGAATGGGACCGATAACCCGTAAATGATTCACCTACAAGTGGCAACCCAACCGACCAAGTGGAGATCCCGCAAGGCGCTCAATGTGGTATAAACAAGCCGTTTGAGTGAATCTGGCACCAATTCCGATACTTTTGTATCTAGGTCATTTCCCGAAAGCCTCGTGGTGCGTTTATCGCAATAAGTAAGAGTTTTGACTCGAATGGGATCAAGTCTTTTAGACAGATGCTAGCAGTCCATCCTTGGAGATCGCCAACTATGTGAGTGTTGTTGTGTGGCCGCAACTAAAGGGAATTGGGTTTTCTCCGAATACACTCATGAGACAGATCAGGACACATGGCCATAACGTGTCAACCCTAAAGATTATCTCCATAGCCGATAGTTTGTTGTTACCAATGGACGCCGTCACATTCAAGGTTCGGATTCAAGGCTTAAGTCCATCTCGTTCTCGTGGGGGCATAAGTTGGATAACTTAGGTAGTGGTTCAAACCGGAAGGTACCATTATCGAAAGCAGATTATGTGAATCCCGAATAGTCTTTAACTATGGATTTGTGGGGGATTGTTGAAAATGGCAACTTTGGGAGTTAATAATTTTTAACTCATGATTAGTTAGCCTAAAACAATTAATGGGAATTGTTCTTGACATGTTAGAGATTGTTTTGATTGTGGTAGAAGCCATTTTCATGGTGGGAATCCATAATTAAATATTGTTAAAGTTGGGCTTGGGCCATGTTTTCACGATCTTCTATTTTTATTTGGCCCAATTAATTAACTCTAACTTGAAAAGGAATAGGAAACATAAAATCTGATAAAGGAATTAGGACTTCCTAATCCGAATTGGGTTTTAATTTTCCTAAGGCGACATTAAAAGGGGGAACAGAGCTGCCATTAGGGAGAACCCCTTTTCATGTTTTTTTGCTTCTTGCAAGAAAATTCGCCGCTTCGATTCTCTCTCCACGATCCATAATTTTGCCTTATCGGACCGGCGAACTGAGGGGATTTTCGAGGTGATCACCAGCTGGTGTGCGTCAACAGTGATCTGAGACCGTCTTATCCTGCAAGAAGAGTCGCTGTACCCATCGCACCGGAGTGGGGCGAATAGCTTCTTGAAGGCAAACCAGTATTAGACTGGTGATTCGGTCAGCAATACAATACGTTGCGGCGCAGCTTGTCCAGAGGAGTGCCAACGCTAGGTACATTCTGGTAGAACCGCGAGCAAATCAATCAGGTATACTATTGATTTGTTTATTAAGTGTGAATTCTGTCTAGTTACATTACGTTTGGACTGTGTGGCCTTGCCGGCATTGTTGATATTTGATAATTGTAATGGTTAGAGCCCTGGTCGGGTATAGGCGGTGCTTGTTCAATTCAGTTGAGTTGCTTGTCTGTGCTCGTAGGTACCCTAGTTAACTAACACACTGCTTCTGTGTTGCCGCCATTGATGGAATTATCTTGGGAATGATATCTCTAGGGAATAATTTGGTTCCTTCTGTGTTGCCGCCGTTGATGGATTGTGTGAGAGAGTTAAAGACTTTGAAAAAAGTGGTTGCAACTTGAAAATGGCTTCTGGAAAGATTGTTTATAGTTTCTTGCTTCCCACATTTCCAGACTCATGGCTTTCGGAAACATTGGCAAGAGACACCAAAACGCTAATGAAAGCGCTTCAAAAATCAATTTTCTAACCACTATGATAACGTGTCCAGTGATATGACCAATCCTCTGTATAAGCTCGATACATCTCTGGCTCATACACCAACCGCGTCCGGTGGGTCGGAGAATGAAATCGTTGTTTCGAAGTGGAGGAACGTACAAGTGCCAATTGCTCCGGTGCTTAAACCTGAGCCACAGCGTCCGGTTAACCGGCTATAGAGCGGATGCTTGCCCATTCTAGACACATCAGCTTATTTGCTAGACCACCCCATTAACCAACACCAGGAAAATCCAATGGTGTCAGCTTCATCACCTCTCATGGTTCAGCCACCCCTCTCCGTCAGTATTCCTCCAAACGTGAAGCTTTTTCTTCAAGGTTTGTGTCTTCTGCTAAGGTGCTTTGGTTTTATATAGGTCAAATTTCTTACACAACATTGAGAAAAATAGAATATTGCTTCATAGTGACTAAAGCCCCGGGTATGATACATGAGAACTGTTTCTCTCCATATTGGGATGCTCTACACCTAGTGTTACTTTATAAGGCCTGTGATAGCAATAGCCTTATATATTCCCACCACTTCTAGATTTTTAGCTTGGTGCTTTTCTTTTTGTTTATATTAATTAAAAGAAACAAGAACACAGTTCTCATCTTTTCATTATTAAATGTGAAATATCCAAGTAAAGGGCCTTTAAACTATTATTCAAGAATCATATATTCATCGTTTACCATTTCTATTATATTCATCATTGATTTATGCTTTTCTCCCTGCTGCCTATAGTGTTAAAAACAAAATTATATAACACATGATATGGAGTGTTGGATGTTGGATATTGGATTTTTATGCTCTGTGAGTCTGGAATTATTTTTATATTTCTATGAATATTTCTGGAGCATATTTGTTTTGGAAATTTTTATGTTGTTGAATTGTTGAATGTTGATTTGTGGAGTTGTTGGGGTGTTGAAAATTTGATGTGGAGATTTGGTGTTGGCATTGTGATTATTGGTGAAAGGGAACTGTAGTGTTATTAAAGTATGGTGCTCTATATATAAACATATTACTTTTATATTACAATTTACTTTTTTTTTCAACTACTTTAATGATAAAGAAAAAGGCAAGAGAAAACGATTTTGGAATAGTTGGGTTGAAGGGATGCCTAAAACACCTTCATTTGAGTCTTAAACATAATTTAGTTTTTTCTTCTTATAGCTGACCTTGAAGCATGCATGTCTCAATCTTTTAGTTCAGTCCTCCAACTGCGTATCAGAGATTTCTTCCATCAATTTCTTCTTACGTTCCAGTATCTCAATGGCTTCTCTCAAGTTCTTCTTATTAGCCATATGTCCTCCTTCTTCATTTCGTATTTCCTGTAAATCGAAAGGCATACTCTCAAATTATTAGTTCTTTGTTATCTTGGGAGTATATAATTAACTTATTTATAAGTGTGTGTCTGTGAGAGAGAGAGCGAACCTAAACTTTCTTGATTAGGGTCTCCAAGTTCATCAACTTCCTGTGAGGCCATCGATGAATTCCTAACTCCCTACATCTTTTCTTGAGAATGGTTAGGTCAACATTTAGTTCTTTAACCACCCGAGTGAGTGGCATGTAAAAATACTTCGAAATAGTTGCTCTTGATAATATCTTAGAACTACTACCCTTCTCGTTTCTCTACCTCCTGATTATCTTCTTCTCCATATGAACTTTGTCTGAAGTGATACCTTCAAGATGCATTTCCTGAACCATATTTTGGCTTTATTTAAAATCTATTACGGAGTAGAAAGGATCACGCACAAGCATATCCTCTATCAGAGGAAAAATATCAAAAGAAGTCTCTTGAATAGACAGATCAAATTGGAAACCCAAAGTAGTAGTCTCTTGAACGGGCAGATCAAAAGGCAATGGTTGGATTGGAAAGGAAAACACATCGAAATCTTCTTTTTTGGAAACTAATTCAAAATTTGACCGTCCCTCAAACGAATTACGACTATTCATTTCTGAGAAAGGGATATATATATATATATCTGTACGGGAAGAGGAGAGAGATGACTGAGGAGAGAAAGAGATTAAGAGATGATGATGACTGATGACTAAGGGATATATATATATCTATGCGGGAAGAGGGGATGGATGACTGAAGAGAGAAAGAGACAAGAGGAAGAGGAAGAGATAAATGACAGGTTCTGTACGAGAAGAAGGGAGGAAGAACTAATGAGAGAAAGAGACAAGAAGGACGGGGAAAAGGTAGATGACAGGAGGGGAGGGATGATTAAGAAGAGAAAAGGACAAAGAGGAAGGGGAAAAGACGATTGAATTGCTCATTTTACATAAAATATTTTTATTGTACTATCTTGTCTTTTATTGGAGCCACATTAGTGCGTAAAATATTTTAATTGCACTGCTTTGACATTTTTCTGTTATTGTGACTTTAAATATAATTGAGTTTTGTTAAAGAAATGGACAAGGAGGAAGGAAAAAAGATGATTGGTTTGCTCATTTTACATAAAATATTTTAATTGCGTTGCCTTATCTTTCATTGGAACCATATTAGTGCGCAAAATATTTTATTTGCACTGCCTTGATATTTTTCTGTTGTTGTAACTTTAAATATAATTGGGTTTTATTGCAAAATATGCATATTAGTTTCATAGTTTAGAAAATTTATGTCGGTATATGTCTACATTTTAATATTCTAAATTTACAATTGTACTTTATTTTTTAAAAGATGATGCGAAGGTTTTCTATTTATTGGAATCATTTCATTGTCGAGACTAATCTCCGATTTGTGTATTGTGTAGGTAAGGAGATGTTCTAAAGCCCAACCTATTGACCTTGAGCTATGTTGGGTAAAAAATATTTTGTCGAGACTGAGGAAAGAAAGAGAGAAAGAGACAAGGAGGAAGGAGAAAAGATGATACCGGGAAGAGACAAGAAGGAAGGGGAAAAGATGATACCGAGAAGGACTGACGTACTTAATTCTGTTTATTATTTTACATGAACTACTATTTCTAATAGATTCTTTGGTGTTTCCTACTTGTTATATATGTAGTATTACTTCTTTTGTGGAGTTTAAGGACTATTTATGATTTCAATGTTCAAGAGATTGATTTTGATTTGTTTGGGATTAAGCAAATTGTGTTTTATTATTATTGGTATTGAATGAGTTGAACGGATTGTATTTGGTTTGAAATTGTAGGTGAATAGGTCTAAATACCAAGTAATTTATTTTTTATAAAAAAAATTAATCAAATGTGACAGTCACAAAACAGTCGTATTTGCATATCAAAAGCGACGGTCACAAACGGTCGAATTTGGTTATGCCTTAACAGAACAAATACGATGGTTTGAGTCGTTTTTATTAATGGTCACAATTGCTCTAAGATTTATTGCCACGGTTGTAATTACAACGATTGGATATCGTCGCAAATACTTAGCAATTGCGATGGTTAGGGACGTCACAAATAATAAGTATTTGCGATGATTTAAAACCGTCGTATTTACGGAACAATTGCTATGCTTTTTTCACTAAATACGACGGTTTGCAGAATTTCAGTCCGAGTGAGTAATTGCGACGCTTTTTCCTGACCATCGTATTTATTCCGTCGCATTAGCTAAATACAACAAATTTTGGGTCATTTTTAATAAAAACAACAGCATTATATGCGATGGTCAAAAAATCGTCGTTTATAGTAAAAACGACAGTATTTTCTCAAATACGATGATTTTTTGGCCGTTGTATTTGTCTGAATTTTTAGTAGTGTATAACTTAATCAACAAAACAGGGTTAGTACACTTATGTTCACCTGAAGTCTGCCGGATGACAATTTGAGAGTCCACTGTTATATTAACCACTTGTGCATTCAAAGCCTTCAAAACTCGAAGTCCTAGAATGAGGGCATCATATTCTGCCTAATTATTTGAAGTTCATTTCCTTAACTCAAAAAGAATTCTTCCTTGTCGTCCATAAGGGGCTTCAATGATTAAACCGACACCTGCCTTATACTTGGTGCTAGATTCATTAAACTGCAACTTCCATGGTTTGTATGAAATGTATCCCTACGCTTCTTTTTCAGGATTGGCCACTTCTAAACATGGATGTTGAGCCAAAAACTCAGCTATGGCTTGCCCTTTCGTTGATTTCAAAGGCAAGTGAGTCAAGGAAAAAGTGTATAACTTAATGGCCCATTTCATTAGACGTGCCTGCAACAAAGGGCGGTTTAATAGGTATTTGACGAGATCAATTTTGCACAAGACTTACACTTCCCTAGGTAACAGATAATGTTCTAGTTTAATGCATACATAATATACGACAAGCATAGCTTCTCAATAGGAGAATACCTTGCCTCGGTGTCCGTCAAGTTCTGGCTAAGGTAATATACTACTATTTCAATCCCCTATACATCGTCTTGAGCTAACATGCATCTTATAGACTTTTGAATCGTCGAAATGTATAATTTCAAAGGTGCCTTATCTCATGGAAGCATCAAAATAGGTGATTGTGATAAAGCCGTCTTGATCTGATCAAAGGCTGTCTAGTGCTCCAAATGCCAGATGAACTGTAGAGACGACTTCAAATAGAGTAGGGAAGAGAACACCTTTTACTTTCCTGCAACATTTGCTAGAAAATGTAGCAAGAAATTAATCTTCCCTAGAAAACTTTGGAGTTCTTTCTTGGATTGCAGTGGTCTTACTTGTAGAATATCCATTGCTTTATTCTAGCCCACTTCAATTCCTCTTTGGTGCACTAGGAATCCGAGGAAATTTTCAACTAAAACTCCGAAAGCACATTTGGCGGGTTGATTTTTAGTCGGTGCTTGCGCATTCGGAGGAAGACTTGCTCCAACCACCTTAGGTGTTGTGAGAAAGTGGGCGACTTAACCACTACATCATCAATATAAACTTTCCTGGTCTTACCGATGAGATCATGAAAATTGAGGTTCATGACTCTCTGGAAGGTAGCTCCAGCACTCTTCAAATCGAAGGGCATAACTAGCCATTCAAATAAACCGATAGAACTTAAACATCGAAAAGCTATCTTCCGCCTATCCTCTTCGATTATAAATATCTAATTGTAACCAGAGTATCCATCCATAAAGCTTAAAAATTGGTTTTCTACTGCCGAGTCTACCAATATGTCAGCCATCGACATGGTGTATTCATCATTTGGTGTAACCAAATTTAAATTTCTAAAATCAATACAAACCCTCAGCTAGCCGTTTTTCTTGATGACAGGCACAATATTGGCCACCCAATCTACATACCGCTAGGTACGGATGAAATCACACCGAAGTAACTTCTCAATTTCTTCTTTAATTTTAGGTGGGAATGCGGGATTAAAACACTGGGCCGACTACTTTTGGAGCTTGAAACCTTCCTTAATCGGTAAACAATGCTCCATAATACTTCTGTCCAATCCTGACATATCATGCTAATCACATGTGAAACAATCTTTGGACCTACGAATTAGAGCTGTTAAGGCATTCCGTTGATCGAGAGTAAAGCAAAAACTTACCTTTGTAGTTCTTTTTTTTCCAGGTTCCCCGATTTTCACCTCCATTAGCGGGTCCTGAGCGATGAAACCGGGTGCATGCAGAACATCTGGGTCCTCCATTTTCAAATGTTTACTTTTCAACCCTGCCATTGTAATTTAATTATGAGCCATGGTGAGCTTGGCGTACTGGCTCAGATCAAAGGTAGAGTGGTAAAATACAGTCTCGTTCATGTACACTTCTACTGGGAATGGATTGGGGTCGGCTGGTATCTTTTCCACTCGTTCTCCATTCCAAATCAACATCATTTGATGGAGTGTTGGTAGAACACAACAGTTCGCGTGAATCCAATCCCTACCTAGTAAGACAGAATAAGCTGGTCTTGTCGTGACTACAAAGAAAACAGTTTTAATAACCTTAGACCCAACTGTTATCTCGAAAGTGATGACCCCTTCTGCTTTGGTTGCGTCCTCTGTAAAATTAAATATTTGGATATCTGTAGGAGACAAATCGGATTTATCCTTACCCAAACGCCTTAAGGTTGCCAACGGCATTACGTTCAGCACAACCTCTTCATCAATGAAAACCCGAGAGAAAGGCCTTCCATTGATATACGCTTTAATGTACAACGACTTGAGGTGATTGGTATGCTCTGCCATTGGGATTGGGAAGAACATACCTTTCGATGTCACCTTAAACTCGATGAGCTCAACGGCAGCTTCTTCCATTGCATAGTAGTCTTCCTTCACTACTTCTTGTTCACCTCTTGCTCGGAATTGTGATGGGAGAATACTAAGCCTATTTTGATTCGGGGAAGCACACACCTGTTCATCTAACCATTTCTCAAGTACTTGTTTTTGTTGAGCCCATTTCCTCTTTTCCCACCGTTTTGAGTTTTTATAAGATGGGGACGATAACCCAGGAAAACGGGCTTTTTATGAGGTACATGAAGGATTTGAAACATTACAGAGCATGAACGGTGGACAGAAAAATAGAGGAATTAACATTAAACAGAGCATGGCAGCAGCATGAAGGCATGAAAACATACCTCTTGGAGCCTTAAAACTTGAAGAATATGGTTGAAGGACTTGAAACTCCAAAACAGCTTCTTCCTTCTCTCGTGCAGTGAAGCTTCCAGTTTCAGTTCTTTCACTTCTCCTCCGATGCAATCCTTAATATTTGGCTTTTCAATTCTCAGAATATTCCACAGCCTAATCCATTGTTGGTGAGCACAGAAAGCGATAGAGAAGATGATCATCCAGCTTCTTCCACAGCTCTTGGTCATTTATTCAAGACTTGGCTTTTCAGTTAAGAAAACAAAAGCCAGGAAAGAAAAAACCACAAGAGAGAGAGAGCCAAGAGTTTCAGTTTTTTATATTCCCCCCCTTTTCTTTTATTTTATTTTTCTACACAGAAAGCCAAGAGTCATAAAATCAAAAATAATTATTTTGATAAAAATAATATTCCTGGGTTTTAATATTTCAAACACCCGAATATTATTAACAAAATAAAATTTGGCTTCTCCCTAAACTCTTCTGAATTGTGTCCGGAAAAATTCTATGGTCCAGGCTATTGGGCCAAAATAATATTTATTATTTTTCTTGGACCCGAAAAGCTCAAAATAATAAACATTAATTATTTTTCTTGAGATTAAATAAATAACCCAATAAATAATTACTGAACCCAAATGAATCAAAAATAATTAAACTTTAATTATTTATTTATTGGGATTAATTAAATAAATAACCAATAAATATTTAAGTATTAATTATTTTTCTCTAGTTTAAGTCCCGGTTAATTTTCTAATTATTCAAACTGAACCTAGGCCCTGAATAATTAATTAACCAATTAAACCAGATAATAAATTTCTCTCCATTTATTTTATTCCAGTCTAATAATAAATTAGACTTCCTGAATAAAATCTAACACTCTCAACTGAGATCAATTTCTCAACCCAAAAATTAATTAGTACTTAGGGGCTATTCCGAGGACCAAAAAGACACATCGCCTTGGCTACTAAAATGACCACAATACCCCTATTATATAAATAGCTGTATTTTGTATTTTAAATATTTTCTAATATCACCATAAGGAAATATTGACCCCAAGGACAATGCTACATTAGCAAAGTCTTCGACCTACAGGTAAAATGACTAAAATACCCCTCTACACATCGCCGTACATTTAGAGAGAAAGAAGTGTACTAACACCCCTCTAAATGACATCTACCATCCTTAGGCTTCTAGTCCAATAATCCACGACTTCCTGGAGTGTTTCCGCTTTCCAAGAAAGCTATCCTAAAGCAAACATCCAAATCATGTTTCCCAAGGCCTTGGATATTTAGATCATTCAGACAACCACAATGGGCGATATAGTGTAGAAACTATCTTGTACAAGTCTGTCTTAACTAATTAGTCACACATATCCAATATGCAAGTATATTGACCCTACGATAGAACCTCAACTATAGCATATCAAAGTATATGTTTCTAACTTCGTCAGACCACCAACTCATACTCAAGTCGTAGAGTACTAGTCCACGCTGTAGCGGTAGTAGTCTAGGTTTATACCATATAGTACTTTTAGAAAACCATTACTATAGGTCTTGTTCTACGTATTCGAAATACACTTATGTCATGAAGTGAGTAGACTACTCACTGGCTAAAGGTAAGCCATTCCCCATTGGAATTCGTAACATAATAACCTAAACATGATGAGATTCCTATTCTCATCAATCGGTTAAGAACAAATATTTATGTGTTTAAATAACCCATGATTCATACCTTACTGTGAAATACCTCCATTCACATGGAGCACTTATTTAAACATAATGGGTTTGTTTCAAATGAAATTGTGCACAAACAAAAAGTAAATTCACAAACGATTTTCAAAATAAATTCTTTTAACAAAATATTTGATATTTATATCAAAAACCTAGTCTAAGAGGGCACACATTCCAACAATCTCCCACTTGCACTCTAAGATTAGGTAAGTCCATAGGTGCCCACCCCAATGGTATCTAAGTATCTCTTGAAGACCCTTTCAGCCAAAGGCTTGGTGAATGGCTCTGCTAGATTATTCTCAGAGGTAATCTGTACCACCACGACTTCCCGTCTCTGGATAAAATCCCGAATCAGGTGGCACTACCTCTCAATATGCTTCCCCTTCTTGTGGTTCCAAGGTTCCTTCGAGGTACTTAAGAATATACTTTACAGCTTGCCAATGAACCTCCCCAGGGTTTAACTAATATCTACTAACTAAGCCTACGACAAAGCAGATATCTGACCTAGTACACAACATGGCGTACATGAGACTTCCCACAGCCGAAGCGTAGAGAATCCTACTCATTCTGTTTTTTTCTTCTTGAGACTTTGGACAGTCCCTTGAAGAAAGAGACAACCCATGTCTGCAAGGGATTAGAGCTCTCTTGCATAAGTCCATGCTGCACTTGGCCAGCATCTTGTCAATGTATGCGACTTGGAATAATCCTAACACTCTCTACTTCCTATTTCTAAGAAATCTAATCCTGAGAATATAGCTGGTTTCTCCCAAGTCCTTCATACTTAATTGACTAGATAGCTAAACCTTTGTAAATGACAATGACCCTACATCATTTCCAATGAGTAGAATGTCGTCCATATACAAGATAAGAAAAACCACATTAAACCCCTCAAGTTTCTTGTACACGCATGGTTCATCCTCGTTTTGAATAAAACTATAAAACTTCACAGTCTCATTAAAACGAACGTTCTATACTCTCGATGCTTGCTTAAATCTATAAATGGACTTCCTAAGCTTGCAAATCATATGTTCTTGGCCTTCAGCAATAAAACCTTCTGGTTGGGACATATAGATGTCTCCGCTAAGATGGCCATTCAAAAATGCCGTCTTAACATCCATTTGCCATATCTTATAGTCATAGTGACATACGATGACAAGGAGGATACGGATGGATTTAAGCATGGCCATAGGGGAAAATGTTTCCTCATAATTGATCCCTTCTTTCTGAGAATACCCTTTTACCACAAGCTTAGCTTTGAAGGTTTCCACCTTCCCATTCGCTCCTCTCTTTCTCTTGTACATCCACTTACATCCAATGGGTTTTATTCCTTCAGGTGAAGCTACAAGATCCCAAACCTGATTGAAGTACATAGACTCAATCTCGACTTTCATTACTTCATGCCATAGATTTGCATCGGTATCAGCAATTGCCTCATCGTATCTAGTGGGGTCTTGTTCCTGATGGTCAGAGACCAACTCAAAAACTTCTTCATACCATTCATCTGGAACCCTAGACACTTTCTCACTACGACGAGGCACCAATTGTACAGGCTCTTGAGGCTGTGCCTCTTCTTGTTCCACAACTGGGTCAGAAGAAGATGCTTCCGAAGATAACTTCTCCTCGAGTTCCAACCTAGTTGAACCTTTCGTGGAAGTACTTTGATCATCCTATAAGTATCTAGCATTGGTACTAACTAGCATCTTCTACTCTTTAGGATGATAAAAGTAACCACCCTTTATTCCTTTTGGATACCCAACAAAATAGCATAATTCTGATCTTGGCTCCAACTTGTCTCATTTGATCAGTATATAAGCTGGACAATCCCATATCCTGAGATGATTCAGACTTGGCTTACGCCTAGTCTACATCTCATAAGGAGCCATAGGTACTAACTTGGAAGGCACCAAGTTCAGAATGTATGCCGCTGTTTCCAGGGTATATTCCTAAAAAGACACTGGAAGAGTAGCATGAGACATCATGCTTTGGACTATTTTTATCAATGTCCTATTCCTTCTCTCAGCTACTCCGTTCTGCTGGGGTGTCCCTGGCGCAGAGAGTTGGGATATTATCCCATGATGTACCATGTAGTCCTTGAATTCACCTAGGAGGTACTCTCCACCATGATCCGATCGTAAAGTCTTGATTAATTTACCTGTCTGACACTCCACTTTAGCTTTAAACTCTTTGAATTTATCAAAAGAGTTAGACTTGCGCCTCATCAGGTAAATATAACCAAACATTGTACAATCATTCATGAAAGTGATGAAGTATTCAAAACCTTCTCTAGCTGGTGTAGACAAGGGACCACACACATCAGTGTGAACAAGACTCGGTACCTCCTTGGCCCTATCTACCTTTGGGATAAAAGACCTTTTGGTCATCTTTCCCATCAAGAAGGATTCACACTGAGGCCAATTTTTTAATCTCAATGAGCCCAAAGGCCCATAATGGATTAGCCTCTGAATTCTAGTTGAGTTGATATGACCTAACCTTAGATGCAAAAAATACGAGTCATTGACATTGGTCTTTCTCTTTTTAGTTAAAGGTTCAGATTGAGCGTTATTTGATTGATTGTTAATAGGGTTTAAATAGAATAGATTTCCATACATGTGCCCAGTACATAAAATTTCTCCATCTCTATTGATAGAAATACCAGAATGAAAAGATACAGAATATCCTTGATTTATTAGTTTTGCAATTGAAATCAAATTCTGGCGAAAACCAGGTACATATAAAATATCTATTAAAATCACTTTTTTTATTACAATAAAAAGTAAGATCCAGCTCTCCTACTGCAAGGGCCCAGACTTGTGCTCCATTTCCTACGTGTAATCCATGTTCGCCCTTATTGAGTCTTTTTATTTGTCTAAACCCCTGCAAGAAGTTACAGATATGATTAGTGGCTCCTGAATAAAAAATCCAAGTGGAAGTTGATCCAACCACTGATATAGACTCTAGATAGAAAACATTACCGGTGGGGTTTTTCTTGGCCTAAAGATCTGGACAATCCTTTTTTTAGTGTCCCTTCTTCCCACATTTGAAGCACTTGCCCTTTAGTTTGTCTTTGGGCTGGGTTGTTGCGTATCCCTTTTTCCTTTTGAACTTTTTGGGCTTGGACCCAATTCTTGAGGAAGAAGCCTTAGCAATCATTGCCTTTGATTGTGACTTTATGACTTTCTCTGTCATCTGAAATTCCTTCATCAACTCAGTCAAACTTATATTTAACTTGTTCATATTGTAATTTAATTTGAATTGAGTAAAGGAACCTGGTAGAGATTCGAGAACCATGTCCACTTGGCTCCCGGGGTCAATGATAGCTCCTAAGATTTTTGCCTCTTCGAAAATAGCAATCATCTTGAGTATATGCTCTCTGACTGATGCTCCTTCAGCCATCCTAGTGTTTACTATAGTTCGAAGAGCCTCCTGCCTTGCGGGCCGACTTTTATCCGCGAACATAGTGGCCAATGAATGACTAATGTCATACGCAGAAGCTATGTGTTCGTATTTAGACTGGAGCACATTAGACATAGAGGCTAGCATATAGCAACGTGCTATTTCATTAGCCTTCTTCCATGCCTTCTCAGCCTCTTGCTTCTCGACGATGGAACATTCCCCCATCACAGGGCAGGTCTCGTAAATGACATACTTATACTCCTCGGCAATGAGTATTATGTCCAGGTTCCTCTTCCAGTCCACATAGTTTGGTCTTGTTACCTTATTCTCAAGGAGAATAACGGCCAAAGGATTAAAAGAACCTCCCATCATTTCTGAAAAATCGAAAAATAAAATAAAGGATTTAGTTTGTGAAAATAAATTTGTGCACTGAAATTAATTTAGCTCTTAGGAAAACTGACATAGCTTCTTTGGAAGATTAACAGTTTCCTAAACTAAGTATTAACCACCACAAATTAATTTCTTTTCTAGGTAATGATCTAGAGGATAACTCCATCGTGGGATGGCCGTTTCCTCTCATTTCCTATGGGCATTCCTCGCACTATAACCTCTAACGTGGGTGGCCGATTATAAAATGTGTCCCGGGTTATTAATTATATCATTCCATTAGATTTAGATCCTTATGGTATCCCCATCCTACACGGGTTCACTCACAGGGTGACACGAGGGGACCTACGATCTCTAATGAGGATCGTGATGGAGGCCGTGGAGCCGTTGGAATCCCTCCTACTTAGTCTTTTAAAATAAAGTTTTCTGGAAAATATCATTTTGAAATTTCCATTAAGTTTTTCCTTAACTCAAAAATAAAATATCCAAATCCACTAAAATATCTATGTCAAGAATTATATCCTTTGAGAGATTTTTCCATGGACTAATTTTATTTAAGTTAAAACTTAATGATTTCAAAAAATTTCTAATTAAAACTTTCTAGAGACTTTGGTCTCAAGTTTATTTAACAAAACAAATTTTCTTGTGCAAAATAAAATAAAATGGCTTTCTATTTTAACTTACAAAAATATCTAAATCCAATATATTTTCTTTGTCAATGATTAAATCCTTTGAGAAAATATCAAATGATAAATTTTTGTTCAAGTTAAAATAACCATTTAATTTTAAAGAAAAATATTTTCCTTGTAAAAATATTCCCAAAGACTTTGGTCTTTGAGAAAACGCACACATAAGTTCACAAAAAAAATAGTATGCCAGAAAACAGTAAACGTTTTCATACTTTTCTATTTTTTAAACATAAGTGCCCAAATAATAGAATTAAACAAATTAATTAATTAATTAATTATCTTGTTTAATCCTAAAATTCTTTACTAATATTTTTCATACAAATATATTCCAAGAATATAAATTATTGTAAAAATATTAATTTCATCTGGTATGGGACCCAAAACGAAAAAGAAAAAAAATTAAAAAAAATTGCAAAAATTGACTGGCGGTCCACGTGCACCCGCCGCACTGGATCCGCGCCCATTTGGCCTGAGGCTCACAGCGGCCTCGATGCATTGGCCCCACCAGATCTCTATCAGTTGCGACCCGTGGAGTGCTTCGCCTGCGACCCGTACTCTTGCGCGCCTGTTTCACTCTGCCGATCCGCACGCGAAATGGAATTTGCAATTGCAATTTTGCAATTGCAACGGCTCAATTGGCTCGGCTTACACGGTGCGCGGACAGCGACTCTTGACACAGATGCGGTGGAGGCTCGGCTGCGACTCTGCTCCGGCTCGGCGGCTTAGGAATAGTTATCTTCTTCTCCGTAATATTTTTCTTCTGGACTTCTTCGGCTTTTTTTTCTGCAGTTTCTTCTGCAGCTTCTTTGGACAATTTTCTATTACAAAATCTCATCCAAAACAAAACCAGAACCGCCTATACCCATTTAAATTAGGTTTACACAATCAAATTTTCAAAGCCAGAAAATTACAGTGCATCCTTATACTTCAACGGTGAAGCTTACATCAAGCTTATTCCATATCAAAACAGCGAAGGATCACAGGTTTAAGCACCAAATAATATTCTTCTCCATTTTTATTAACTAACATGCTTCTTAAGTCAATCAAATCCATTGCTTTGATACCATTTGAAGGATTTGAAACATTATAGAGCATGCATGGTGGACAGAAAAATGGAGGAATTAACATTAAATAGAGCATGGCAGCAGCATGGAGGCATGAAAACATATCTCTTGGAGCCTTAAAACTTGAAGAATATGGTTGAAGGACTTGAAACTCCAGAACAGCTTCTTCCTTCTCCCGTGCAGTGAAGCTTCCGGTTCTGGTTCTTTCACTTCTCCTTCGATGCAATCCTTAATGCTTGGCTTTTCAATTCTCAGAATATTCCACAGTCTAATCCATTGTTGGTGAGTATAGAAAGGGATAGAGAAGATGATCATCCAGCTTCTTCCACAGCTCTCGGTCATTTATTCAAGACTTGGCTTTTCAGTTAAGAAAACAAAAGCCATGAAAGAAAAAACCACGAGAGAGAGAGCCAAGAGTCTCAGTTTTTTTATTTTTTTCCCTTTTCTTTTATTTTATTTTTTCACATAGAAAGCCAAGAGTCATGAAATCAAAAATAATTATTTTGATAAAAATAATATTTCCGGGTTTTAATATTTCAAACACCCCAATATTATTAACAAAATAAATTTTGGCTTCTCCCTAAACTCTTCTGAACTGTGTCTGGAAAAATCCTATGGTCTAGGCTATTGGACCAAAATAATATTTATTATTTTTCTTGGACTCGAAAAGCTCAAAATAATAAACATTAATTATTTTTCTTGAGATTAAATAAATAACCCAATAAATAATTAATGAACCCAAATGAATAAAAAATAATTAAACTTTAATTATTTATTTCTTGAGATTAATTAAATAATTAACCCAATAAATAATTAAGTATTAATTATTTTTCTCTAGTTTAAGTCCCGGTTAATTTTCTAATTATTCAAACTGGACCTAGGCCCTGAATAATTAATTAACCAATTAAACTAGATAAAAAATTTCTCTCTATTTGTTTTATTCCAGTCTAATAATAAATTAAACTTCCTGAATAAAATCTAACTCTCTCAATTGAGATCAATTTCTCAACTCAAAAATTAATTAGGACTTACGGGCTATTCCGATGACTAAAAAGACACATCACCTTGGCTACTAAAATGATCAAAATACCCCTACTATATAAATAGCTGTATTTTACATTTTAAATATTTTCTAATATCACCATAAGGAAATATTAACCCCAAGGACAATGCTACATTAGCAAAGTTTTCGACCTACAGGTAAAATGACTAAAATACCCATCTACATATCGCCATACATTTAGAGAGGAAGAAGTGTACTAACACCCCTCTAAATGACATCTACCATCCTTAGGCTTCTAGTCCAATGATCCACGACTTCCTGGAGTGTTTCCGCTTTCTAATGGAGCTACCCTAAAGCAAACATTCAAGTCATGTTTCCCAGGGCCTTGGATATTTAGATCATTCAGACAACCACAGGGGGCGATATAAGTGTAGAAACTATCTTGTACAAGTCTGTCTTAACTAACTAGTCACACATACCCAACCTGCAAGTATATTGGCCTTACGATAGAACCTCAACTATAACATGTCAAAGTATATGCTTCCAGCTTCGTCAGACCACCAACTCACACTCAAGTTGTAAAGTACTAGTCCACGCTATAGCGGTAGTAGTCTAGGTTTCTACCATATAATACTTTTAGAAAACCACTACTACAAGTCCTATTCTACGTATTCGAAATACGCTTATGTCATGAAGTGGGTAGACTATTCACTGGTTAAAGATAAGCCATTCCCCATTGGAATTCATAACATAATAACCTAAACATGATGAGATTCCTATTCTCATCAATCAGTTAAGAACAAAATATTTATGTGTTTAAATAACTCATAATTCATACCTTACTGTGAAAAACCTCCATTCACATGGAGCACTTATTTAAACATAATTGGTCTGTTCTAAACTAAATTGTGCACAAACAAGAAGTAAATTCACAAATAATTTCTGAAATAAATTCTTTTAACAAAATATTCGATATTTACATCAGAAACCTAATTTAAAAGGGCACACATTCCAACAGTACATACACTGTAAACTTCTCATCCTTCCCATGGAAGTGAGTTACGAAGGCCAGAACAATAAGTTGGGTGAAAACTGACGGCCAACCGTCTAGCCTTTGGAACGTTATTCTTTCCCCTTCCAAGGCTTTGGACTGTTCCTTAATAAAAGAATCTCCTGGTTTATGCTCCACATCTTTCTTGCACGTCTGTACTATACTTGCATCAGCCGTTGGGAGTAGGTTTGTATTGAAAAGAGTTTTCTCACGTTAGTCAGCAAACCTCACCATTTCTTCTTATAAAGCCTTTTGAATTGTGTTCCTGAAAACAACATAGCTATTAGTATTATGAGAAAATGAATTATGCTACTTACAGTATTTCTTGCCTTTTAGCTCATTTGGACTTGGGACTTTGTGGCCGAGAGGTAAACGGATCTGTTTGTCCTTGACTATCTGATCGAAGATTTGCTCGGCCTTTGATACGTCAAATGTATAAGTGGATAGCCCCACTGGGGAAACCTCCTCCTTCTCTTTACCAGGTTTAAAAAAAGAACAAGTATAAAATGCACCTTTCACTAGCTTTGTTGCCATCACCTCTAGCAGCTGTTTCTCCTCGCTGTTCGTAACATCGTCCATTACTGATATCATGGTTTACCCATAAGAGAACTTAACAGATCTCTTTTTTTCCTTTTGCTTGATCATTTCCTCTATTCTGACAACATGAGATAGTAAGCGGGATAAATCAGAAAAGTCCTGGAGAATGAGATGCTCTTTGAGTTGCTGATGCATTATATTGATGGCCATTCTAGCACACTCCATTTCTGGTAGTTAAGTGGTACATTTGGCCTTAATCTGTCGAAAACGCTTAATGAACTATGCTACATCTTCGGATGATTTTTTCTTGACTGCCAGGAGATCTGCTATGGAAACCTCAGTTGCCGATTTAAAGAAACGCTTATGAAAATTCCGTTCCATATCTGTCCATGAATACACAGAACTAGGCATCAGATTTGCATACCAAAGTAAATACCGCCCACAAAAAAAATAATTATAATTTATGTTAGTCACTGTTCACGAATTCTCCACATTACATCGTAAACCTCCTTATATATTCCATGGTTGACTTGTTGTCCTCTCCAGAGAATGTGGAGAACTCTGGCAACTTAAATCCTCATGGTAGCATTGCCATAGAATCCACCCACTTGGGATACGATTTTTGATAAACTGGCCTATCCCTGATTTGTTGACATAATGCTTTTGTCATTGCATTGACATCGGCTGATGGTGCTGACTGTTGATTCTGCATGGGGGAATTTAGCATAACTGGCTGAGAAACCTGTCCTTGGAATGAGGCCATCTCAGGGTTTCCTATTCCCTGCATCGGATAAGTTGTCGCTGTGGTAGGATATATGGAAGGGGCAGTTGTAGCGTAGTTCTGTGTGTTGGGATTCGTGGACTCCTAAACGCGGAAAACATCTACGAATCCCTCCCGAGGACCCAAGTAAACGATTAAGAAGATGTAAACGATTAAGAGTTACCTCTCGGTTGTCGTAATCGAAATCCTTCGATTCTCGGTTGCGCCGTTGTACGTTCGACCCGAACAATCACCGTACGCCGCAAGATGCGAACGTCCTCTACGGATACACACCGCGAACTCACTCGATACCCGGGGAGTGCTAGCGCCTAGGGTTTGAGAGGTTTTTTTTTTCTTTCTCTGGTAGAAAATGGCACGATTGTTCTCAACCGAAAATTGGACTATCGAAAGACGGCTAGGGTTTTCTTAAAAACCCTCGAACCTCTTAGAGTCCAACCCTAATCATATCTTATCATATTCTAATTTAAATTCAAATTAAATTAAAACCGATATGATAAGATTCTCGCCATTATCTCGGTAATTTAACTAATTATTTTACCGAGTCGTATTCTTATAACTGGATATCATCCGTATTCATCGAACTCCGGTCACCGTAAAAATAACCTAACAAGTTCGCTTATCGTGTGACCCTATAGGTTCATTTAACACCGGTAGCGTGCCTAAATCGTATTTAAATGGCCCACAAGTTATAAGCGGTTTCTAGCAAAACATTATAACTATCCAGGTTAAATGAAGATCGGTGATCTCTTTGAACCAAACCATAATTTTATATTTAGTCCCTTTGTCACACGATATCCAGCATTAAGCATAAGGCACTGAGCATGTCATCCTTATTAAGCTTAATCAATTATTTCTTGATTTCATAGTAGATCTGTTCAAACAAATGATATCAATATCTTAGATTGATATATTTGAGCACGGCCATGCATTTTTAACAGTCTAACTTATCAAGGGGCCCATGGATATCTCTCCCATAATTGAGAGGGACAAATTCCTTCACAATCAATCATATTCCTCTCCTTGATTTATTTTATATCCAACAAGTAGTCTAATTTATTATCTAGTTAAAGACAACTTTAGACAATGTCAAAATATAGAATTTATCAAGTAAGAAACTATGATGAATTTAGGTCGAAGGACTTTCAATATTATTATGGCTAGAAAGTACTTATGACATATTCCATGAAGTACTCTCACAGATGGGTCATGTCCAATACAATGTTCTCTAACATTTATTTATGTCTTGACTCGATATCACAAATATCCATGGCCGTAGAAACATAGCCATCAAGTCACAAACATACTAATCTTAATTTATTATTATTCCAATAATAATAATCGATCGTGGACAGCTTTTAGAATAGTCATTGTATTCATTGTAGGGTTTTACTATCAAGTCACGTACTTGATGACCAACAAAACAAAATTCACTATTCATGGAAAGGAAAGCCTCATATTATTATATAAAACATAATGACAATTGTATAAGTACAAATTGACTCTAGGGCATATCCCCAACACTGTGGCCCTTCATATGAGGGACAAACACTCCTGTTAGGAGCTGCCGCCTGGTCGTAAGATACCTGCACTCCCATACTTAGATCCCCGTGAACGGGTATGGTAGGGTCCTCCCTAAGAAAGGCTCTGCAGGTGCCATGCCTTATGGAGTTAATCCCAGACTCATTTGGTTCTCCCTGAGCATCGGAAATGATTGCTCTCGGTACAACAATTGTATTGATCCATAGGAAGGTGCACTAATGGTTGAGGCAGAAGGATACACGAATGTCTGGGGTACCTCATGAGCATTTTGTCTTTGTTCAAAATTATGAAACTCGTTCTGAAGTAGTAGCCGGAATACTGTGGCAAACTAGGAAATAAGTCTCTGAATGAGTTTATCTATACATTACTCCATGGCTTGTCGTATGGCAGTTAAAGACGTTGGTGTCAATTGAGACACCTGGGGAGGAGACGAGGACTGTGCCCCCTGTTTCTTAGGAAGGGTGACTTGAGCATTGCTGGACATCATCGCTGTAGGATCAAAAGCTCCCCATAAAACCCGAATTGTAGGCCGATCAAAAGAATCCAATAAAGGCCCTGAGGATTGTTGCTGAGAATTTGACATAATGCATTCAGAACGCAGTTGTATGCAACAACTACTTTTGGTCCCACTAGGTGTGCCAATTTATGTTACCTTACAAAAGCGGAGTCGATGAAACTGGCGATTGGCTACTCTTCCGATAAACATAAACATTCCGATGGAAGGATGAATGTGTGAGTCGAACATTTTAAAAGACGTGTGTTCCTTGAACTTATTATAAAAAGGGTCCAAGAAAGTAGGAATGTTGCATACAGAAGCCAACAAGGACTGAAATCAGTGTATTTTGATTAATTTTGATAAAGAGGAATACAAAAGTACTGGAATTTGAAATCAAAGTAAAATGACAACGGAAAACTGGTAATAAAGGAATAAGGAAAAACTGCTGGAAAACTAAACAAAGTTGTAAACAAAGATAAAGACAAAGAAAATGCAAAATAAAAAGGAATTGAAAACTAAAAATTGGTAATCTTGTAGATATGTTTGTTGGTGTGTTTCGTTATGGGAATCCTTGCATGTTTTATGCTTGCTGTGGCATGGTAACTGACCATCTGCACATGGAGAAAATTTCACTTCATGACTCATCCTTAGCGGTTAGGAATGGTAGTGCTTTACCGATCATGTCGAGATATGGGGGTGATGATTCATCGGCTCCTGATTCTGATATTGACCGGGTACATCGACTGAAGAATTCTAGATATCATCATCGAGTTAGCAAAATTCCTATTGGCTTCGGCTTAAAGTTACCGTTGCAATGGATCAGGTAATAGTCGACGTCAACAATAATATACGTATTAATTTCAATACCAACCATGTAAATTAGGTCTAGCTGAAAGGAAGGGCAAATTAATTGGGATTTGTGTGTGCTAACCCTTTAATATTTATTCAAATGGATTACAAAACCAGTTCAATAACTTCAGCCTGTTAGACAGTATCTTGGCCATAAAAGACCACATAGTCCTCGGTAAAAGAGGGATGGGACGGGTGGGGTGGGTTATGGGTAGGGGAGGGGTAATTACTAATTCATTAGTTCGTTTGATAAAATTGAAATTTGAATATTTAAGTACGGAAATTTGAAAATTGAAGTTTGAAAACTGAACCTAAAATCTAAAGTCTAAATTAATTATAATTCATTTTTTACATTATATTTTATTATAATTTAAATTAAATATAAAGGAATATTAATAATTATATGGGTATTTAACGCATTTATACTTCATACTTAAGTAATTTTCAATTCATTTAACATTTATAATAGGATTTCAATACATCTTAATCAATTAAGCCTTAAGATATCTTCCAAAAAAAGTAGAAGAAACTTCCAGCCCATTTTTGGAGGGTTTGGTGGATTTCTTCCATTCTTTCTTACCTGCTTGTTGGATGAGATGACTAACCTTCAGAATTACAACGCCAGTGCAAACCCCACCCCCAACACCCCTCCCCTACCCCCTTAAAAATAAAAAAGTTAATTCAAGTGATTTTCAATTGTTAAGAATTATTTTTAATTTTTAAGAATTGTCATATATTTATAAATTATTATTTTCACCCTTTAACTTTATATATATATTTTTACTTCAAATATCTTTTAATTCAAACTATATTTTAAAAATAGATTCTTACCAAAATACATATTTAATTTGCCCTAAATCACTCCATAGGACAGAAAGAAGAGATAATGTAATTTCTTAGTTTGTAAGCACTTCTTATTAGATTAGAATATTTTTAATTCAATGTTTATTGGACACATATCTATCCCCCCCCCCCCTCTTTGTCCACTTTCATTAAAATAACATTTATATTTAGATTCTTTTGTAAGACTTCTCCAATTAGAGGACTAGAATAAGAATCCATTTCTTATATTTCGTATAGAGGATTCAAATGCTTTAATTATTTTAAATTATAAATCAAATATTTGATTATTTAATTACTACACAAATATCTCTCATTTTGGAAAATTAAAGTTATTATTAAGGTAGTACTATATTTGGTTGGGGTAGAATATAAGAGGAAAAGATGGGGAAAAATGAAATGTAATTATAAATGTGTTGCCTTACAAAAAGGGAGTCGATGGAACTGACGACTGGCTACTCTTCCGATGAACATAAACAATCCGATGAAAAAATAAATGTGCGAGCCAGATCTTTTAAAAGACGTGGGTTCCTTGAACTTACTATAGAAATAGTCTAAGAAAGCAGAAGTATTGCATGCAGAAGCTAATTATGACTGAAAATAGGATATTTTGATTAAACAATGAATGAATACAAAAGTACTGAAATTTGAAATCAAAGTAACATGAAAACGAAAAGCTGGTAATTACAGAAATAAGGAAAAACTTTCGAAAACTAAACAAAGCCGTTGGGAAAGTTGTAAAGAAAATGTAGAAAAAAGAATTGAAAATTAAAAAAAATTGGTAGTCTTGTAGATGTGATTGTTGTTAGGTTCTTCTCATTTTGGGACTCCTTGCCCATTTTATGCTTGCTCTGGTGTGGTCGCTGACTATCCGATCGTGGAGAAAATCTCGCTTCATGGCTCATCCTAGGCGGTTAAGAACAGTAGTGCTTTACCAAGTGTGCCGAGATTGGGGGTGACTACTCATTGGCTCCTGATTCTAATGTTGACCGGGTACATCGGTTAAAGAATTTCATGATGTTATCATCGTTTTAGCAAAATTCATATCGTCTTCGACTCAAAGTTATCGTTACAACGGATCGACTAAGGATGACGTCAACACATGTCCCCTCGAGTCCTATTGTTTTGATGGCGTGAACAGGTGAAGCGACGAGAATCATACCTCTTTAAATTCATAGCCGTTCTTTTCCTAACAAATTTGGAATGTCCCGATCGTTGCAGAGGGTTCCCGACTCCTCAGCTTCAAAGCCCGCAAACGGCTAGTCTTTGAATTTTTTCCTTTAAATAGCCGTGGTCCCCATCGTTTCTCCTTCACTTATACGAAATCCTTCTTCTGCAACAACTCTATCTCTATCAGACTTCTATCTCTCCTGTGAAATTCAACAACATTCCCTGTATTTCTTTTGATTAACGATCTCCGAGTCTCCATGGCCACTCCAATTGATCATTCCCCAATGGCTCTGATTCAAGCTGAGGCTAACCTGTACGCCTTTGGTCATCGGCTACTGCTGACGGAAGTCACCATTGACCACTTACTGTTCACCCATCCAGAGGGTTTTGTCCTTCCATTGAATCGGGTTGAATTTCTATAGCCGGTCTACCATTCTCCTTCCGCCAGTAGCCGCATCCCCTGAAGAATTACAAAGCGTAGCGCGATCGTTGCCACGCTACTTTCGGCGCCTTTTGGGATCAGTGGGGCATTCGCGATGCCATTATGATATCCAACTTTGACATAGCCTTTAACCGTAATCTTTTCGTTGCTATTCTGCCATTTTGGTCTTCGGCAATCAATGGCTTCATTTTCTCTCACGGTATGTTCTCTCTGACTATATTGGACATCTGCACCATTCTGGGCTTCCGTTGTGATGGAGATGAGATTCCTGCCCTCCATGATGACGAGAATTTGCCCACCGTTGAAACCCACCTGGACAAGTTTACTGCCTTCTATGACAATTTGATGACTGCCCAAAAGGGTGTAAGCGGTGTTCCATCAGAGCAAGAACATGCCTCCTTTCTACAGATGTGGCTCTGCAAATATGTTCTCTGCTCCCATTCAGCAGGAATAAGCAATGAATACCGATATTATGTATCGGCTATGTTGAGGAAGAAAAGGCGCTGCAACTTAGTCTCCTTGGTGCTTGCCTTAGTCTATCGACTAATGAACCAGATGATTTTAGCTCTATAAGCTGGGAATGACTCGATCAACCTTGGCGGTTCCTTTTGGGTCATGCAACTGTGGCTCTATCAGTATATTTCCCAATTCGATGTTAACAACCTCTCTGGGGATCCTGCAGATTCTTCCAACCAAGCCAGGGGTTATCGGCTGTTGAGGATCCCTGTGAACAGATCTTCTGCCGGCACCATCGTGTCCTATCTCTATCAGAATCGCTTTCAGCAGATGTCGCATTTCTTCCCCTACTCTACCCGAGAGACTAGCTCTCTCTGGTTGACGAAACTTGCCAATGCATCGGAAGACTCTCAACAAACTATCTAGACAAAAATGTTGTGCCCCAGAGAGCTCTTGTTATGGGCCAAACCAGGTGCTAGAAGCGTCAAGACCTTCTGTGAGTGGTACAACCCTCCTTGCTTTTCTCGACAATTTAGGTTGATTCAGGACATCTTCGCAAATCCTGGTCATATATCGTCTTATAATATCATACCTATCTTATCAGCTAAAGATGTGCATACTTTAGTCGATAAGACTCTACCCATTCTTTGTTCTTTTAAGTATCGCCACTTTCAGGTCGTCCGGGAGTCCACGTCCAATTTCACTCTATGGTGGTGGCTACTAAGTAAGGTGTCCTTCTCGGCTCCTGTAGAGATGTGGCTACTTCGCCTGGCTAGGTCGACATCAGCAGTGGTGGAAACGTTCATGCCCAAAAAAAGTAAGTAAAGTAGGTATCTGCTAGTCCTATTGCTACGCTGTTATTCCGGACGCAGCCAATGAGGAGAACCCCTACTCTTTTACCTGTTGATAAGGAAGAAAAAGAAGAAGAAGAAGAAACTATCCTTTCTCTGCTTAGGCGATTAAAAGGCGGTAAGCCACCCATACCCCAATAATCACAAAGGTTTGGATCTATGTTAAACAAAATTTTTTCCGATGTTCTTCAATCCCTGACGCAAAGCTAACCTCATACTTCTTTCCTTTGCAAAAATAGCAAACCAGCCATCTGGTTATATCCGACTCCTCTTCTAATTCATGGGCAGCCATATCCTCTTTATTACGTGCAAAAATAACAACGGCCGAGGAATGCACTTCGGCTATTTCACCTTCATTGGCTATTGCCCGAACGCCTAAAATGCCTGCCTCAGAGTAAGTGGCGGTTGACAAGCTTGTTTCGACCCTTGCGAAAACGGCCTCTAAACCCCCTTTGGCAAAGCCTCCTAAGGAACCTGCCCCTTCTCAGCAAATAACAACTAAGGCCACTGTGCTAGAACTTCTGCGTAGCCTAACTGGGGCCATCCTGCCAACCAGCTAATCCTCCCAGGATGCGATCAGCCGAGCCCTCTTGCTGCTTGCAAAATCAGCCTTTTCTGGTATCTCTATTGAATTGAAGCGCCTATCGGCTGATTACCTAGGGCACATGAGGTTCACCCAATGCTTCTCCTCTGATATCCAAAACAGGTGGGACAAAACTTCACGTTAACTCAAAGCTTTGGAGGCGTGAATAAGAAACTTTTCTGCAATCGCATCGCGAGGAAGCTTCTGCCTGCCTAAATGACCTTCGAGCTGAGATTTTCGAAAGAGTTGAAGGAATTGAAGGACTTGAGAAATAGCTACGAGAAATCCAGGTAGAGTTGGATTCCAAAAGGCGAGCTTTGGATGAAAAACTTGAGGTTGAGGGCATCTGTTAGCGAATGGCCTCCTCAGCCGAAGAGTTAGCGGCCAAATTTCGAGATGAATGGCTTATGCTGGAAGCAGAGGAAGAACTGCTCCAAATGAAACTACAGTATTCGGACAAACTGCTTACCGGTATGCAATATTCGTGGGACAATTTCCAATCTGACCTGGCCACCATCTTCCGTCATCCCGATGAGGCTAGCCCCTTGAGCACTCAAACTGGGGATGCCGAAACTCGTCCGCCTCCAACGGAATAAATAGTCATTAAACTAGAAACAACCCAAGAAGAACCAACCATCCAGGCAGAAGAAGAGAAGGAAACCCCAACGACGACTATTCTACCTGCGGAAGATCCGGATCAGCTTGCCATAATTTCTTTCGTCCAACCGATCGAGACTCCTCACACTCCTTCTGAGGAGGATTGACTTCATCATTTTTTTCTTTTCTGCTCACTCTCAAATGTAGCAGCTATCTGATCGGCTTTTGTTTGTGATAAGTTGTTTCTTATGAATGCAAACATTCTTTTTTTCCTCTCTTTTTCTTCTGTTGTCTTTTTTTGTCTCTCTTTTCTTTTCTCTTACTCTTGTCCTATTGCGGTTCCCTCCTAGAATGTAGGATAAAATTTTTTCAAATATTTACCGTTTATGGCATTACTTACTTCTTTTCCGTCGGGTATCATCAGCTGATAAGCACCTCCATCGAAAACCTGTGTAACAAGAAAAGGTCATTTCCATGAAGCGGACCACTTACATAGCGAGCGTCTTTTGGTGCAACTGGTAGTATGGTTTTCCAAACCATGTATTCTACTTGAAAGTTTCTTCCCTGCACTTTCCGATTATAGGCTCTTGCTATCTTCTCTTTGTGCCTTTTGATATTCTCTAATGCTATCTATCGGTCTTCTTCAGCTTGGTTTAAACTCATAGCCAAAGCCAGTTTGTAGTCCTCAACCAACAAACAATGTTGGTACTTGGGCCGACCGTAGTGACAACTCAGCGGCTAGCATTGCCTCTTGTCCATATGTTAGCCTAAATGGCGAGAAACTTGTAGCGGTCTTGAAAGCA
This sequence comes from Voacanga thouarsii, assembly GCA_026120185.1. NCBI lineage: Eukaryota > Viridiplantae > Streptophyta > Magnoliopsida > Gentianales > Apocynaceae > Voacanga > Voacanga thouarsii. The sequence continues at coordinate 760,752 of JANUWF010001704.1, forward strand.
TTCCAATATGCCCACGGAACCTCTTAAAGTGTTTTGTGCCACCTTTTGGATTTATCCTCTGATGACTTACGGATCATACTGATCGAGGTTTTGTTTGTAGCTTCAGCTTGACCATTGGTCTGTGCATAGTACGGAGATGAATGCCATAATTTAACTTTGAATTGAGTTAAAAAATTGTGTACCTTATCTCCCGTGAATATAGTTCCTTGGTCAGCCATTATGGTTTAGGTTTGCCAAATCGAAAAAGAATATTCTGCTGAAGGAAGGTGATAACAGCAGACTGAGTTACCTGGTCAGAGCCTATGTCTCTACCCACTTGGTGAAATAATCAATTGTCACTAAAATGAATGTGTGCCTTTTAGTCGATGGCGGGTGAATCTTGCCGATGACATCTAGAGCCCAACCCCTGAACGGCCATGGCTTGATGATAGGATGCAGGTCCGCGGAGGGTGCATGAATCAAAGGGCCATGCTTCTAGTATGCCTCACATCCAGCTACATAGGTTACACAGTCCGTGGTCATAGAGGACTAATAAAACTCATGACGTTGCAGTGTCCATTTCAACTTAGGACCTACCTGATGAGCACCGCATAGGCCTTCATGCACCTCGGCTAACTCCTGTGCTGCTTCTTGCTTTAACAAACATTTCAACAAAAGTCTGGAATAGCTTTTCCTGAACAGATCATTCCCGATCAGTATAAAGCTCAATGCCTTATGTTTTAGCTCTCGTGAAAACTGACCCGTAGGCTTTCGTAAGTATGAAACGATATCAGAACGTCAGTCCTCTTCATATTCTTCTCCCGATATTTGCTGACACATTACCACCCTAACTTTTTTCTTGAAATCTGAAGCCATTTGAGCTAAATCGTTTGCTCCCTAGTTCTCAACTCGAAGAACATGAGTCAGGATAACTTTCGAGAAGTATTGCAGCAATGCCTTCACTTCCTATAGCTTATCTGACAACACAGGGTTAGTGCATTTGTACTTACCTGAAATCTGTCGAATGACAATTTGAGAATCCCCTATTATATTGAGCACTCATGCATCCAAAGCTTTTAGGATTTGAAGTCCCAAAATGAGGGCATCATATTCTTCCTGGTTATTCGAAGTTCCTTTTCTTAACTCAAACAGAATTTTTCCTTATCGTCCGTAAGGGGCTTCAATGATCAAATCGGTACTTGCCTTATACTAGGTGCTAGACCCATTGAACTGCAACGTCTATGGTTTGTACGAGATGTACCCCTGTGCCTCTTCTTTTTCAAGATTGGGTACTTCTAAGCATGGATGTTCAGCTAGGAAATCAGCTATGACTTGCCCTTTTGTTTCTTTCAGAGGCAAGTGAGTTAGAAAAAAAAAACATATAACTTAACAACCCATTTCATTAATCATCCTTGCAGCAAGGGGCAATTTAGTAGGTATTTTACGAAATTAATTTTGCACAAGACTTGCACTTCCCTTGGTAACAGATAATACTCTAGTTTCATGCATGCATAATATAAAGATAGGCATAGTTTCTCAACAAGAGAATACCTGGTCTCGGTGTTCGTCAGGTTCCAACTAAGGTAATACACTATTCTTTCAATCCCCTAGACATCGTCTTGAGCTAGCAGGCAGCGGATAGACTCTTGAGCCACTAAAATGTATAACTTCAAGGGTACCTTGTCCCGTAGCGGCATCAAGGTAAATGGTTGTGACAAAGCCGTCTTGATTTGATCAAAGGTCGTCTGGTGCTCCGGTTGCCAAATAAATTCTAGAGACGACTTTAAATGGAGCAGAGAAGAGAATACCTTTTGCTTACCTGTAGCCTTTGCCAGAAAACGTCGCAAGAAATTAATCTTCCCTAAGAAACTTTGGAGCTCTTTTTTAGATTGCGGTGGCTTTGCCTGTAGAATATCCCTTACTTTGTTCTAGTCCACTTCAATCTCTCTTTGATGCACTAGGAACCTGAGGAAATTTTCGACTGAAACTCCAAAAGCACATTTGTCAGGGTTGATTTTTAGCCGATGCTTGCACATTCGAAGAAAGGCTTGATCCAACCACTTTAGGTGTTGTGAAAAAGTGGGTGACATAACCACTAAATCATCAATATAGACTTTCATGGTCTTGTCGATGAGATCATGAAAAATGAGGTTCATGACTCTCTAGAAAGTAGTTCCAATGTTCTTCAAACGGAAGGGCATAACTAGCCATTCGAATAAACCGATAGAACCCAGACATTGGAAAGCTGTCTTTTGGGTATCCTCTTCGGCTATAAATATCTGATTATACCCAGAGTATCCATCTATGAAGCTTAGAAATTGGTTTCCCGCATTTGAGTCCACCAACATATCGGCTATCAGCATGGTGTATTCATCCTTTAGTGTGGCCAAATTCAAATTTCAGAAATCAACACAAACCCACAGCTGGCCTTTTTTCTTGCTGACGGGCACAATATTGGACACACAGTCTGCATACCGACAAGTACGGATGAAACCACATTGGAATAACCTCTCAATTTCTTCTTTGATCCTAGGTAGGAGTGTGGGATTAAAACGTCGGACAAGCTGCTTATGGGGCTTGAAACCTTCCTTAATCGGTAAACAATGTTCCACAATACCTCTGTCTAGTCTTAACATTTTATAATAATCCCATGCGAAATAATCTTTGTACCTACGAATCAAGACTGTTAAGGCATTCCACTGATCGAGTGTTAAGCACAAGTTTACCTTTGTAATTCTGTTTTCCCCACGTTCCTCGATATCCTTATTCGTTAGTGGGTCCTGGGCGATGAAACCAGGTGCATGCCGAACATTAGGGTCCTCTATTTTCAAACATTGACCTTCCAGCCCTTCCGTTGAGATCTGATTATGAGTCATGGTGGGCTTGGAGTAATAGCTCAGGTCGAAAGTAGAACGGTAAAACACAGTCTCGTTTATATGCACATCTACTGAGAATAGATTGGGATCGGCTAGTATCTTTTTTACTCGTTCTCCATCCCAAATCAGCATCATTGGGTGAAGCATTGACAGGACACAATGGTTCGTATGAATCTAATCCCTACCTAGTAAGACAGAATAAGCCGGCTTTGCCGTGATTATAAAGAAAACAGTCTTACTAACCTTAGATCTAACGGCCACCTCAAAAGTGATGGCCCCTTCTACTTTGGCTGCTTCTCCGGTAAAATTAAGCATTTGGATGTCTATAGAGAACAAGTCAGGTTTATCTTTACCCAAGCACTTTAAGGTTGCCAATGGCATTACGTTTAGCACAGCCCCCCCATCAATGAAAACTCGAGAGAAAGGCTTTCCATTAATATGCGCCCTGATGTAAAATGGCTTAAGGTGATTGGTATGTTCTGTCATTGAGATTAGGAAGAACATACCTTCCGATGGCACCTTGAATTCAATGAGCTCAACGGTAGCTTCTTCCGTTGCATAGTAATCTTCCTCCACTTTTTTTTGCTCAACCTTTACTTGGAATTGTGATAGGAGAATGCTGAGCATGTTCTAACTTGTGGAAGTACATACCTGCTTATCTAACTATTTCTCAGGCACTTGTTTCTGCTAAGCCCGTCTCCTTTATTCCCGTCATTTCTGAGTTTTTGTAATATAGGAGCGATAGCCCAAGAAAAATGTCTCTTTACCAGGTACATATACTGTAAACTTCTCATATTTCCCTTGGAAATAAGCTGCGAAGGTTGGAACTGTAAGCCAAGTGAAAACTGATAGTCAATCGTTCAACCTTTGGAACATTGCTGTTTCCCCTTCCCAAGTTTTGGACTGTTCCCTGACGAAGCAAACTCCTGGTTCATGCTCCACATCTTATTTGCACGTTTGTACCATACTTGCATTAGCCGTTGGGAATGGGTTTGTGTTGACTAAGATTTTCTCGCATTTATTAACAAATCTCACCCTTCCTTCTTGCAAAGCCTTCTGTATAGTATTCCTAAAAACAACACAGATATTAGTCTTATGAGAAAATGAGTTATGCCACTTATAATATTTCTTGCCCTTCAACTCCTCTGGATCTGGAACTTTCTGGCCGAAAGGTAGATGAATCTGTTTGTCTTTGACTATCTGATCAAAGATTTGCTCTGCCCTTGATACGTCGAATATGTATGTGGATGGCCTTGCCGGAGAAACTTCTTCCTTCCCTTTGCCAGGTTTAAACAAAGGACAAGTGTAAGATGTACTTTTCACTAGTTCAGCAGCAAACACTTCCAGTAACTGTTCCTTCTCATTATCCATAACGTCATCCACCACTGATATCATGGTTTGCCCTTGAGAAAACTTAACAGACTGCCTCTTCTCTTTTTCCTTAATCATTTCCTCTATTCTAAAGCCCTAAGATAGTAAACAGGATAAATAAAAAAAGTCCTGGAGAATGAGACACTCCTTGAGTTGCAGATGCATCCTACTGATGGCTTTTTTGGTACACTTTATTTCTGGCAGTTGAGTGGTGCATTTGGCCTTAATTTGTCAGAAATGCTCGATGAATTCTGTTACATCTTCTGATGATTTTTGCTTGACTGCCAAGAAATCTTCTATAGAAACCTCAGGTGCTAGTTTAAAGAAATGCTCATGAAAAATCCGTTCCACATCTGCCCATGAATACAGAACTAGGTGTCAGATTTGCATACCAAGTAAACGCTGCCCCTGTTAAGGACAAAGAAAATAATTTCTATTTATACCAGTCACTATTTCCAAATTCTCCACATTGTGTCATGAACCTCCCTATATGTTCCATAGTTGACTTGTTATCCTCTCCAAAGAATGTGAAGAACTCAGGCAACTTAAATCCTCACGGTAGCATTGCCATAGAATCCACCCATTTAGGATAAGGCTTCTGATACACTCGCTGGTCCCTCGCTTGTCGACACAACGCCTTCGTCATTGAGCTGACATTGGTTGATGGTATTGGCTATTGATTCTGCATGGGAGAACTTACCACAGTCGATCGAGAACCTTGTCCTGGGAATGAAGCCATCTCAAGGTTCCCTACTCCCTATATTGGATAAGCTACCACCATAACATGATAGGCGGCAGGGACAGTTGCAACATAGCTCTGGGGCCTTCCATATGAGGAACAAACATTCCTGTTAGGAGCTACACTCTGGTCATAGAATACCTGTGCCCCCATTGGCACCTAGACCCCCGTGACCAGATATGGTGGGGTTTTCCCTAGGAAAGGCTCCGTAGGAGTTATGTCGGGTGCATTTAACCCCAGACTCTCCTGGTGCCCCCCGAGCATCAGTATAGGCTGCTTTCAGCGCAACAATTATACTAACCCATAAGATGGTGCAATAATAAACGAGGTAGGAGGGTACATACCTACCTAAGGTGTCCCGTGAGTGTTTTGCCTCTATTCAAAATTATGGTGCTCATTCTGAAGTAGAGGTCGGAACACTGTAGTGAATTGAGGAATAAGGCTCTGAATGAGTTCACTTGTATGATGATTGTACTCCTTGTTGCTCAGAAAGGGTAACCTGAGTATTACTGGACGTCGTTGCTGTAGGATCAAAAGCTCCCCGTAAGGCTCAAATTGTAGGCCGATCAGCAGAATCCGATAGAAGCCCTGAGGATTGCTGCTGAGAATTCGACATAATGCGTCCTGACCACAATTGCATGCAACAACTACCTTTGGTCCCATTGAGCGTGCCAATTTATGTTACCTTACAAAAGGGAAGCCGATGGAATTGGCGATCGGCTACTCTTACGATGAACATAAAAAATCCAATAGAAAGATAAATGTGCAAGTTGGACCTTTTAAAAGACGTAAGTTCCTTGAACTTACTATAGAAAGGGACCAAGAAAGCAGAAATATTGCATGCGGAAGCTAATTATGGCTGAAAATAGGGTATTTCGATTAAACGATGAACGAATACAAAAATATTGGAATTTGAAATCAAAGTAACATGAAAATGAAAAGCTAGTAATTAAAGGAATAAGGAAAAACTTTCGAAAACTAAACAAAGCTGTAAAGAAAGCTGTAAACAAAGTCGTAAGGAAAGTTGTAAAGAAAATATAGAAAAAGAAATTGAAAATTGAAAAAAAAAATGGTAGTCTTGTAGATGTGATTGTTGTTGGGTTCTTCTCATTCTGGGACTACTTGCCCATTTTATACTTGTTGTGGTGTGGTTGCCGACTATCCGATCGTGGAGAAAATCTCGTTTCATGGCTCGTTCTGGACGGTTAAGAATAATAGTGCTTTACCAATCGTGCCAAGATTGGGAGTGACGACTCATCGGCTCCTAATTCTGATATTAACCAGGTATATCAGTTTAAGAATTTCTTGACATCATCATTGGTTTAACAAAATTCATATCAGTTTCGGCACAAAGTTACCGTTGCAACGAATCAACTAAGGATGACGTTAACAAAATGATAATATTTATATAACTTGATTAGAATAAAATAGAGAAAGAGAGTAAATCATGAGGTATCACTTCTTTTCCACATCAATACTTTTTTCTCTCACAAATGGGAGGAATTGAATATGAGAAAGTGATTAAAATATTAAATAACATATTTGATATAATTTTTTTAAAATTAAATAAAAAGAATAAAAGATAAAAATAAAAATAACTTAATAAATTTCTTTCTATTCATCTCTTTCTTTCGTTTCATAAAAAACACTACTTCCTAAAATATTTATTTCCCTTTCGTCCACTCTTACTGAACCATAGTGTAAAATTTGAAAAAAAAAATAAAGAAGAAAAAGAACAGCCCTTGATTTTCAAAGCTTTCCCGTCAAGATGACTAAAACCGGTACAAACGTGAAGAGTGTGCTAGTGTATTTGGTACAAATTCTATCTAATTTAATATTTTATTTTAATTTAAAATAATATTAATTTAAATAATTTTTATTTTTTAATAATTATTATATATTATTTTAATTTTATATATTTAATAATTTTTTATTATATTCACACTAACTAATTTCGAATAAATTTCTATCCGCTACCACTGCCTTGATTTTCTTTTGTTTTGAGTTAATAAATGACCGGCCTTCATTAATGTGAATATCATCCAGGAATAAAGATTCATTGCGTTTCAAAAATTGAAATTTATCACTATTTCTAACGTGGATTTGGATGACTTTTGCATTTCAAAGTTTCAACAAACCAATCATTGTCCTTTTCAAATCGTATTCATGTCCATTTCTCATCATTTCACACGTTGTATAATATGATGGTCTCTCCCACCTCTCTTGCATAGTGAACTTGCACACAGACAGAGGAAGAGAGAGAAGAGATCAGAATGGCTTCCCTCAAAGTCCCTTCATCAGTTCCTTCACCGGCCGAGGATTGTGAGCAGCTAAGAAAAGCTTTTGCAGGTCATTTTTTGTTACTTGTTCTTTGTTTCCCTTCTGGGTTTTTCCATTAATGGTCGGATCTGTGTATGAATGCTTGATACTGGTACTCCGAGTTTTGATCGGCAAGATAGTGCACGAACAGGACAATTTGGTCATGATCCTTAGAATTTCTGGAGTACATTGCTACGGGTTTGTTGGGTTAGTTAAATTTTCTGTTTTGGATCTGATCTTGATCTTGAAGGATTTTTAGTACATCAGTTTTCGTTAAAAATGTAATCTTGGTGATCACCATTATCTACATGGATTTGGCTTTCATGATCTTGAATTTTGTATCCCTGTTAGTTTGTCATGTCTAGTTGAACAATTTTCTCCTTGTACTTTTTTTTACATGAGTCTGATGTCATATTGATATTTCTTTTAGAGTGATATGTGATTTGGTATATTCACCGTAAGTTGCAGGATTTCCTGTTACAGAGTTGAGTAGCCAAAATGATGGCTTTCAAAGTGTACTTTGACGTTATGCTGCCAATTACAACAAAAGATTGTTCCCTTATGCTGATTTCTAATCCTATGTTCATATCCATTTCAGAAATGTGAATAATTAGAAACACTTACTGATGTTTGTATCGGTGCAATACTTGTGATTGATGCGATATTATGTCTGTTCCAATTAATGAGTAGGAGGTGCACTTTTTAATAATTTTATGAGGGCCACATAAATTGGAGATGCTGAAGTCTTGTACTATAGTTAGAAGTCTGATTCTCGACTCTTCTTATATAATTTTCCTGTGACTGGGGTTCTTTATCATATTTGCTCTTGTTGATTGAAGTATCCTTTGCCAGAAAACTTGGACTTTTAATCGGGGAGGAGATGAATGTAATAACATTCTTTTGCTCTAGAAAATAGCCAATGAGGTTATTGATTGAAAATTTTGCAGGATGGGGAACAAATGAGAAACTAATCATCCAGATCCTGGCTCACAGAAATGCAGCACAGCGTAAATTGATTCGTGAAACATATGCTGCAACTTATGGGGAAGATCTTTTGAAAGATTTGAATGCTGAACTATCAAGTGATTTTCAGGTTGGTTTCATTTTAAATTAGATGTGAAGATGCAATCGCTTATTGCAGTAGACTATTCATATTCTATGAAAGGCTTAAGATTTGCAGTCCTCCTGTTTGTGTTGCATTATCTGTTTATGATTACTTTTTGTTGCTTCTTTCCTCTGATCTTTTTCTGTTAAATTTGTCCCAAGTGCAAAGATTGTAACTCTGGTTGAGAAGGTTGTCACCTTGACTTTTCATGTATAAAACAGCGTGCAGTGCTGCTATGGACACTGGATCCAGCTGAGCGTGATGCATTCTTGGCCAATGAAGCCACAAAGCGATTGACTGCTAGCAACTGGGTCATAATGGAAATTGCTTGTACCAGGTCTTCAAATGATCTTTTTAAGGTCAAACAGGCTTATCACACTCGTTATAAAAGATCCCTTGAAGAAGATGTTGCATATCATACGACTGGAGACTTCCGTAAGGTATATTTTTAACTTCAAACACTAGTCACTGGTTCTTGGATGTTCTTAACCATCCATTTAAAAGTGGGCAAAATTGGAAAAGTACAACTTTTCAAGCGTAGATTTTGCATCTCCCGTATAGGACTATAGTGAAAACTATTTTCATAAGCATTGGTGGCCCTCCAAAAATAAGTTTAGTTTTTTTTTTTTTTTTTTTGTGTTTGAGTAAACTCTTGATTGACCAGTGATAGATTATTTATAAAAGGACAAGGAGAATCACAAGGATATAAACTTGCTAATTATAATTTTATCTTATACAATTTTTTTCCTGCTCCTTTGTTATTTCCCAACAGCTTTTGGTTCCCCTAGTGACTGCATTCAGATATGAGGGAGATGAGGTGAACATGATGTTGGCAAGATCAGAAGCTAAGATACTTCATGAGAAGATATCTGACAAGGCCCACAATGACGACGAGATCATCAGGATTTTGACCACGAGAAGCAAAGCACAGCTCAATGCAACGCTCAATCAATATAACAACCATTTTGGAAATGCAATTAACAAGGTAAAATGTAGTTCCTTAAACCTCTCAAAAACAATGATCCAAGAAAATTCCATATATCTGTCCATACTAATTGATTGACATGTTACTCAAATTAGTTTCCAAGTAAATGTAAATGAGGCTTTACCATTTTAAACCACTGTACTACAGTTGTTCATTGCAATGCCTTATGCTGATGCTCCCATTGGTGGCTATCCCTTTGTGGACTCACAGTTCTATTCTGCACGGACGTTTGATAGTTACCAACATATAACACACTAACTGGAATATTGATGCAGACCTTGAAAGCCGATCCTGAAAATGAGTACCTCACTTTGCTTCGAGCAACAATAAAGTGCTTGACCTGCCCTGGGAAATACTTTGAAAAGGTTCTTCGAAAGGCTATCAATAAGCTGGGCACTGATGAATGGGCTCTCACTCGCGTTGTTACTACTAGAGCCGAGGTTGATATGGAACGTATCAAAGAAGAGTATCATAGAAGAAACAGTGTCCCTCTAGATCATGCAATTAAGGGAGACACTTCGGGGGACTATGAGAGAATGCTTCTTGCTTTGATAGGACATGGTGATATTTAGGCGATGTTTTTCCTGCAATCAAGAGGTTTATTGTATGTATGAGATGCAATCCTCAGCTCAGCTCTGTACTCTTTTGGTGTTGTTTTAACGGACTTGAGTGTCATGACTCTGCTTAACAGACTATGCTTGTGTTTGGTCACTTTTCCATGATCACTCAATAAAGAATGTTGTGTCCATTGTTGTACTTTGGTTTAATGTGTTCTTTCACTGCGTACTTTTTAACAAGATCGGTTTCCTCAGTCTTTCCCAGAACTACATTCATAGAAAAACATTACTAGCCCAGGTGGCATCAAGAGACCTCGTTTACTATCAATGTCGTTACTGAGACGACTAAAAAGATGCTCATGTGCCTAATCGGAAAAGCGTAAGGTGTATACACTTAACCAGGAAATAAGGATCTACAATCCCTCTGTTTAATTACCCAAAAGTAAAGGTTCTTCAAAGTGAAAGACTTTGATTAGTGTTCAGAGGTCAGTCAATACATAGAAAGCTACAAACCCTGATTCTAATTCCTCAGGAACTGCCAATATTCCGAGTACAAATACAAAGACATTGTCCAGGAACAAGAAAGCAGCTCTCGATGTCTAAAACGACCAATTGCATGTCCATAATTAAACCAAGGCAATGCTGCTCTCGCCCCCTGGAGGTTTGCGGACACCACCCAAGTAATCTCTGGATTCAAGCTTGCCATCTGAAAAGATATCATTGCCACTCATTTCTCTCAGCTTAGCCCTGCTCAGTGACTTCTCAGCAGATCCAGGAGGAACATCTCCTTTGAAAATGTCATTGCCGGTCAACTCTGCAAACTTCTGATTATGTATCTTTTTTGCAGTCTTGACAACAGGTTCTTCACCAAACAAGATGTTACTTTGACCGCCGGCAGGCTATAAATGTATGAAAAATTTCAGTGCATGGAATATATTACAAGAACCACAAGGAAGAACTTGAGTGTTACAAACAACTAAGAAAACAAGAGAAAATTCAAGAGGCTTCACTTGGAAATTTTTTTTCAAATGTCTCCAACAACGCATTGCCATTAAATCATGGGATAGATGCCCAAAGGGGTATCACTATAGCAACAAAAGGATGTGTTTTCTTGGTATGCCATATGCATTTAAACAAGCCTTCACTGAACCACAGAAGAAATTTCAACATTTGGAGTTAAATGTATCTTCAATTTAGTCCATAAAAAAATCACAGGACAAATTAGCCATACACTGAAAATTCACCAATTTTGGTCTGCGACATTGGAGTGAGAGAAATAAGTTGAAGCAACGTACGAGGAAAAATGTCATGTTATTTTGATAAGAACCTGACTAGTACAAATAGCATGAGAAGCTATGAGCCTTATATTTCAGCTTCAGATTTAGTATATATAACATTTTAATAATTACTACATGACCTCAGGGCTGATTGGCACAAGAGGTCATTTAGAACAAAGGAATAAGTCTCCAAAGTGAACTTACATTTGAAACCTTGACAGATGTGCGGAGATATCTAGGTGCAGGTTCTCCCATGTCTTTGCTCTCTTTTGATTCAATAGACCGGGCAGCAGCCAATGACCTAGGAGGAGCTTCAGAAGGAGGGCCAAAGATATCATTCCCACTGAGTTCCTTGCACTTTGCATCTGAAAGCTGCTTTTTGGTCTTACTATCGAGCTCACTTTCCAGGGATCCACTTAACTCACGCTGCTTTGCTACCTCAGTAAGAGTAGTAGGCTTCTTTGGAGAAATTTTTTCTTCAGTGCTAAATGAAATCTGGCTGATTCCATTTGCAGCTTGCTAAAAATTAAAGAAAATGAATTTAGAAATAGTTTCACCAGGGAAAACTGCTCTTTTCATTCAAAATGTCTACATTGACTCTAGGGGGCACTTGGCATCCTTGGATGATAATGATTCCCTGAGAAGCTCAAGCAAGTACCTGAACAATACGTACTGATGTCCTGCTGTTAGAAGTAGCATTAGCAGTTCCAGAGTCTGATCCACCATCTTCAGCATCTGCTGCAAATATTTTGCTACCAGTCATCTCCTTCAATTTATATCCCGAACAAGGTTTCCTGAAAATAGAAAAACACCAGAGAACAAGTCTCAGAGAAAAGAGAGGCTTAAATGCTATATTCAGGGTTCTCAATGGCACTATTGATGCATAAATCCCGTTTTGTGATTTCTGGGTCTTAACGGGATAAGTTTGAGTGCTTGAACATGAATTTCCCTCCAGCTTAGATTTTCAGTGGGTGTTGATATGATATAGAATGATTAATCCTTGTTTGTTAAAGTTTGATAATTACAGGGCAAAAGGACATAATAAAGTTTTAGCAGAATCCACAGTTTGTTTTGGTTTTATGCCCATTTTCCTTCTTGAAAGTGTGACATTTGATGAAGAAGCAGACTGCTTGGAAAGAGATAATCTTGTCACCCCAACCCACTTTTGCTGGTGTAAAACAAATAAATAAATAAAGCAATAACTTAACAGGCATGGACAGGTGACTCTATCAGTCTGAAGTGGTAGTGAGGCAGCTAAGATTGTTTCTGCATGTATATTAAAGTGGCATCCCCAAGATCAAACTTTACTATCATTCACCACAGAAATTCCAGTTTTTAGAATTCTTGATAGGTGCACCTGTTCAAACATAGTATTTACCCATTTTAGATATTATACTATTTTCAGGCTGATTATTAAGGAGGAGAAGGGGGGGGGGGGACTTTATTTCTCAAGGTCCATGTAGCTATGTCTTATTCAGAATCATTCGTCAACCAGCTCAAATCAAATGTTCCAATCTCTTTTAAATAATTTTCTTATCCAGTATCCATCCATATAAACTGAACATTATTGTTAACAAATGTATGGCATTAACAATTTGATGCTCAAAAAGAATTTGATAATTCCCTAGAATTCAAAAATTAAATACACATTAACAGATCTAAGCTATTTTAGCATTGTGTTAAATGCATAGAAAAAGAAAAATTGATAATGCTAGTGAAGATGCGAACTTTGGATCATAATTCATGTTCAATCAAGAGCTTCTTTATAAGCAAATGCAACAAATGCATATACATCTATATTCGCATTAGAAAATGGATTTCACCTTCGGTTGAGGCTTTCAGCTTCCTCATCGGTGATCTGACCTCCAAAGATAACCTTACTAATTCCGTCTGAAGGCTACATCCACCGGAAAAAAGGTAAATAAAATATAGTAATCCACTAAATTGTTTGGAAAAATTCCAGTAATAACACAGTATCTACTAGCTACGTTAGTGAAAAGAAAAAGTGAGGTAAGTGGCTAAGCAGTGAGGTACCTGGTGAGAACGAGCGGCGGAACGGGAGGCATTGGCGGAGCCGTTGGGGGAGGCCGACGGTGGAGCCTCCGACCACGTTAGAAGATCGGCGGTGGAGGTGTGGGGCTTCCGTATTGGTGTCACTCTCTCCATTTCTCTCTCTCTTTCTTGTTTTTTCTGAAACTCAAGTTTGAAAATATCAGGAAGCTCAAAACTTAAGCAGGGTCTAAATATAGCTCTCTCGCTTCCACGTGGACACTTTCTCACTGAGATTTTCTTTTTCTTTTTTAATTACTCATATTCAATTGGTAAACAAAAATAAAAAATAAAAGGAAAAAAAATGTACTTAGGATTAAGATTTCATAAATATTGAAAGTATTATGAATTATTAGAATCTTTATTAATTAGTGGAGGCTCAACTAATTATGAATTTATGTGAATTATTATAGAAGATTTTTATGGATGTCTACCATTTAGTGGAGACACCACTAATTGAGATTAGTGGAAGATGATGTATGACATGATGTATTCCACTAATTAGAGCTCTATAAATAGAGCTATTCTCTAAACTTGTAATACACCATTATTTTGTGAAAGAAAGATTAGTGAAAGAAAGATTAGAGAAAGAATTGTGAGAGAAAGAAAGAGAGAAGTTTGAAAAGAAATTCTTGTGCAAAATAGTTAGAGTTTTATTAGTGTGTAGTGTGAAGATTTTATTCTAACACTGCCTTAATTTTATAACACGTTATCAGCACGAGTCTCTACCGATACAAAAGCCAGAAGACAGGTACGCATTTATTGATCTCTATGGCTAACCTCGCTAAACTCGAATTTGTAGCCCTTGATATTTCTGAAAAAAATTATATGGCATGGGTTCTTGATGCATAAATGCATCTAAATGCTAAATGCCTTAGTGAAACTATTCAAGCAAATAATAGTGCATCTGCACAACACAAGGCTAAAGCTTTGATTTTTATTCGTCGTCATCTCGATGAAAATTTGAAAATGGAATATCTTACCGAAAAAGATCCATATGTCCTGTGGGTAAATTTAAAAGAAATATTTGACCACCTGAAGATTGTCGTACTACCCACTGCACGGTATGAATGGTTGCACCTGAGGTTGCAAGATTTTAAAACCGTGAATGAATATAGCTCCGCAATGTATAAAATTACATCTCAATTAAAATTATGCGGAGAAAAAGTGCCTGATGAAGATATGTTGGAGAAGACATTCTCCACCTTTCATGCCTCGAATATTGTCCTGCAGCAACAATATCGAGAAAAAGGGTATACAAAATTTACAGATTTAATTACTGCCCTCCTCATTGCAGAGAAGAATAATGAGTTATTATTGAGAAATCATGAAGCCAGACCAACTGGCTCAACAGCACTCCCAGAAGTGAATGATGTTGGCTCTAGCAGAAGCCATCGTTATAGTCGTGGTCATGGCCGTGGCCGTGGTCGTGGTTATGGTCGTAGACACGCTCGAAATTTCCCTTATCACAATTATAATCAAACTGTGAGAAATACTGGCCACCTGAAGTGGAACAGAAAAGATCATAAGGGAAAAGAAAAAGAAATTGAAGAAAAGCATGAGGATATATGTTATAGATGTGGCATGAAAGGTCATTGGTCACGAAACTGTCGTACAGCTAAGTATTTTGTTGAATTGTATCAAGATTTATTGAAAAATAAAAATGTGGAAGCAAATTTTTCTCAACATCCAATAAATAATGCTGAGGATGATGATATTGATCCTGAAGATCTTAATATCAATATTACCCATATGGATGTATCGAATTTTTTTGAACACTCAGACGGTAGGATAGACCATTTAATTGGTGATGGCAGTGTCCAGAAGAACTAAAGCCTCACCTCGATATTTTTGTATTTTTATTTTCATTCTATTCTAATAATATTTACGTTTGCATATATATATTTGTGTTCGGATAGGTTGTTGTTAATGATGATGTATGCATTATTGATAGTGGAACTACACACACCATACTAAAAAATGAGAAATATTTTTCTGATCTCAAAATGGGAGAAATAAATATTTATACGATAAACGGTAGTGCAAATGTAATTGAGGGCTCCGAAAGAGCTAGTATATTGTTGCCTAAAGGAACAACAATTATTATTGATAAGTCACTATTTTCCTCAAAATTCAGAAGAAATTTATTGAGTTTTAAAGATGTCCGCAAAAATGGGTATCATGTTGAAACAAATGAGGAAAATGGGATTGAGTATCTTTATATTATTCAAATGCATTTGGGTAAGAAATCTGTATTAGAAAAACTGCCGTCTTTTTCTACTGGCCTATATTTTGTAAAAATACGTACAATTGAAATTCATCATCTAGTAAATTAGAAGTTTACTGATCC
This sequence comes from Voacanga thouarsii, assembly GCA_026120185.1. NCBI lineage: Eukaryota > Viridiplantae > Streptophyta > Magnoliopsida > Gentianales > Apocynaceae > Voacanga > Voacanga thouarsii. The sequence continues at coordinate 776,359 of JANUWF010001704.1, forward strand.
TATTACTTTTAGCATTTGGCATGACCGGTTGGGTCATCCGGGATCTACCATGATGAGAAGAATCATTGAGAATACACATGGTCATCCTTTAAAAAATAAAAGGATATTAACATCAGAAAAATTCGCATGTACTGCATGTTCCCTAGGAAAATTAATTGTTAAACCATCACCAGTAAAAGTAGGAGTTAAAAGTCCTACATTTTACGAACGGATTCACGGAGATATTTGTGGACTTATTGATCCATCATGTGGACCGTTCAAATATTTTATGGTCTTAATTGATGCATCATCCCGATGGTCACATGTATGTTTATTATCTACTCGCAACCTGGCGTTTGCGAGATTACTTGCTCAAATAATTAAATTACGAGCACAATTTTCTGACCATCACATTAAAAATATCCGTTTGGATAATGCTGGTGAATTTTCATCACATGCTTTTGATGCATATTGCATGTCAATTGAGATTAATGTTGAACATCCTGTAGCTCATGTTCACACACTAAATGGTCTTACTGAATCTTTGATTAAACGATTACAATTAATTACTAGACCATTATTAATGAAAACAAATCTCTCAATATCTGCCTGGGGACATGCTGCAACACTTGTACGTATAAGACCAGCTAGTTATCATAAATTCTCTCATTTGCAATTGGCTTTTGGGTCAGAACCAAATATTGCTCATTTAAGAATTTTTGGGTGTGCTGTATATATTCCAATTGTACCAAATCAACGTACAAAGATGGGTCCTCAAAGAAGAAAGGGGATATACGTTGGATATGATTCTCCCTCTATTATCAGGTATGTTGAACCACTGACAGGAGATGTATTCACAGCAAGATTTGCTGATTGTCATTTTGATGAATCATTATTCCCTAAATTAGGGGGAGAACCAAAACAACATAAAAAGGATCTTACTTGGACAACATCATTAAATTATCTTGATCCGCGTACAAGCGCATGTGAACTTGAAGTTCAAAAGATAATTCATTTGCAAAGCATTGCAAATCAAATGCCAGATGCTTTTGTTGACTCCAGAAGAGTTACAAATCGCATATTCTAGCTATAAATGCTCCTATTCGAATTGAAGTTCCAGTATAACAAAATATTATACCTATAGCTGCTGAGTCAAAAACACGCCAGAAGCGTGGCCGACCTCTTGGTTCTAAAGATAAAAATCCTCGAAAGAAAAGAGGATTAAATGATCCAGAAGATCATATAGAAGATAATAGAATGATAAAGATCAAGAGAGAACTGATGACAAAGAACCAAAAGTTGATAAAAGTAACACTGAAATTTCTATCAATTATACCACTTCTGGTAGAAGTTGGAATCGGATAGAAACTGTTATTGATAATATATTTGCATACAATATATCTCTTGATGTTACACAGGATAATGATGATCCTGAACCAATATCAGTTGATGAATGTCGGCATAGAAAAGCTTGGCTGCAATGGAAAGATGCGATTCAATCGGAGTTAAATGCACTAATAAAACGTGAAATCTTCGACCTGCAGTCCGAACACTAGAAGGTGTAAAACCTGTTGGCTACAAATGGATATTTGTGCAAAAGCGCAATGAAAAGAGTGAAATCGTTCGATATAAAGCGCGATTAGTAGCCCAAGGTTTTTCACAAAGACCAGGTATTGATTATGATGAAACTTATTCTCCTGTTGTTGATGCTATTACACTCAGATATCTTATCGGTTTGGCGAGTACATGAAAAGATAGATATGCGCCTATTAGATGTTGTCACTGCTTACTTGTATGGAAATTTAGAAAATGATGTTTACATGAAAATCCCCGAAGGATTTCATATGCCTGAAGCATATAAATATTATCCTCGTGAAAATTAATCCATCAAGTTGCAGAAATCATTACATGGCCTGAAGCCATTTGGGCGCATGTGGTTTAATTATCTTAGTGAATATTGATTGAAAGCGAGATTTAAAACGACCAGGTATGTCCATGTGTTTTTATTAAGAAATATGGTTCTAAATTTGTGATATTAGCTATATATGTTGATGATATTAATCTTATTGGAACTCCTGAAGAGCTCCAAGAAACAATTGATTATTTAAAAAGAGAATTCGAAATCAAGGATTTTGGTAAAACCAAATTTTGTCTTGGTTTACAAATTGAACATCTGGAGAGTGGAACATTTATTCATCAATCAACATATACAGCAAAAGTGCTAAAAAGATTTTACATTGACAAAGCACATCCATTGAGTATTCCAATGATCTTCCGATCATTAAATGTGGATAAAGATCCTTTCCAACCTCAAGAAAATGATGAAGAACTCATTGGTCCTGAAGTACCATATCTCAGTGCAATTGGTGCATTGATGTATCTTGCTAATAATACAAGACCTGATATTACTTTTGCTGTCAATTTATTAGCAAGATTTAATTCTTCACCAACACGACGACATTGGAATGGAATTAAACAAGTCATTCGATATCTCCAAGGTACAATTGATCTCGGATTATTTTATTCAAATAAAACCAATCCAACATTGATAGGTTATGCAAATGCTGGTTATTTATCTGATCCACATAAAGTACGTTCTCAAACAGGCTATCTATTTACATGTGGAAATACTGCTATATCATGGCGTTCTACGAAACAATCTATAGCAGCTACTTCTTCAAATCATGCTGAAATTATAGCCATTCATGAAGCAAGTCGAGAATGTGTATGGCTAAGATCCATGATTCATTATATCCGAGAAAGTTGTGGATTATCATCAATCAAAAATATTCCAACTCCTCTTTATTAAGACAATGCAGCTTGCATAATTCAATTACGAGGAGGATATATTAAAGGAGATCGGACAAAATATATTTCACCAAAGTTCTTCTTTACTCATGAACTCCAGAAGAAAGGTGAAATTGATGTGCTACAAATTCGGTCATGTGATAACCTCGCAGATATTTTCACGAAGACTTTACCGACTGCAACATTTGAGAAGTTGAGATATAAAATCGGTATGCGTCGGTTTAAAATGAATCATTTCATCAGGGGGAGTAATAAACAGACATATAGAATAGTGTACTCTTTTTCCTTCACTAGATTTTTTTTTTCCACTGGGTTTTTATCTAGTAAGGTTTTAACGAGGCATATTCTTTATGTAATTGATGGACATCCAATGGGGAGTATTATGAATTATTGGAATCTTTATTAATTAGTGGAGACTCCACTAATTATGGATTTATGTGAATTATTATAGAAGATTTTTATGGATGTCCATCATTTAGTGGAGACACCACTAATTGAGATTAGTGGAAGATGATGTATGACATGATGTATTCCACTAATTAGAGCTCTATAAATAGAGCTATTCTCTAAACTTGTAATACACCATTATATTGTGAAAGAAAGATTAGTGAAAGAAAGATTAGAGAAAGAATTGTGAGAGAAAGAAAGAGAGAAGTTTGAAAAGAAATTCTTGTGCAAAATAGTTAGAGTTTTATTAGTGTGTAGTGTGAAGATTTTATTCTAACACTATCCTAATTTTATAACAGAAAGAAGTTAATTGGATTTTAAAAATTCTTTTTTATAGGATACTACGTTATAACATTTTTTATTGTTAGTATATTAAAAAAGAAAAATATATATATATCTTTTTGGTCATAACTCATAAGTGACCTTAGCATATCCAAATCTTGCCTATTTTGCTAAATAACTCATAAGTGACCTTAGCATTAGGTGACCTTCCCATGCTTCAACTTTGACAAAATAACTCTCCTTTATTTATAATAAAAAATTAGTCTATTTGATATTTAAAATTCATAATATTTTCTTCTTTAGTAATTTTTTTATTGTTATAATTTTTGATAAAATTAAGGACTATTCTTATGATCCTTAATACCTATTATAATAAAAGAGAGTTAAGAATACTTAAAAAATTATAATCTCATTAAAGATTATAATACAAATTTAAAATTTTAAAAATTAAATAAATTAATTTTTTAATAGACATATCTTTTTCTTGACCTAACATCCATAAAATGCTAATTAATAACACGAATAATATTTAAAGTGACGCTTAAAAAAAAATTTCTACAATTTAAATTTTGAACTAGGTTGAACAATTGCAGCACAGCCATAGCACCTACCATAACACGCATTTGGTGAACTATCTTTGAATGACCAACATCCCACAGCTGATACATCTTAAATGGTAAAATATTTTTTCCCCTTAAAAAAATAATAATTACACAATTGGACCATGATGTGCCTTAACCTAATAATTTGAGCAGAATAAATTTGTGATCGGATATCTAATTCATAATTTAAAATATTATAATTTTTTTTATTCTTTTTTCATCAAAGTAATAAAAAAAGATCAGGGCTATTTTCGATATAGACCATGAGAAGAGGGATAGGTATTTTGTATTTATTTTTAAATTAATTTTCCCCAATAAAGGAAACGTGATATAATAATTTTGACTTGGCATACAACTACACCATAGACCCCATTGCACGCTGTATAACAGAAATCCGTCACAACGTTGACTTTTCCCAGTTGCTATTTGAATTCTGGAGTTCTCTTTTTTACTTTTTTTTTTTCACTTGAATTTCATCATGAATCATAATTAAATGTAAGAGTGGGATGATTTCAAAATCTATAATTTGATAACAACTGCTTCCAAAAATAAGTTGATGAAAATTTGTTTTTAGTTTAACAAAATTATTTTTTTTAAAAAAAAATCCATATTTTACTTTTTGCCTCTTTTAATTTTTTTTTAAAAAATACAGTATTATCATCTACTATATTCATCCATATAATTTACATCTTAACTCTGAATTTCTGATTTCGCCCTTAAGTAAAATATAACAACTATATTTACCTTTTTTTATTATGCTTTATAACTTTTTTATGTATTTTATTTTCACTTTAATAAGCATAATCTGGGTATAAATGTAGCTATTGGGTTTATTGAAAGTTAATGTATCATCTAGTAAAAATAAAATTCAAAATTTGAGTGGTGTGAAAAAATATAGAGCAAATTTAACACATAATTAAACTTTTTCACCCCCTAATTTGACTTGACATAAAGATTAGAAATAATATTTAAACATTTTAATGCATTTTACTACCTTATTAGGAATGAATTATAGGCCTCATGACCGGTGATTAGAAATTTATCATTTTTTCTTAAATAAAACAAAAAAAATACAAATTAAAACTATAGATATTAAAACGGTAACGTTACAAGTTCCACTCTTCTCCCTCACCTCCTAAAAAAAAAAAAAAAAGGGTGTGCAAACTAGAGATGGGTTTCAAGCAGTTACTTTGACTCAAATGGGAAATTTTATATAGGAAAAGGCAATCTTTTAAATTAATTTTTATTATTGTAGAAAAAAAGAGAAGGAAAAAAAGGGAAAACCAAAAAGTGTCACGTGAACTTTGTGTGCAATGCTATGTATTAGAGGCTCGTGAAACACATCGTTTATACACAACTAGGCACTTGGAGAAACCTTTTGTTTATATTTGGTCATTGTCAATGCACGAAAAGTTTCTATTATCGAAGAAACTTGAAAAAAAAAAATTCTGTCTCCAGTTAAATTTAAAAGTAATCTATCAATTACTTAATACATTCCTTTTGTGGCCTGAATTTGATAAATTTGTGGAAGAACTAATTAATTAAAAGTATATCTGCTGCACTTGGATTGCTTTATGTATTTTATATGTGAAATATTGATAATTTTATTATTCACTCTCAACAATCATGATATTTTATTTTTAATTCTACAATTTCTTTTATAAAATTTTAAATTTAAAAAAAAAAGGTAATTCCAATTCAATTACTCCAAAATGTACCTATATAATTGTATTCTTACGATGATAGTCGAAGAATTTTGAATATGCCTTGGTCCCATCAATTTCTTGGCCACAGTCCAAGAAACATGCTTGGCCTATTAAGCAAACTAGAAGCGTAGAGACCCACCATAAGCATTCAGATTTTGAGATTTTGGGCTTCAAGCTTCTTTCTCATAAGATTAACAAACATCCAACATGTATGGGCTTGTTAATGGACTCAGATTCAGTCCAGTTTCTATTAATTTAGCGGAGTGGGACACATGTTATGACTGGAATCTGGATCCATCTATAAGTCTCCAATTTGTGACCGATCCAAGACTTTATGTCATGGACCCAAAAGATCCAATCCGAAATATTTTTATTAATATTGTTGTATTTATTTTTATAATATAATATATATTCTCATTAATAAGTTAATGGTTATAATTTACCATATATAAACCTTTAGTTCTTTTACTAAATAACGAAAAAGCATGTTTTATGGATATTCGAGTGTTTCAGACATAATCTAGACCTATTTGGCAACTCAATTAAACTTTTAAAATTAATTAATTAAATACTTATATTATTAATATATTTGATAACAAATAATATTAAATACTTAATTAATTAAGTATATTTGATAATAAATTTTTGTTATAATTTAAATGGTTAAAACATATTAAAATTTTAAATAAATTGAAAGTTAATTAAGTTTAAATATGTTAAATATTTTTATATTTAATTTAAATTGTAATAAAAGATAATATAAAAATAAATTATAATTAATTTAAATTTTAAATTATATAATTCAGTCATTTAATTTTTAAAATTAATATTTAAATATTTAAATTTTAATATTCAATATTTAACTTTATCAACCGAATAGGATTGAATTCGAAACTACACCTTCTAGATTGTTGAATATACGGACCAAATTCGAATCGAAATTTATAATCGGATTCAGATCCGGAACCTGCTATTCCGGATCCATTTAAAGGCCTAACCATTTACACACTGGTATCCCTTCTAGAAATATATCAGAGTGGAATAATTTTTAATTAGAAAAAAATTACATTATTTTTCGAGATTATGACATATTACCACATTAATATTCGAATTTCATTTTGTCTCCCATCGCAATCTGAATTTTTAGCTCTTTCTCAATTTACCATATTCGCTAATTAACCATCAGTAAATACCAATAAATATAACAAAAAGCGGTAAAAAAAACAATTGACTAATCAATAATAATTGGGGGGAAAAAAAAAAAGACAAAAGTTGTTCTTCTAATTCAAAAGGCAAAAAGGACAGGGTCAAACTAATAAATTGATAAAAGACGAAATAAAATTTGGTTGGTAATTGACCGTAATTTTGTATTAAAAAAAAAAAAAAAACCATCTCTGCGCAGATCACCACATCACATTTCCATTTTTATTACATTCTTAAAAAAAATATCAAAATTTTTTATCTTTCTTGTATTAAAATATCAATTTATCAATTTTATAAATTAAAAACACAATTATTACGTATATTCTTAATTTACCTCTCATTCAACTACTCAATAAATATTTGACTCATTAAATATGCATGTATTCTAAATTTAATTAATAAAAATTTATTTTTATTTATAAATATAATAGTCATTTTCTATTATAATTATATAAATTTTAATAATTTTTTAATTTGTATGTCATTTACTAGATTGACCTCCTTTTTAAGACGGAGAAGTATTTTATTTTTCCATTCTTCTATTTTAGAGATAAACTCAACAGAGATAAAAAATTAAGAAAAATTAAAAGGTGGGATATCAGATAGAGATGAAATAAATGATCGTTATTTCAAATGATAAAGTAACCCCTCCCCCCCCTCCCTCCCAAATTTTTTTTTTTCCACTATTAGTGCAGTAAAAATTTTGCACACCAAAAATTCCAATTTAAAAGTTAAATTCATTCTAAAATAAGTTGTCTTTAATCACAACAAAAGCTGTTCTATCTATTGAAGGTTTTTTTTTCCCCACCTTCTTTTTCCCCTTACTAACTTGATTCGTGTGGTCATGAATGGAGCTCGTGATGCTCATTAGTCACTTGTCTGTGAATATTTGATTTTGAAAAAAAAAAAAAGCAGTTGAAAGAAAAAATTCATTTTTTTTTACGACAAACAAAATAGTTTAATTATAAATTTCAGCTATTTCTTTTACCCTAAATTAAACACAGCTATATATCCTATATGGCCAGTGGTAGGAATTGATTTTTTTTTTAAAATAAGATTATTATATTCATAACAGAATAAATTATATATTTGGATAGTAAAATCTTCTATAATAGAAAAATACCTTAACTTAAACCCCAAGTAAATAGAATATAACTAAATTGAAAAGAAAAATAAACACACAAAAACTCGTTCTAATCTCATCGGCACCATCCACAAATACCAGAAGGAGAAATCCATATTCGACCAATCCTGTTTGAAGACTATGAGTGTATCAATGTGTGAGGTAAGGGAGAACCATTAAAAAAGAGAACAACACAAGTTGAGTTAATACAAAGCGGATGAAGCAACACTGATATAGACGCAGCTTAAAAGAAAAACATATCACAGTATGGTAAATTGCGACTAAACAAAACTAATAAGGGTGATCGTTGCGGTTTGGTAGACAAAAGGGGCGAGGGAACAACAAAAACACGAAAAGATGAAAGCTTGGGTCAGAAACGGAGCTTTGCGGAGAACCAGAGCATGGATCATGCCAAGCCTCGCAAGACACAGTGAAGAAGATGACTTGGGCAAAGAGAAAATATTTAGAGAGAAAAAGAAGAAAGTCCACGTACGCCCTAGGAATTGAATGAGGGAATAATGAATTAAAGCAAACTGTTTTCCTTATATTCCAAAGATTGACCCCTCTTCTTTTCTGAACTGGGAATTCTTAATTCAGCTCATTTTGAAATTCCTTGTGTCAATTATTCAACATATATTTCTTATTGCCACCCATAGTTTCAGTTTCCTTTTTCTGTTTTGTAAGTGTTAAAACCAAAAAACCATAGCAAATGTCCAAACTCCAAAATCCTTGAAACAATGATGCACCCAAGAAATAACAGGAAAACATAATTTGATTTAAAAAAAAAAAAGTTAGCAGTAATTACAATTATAAAATCCTTAAACCTAAAATGCCTCCAAAGCAAATCCAATAGCAAAAATGTCAAAATCTGCGCAAGAATGGCACCCGCTACAATCCCTGCAACCACACTCATCATCCCACCTTCTCAACCTATCATTTTTAGCCCTTTTTGTTCTTTCTGCTGGAACCCTAATCTTCATGGATACCTGCACTGCTGGGGGCTTCACGTCTTTGTTTCGGTTCTTCGATATCATCCGAACCCATGTCTCAATCTCCATGTTTGGTGACTCAAAAACAGTTTCCCATGGAATCTCAGCTCTGCCCAGGAGTTTTGAACCTCCAAGTCTTCCAAGAACTGGCACTGATTTGTTTCTGCACCTGAGCTCAAAAACAACATTTCCTTGTCTTAGTGAGTTGATTGCTTCTTCAGTTCCTGAGCACTCCAACGAAAAGGAATCATCCCAAAACAGAACAGAGTCTGTTGAGATTTCGTTGCTGTTGAGCTGAACTCTTCTGTTGTTTCCTGCAGACAGGTAGCATCTCACAAACAAGTTTCCTGCAGACTTCAACTCAATATTTTTGGCTCTTAAGATTTTCAATTCACAGCAAAGATTTGAGACAGAGTGAAGAGCATCCATTTTCAAGAAAGACAAGAGAGAGAATGTTTGAATGGTTTTTGGTGGAGAGGAAGCCATGGTTGGGGTTATTTATATCTAGTTGCATGGAATTGAATAAATTTTTGCTTGCAAAGTGGAGGGAAGGTGGTGTGGCTTTTTGAGGAACTTGCTCTCTTGAATTATCTCTATTAATTAACAGCACACAAAGATTCACATGCCCAATAAGATTTTCTTGTAATATATTATGGCATCAAGTGAATCCTGTGGGATTTTACAAAAGATTTTGTCTGAATATACCATGGACTCTTCAGAATCTTGAAGGGCAAAATCTCCAAATTAATTAGCGACCCCTGGATAAGGATTGGAGTTAAACTACTCATGGGATCATTTTCTGCAGTTAAAGTAACTTTATGTGATTATTTTAAATATTAATGCAACGTGTCAAAGAAATATAATAGGTCTAGTGAATCACTGCTAAAATCCAGTGTTAAGGATGCATATTTTTTTAAATTTTTTTTTAATTAATAAAGGATGCATATCTCTGCTTGACCACGTAAATGCCCCTATGCCCTGCGACAATAGAGGATCAGCTCCCACATTATTCATAAGATGGATTTATCAACCCAAGTTTAACATTTTCCTTGTCTACATCCTACTTATATGTCTTCATTATATATAAGGTCATGTTAAGATGATAATTTAATTAGTAAAAATTATTTTTATTAAAATTTAAATTTATAAATAGGTTTTTTTAATACTTATGCACTCAATGATAATTTTATTATTCTTATCGAGTTGGTCATATCAAGTATTTGAATTTGTCTTTAGTGATATTCTATTAAGAAAATATTTATGTGAATAATTATTTAAACTTCTAGAATTTTGATGGGGTAATAATTCCAATCCTCTTTTTCTAATAATAGTTATTATTCAAATTGGAAATTCACATAAAAAAAACTTTAATCAAGCATGGAGAGCGTTGGTAGTGATTCCCCCACCCCCACCCCCTCCTCCTCCCCCTCTGTCTCATACACACACACACACACAAAACAAAAACACCTAGAAATGTATATAAGTATTGTATCTAAGTGTCTATCCGATAATTCAATTGAATATACAAAATTAATTAGTTAAATATTTATTTAATTAAGTATATTTGATATTTGTTAATTTTTAGCTGTATTTATTTGCTTAATTATATTTGATAATATATAATCTTGTTATCTCTTACAGTGTGTTTGAATATTGAAGGAGTTGGATGAAAAGGGAAGATAAAGTGACGCATTTGGACATTTCATTTGATTTTTTGGGGGGGGGGGAAGGAAATGGAGGAGAATGGAGAGATTAAAGTTTTATTAAAAGGAAGCCGATGATTGGGTTATCGCATTTGGATAGTTAGTAGAAGGAAAAAGGGAAATAAACTATTAATTTTATGTATTTACTTATATTTTGATGTAAATATAAGAATTCTGAATGAGGTATTTTATTCAACAAAATAAATATATTTTTTAGTTAGTTTTATTTTCTTCTTTTTCTAAAAAGTACGGAAAACAAGTTAAATATTTTTAACTAAATTTAATCCCTCTATTCTTCTCTATTTTCTTTCTTTTCCTTTCTCTCCTGAAAAATTTATATACAAACTCCTAAATTTATATCATTTCCTCTTCTTTCTTTCCAAATCCTTCAATCCAAACTTCTTCTAATTAATGTCTCTGTTGAAAGATACCTAACCTAAATATTTGGATAAATTTACCTTTCCTTTCCTATTATTGACTATTCATATGAGGTAAGTATTGAATACTGTCCTTTCCTCTCTCGTTAGTTACTTCCCTTCCCTTTCCTTTCCCTCGATCGAAAAATAACTTTAATTATTTAAAACTTACTTAAATCATATTATAAATTTTAAATAAAATAAAAATAATTTAAATATTGTATTTGAAATACATTATACGCTTATCTAATTATATCAAAGAAATATACTTATATAAAATCGATTTTCGTGAACAATATATTTAGAAAATTTGTATTCTCTCAGAAAGTATAATATGGTATATAAGTCGTGTAAGTTTTTAGCATAATAATTTATAAAAAAAAATCAAGTTTAGATAAATATTTTCCTAAGTGAAAAAATTTCTGAAGCACGCTAGAATTATTAGAACAATCCCATTATCCAAAAGGAATTCCCAAAGAATATATGATCTCCAAAACATCACGATCGACTCCAAGTACTTGGACTACTACCCACTATGATTTAGAGATTTAGCATAGATCCTCCTCTTTATTATCATATAATAATGGATTAGAGATCTTAATCAGTAGTGATAAAGCCTGTCTAAGTAAAGATTTAGCTTTTAAAGCTTATGTGCTTTTACAGTTGGATCCTACCCAGCAAATTCATCCCTAGATGAAGAGTGGTTCCAAGTTGGCAGTAATTTAGTGCTTATCAGTGGGATTGTAATTTTTAACACAAAAAGAATCTATTAACAATGACTTGCTTAGTGGCTGGGGTTTCATAAGCAAAACCACTGCCCACAGTCAATATTCAAACCCTCATTGTACCTTTTTGGCATTAACAGATTAGGGTGTATTTTGGATTGAATGGAGAAGGACAGGAAAGGGGATGGAGGTATTAAATTTTAGGAAAATTTTTATTTTGCTACTTAAAATATAATACGATTTTTGTATTATCATTTAAATTTTAGTTTGAGTTTAATTGACAGTATAATATATGTGAAGTATATTAATTATTTTATAATAGGGTAAATGGCACAAATTGCCCCTAAACTTAATAAAAACATGTTGTATGCCCTTCAACTTCATTTCCATATAATTTTACCCTTGAACTATATAAACTTATTATTGGTTACCTTTTTATCCAAATTGAGCATTAATCCATGACGGAATTACCGCACGTGTTTTGCACATGACCGTTTTAAAGGATATTTTTGTCCAGGGGACAAAAAAGTGCACCACCTCACTAAATAAAGCCCTACTTCTTCTTCCCACATCCACTTTGCTCTTCTTCAATACGAATTTAGTCAGTAGAATTAGATCTATTTTCAACAATGCTATGAAATCTTCTCCAAAATATAGTTGTGAGAGATTTCAATATTCTAAAATTAAGAATATTTTGGTCAATACATATTGGTCACATCATGCATACCATTCTTCTCAAACTTCTCTAATTTTGTCGAAGACCCATTTGTATTCGAGGAAATCCCGTTTCAATCTTTCCCCGCCACATCATGACCTGACATACATGATTTGGATACGGAAATCGGATCTCCAACTTTTTTGGTAAATTTAGATACTTTCCTGCCTACTCTATTTGTTGCTATCATCATATTTTTCAATTTCTTTATTGGGCTCTTTAAGGGGTAGACTAAGTCCAACCCTGATGTTGTCGGCAGTGAACGAGTGAGGCCCAATGGGCCAACAAGAAGGGAGACAAATGGCCAAATCAAGAGGAACTTGAGGGGCTTAGAGGTGAAGTAAAGAAATGAGAGAACAAGAAAAATGGACAAGAGAGAAAGGGAGATGAGGATAGTAACTTTGTGCTGGGGATGGGTTTGGGGATCAAAGAGGGTCGATTTTGGAGGAAGCTTTGATTGGAGAACGAATCCAGGTCGGGCATCCTCATCTAAGAATTCAATGCTCAAAACTCCAAGCACCTAGAAGAGAAATGCCTCCGACTTTGACTTACGATCCACGACACTAAAAGAAAGGCTCTAATCAAAATACTCTTAGAAAGAGTTCTTTTATATATGTCCATATGTATTTATCAAAATACTCTTTAGAAACGTCACGTGCGGGTCATTCTGTCATAGGTTAACGCTCAATTTGGATAGAAGAGCAAATAATGATAAGTTTATATAGTTTGAGGGTAAAATTTTACAGAAATGAAGTTGAGGAGCAAACAACGCATCTTTATTTAGTTCATGGGCAATTTGTGCCATTTACCCTTTATAATATATAATATATTAAAAACTTTCCTTTTAAGGAAAGTGTCAATTGTTTTGAGACAGACCAACCAAAATAATAAATAGGTAAATTTAATTGAGACGAATAGAGTATTATTCTTTGTTAAGTTTTTAATGAGTTGACTAATGATAGTTGCGATTTATTGCTTTTCCTATAGAAAATGCTGGGATTTTATATGGTATTAAAAAGGACTTGTCATGGTTATATAGTTATATAGAAGGGTAATTTTTAAATTTGTCCTCCATGGTATGTAATTGTCTTATTCAAGACTATCAAATATTACTTTATTCAATTTAATATTTATAAATGTGAAAAGTGTATCAAAGTAGTCATTCCATCTAAAAGTTAACAGTTAAAACTTAAAAAATCAAATAAAATTAGATAAAATAAGAAATATGTAAGTAATTTTTCAAATTCATCCTCAGAAATATGCCAATGTCTCACTCATCCCTTAAATATTTATTTATTGAATTTAATCCTTATAAATATGAAAAGTGTATCAAAGTACTCCTCCACAAGCTAAATTTTAAAATATAAAAATATAAACTTTGATAATTGAATTATTTAGACTTCAAACATATAACGCTCAAATTGGATGGAATGGCAACTAATAATAAGTTTATATAGTTCGAGGGTAAATTTTTACAGAAATGAAGTTGATAGGCAAACAACGCATTTTGTTAAGTTCATGGGTAATTTGTGTCATTTACCCTTTATAATATATTTGAGACATCTCAAAATAATAAGTAGTTCAATTTAGTTGGGACAAATGAAGTATTATTTTTTATTAAGTTTTTAATGAGTTGACTGAGATAATAGTTGCGATTTCTTGCTTTTCTTATAGAAAAGGCTTGGATTTGATATGGTATTAAAAAGGACTTGTTATGGTTATATAGAAGGGTAATTTTTAAATTTGTCCTACAAAGTATGAAATTGTCTCATTCAATACTCTCAAATATTATTTTGTTTAATTTAGCTTTTAGATGGAATAATTATTTTGATATACTTTTCATATTTATAAGGATTAAATTGAATAAAGTAATATTTGAATGAGTTAATTAAAAAAAATTATATATTTTCAAGGCCGAATTTCAAAATTATTCTATATAAAAATGGTGGTCCGACCACCTTAATGTAATCAATAAAAAATTCTATAAATTATAGCTAGTGACTAATCGGTGTATAACCCTCTACATGCTCTCTTTGCCATACCCAACCGCATATTGACTAACTTCATTAATTTTGACCACTTTTGTTCAACTTTTAATGTGTTGACGGATGATCAAGTGGGAAAAATTATTTGTTAGTGTAAAATGGTTTGGTTTGGTGACTTACTTGGATTGTCTATTATTTAGATTAAGGGAAAATATTATGGTAATTTACTTTCTTCATTCGAATTTAATTGTATACATTTTAATTTTTTGTTATGTAAAAAATTCAAATTCCACTAATCTATAAATCTCACAGTTAAATCTTTAAAATTAATAATAATAAGATAATAATGTATTCATAATCAAATATTTTTTAAAAATTTTTGTATCAAATTAAAATCCGAACTTAAAAAGTATCAAAATTTCTTTTTATGAACAATTTAATCTAGGAAAACAAGTTAAAAATTAAATTAAATAATAATTTAATATCAACACTGCAAAAGTCGTCAGTCAATTGTATATGAAGCCGGTGGGATAATTAGTTAAGGTTTCAATGCTTGATAAAAACCAAAAACGAGAAACCCTTAAAATCAATCTGTGTGCTTCAATATGCCCAAACTGTTGAGCACTCAAGTCAAGAATCAACGAAAGATCCTCCTCCTGGATCCGAGAGAATAGAATATGAAGGAGATTGGCACACTAATTAGAACAAGTTGCAGGTACGGATTCCAAATCTCAAAGATCACACATCCATAGCTGTATCACATTGCGTGTGCGTCAAAAAGATGCAAGTGGGAGCACTTTTTGTGTCCTTTTTAAGAATAGATTACTGAGAAAAGAGACCGCGCACTGTAAGTTGCAGCAAATAGCAGTTTCAACATCGATGAATTTTGCAGAGGTTTTATACAACAAAGAATACATCAGATATATCTCTATTAATTTACAAGTTGTTAGAGTCAGTAGATGGCCTTTCAGGCACTATTTTGCTTCTCTAAGCCAGATGTGTGATATTGGCAAATCTGTGACCCACCCCTTCATAAAACTAATTCATGGGTCAGTATCAAAATAATTAAACACCACAGTTTTTAGAACAAAAACAATGGGATTGGAGTAAGCTATAGCTATACATAATTCTTCTATGTTACAGAAAATAATCAGATGCTTGTATAATTCTAACCCTAGTTTTCTTCGCATGATTAAAAACTATTCATGCCTCTGCGAACTTTCGTCATACTAGATATTGTCTGTGTGAACTTGAATAACGTGAATGATCTTGGAGAATATTTCTCATCAGTCATCATACCTCGAGGAGTTTTAACTTGGACAGTCCACTGTATAGACAAGCCAGTAATTGCTTGCAACAAATGCAGGATAAAGCATCCTGACCACAGATGGAGGTAATAAGCAATGATATTCTGTCACTGCTCAATTGAACGAAGCTCCCAATTGCCCTCACCATCAATCAAACGCAATTCCAAAGAATGGAATGGTATCAAAGCAGGTCGCTGGATTTGACATAAGAAAAAATATGCATGATGAGAGACATAATTAATGAAGCTCCTGAGTCAGGAACGATTAAAAAGGGTATCCTAATCTTGAAAAGCAGGTAGGTAAATAGCACAACACACAATAATTCAAAGTCAGTCCACCATATATTCGTGCAGGCTAATAGATTTCATATTTTCTCTGAACGTCGCCCATTGCTTTAAGCACAACAGCTGATTTTTATATTTTTTTCCTAAAAGCGTGTGCTTTACCTGAGATGATGTAACCACCGTGATACCCATATCCTTTGCAAGCCTGTAAAGGTACTCTTCAACATCGACACTCGTAGCACTGGATTGGATGAAACCAAGAAAAAGGCCAAATACAGTAAGATGATAAACAAGCTCTCGTTACTCAAATTAGAAGTATGGTAGCAAATGTTATTGTTCCTTACTTGGTGCACTCATCAAGTATTCCAAATTGTGGCTTGTGGAAAAATAAACGCGCCTTGTAAGACACCCCCCCCCCCAAAAAAAAAAAGTGTCAGAATTAGATAATTCTAGACAGAGGAAGTCAAGGTGCCATAAGTCAGTATTTGAGCTCACCATGCCGAGTCTCTGTTGTTCACCAAGGGATAAGATGTCTTCCCAGTTCTGATTAGCATCCCAGCCACCTTCTCTCTCCAAAAGATAGACGAGCTTAACATTCTCTAAAATAGATCTCAAATGCTCATCCAAAGCGTTCGCAGCATCAATAAGTTTTTGCCCTGACATTTAAATTACTATGTTATACAAGAAAAAATGTAGCAACGATCAAACAACTAATGCAAAGGACTAGTAGCCCAATACAATAAATTGCAAATAATTGAAAAATATTAGAAACCCCTTTGGGTCAATGAAAAGATAGACTCTTTTTTTTTGTAACAGCTTAATCTTTCAAATCAGGTGAACTCAAGTGAACCAAGGGCAATTAGGTGCTGGGTCCATTAAATGAGAGAATCTGACACATATATAGGAGACTCATAATCTAAAAATATAAGTAGACCACTGTAATTGACAAAATATTTTAAGCTGACAAAAAAATAGCTATAGTCCTTGTAAAATTGAATACTAGTACCACCAAACAAGTGAAAAGGCAATGCAGGTAAAACATGGGATCTCAGAGGTGTTTCAGGGGGTGAGCATGGAGCAGAAGAGGTGTTGATGAGACCAAAGTCAGAAAAACCTAGATTTACATTGTTTCCCCCCAAGACAGCAACTACAAGCCAAAAGAAATAAAGTAAATTTAAGTCATCATTCAAGGAAGTCAATTTTTAGTCACCTTCAGTGGTCAAACTCAAAACCATTCTCTTAGCCTCCACGTGGGAGAGTGGATAAATGATTTGATCTCTTAGGGTTCCCAAGCATGTGTAAGGACGCTGAGGAACATAGAAAACACTGCAAGCAGATCCAGAGTTAATCCGTGGCCCTGGTTTAATAAGCCTTCCGCTAACTACTGGCCAAAGACCACGGAGAACTCTGAAGACAGAACTTTTACCACTTCCATTTGGACCTTCAAAATTTTAAAAGCCATCAAATGACTGCAATTATCATATGAATACAAGGAATTTATTTACAGGAGAGTTATAC
Organism: Voacanga thouarsii; assembly: GCA_026120185.1. NCBI lineage: Eukaryota > Viridiplantae > Streptophyta > Magnoliopsida > Gentianales > Apocynaceae > Voacanga > Voacanga thouarsii. The sequence continues at coordinate 794,151 of JANUWF010001704.1, forward strand.
ACCAACCAGTAACAAGAAGGCTTTTCCCCGGCACTATATCACATGCCAACTGCCTAGCCATAACCTTTTGTGCAGGAGTAATAATATCCACCTTAGCAAAAGAAATGGTGTCATCGGACACAGATTCCGTCCAATCAGAGGGTGATGACGAACTACAAACAGGTTCTTCTGCATGGCAATCAACTTTGTCAATACAAGTTCAAAAACTTTATCATGCTCCATTGGCAGCAAGAATAGAGGAAATGCAGAACTGAACTACTCTAGAAACTTTATTCTTGGTTTGTCATAACAATGGGATGCTAAGGTACTCCATCAAAGGAACCTCCTAAAAGGAGATCAATCAAAAATAATTCATGTTTATTCATGCTAATGGATCTACCTAGAAGGTGACAATATCACAGACACAAATCTCCGTCCTTAGAAAATCAGCAAAAAAAAAAAAGGCTAGTAAATATTACTCTTTTTATCACTCAATGCAAAAGGTTGTCACTCGTTACTCCGAAACGAAATTCCAATTTTTTTAAATAAGATGATTGTCAAGGTTATTTTGTACATCTAAGCAACCTTCTAGGCCAGTGAAGATGAATCATATATTTCTCAACCACTGTAGCAAAACATCTTAAGAATGTGAAAGAAATTTAGCAAGTAATTATGAAAATAAAGCAAATTGGCCCATTTTTTAAATCGACCATACATTTATTTTAAATATCTTAAGTTGATATAGGCAACATTTTTTAAGTATTTTTAGGCAACTGGACAATCATAGTGACAATTCCTATTGGCTTATCAAAAAGAAAAAGGAGGGGGGGAGGAATTTATCTTAAGGACGTGAAAGAAGCTAAGCAAGTAATTATGGAAAAAAAGCGAATTGGCCAATTATTTAGATCAACCATACATATAGTTCAAATATCTTAAGTTGATATAAGTAACATTTTGAGTTTTTTTAGACAGCTGGACAATCATAGTGACAATTCCTATTGACTTATCAAAAAGAAAAAGGAGGGGGGGGGGAATTTATCTTAAGGATGTGAAAGAAGCTAAGCAAGTAATTATGGAAAAAAAGCGAATTGGCCAATTATTTAGATCAACCATACATATAGTTCAAATATCTTAAGTTGATATAAGTAACATTTTGAGTTTTTTTAGACAGCTGGACAATCATAGTGACAATTCCTATTGACTTATCAAAAAGAAAAGGAAAAAAGATTATTTCTATATATCCATATTAATAACCTGCATATTTATCAATAGAACAACAAAACTTGTAGGGCAGATTAAGGGTGTAAGTAGATAAAAATTTGTTTGAGATGAGTTTTGTAAAAAATTATTAAATATATGAGATCAAATGGAGTTCAAAGAGAGAAAATATGAAGTGTTGTGAGTAGATGACAATTCTCGAAAAATGAAAATACATAAAATAATAATATATTTGAATTAGAACGAAATTTTGGTTTGGAATGAGATTAGAAAATTCCAATCCACTTAGAGCCTAAATTACTAGGTCCAATATAGAAATAATGTTATCTACTTCTTTTAATTTAAAATTAATCAAGTTCATGATTGCAAAGGAATATCAAAATATTTCATTGGCTTATGCTACTCACTTTACAACCAAAAAAAAAAAAAAACAATTTAACAATCGATCATTTGATCCTACTATATTCATTCTGCTGCAAGTATTAACATTTCAACCCTGACACAAATGATGTACTTATTCCTTTAATACTCACTAATTTAGAACATGTGATGAACTTGCTTTTGCTGGTTCCACATAAAGATGGAAATCATGCACCCCATCAAATCAATTGTTAGCATTTTATGAGAGCAGGTGTTAATTACCAAGTATAGGTTGAACCACAAAAGCATGGGGTTAAGATGTAAAATGAAAACAAAATGAAAGCTAGTGTTAGTTGTTGATGTTCCACTCAAATTTCATCAGTACCATTTCCTTGTCAACACACACGCACAAATATTAGCTTTTCGAAGCAAGCCAATGAAAGTGGGAAAGCTAGAGAAGACAAAAGGGAAAAGCAATTATCCATGTTTTAAGAACTTGTACAAACAATATCTAACAAGGTCATCAAGATTCAAAATAAAACAGCTGACATAGAATGAAGACCCACCATTTTGGGCAGCATCTAGAAACTCTTCCAGCTCAAAGATTCGATTGATGCCACCAGACAGCTCAAGGAATTTTCTATGTAGCTCAAGAATGTCACCAAACGCCAAAAAGCTCTGAGATACAACAGATGCTAAGAACCGCAATGCATGTGCCAGCTCACCTGCCATAAAGTAACAGCAACATTACAAAAAACCAAATTTAAATGTTGCACAAGAATCCAACAGTTCTAACTGACATCACCTTGTGTCGAGGTCGAGGCTCGGTCACCCTTGTGCTCCAGTGCATACAACAAGCTTAGTCCCCATGTCACATTATGGGGAAGCTGCTTTGTGATAAAGTCATCTAATATACCAAATAGCCACTTCTTTTTAAGAAGTAAAGCAGAGTGATAAAGAAGTTCTCTGAACCTTGATTCAACCATCTGCAGGTACATGGAGCTTATTCAAGGACTAGAAGCTCGCATAACCAATAAGATTGATACATTGAAGCATACAGAAACTATGTACAATTTCAGAGTACAGACAAGTATATATATACATACATATATATATACACGGAGTTGCATGAGATGGGAAGAAATAAAGCAATCATTAATGTGACGAATATTCTAGTAGTTGCATGAGGGTATGCCCACACTAGGGGATTCTGAGTCATGATGCTATCATTCAAAACCTTTCAAGGCAAACACATTCATCATGTGAATGGACAAGACAGAGGCCCTAGGATACAGAAGTAGATGCTACTCACAACAGTACACAGGTATGATTAGCACCCCCTTCCTTTACAGAAAAAGAAAACCTTTTTTATCCATTTGGTCGGAGTAAGGATGTCAAAGTTGAGTCTTCCCATGGCATGAAAGAAAACTGAAACAGGAAATCATGGCCGTGAAATTGAAAAAGGAATAATTGCTCCTTAAAATGCTTAACTCACATGAGGCTCCATTGTCATAGGCGGTTTACACTCATTTTTTTGTTTGGTGATACTATAAAACCCTAAATGGTTTCACTAAGACCTGTAGTTGGTTTGCACATTCATCATCACTATTCCATTTTAAGTTAACAACCTACCAAAGATAATTAGCTAAAACAGATGGAATTCAAATATTTTGGTCTTCTGATTATAATTTTGTTTTTTTTTTCCAAAAAAGAAAAGGAAACATATACCTCTTTTTCTCGAGCACCACCCCCAAAGAAAGCAACAGATTCAGCATGCGTTCTGAGCCTCTCATGCATGAACCTAATGAATAAAATGAAAAACAAAAAGAGATATCCGCATAAAATATAGTCAGGAAATCTATACAAAAATGGCCCCCCCCCCAAAAAAAAAAACCAACCAACCTGAAGGTTCCTTCCAACTGCTGGTCTCGACTTGCAAGGTCACCAAAGTCGGGAGTAACAATCCTTAGAAAACCCAAACCCAATAGCATATAAGCATATAAAATAGCTACTCCCCTTCTACCAGTCAACATCTTCATTCTCCAGGTGAACCTGAAAAGTGCCCAATCATTCAAAAGTTTCTAATGAAAAAAAATATCTGAAATAGAAAAGCAACCACCACATATACTCACCATAAAATGTCCACAGTTGGTTTTACCATACCAGTAACTAGCCCAGATAGGTCAGTTGTTAATTTCTCCAGATCTTGTGTCAATCTCTGGTCAGCATCAATGCTTGTGCGTGACATGTGAAATACCTGCAATATATGATATTTATCATTCTTATTCATATTCTAGTTATGGCATCTCAAGCTTTTGAACCATAAATTGCAGAGCAAGTAAACCATCAAAACATCCATGCGTGGAAAAGCAGAAGTACAATAGAAAGGGTAGATCAGTATCCTCAATCCAAAGTTAAAACCAACCAGGAAAGACCTTGAAGTCGGGAAAGAAACAAGCAAATACTAATTTCTCTTAGAGGTTGACCAGATAACTAAGACGTCCAGTAGGCCATCTTTAGAAACACCAGAAGACACTGATCTACGAATCACGCTAATGAAAGCCATCTAATATGGACAACAATTTTAACTTAGCCAAGATTCTCTACAGTTATCGAACACATCTGTTCACAATCTGAGCGTTTAAGTACAAAAAAGGGTGTGCCCTTTTCCCTACGAAATAAAAGATTTGTCCTTTTTAACATTTCGTTGTATTTTCAAAAGTAAACCAAAATATATAAATGTCACAGAGTCGGAATATATTGAATTAGTTCATAATCCTCACCAAAATCTCAATAATCAAGAATATCTGGATTAGAGTCAAATAAGACAAAGCACAATCATTCATGTAAACCAGTATATATTGTACTAATTGGCTGAACTCATATTTTAGGATCAACAACAACCTTAGTCCCCAAGTAACTTAGGGTCGGTTACATGAACCAATATAAGATCACGTGTGGTGATCCATATCTCATTTATTATAATATGCTACCTTGTAAAATGCATTTTTCCGCAAGTAATTCTTCAGTAAATGCTTGGTCAGGCGTATTCTCCAACCAAGAGCAAGCATTGCAGTCAAGTGCCTGAAAACAGAAAAAGGAATCTGAAAAGGTGAATATTGATCATGACAAATAAATTAAGTTAAAGAGAACTTTAGCTCCACAGAAAGCATACTCATAAAACATCTGGCAGTGCAACATTCTAACATCTAGTTTTCCAAGGCAAAAGAACAAACGAGAAAGAGCATTCTCAACAACAGAAATCAATGTATGTTCAGCATCACAAAGTCAAAATCCAAGAAATATTGTATTCAGAACCAATAAATTGTTTACAAGTCCGCCAGAGAAAAAAAAACCAATTAGTTAGACCATTTTTGTAGATGATATGAACTTTGCAGATATTTGTCAGTAGAATAGTAAACCCCATAGCAAAAGAATTTTGTTTTACTTTACTCATTCCAGTACAATGGTATGTCTGTTCTGGGATTCTTAAATTTAGCAATCGTTAAGAGCAAGCCTAATGTCATTCATAGCTCCTGCATCTAAGCATTCTTTATTGTTGCTAAACTGAAAATTGGGAAAAGAAAAAACAAAGGCTTCATTTAAGCAGGAACATTCTAAAGATTCTACATGAAGCAAGGTTCTGAAATTTTTTCCATCACTACTTCCATCAGACAATATTTCTAAAATACATTCGGAACATAAATTATATTCTAATAAGTCTTAGAGAACTCTGTTGAAAAGGATCAACCCATCTTGAGTTCTTTCTAGAGAAGCATAAGTGAAGGAGCTTACGTAATCCCAGGCCTAGCTAATCACAAACTCCAAAACTACAATTTTAGGTAGAAACTGCTACCTACTGAAATATCAAAACCCCTCATCAACAAGAGCTGGAAATTTCCTTCTTCTTTTCCTTTACCAAGAAAGACTCAGATTTTGGAACAAGGTGCATGTAACTGCCATTTTCCTGAGTTAAAATGAAGAAGAAAATTTCTGTTTGACCCTGGTATTTTAACACATTGAACTCCTGAAGTCGTTAAAAGTACCTCAAAGATGGTGCAACAAAAGAAGATGCGGCACTTTGGAGAATGCTGACACCAATCAACCGAATGAATGAACCCTTATCTTGCTCCAGAACAAACTTCACAGTGGTCCCTGAGAAAACCAATTCCTTGAACTCAAGCAAAATGCTCCCATTCTCAATTAAAAAGCAATTTTAAAATTATGCCCAAACAAGAGAGAGAACGACGAAAGAAGGGAAGTAAGAAGTTCAACAAAAACAGGCAAACAATTACCATTCAAAGATGCAATGCGGTCAGAAATCCATGTTCTGGACACCACAAGGAAAGCAACTGCAAGAAGCTGGGCACCTTGTTTATCAAACACTGTGGGAACCTAATATAACATATGAGTTCAAGAAGACAAAATTTAGGAAAGATTATCACTTTTGACAATAATGAAAGATATTTACTAAGGGAAAGAAGGCTTAATACAAGCACGCGTCACTACTCAAATATTATAAGGCTTATTAAATTTCAGAGGATTGGTTTGCTCTAAAACTAAAGACACTTGATAACAAACACATGCGAAGATGATAAAGCCCCCACACTCCCATTTAAAGGAAAGTAAGTCAAATTATTATTTGAACAATTGTACAAAGTGTTAATTAAACAGTGTTTTTCCTTATTTTCTGTTAATTCAGAACTAAGACTTTTTCAACTTACCAAGCTAACACAGATAAGGGCGGTATTCAAGGGCAACCTTTCATGAATGGCTAATGAAATCTAGTACTTTCAATTCCTTAGAAACTATGAATCTTGCAATTCAACATCATTCATGCCAAAGGCCAACATTTGCCAATTACAAAGTTGATGCTATGGCCACTTATATCTTCTATTTGATGAGCTCCCCATGACAGACATTAAAGCTTCTTTGCCTTCTTAAACACATCTTTTATGTTCTAAAAGGGCAATTGAAAGATACTAACCATAAAGTCTTAAGATAGCAGCTCCTGACCATCATTCTATAAATAAAAACTCATTTAAAACTTAAGGTTAACAAACTATTACTCTAGCATGAAGCCCATTGACAGTGTACCCAATCATCACCAATGTGCACTAACCTAAAGCAGCACATTTTCAGGAAAACCACATATATATACCCAAATTTGCTGCAATAAGAAGATAGAAATTTAATCATATTAGGAAACCAACCATATCCACAAAAAGGGGGGATGGGATAGTGGGAAGGAACTCACCAATACTTTAAACATGGCAGCTACTCTGAGAGGCAAAATCCTGGGATCATTTCGGAGCTGTGGAAATAGAGGCAATGGGGTATTATTCTCACCCATTGGAGATGCTGCGATCAACTCCGAGAAATATGATTCAGCCTTTGAATTTGAAAATGATGAATTCTATACAAGAAACCACAGATAAGAATTAAAAACAAAGGCAAAGGTTTTGGTACATCAAACAACATACAAATACACTAAAAGGCCAGACATTTTTCATGTTAGCAAAAGCTCGTTGAACAGTCATTGCATCGCTTTGGCGGTCTGTTTCTAAGTGCTGCTTCTTATTGAACTCAGCTTCTGTAAGTGCTGCAGAGTTGGTACTGGAGAATTCATAGAACTGACATAAATAAATATCTGCAACCCAGGATTATTGGACATTAATATATTGCTTCAATTCGAGGATCCTACCTCTTATAGTGAACACTCCAACCTCCTTCACCGTCCAAGGACAAAACTACATCATGGAATGCGACAAGTGCAGGACGATGAGAGATTGTAATACATGATGTACCCATAGCTCGGACTTTGGCACAGAAGCGTTCTTCCATATCAGTTGTCACAGCACTCGTGCATTCATCAAGAATAGCAAATTTGGGCTTATGGTAGAAGAGTCTAGCCATTCCCAATCTTTGTTGCTCACCTAGAGATAGTTCATCACCCCAATTTACCTCTTTCTCTGGTAGATAACGGTCTAATAGATATTCAAGATCAACCTAAAACCAATCAACAATCACATGATCAAACCCAATGAAATTTAATTCACTACCAATACTCTCAAAGATCAATTGATGAATGATCAAAGAAAATTTCCTTACATTCTTCAATAGTTCAACCATTCCATCATGTGTTAGAGGTTCAACCTCTTGATCTGAAGTGAGAGGATAGATTAACTGGTCGCGCAATGTTCCAAATGCCGTATAAGGCCGTTGTGGCACGTAGAAGATTTCCTTATTAAGATCAGAACCAACTCCAGGCTTGGTAATATGACCTGACACCAGTGGCCAAAGGCCTCCCAAAACTCGGAAAAGTGAGCTCTTGCCACTACCATTTGGACCTTCAGAAAGAAATCACACAGAGCGTCAAAAATCTATTCTTTCAGTGCCTGGAAATTTGTCTAGAGCAACCAAGTGAAGCGTGCAGTCCCCATACCAGGACTGAGAGATGGAGTAACTTCATGACAAGATATGACACATTTATTAGCTTTTGAACTTAATCTCAAATTGGCTCACTGCAAAATGCCATTTTATATGTTTGTTTGCCTGTGTAACAAGCCAGAACTGTAATATTCAATAAATCAAATGTGTTCTCTGCCACAATAATCAAGAAAAACTATAAAACCTGTATGCATACATAAGGAAAATCCTACAAATTATGAAAAGTTTGAAAACACCAAAGTTCATTTTCAACCAACAGCAAGAGGGTTGACAGGAAAAATGACTATCCATAACCATTAAGAAATCTGTTTCTATTGATGAAAAATTAACCAAAGGAATTGTGATTCGAGAACAGCGAACAGCATATGAGGCACTGCAACACATGATATTGGGAAAAGAACTTATCTAAAGTGGAGGCTACCTGTTATCAATAGATTAGATCCTGTTTCAACCTTTAAAGTCAAGTCCTCAACCAGCACATTACCAGTAGGAGTAACAACCTGGAAGTCGTTACAGGCTTTAAGCATAGAGAAAATTGCAATACTGCAACCAAACAGAAGTACTTTAAAAAATTTTAAAAATAAAAAGCAAATGCCAACCCCTTTACCTTGACGTTGTCGAACTCAATGTAGTTTGCTTCACTAACATAATTCCTAGTTCCATTGTTCTGCAGAGAAGATGCATCATGGGCAACTAATTCTCTAGATATAGCCATAAGTTCATGAATACGATCTGCATACCCGCTGCAAATTGCAAGAGTTACTGATGATTATATAATGGTATTATATGTTTTTCCTCAAAATTAAACCACCAATACAAAACACAGTTGAGAACAGAATGCAAGATGCAAAACTTCCAAGGGGGAGGAACCAACAGATTGGAGCTTAAATTAAACAGATTGAAGAAGAAGAAGAACTATATGAGAATAACAAAGCATCCACATTTTTCTATTCCACTAGGTCCAGAATCAAATAATGAACCATAAAGCACAGGTGATCCCATATTTCTACAAAGCATAGAGAAGTCCTCCATGCCTTGTTATCAAGAAGACCACAATCCATTTGCAGGAGCATCTTCCTATCACACATCCAAAGGAAAATACTAAATCATCCTTCCTACAAAATACCGGCATGACACACAACATAAAGTTCCCATCCTCTTCCAACAAAGACTACAGACATCTGCAACATCAGAAAAGGGTCGATATACACCAAATATAGTCAAAATATTTAGTTCATAAAGATGAAGCATTTCAAACGCAAGGCAATCTTTGACACTTGTAACTGTAACTTCTCTTGCCCGGTACCTGGTAGTAAGACCACATAAACTTGAAATCAAATATCTATTATGTTCTCTAACAGACCAAAATATGGCATGGAGTGCTGAAGGTTCAAGGTTCACAAATTAGTGTTGCTTTCGTAAGGGCTAAACTCCATTAAAACTGAGGAGCAAGCCTATAAGTCCCAGTAACAATGTGATTAGAGTGGTAATTTTCCTCAAATTCCATTACACCTCCCCACCCCTAAAAATTCAAACGAAAAAAAGGCAAAAGGTGTATTCCTCAAAGTACCTCTTTTCCCTTCTCTATTCCGGCGGCTTTTACAATCTACATTTGTGATGTCGAGAGATAATATCCATAAGAAACGTATTGGAGAGTCTTTGTTATGACACTTTCTATCTTAATTTGTGTCAGGAGCATATTTGGGATGGTTAAAAGTAAGACAAACAATAAATCATGAAGCTACGGCAGTAGGAACAGTAAATACACAGCTTCCCCAATTAGATGATTATTTATTCTACCCTTGCTATAGTTATAGGTTGTCCTCATAAAGATCTAGCGGCTTTTCTCTACATTAGGATGATCTTGAAAAACAGATAATTGTATCTAAAACAGCAAAAGATAATCCCTAAAGAAGATCCCTATGGTTCGAGAGCCATTTAATATGCAGTAAATTTACATCTGGAGCAGAATTATTGTCAAACTCCATATTTAGTTCTAAGCACCCTCAGGGAGTGCAGGAGTCGTACAAAGAAAGTCTTCTTAAATAGCATAAAAGATGCTTGAAGTTGCTGAAAAAAAGTAGATAACACGCACCTTAGACGATTTAATCGCCGTGAACTTATTGAAAGAGTTCCCAGAGACTGGAAAAGAGAGATAATAACACTTGTGTGATATCGTAGATTACTCAACATCTCAGCACGTCCCAAGGTTGATGAGTCAGGTCTCAATTTGCCAGAAAAGAAGGGCTCGATGATCAGGATAACGGCAACAGTAGCACCTAGATACTTCAGCAGAAAGTCTTGAATCATGCCAAACCACCAATGGTCATGAAGAACCACTCTCATGTGACGAACCAAAGTTTTAAATTTCTGCTGAATGTGAGAATCTTCTCTATTTTCACCACCGTAAAATGCTATGCTTTCTGCATGGGTTCTTAACCGTGAGTGCAGCTGCCTATACTCCCCTTCCAGTTGTTGTTCTTTGGACATTAACTTTCCAAATGCAGGTGAAAAATTTCTGATCATAGTCCCAGCCCCCAACACATAGGCCTGAGAAGTATCATAGAGGCAGTAAACTTAAGTGATAACGATGTCAATTCGCGATGTGAATTTTAAGATAAAAGAGAGGTCAAAGCACAAAAATTCACCAGTATCCAAAGGATATATTTTGGACTAGCATATGAACATAAACGCCAAGCATAAAGTATGCCATCAGTCACAGCAATGAGATCCTCCTGCACAAGGTCACTCAACTCGGAACAGAACCTTGGCACATCACTTGAAATTCGTTGCTCAGGATTAGTTATTCGACCATCAACATGGGACATTTTGTAGTATACCATATCCTGAATCCAAAGCAACAATCAGCAAGCAAAGAAGAACCAACAAAAGAAAGTCAAGCAATATAACTATGTTTAATAAGAGGATAAAAAGTACTCCACAGAAGCATTCTTTATTTAATAATACAACAATAAATGTTTCTGCAGAATCAAGGGTATTAACATATAAACTACAGTTCTGTGATGACAGAATGAGAACTGACTTCCATATTATCTCTTTTCCAACTTTCAGAAAATAAACCACAAAGACTCATCTATGTCAGGCAACCAACAACAGGAAATACAAAAGTAAGAAAAATACAAATATATATTAAAATAACTCTTCTATCAACTGCCTTCCAGTCCATCAAATTTACACATACAAAATTGACGTACAAGACTAAAGACAGTGGGAAAGTTATTTAGTTTTTCTTCATTGTTCTTGCCTTTCCAAGTGATGAACCGTCATCAAGGGGAAAAAACACATGCAAGGCACCAGGAGTCTCATCATGATCTAAAGACATTCAAGGTACTGACATGCTTTCACCCTTAGAATATAATAGAGAATTTCATCCAAGCATATTCTTTTCAAATATATCCTATTAATCATGATGGTCAGACCTAGACCACAATACTTGAAATGATATATGGAAGCTCAGTAAAACAAAACTCAGCACTTTGCAGGTTACATATGTAATAAGCATATTAGTGGCCTACGCATGGCTCAGTATACCAATCAAAGAACTTAGAGATTTACGAACTAGAATTTTTAGCTTGAACTGGATAGGAGAAGATAATAGTTAAGCATCTTGTTTCCCAACTAACTAATATGAATGTGAACAGGACATACAAGTGAACTTTAGTTTGGCCTTGGAATAGATACTCCATGTCCAAATAGATGGTAAGCATCAGCATTGTATATATTTGCAGACTAGAGTATCCCTACCTGGGGTGATTTAAACAGATGAAAAGGATGCTTCGAACTGGAAATCAACAGCTTTCATTTCATCTTTTACATGCCAATGCAAGACCATCATGAAAAAAGTGTACAACATATGCTTCTTCATTTTTCCTAAGTACACAAACCAGAACATTCTAGAACCGTACTAGCTACATTGTTATCCTTGATATATTTTCTAGAAATTACACCTATGACTTAGGGTGAACAATTTTAGCAAATCTTGATGTATTATGTCAATGCTTGAAAGATATATGTGCTCAATCACCTATCCACAGGGTCATTCAACTATTTGGCCTTTTTTCTTATCTTTTCTTTCTTCCTCTGTCAGAAACAGATGATTCTAGCTCAGTTGTTGTCATCAATAGGAGCTTGGTCAAATAAGGTCAGAACACCTGAAAACCCTACAGCACCGTACCAGATGATGTAGAAGGTATTCAAATTAAAGAATGAAGGCATCAAATCCTAATGGAGCTACCCTGAAGTGGTGGGAAGAAATCCCACATCCCTACCAAACATACCCAAACCGTTGCCAACAGGGTTTCTTTTCTCTCTCTCTCTCTCTCTCTTTTTTTTTTTTTCCCTTTTGTTTTATTTGATGGGAGGAGCGCAGAAATGGCACACCAGGAGGATGCAGTGGCCAAACTCTCATAATCAAAGTGCAAGTTGGGTTACTAATTAGTTGCCCCAAAGAGAAAAGATTGTCAAGGTAACCCCACGATTCTCCTTAGTGATGAAATGAGAACAATCTTGTCCTAAAATGAGATAAAATTACATTGTGTGAGAACAATCTTGTTCTTTTCTCTAACTCAAAGACAGGCAACAGGGCATTGTTGCATGGCAGGGCAGAGGAAATCCTCATGTGAAATTGAGTAGAATACAAGACCTAAAGCGTGAAGAGCCAGGTGTCCCCCTCAGATAATTAAGGAGCCCCTCTATTTATTCAGCTTTGTACCAAAATATAAGTTGTTTTTTCATTTGATACAAGAGGAAGTTAAAACAGAATATACAATGGAATTACAATGATATTGTGAAGAATTATTAATAACTACCTGAAAATACTGGTCATGGATAAGCTTCGTTAAGATTTTTCTGAACCGCAAACTTAAGGTTCCCGTTATGTACTTGCCAGTAGAATGTAGAGTTGACTGGATGAAACAAAGCAAGACATTCTCAAATATAAGACGGAAAAAAGTGGGTACACGTCGAAGAAAAGCAGCACGGAAAAGAAATCCTTGAACTCTTGCTAATCTATTGCTCACAGCAGTTCGTAAAACCTGCAAAGCAATAAAACAAATATCAACCTAGCTGCAAATACACTGATCCAGAAACTTTGACGCCCCATATCATCTGATCTAGTATTCTGTAGAAAAGCTAAGCTCCGTAGGAGCCATTGTGTGCATTTTATTCTCCTGCAAAAGTACCACTCTTCCCACTCCATTTGAAAATTTCATTCTTATGACATGTAAGTAACCCATCTCCCTTTTTTTCTTTGCAGTGTAACTGCCCAATATATTTTCCCAATGTAATCTTTTATTAATTCATTAGTTTAATTTTATATCCATGACAAATAATTTTTAGTACAACACCAATTTACTAACATACAAGCAATGAAGATACAAATGTCATATTCAAAGTTTATAATTTATACTTGTTTATTGCACACATATCAAGTTTGCAAATGACTAGTAGCAACAACAAATTTTGAATATATCTCAGTACAAGAAATAGAATGCTGCATTAATATTTGGATATAAAGCTCAGGCTTCACCGAAGAAAGGGAAATAGGATTATATTGCATTGTTTCCTTTTCTTTAGGTGCTATCATGGTTTAGAGCAATTATGCATTATTTAGATAATATCAGAAACTTTTATATGGCATAACAAAGAAGAAATGAACAAAGCGATATGTAAAGAAAAGAGCAGATCAGCAGCAGATGACTGCAAACATTCTTAAAATGTACAAGTCATAGAGGCCCGGCAGAGTTCCATTCAGGTCAAAATCACTTTGCATGCATCAGCATAATAAAAGGGCAAATTGTTAAGTTTAGTCCCTGAACTTTTTATGTTTAGCAACATTGGTCCCTCTTCTTTGTTTTCAAATTATTAAGTCCCCTATCTTTTTATTTTGGCAAATTAAGTCCTTCAGACCAATTTCCGACAAGTCAACGATCGGCCAACTAGTCATCTCCGGCATTGACCAAATATAAAAAGGCAAATTTGTCATTTTACTGTACACCCAACTTAAGAAGTATATAAATTGTTGTGTTTAGTCCCTGAACTTTGTTTTTGACATAGTTGGTCCCTTTTCTTTTTTTTTTTTTTTCAACTTTTTAGATCCTCTATCTTTTTTCTTTTGGCATATTATGTCCTTTCGATCACTTCCAATGGGCCAACTCTAAATCAATGGATATATATATATATATTCTTAATCTAATAATATTATTTCATATGTATTATTTTAAACTTGAGTATGATTAATTTAAACTTAACAAATATTAGTTTAAGTTTAATTTTTAATACTTAATTACTAATTTTATTTTATTTACGAGAATATATTAAATAGTGATAATTTAAGATTTTCAAATTTGCATAACTCTTATTGCAAAGATAAGAAAAGTATTCGTTTTCATTCAAGATCATTGTCGTTATTATACATAATGCATAAATTAAGAAAACTTTAACATGTTTTTTAAAAAAATACTGAAACTCTCACTAAAAATTGTAAAGTTATTAGAAAATTTAGAAATTAAATAATATTATGATTGAGTAAAATAATAAATAAGAAAATTCTAATATATTTTTAGAAAAAAAATTAAATTATTCCAACAAAAAATTATAAAGCTATTTAAAAATTTAAAAATTAATTAATATTATGATTGAGTAAAGTAATAAATAAGAAAAGTATAATTGATAAAAGATTGATTTTATAAAATAATAAATAATTTCAAGTATAAAAGGTTTTCAAAATTAAAAATCATTTTAAAATAAAAAGTACATTTTTAATCTAACTTTTATCATCTCAAATCAGGTATATAATTTTTTTTTTTTTTAGCTCGACATTAATGGATATGATGTAAGCAAATGAGGGGTTAGAACCCAACTAGTCCTAAATAGGGTAGGTGATGGTGTCTTCCTAGGCCCTAGGGGCTAGGGTATAAAGTGTTCTAATATATAATCTATTCTTAATAAATAAAAGTAAATGTTTCTCCATATATTCTATTTATATTGTATAATAAGAAATATTTATAATTAACAAACTTACTAGATTATGAAAAAAAGAAATAGTACAAATTTTAGGTAAATAAAGGCTCAGTTGATTTCGAGTTGGCCTGTCAAAAATGGTTGGAAGGACCTAATGTGCCAAAAGAAAAAAGATGGGGGATCTAAAAAGTTTTAAAAAAAAAAAGAAAAAAAGAAGAGGGACCAACCATGCTAAAAAAAGGTTTAAGGACTAAATATAACAATTTATCTATCCTTTAAGTTTGGTGTACAATAAAATGAAACATTTGCCCTTCTATATTTGGTCAACACTGGAGTTGACTAGTTGACCGATCGTTGACTTGCCAGAAATTGATTTGGATGACTTAATTTGTCAAAAAAAAAAAAGATACGGGACTTAATAATTTGAAAACAAAGATGAGGAACCAATCTTACCAAATATAAAAAGTTCAGGAAGACTTAACAATTTGCCTAACAAAAGAAGACATGATATTAAATTTCTTAAGGGTCTTCAAGCAAGATGTGTGCAAGTAAAGATTCATGACATCACCATTACTTTTCCTCTTCTGAAGAGCAAACTCACAAATTAACAAATTCAGAATATAAATCCATAGTAGTCAAGAGAAATAAGATCTAAATAAGAAGCTCACCACTGTGGTCACCAGTGCTAAAAGGTCCCTTGCACCCAGGTGGCCCATACGAGATAAGAGAATTGCAGCAAGCACATGAAGTGACCTTAAACCTCCTTTCTTTTGCCTACTCTTTTTCACAATATTAGACCTCCTACGTATTGTCTCAGATTGTTCTCTATCATCAGTGTCTCCATTGTAATGACCAATAGAATTAGTATTTCTAGAATTGTTTCGTGATTGCATGTATACAGCAGCTGTCCCACCAGCAACAGCAATACCAGCTGCTAGCAGCAAAGCCTTCCTGTAAAAAGAAACACAGAAAAAGCCATGAGAGCAGCTCCATGAAGCAAAGCAGGGAATTCCCACATGGCAGAGCCCAAAAAAAGGTACAGAAGGAATAATACTAACTGCAGGTAGGAGTTCAGTCTTACATGTAATTCCAAAACAGAGCTAGTTTCTGCTGGAACTTTTTATTTTCCCTTAAATTTCCATAATTATTTATTATGTTTACCAATTTTTCTGTTCTCAATGGTTTTACCAAAATTAAATCAATAATAGAACCACTGAAGCCATTGAGTGTCTGTCCAATCAGTGACCAAAAGACCAATCAAACAAATAAGCATATCAAACTGCAATATATCAAAATAGAGAAGCAACATATAATAGTGATCTGAGGAAATTGAAGACAAAATCCTGTAAGACATGGTAAGAAAGCCTTCAACAACAAGGACTTTAGTCAAAACTCCGAAAGTAATATACCAATCAAAAGGCTTATTGTTGAAATGATTCAAATCCTTAGTCTGCATCAGTTTTAATAACTTAGAAAGAAGGACGCTAAACAAGTATCGTTCTAAAAATCAAATTGTGATACTTTCTGAATATAGTTCAAAAAGGATTTTTACAATTAAGTTTAAATCTAAGAAGAACACTGGACAAGATAAGAGCATCTAATACTCTCTCTTTCCAAAATTGAATGTCCACATTTAACTTGGCACAAAGATTTAGGAGAGCATTTGACCATATACAAGTTACCACATTACAATTACTAATTAAGGAGATTAGTGAGGGAACCCGTGTCTTAAATTAAAGAGGTTAGTTATGGAAGTTTAAATAGAAAATATAATTATTTTAAGAAGGTGCACATTCATTTTGGGACAACTTCAAATAAAAATGTGGACATCTTTTGTTTTGGTTGGGGGAAGGTGTTAATTAACTGTCTTGACATCAGTATAGTTAAAATGTATAGCTAAGAATGAAACTATCAAGGATTTAACTTTTGTAACCACAGTTTAATAAAATTTCTCTTTAAGCAAGTTCAGATATATGCCATAGGTCCAAAAGAATCTCTCAAGATCAGGTAATGAGTAAGTGGTGGCAATCAAAACAGGTTGAGCATAAAAATGTAAAAGAAAATTTCCATTAGATAACCTAATACTACCATGCAAGCTGCCAAGACAACGATATACGACGACTAATCTCAGAAGGCAGAATGAAGAACAAAGAATAAAAAGGCATGCAGGAAGAGAGAGTCAGAATTATCGGATTCAAAACCAACTGACTGAAAGGATAGGAGAATGTCAAGGACTTGAGGAAGAATCTCCGGTTTTTTTTTTTTTTGGGGGGGGGGGTTGGGGGTGGTGTTGGTGTTGGTGTGGGGATTGGGAAAGACAAATAACACAAGGCTTTTGTTTTTAGAGTAGATATCATAGATGTTGGTGCAACACGTAGAACAAAAAGGCCCAAATATTTACGGTACACAATAATATACTTCGTCCAAAAAACATAGAAGGCTTAACTATGCCACCTAAGGCCTGAGCTCCTTACTGGGACCTTGTTCACTTCAAACAGGTGCCCAGCAGCACCTCTGAGAACTTTTGACCACGGTTGGGAATATACATTTGGCCCTTCAGACATATTACCAAACTACTCCAGTCAGGCATCATTTCCTCAACAATCATGCAGTAAGCAAGGCATATATACAATTTCCTCTTTCTTTGAAAATTATATATCTATGGACATATAATTCAACTTAACTTGATGAAGTCTTACCAGACAATTGAGTTTGACTATTGATGATGCACAAAGGAATATATCCAAAAATTAATATCTTCACTTTTGCATTTTTCTTCTATTGAAGCATGCCCCCGAAAATAACAATAACAGCATGTAAATAATATGATTCCCAATCCAATTAATCATCAAACTGATTATGCAACACTTGATGATTAGCAAAATTACATGAAGCAAATCACTATCACAACAAGTCGGAGAAAATTTTCAGCATTCCATAAATATATAGGATAATAGCGAATATGTATGTATGGTTTTACACTACTGTTGTGAGCTTGTAAAACAACTGAGCCAGAAGAAACAGCTATCCTTTAACATATTTATCGGACATTCAAAAGGCGCATGAGTCAGAAGATTTGTCAAGCTTGACTATAGACCAAATACTGCAGAACTGAAACAACACAAGGCTCTTCCTTTGGCAGGATTGCCAGCAGAAGTAGACCAGACTGATATTTATACATTTAAAAAAAAAAAAAGAAAGGGAGGCCATCTCTACCTTCTTGAAGCCAAAAGTCCTCGCCCATGTTCAGTTAACTGCAAAAGCTGAAGAGATGGCATGTCTACAAATAAAGCTTCCCCAACCAACAAATTTCGGCCGAGCTGGGAAATATTAATCCTTGATGCCTGGAGGAATTAATGTAGCAAAATTTGATGAAAATCTGAACTTCAAAATTAAAAACTGATGTCACTTGTCTGCCAACAGCAAACAGAGAATTACATTCATATACGTTTGAATAGGAAAATGATCAAAAGAACATACATAAATTTTAATTTTTGAGATAAAAACAGCGTAGACAATGTACAAGTTATTATGGCACAAGAAGAGTAAGGTAAGAAAATCTTAGGAAAAATAGTGATAAAATATAAATTAAGAACAAATGTCATATTTCTGACTACAGTTCAGTGAATGTTCACTTTTGTCATCTCTCTCTCTCTCTCTCTCTCCCCCCCTTTTTGGGTTCTTTTGGGCCTGATGGTGCTGGGTCAGAGCTTGGAGAAGGAAGAGAAGGATTATGAGGAGTTTTTCATATATATAAAGTTAGATGGCTCCATGTGTTCTGATTCATTATCTGGGATTCTAATCCAAGAGCTTTAGGTCACAACAGCATTGATATCTCAAAGTAGGTCTGCCTCTGCCCAAGGCCAACCTAACACTTCAAGTCTCTATTTTATGATACAAACTGAAATATGAAACTTCATACATCTTAAATTCATTGACTAAAACCAGGTTTTCTTGAGGTCCATAGACTCATTATGCCAAGCACTAAATAAACTAGATATTCACCTTATCAATATCTAGTTCATGATATCTCAAAGTAGGTCTGCCTCTGCCCAAGATCAACCTAAGGCTTGAAGTCCCCAGTTTCTCAATACAAACTGAAATATGAAACTGCATACACCTTAAATTCAAAAAATAAAAACAAGCTTTCTTGAGGTGCATAGACTCATTATGCCAAGCACCAAGTAAACTAGATATTCACCTTATCAATATCTAGTTCATAATAGGGTCTATTTGGCACCTAAATAGGCATCCAATCAGGCAGAACCCTGTCTTAGGTTATAGCTTATAGGGTAATATAAATATACTAGAATGAATATGATAGCCCTAACAACACGAGCAAGTGGAAAATCTTGATGCATGTATGGGGGCTTGCCAGTATTGAATTCTTTTTCCACGTACTTTAGTAAAAAGGTCAATACACACCCTCCTCTTGAAGACTGAGACTTTGCTAAGATCTGATTCAATGATATATCCCTCTTCTATTGTTATTAAATGGATCTCTCACCCTAGATGAACTTGGAGACCTCAGCTTGAAAGATCCAATCATGTCTTCATTCACTGATTCCTTAAATAAGAGGAATGACCACGCTGATTATCTTTTTCTTGCCACCGTCCCCCCCCCCCTCCTCCTCTCTTCCTCTCCCACTTCCACTTTCCTCACTCCCAGCTTGCATGCATACTAAATTAAAAAATAAAGGAATATGAAATCTAGGCAAGCCATTCTTCCTTTGTTAACTTAAAGGCTATGTAGATTCCAAGGTTTAGCTTTCTAATACTAATCATTAGTTCTAGCTATCGCTCCAACTGCTTCAATAGCAACATTCTTGTAATATAAAATTAGGAACTAACATGCATTATATAGAAAGCCCTTTGTGATAAAATACTCACAAACAGCAAAAGAAATTAAGCTACAGAAAGAAGACAAAAGTTTGCCAAGGAATCTGTAGAAACAGAGTAAGCTTCTAGTGTCCAAAAAACTAACATGTGCAATAATGTACTCTCTAATTTGCATAAAGAAACCTCCATCACTTGACGTCCACACCAAATCCCACCACTACAAGGTGGCCCTTTTGTTTTTTATATTAAGAGTATATATATATATATGGGGCCAATAAACAACAATGCAAATAACCTACCTTTCAAAGGCCGATCATATTAGCCATGCTCCATTAAACAAAGAAATCAGTAAAACCACATTCTTCTTAATTTCCAGAAATGATCCAGTGACCATTCGTGACTTGATGTATAAAACCTGCTAAGGAAACAATCCCCCACAACAATGTAGCATCATTACCTGGAAATATTTACTCCAATTCAGCTCAATAAACTCACAAAACTTAATAATAAGCACTGGAATCTATAGATCAATAGAAGAGAAGATGGATACAAGCCCAATTCCTATTTTCTTTCAGAAAAAGGTAAGATTAATAATAACAAGTTCAAAGACCACAATGGAGGCTGGTCAAGCAAGAATCAAGACCATCCTTTCACAAAGTTTTAACTGATTATCAGACAGAATTAATGAGCAGGAGTGACAACTCCCCTGCTCATCCATCAACATTTGAGCACAACCTAGAAAACTTCCTGCAGTAAATGAAACTTATAACTGAAGTGACCCCTTTATTTGTTAGTAGTTAGAAAATAATTTCAGAATGGAAACCAGATGCAGGCAGTACATAAAATGGTGTATTCATTACTTAAATTACTTCAACAGTAAGCAGCCTATGTAGTTAATTGACATGCCTTCAATTTTCACAGCTACGTCTCCAGATGACAGAAGAGATGGTTAAGAGAGAAGTTTAACAACCTAGAATCACCTTCCTGAGGGATATGAACAGGAGCTTGTACTTGTACTTGTCAGGCTTATGCATTCTGGCATGCATGCATATGCACCAATTAGTTGGGTGTACCAAAAGGCCCAGATATTTGGAAGAGCATGGGATATTTAAAAATCCTTTTTTACAAACAAAACCTAGAACAAAAGAACTGAACACACATCTGCATCTTCAAACATATTTAGAGAGAAAAAAAAAAGGCAAGATTTGGAAACCGCAAAACAACATGTTTTGATGGGTGAGAGTATCTATCAAAAGGCAACACCACCTACATGCTGCAAAATAAAATTTTAATTTTGTTGAAGTGCTGGTTTAACATTAATCCTTTGATAACCACAACAAATGGTACATTCAACAGTTTCGTCCTTCACAAAACACAACAAGAGCATCTAGGCAGCTTCACTAAGAGAGAACCAATGCCAGCACCTTCTTGACAGATTGATACATTTTAAAGGCTCTTGCAAGGACCTAAAAGTGGATTATAGTTTGCCAAAGCTATAGCCTTTTTTTCTTTGCCAACCAAAACATACAATTACATAACATAGCAGATTTTCCCTCACACCTCCATAAAGTGACTTTTCAGAGCACCCATTCAAACAGAATACCATTACCCCAACCTCCAGCAATATAAACAGCAAAATTTGAGGCATATATGAAAAAATCAATAACCAGCTTTGAACCTGTCACTCTCTCCTAGGCCATGAAAAGTACAGACTACTGATTGTTCTTTTCCATATGATCTTAAACCAACAAGAGGAAAAAGAAAAACAGGAGGAAAAAAATGTGTTTCCAAAAAAAGCTTATGAGTTACTGTTCCATTCAGATGATATGAACAATAAAAGAGTAATTAAGCTCAAGCTATGTGAGAAACAAAACCTAATCAATGGCATTATGACTGAAAATCAACAGTGTAAACTTCAAATAAATTTTTAAATGCCACACTTCACCATAAGAGTAACATGCACTATTGTAACCTTCGTCATGTCAAAGTACCTGCATTACTGATAAGAGAAAATTCCAATGGGCAAAGTTCCATCCAACTTTAATTATCATTGCACTATCTGATACACCCAAATAACCACTCTCCCATAGGGCAGTCACCAATTGATTAGAAGTACAGCATAACAAATAATCCAGAATTTCATTCATAGCAAAGCTAAAATTCTGCAAAACTGTAATGGATGGTGAAAAAAGCACTTTCTCGACAAAGAGAGCCTCTAAAGCAATCTAAAATATCCCTAAATAGTAAAGGCCAATCAAACCAAGAACTACAAAAAGTGAAGTTTTAATTGAAATACCAAAAGAGTTGCAATTAATTAATTAAACCCCAAAATACCCACCAAAAACCCATCTCAAAATGATTCAAAGATCCAAATAATAAAACTCTATAAGAGATCAATCTCAATTTCCGACCCAGAAAGACCAAACTTGACAGTGTAACTCGTTTCATTCCTCTGCTGTTCACAGAATTCTATCCAAAAAACTGTCTAAAATTTATAAAAATCCTAACTTTCGTGTCTGCCCACTTCATCCAAACACAACCAAATAAAACCAGCGAAATTATATTTGTTGTAGGAAAAAAAAGAAAAGTAAACTGATTTCCTCGCTAGTCCTTAGAATCTTCGCGGAGAAAGTAAACTGACAAGTAAATAGAAATTCACGCATGCCTTCCACAATTACACGTTACATACATGTACATATAGCAAGAATAGATAGAAGAGCAGCTACAGAGCTCACCTGATAATCAAGCAGAGAGTAGAAACGTCAGAGTCCCCGTTGCGCAAAGGGAATTGTAGTAATCAACAACAGATTAAAGTAAAAGGGGAAAAAAAAAATCAAGATCCACTGACAACAGCAGCTAAGAGAAGAACTTGAACAAGCCCTGGAATCTGCAAAAAATGGTAAACAATCATTGAGAATCCACAAAATGAAATACAGAAAGAGCAAAAATCATGTGATGCGAACCGTTAAAGAGCGGAGACGAGAAGAGAACCGCAGCGAATGGAATTGGAACACAGTTCCAGAGACGGGGGAAGTGAAAGCGAATGATTGATGCAGCAGAAATCGTTAGTTTATTAATTGAAAACGGTGAGGAAAGATAGGTAATCGATAATGAGAGGGAGAACGAAATCAATGGGTGAGGCAGCTTTTATTTCAACAGCTTTCTTCTTTCTTTCCTTCTGTTTTTTAGACAAATATATATATATATATATACATATATATATATATATATGTTATAAATATCTTAAAATTATTGGAAGTTCCATTAATTAGTGGATTTATGTGAATTATTAGAGAAGATTTTTATGGATGTCCACCATTTAGCAGAGACATCATTAATTAAGATTAGTTAGTGGAAGATGATGTATGCTATGATGTATTCCACTAATTAGAACTCTATAAATAGAGTTATTCTCTAAACTTGTAATACCATTATTTTGTGAAAGAAATATTAGTGAAAGAAATATTAGAGAAAATTGTGAGAGAAAAGAAAGAGAAAAATTCTTGTACAAATAATAGTTAAAGTTTTATTAGTGTGTAGTGTGTAGATTTTATTCTAACACTACCCAAATTTTATAACACGTTATTAGTACGAGTCTCTGTCGTTATTAAAGTCAGAAGACAGGTATGCATTTAATAATCTCTATCGTTAACTTTGCTAAACTCAAATTTGCAACCCTTGATATTTCTGAAAAAAAAATTATATGTCATAGGTTCTCAATACAGAAATACATCTAAATGTTGAAAAGAACGATTTGACCACTTGAATATGGTCGTATTACCAACTGCACGGTATGAATGATTGCACCTGAAGTTGTAAGATTTTAAAACCGTGAATTCCGCGATGTATAAAATTACATCTCAATTAAAATTATACGGAGAAAAAATTACTGATTAAGATATCTTGGAGAAGACATTCTCCACTTTTCATACCTCGAATATTGTCCTGCAGTAACAATATTGAGAAAAAGGGTATCCAAAATTGACAGATTTAATATGAGTTATTATTGAGAAATTATGAAACCAGATGAATTAGCTCAACAGCACTCCCAGAAGTGAATGCTGTTAGCTCCAGCAGAAGCTATCATTATAATCGTTATAATCATAGTTGTGGCAGTGACTGTGGTTATGGTCATGGACACACTCGATATTTCCCTTCTCATATAGAAATACTAGCCACTTGAAGTGGAATAGAAAATATAATAAAGAAAAAAGATATGTCCAGTAATAAAAAGATATTTTCAATAATAATACGCATCAAATTATTGAGATATTACATTCAGATGTCAATATACTACATTACTACTACTAACAGTTTAGAAAAAAAAATCATAAGTCACTTTTATTTCTTTCATTCATCCCATTGGTGTTCACGTGAATTTGAGGTTGCATGCTTATAGTTGCTCTCTTTTCAATAGAGCTGATAAATCTCGGGTGAATGTTTGTTGTTGTTCTGTTTCCATATTTACATTAGAGGAAGACAAACAATTAGCAATTATGAACTTCAGCTCCTCTTCTTCAGCATCCTCCTCTTTTTCCTTCCCCTTTGAGCCAGCATCTAGACTAGCAGTAGAATTAGCCGTGAGTTACTGTGCAATAAGTCTTGGATTTTCTCATCCCCTTAAGTTTCTTATTATATATAGCCTTGAAACATGCTTGTCTCAATTTCTGTGTTTGGTCCTTCAATTGCGTATCAGGACTTTCTTCCACCAACTTCTTTTCACATTCCAGTATCTCAATGGTTTCTTTCAACTTCTTCTCAGCCATATGTCCTCATTCTTCTTCATTTTGCATCACCTGTAAATATCGGTGGAAATATATTTATTCCAATAATTATTTACTTTTCATAACTTACAAATATGTGACGTAAGTTTATAAGTGTGTATGAGAGAGAATCTGAACATTCTTTATTATGGTCTCCAAGCTCACCAACTTCCTGTGAGGCCATCGACGAATTCCCAACTCTCTACATCTGTTCTTGAGACGGGTTAAGCCTATATTCAATTCTTTGGCCGCGCTTTTGATTGGGAGGTAAAGGTACTGAGAAATAGTTTCTCTTGATAGTATCTTGGCGCTATTGCCATTCTCCTTTCTCTGTCTCTTAATCATCTTCTTCTCCCCATAAATTTTGTCTGCAATAATATCTTGATTTTCGAGATTAAATGCAAGATGCATGTCATGATTACTTACTCTGAATTCGTTGCCAAGACCACTCATTATTTCGCCTATAAAAGAAAATAATATCAATAAAGATAATACCATTCAAAATTCATGCTTAAATATATGATAACCTGGAATCATTTTTTGGCTTTGTTCAAAATCTATTAAAGAGTATAAAGGATCATGCACAAGCATATCCTCATTCAGAGGAATAGTATCAAAAGGAACAGCATCAAAAGCAGTCTCTTACATAGGCAGATTAAATTGGTCCCAAGCAGTATGTTCACTGATTTTCATCAAAACAAATCAAAAGATAGTTTAATTTCATTATCAAGCACACTAAAAATAAATGGAAGCCCTCAAAGGTATCTCACATGAAATTAGACGGAAGCGGTTGGCTTGGAAAATTAGGCAAAAACGGTTGGCTTGAAAAAGAAAATAGATCAAAATCTTCTACGTTAGACCTGACATTAGGCGGAAGCGGTTGGCTTGGAAAAAAAAACACATCAAAATCTTCTACGTTAGAAACTAAGTCAAAATTTGACCATATCTCAAATGAATTACGAGTATCCATATCTGCTTTGAGGTTTTTTTTTTTTTTTTTTGCTTTTTTATATTTACTAATAACTGATGCCTGAGATATATATCAATATATATATATATATATATATATATATATATATATCTGTATGAGGAAGCAGAAGATGTAGATGATAGGTGGAGGGACAGAGAAGAAGAAAAGACAAGGAGGAAGGGGAAAAGATGGTACCGAAAAGAGTGAAAAAAAAAGGGATATTTATAATAGATTTCTCTGCATTTTCTACTTGTCATTATTTCTTACATTTCTTTTCTTATTCTCTTGTATAATCATTATTCTCTTGTTATCATTTTCTTATATTTCTTTTTCTTTTCTCTTATCATTATTCCCTAAATTAGGGGGAGAACAAAAACAGTACAAGAAAGATATTGATTAGACAATATCATTAAATTATCTTGATCCGCATACAAGCGCGTATAAACTTGAAGTTCAAGAGATAATTCCTTTGTAAATCATTATGAATCAAATGCCAGACGCTTTTGTTAACTTCGTAAGAGTAACAAAATCGCATATGTCAGCTATAAATACTCCTATACTAATTGAAGTTCCAGCAGAACAAAAGAGTTTACATATAGCTGCTAAGCCAAAAGCATGCTAGAAGCATGGCCGACCTCTTTGTTCTAAAGATAAAAATCTTCAAAAGAAGAGAGGATTAATGATCCAGATGATCATATTAAAGTAAAGAATGATAAAGATTAAGAGAAAACTGATGACAAAGAACCAAACGTTAATGAAAGTAACATTGAAATTTCTATCAATTATAACACTTTCGATAGAAGTTGGAATCGGATAGAAACAATTATTAATAATATGTTTGCATATAATATTGCTTGATGTTATACAGGATAATGATGATCCTGAACCAATATCAATTGATGAATGTCGGCATAAAAAAGATTGGCTACAATGGAAATATGCGATTCAATCGGAGTTAAATGCACTGACAAAACGTAAAGTCTTCGGACCTGCAATCCGAACACCAAAAGGTGTAAAACCTGTTGTTACAAATGGATATTTGTACGAAAGCGCAATGAAAAAAATGAAATCGTACGATATAAAGTACGGTTAGTAGCCTAAGGTTTTTCACAAAGATCATGTATTGATTATGATGAAACTTATTCTCCTGTTATTAATGCTATTACATTCCGATATTTTATCAGTTTGGCAGTACATGAAAAGATAGATATGCGCCTATTAGATATTGTTACTGCTTACTTGTATGAAAATTTAGAAAATGATATTTATATGAAAATCCCCGAATGATTTCATATGCCTACAGCATATAAACACTATCCTCGTGAAAATTACTATATCAAATTGCAAAAATCATTATATGGCCTGAAACTATCTGGGCGCATGTGGTTCAATCATCTTAGTGAATAGTGATTGAAAGCGAGATTTAAAAATGACCAGGTATGTCCATGTGTTTTTATTAAGAAATCTGATTCTAAATTTGTAATATTAGCTATAAATGTTGACGATATTAATCTTATTGGAACTCCTGAAGAGCTCCAAGAAACAATTGATTATTCGACATCAAGGATGGTCGTAAAATTACATTTTGTCTTGGTTTACAAATTGAACATTTGGCAAGTAGAACATTTATTCAACATATACAGCAAAAGTTCTAAAAAGATTTGGCATGGACAAAGCATATCCATTGAGTATTCCAATGATCGTCCGATCATTATATGTGAATAAAGATCTTTTCCAACCTCAAGAAGAGGATGAAAAACCTCTTGGTCCTGAAGTACCATATCTCAGAGCAATTGGTGCATTGATGTATCTTGCTAACAATATACGACCTGATATTGCCTTTGTTGTCAATTTATTAACAAGATTTAGTTCTTCACCAACACGACGACATTGGAATGGAATTAAACAAATCATCCGATATCTCCAATCAGCTACTTCTTCAAATTATGTTGAAATTACAGCCATTCATGAAACAAGTAGATAATGATTCATTATATCCAAGAAAGTTGTGAATTATCATATATCAGAGATATTCCAACTCCTATTTATGAAGATAATGCAGCTTGTATAGCGCAATTACAAGGAGGATATATTAAAGGAGATCGGACAAAACATAGGTCACCAAACTCCAAAAGAAAGGTGAAATTGATGTGATACAAATTCGGTCATGTGATAACCTCGCAAATATTTTCACAAAGACTTTACCGACTGCAACATTTGAGAGTTGAGATATAAAATCGGTATACGTCGGTTTAAAGATTTAAATGAATCATTTCATCAATGGGAGTAATAAACAAACATATAGAATAATATTCTCTTTTTCTTTCATTAGATTTTTTCCCACTGGATTTTTATTTAATAAGGTTTTAACGAGACATATTCTTTATGTAATGGATGGACATCCAAGGGGGAGTGTTATGAATATCTTAAAATTATTGAAAACTCCATTAATTAGTGGAGGCTCTACTAATTATGGATTTATGTGAATTATTAGAGAAGATTTTTATGGATGTCCACCATTTAGTGGAGACACGACTAATTAAGATTAGTGGAAGATGATGTATGCCATGATGTATTCCACTAATTAGAGCTCTATAAATAGAACTATTCTCTAAACTTGTAATACACCATTATTTAGTGAAAAAAATATTAGAGAAAATTATGAGAGAAATTATTGTGCAAATAATAGTTAGAGTTTTATTAGTGTGTAGTGTGTAGATTTTATTTTAACACTACCCAAATTTTATAACAATATCAATATATATATATAATTGCAGTAAACTGGGAGAGAGTCACCTTACATTGTCCTGCGTTGCCACATAACATTTTGAAAATATATGAACTTCAGATACATTGTACATTAATTGTTAACAACTTTATCTTCAACTCAAACTCTTAATCTCTTCAAATGTTATTCTCTATTAAATAATACTCCCTCTGTCACAATAAAAAAGTTTTAGTGTCCTTTTTTATCTGTCACATTGAAAAATTTAAGCGTTATTAATGTTAATTTTACTGCTATATCCTTATATTAAATAGCTTTAAAACATGAAAGTGTAATAACTTTATAGAGAGAGTTGAGCAAACAAAGTAAGAAAACAGTTGTTAAGAATATTAAATCTAATGATACTTTTGGAATGTATAAACAAAGTTGTATAAATTTAAGCGATTAACTAATTTTTCTTAAATTGTGTGAAGTAGTTAACTGTGACGGATAAATAGGGATAGAGGAAGTACATTTTAACAAACGAAGGTTCATTATTCTGTACATTATCTTCAAGTGCACGTGTTTAATAAATTTATCTTCAATTAAAGTCATGCATCTCTTTACATTCCTCTTCATATTAAATAGTCTCTGCCAAGACTACAGATCTGAAAAAATCAGTTAGTGTTTGGGCTTCTTTCACCAAGTGATGGCATTGGCCGAGGATTCTGTCAAAGATGAAGATTTTGGGTCACTATCTGGGAGCGAACTCAACGTACCGGTAAAACTTTCGCCTTTAAGCATACTTTTTGGTCTAATTTTTCTTTTCATAGTTTAAGATAAGAATAACCGTTTTTTACAAGGAAAAACTAAAAATGATTGCGTTAATATTGTAAATTTACACTTACTTCCAATTATCAAAATTAAAAAAAAAAAAAACTATTTTGATACTTGAGAAAAGATTCTCTCTGTTTGTGCTTTAAATTGATATTATCCCTTTAGTTTAGTGGCGCTTTTGGGTTTGAATTAATATATTACACAAACTTGTACAACGTACGAGAAATAAAACTAGCATGTATATATATATAAAAGTCAAAGAGGAAACCTACCGTTACGACACGTAAAAATATCATAAGGTGACATATGTCCAAATAATTTTTTTTTTAATATAAAAGTCGAAGAAGAAACCTACCGTTATGACACGTGAAAATATTATAAGGTGATACATGTCCAAACAACAGTTTTTTTTTTAAAAAAAATAAAAATTATATTTGAATTTATTTAAAATCTTAATTAATTAAATTAATTAATAAAATATATATTTAATATTAATACATTGAAATATGTGATTCTTTAAATATTATCTAAATTTATCTAAAATCTTAACTAACTAAATAATTAATTAAGTTAATTAATAGTATATAAATATGTATTTAATATTAATATATTAAATCTTAATAATATAATAACCCGTGCAACGCACGAACATCAACCTAGTATTGTATGATAGTCCTAAATTTTTTTTTTTCAATCTATATTTTTCATTTTTCTAAAGTCTCAATTACCCATTACGTGGTGGAATCCAGTAGAATACTTCACGTGACTTACACGTGAACCTACTAATAAAGGGTAAAGTTGACACAACACTTGCATTAATCCAAATCAAATGATAATTCGAACTAACCATGGATTGAATAGCACCAAAATAAGTCTTCCCATTCCTTATTCCACTTACAATCAGAAGGAAGTGTTACATAAAAGTTGGCACAACTGGATGAGTCTTCTCCACTCAAATGCTTTATTCCTCCGATCATGAATGGAATAAGGAAGGGGAAGACTTATTTTGGTGTTATTCAACCTGTGGTTGGTTTGGATTACCATTCAGTTCAGATAAATGCAAGTATTATACTAAATTTGTGATAGGAATCTACCTAAGTATCATGCTAAAGCTAAAGATAGGAGATGGAAATTCAAACCACATTTCACGGTGCCAAAGAAGAATTTAAATTACAAAAGCTTTCAAGGGAAGATTCAAGCCAAATAAGCCAGCAAACTAAGGAATATGAAGATAGTAAAGAAGTGGGTGTCAAAGAGAAGTTTGAAAGACCTTCAAGAAGACAAATCAATAACCAAGAAAAGTCAAGCAATGGAGGATCAAAGAAGGGCCAAGAAGATCAAAACCTGAACAACAAATTGCGTGGAGGATCAAGTGCGCGCAATAGAATGCTGAAAAGACAAGAAAAGTAGGTGCAAGGAAACTAGAACACACTTGGCGTCGAGTTCACTAGTACACCTGGCGCCATGTCCACACTAGAGCAAATTGTTCCGTTTCTAGAACACACCTGGCGCTGAGTACACTAGTACACCTGGCGTTAGGTCACTTCGGGCATAATCCTATTTTGCTGATTTCTCTTGTTTTGTTTTATTTTTGTTTCAAATTTACTTCACATGACTTTTATTATGTAATAGGGATGTTTTGGACCTTTTAAAGGTTTAAAAGACTGAGATTTCATCTCACCTTAGTTAGATTTAGATGCCTATATATATAACACCATAACACTTCAAATGTAACAATTTTTTGACATTGATATAAATCAAAAAGTCTCATTTGAGAGCTTTTGAGAGGTGATTTATTTTGGATAAATCCTATGAACATGAAGACCATTCTTAGGGCTAGTCATTCCCTATGTATTAAGTTTATAAACCCTTTTAAGATAAATCAATTAGCTTACTAATTTGAGTCTTAAATTATAGATAATCAAAAGTTCTTGTTGGAGACAAAGTTAGTTGCCTAAATTATCTTCTTTAAAGTTTTCCTGATTTCTTGTTGAATCAAGGGTCTTTGGTTGTAATTGAATGACTTGATTCCCATCTCTAATGTTATAAGTATTTTATCTTGACTTAAGGTCCTAGTATTTGAATTGAGTGTCTTATTTCTTCACAAAATTCACTATTTTGAGCTCTTACATGAGTTTTGTATTTTGCCTCAAATTTAGTCACGAAATTAATTGAGAAATCACCCCTAAGATCATATCACTTTGCCCTTTATTAGTAGGCCCATGTGCAAGTCGCGTGAAGCATTTTACCGTGTTCCACTATATAATGGGTGGTTGGAACTTCAGAAAAATAAAATATATAAATTGAAGATCGTAAATATTGAAAAAAAAAAAAAGGATTATCTGTAATAAGTAAAAAATATAAGAGACTATTTATGTAATTTTACTCTTTTTTTTTTTTTTCTGATTCTCATATCTGTCTCTTTCCTTTTTGATTGGGATATGGACACACTTTTTAATTTTAAATTTTTTTTTAAAAAAAATATTTTAAATTATTTATCATTTTATGAAATAAAAATTATTTATTTTTAATTATATAAAAGTTTATAAAATTTTTTAAATTTTAAATACTTTTATAATTTTTAATGAGAATAATTTCTTTTTAAAAAAACTTTATAAATGTTAATATTTTTCTTAATTTTTATAATTTATTTAATAATTATTATTTTAAAATGAATGGAATAGTTTTGCTTTTTTTTCCTAAATAATTACTTTTTTTTGCTTTTGTTCCTTGATGTTTCTATTGTTGGATTTTGAATGACCAAAAAAAAAAAATAATAAATAAATATTTTATGAACGTGGTAGATGGCTTTCAACCCTTTATCTCTTTCCTTCTTTAATTTCTCTCTCATAGAAATTTATAGGTCATATTATCTATTTTCATTTTTTAAATTATATTTACTCTAACTCCATTCTCTAATTTATGACAATACTTAATGTGTGAATATAAAGATAAGAAAGCCATATACGAAAAGAGGGGAGAATACAAAGTGTTCATGGATAAGGAAACATACATTTAGACTTTAAACCTTTTAGTACATCATCTAAAATGCTTCCTACACTATTAATAAAATATTATGTATTCATTTATTTAATTATATTAAGCCTCTCGTATCTACTTATTTAATTTCAAAAAAACCTATTCCTCTCAATATTCTAGTATACTTTATGTTATACCATTAATAAATTGACAAATATTCACGTACTCAATTCTATATAACCTCTTATATCTACTTGTTCAACTTTAATTCCTAAACAACCTTTTATACTCTATTACGGATTGGAATATCTTTATATATGACAATAACAAAGGAAAAAAAAGACTAAAAAGGAACATATAAAATATAGGCACATCATATTTGAAAATGTTTTTTGAAAACCTTATTGTTCATTCACTAATATTATAAATTAATCGAATCGAATTAGTATAGTTTTATTATTGATAGTTATTTAAATTTAGTTAACTTTATTAAAAGTATAATACAGAAATATTAGATGATGTATTAAAATATTGGAAGTTGAAAAATTTTATGCATATACAACGACAATGATAGGAGCGGAGTCTTCAATTTCTATTTATAAAATTATATATCCGACATTTAAAATTATATTAATTAGAAAGCGAGGTAAAATAGTACTTATTATTTGTTCTCCACCTTAAACATTATCTCTATACTATTATTTTTAAAGATTGGCATTGCACAAAATATTACTTAAACAATTATCTGTTATAAAATTTGGGTAGTGTTAGAAAAAAAATCTGCACACTAATAAAAATCTAACTATTCTTTGCACAAGAATTTATTTCTCTCATAATCACAATTCTTTCTTTCACAAAATAATGGTATATTACAAGTTTAGAGAATAACTCTATTTATAGAGCTCTTAATTAGTGGAATATATCATCTTCCACTAATCTTAATTAGTGACGTCTCCACTAAATGATGGATATTTATAAAAATTCATAATTAGTGGAGTTTCCACTAATTCGCTAATAATTCACATAAATCCATAATAAGTAGAGCTTCCACTAATTCACAATATATTATAACACTCCCCCTTGGATGTCCATCTATTACATAAAGAATATGTCTTATTAAAATCTTACTAGATAAAAATTCAGTGGGAAAAAAAAACTAGTGAAGGAAAAAGAGTACACTATTCTATATGTCTATTTATTACTCCACCTGATGAGATGATTCCTTTAAATCTTTAAACCGACGCATACCGATTTTATATATCAACTTTTCAAATATTGCAGTCGGTAAAGTCTTCGTGAAAATATCTGCGAGGTTGTCACATGACCGAATTTGTAACACATCAATTCCATATTTCTTCTAGAATTCATGAGTAAAGAATAATTTTTGGTGAAATATGTTTTGTCCGATCTCTTTTAATATATCCTCATCGTAATTGAGTTATGCAAGCTGCATTGTCTTCATAAAGAGGAGTTAGAATATCTTTAATCGATGATAATCCACAATTTTCTCGAATGTAATGAATCATAGATTTTAGCCATACGCATTCTCGACTTGCTTCATGAATGGCTATAATTTCAGCATGATTTGAAGAAGTAGCTGTTATAAATTGTTTTGTAGAACGCCATGATATAACAGTATTTCCACATGTAAATAGATAGCCAGTTTGAGAATATGTTTTATGTGGATCAGATAAATAACTAGGATCTGCATAACCTATCAATGTTGGGCTGATTTTATTAGAATAAAATAATCTGATATCAATTGTATCTTGGAGATATCGAAAGACTTGTTTAATTCCATTCCAATGTCGTCGTGTTGGTGAAGAATTAAATCTTGCTAATAAATTGACAGCAAAAGTAATACCAGGTCGTGTATTATTAGTAAGATACATCAATGCACCAATTGCACTGAGATATGGTACTTCATGACCAAGGAGTTTTTCATCATCTTCTTGAGGTCGAAAATGATCTTTATTTACATTTAATGACCAGACGATCATTGGAATACTCAATGAATGTATTTTATCCATGTAAAATCTTTTGAGAATTTTTGTTGTATATGTTAATTGATGAATAAATGTTCCACTTTCCAAATGTTTAATTTGTAAACCAAAGCAAAATTTGATTTTACCAAAATCATTGATTTCGAATTCTCTTTTTAAATAATACATTGTTTCTTAGAGCTCTTCAGGAGTTCCAATAAGATTAATATTATCAACATATATAACTAATATCACAAATTTAGAACCATATTTCTTAATAAAAGCACATGGATATACCTGGTCATTTTTAAATCCCGCTTTCAATAAATATTCACTAAGACGTGTGAACCACATGCGCCCAGATTGCTTCAGGCCATATAATGCTTTCTGCAACTTGATGGAGTAATTTTTACGAGGATAATGTTTATATGCTTCAGGCATATGAAATCCTTCGGGGATTTTCATGTAAACATCATTTTCTAAATTTCTATACAAGTAAGCAGTGACAATATCTAATAGGCGCATATCTATCTTTTCATGTACTGCCAAATTGATAAGATACCGGAGTGTAATAGTATCAACAATAGGAGAATAAATTTCATCATAATCAATACCTGGTCTTTGTGAAAAATATTGGGTTACTAATCGCGCTTTATATCGTACGATTTCATTCTTTTTATTACGTTTTCGCACAAATATCCATTTGTAGCTAACAGGTTTTACACATTCTGGTGTTCGGATTGCAGGTCCGAAGACTTCACGTTTTGTCAGTGCATTTAACTCCGATTGAATCGCATCTTTCCATTGCAGCCAATCTTTTCTATGCCGACGTTCATCAATTGATATTGGTTTTGGATCATCATAATCCTATATAACATCAAGAGATATATTATATGCAAATATATTATCAATAACAGTTTCTATCCGATTCCAACTTCTACCGGAAGTGGTATAATTGATAGAAATTTCAGTGTTACTTTCATCAATTTTTGGTTCTTTGTCATCAGTTCTCTCTTGGTCTTTATCATTCTTTTCTTCAATATGATCTTCTGAATCATTTAATCATCTTTTCTTTCGATGATTTTTATCTTTAGAACCAAGAGGTCGGCCACGCTTCTGGCGTGCTTTTGACTCAGCAGCTATATGTATAATAATTTATTCTATTGGAATTTCAATTCGAATATGAGCATTTATAGTTGGAATATGCAATTTTGTAACTCTTCTGGAGTCAATAAAAGCGTCTGGCATTTGATTTGTAATGCTTTGCAAATGAAGTATCTTTTGAACTTCAAGTTCACATGCGCTTGTGCGCGGATCAAGATAATTTAATGATATTGTCCAAGCAATATCATTTTTATGCTGTTTTTGTTCTCCCCCTAATTTAGGGAATAATGATTCATCAAAATGACAATCAGCAAATCTTGCTGTGAATACATCTCCTGTCAGGGGTTCAACATACCTGATAATAGAGGAAGAATCATATCCAATGTATATCTCTTTTCTTCTTTGATGACCTATCTTTGTATGTTGGTTTGGTGCAATTGGAACATATACAGAACACCAAAAAATTCTTAAATGAGCAATATTTGGTTATGAACCAAAAGCCAATTGCAAAGGAGAGAATTTATGATAACTAGTTGGCCTTATACGTACAAGTGTTGTAGCATGTAAAATAGCATGTCCCCAAGCAGATGTTGGGAGATTTATTTTCATTAATAATGGTCTAACAATTAATTGTAATCTTTTAATCAAAGATTCAATAAGACCATTTTGTGTATGAACATGAGCTACAGGATGTTCAACATTAATCCCAATTGACATGCAATATGCATCAAAAGCATGTGATGAAAATTCACTAGTATTATTCAAATGGATATTTTTAATGTGATTGTTAGAAAATTGTGGTCGTAATTTAATTATTTGAGTAAGTAATCTTGCAAACGCTAGGTTGCGAGTAGATAATAAATATACATATGACCATTGGGATGATGCATCAATTAAGACTATAAAATATTTGAACGGTCCATATGATGGATCAATAGGTCCACAAATATCTCCGTGAATCCGTTCAAGAAATGTAGGGCTTTCATCTCCTACTTTTACTAGTGATGGTCTAACAATTAATTTTCCTATGGAACATGTAGCACATGCGAATTTTTCTGATGTCAATATCTTTTTATTTTTTAATGGATGACCATGTGTATTTTCAATGATTCTTCTCATCATGGTAGATCTCGGATAACCCAACCAGTCATGCCAAATGCTAAAAGTAATAGGATCAATAAACTTCTGATTTACGAGATAATAAATTTTAATTGTACGTATTTTTGTAAAATATAGACTAGTAGAAAAAGACGGTAATTTTTCTAATACAATTTTTTTATTCAAATGAATTCGAGTAATATAAAGATGCTCAATACCATTTTCCTCATTTGTTTCAACATAATACTAATTTCTGCGGATATCTTTAAAACTCAATAATTTTTTTCTGAATTTTAAAAAAAATAGTGCCTTATCAATAATAATTGTTGTTCCTTTAGATAATAATATATTAGCTTTTCCAGAGCTTTCAATCACATTTATACTACCGTTTATCGTATAAATATATATTTCTTCCATTTTGAGATCAGAAAAATATTTCTCATTTTTTAGTATGGTGTGTGTAGTTTCACTATCAATAATGCATACATCATCATTAACAACAACCATTTGAATACAAATATATATATATATATATATATATATATACGCAAACATAAATATTATTAGAATATAATGAAAATGAAAATACAAAAATATCAGAGTGAGACTTTAGTTCTTCTGGACACTGTCATCACCAATTAAATGGTCTATCCTACCGTCTAGATATTTAAAAAAATCCAATTTTAAATCCGATACATCCATATGGGTTATATTGATATTAAAATCTTTAGGATTAATATCACCATCCTCAACATTATTTACTGGATGTTAAGAAAAATTTACTTCCACATTTTTATTGTTCTTTTTCAGTGAAGTTTGATATAATTCCATTAAATACTTGGCTGTATGACAGTTTCGTGACCAATGACCTTTCATGCCACATCTATAATATGTATCCTCATACTTTTCTTCCATTTCTTTTTCTTTTCCTTTATGATCTTTTCTATTCCATTTCAGGCGGCCAGTATTTCTTACAACTTGATTATGATTGTGATAAGGGAAATATCGAGTGTGTCCACGACTATAACCACGACCACGACCACAACCACGACCACGACTATAACGATGGTTTTTGCTGGAGCCTGGGAATGCTATGCTGTTGAGCCAGTTGGTCTGGCTTCATGATTTCGCAATAATAACTCATTATTTTTTTCTGCAATGAGGATGGCAGTAATTAAATCTGTAAATTTGGTATACCATTTTTCTTGATATTGTTGCTGCAGGACAATATTCGAGGCATGAAATGTGGAGAATGTCTTATCCAATATATCTTCATCAGTCACTTTTTCTCTGCATAATTTTAACTGAGATGTAAGTTTATACATTGCGAAGCTATATTCATTCACGGTTTTAAAATCTTGCAATCTCAGGTGCAACCATTCATACCGTACAGTGGGTAGTATGACCATTTTCAGGTGGTCAAATTTTTCTTTTAAATTTACCCACAGGACATATAGATCTTTTTCGGTAAGATATTCCATTTTCAAATTTTCATCGAGATGATGACGAATAAAAATCAAAACTTTAGCTTTGTGTTGTGCAGATGCACTATTATTTGTTTGAATAGTTTCACTAAGACCTTCAGCATTTAGATGCATTTCTACATCGAGAACATATGACATATAATTTTTTCTAGAAATATCAAAGGCTACAAATTCGAGTTTAGCGAAGTTAGCCATAGAGATCAATAAATACGTACCTGTCTTCTGGCTTTGGTAACGGTAGAGACTCGTGCTTAGTCTTCTGACTTTTGTAACAGTAGAGACTCGTGCTGATAACGTGTTATAAAATTTGGGCAGTGTTAGAAAAAAATCTACACACTACACACTAATAAAATTCTAACTATTTTTTGCACAAGAATTTCTTTTTCTCACAATTTTCTCTCACAATCACAATTCTTTTTTTCACAAACTGATGGTATATTACAAGTTTATAAAATAGCTCTATTTATAGACCTCTTAATTAATGGAATACATCATCTTCCACTAATCTTAATTAGTAGTGTCTCCACTAAATGATGAACATCCATAAAAATTCATAATTAGTGGAGTTTTTACTAATTAGTGGAGTTTCTACTAATTCTTTAATAATTCACATAAATCCATAATTAGTGGAGCTTCCACTAATTAACAATATATTATAATATTGTCCTTGTATTTTCACATAATAAGAAATTTTAGAGGAAAATAGATATTAAAATAATAATAAAATAAAATTTATATTTATAATTAAGCGTTTGAATCGATACATAATTTAAAAAGAAAAAGGAAAAGTAATTGAAATTAAATCTATAGCAACACATTTTGTAGGGGTAATAAAGTGCAATTGCATGAGGAAAATCGTAGCTGAAACAACGGCCCGTGAACAGTTGCCTCGTTTGGCGTGACGATTTCGATAAAGGCTGTGACGTGGGGATCCATCTTTAGAAGCCGAAAAGCGTGACACCGAAAAGCCTGTATGAATCGAAGTACTGAAAAAACTCGCGGATGCAGCCAAAAAAAACAAAAACAAAAATAGTGGATTTTTTTTGTCAACTCGTTGCGTCCCTCATTAATTAATGGGGAGATTGTCTGACTGTATTCGTAAAACAACTCTTTCTGATTTAAATTAATTTTTTTATTTTTTAATAATAATTATATATTTTTAGCACATTATGTTTTTACTCTCTTATCAATAATTAAATTTCACATCTATTTCATATTTAATAATATTTTATTAAATTTTAATAAATTCATTTCAATTAAATTGTTATCCAAATACAATTTAAGAAAATAATAATATTTGTAATATGATAACACCCACTGATAACATGTGAATAGTAGGCTTAGTAGCATGTCATGATTGTGAGATTATTATTTTAATACTTATATAATTTTAATTTATGTGGTATCAAAAATTAATTTATTATAAAAAATAAGTAATTTTATAATCTAATACTTATTTAACTCATGATTGATCTTGAGAGATAAAAAAAATAATTATTAAAAAAAAAAGATTGTGATAAGATAGATATATAATACTTTTTTTTTTAACCACTTCATGAGAAAACATAAAATGGCTCATTCTTGACCTCACTTCCCTCCCCAACCCTTTTTTGGTCCATTCAAGGACCAAAAGTTATTGGGTGAGGGATAAAAGTATCGTATTATCCCTTTTTTTTTTTTTTGGGGGGGGAGGCGAGGGGAGGGGGAGGCACTAGGTACCTACCGTATTATCCTAGCCAAAATGGAAAGAGGTATTCTAATCAAATCAAATATCTGAGTTGTACCCTCTTATATCATGCAAGCTTTTATACTTCAAGTTAATACTTATAATACCTTTGGGAGACTTGTTTGAAACTTTCAGTGGGGTATTTTTATTTGAGGATGAAGATAAGGAGGTTTGAAAGAAGATTTTTGTGAGTTTGTTTTATTTTCTGTACTAACTTTTAGATTTTGGGCCGTGATATTTCCATAGACTAAATTGAGGAGGGGTGGGGGTGGCCCTCGCCCCATGTTTTTTTATTTTTCTTATATTATATTGTCATATTTTTTAGTTCTCTCAAAAATATTCTAACAATAAAGTTTTTTTTTAAAAAAAAAAAGCTTTCTTTATAAGGAAAAAAATATCAATTTCAAGATTTGATTACTATATATTATTTATACTTTTAATAATTACCATTCTCTTATAGGAATTTCTTTTATCTACACTTTTATCAATTACTATTTTTTCTCTTCTATTTTATTAGTTTACATTTTTAATTTAAAAATTTTCCCTCAATTCTTTTTTAAAAAGGACATCAACTATCTTTAGGCACTCATAAGTATGTTAATGTGTTTTTTAATTTTATTTTATATCTTATTTTTTCTCTCTTTTAGTATTAATTTTTTTTTAAAATTTACATGAATGATTTTGTAATTTAATTTGTATATATTTTTTATTTACATTATCAATTGATTCTTATTTAAAGTTGAGATTGAAAAATGTCTTAATTTTAAAGAATAATTATATTATATACTTTTTAGGCTTCATATTAAATTTTGAGTCGATTTCATATTAAATATAAAAAAATAGAATTAGAATTGTCCTTAACTTTTTTGTGTTCTTTATTTTTCAAATTTGAATGAGTACAAATACTTTTTTTAATGAAGATCCTTCTATTTAGTGATTCATTTCTAATTTAAAGTCTAAGAATTCAATTTTTTTTGGGTCATAAATTAGATAATGTAAAATGTATTATGAACTTTTATTATAAAAGAATAAATTTTTTTTTATCTTTCTTGTAATTTTAGAAATTGTACATGTTATCTTAACAAACTATCCAGAGTATGTTAAGGGATAAAATGAGAGAGGATTTTTATACAAGTTCTTTACTCACATATATTGATAAAGATATTATTAGAAGTTTTGATAGTAATTTAATTATAAATAAAGCGAAAGAACACATTTTAGAATGTCTACTTTTACTAAAGTGTAAGTTTTTTTTATATTTATTTTATTTTATTTTTAGAGGTGTTATTTTTAAATATAGAGTTAAAAATCGAATATTAATTATAATAAAAAATAATTTTATTTTACATATTTATTAAGTTAATGTTAAAGTTATAAATTCCCACCCCTCAAAGTAAAAGCTCTGGTTCGTTTATGGGTATTTTGTTCTTGTTATTATAAATCTCATGATATCTCAGTGTAATTTGTTTTTCTCAATAAATTTACTTAGTAAAAAAAAAAAGAAAAAGAAAAAGAAACTTCCAGTGGGGCACGGCAAAACAACGAAGGCCTTTTTATTTTTTATTTTTTATTTTTTTCAAATGTGCGTGCTATAACATTAGATGATACAATACAGTAGTTAAAATTTCAGAGAATCATTAAATCACAAACCTATATACTTTTAGAATACTAACTGATTTCAAAAACTGAATTCATGTGCACTTTATAGGTGACCTTATGCATACTTTATGAGTGACCCTATCAACAGCAAAAGCCAGCAATGGAATCGGGACATTAATCGAATATTCCAGAAAATAGTGTAAATTTAAAATTTAATTCTGAAAATAAAATTACATCACGTGAAATTCTTAATTTAGAAAAGTCGCATTTCTCAAATGCGACATAAAAAAAAATCACAATTTCAAAATACATTCTTGTTCAATTATTGAATTTCCTTTATGGTTTCAAATTCTAAAAATTAACATTAAAAAAAGATTGCATTTGGGCAATGCGACCACAAGGTGGCATTTTTTTTTTTTTTTTTGGG
The DNA here is from genome assembly GCA_026120185.1 of Voacanga thouarsii. Classification (NCBI taxonomy): domain Eukaryota; kingdom Viridiplantae; phylum Streptophyta; class Magnoliopsida; order Gentianales; family Apocynaceae; genus Voacanga; species Voacanga thouarsii. Next base: position 835,651 of record JANUWF010001704.1, read on the forward strand.
TTTAATCCGTTCATTTCTAGTAATGCGACACTTATATTCTAATATTACCTGTAAATCACTTGTAATACAATTTAAAATGTGTATAACAAAATTACAACCACAACGAAGTAATCATCCTAAATTTCATACTAATATTTAACAATTACATACAATAATATGATGAAAATATTAAAACATAGAATAGAGAAACGATAAATAACTAAAATTAAAAATATATAAAAAAATAAGTTAGTCGAATTCATTTAAAATGTATGTAACAAGATCACAGCCATAACAAAGTATCCATCACAACTTTGATAAGATTTATGCACAATAATATAACAAAAATATCTTAAAATATACAATAAAGGGAGAGTTTTTTCTAATAATAGACTAACAATTTTAGACGTTTTTTGAATTTTATAATTGCACTTCTAAAAATAATTATAAAGAATGAACTTTCTAATCCTCTGCAAACATCGAGAATATCTTGTAATATAGATTATGGCACACCTAATTTTCTCCTAGTATATAAAAATTGTCATAGGAATTGTTATAATCGAAGAAATTGTACTAATAATAATTTTGGAACTTCAAGAGACCAACTCATTTCTTGATATATTTTATTTATATTAATTATTTATTATTTTTGTATCGTATGTTTTAATATTTTTGTCATAATATTGTATAATTAAATGTTATGAAATTTGAGATGATTCCTTCACTTTGGTTTTGATTTATGGGAAGGGAGGTGCGGCACCAATGCACATGGCCGCATTAGACAAAAATGAGGCCTTAAGATTGAGACCTTGAGGTTGTCTTTTTTTTTTTTTTTGTTGTCATTTCAATAATTTAACGTGAAAAAAAAATTTAATAATTGATCAAGGTCGTATTTCAAAAATGTATTTAATTTTTGGAGAATGGAACATGTTCAAATTGAGAATTTTCCTTCGCACTATCCTGTCTTTAAAATTATATTTAAAAATCACATCATTTTTTAGAATTTTTGAAATATTATCTATAAGAGTCATCCTTTCTCCCGAGGTTGTTATTACATAAATTTAAAATTTTATATTTTGAACTTATTGGAATAAAATTTCTTTATCTGAACCCCTCTAAGTCATGAAATTTATCTATAAAATCATTATATAGAGATTACCAACCAAAGATAGCCATTCTTAACAAAGTTGTCTATCGTTGGGGAATAGCATAAAATGAAGTCTCACTTGCCATTTAAATTTACAATACATAACAGCATTCATTCAGTAAAACATGCTTTAAGGAGGGTTCGTCTTTAGCCCCATAGATCAAGCAACATGGTTCCATATTTGATAGGATTGCATTTAGTTTAGATGTCGTAGGGAGCTTATTAGGAAGTAGAGGAGTTTATGTGTAATATGTAACTCATCAAAGTTCTCTGAGAAATTGGAACCACAATAAAACTGACAACGCAATTCCCAATCCCCGAGGAATAAGTGGTGCATCGAAAGGAGTAGCTAAATTGGTTGGAGTGCAACGATTGAAAAGTTACGAGTTCGAATCTCAAACAAATTTAAAATACATGAATAAATGGCTAAAATTTAGAAATGGAAACAAAGATACAGTCATCATGTGGTTAAAGTTGAGAGATTCATTCTGCAGTGGCAAGGAAGAGGAAGAAGGGGAAAATTAGAAAAGAGGAAGAAGAAAATGAAGAAAAAATAAAATAAATAAATAAGAAATAAGATAATAATACTTTTTCCATCATTAATAAGGACAAAAATATAAAAATAATTTTAAAACCTTCTTGAAAAATCTTCAACGACTTATAATTTGGAACAACAAAAGTAAATTTTAACGACTTATATTATGGGACGAATGAAGTATATTTTAATTAAAAATATAAAATTATCAAAATATTATTAAAATTTAAAAAAATTATTATTTGACCGTTAGTCAATGACAATAACTAACAAAAAGGTTATGATGATTTGAGAATTTGATAAAAAAATTTACTCCTCTTTTAATTAAAAAATTAAAATTAAAATTTAAAATAATTTAAATATCACCTATATTATTCAAAAATTAATTTAATATTTAAGACATAAAGATTACCATTTTAAAGTCTCTTCAGTACTCAACGGTAGTTGTGATGTGATGACAAAACCATAGCTTTTATGATGACAAATCCTTTCGAGATGGGACTTAAGTATTAATTCTCAATATTCAATCTAAAAAAAATGGTAAATAATTCTGTAATTTTAAAACTTTTTAAAATCTAACTTTTACTTTTAAATTAAAAAATAATTTTCACTTTATCTTCAAATTATTATATTATTCAAATTTTATTCTTTTAATAATCGACCAATAATTAATTTCTATTTTCATTAATCATATGACGCGTACATAATATTTTAAAATATATTTAAGTCATTTAAGTCTGTAATTGCTATGAAAAGAGTTGATTTAGCACTGGAAGTGAGGGATGTACTGAATTTTCAGGCTCCAAATATCCAATCCTAAGGGTGAGTAAGTGTGTTAAATTATATCACATTAGCTAATCAGTAAACTAAAATTCGTTTTCTAACTTTTGGTTAATCCTTTTCTAATCCTTCCCTACCAACCTTTGTTTTGGAGGGGGGGGGGGGAATCAAACCCCACATCTTTTTCAGCAGTCATATGATATTTATGTGTGCTTGAAATAGCAGGTAGTAGTTGGGAAATTGACTTCAAATTTCTTACCTTATGGTCTTAAACTCTCAATGTGGCAATTATTTCTTCTTTTTGGGGAATTGACTTGCAAGAATCATGTAGATACTTCTTTCTTTCCTTGGAAAATTGACACTAACCCCTTAAAGCCTGCCTTTGTTTCCTTTACAACTCCTCAACAGACAAACAGACAAAGCAGTGAACACGAAAAATAAACAAAATTTGAGATCTTTTGATCCCATAAGAGAGCCATTTTCAATTGTGGTACTTTCTGGGGTCAACAAGACGCAAATGTCATTATATATGTGATTGTGATCCTTGGCATAACCCACGTGCCAACACTTTCTGAAAGGGTATGTGACAATGATTATTAACAAATAAAAACAATGGTTCAATCAAAATTCAAAAGCTGAAACTTCATATACAGACGCTTCTGAAATAATTATGAGAAGAACAAGCCAACTAATTCTATGAAGAAGGAAACAATCACTCTTCAGTTTCTGCACCTGCACCTAAGCTTTTGCAACTAAAGAAGGGAAAACCAAACCAAAACTATATGGAACACACATTCACCGCCAAATGGGATACTAAGAAAATTTGTTCATTTTTCCAGTTCTTGAAGAGATTGGGTGAGAAGCTTTCCATGCAATAAACTTGTGAAGCCAGCAACAATCACAGTGATTTTTTACATGATACTTAAGCACCCATCTTGGTACATGCTTTACACGGAGAAGATGATCTTTGCAGCTTCGAATTAAACTTCATCTTCAGTGAGCTGTACATTGTACCCATGCTTTATGTCTGCATCAGATCCAAGTACAATTTTTATTATCTTCTTGAAGAAGCATTCAAATAAATTGCCAAATAATAAAGGGGGAAAAAAAATTCAGGAAATATAAGCATAACCAGACTGAACTACTAATGCAGTAGGGAAAAACCTATGGAATAGCTGGTGATTATTGATTTTTAGCTAATAATCAATCCATGCAATGAGGGAGCTACCAACGACCACAGATACCAATCAACAGCATGCAATGAACACTTGATACAAGACTTTGCAAGAAGCATGTCATTCATGGGCAGAGAAGCGTATTCCATTCCCTCATGGCTGGCTTTAAGCCAGGCACTCGAGAATTTCTTAATCGGAATGACCCAGAGCCCCAAATCACATGTCTAATCTACTAATCTCTACCATACTAAGAAGTGAGAAACAACAACCCATTTTCAAATCTGCCATTATCACTAAAGATGCAACCTCATCTTTTAGGAGAGACAACTGTTGTTTGGTTGACAAGTTTGTTCAACAAGATATGCAGAGTTAATAAGATGCCTATAGAGTGGAGGAAAAATACTTTAATTCCTTTATACAAGAATAAGAGAGGATGTTCAAGATTGTGACAATTACCCTAAGATTAAACTCATGAGTCATTCTATGAAGCTTTGGGAGAGAGTGATTGAACACAAGTTAAAGGGCATTGTAAAGATTTCAGATAATCAATTTGGTTTTATCCCTAGGCATTCCACTATGGAGACAATTCATTTATTACGGCAAATGATTGAATATTATAGGGAAAAAAAGAAGGATTTACATATGATATTTATTGATATAGAGAAAGATTATGATAAGGTGCCTAGAGATGTACTTTGGTGGATACTGGTAAAGAAAGGTTGTATCACAGAAGTATACTACCTTCATCAAAGATATATATAATAGAACATGTACAAGTGTAAAAAGTTGCGCTGAAGTGACTGCAGAGTTTCTTATTTCTATAGAGATACATCAAGGATCATCGCTTAGTCCTTTTCCATTCGTGACCATTATGGATGAGTTGACTTGTATTATATAAGAGGTTGTGCCATAGTGTATGTTTCTTGCGGATGATATTGTTCTGATTGATGAGACTCAAATTGGTGTAAATATTAAATTGGAATTGTGGCGACAGATGTTGGAATCTAAGGATTTCAGAATCAGTAAGAAGTAAAACTGAGTATATAGAAGGCAAGTTTAGTACTGGCAGAAATACATATCAGAGTGTAACTTTGGATGACAAAGATATTCTAGTGGATGATTGCTTCTAATATTTAGGATCTATTATTCAGAAAGATAGAGGGTTTCATAGCAACGTTGCGTACTGAGTTAAGGTTGATTGGTTGAAATGGAGGAGTGCGATTGGTATTTCATGTGATCGTAATATACTTTTGAGTCTAAAAGGAAAGTTCTATAAAATAGTCATAAAACCTGCTTTGCTATATAATACGGAACGTTAGACAACTAAAAGATCTCATATTCAGAAAATGAAAGGTGGCTGAAATGCATATATTACGATGGATGTGCGGGTATACTAGAAATGACAGAGTAAGGAACGGGATCATTCGAGAAAAAGTGAGAATGGCATCCGTTAAAGACAAGATAAGAGAAAATCGTTTGTGTTGGTTTGGACATATACAGAGAAGAATGAGGGATGTCCCTATTAGGAGAATTGAGGGATAGAGGCAGGATAAGTTGGACAAAGGTAAAGACAAGCCTAAGATGACATGGATAGAGGTGATTAAAAGAGATTTGTCTCTATTAGATCTGGATGAGAGTATGACATTGGATAGGAAGAAGTAGAATGAGAGGATTCACGTGAATGACTACACGTAATTTTATATTGATTCTTATAACCGACCCTAAGTTTCTTAGGACTTAGACTTAGAAATCGTTGTTAGTTGTTGTTGTAATGAATCATCCAACTCCATGTGTTGTGTTCTTTAGAGGTACATGATTCAACTATGGTAGACGAGATTGAGGATCAAACACGTGATGATGAGGACCACTCAAGGTATCATGTGTGTGCATGCATACCTCACTTGTACATACTACACAATAAGGAGAAGTGGTTTTACTATGTAAAAGGGCTAAGCTATTGATCCTCTTCTTCTGCACCAAAGGGGCAGGATATTGTAGTGACATGTTAGATTACATAATTCTACTATGCGACATGGATATTGTAATCTATTTTTCCTATATCCTAAAGCCATCTCCTAGCTACTTGCCATCCATGAAACTCAAAAATTTAGCTCAACCTACAACTTTTCTTTGCGACAAAAAATTGCCACTAGTAAATAAACATTCTTGTCCAGAACTGCACAGGATTGCAAGGGATTAACATTGTGATTGATAAAGCGGATTCATCAGCACTCACATGTAATGCACAATACAGCTAGCAATTTAAGTTTAAAATTTACATATCATTGCACAAGTGAATAAGGTTACCTTTTACTGGAGGTTTATCATACTTCTCTTTCCTTTCAAAGTCATTCTTCCATTCAAAGTCATCATCACCCATATCATCCCTTCCATCATTTCCAATATCACTCTCACTTGCTGTCTCCCATTCAGAATCATCAGACTCTTGCCCACACATTTCACCATCAGCACCCTCGCAGTGGACAGCCCCATGTTTAAGAGCAGCCTCACGAAACAACCAAGCAGCACGCATCTGCTTCTTAACCAAGCGCTCTGCATAGTCAGGAACCTTGTTTTGCCTTAATGACAGATCAGGATCTGTTGACTGAGAGCACTCATTTATGAAAAGAATAGCATCTAACAAGCTCTCTTTTGCTAACCCAAGCATGTCGTACGCTTGTGCTCTTCTCCAAAGGCTTTTGGCATGACGGTTAACTGGGTTATGAAGACAAAGTGCACGTGTGGCATCACTTATTGCAGCCAAGGGTTGTTGCAGTAACAGATGACATTGAGCTCGATTACTATAAAGGACCACTCTTTCTTTCTTTGAGCGCATTGGGCACAAAGCCACTGCTTCAGAGTACTTTGTTGCAGCCCCTGCAATATTTCCTGATGAGAACAGAGAATTTCCTTCAAGTTTAACAACCAAGGCTGCTGCCTGTTTAATATGAAGATCCTCCTTGGGCATATTCTTTTCCCATTTTAACCTCTGTCTAGAGTTTAGCAGCTCCTCAACCTCTTCTTTTGTGCGGCTACTTACTGAATTGCGTCCTGTTCCTTGCGACTGCATACACTCCTGAAGAATGTTAACAATGGACTCCCCAAGTTTTTTGTGATCACCAAGAGTTGAGATCTCAGCAAGGTCCACCAGTGCAGGTACTGCCTTATCCAAGACCTATAAAACCCATTTTAGATTCAAGTTTAGAATGCACCAGAAAGTTTTGGATTGCTCAAGTAAACAGGATCATACACATCTATGTTGATCTAATTCCGTTCACAAGCACAGCAATAGAGCAATATCAGATATTAATTGGCACTTGGAATGTCAAAATGAAGGTATATCGGCGGATTATCTGCACTGTACTTCTGTATTCTCCTCAAGATGGGATGCTGCAGACTGTCTACAAGTGCTAACATCCAATATCTAGTCTTATGAGGAGAAATTCTTACAATCTTCCAAGATTTATCTCAGGGACTAGAAAAATGCAATACTGAATGCATATATCAAAGAAATGCTCAATCTTTTATCACCTTGCTACTTTCAGGTCGTCCCACAAAATGATGCTTAAGCTTTGGCATTTTGTTTTTCTGCAACCTTCGCATATACCATTCTTTTGTTGATTAGCATATCATATTCTTAATTGAAAGAGAATAATAAATCTTAGAAAAGTGCAACTGCAGATCAGAATATCAATGAACTCCCTGAAAATAAACATCCTCAACAAGAATTACATAAAACATAAACTAAATCTTCAAGTCCTTAGAGATTGGCAACCTTGTCAATACTCGAACTCCCTGAAAATCATGGTAGAAAGAGTGTGAGAATTGACAAGGTTGCCAGTCTCTAAGGACTTGAAGATTTAGTTTATGTCTTGTGTAATTCTTGTTTATTTGCTGCTTTATCTTTTGAGACTTTATATAAGTATTGAGATCTTTGTAATAAGTTTTAATTATTTTGTTGAGTTTTGTTTGTACCAAGTTATAAAGACCTCTAGTCCTTTGGATGGGCGACATCTGCGCCCCTTTTGGAGTATGTAAGTAGTCAGGGTGTTACAATTTTATTCTTTTTTTTTTTTTCTAATTTCATGTATCCTAAAATCAAATATGTAAATAGTCTAATAATTAATTTGACACCAAAATATTGGCAAAATTGACTAATTCAGGACTTGCAAATAAGCATAAATAACAGACTTAAGTAGATAATTTGGGATAACACAATATTGTTCAAGACACAGCACAACACAAGATCATGTTATGGTCATGACTTTTATGACAAGGCTCATTTGTGGCACAAAACAACCTATTGACACTCTTGTTGGACATCCATGAAAGCTTCTGGGAAATAAAACCAAGTTTTTTAGTCTCCCAGGGCTCAAATAAATTTGCAAAACAAATTCCAATACACATTTATGACCAATTATCGGAGTGTTGGGCTAACAAGCATTATTACCTTGTGAGAGGTACTGGGATCTTGGAGCAACCATAAGAGACAATCAATGGCCATATACTGCCAGTCATCTGATGAGCGTGCTATATTACACAATGCCTCTACAATGCCAGGACAACTGGCGACAGGCCCTCTACCATGCTTATGATGGCATATTGTCCGTAATAAACCAATACCAGCTGGGGAGTTTTCGTTAACAAGCCCACCCCACATTCCTGGCAGTTTTATGAGAAATTCTGTTTTGCATATGGTAGGAAGAAATTCAGTTTTGAAAGCAAAACAATTAATGAGTTGGAGAGACCAGCACTGTAACTGACTAGCCCATTCCTCTGCCTTCCTGGATTCCATTTCAACACCACCCATACCACGGGTAAGAAGATCACAATGATAACCAAGCCTTCTATCAACATACTGGTAAAAATGAGAGTAGACGATCTCGAGAGAACTCATTGCTAATTGGATGGAAAGCTCAAGGATCTCACCATGACTTGCTACAGCAGGAAATGTGCTAGCATAGGTAGCCAAATGGCCTAGAGCTCGCACTGCCACCCTCTGTTCAACCCAGGTCAATCTTCCTCTCAGGAGTTCAACCAAGGGTGGGATGACCCCAGCTCGTACTGCTCTTTCAGCAAATTCCTCCATGTTCATGGTGTAGGATCCAATTACATGGGCTGCATAATATGGAATATAAATATTTTGGTCATGTGAAAGCCATCGGCGGTTCTTTAGGCCCTTCCATATTAGTGCTGCCATGCATTCAAAAATCCCCAATTCAATGAACTCAGGGTCATTAGGATGTGCCATTGCAGTATTCCACAGGCCACTGATCGGGAGAACCTGACCGTCATCATCCTGCAATGGAAGTTCACGGAAGAACTTTAATATACTTGCTCTGCGTTTGCTTGGGTTCCCTTCCTTCATCACACAGAAAAAGCATCCTGGGTATGGACAGTCAGGTGATATTTTGTCCATGTCCTCTACTAATTGCTCGATACTCACACTGCCTGAAATCAATTCCTCATCAAGTAGTAACTATCTTATGCATAGTTCAAGACTCTGCAAAAGAAGAAGAGAAGACATTAGATTGTTTTAGTAATATAGATAAGATATAGAATGAAATAAACTATATTATGCTTCAAACAAATGGATCAACACAAGTTTGCTACTGGAGGAACTAAATTTTATCATATTTGAACAAAATACTTCTTGTACGTCCTATTTTCATTAATTTCTCTTGTGTTCAAAAAAATTTGTAATGTTTTGCGCCGATAGAAAATACTTTGATTAGAAAATTCTCAATTTGATCTTAGACAAAAAAAATCACTATTAAGTCCTAGGTCAAAATTGATACCAAGAGTAATAAAAAAATACTAAGATTAATACTAACAACTATCAAATAATTGATTAAAAAAAGACCTTGTTTATGTTACACTTCCCAAAAATCTTAAAATCAAATTTAATATATATATATTTGGATTGGATGGGAATGAATGAAGAAATACTAAGTCATCCCACCTCGACTTTGGAACTTTGGCTCTTGCTCGAATTTGTTCTACTTTATAATCAATATAAACTCAACCTTGGGTTATACCAAGTAAAGTACTTTTAAGTTTGAATCAAAATCAACTGCTGTTAGTGAAAATAAAATACTGAGGGAAACCAAAAAAGGAATGTGCTTCAAATAGAGGGGGGGGAATCAAAAAGAAAAAGAACCTGTCAAAAACAAAAGAGTTGCCAGCAACCAGTTGGCATATATATTCTCACCACATATAAACAAAATGGATGGCATATTTTAAAATTCACTCATAAGCCATAGCCTTGCTGATGGTAAATCCATGACTAGAATGCTTCTTCCATCATTCTAGATTAGCAGTTATAGTTTCAGACAGATACAATTGTGCCATACATGCAGCTAAAATAAAATTTTCACTTATAGGTGCAAGGATATGAAAATATCATCCTGTGTCTCAGTACAATAAGGAAAAGATGATTGATGTCTTTCAAACATAAATAGGGCGTATGACACTCCTTGGCCACAAGTACAACTCAAGCTGGAATAGATACACAACTTCTCATGGGGCATGATAATAAATCAGGTATCCTCATTTTTTTTCTCGGGGGGAGGAGGAAGGTGATGGTTTCACTTAAATACTCAAGTATCCATAAAGACAGTAAGATGGTTTCTCTCAAACTATTTGGATTCAATGCATGCTATTCTCATATCAAATTAGTCTCACCAACTCAGGCTGATCATATCCAACGTAACATCTAAACTACCTTCCTCCCAAGAGCTGCATAAGCAAGCACCTCTTCATCAAAAGGTGACATGACAATCACCATTTTTTAATCCCCTGTGCCAGTGATTAGGGTAATAACCACCAGAAGCAGGATTTCACTGTGTGTATATGCACAACAGCTAGAAACCATACCAAAACCACGGAACTTTACAAGACTAAACAACAATTGAAAAAAACCAAGTACCAAATACAAATTTATACCTGTAGGCCATTAAGCATAAATTTTGAAACACACAATAAAATCAAATTCTTTTTAACAAGTTACTCCTGAAATATAGTGACCTCAAACAACTAATTTCACTATTCACTAAAACTAACTATATAAAACCAATGTCCCAGAATCGAGTTCATGCTCTTGTATTAGTTCAATTGCAGATACAAGAACTCATGGACGAGTGAAACAATCAATTACAGCAATTGGACATTTATTTCACTCTGTTCGCAGCAGAAGTTTAGAAACAAAGAAGTCCATCACCAAAATGTAACGCCACAAAACATCTCTTGCTAAAAAAGTAAAAAGACTAACCATCCAAGTGAAGGAGGCGCATTTCCGCATCAAATAGATCTAAACCAAGAACCAAGACAACACTAGCAACAAATTGACAAGGGGACAAACTTCCCAGGAAAAAATTGATACCATTCCAAAACCCAAATCACAACGTAAACCACTCGACCCCAAAACACTCGAGACAAGCAAAACAGAGGCAAATAAATGAATCCCACTTGTCCCCAATGATCAAATGGAGACAAACAATCCAACTTGAAAACAGCACAGAACCCACATTGATTTTCAGCACAAAATACAAATTAAAGCAAGGAATCACAACCAAAACTTCAATTAAGTAAAGTAAGATTACCTTGGCTTTGAACAAGCAAGTTGAGCGTGAAAGCAGAACAAAATGATGAAATAGCAGGTTGAATTCAACGGCTGGAAAAGTACCAAGAATCTAAACCAAATGTTTTCTTTTTGAAGGCCAAAAAAAGCAATTAACTTTAAGACTTCTAACGGGTTCTTGGTAGAGTAGAGAGGCTTTTGGGAGGTTTTTTTAAAAGTGAATAAATTCCGAAAGAGTAGATGAAGAAGTCGAAGAACAAGTACACAGGGACGACTCCGACAGCAATGAAGATCTTGTAATGAAAAATATTTTAATATTTTTTCCTTTTCTCATTATGGACTGCCAATGCTCACAGTATCAGAATTAATTGTCGGAGACTGAAAATGAATTTCTTTATTTCCATCTCTCTCACGCGCTCTCCCGGCTATTTTCTGCGATTTTGTCTTTTTCTTTTTATATATATTGGAAGAAAATTAAAACGAATATTTTTGGACTTCTAGAAAAGTAGAGTTTATATTCAGCTAAAAAATAAATAAAAGTAGAATTTATGTTTTTTTAAAAGTTCATATTGACCTATATCTTTTAAAAAATAAATATAAAAAAGGAATATATAAATAATCAAATCTACTTACAAATAAATATAAATTACAAGTAAAAATATAAAGTTACAATTTTAATCTTTATGTTTATAAAAAATTAACCAATCTATTCAATTTACATATTTGTAAGTCAAAATTTATGAATTATCAAATATATTGGAAAATTATGTTTCTTAAATTGATCGAAATAATTAATATTAAAAATTTTATTTTGATATTTTGTCTTCAAATATTTCTATCATAATTAAGATTAATATTATTGTTTTTCTTAAATTTTAAATAAAAAATAAAATTTTTACTTGTTTTTACATTTTAAAAAAATAAATAGTCTGTTCAATAATATTATTTTAATTTTATTAAACATAAATCTTGAAGGAAAAAAGCAGTGAAAGAAATAAAGAAGAATAAAGACATCAAGACTTAAGAGTAAATAAGTTGTTTTAGAGGGAGAAAAATGAGATTTTCCATGACAAGAAAAATGAGAAGTACAATAATATGGAGAAAAAAAAAAGAAAAAGAGATTTGGAAGAATGTTTTACAGTAATAAATAATAAAATGAAAAGGGAAAAATTGATTAAAGGTTACGACTCTAGAACTTAGTGGAATTAAAGTGCGGCGCGTGGGGTAAGTATGTTGCAGAAATTTGAGGCTTTTGGTGGGGCCACGCACTTACCTCCCTTGTTATTGCGCCTTGCATTAGCGGATTCATTATTTTCCATTTTCACACGTGGAATATTTCTCTCTCTCTCTCTCTCTTTTTTTTTAGGGGCAACTTTACCGTTGATGCACGAGCCTTTTTTCTATTTTTTTTCCCCACTATATACCTTGAAGATTCGTACCCTTTTTAAATTATAAATTAAATATTTAATCTTATATTAGTAACATAAATAGTTGATTTATAAGTGCTCTAAAATTAGTTTTTTGTTATGAATTATTGGAATCTCCATTAATTAGTGGAGGCTCCACTAATTATGGATTTATGTGAATTATTAGAAGATTTTTATGGATGTCCACCATTTAGTGGAGACACCATTAATTGAGATTAGTTGGAGATGATGTATGCCATGATGTATTTCACTAATTAGAGCTCTATAAATAGAGCTATTCTCTAAGCTTGTAATACACCATCATTTTGTGAAAGAAAGATTAGTGAAAGAAAGATTAGAGAAAGAATTGTGAGAGAAAGAAAGAGAGAAGTTTGAAGAGAAATTCTTGTGCAAAGAATAGTTAGAATTTTCTTAGTGTGTAGTGTGTAGATTTTATTCTAACACTACCCTAATTTTATAACACGTTATCAAGCACGAGTCTCTCGCCGTTATTAAAGCCGGAAGACATGTACGCATTTATTGATCTCGCTAAATTCGAATTTGTAGCCATTGATATTTCGAAAAAAAATTTATATGTCATACGTAAATGCATCTAAATGCTAAAAAAAAGGAGATCCATATGTCATGTGGATAAAAAGAAAGATTTGACCACCCGAAGATGGTCGTACTACCCACCGCACGGTATGAATGGTTGCACCCGAAGTTGCAAGATTGTAAAACCGTGAACTCCGTGATGTATAAAACTACATCTTAGTTAACAAATTTGCGGAGAAAAAGTTATCGATGAAGTTATATTGGAGAAGACATTCTCCACTTTTCATACCTCGAATATTGTCTTGCAAGAATAATATCGAGAAAAAGGGTATCCAAAATTGACAGACTTTAACATGAGTTATTATTGAGAAATCATGAAGCTGGATGAACCGGCTCAACAAAGACTCCTGCAGTGAATGTCTGTTGGCTCCAGCAGAAGCCATCGTTATAGTCGTAGTTGTGGCAGTGGCCGTGGTTATGGTCATGGACACACTCGATATTTCCCTTATCACAGAGAAATACTGGTCACCTGAAGTAGAACAGAAAAGATAATAAGGGAAAAAGATATTTCCATTAATAATAAGCATCACATCTTTTATTCATATCACTAGTGTTCATATGAACTTGATGATACATGCTTATAGTTGCTCTTTTGTAATTGAGCTGACAAATGTAAGATGAAGGTTTGTAATTGTTCTTTTTCAATATTTACATTAGAGGACGACAAACAATTAGTAATTGTGGACTTCAGCTCCTCTTTTTCAACATCCTCCTCCTTTTCTTTCCCCTTTGAGCCAGCATCGAGACTAGCAAGCAGAATTAGCCGTAAAATTACTCGCGAAATGAGTCTTGAGATTTTATTATCTCCTTAAGTTTATTATATTTCTTATTATATTTGGCTTTGAAGCATGCTTGTCTCAATTTCGTGTTTGGTCCTCTAACTCGCGTATTAGGACTTTCTTCCACCAACTGTTTTTCACATTCCAGCATCGCAATGGCTTCTTTCAACTTCTTCTCACCCATATGTCCTCCTTCTTCTTTATTTTGCATCTCCTGTAAATCGAAGTGATATCATCGGTTATTTATTTATAAATCTTTCATAGTTTCATACTTGCAAATTATAAGTATGTATGAGAGAGAACCTGAATATTCTTAATTATGGTCTCCAAGCTCACCAACTTCCTGTGAGGCCATCGACGAATTCCTAACTCCCTACATCTTTTCTTGAGACAGGTTATGCCAATATTCAATTCTTTGGCTGCGCTCTTGATTGGTAGGTAAAAGTATTGCGAAATTGTTTCTCTTGATAGTGTCTGGGAGTTATTGCCCTTCTTTTCTCTCTGCCTCTTAATCATCTTCTTCTCCCCAAGAATTTTGTCTGCAATAATATCTTGAACTTCGATATTATGCATTTCATGAGTACTTACTCCGACTTCGTTGTCAAGACCACTCATTATTTCTCCTAGAAAAATAAAATAATATCAGTAAAGGTAATACCATTCAAAATCCATGTTTAAATGTTTAATAACCTGGAAACATATTCTGACTTTGTTCAAAATCCATTAGAGAATAGAATGGATCATGCACAAGCATATCCTCATTCAAAGGAATAGCATCAAGAGGAACAGTATCAAAAGCAGTCTCTTGTAGGGGTAGATCAACTTGGTCCAAAACAGTATGTTCAAAACTTCCACTGATTTACATCAAAAACAAATCAAAAGAGAGTTTAATTTCATTATCAAGCACACTAAAAACAAATGGAAGCAATCAAAGGTATCTCACCTGAAATTAGGAGGAAGTGGTTGGTTTGAAAAGGAAAACATATCAAAATCTTCTGTGTTCGAATTAGGCAGAAGCGGTTGGTTTGGAAATGAAAATACATCAACATCTGCTGCAGAAACTAAGTCAAAATTTGACCATGTCTCAAATGAATTACGAGTCTCCATATCTGCTTTGTGATTTTTGTTTTTGATGTTTACTAATGACTGATAACTGATATATATATCGATACATACATATATATATATATATATATATATATCTGTATGAGGAAGAAGAAGATGTAGATGGTAGGTAGAGGGTCGGAGGAGAAGAAAAGACAAGAGAGGAAGAGGAAAAGTCGAGCATCGGGAAGAGTGAAAAAAAAAGAGATATTTTTCTTGGTATTTTCTCGCTTGTCATCATTTTCTTATATTTCTTTTCTTATTCTCTTGTGAAATCATTATTCCCTAAATTAGGGGAGAACCAAAACAAGCATAAAAAAGATCTTGCTTGGACAACATCATTAAATTATCTTGATCCGCGCACAAGCGCATGTGAACTTGAAGTTCAAAAGATAATTCATTTGCAAAGCATTGCAAATCAAATGCCGTACGCTTTTGTTGACTCCGGAAGAGTTACAAAATCGCATATTCCAGACTATAAATGCTCCTATTCGAATTGAAATTCCAGCAGAACAAAATATTATACCTATAGTCAGCTGAGCCAAAAACACGCCGAAGCGTGGCCGACCTCTTGGTTCTAAAGATAAAAATCCTCGAAAGAAAAGAGGATTAAATGATCCGAAGATCATATTGAAGAAAAGAATGATAAAGACCAAAAGAGGATCGATGACAAAGAACCGAAGTTGATGAAAGTAACACCGAAATTTCTATCAATTATACCACTTCCGGTAGAAGTTGGAATCGGATAGAAACCGTTATTGATGATATATTTGCATACAATATATCTCTTGATGTTACACAGGATAATGATGATCCTGAACCAATATCAGTTGATGAATGTCGGCATAGAAAAGATTGACTGCAATGGAAAGATGCGATTCAATCGGAGTTAAATGCACTGGCAAAACGTGAAGTCTTCGGACTTGCAGTCCGAACACCAGAAGGTATAAAACCTGTTGGCTACAAATGGATATTTGTGCGAAAACGCAATGAAAAGAGTGAAATCGTTCGATATAAAGCGCGATTAGTAGCCCAAGGTTTTTCACAAAGGCCAGGTATTGATTATGATGAAACTTATTCTCCTGTTGTTGATGCTATTACACTCCGATATCTTATCGGTTTGGCAAGTACATGAAAAGATAGATATGCACCTATTAGATGTTGTCACTCGCTTACTTGTATGGAAATTTAGAAAATGATGTTTACATGAAAATCCTCGAAGGATTTCATATGCTCGAAGCATATAAACATTATCCTCGTGAAAATTACTCCATCAAGTTGCAGAAATCATTATATGGCCTGAAACAATCTGGGCGCATGTGGTTTACACGTCTTAGTGAATATTTATTGAAAGCGGGATTTAAAAATGACCAGGTATGTCCATGCGTTTTTATTAAGAAATCTGGTTCTAAATTTGTGATATTAGCTATATATGTTGATGATATTAATCTTATTGGAACTCCTGAAGAGCTCCAAGAAACAATTGATTATTTAAAAAGAGAATTCGAAATCAAGGATTTTGGTAAAACCAAATTTTGCCTTGGTTTACAAATTGAACATTTGGAGAGTGGAACATTTATTCATCAATCAACATATACAGCAAAAGTTCTAAAAAGATTTTACATGGACAAAGCACATCCATTGAGTATTCCAATGATCGTGCGATCATTAAGTGTGGATAAAGATCATTTCCGACCTCAAGAAAATGATGAAGAACTCCTTGGTCCTGAAGTACCATATCTCAGTGCAATTGTGGTGCATTGATGTATCTTGCTAATAATACACGACCTGATATTGCTTTTGCTGTCAATTTATTAGCAAGATTTAGTTCTTCACCAACACGACGACATTGGAATGGAATTAAACAAGTCCTTCGATATCTCCAAGATGCTGGTTATTTATCTGATCCACATAAAGCACGTTCTCAAATGGGCTATCTATTTACATGTGGAATACTGCTATATCATGGCGTTCTACGAAACAATCTATAGCAGCTACTTCTTCAAATCATGTTGAAATTATAGCCATTCATGAAGCAAGTCGAGAATGTGTATGGCTAAGATCCATGATTCATTATATCCGAGAAAGTTGTGGATTATCATCAATCAAAGGTATTCCAACTCATCTTTATGAAGACAATGCAACTTGCATAGCTCAATTACGAGGAGGATATATTAAAGGAGATCGGACAAAACATATTTCACCAAAATTCTTCTTTACTCATGAACTCCAGAAGAAAGGTGAAATTGATGTGCTACAAATTCGGTCATGTGATAACCTCGCAGATATTTTCACGAAGACTTTACCGACTGCAACATTTGAAAAGTTGAGATATTAAATCGGTATGCGTCGGTTTAAAGATTTAAAGGAATCATCTCATCAGGGGGAGTAATAAACAGACATATAGAATAGTGTACTCTTTTTCCTTCACTAGATTTTTTTTCCTACTGGGTTTTTATCTAGTAAGGTTTTAACGAGGCATATTCTTTATGTTATGGATGGACATCCAAGGGGGAGTGTTATGAATTATTGGAATCTCCATTAATTAGTGGAGGCTCCACTAATTATGGATTTATGTGAATTATTAAAAGATTTTTATGGATGTCCACCATTTAGTGGAGACACCATTAATTGAGATTAGTTGGAGATGATGTATGCCATGATGTATTTCACTAATTAGAGCTCTATAAATAGAGCTATTCTCTAAGCTTGTAATACACCATCATTTTGTGAAAGAAAGATTAGTGAAAGAAAGATTAGAGAAAGAATTGTGAGAGAAAGAAAGAGAGAAGTTTGAAGAGAAATTCTTGTGCAAAGAATAGTTAGAATTTTCTTAGTGTGTAGTGTGTAGATTTTATTCTAACACTACCCTAATTTTATAACATTTTTTTATTTATGAAGAGTAGAAGTAAGAACAGAATAAGTACTTTAAACTTTTTTAAAAAATAAAAGATAATATTATAATTTTTTAAAATTAGAAGTAAAAGAAAGAATTTACATACTCCTTCAGTCTCCATATTTGTCAAATTTAATTATTTTTTACATTTAAAAAAAAAATAATTAATTTGTCAAATTTATATAACTTTATTTGTACTTTCTAAAATTATACATAAATTTAATATTCTTCACAATTATTTTCTTATTTCAAAATTTATTTTTTCTATTTTCTTTCTAAAATTACTACACTTTTATTTTTTAAAAGTATTTAATATAAATTATAACAATAAAATTAATATTAATGTTACTTAAATTTTTTTAGTATGACAGATAAAAAGAGACATTACAACTTTTCAATTGTGACAAATAAATAGAGATAAAAGAGTAATATATTTTCTAGTTCATGTATCATGTTGAAAAATTAAAAAAAAATTGTAAAATTTAAAGGGAATTCAAATGCAATTAAAAATTTTAATCAACATGGTAATTTAATTTCAAAATTATTGGTAGCTTCCTAATATAATATGCACGGTATGAAGCCAGACTAAAAGGAGAAAAAGACAATCAAAAAGCAACAAGAGGGAGAAGAGAGGGGAGGGAATGGTCACCACTAATTCATCTCCAACAATAACCCCAGAAAAAAAAAATTTGTGACCTTCAAAATTATGTTGTATTATTGACATGGATTTTAGGATTGTGTATAAATAAATACTGGAAAATAGTTAGTAAAAATGCTGCAAAAATAATTAGTAACTTATAAATCTTTATAAGAGGTCTTAAATAATTTTAATTTTCAAATGTTTTATTTTTGTAGCACAGTCATATTTTTATAAAACCTTCCTTCGAATACTAAAATTTTCACAACTATACCGTCCTATTACAAAACATCAATTTTTCGCTTCTAAAAGTCACAATCGTCTAAATGAATGGTAACATTAATTAGAACTTCCACATCTGAAGGATCAGATTGAGACTAAGTATTTGAACCTTTGGATAGTAAATAAATACTACCTCTATTTCATATTGTAAATCGTTTTAGATTTGAATTTTTTTTTCACAATATAGATTGTATTACAAAATTTTATAAAAAAAATATTACTTTTTTTTACTCTATCCCTCATTACAATCTCTCTCTTTCTACTAATTATGATATAACTCTCTCTAATTACCAAAATAAACAAAAACTTAATTAGGAGTATTTTTGGAAGTTAGTTTTAAAATTGTTTGAAATTTATAAACCTTTGATTCTTGTGCATAAGTCTAAAACGACTTATATTGTGAAATAGATGTAGTATTTTTTTTAAAAAATAGAGAGATACAATTCAAAAGAAATAATATTTAGAGGACAATATTGAATTTTTTTTATTAAAATATAGACAAAATTACAAAAAAGTTAATACATTTTGAAAAGCAATTTCATTTGTTAATAATTCTAATGAGAACACGACTAAATTTGTGAAATGAAAAGGACAATATATATATATATATATATATATATATATATATATATATGTGTGTGTGTGTGTAATATAAAGAATTGTAGAATGCTTCTGTTGTAACGCGTGTCGTCGTTTTCAATTCACGTTGTAACACAGATCAACACTGTTATTAACACATTAATTTTGAATTGAAATGAAAAAAATAATAATAAATATATTTATGAAGATTTGTAAGCACTTAATAGGTTTTTTGAAAAATCGTGAAGTCATAAATAAAAATTATCTATTTGACACATTTTATTTTAAAAAACTGTGAAGTTATAAGTAAAAATATCTGTTTAATATGTTTTATTTTGTGTCCCTTCGTGCAATATACGGATATCAAACTAATAAGCATGAATTTGTCACTTCCAAGTTACTCCATCTACTCTAAATTATCAGTCTACTTTCTTACTTAATATTTGTCTCAAATTATTTGTCTTTTTAGAAAATCAAGATTTAATATTTCAAATTTATTCCTATTTAATAGGATTTTATTTCTCAAATATATTAAATATACTTTTAGACTTAAAAAGTTTTTTTCACAATATATGTCGTTTTACAAAATTTTACAAAAATTTATTACTTTTTTTCAACTCTATCCCTCCCTGCAATTTCTCTCTTTCTACTAATTATGACCCAACTTTCTTTAATTACCAAAGTAAATAAATATTTAATTAGGGATATTTTTGAAAATTTAGTTTTAAAATTATCTAGAATTTATAGACCATTAATTCTTGTGTATAAATCTAAAACGACATATATCGTGAAACGGAGGTGGTAATTAAAAACTCATTTTACGAGTTCTATTATTCATGCTTATCTCGTTAATTCCCAATAAACATTAATAGTAATTTGAAGAGAAAATTAAATATTCATCAATATTTTGACCCATTTTCTAGTAAGAATTAAATACTTAGGAGAGAGAAGTAATTTGGAATTTGTGTCTTTCTTAATATAAATAGAGATACTTATCATTGAATTTTAAGGATAAAAATAGAAGAGAATATTTAATTAATTAAAAATTTTATTTTTCTTAATCCTCGCATAATAGGTTAAAGTAGACAGGTAATTTATGAGGGAGGGAGTAGAATAGATTCATGCACCATGCATTAATTGGAGTTCTTACTTTTTTCTCTCTCAATAATCATACCATGTAATGAACAATCACATTTAATTTGCACGTTGGAGCACTTTTCATTATGCCTTTTCTTTAATCATTAATTTGGTCATTTTAACAGTTAAGTGAATGATTTAATATTTAAATATTTAATTTGTAATTTAAGAAATTACAATACAAAATTTAATTTGTCGTCTCAAAGATTGATGATTAGTCAGTTTATTCACAACATTTCATCAATAATTGTAATCTAAAATTCCCAATATTTAGAATTTATCCAACATTTTTTAAATTCACAACAACATAATTTTGAAACTTGAGGGCTTCATGTGTAAAAATTAAAACTTTGCGGCCCAAATATGAACAATTAACATACCCTGAGGATGAAAAGTATCCCAAATTCCTAATCAGATGTATAATATGTACTATTGTTTTTGCCTTTTGCAACTCTAACGGTTTCACGGACCTATTTTATTTTTAGGAACTTGATTTTCAAGAGTTAGTAGGCCTTAAATCAAATACGCTCTACTCTCTCAAAAAAGTGTCATATTTAAATTTCAAAATTTATAATTATATATCATTTTGTAGAATTAAATAAATATATATTTATTGTATTTGTTTCAATTGTACCTTTATTATTTATTAATATATTATAGCATTAATTAATTTTTTATTTTTAAATTAATTCTAAAATTTTCAATAAAGATAATTCTATCTTTTACTTTTAAAACTCAATAGATGTTAAAACTTTATTAATCTGTATGAATTATTCAAAAGTGATACTTATTTAACAATAGAGGGAGTGTTTCACAACAACAGAACCTCTCATGGTTATTGTTAGAGAAGATTGCTACATTTCTCCCACTGTCTATCCAAGGGGAAAAAATAAAGTATCCATTCTAAAATAAATTAGGAACAAAAATATGAATCTTATTTTCTATTCTAGAAATCATATAAAAAATTTAGACACTATAGGAATGCAAAAATGTGTTTATTTAAAGACGGATAAATAAACACATTTTATTTATATAAACACATTTTATTTAAGGGGTTAGCTATAACAAGATTGATTTTGCTTATTCACTTAGGTGAGCTTGACTCGAGAAATTAGCTAGATGAGGTGAGTTCCTTTTGTTTTATAAATACCGTTTGGCTAGTGATTTTATATAAAATTTACATATGCACATTTCTCATTAATTTTTTTATGGAACATGGATTTTATAAGTCTCTCAACTTAGATATTGTGAGACAAGTAATTCTCTATATGAGAAAAGTAAGCTTTGTATGATAATATCATTCTTTGTATAAGAAATGTAGTCTCTATGTGAGACCATTAATCTCCATGTGAGAAAAATATTGGTTTTGTTTCAATTATGAAATTTCATTTATTATTTACAAGTTGTCTTGCTGGAAAAATATTACGATAAAACCCTTTTATCTATTTTTCAAAAGAAGAACACTAATACACATGGCACTCAGTGAGTATACCACTCACACGTGTATTATTTCTGTTCTTTTTTTTTTAGGACTTGGAGTTGAAGATATATGTAAGTGATACCAGACTCATTAGTGATGTGAATGTTATACAATTTTCATCATGTATAGCATATAATGATATTTATATATATATATATTTTGTTTGAATGTACGTATCAGACTATACTAACTTGTAAGTTTAATGAAAAATATATTTCTATTTACCTATTTAAGTCTTGATCTGTTATAAATACCCCTTGTCTGAAAGTTTAGATGAGGTGATATTCCACAAAGATAAAGCACACCCTAACTAGAAAAATGGGATGTTAATAGAAGATGTATCAAAGGTTAAAAGAAAAAAAAAAAAAGAAAGACTATTAAGGAGACTCATTAAGAGAAAAAAAATATAACTAATAATTGTTCAAATTCTATTAATTACTTATTATTAAAATAATTAATCTATATACACAAAAATGGCATAGTTGTTTGGAAGTAAGAATAGTGAATGGCACATTTGTCTAATTGATAGATATTGTTGACATCATTTTTAGCCAATCCGTTATAATGGTAACTTTCAGTCGAGGCCACTATGAATTATGCCGAACAGATGATGACGTCAAGGAAAATCTTTAACTGTTGTACTTGGTCAACATCAGAACCAGGAGCCGATGAGCCATCACCTGCACACCGCGGCACGACCGACAAGACATTACCGTTCTCAACCGCCAAGAACGGGTCACGAAGCGAGATTCTCTCCACATTCGGAAAGTTGTCAGCCATGCCACAACGAGAATAAAGCAAGCAGGGATCCCAAATTGAAAGACACCAACACTCATATCAAACCAAATTATCAAAATTTTCTAATTTTCAATTACTTTTTCTGCATTTTCTTTACTACTTCCATTTACAGCTTTTCTTACACCTTTGTTTACGGCTTTGTTTACACTTGCTTTACCAGTTTTCCTTACTCATTTGGTTATAAGTTTTCCATTTTATGTTACTCTAATTCTAGATTCCAATACTTTTGTATTTGTTCATTGTCTTAATCGAAATACGCTGTGTTCGTCCCATTTTGCTTTCGCATGCAATATTTTTGCTTTCTTGAACCCTTTCTATAGTAAGTTTAAGGAACCCACGTATTTTAAAAAGTTCGACTCATCTATTCATCTTTCCATCGGATTGTTTATGTTCATCGGAAGAGCAGCCGATCGACATTTCGTCGGCTCCCTTTTTGTAAGGCAACATAAATTGGCACGCCTAGTGGGATCAGAGATAGTTGTTGCATGCACTTGCGTTCAAGACGTATTATGACTAATTCTCAGCAGCAATCCTCAGGGTCTTCATCGGATTCATCCGATCGGCCTACAGTTTGGGCTTTACGGGGAGCTTTTGATACTACAATGACGACGTCCAGGAACGCCCAAGTCACCCTCCCTGAGAAACAGGGAATACAAACTTCGTCTCCTCCCCAGGTGTCCCAGTTGACACCTACTTCTCTAACCGCCATACGACAGGTTATGGAGCAGTGTGCAGGCGAACTCATTCAAAGCCTTATTCCTCAATTTGCCATAATATTCCAACATTTGCAACAGAATGAGTTTCATAATTTTGAACAAAGGCAAAATGCTCACAGGGCACCTCAGGTAGATGTGTATCCTTTCCCCTCATCCATTGTTGCATCTTCTTATGGCTCGGTACAATTGTTGCACTGAGAATAGTCTATGCCAATACCCGGGGACACTGAGGGAATCTGGGGTTAAATGCACCTGGTATGGTTCCTACGAAACCTTTCCCAAGAAGAACTCTACCATATTCGGTCGCAGGGACCCAAGTGCTGATAGGGACACAAGTATTCTATGACCAGAATGCTGTCCCAAACAGGAATGTTAGTTCTTCGTACAGAAGACCTCAAAGCTACGTTACAGTTGTCTCGACCACGTATCCCGTTACTATGAAGTTTATCCAATGCAGGGGGCCTGGTATCCTGAGATAGCTTCATTTCCTGGATAAGGTTCTCGATCGACTATGGTAGGTTCCCCTATGCAAACTCAACAGCTAATGCCATTAGCCGATGTCGACTCAATAACAGAGGTATTGCGCCGACAAGTCAGAGATCAGCCAGTGTATCAGAAGCCGTACCTAGAATGGGTAGACTTCATGGCAGTGCTACCATAAGGATTTAAGTCGCCTGAGTTTTTCACATTCTCTGGAGAGGATAACAAGTCAACTATGAAGCATGTAGGGAGGTTTACAACACAATGTGGAGAGTTCGGGAATAGTGATTGGCTTAAATTGTAGTTATTCTCTTTATCCTTAACAGGGGTGGCTTTTACTTGGTATGCAAACCTGACACCCGATTCCGTGCACTCATGGGCTGATATGGAATAATTTTTTCATGAGCATTTCTTTAAACTAGCACCTAAGATGTCCATAGCGAATCTTTTGGCAGTTAAGCAGAGATCATATGAAGGCGTTGTAGAATTCATCGAGTGCTTTCGGCAAACTAAAGCCAAATGTACCACCCAATTGCCGAAAATAGAGTGTGCCTAGATAGCCATAGTAGAATGCTTCTGCAGCTCAAAGAGCGCCTTATCCTACAGGATTCCTCTAATCTATCCCGTTTGCTGTTTCAGGTTGTCAGAATAGAAGAAATGATCAAGGAAAAAGAGAAAAGACAGTTAAGTTTTCTCAAGGGCAAACCATGATATCGGTAATAGAAGATGTTACCGATAATGAGGAAGAACAATTGCTAGATGTGATGGCAGCAGAATTAGTGAAAGGTGCATCTTATACTTGTCCTTTTTTGAAGCCTGGCAAAGGGAAGGAGGAAGCTTCTCCTGCAGGGCCATCCACATACACATTCGATGTATCTAAGGCTGAGCAAATCTTTGATCAAATGATCAAAGACAAACAGATTCGTCTACCTTTTGGCTACAAGATTTTGGGGCCAGAGGAATTGAAGGGCAAGAAATACCATAAGTGGCATAATTCGTTTTCCCATAATACTAATAGCTATGTTATTTTTAAGAACATAATACAAAAGGCTTTACAAGAAGGAAGGGTAAGATTTGCTAATAGATGAGAGGAAACTTTAGTCGATACAGACCCGTTCCCAACAGTAGATGCAAGCATGGTGGAGACATGCGAAGAGGATATGGAGCATATGTTAGGAGATTCTCCTGTCAAGAGGCAGTCTGAGATTTTGGAGGGAAACAAACCAACGTTCCAAAGGCTAGATGGTCAGCCGTTAGTTTTTACTCGATTTATTATTCCAACCTTCGCGGCCCATTTCCAGAGGAAGGATGAGAAATTTATAGTGCATGTGCCTCGCAAAGAGCCGTTCTTCCTAGGCCATCATTCCTAGCTCACGAAAACTCAGAAACGGCGGGAACAAATGAGATGGGCTCAGCAGAAACAAGCATTAGAAGAATGGTTGGATAAACAGGTATGCGCTTCCATGAGTTAGAATATGCTCAGCATTCTCCCATCAATTCCGAGCAAAGGCCGAGAAAGAAACGGTAGAAGAAGATTACTACACAATGGAAGAAGCGGTCGTTGAACTCATCGAGTTTAAAATGCCATCGGAAGGGATGTTCTTTCTGATCCCCACGACAGAACGTTCTAATTACCTTAATCCATTCATTAAGGTACACATCAATGGAAGAACTTTCTCCCGGGTTTTCATCGATGGAGGAGCTATGCTGAACGTAATGCCGTTGGCAACTTTAAGGTGTTTGGGCAAGGATCACTGCGATCTATCTCCTACAGATGTCCAAATGCTTAATTTTACTGGGGAGGCAACTAAATGCTTACTTTAACCGGGGAGGCAACTAAAACAGAAGGGATTATCATTTTTTAGGTGACTGTAGGATCCAAGGTTAGTAAGACTGTTTTCTTTATAATCACGGTAAAGTCAGCGTATTCCGTCTTACTAGGTAGGGATTGGATTCATGCAAACCATTGCATTCCGTCAACGCTTCACCAAATGATGTTGATTTGGGATGGAGAACAAGTGAAAAGGATACCAGCTAATCCCAATCCGTTTTCTACAGAAGTACACATAAATGAGGTAGTGTTCTACCAAGCTCACCATGGCTCATAACCAGATCAGAACGGAAGGGCTGGGGGGTCAGTGTCCAGAAACAGAGGACCTTAATATTCGGGATACACCTGGTTTCGTCGCTCAAGACCCGTTAACGGAAGTGGACATCAGGGAACCTGGGAAGAATAGAACCACAAAGGTAAGTTTGTGCTTAACTTTTGATCAGCAGAATGCTCTAACGGTACTGATTCGCAAGTACAAAGACTATTTCGCATGGGATTATCATGAGATGCTAAGACTGGATAGAGGTATTGTAGAGCATTACTTGCCAATCAAGGAAGGTTTCAGGCCTCATAAATAGCCTGTTCGGCGTTTTAATCCCGCTCTTTTACCCAGGATCAAAGAAGAAATTAAAAGGTAGCTTCGGTGTGGTTTTATCCGTACCTGCCGATATGCAGATTAGGTATCCAACATTGTGCCCGTCATTAAAAAGAATGGCCAACTCGGGTTTGCGTTGACTTTAGAAATCTGAATTTGGCCACCCAAAGGATAAATACACCATGCCGATGGCCGATATGTTGGTGGACTCAGCTGCAGGAAACCAATTCTTAAACTTCATGGACGGGTACTCCAGGTACAACCAGATATTCATAACTGAAGAAGACACCAGGAAGACAGCTTTCCATTGCCTAGGGTTTATCGATTTATTCAATTAGATAGTTATACCTTTCAGATTGAAGAATGTTGGAGCTACTTTCCAAAGAGCCGTAAACCTTATTTTCCATGATCTCATCGGCAAAACCATGGAGGTTTACATTGATGACTTAGTAGTCAAGTCACCCACTTTTTTGCAACTCCTACAATGGTTGGAGCAGGCTTTTTTTAGAATGTGCTAGCACCATTTAAAAATCAACCATGCCAAATGTGCCTTTGGAGTTTCAGCCGGAAACTTCCTTGGGTTCTTGATGCATCAAAGAGGGATTGAGGTGGATCAGAACAAAACAAGGGATATTCTACAGGCAAGACTACCGCAAACCAAAAAGAAACTCCAAAATTTCCTAGGAAAACTCAATTTCCTGTGATGCTTTCTGGCAAACGCCGCAGGTAAGTAGAAGGCGTTCTCTTCTTTGCTCCATTTAAAGTCGTTATTGGACTTCGTTTGACAATCAAAACATCAAGTGGCGTTTGATCAGATCAAGGCAGCTTTGTCACAACCGCCAGCCTTAGTACCTCAATGAGATAAGATATTTTTAAAATTATACATTTCAGCGGCTCCGGAGTCTATCGGCTGCCTGCTGGTTTAGGACGATGCACAGGAAGTTGAAATGGTAGTCTCCTACCTCAGTCAGAACCTGACGAACACTGAGGCTAGGTATTCCCCTGTTGAGAAGCCATGCTTGTCTTTATAGTATACATGTGTAAAGCTATAGCATTATCTGCTACCTAGGGAAATGCAAGTCCTGTGCAAAATTGATTTCGTTAAATATCTGCTAAACCACCCATTGTTGCAATGACAGTTAATGAAATGAGCTATTAAGTTACACATTTTTTCCTTAACTCGCTTACCTTTGAAAGCAGTGAAAGGTCAAGTTATAATCGATTTCTTGGCCGAGCATCTATGTGTGGAAGTGCCTAACTTTGAAAAGGAAGAAGTACAAGGGTATATCTCACACAAGCCATGGAAGTTAGAATTTAATGGATCCATCACGTAGAGTAAAGCAGGTGTCGGGTTGGTTATAGAAGCTTCTTGCGGACGACAAAGAAAAATCTTGTTTGAGTTGAGTAAAGGGACCTCAAATAATCAGGAGGAATATGACGCTCTCATTTTGGGACTTCGGATCCTAAAGGCTTTGGATGCACGAATGGTCAATATAAGAGGGGATTCTCAAATTGTCATCTGGCAAATTTTAGGTGAGTACAAATACACTAGCCTCGTGTTGTCGGATAAGTTACAAGAAGTGCGAGAGTTGTTGTAATACTTCTCGGAAGTCATCTTGATTCATGTTCCTCGAGGTGAGAACCGGGGGGGCAAACGACTTAGCTCAAACGACTTTAGGTTTTAAGAAAAGAATCGGGGTGGTAATGTGTTAGCAGATATCGGAAGAGAAACATGAAGAAGATTGGCGGTCCGACATCGTCTCATACTTATAGAAGCCTATGGGCCAGGTTTCACAGGAGCTAAAATGCAAAGCATTGAACTTTGTACTAATCGGAAACGACTTATTTAGAAGAAGTCATATAGGAGTTCTGTTGAGATGCTTGTCCAAGTAAGAAGCACCGCAGGTGTTAGTCGAAGTACACGAAGGCCTATGTGGTGCTCATCAGGTGGGTCCTAAGTTGAAATGGACACTACAATGACATGAATTTTATTGGCCTTCGATGACTACGAATTGTGTAGCTTATGCAGTAAGTGTGAGGCATTTTAGAAGCACGACCCATTGACTTATACCCCCACCACGGACTTACACCCTATCATCAAGCCGTAGCCGTTCAGGGGTTGGGCTCTAGACGTCATCAGCAAGATTCACCCGCCGTCAACCAAAGGGCACACCTTTATTCTAGTGGCAACCGATTACTTTACTAAGTGGGTAGAGGCACAAGCCCTAACCAGAGTAACCCAATATGCCGTTATTACCTTCCTTCAACAGAACATCTTTTTTTGATTTGGCATACCTGAAACCATAACGGCTGACCAAGGAACTATGTTCATAGGAGGTAAGGTACACAATTTTCTAACTCAATTCCAGGTTAAGTTACTTCATTCCTCCCCGTATTATAGACAGGCCAATAGTTAAGCTGATGCGACAAACAAGACTTTGATCAGTATGATCCAAAAGTCGATGAAAGATAAACCCAGAAGATGGCACAAAACACTTCGAGAGGTGTTGTGGGCATATCAGAATGTTTACAAGACCGCTATGGGTTTTATCCTATTTCGGCTGACATATGGATAGGATGCAATGCTACCCGCTGAATTATCACTACAATCAGTCAGGGTAGCTTACCAACATTGCTTGTCGGTTAGGATTACAAATTGGCTCTGGTAATGAGTTTGGACCAAGTCGAGGAAGACCGTTAGATAGCGTTGAAAAATATCAGAAGGCATAAGGAGAAGGTAGCAAGAACCTACAATCGGAAAGTGCGGGGAAAAAGTTTTCAAATAGGAGACATGGTTTGGAAAACTATACTATCCGTGGCACCAAAGGACCCACGCTACGATAAGTGGTTTGCTTCATAGGAGGGGCCTTTTCTTATTACCCAAGTTTTTTATGGAGGTGCTTATTGACTGATGACACCCAATGGGAAGGAAGTGAATAAACACCATAAATGGTAAGTATTTGAAGAAGTTTTATCTTATATTTTGAGAGGGAACATTAGTAGGAGGAGAAAAAAAGAGTATGTATAGAAGAAACAACAAAGAAATAAAAATAAAAAAAAAAGAGAGAGAGAGAAAACATGTTGGCATTTCATATGAAATGACTGATTACAAACAAAGAGCCGATTAGATGGTTGCTACATTTAAAAAAAAGAAAAAGAAAAAAATAAAGTAAGGAGTCAATCCTCCTTAGACAGAGTGTGAGGCGTCTCGATCAGTTGGGCAAAAGGAACTATGGCGAGCTGATTCGGATCTTCCTCGAGCAGAGCGGCTACTGTTAGGGTTTCTTCCTTTTCTTCCATAAGAGCAGTAGGTTCTTCCGGGGCCGGTTCTGGTTCAGTAGCCAATTCCTCCGTTGAAGATGAACGTGTCTCAGCATCCCCGGTTTATGTACCAAAAGGACCAGTTTCATCAGGACTACGGAAGAAAGTGGCCAGGTAAGATTGGAAGTTGTCCCGTAAAGACTTCATGCTATTTAGCAACTTGTCAGAATATTGCAATCCCATCTGGAGCAGTTCTTCTTCGGCTTCCAGCATGAGCCAATCGTCTCGAAATTTGGCCGTTGATTCTTCAGTAGATGAGACTATCTACTGACAGGCGTTCTCAACCTCAAGCTTCTCATCCAGGGCTTATTTTTTAGAACCTAATTCCTCTTGGAGTGCTCACAATCGCATCTCAAGGCCTTCAATTCTATCAAGGCTGGCGAAAATATCAGCTCAAATGATGCGCAGGTGAGTAGAGGCTTCTTGATGATGCGTTTGCAAAATTGCTTCCTAGTTTCGGAGTGCCTCCAAGGCTTGGAACTGACAAGAAGCTTCGTCTCGCCTGCTTTGAGTGTTGGAAAAGAAGTGCTGGCTGAATCGCATGTGTCCCAGATAGTTAGCCGATAATCGTTTCAATTCCATTTGGATATCAGAAGTAGTGGATTGCGCAAGCAGCAAGAGGGCTCGACTGATAGCATCTTGAGAAGAGGGGTTGGTAGGCAAGTCAGTTCCTAGCAGACTCCGCAGGAGTTCTAGTGCTGCGTTTTTAGTCGTTACTGGCCGAGAAGGAGTAGGTTCCGTTGGAGGCTCAGGGGCCAGTGCCGTAGGAGGCGTAATGGGCTTGTTGACTGTTATTCTCTCTGAGGAAGGTGCTTCAAACACAAAGGTAGTAACTGGCGAAAGCGAAATGACTAAAGTCCCTTCCTATGCCGTTGTCATTCTTGCAGAGGACAAGTGGGGCATAGCCACTAATGACTCTGAGGAAGAATCAGAAATCACCAGCTGGCTAGTCTTCTGTTTCTGCAAAAGAAGGTAGTATGAGATTAACTCTAAGTCAAAGGATGAAAAGCATTGAAAAGGAAGAGAGTGTTTTTAGTCCAAACCTTGGCAAATGCCAGAGTATGATCATATTGAAGAAAGAATGATAAAGATCAAGAGAGAACTAATGACAAAATAAAAGAACCAGAAGTTGATGAAAATAACACTGAAATTTCTATCAATCATACCACTTCCGGTAGAAGTTGGAATCGAATAGAAACAGTTATTGATAATATGTTTTCATACAATATATCTCTTGATGTTACATAGGATAATGAAGATCTTGAACCAATATTAGTTGATAAATGTCGGCATAGAAAAAATTGGCTACAATGGAAAGATGCGATTCAATAGGCGTTAAATGCACTAATAAAATGTGAAGTCTTCGGACCTGTAATCCCTATTGGCTACAAATAGATATTTGTGCGAAAGGGTAATAAAAATAATGAAATCATATGATATAAAACACGGTTAGTAGCTTAAGGTTTTTCACAAAGACCAGGTATTGATTATAATGAAACTTATTCTCCTATTATTGATGCTATTATACTCCGATATCTTATCAGTTTGGCAGTACATGAAAAGATAAATATGCGCCTATTAGATGTTGTCACTACTTTCTTGTATGAAAATTTAGAAAATGATATTTACATGAAAATCCCCGAAGGATTTCGCATGCCTGAAGCATATAAACATTATCCTCGTAAAAATTACTCCATCAAATTGCAAAAATCATTATATGGCCTGAAACAATTTGGACGTATGTGGTACAATCGTCTTAGTGAATATTTATTGAAAGTGAGATTTAAAAATGATCAAGTATGTCCATATGTTTTTATTAAGAAATTTGGTTTTAAATTTGTGGTATTAGTTATATATGTCGATGATATTAATCTTATTAGAACTTTAGAAGAGTTCCAAAAAATAATTGATTATTTAAAAAGAGAATTTGAAACCAAGGATTTTGGTAAAACTAAATTTTGCCTTGGTTTACAAATTGAACATTTATTTATCAATTAATATATACAGAAAAAGTTCTAAAAAGATTTTACATGGACAAAGCACATCCATTGAGTATTCCAATGATCGTCCGGTCATTCTCAAGAAGATGATGAAGAATTCCTTGGTCTTGAAGTACCATATCTCAATGCAATTGGTGCATTGATATATCTTACTAATAATACACGACTTGATATTGCATTTGTTGTTAATTTATTAGCAAGATTTAGTTATTCACCAACACTATGACATTAGATTGGAATTAAACAAGTCATTCAATATCTCCAAGGTACAATTGATAGGTTATGCAAATACTGGTTATTTATCTTATGCACATAAAGTACGTTCTCAAACGGGCTATCTATTTACATGTGAAAATATTGTTAAATTATGGTGTTCTACAAAACAATCTATAGCAACTACTTCCTCAAATCATGCTGAAATTTTAGCCATTCATGAAGTAAGTCAAGAATATGTATGGTTAAGATCAGTAATTCATTATATTCGAGAAAGTTGTGGATTATCATTTAGAAGAGATATTCCAACTCCTCTTTATGAAAACAATGCAGCTTGTATAGCTCAATTACGAGAAGAATATATTATAGAAGATCGAACAAAACATATTTTACCAAAAATTTTTTTTACTCATGAACTCCAAAAAAAATGTGAAATTGATGTGCTACAAATTCGGTCATGTGACAACTTAACAGATATTTTCACGAAGACTTTACCGATTGCAACATTTGAGAAGTTGAGATATAAAATCGGTATGTATCGATTTAAAGATTTAAAGGGATCATCTCATCATGGGGAGTAATAAGCAAATATATAGAATAGTGTACTCTTTTTCCTTCACTAGATTTTTTTTCACTGAGTTTTTATCTAGCAAGGTTTTAACGAGGCATATTCTTTATGTAATGGACATCCAAAGGGGGGTATTGTGAATACATTAGTGGAAGTTGTGAATCCACTCATTCTATTAGTGGAAAAATGTATATGAATGTCCACTATTAATACCACTAATACATATTAGTGGAATTAATGGAAATAGATGATTAACTGCACTAACTCTACTAATAGAGCTCTTCCCCAAGTTTGAGACATATATCAATTGTGAGAGAATTGCTAGAGAAAATTGTGAGAGAAAAGAAAGAGAGAAGTTTGAAAAAATTATTGTACAAATAATAGTAAAAAATTTATTGTGTGTATACTTTATTCTGACATTGCCAAAATTTTATAAAACATTACAATATTTCAACGATTACTTTGAAAGTTTATTGAATATCCTGTCCTCTCTCCTTCACTTCTCTCTCTCCTTATTACAAATTAAATCCAATGATGCTCGAATTCTTTAGGGTATTCTTTCAATTGGATAAAATTTAAATGATCTCTTGTTTTGAATATTTTTTCAATTTGATTGAAATATATTGGATATTTGAAATTACACTCCATACTTTGCTAAAAGATCGATTTCCTATTTAGCAATCATCAATTGTCTAACCACATCCATTTTTTTCTTGATAAGTTCCTCAGAATTGAAGGATTGACATTCACAGAGCATGCATACAGGTATGAAATGGAAGAACAAAAACATGAATAATAGAGCATTGGAGCAGTATGGTGGGATGAAAACATACCTCTTGGAGCCTTACAAACTTGAAGAATGTTGAAGAAAGCTTTGAACCTGGAAAAACAGCTTCTTCTTCCCTCGTCCATGATCACCAGTGCACTGCATCTTTTCTTCCGGTTCCGATTCTTTCTTCTCCTCCGTGTGATGAATGCCAGGCTTTTCAATTCTCAGAATATGACCTAGCCTTAATTACTTTTGGTGAGCAAAGAATATGGGTAGAAGAAAAAACTTCTCAGAGAAAACTTACTTTCCCTTCACTGTCTTCCGGTTGGTATTTATAGCAGTGGCTCCATGAACTAAACCCAGAAGCCAGAAAACCAAGAGACACAAATGTCCTCTTGGTTGGCTTCTTTTGGTTTCAAAACCAAAAGCCAGTGAAGAGAAGAGACAGTACGAGAGAGAGAGAGCCAAGAGTCACCGGAAAATATTTTATTTTCTTTTTCTTTTTATTTTATTTTTTCACACAGAAAGCCAAGAGTCATGAAAGAAAAAAATAATTATTTTGATAAAAATAATATTCCTGGGATTTTATACCCAAATATTATATACAAAATAAATTTTGACTTCACCCTAAACTCTTCTAAATTGTGTCCGGAAAAATCTCATGGTCCAGGCTATTGGGCCAAAATAATATTTATTATTTTTCTTGGACTCGAAAAGTCCAACATAATAAACATTAGTTATTTTTCTTGCGATTAAATAAATAACCCAATAAATAATTAATTAACCCAAATGAACTAAAAAATAATTCAATATTAATTATTTATTTCTTGAAATTTAATTAAATAAATAACACAATAAATAATTAAATAATTATTATTTTTTCCTCTAGTTTAAGTCCCGGTTAATTTTCTAATTATTCAAACTAGACCCAGGTCCTGAATAATTAATTAACCAATTAAACCAGATAATAAATTTCTTCTCCGTTTATTTTATTCCAATCTAATAATAAATTAGACTTCCCGAATAAAATAAAAATCTCTCAATTAAGATCATTTTCTCAACCCAAAAATTAATTAGGACTTACGGGCTATTCCGAGGACAAAAAAGACACATCGCCTTGGCTACTAAAATGACCAAAATACCCCTATTATATAAATAGATGTATTTTGCATTTTAAATATTTTCTAATATTACTATAAGGAAATATTGACCTCAAGGACAATGCTGCATTAGTAGAGTTTTCGACCTATAAGTGAAATGACTAAAATACCCCTCTATACATAGCCGTACATTTAGAGAGGAAGAAGTGTAATAACATCTCTCTAAAGACATCTACCATCCTTAAGCCTCTAGTCCAATGATTCACGACTTCTTGGAGTGTTTCCGCTTTCCAAGGGAGCGACCCTAAAACAAATATCCAAGTCATGTTTCCCAAGGCCTTGGATATTTAGATCATCCAGACAACCACAATGGGCGATATGGTGTAGAAACTATCTTGTACAAGTCTGTCTTAACTAACTAGTCACACATACCCAACACACAAGTATATTGGCCATCCGATAGAACCTTAACTATAGTATATCAAAGCATATGCTTCCAGCTTCGCCAGACCACCAACCCATACTCAAGTCATAGAGTACTAGTCCACACTATAGCGGTAGTAGACTAGGTTTTTACCATATAGTACTTTTAAGAAACCACTACTACAGGTCATATTCTACGTATTCGAAATACGCTTATGTCATGAAGTGAGTGGACTACTCACTGGCTAAAGGTAAGCCATTTCCCACTTGGAATTCATAACATAAAAACCTAAATATGATGAGATTTCCATTCTCATCAATCGGTTAAGAACAACTGTTTATGTATTTAAATAACCCATGACCCATACCTTACTGTGAAAGACCTCTATTCACATGGATCACTTATTTAAACACAATGGGTCTGTTCCAAACGAAAATGTACACAAATAAAGAAAATAAATTCACAAACGATTTCCGACAAATAAATTATTTTATTAACATATTCGATATTTTCCATCATAAAACTAGTCTAAGAGGGCATATTTCCAACAAGAATGTGATTCAAATTCTTGCTCAACTAACAAAGAGATCTCGACAGAATTACCACTTACATCCAAGGGCTCTAGTTGCATGCCTGTTGAAGAATAAATCGATGACTTATTGTTAGAATATATGCCATCTAAATTAGATTATCCGATGTAATTATCGAATTTATTAATAAAAGAATTTATTCTCAAATTTATTTTTTTTGTGAATTTACATTTTATTTGTGCACGATTTTTGTTAGGAAACGACCCATTGTGTTTCAATAAGTGATCCATGTGAATGGTGATTTTTCACAATAAGGTATAGATCACGGGTTACTTAACATATAAATGTTTGTTCTTAACCGATTAATGAGAATGAAAATCTCATCATGTATAGGTTATTGTGTTATGAATTCTAAATAGGGAATAACTTACTTTTAGCCAGTGAGTAGTTCACTCACTTCATAGTATGAGCGTATTTCGAATACGTAGAACATGACTTGTAATAGTGATTTCTAAAAGTACTATTTAAAAGAAATTCAGACTATTACTGTTACAACATGGACTAATACTTTACCGCTTGAGTATAAGTTGGTAGTCTGACGAAGCTAAAAGCATATACTTTGATATACTGTGGTTGAGGTTCTTTCGTAGAACCAATATTCTTGTATGTTGGGTATATGTGACTAGTTAGTTAAGACAGACTTGTACAAGATAACTTCTACGCTATATAGTCCATTGTGACTGTTCAAATGATCTAATTATCCAGGGCCTTTCGGGAACATAATTTGAATGTTTACTTTATGGTAGCTCATTTGAAAAGTGAAAACATTCCAGGAGTCGTGAATCATTGGACTCAAGGTCTAAGGATGGCAGATGTCTATTAGAGAGGTGCTAGTACACTCTTCCTCTCTAATTACACGACGATGCGTAGAGGGATATTTTAGTCATTACACCTGTAGGTCGAAAACTTTGCTAACGTAGTATCGTCCTTGGGGTCAATATTTTCTTATGGTGTGATATTAAAAAATATTTAAAATACAAAATATAACTATTTATATAGTAGGGGTATTTTGATCATTTTAATAACCAAGGAGATGTGTCTTTTGGTCCCTAGAATGGCCCTTAAGTCATGAAGGATTTTGGTTAAGGAATTGGTCTTGATAATTATGAGTTTTTATTTTATTAGTCTAATTTATTATTGGACTAGAATAAAATAAAAGGTATGAGAGAGAGTATTTATTTTATCTAATTTAATTGGTTAATTAATTATTCAAAGCCCAAGGCCCAGATTGAATAATTAAAAAATTAATTTGAAACTAGATAAAATGTATGAAATTTTATTTGGTCTTGTTAGTATTTATTGGGCTATTTAATAAAGCCCGGAAAATAAATAATTGAGATTTATTATTTATGGGTGTTCAAGTTCAAGAATAAATAATTTTATTTGGTCCAATGAATAAGACCAAGGTAAAATAAAATTTATATAAAAAAATAATATTATTAAATTAATTAATTAAAAAAAAGACAACACGGGATGGATCCCGTGTTGTTTTGTGTGAAGGATAACAGAAAGTATGGGTGCTTTCTGTTTTCACGCAGATGGATGTACTCTCTCGGGGTGTGGAAATAAAAGATAAAATGCAGCGATGATGGTTTGAGATTTTGATTGGAGCAATTAGACTTCTGCATTGAATTTCTATTCATAGAAACAAACCAAAAACATAATCTTCGTTGAAGCTTTGAAAAAAGTTGATCAAAACTCAAACTTCAAGTCTTCACCGGCTGTGTAACGGGTACCATTTCGAAAGATCGAAAGTTTCGCGTAGATGAGATGCAGTAGACGTTTGTAAGGACGTGAGCTACTAGTCTCAAATATCCTTATACAGACATCTACATCGATGTGAAGAGGGACACTTAATCACATAGGTAAAATTTTCGTTTTCCTAACATGTTTTCGTTTTGATAATTTTTGTCATTTTAAACCTTCACTTATAGACAGTGGCTTAATTAATAAAACACACTAGAGTGTAATAAAAATAAGTCTTCATTAAGCAATTATCATTATGTATAGATCCAAACTTGCAATAGAAAAAAAAAGTAAATATTTTAAAAAAATAGTTGTGAAAAGTAGAAAAGGAAAACCATCAAAATTGAATCTTTATATGCAAATTGCCCGCATGGGATTGTAATCCACCCAATTCTTCAAGTTATAAGTGGGAAGAAATTTATTTGAGATAAGAATGGTTAAATGTAATAAAAAACTATTAAAAGTGTAAGATTAGGTAGGATTTAAAGTGGAGTTAAAGAGAGAGATAATATAATGTATTGTGAGTATATAATAGTAATAAAAAAATAAAAATTATTTAAATTAATATTATTTTAATTTTAAATTTTGATTTAGAAAAGAAGATTTCCTTCGCCAAATTGAGCCTGATTTAACCCTAGTGAGATGGAATTACTTGGTTTAAGCACTAGTGGAGGTGGGAGCGGGTTTCATCCCTCAACTAATAGGTTACGTATGAGAATTGAATCATTCCTCTATAAATTTTATTTTATTTTTATAGTTTTATGTCCAATTAAAAATTTTAGTTTTATTGTTGGGCCGGGAGAATGGATCGGAATAGATAATAACCAACACCCCCTCCTCCCCCCCCCCCCTCGGGTCGACTTGGGTGCCGCTCCTTAAAAAAAGTTTTTAAAAATGTTAGTAATTTTAATGGCTTTGTTTTGAATGCTTAATTTTCAACCGGAGGAGGAATTAAATCATGATCCGTGAAAAAACATCAAATAATGTTAGACATCCAACAAATAATTAAATGTTATGAATATATTAGTGGAAGCTCCACTAATTATGGATTTATGTAAACTATTAGGGAATTAGTGGAAGCTCAACTAATTAGTGAAACTAATTATGGATTTTTATGAATGTCTACCATTTAGTGGAGACACCACTAATTAAAATTAGTGGAAGATGATATATTCCACTAATTAAGAGTTTTATAAATAGAGCTATTCTCTAAGCTTGAAATATACCATCATTTTGTAAAAGAATTGTGAGAAAAAGAAAGGGAAAAGTTTGAATAAATTCTTGTGCAAAAAATAGTTAGAGTTTTCTTAGTGTGTAGTGTAACACCCCGCTACCTAGGCCCGCCAAGACCGGGGATGTCGTCCCATCCAAAGGACAAGGGGTCTTTATAATTAGGTCACACAATCAAAATAGCGGAATAAAAATGATATTTTAACTTAAAATTTATTACAACCCAAGAATAAATCCAAGAATACAAAAAATAAATCCATAATAAAATTTACTCATTCTCATCTCCCCAAAGCATTAAACAAAATAAATTATTAGAAAATATTCTAAAGCGGGCAATATCTAGCTACTCATCCCCATAGCAAGATTGACCTGAAATCATGGTAAAAAAAAATGGTGATGAGATAAAAATCTCAATAAGTCCGCGTGTGCTTTAAGTGTCGAGTGAAAACAGTTCGTGAATGCAAAGTATAAAATCTTTATAAAATAAATACTTGCAAGTAATAAATATTATTTAAAACCAAGAGTGGCGTTTTGGCTTTTCTCACCATATACAATAATTAAAATCAACCACTCAAAAGAAAGGGTCATGGGTTACCACACATTAGGCCCCATAACCGGTTAGAATGCCGACACTTTGTAAAAGGTAGGTGATCGGCCTACCGGGCAAGATACTCCTCATTCTCTATATCCAAACAACAACCGGGTGTCTATTCCGGCAAAACACAGTCACTTGACTGAAATAAAAACTGCTAGCTCGGATCGGCATGACTAAGTAATACTAATGTTTCTCTAAGTTGAGTTCATCTTCTGGAGGTGGCCTCCTACCAGAAGACTCACTCTTGCTCTTCAAAACTAGTACTACTAGCCCACCCTTATTGAGTACTCAACATAACGTATCCCACTTGGGAGAAAATGAACAAAATACAGTTTCACATGAAAATGACAATTAAGGGTTTCCAAAATCCTTGTCAAAATCAGTTTTAGAAAGAGTTTTGAGTTTGAGTAAATTTACTTATTGATTTTCAAATAATTCATTTGACTGAAATAAGAAAGAAGTCACTCTCAATTGCCTTTACAAAATGAGTATCCATACAATCTACATTTGGCTTGCCATAATAAACAGTTTTACATCAGTCAGATTTTATGCAGGAGCTTACCTGATCCTTGCTCACAATAAAGGTCTCCAACATCTGACTTAACCCCGAATGGGGTAAATATAAACCACAATCAAACTCATGCCAAAATCCACTTTCACAAATAAAACTAACTCAACTCACTACTACTATGATTCTAGTGTCCCAAGCTTTAAGGCCAAATGATAAATTAAAAGGTTTATAAGACAAGGCTAATTTGATATTTAAAATAATTAGTGTTTCGGAAAATATGTACTAATAAGTTGAAGGGTTAAATCTTGCTAAAATAATTTAGAGTTTATTTGATGAAGGGTCCTAAGTGGTATTAGGTAAAATAATAATTTATTAATAATTAATTGCTGGAAAATAATTGATAGTTAAAATTAGTTGAAAATAAAGTTTAATGAGTCTTGATTGAAAGATAATAAATAAATTTTAATAGGTTTCGGTTAAAAGATAATAATTAAATTTTAATAATAAATATTTTACTTGATATGATTATTTTCATAAAAGGCTTTATCATTTTATATAATATCTATATATTTTATTTTTCTAGCAAAAACTATTATTTATTTGACTAAAATATCCTTATTATATATATAATAATCCAAATCTACCCTTCCTGGGGGTTTTTTCGAAATTACTAACAAAAATCATAATATTAAATATTTTATTGAAGGAATAAAATTAGTTTAGGGACAATTAGATCATGATCAAATTCCTATTGCTAACCACAATCGTGAACATATACTCCTTTCAATTCATCAAATCATCCAAATCATGAATACAAGCATAGATCTAAATTTATCAAGGCATGATCCAACCTTTACTAGTATAAACATAATCATGGCTTCAACAATCATACTTGAATATAAATCTTATTCACAAACGGTGTCATAATCTCTAACATGCTTGATCACATATATCACTCTCAACATGGAGACATGCATTAAACCCTAAAACATCATAATATCATCCAAGATAAATAATCACATGCATCAACCCCAACTCCATCATATACACACATTTATTCATGCTTCAAACTCAACTCATCACAACGACACATACTTAAACCACACTCATAGCCCATCTCCTTCCAATATCATCCTAGAGACATGAATCTAGAGCCTAAAAAGAGGGTTGAAGGGACTTACTTGATTGATGAGTACTTTGAAGGAGTTTCAAATGGATCTCAACTCCTAGATGTCTAAATCCGTCCAAGGGAGATAAAGAAAGCATGGCCATTGGTGAAGAAGTCATTCGGCCAAGAGGGAGAGAGAGAGAGAGAGAGAAGAAAGTCTATTAGCATGTTTATTCATATATATATTCATTAGAGATCAAGGATTAGTGAAGATGAAGTTGATTGAACAAGCCTACATTGAAGGTGTTCTTAAGCATTTACAAAAATTCTGATTTTTTGATCCAAAAGAGCAAGTTGGATTTTAGAGTTTGATGTTAAAAATGATATGGATGGACTCACAGAAGTGGGCTGATGAAATCTAGAATTTTTTAAAGAAGTTTGAAGTGGTTTGGAGAGGTATTAGGCAAAAGAAGGAGTAGGTGTTCTATGTGTGCTTAAAGGTTGAAGAGAATGGAGAGAGTTTTGGTTGAAGCTGCCGAAATTCTTAGGGATTAGGGTTGGCCGAACCCTTTGAGAAGTTTTGGCAATTGAATTTTCTGGTTTGATAGGAAAAGGAAAGGCTGGTTGTTGAAATCCTAAAAGAATAATTTAGTGAATCAAATTTGGAAACAAAATATGTTGAGAATATCTTGATCAATGGAGTGCTTTTGAAAGTTGTGATGGCCGGCTGTTTGATCAGTGTTTTTGGCTGGATGAAAGCTGCGTGAAGAAGGTTAATGGTGGCCGAAAGGAAGGAGTGCAATGGTGAAGGAAATGTCTGGCTATTTGAGGGATATTTTATGGAAGGTTGCTAAATTAATATTGCTGGAATTTTGGTATTCAATCAAGGCATGATTGTAGTGATTTGTTGGAGATATTTTCGGGCAGCCATGTCTGATTTTCGTGCAGAAGCTTGGGGAAGACAATGGAGTTCAGTTCATGGCTATTTAAGAAAGGTTTGTGCAGAAGAAAGATGAAGTTTCGGCCAGGGTTGGAATGGAAAACAAAGCTGGAAAATTCTGTCCAGTGATTTTCTCAAGTTGAAAAGAATTTCTGGGCAGATTTTCTGCCATTGTTTAGTTGATTTTGCAGAAGAGTTTAAGGGGATTTCAAAGGTCTTTCAAGGTTGGTTTCCAACCTTCTTTATGGAGGAAAAACATGGCTAAGGAGCTGGGTGAATCTGGAAGAAAACAACTTGGTTTAAGACCACCTAAGCTGCGATTTTGCCCAGAAATTTTTTTGGTTTTGCATAGCATTTGTGCAATCCAAAAATGGCCAGAAAAATTCAAATTTCAAGCTGATTAAAAGGGCCATTTTCTGGCAGCATTTGGGAGGGAATAATGGTTGAGAATTTCAACACCTTGAAGGCACAAAAAGTTGGAATTTTCAGTTCATTACATGAAGGAAAATGAACCTAACTAGAGTGAAGTTTAGAAGGTTCATTAGGGGAATTAATTCTCTTGGAATCCTTCCACATCTCTTCCACATTTTCGGTCCATAAGATGTCTTTCACTAAGACATTTTGAACCTTCAAAGTCATAACACTTTACTGAAATTTCTGAAATGAAATTGACTAGAACAAATGTGACCAATCTAACGAATTGAGAATTAAGGAAAATTTAGGATCAAGGAAGAATGAATTCCCTTAAAAATTTTGTGTAGGGCACAAAAATAGGATTAGGGTACTCCTATCATGTCTCCCCTAGGACAATACCTCTACTCTACTCTAAAGCACTTAAGACTGAAAATACAACCTTCCAAAGCAAAAATAAAATTTAATCATGCTAAAATTCCAATGATGGAATTTGAACCAAAGACCTCAAGAATTAATTTCAAAACTCTAACCACTAAATCACAACAACTCTTGTTATTATTTTCTCTCTAAAATATTTTTCCTATTTAATCCTCAAGCTATCTCCCTATTTTCACCTCAAGCAAAAATTACCATTTTACCATTCTTACTCAATACTCACAATTAAGCCTTCTAAGCCACAAAACACAAATCCAAAGCACATAATTTTATATAAAAAATATATTTAAGCATGCAATAAAATATGATATGCATCCCAATCCCCTTACTCTAAGGTTGGTTTCGACTGAGGTTTCACATGTAGTGTGTAGATTTTATTCTAACACTACCCAAATTTTATAACACGTTATCAGCACGAGTCTCTACAGTTATCAAAGTCAGAAGAAAGGTACGCATTTATTGATCCCTATGGCTAACCTTACTAAACTCAAATTTGTAGCCCTTGATATTTCTGAAAAAAAATTATATGTCATGGGTTTTCGATACAGAAATGCATCTAAATGCTGGAAAAAAATTTTGACCACCTGAAGATGGTCGTACTACCAAGTGCACGGTATAAATAATTGTACCTGAAGTTGTAAGATTTTAAAACCGTGAATGAATATAGCTCCGCGATGTATAAAATTACATCTCAGTTAAAATTATGCGGAAAAAAAATATATTGGAGAAGACGTTCTCCACTTTTCATGCCTCGAATATTGTCCAGCAGTAATAATATTGAGAAAAAGGTATATACAGATTTACTTACTGCCCTCAAAGAAAAATAATGAGTTATTATTGAGAAATCATGAAGCCACACCAATTGGCTCAACAGCACTCCTAGAAGTGAATGCTGTTGGCTCCAATAGAAGCCATCGTTATAGTTGTAGTTGTGGCAGTGGCCGTGGTTATGGTCATGAACACACTCGATATTTCCCTTAGCACAGAGAAATATTGGCCACCTGAAGTGGAACAAAAAAGATAATAAGGAAAAATAATATTTCCATTAATAATAAGTATCACATCTTTGAGATGTTACATTCGGATGTCAATATATATTCCTACTAACAGTTCAGAAAAAAAATCTATCTCATCTTGATTATAAGTTTGGTGTTCACTTGCATTTCCTTCATTCATCTCACTGGTGTTGAGGATGCATGCTTGTAGTTGCTCTTTTTCAATAGAGCTGATAAATTTAGGATGAATGTTTGTAGTTGTTCTTTTTCTATATTTGCATTAGAGGAAGACAAATAGGTAGCAATTATGGACTTCAGTTCCTCTTCTTCGGCATCCTCCTCCTCTTCCTTCTCCCTTGGGCTAACATCTAGACTAGCAGCAGAATTAGCCGTGAAGTTTCTGCGCAATGAGTCTTGGGATTTTCTCATCCCCTTAAGTTTCTTATTATATTTGGCCTTGAAGCATGCTTATCTCAATTTCTGTGTTTGATCCTTCAACCAGGTATCAGGACTTTCTTCCACCAACTTCTTCTCACGTTCCAGTATCTCAATGGCTTCTCTTAACTTTTCTCAGCCATATGTTCTCCTTCGTCTTTATCTCGCTCTTGTAAATCGAAGTGATATCATCGGTGGAGATACATTCATTCCAATCATTATTTATTTATAAATCTTTCATAATTTCATACTTGCAAATTACAAATGTGTGTGAGAGAAAACCTGAATATTCTTGATTAGGGTCTCCAAACTCATCAACTTCCTGTGAGGCCATCGACGAATTCCCAACTCCCTACATCTGTTCTTAAGAGGGGTTAAGCCAATATTCAATTCTTGGCAGGTAAAAGTACTGCGAAATGGTTTCTTTTGATAGTGTCTTGGAGCTATTGCCCTTCTCCTCTCTCTGCCTCCTAATCCTCTTCTTCTCTATAGGAATTTCGTCTGCAATAATATCTTGAACTTCAATATTATGCATTTCATGGGTCCTCACTCCGAATTCGTTGCCAAGACCACTCATTATTTCTCCTAGAAAAGAAAAAATAATATCAATAAAAGGTAATACCATGCAAAATCTATATTTGAATGTATGATAACCTAGAACCATATTCTGACTTTGTTCAAAATCTATTAGGGAGTGGAAAGGATTATGCACAAGTATATCCTCATTCAGAGGAATAGCATCAAAAGCAATCTCTTGAATGGGTAGATCAAATTGAAAATCCAAAGTAGTATGTCCAAAACTACCACTGATTTACATCACAACAAACCAAAAGAGAGTTTAATTTCATTATTTCACTATTAAGCACACTGAAAAAAAAAGGAAACCCTCAAAGGTATCTCATCTGAAATTAGGCGAAAGCGGTTGGCTTGGAAAGGAAAATACATCAAAATCTTCTGCGTTAGACCTGAC
The DNA here is from genome assembly GCA_026120185.1 of Voacanga thouarsii. Lineage (NCBI taxonomy): Eukaryota > Viridiplantae > Streptophyta > Magnoliopsida > Gentianales > Apocynaceae > Voacanga > Voacanga thouarsii. The sequence continues at coordinate 880,545 of JANUWF010001704.1, forward strand.
ATTAGGCGGAAGCGGTTGGCTTAGAAAGGAAAATACATCAAAATCTTCTGCATTAAACATGAAATTAGACGGAAGCAGTTGGTTTGGAAAAGAAAACACATCAAAATCTTCTGCGTTAGAAACTAAGTCAAAATTTGACCATGTCTCAAATGAATTACGAGTCTTCATATCTGCTTTGAGATTTTTTGTTTTTTTTTATGTTTACTAATAACTGATGACTGAGATATATATCGATACATATATATATATGTATATATATATATATATATATATATATATATATGTATATGTACGGGAAGAAAAAGAGGTAGATGATAGGTGGAAGGATGAAGGAGAAGAAAAGACAAGGAGGAAGGAGAAAAGATGGTACCGGGAAGAGTGACAAAAAAAAGAGATTTTTATAATAGATTCATTGGCATTTCTTACTTGTCATCATGTTCTTACATTTCTTTTTCTTTTCCCTTATTCTCTTGTGAAATCATTATTCCCTAAATTAGGGGAGAACAGAAATAGTATAAGAAAGATATTGCTTGGACAACATCATTAAATTATTTTGATCCGCGTACAAGCGCGTGTGAACTTAAAGTTCAAAGGATAATTCATTTATAAAGCATTGCAAATCAAATGCCAGACGCTTTTGTTGACTCCAGAAGAGTAACAAAATCGTATATTCCAACTATAAATGCTCCTATTCGAATTGAAGTTCCAGCAGAACAAAAAATTATACCTATAGCTGCTGAGCCAAAAGCATGCCAGAAGTATGGCCGACCTCTTGATTCTAAAGATAAAAATCCTCGAAAGAAGAGAGGATGAAAGAATCCAGATGATCATATTAGAAAAGAATGATAAAGACCAAGCGAGAACTGATGAAAAAGAACCAGAAGTTGATGAAAGTAACACTGAATTTTTTATCAATTATACCACTTCTGGTAGAAGCTAGAATCGAATAGAAATAATGATTGATAATATGTTTGCATATAATATATCTCTTGATGTTATACAGGATAATGATGATCCTGAACCAATATCAGTTGATGAATGTCGGCATAGAAAAGATTGGCTACAATGGAAAGATGCGATTCAATTGAAGTTAAATGCACTGACACAATGTGAAGTCTTCGGACCTGCAGTCTGAATATCGGAAGGTGTAAAACCTGTTGGTTACAAATGGATATTTGTGCGAAAGCGCAATAAAAATTATGAAATCGTACGATTTAAAGCACGGTTAGTAGCCCAAGGTTTTTCACAAAGACCGGGTATGGATTATAATGAAACTTATTTTCCTATTGTTGATACTATTACACTCCAATATCTTATCAGTTTGGCAGTACATGAAAAGATAAATATACGCTTATTAGATGTTGTCACTACTTACTTGTATGAAAATTTAGAAAATGATGTTTACATGAAAATCCTTGAAGGATTTCGCATGCCCGAAGCATATAAACATTATCCTCGTGAAAATTACTCCATCAAGTTGTAGAAATCATTATATGGCCTGAAGCAATCTGGGCGCATGTGATTCAATCGTCTTAGTGAATATTTATTGAAAGCGAGATTTAAAAATGACCAGATATGTCCAAGTGTTTTTATTAAGAAATCTGGTTTTAAATTTGTGATATATGTTGATGGTATTAATCTTATTGGAACTCTTGAAGAGTTCCAAGAAACAATTGATTATTCGATATCAAGAATGTTGGTAAAATTACATTTTACCTTGGTTTATAAATTGAACATTTGGCAAGTTTCATCAATCAACATATACAACAAAAGTTTTAAAGAAGATTTTCATGGACAAAGCACATCCATTGAATATTCCAATGATCGTCCGGTTATTAGATGTGAATAAAGATCTTTTCCAACCTCAAGAAGATGATGAAGAACTTCTTGGTCCTGAAGTACCATATTTCAGTGCAATTAATACATTGATGTATCTTGCTAACAATATACGACCTGATATTGCCTTTGCTGTCAATTTATTAGCAAGATTTAGTTCTTCACCAACACGATGACATTGGAATGGAATTAAACAAGTCCTTCGATATCTCCAAGCAGCTACTTCTTCAAATCATGCTAAAAGTATAGCTATTCATGAAACAAGTAGAGAATGTGTATGGTTACGATCAATGATTCATGATATCCGAGAAAGTTATGGATTATTTTCTATTAGAGATATTCCAACTCCTCTTTATGAAAACAATGCAGCTTGCATAACTCAAATACGAGGAGAATATATTAAAGGAGATCGGACAAAATATATTTCACCAAAATTCTTCTTTACTCATAAACTCAAGAAGAAAGGTGAAATTGATGTGCTACAAATTCGGTCATATGACAATCTCGCAGATATTTTCAAGAAAATTTTACCGACTGCAACGTTTGAGAAGTTGAGATATAAAATTGGTATGCGTCAGTTCAAAGATTTAAAGGAATCATCTTATCAGGGAGAGTAATAATCAGACATATAGAATAGTATACTCTTTTTCCTTCACTAGATTTTTTTTCTCACTGAATTTTTATCTAATAAGGTTTTAACGAGGCATATTCTTTATGTAATGGATAGACATCCAAGGAGGAGTGTTATGAATATATTAGTGGAAGTTTCACTAATTATGGATTTATGTGAACTATTAGGGAATTAGTGGAAGCTCCACTAATTATAGATTTTTATGAATGTCTACCATTTAGTGGAGACACCACTAATTAAGATTAGTAAAAGATGATGAATTCCACTAATTAAGAGCTCTATAAATAGAGCTATTCTTTAAGCTTGAAATATACTATTATTTTGTGAAAGAATTGTGAGAAAAAGAAACAGAGAAGTTTGAATAAATTTTTGTGCAAAAAATAGTTAGAGTTTTCTTAATGTGTAATATGTAGATTTTATTTTAACATTACCCAAATTTTATAACATTAAAATGTTAGTTTTGATTCATAACTTTGTTATGTGATGTTTTTGTCCCCTACATAGATGGAAACACTCAGCAACCTCTCACCTATCACATTTTAGAGGACAAAATACACATCAACATAATCCTTAAAATGGACTATTTTGAAACTGAGCCAGTGATATTATTTTCACTCTTTAATTATATAAACATATATTAAAATCTAAATATTATTAAAATTATTCTCAAATCTAAAACTAAAATTATTTTTTATGAATTGAAAAAGAAAAAAAAAATGGCTAGAAGGCTCTATTTGGATTGGAATTTTATTTTTCCATTTCAAATCAAAATTTTATTTTAATTCAAATATATTATTATTTTATATATTTTTTATTTTTAAAAACATGATCATCTATTCGTAATAAATCATATTCTTTCTTTTTGTACTCTACCTGACTCTACATATTTAATATTTTATCATTTCAAAATAAATATTTATTTTTTAAAAAATAAATATTCATATACATATTTTTAGAATTAAAAATTAATTTATTCATACTTTATCTTTATTTATTTTATTAATTATATAACTTCTCAATTTTTTTTACTTTGAGAATTTTTACTAATAAATAGTTATTATATATTTAATACGAGTAAAATATAAGTTTTATTTGAATTATAATATTATTTTTAATATTTTTAATAGCGTAAAGAATTTTATAAATATTTATTTTTAAAATAAAAAAATAAAAAAGTACAAAATTTATCAGTCTCCAACGTAGGCCGAAATGGAAAGAGTGTCGGTTATTTATAAGGCCATACAGCTGTCTTTGAGGGTCACGTTTTTTACTGTAGTGGCAGTCCCATTGCCGCCACCGACAAAGAACTCATGAATGTATATGTATTTCGAACACCGTCGGCAGCCTTAAATTCCGTGTCGAAAATAACCTCCAAATTCCAATCCTACGTCAGACGACTCAGACCTCCCCCTGCTTTGCTCAGTAAGTACGTCCCACACGCTCCGAACTGCACCGGAGATGGTGATCTCTGATCGTTTCCTTCTACGCGGAAAGAATACTAACAGAATAAAAAATATACTTATGTAATTATTTATAATATAATATATTAAAATTTTAAGAAAAATGATTTTTTTAAATAATTCAAAATAATAAGAAGGACAATTTATTTGAGATAGAGGAAGTAATTTTTTTTAGGGGTGTGAATCAAGAGTAAAATCTAATTCTGATAAAGAAAATTTTTAACTAAATATTAATTACTACATTATTTTTATTAATAAAAAAATATTAAAAGATAATATTATAATTTAAACAAAATTTAGGGATAAAAGATTTAATTTTTTAATTTTTTAAAAGAAAAATACAAAATTTTTAAAAAAAATGGAGGGTAATTACCATTCTGTACTCCTAATTCGGTCACCGCACACAATGATTGGTGTAACTTACATTCTTTAAATAGAAGAGTTCGTAGAATAATATATTTATTATAAAAATAAAACTACGAACTTCAATGTAAAAATATATAACTTATATTCGGTGAATTTATGAATATCTCATGTCCCTTGTATAAAAGAAAGAATGTGGTCCAAGAATGTTTATCTTCACCCGGGTGACTGACGGGGGTTGCCATTCCCTATACAGAAGGTTTTGTAGTTTGTTCCATTCCTCAAAAATAGTGAAAAAACAAAGAAGGAAAAACAAGGTTATCCCAAAGTAAAAGAAATGAGGTAGTCAATTTTACATCCCTACTTCTGGTTTGGTACATCGCTATCTACAAGTGTTTGATGCCAAAGGAAACATCGTATAATAATCCACAAGAAAAATGTCATGTTTTGATCTACCAAAATAAAATATTTCAAGTAAAAAAAAATAAAAAAAAGAAATTAGCGACCGATACAGAGAAGATAAAAAATTCTAAGGAAAATGTGCCCTTTATTGATAAATCTTGATAAATTACACGTTGTAAAAGGAACACAAAAAGAGTTGGCAAAGCGAATTCTATTTTTAATATTCGCTTTTTTGAAATAGATATATGGCCCATGAAGCAAAAATAAAAAATATTTAGCAAATAAAAAGGAAAAAGGGAAAAGAACTAGCTCAGTTTGCCTTCGTTGCCATCTATATAAGCTTTCTTCCTTCGATCAGCCCTAGTTAACAGACAAATCCCAAGGAAACACGTGGCATAGACAGCGTGGACTCTCCAGCTGGTTTTTGGAGGTTCATGCAAAACGGCCCTGTGAAACACCGTCATGTAATAATGTAGCCCAACTGCAAAGCCCACGAAAGTCTGGCCCAGGCCGAGTAACTTCGTAACCAGCTCAGTTTCAGTGGAGAAGACTAGAATCAAGTACATCAAAAGAAGCAGGAGGTACAAGACATATGCGAGAGTTTGCAGAACCTGCAGACAAACGTATGTGGACTGCGAAGTGGCATAGAAAAACCTCAGAGGTTCAAGGCCTGTGGCGAAAGTAGAAAGGCATAATATGGAGAAGTATATTGAGAGGTAAACTTGGATGAAAATCAAGATTTTCTGGAGAGAAAAGTAGGCCTTAATGCGATTGAAGATGAGGGAGACAAGAAGGAGAGGAATCAAAATGAAGGCAAATGAGACTACAGAAGCAATGGTTGGTGCATACTTGTTGCCGACAATTGGTTGGAACCCTCTTGTGATTTCTTTGTTGGCTTTGTTGAGATAGACTTTTGAGGTTTTTGAAATTCTCTCCAAATCTGGCAATAATGTTTCTTGAAACTTGGAGGGTAGGTCTCTGAATCCGGACACCAAATCATCATCATCTTGATCAATCCAACTTGGCAGTGTTTGCTGATGTGCCTTTTCTGTCTTGGGTTTTTTGTCTGAGGACTGATCCCTGCCTGTGTTCTTGGGTTTGGACTGGGAATTGGTGTTGGAATTGGACTCAGATTCACTGGAAAGATCCTTGTCTAATAGGATTTTGGTTTCTTTCGTGGTGTTGGGTTTAGCTGTCTTGTTCTTGGCTGATGTACTTTTGGATAGATCTGAGGACTTCTTGGTGAGGAGGGTGCTGTTTTTGGCAGAAGTTGAGGACTTTGAAGTGGAATTCAGCTTCTTGAGTTGGGATTTAATGGTGGGTTTTTCATTAGAACTGGAATCTGAGGTGGGTTTGATGAGCTTGGTCTTGTTCTTCAAGGATTCAGAAGGGAGTTTAATGATCTTGGTTTGGTTTTTGGAGGAACCTGTGAATGTTTTGATGAGCTTGGTCTGGTTCTTGGAGGAGCCATTGGTGGTTTTGGCCAACTTGGTCTGGTTTTTGGTGGACAGTGAAGCAGTGGCTGTGGTCGTGTTTGTTTTCTTCTTAATTGGCTTGTCTCCATTTTCTACCTCTCGCAGTGTTCTTCTACCAAAAAACTCAAATTTTTGTGGTTCAACTTCTACACTCCTGGCAGAAATGAGTATTGAGGAAGTGAAGAAAACCAATGCAAGATATAGTACTAATACCTTTCTCAGACTGAAGGAGTATTGAAGTGGAGCCATGTGTTCTGAAATCAGTGTCCTTTTTCCTTCAAAAGATCTCTCTTTCTCTCTCTAACGAGGCTTCTTGGAGCCTCAGTGGGATCTAGACTGTATACAGTAGACAAAGAAAGAGGGTTTGTAGAAGGAGAGAGAGAGAGAAGAGAAAGACGGGTTCTTCACAAACATTAATTGGGAGATATATAACCGGGGGAGAAGGGTGTGAACTGTGTGAAGAAGGGTGCTACTTATTCTTAATGAACTCTAATGGCAAATTCAAGAGCTCGAAGAAGAAGAAGAGACCAGTGGTCACATGGAGCAACTAGATATGCATAGTATACAGTATCCGACGCGGTTTCCATCCTTTTCTCTCTCCCTCAAGTCCACACACAAACTAGACAGTACTAGTAGTACGTATTACGGTTTATTATTGTTTTTATATAAATATTAAGATATTTTTTGAAGTTATTTTTATATATTTGTTTTTATTTATTATTTTTTTATATTTAAATAAAAATATTTTAAAAAATATATATATAATTATCTTATTAATTTAAAATAATAAAAGTAATTTTTTATGACTTATATTATGTGATAGAAGGAATATGTATTTATAAATATTTTTATATAAAGATTAATATATTAAAAATAATATTATAATTTAGATAAAATTATTATTTTATTTATATTAAAAACATTACAGGTATTGATTGATGAATTTTTTTTAAAAAAATTTTTAAATATTATGTAATTAATTTAAAATAAATGAGATAAAATAAAAATAATAATTATTAATTTTAAATATATATATATATATGAATATTTATTTTAAAATAAAATAAAATAATTTTATAAATAAATATTTCGAAATAAATAAAATATAAAATAATATAATTATATTATGTAAATATTTATCGTATAAATGATTTTATTTTTTTTAAGTGAGAGACATGCGTACGTGTACGGCCTTATTATGGAGGTGTATTGCAGTACTGAGTAGGATTATCATGACACTAAAGTAGTCCAAGAAATGTGTAGAAAATTTGTGGGGTAACGAAGTGTTGACGGGGGCAGAGAAAGTGTGGAACCTTTCTTAATCAAAGTCGAGTGCTGAGAACGACCTTGGTGATACCGACTAGGGCAAAACTCCATCGTGTAGAAAAGGGGCATTGCGGTAACAGAGCAGCAGAAAAATTTGTGTCGATTTGCTCTTGGAGTCCTTCCTCCCTCCGAAACAACCCCAACCCCCAGCGGGAACCGCCCGGGATAAAACCATAGACAAAAGGGCATTTGGGACTAATCGTTTTCTTGAGTTCCTAAAGGGAAGGCAAGATATGTTTGGATGCTGGATCTCTTGCATTGTTGACATTAAAGCTTTGCCATAAGGCCATGGATTCGAATATTTGACATTTTATATTATTATCAATTTAAGATTTAAATGTATATTCTTTATTCTAAACAAAATTAATTTATTACAGTAGAGTTTAGAATATAATGATTTATCATCTTTAAACATCTAATTTATTATGAATCTATAATAAAGAATATATAAATAAAACTATTAATTAAAATTTTGAAAGAACGGACATCTTCTATTACTGAATTAAATCTCAACAACTACAATGATTGCACCAATTCACGGTTGCTCCTACTAATTAGATATTGTCCGCATCCATAGTAAAGTTGTAAGTTTCACATTTTAGCCGATTGTGCTACAATATCAAAGACTTCCATGCTACATAGGCAACTCAAGGATATGAATTCGACTCGCAGGGAAAAATATGAATTCACGCAGAAATTTATACCTTTTTTTTCCTAAATGGACTCGACACTTTCTAGTTTTTTGGCTCTTCAGGCTTAGTTAGTTCATCATCAATTTTTTTCCTCCAAATAATATTCTCAAATCCTCTCGTGATACTATATTTGAAGGTAAACGAATAAAAATAATAGATCTACTTGACTTAATTTGGTAGGTCAAAGTAAAAAGTATACAACTAAAATGAGCAAAGAATGCTTAGATTGCAATACAACCACGGGAGAAATCAAATGTCTGCCCAAGTTGTCTTTAGAAACCCCTTTTCTAAGTGAATTAGATTAGAACCTACCACATTATCGTTATACTATTCATAGAAAATTCAGTTTGTTTGGCTCCACTCTTTGACTTCAAAGACATAGAATTTTGTGTGCCATCTGTAATATATATGCCAAGGATTTCATTCCTTCTTTGACTTTGGTGCAGCTATACCATGACAGAGTGACAAGATTTAGGGGAAGAAGAAGACTCTCTCCCCCTTTTTCTCCTTCCTCTTTTGATCCTAACTACTACAAGGTTGGTGAAGCTTTTAGGTGGTGGTAGAAAACATTTAGGCTCCGTGAAATGAAACACATGGGTGTTTGTCTTTTATTTTATTTTATTTTTGTGTATTTATAATCTTTTATATATTCATATAAATAAGTTGTAAAAATGATAATTTTGATGCAATACAATTGAAGTCACGTTATTTCTTTAATAGAATTCAAACTTAGATTAAGCTTGAAACTAAATTGGTGGATGGAGCATCCAAGTATTGAATGAGACGAGTTGTAGCTAGTTAATCAATAGTTTAGGGCAAAAACCAACTAAAGTCCCTTGTCAAGTTTGGGCAAATTAATCTACTTATGCCGTATTTTGGCTAAAGAATTTATCAACTTATACTTTCCATGACATCTTGAAAGAGGTTTTTGGTTTAAAGAAAAAAAAAAAAAACATCTCATTGCACTAGTTTGGCACGTGCACTCGGAGAATTTGCACTTCTTGTGACATTTCATGTTTTAATGTTCCTCATTTAGCGCTATATCTTCTACTCTATCCGTTTCAAAATACTTATTCATGAAACATTTTGTATACACATTAAGAGTGTTGAAAATAATACTACAATTTAGATAAAATTTTTATTCTATCTATATTAAAAATACAAAAACTATTGGTTAGTAAAAATTTTTAAAAAGTTTTGGAAAGTTGTGTAATTGATTTAGAATAAATGAGGGTAAAATAAGAAGAAACTAATTATTAGTTTTAGAAATATATACATAACAAATATTTTAAAATAAAATAAAAAAAATTATGAATAAATATTTTAAAACAAAAAGAATATTTTCCTATCGAATTTGATTTTTATTTAAATGCTCTTAAGTTCTTAATGCAAAACTACACCTTAAAGGAACGAGAACAAAAAATATCTAGTACTCATACTTCCCCTTGGGAAAGACTAATGATCGAAATCTTTGACTACTTTACTCCCAATTCTCACTTGTAACATGCTCTAATTGCACTCCTATTTGATCGAGCTCCATAATATATAATCACGCGAAAACTAAAACCATAATCCTTGAAATATTAAACAAATTTCAAGTTTAAAATTTTAAATTATCAATCATCGTCTGGTTTATATATAACAAGACATGCCTCTTGTTTCTACCTTGTTTTTCAATTTTTTTTTTAATTTTTAATATATGTTTGGGACAAAAAGGAAAGAGGGAAAGATCAATACAAGTCACAGGCAGTAGTGACCCCAGACACGTTTGATCCCTTGGGAAGTTCATAATGGAATCTCCAAAAGTATACATCAAATTCAGAAAGGCTCAACACCATTGGGAAAAAAATGGCCAATCTGAATCTTGGTGGAAATTTGATGAGAAAAATCCTAAAGAAAGTAGGACCTATTTGGACCCACCCCCTGCATTGGATGCGATGGGATCATTAATGATTATGATGGTACGAATAAATCAAAGATTCAATCAAAACCATTTGATTCCTATTTCACCCAAAAAAAAAAAAAAAATGGTCACGGTGTTGAGTGATTTTGATATTTACGAGGTAACCCATTTGGTTATACATGTATATAAAAGACAAGATTTTGATGCTAATTAATGAATTAAAAATAAGTGAGATTTAAAAGGACAAACTATTCTAGTAACTCTTTAATTATTAAAAAATTTAATTTTTATCCTTCAATAAAAAAAGTATAAAATACTTTTTCAAACTTTTTAATCGTCCAAATCTTACTCTTTCGTCGGTTGATCATTTTAACTGACAATTCTATTAATTATTAATGGTATTTTAGTAATTTTTATATTTTATATTAAAATATATTATGAATAAATTATTTTTGTAGCTCTATAACTATTAGTTTGTCAACTTTTACCCTCTAATTTAAAAAAACGTAAAACAGTTTTTTAAAATTTTTAATCGTCCAAATCTTACCTGTTGGTTAACTGTTAATTCCGTTAATTTTTAAGGGTATTTCGATAATTTTATATTTTTAATTTAAAATATTTTTATTTTTATTTTTATTTAAAAATAATTTCTTTTATCTTTATTTTTTTCTTTTCTTCTTCCAGTTTCCTATTCTTCTTGCTCGCTCTTGGTTGCCACTACAATTCCACTTTCACCAGAATTGGAGTAAACCAGTTCTTCCAGGTGCATCTTGGAAACGAAACAGGTGGGTCATTTTACAACTAGAAGTTGGGGAAGGATCGCTAGAAGTGAGGGATCGTTGTCAATTAGGCCGAGGTTGGAGCAACAACACCACTATCAAGGAGTTTATTTTTCTTTAATTAACTCATGGCCCTTGTTTCTGGCAATTATTCCAACTCACGACCCTTGTTTTATGCTTTTTTTAAATTAGAGGGCAAAAGTTGAATAAACTAATAGTTAGAAGGTTATCAAAATAGTTTGCCTATAATATATTTTAATATAAATTGTAAAAATTATCAAAATGCCATCAACAAGTAATGGAATTGTCAGTTGAAACGGTCAATTCACGGAAGGCTAAGATTTGGACGATTAAAAAGTTCAAGGAAGTGTTTTACACTTTTTTTAGTTTGAGAGCAAAAGTTAGATTTTATAATAGTTGAAGGTTACTAGAATAGTTTGCCCCATTTAAAAATAAGGAGGGACTATATCTATATTTCTAAAACTTAAATTCACACTCCTAAATTATAATTACTTTACGTGATCGTTACTACCCTTGAGTCTTCTAATTTTAAATTATCATTATTTTTAATTCCTAATTCCTAATGCACACCATTCTAACCTAAACCTACTTCTCTGTTTATTAATATTTATTAATTAGATAAAAATATCTTTCTCTTTTTATAATTTTAAAATCTTATTTCATTTTTCTTTTGTTTTCAACTTTTAAACAAAATTATATCTTTTGAGTAAATATCAAACTAAATTTAAGTATATGAAACTATGTATGAATTAAATTGTTAAAAAAAATAATGATTTGTATAAAAATTGAAATTCATATATTTATCACATATTAAAAGTTTTATTTTTCTTCATTTGTCTTTATGCCTTGTGAAACTTGTAAAAATATATAGTAAGTATAATGTAGGATTCCATTTGATTAAAAAACTATTTATTTATTTTTAAAAATATATATTTTATTAATAGATTAAAACATTAATAAAATAGTTACTATTGAGGAGACACATCAAGAGAAAAAATATAATTAATAATTGTTCAATTTTCATTAATTATTTGGTATTAAAACAATTAATCTACATATATAAAAAAATTAATGGTATAGTTGATTGAAAGTAATAATAGAAAAGGGTATATTTGTCCAATTGATAAATATTAATAGATAGATATGTGAATTTAGATTGGAAAAGTGTGGATTTAGCCATTCTCTTAAAAATATTAGGTTAAAAAGCCCAGAAAATGTTAATCTTCCTACATTTTGAGAGTGTGGATTTGTTCATTTACTATATATATATATATATATATATATATATGTGTGTGTGTGTGTGTGTGTATGAAGGCTTAAAATAAAAAAAATCATCAAAACGAAAATATGATAGGAAAACAAAAATTTTACCTCTATGATTGAATGGCCTTCTTCGCACTGGTGTAGATGTCTGTATAAGGATATTTGAGACTAGTGCCTCACGTCCTTGCAAACGTCTACTATGTCTTATTTACACGAAACTTTCGATTTTTCGAAACGGTACCCGTAACACAGTCGTTAAAGGCTTAAAAAAGTAGATTTGCATTACGTTTCTCTTCTATGAATGTTTCACAGAAGTTTGCTTCTGTGAATTGGGTTTGCCTTTAACGATTTGGTTTTTCATAGTATGTTCTCCAAATGAAAAGCTTTAGTAATAATCATGAAAAGCTTAAGTAAAAATAGCTTCATTCCTTTTCATTTTACACACCTCGAGAGAGTGCCCACCTGCATGAAAACAGAAAGCTCCATACTTTCGGTTATCTTTTATGTTTTTTTAATTTAATTGATTAATTTAACAATTTAATAATTAATTAATTAATTCTTTTAAAATTTAAATTTTATTTTGCCATTGGTCTCATTCATTGGGCCAAATAAAATTATTTACTCTTAGACTTGAACACCCATAAATAATAGATTTTAATTATTTATTTTTTGGACTATATTAAACAACCTAATAAATAATTAATAAGCCCAAATAGACCAATGTAAAATTTTATACCTTTTATCTAATTTATATCAAGATTAATTTTTTAATTATGTAATCTAGGTTTTGGGCCCTGAATAATTAATTAACCAATTAAATTAGATAAAATAAATACTCTTTATCGGATCTTTTTTTTTATTTTAATCCAATAATAAATTAGACAAATAAAATAAAATAAAACCATAATTATCAAGACCAATTTCTTAACATAAATCCTTAATGACTTAAGGGCCATTTCGGGGACCAAAAGACACATCGTCTTAGCTACTAAAATGACCAAAATACCCCTATTATATAAATAGCTATATTTTATATTTTAAATATTTCCTAATATCACCATAAGGAAATATTGACCGCAAGGACAATACTGCGTTAGCAAAATCTTCGACTTATAGGTGTAATGACTAAAATACCTCTCTACGCATCGCCGTGCAATTAGAGAAGAAGAGTGTATTGACACCTCTCTAATAGATATCTACCATCTTTAAACCTCTAGTCCAATGATCCGCGACTCCTAGAATGTTTTCACTTTTCAAGGGAGTTACTCTAAATAAACATCCAAATCATGTTCCTCATAGTCTTGGATAATTAGACCATTCGAACAGTCACAATGGGCGATATAGTGTAGAAGCTATTTTGTATAAGTTTATCTTAACTAACTAGTCATATATACCCAACATACAAGTATATTGGTTTTACAAAAGAACCTTAACTACAACATATCAAAGTATATGCTTCTAACTTCGTCAGACTACCAACTCATACTCAAATGGTAGAGTATTAGTCTACGCTGTAGCAGTAATAGTTTGGATTTTTTTAAAATAGTATTTTTAGAAATTACTATTACATGTTCTATTTTATGTATTCGAAATACGCTCATACTATGAAGAAGTGAGTGAACTACTTATTGGCTAAAGGTAAGCCATTCTCCATTTGGAATTTATAACACAATAACTTATATATGATGAGATTTTCATTTTCATCAATAATTTAAGAACAAACATTTATGTGTTAAGTAACCCGTGATTCATACATTACTGTAAAAGAGCATCATTCACATGGATCACTTACTTAAATGCAATGGTCTTTTCCAAATAAATATCGTGTACAAATAAAATGTAAATTCACAAATAAATTTTGAGAATAATTTTTTTTATTAATAAATTCGATAATTACATCAGATAAACTAGTTTAGAAGACATATATTCTAATATATATATATATATATATATATATATATATATATATATATATATAAACTTAGCTACAATAAAAAATGGATTGATGTGGAAGGACTTTTATTAACCAATTCAAATTTTTACTTTTTATTTTAAAAGAAATTTCCATTGCTTCTCGTGTTATTGGTTCTTTTGCACGTTAACTTGAACCTACATACAACTTTTTATTAGAAAAAGACTGTATCCAATTTTGCTCAAATTGAACAACCTATCTATCCCAATCAAAATTTAAACCGCGTCATCTTTTTCTTTTCTTGGTACGGAGGAAGGGGGTAGTTGGCTATGATCAGTCTTCAAAAAATTGAAGAAAGTACGTTCATTTTTTCCCCCTAAAATCTATATATAATATAATATACATACATATATATATATATATATATATTGTTAAAAATTCTAATACATTATACAAAGATCACAAACACAAAAGTACAACTTAAATGTGCAAATTCGTAGGTTATGTTTGATTAGACTATTTTGTGGAAATAAATGAGAAGAGAAAGTAAATGTGGAGGTAAATAATACATTTATCTCATTTAGTTAGATGTAGATGTGGGAGAGAAGTAAATTAGGAGGAAGTACCACTTCCACTCCACATCAGTATTTCCCCCTCTCTTAATTTGGAAGGATTGGGAAAGAGAAAATAAAATAAGAGTAATAATAATAATATTGACTCTATTTTTAATATTAAAAATTTTAATAAAATAGATAATGAGAGATAAAATAATAAACTAAATTAATTATTTTTTCTTTTTCTTCCTTTCTTTTCACCTCTTCTTCCCTTCATGCTAAACAACATAAAAGTAAATACTATTACTTTTCTTAATGAAAGTAAAATGTACCTCTTCCCTTTCCCTTCCCCTCCCTCCTCCCGAACCAAATACGGGCTTAGGTTAAGAGTTTAGGGTACTCTAATTTTTTATGAGGAAGAATTGTAAGTATGCACATTGCACAGAAGACAAGGAGTGGACCGGTTGGGGTCAACCATTGACCATCCCATGTTTCTTGTTTTCTAGATTTGTACAGAAATATTTATTAAATTTTCACATCCTTGAATTTATTCCTCCCTTTCCCACAGCCTGTGCAGTTGTGTGCGGACATGATATAGGACAAGAAAATAAACGAAGAATGTGAGAGAGGAGACAAAGAGAGAACCTCACATTTTCAGCATTTAATGCTTAAAATCTTAGTTTTTCATTTTGGTCAAAAGTTCGAAAACAAAACCATATCGTATTATTTTTTTATTATAAAATTAAATTCTAAAAATCACTTCGATTGATGAAAAAATTAGACTCTAATATCGTATATTTACGTGTTTTTTTTTTTTTTTGGTGACCTTGTTTTGATTTTTCTTTTTTTATAAATTATTTTGGGTTATTTTGATGTTTAAATGAACTAATTACAAATGAATTTTATTTTAGGTAAATCATAATTTTAGTCTATAAGCCCATAATTTTTTTTAATAAAATTTAAAATTAGACTTACATTAAAAAAAAAATCCAAATCCAAGTGCACCCATAATTTTTGTTCTGGAGGAAGCTCAATCTTTTCTATATGAACTTAAAACACAAATAAAAATAATTAAAAGTAGGCCACATAAGAGACAAAGGGGAAAAAAAAAGATCTAAGTATTTAATCATATATTGACTCCTATTTGACAGTGCATTGCCCTTTGTCGGCTAGATTTCACATGGAAGTCCAAAGGTGCCATACCTACGAGTCTTGTGCTCCCTAGTCCCTTAATTCCTTAAAAATCCAAGGTAACTCTTTTTTAAGGTAATAGCTTTCGGGATTGAATACTTTACTCGAAATTTAGGAGACCAAAGATCCAATCTTTAAAGTGTAGAGAAAAATATAATATAGTAAAATTGGAAGATGCTTTGGAGCAAGCCTTGAGACTATCACACAAAAGAGTATGGTAATAATGGAATATCTTTTGGAGCCCCATATCCTGACCAAAATGAGAGAAGAAGAGGGATGCCATTATTGAAGGAATGGGGCTTTTGAGAGCTCTCCCTACTAGTGTGATTTCACTCTTAGTCATTAGCAGGCATATGAGAACATGAAACAACGTCAAAGATAACGATAGAAACGAGCTGACAACTACTTTGCAAAACCTTTTTATTAAAGCCATGCATAATTGCATGCTAGATCCATAATATTGGCCACTCTAGCAAACGTCAATGTATGCCTCGACATTTTGCTCTAGCGGGTGTCAAATGGCTAACTTGTAGTTCACAAATAATCCCGGAATAATTAAAACCAGAGAGAAAGAGGGAAAGAAATTCTACTCTGCTAATGTACCACCATGTGAATGCAAACATTATACTATCAATAATCGTGCTTGCGGAATAGTTCCTTGATGTATAGTGAAAATGATACCCAAATAGAACATGCAAAAAGGAAGATATCTCTTACCAATCATATCGGTGGTATAATGATGCTATGCAAACTCCAGAATCCAGCACTAAGATAAATAACTAACACTGGTAATATTTACTTTTTTCGTTTTTATTTATCTGTCATAATTAATTATTTCACACAATTTAAAAAAAATATTAATCTTTTAAATTCATACAACTTTGTTTATACATTTCAAAAATAACCTTAAATTTCATATTCTTCACAACTATTTTTTTTACTTTGTTTGCTCAACTCTCTTTCTAAAGTTATTACAATTTTATTTTTCAAAACTATTTAATATAAAAGTATAACAGTAAAATTAATATTAATGACACTTAAATTTTTTCAATGTGACACATAAAAACAAATATCAAAACTTCTTAATTTTAATAGATAAATAAAGATAGAGTAAGTACTAGTGATTAGCAAAGACAGAATTAGAGATTTAGAGTTGAGTACAAATTATATATAAAAAATATAAAAGGACAATATTATGATTTTTTAAAAAATTTTTGAAGGGGTGAAATAGAAAATTTTAAAAAAAATATTTTAAAATTTAAAAAATTTTAAAGTAAAATATGAGATTTAAAAAATTCTAGTTACTAGTACAGAGCATTCTTTATCAACGAAAGTATCAAGACACAAAATGAAAATATGAAAACATTGTCCAACGCGGCTTTCATTGATCGGCAAGCAAATTAGGCCTATGATTTACTCGATCTGATAATGTATGATGTGAAAGAAGCCTCTTCTCATCGTTCTCATTGAATCCAATGCTTTCATCTCCTTCATAATCTGTATCAATTACACTCCTTTCTTTCAGCTGGAGTCCATCAGATCCTACAACATGAAGTTGAGTGTATTCTTCTCCCATTATGGGTTCATCGGTTTCCATTTGTTGCATCTCTGCTTCGATCAATGCATCCATTCTTGCTCGGTCTCTATCTCTTGGATACGTACAATAGAGAAACGAATAAATGATGCCGCTGATTGCCCTTGGAATTCCTATGGCTATATAGAGTGCCTTTGCAAGTGCTGCAGCATTCTCTCTATCTGCTTCAATTTCTTTCGAATCTGTTGATCCTGTTGGCATTGGTTTATAACCATAGACATGTTGAGACAAAATCCCAACTATTGGCGGAGCAAATGATGCTAGAATGGTCTCCAAAGATCGATCCAAAGCATAAATGCTTGTTCGAGATCTTTCAGGAACTATCTCTGCAAATATAGGACTGTGTACACATGTCACGAGAGAACTAACAAAGCAAATTAAATACTCCATTCGATTCCAAATAAGTATGGTTTTACAAGTATTATTTTATTGTACAATAAGTGACATTTAAAACTAGAATACAAATCTTCCTCAAAACTCTTGACATGGCTGGTTGGAAAGTTGTTGTACAAGGATGGAAAAACCCGACAATGCCAAATGCAAGAAATGGAGTTGAAGAAGAAAAATTAATGGATTTGCGGACCAATGCTGAATGTAATCTTGGCAATACTAATGCTAAAGTATTGAATACAATACTTGCGGCTTTTGGCCCTGAAGAATTCAAATTGATTTTAGCATGCATATCTACCAAAGATGCATGGGAAAAATTGCAAATAGTATATGAAGGAACAAGCATTGTAAGAATGTCAAAGTTGCAAATGTTGACAACATAGTTCGAGGAGTTCAGAATGGGTGAACATGAAACCATTGTTATGTTCAGTAGCAAAATAAGAGATATTACTAGTCAAGCCTTTCAACTTGAAGACCAATATTCTAAAAAGAAACTGATTTGCTAGACATTAATATCTTTACCATCCCAATTTTATGCCAAAGTTGTTGCAATTAAAGAATGCAAAAATGTGTCAACTATGAGGCTAGATGAACTCATGGGATCACTGCAAATATATGAGATGAATATTCAGAATTAGCCAAAGTCTAAGGAGAAAGAATTGTCTTGAAGGCTGAAGACAATTCTAACAACAAAGGTTTAGATGATGAAATCAACTTACTAACAAGACCGTTCAACAAGATGATAAAAAGACAAAAGTAGAAGGGCAAAGCATTTGGTAGACCGTTCAACAAAAAGTAAGGAATACAACATAAGAACATTCTAGAACT
This sequence comes from Voacanga thouarsii, assembly GCA_026120185.1. Taxonomy (NCBI): domain Eukaryota; kingdom Viridiplantae; phylum Streptophyta; class Magnoliopsida; order Gentianales; family Apocynaceae; genus Voacanga; species Voacanga thouarsii. The sequence goes on from JANUWF010001704.1 coordinate 899,165, forward strand.
GAAACCATCAGAGAATAAAAGTGGTTTTAAAAGACCTAAATGTAGAGAATATGACAGATATGGACATATTCAGATTGAATGTGGAAATATTCTGAGAAAGATGAAGAACAAATCTTACAACACAATCCTTAATAATTGTGAAGACGATCAAGAACACTTTAATGAAAATGGCACAGATGAAGATAATAACAACTGTCAAACAAGTAATGTTGCTTTCAATGCCATAATTGAGAAATTTGAACCTGTTGGTGTCAAAGAATCAACTCATGTTGAAAGTAATTCTGACGAACAAACTGATGCTGAGCTTGATGAATCTGAAGACTCAGACAGTAAAGATGATGCTGAGAGTTACGAATGGCTTTATGCAAAGTGGCTAGAAGCCATTAACATGAATAGGTCATTGAAGGGGGGAGGTAAAGATACTCATGCAGGTAAACGGCTCACAACACCTACAGATTATGGAACTACAACAATATATTCAACAAAGTGAAGAAAACTTGAACGTCTATAGACAAAAGCTGGAACATATAGATAAGAAATTGATAGCTTCGAGCAATCTATCTAAAAAACCTTAGATGGGGTGAATAAGGTTTTTGGTAAATTTAAACACTTTTTCAAAGACTGAATTTTGAAATCCTCTTTTAGCTCAAATACACATAGTGATGTATGAGGGATATAAGAAGCAGAAATTCGTGCAGCATTAAAGAGATATCTGGAATCTTAAAGAAACAAAGCAAGTGATGTGCAATCAATACAATAGTACAGATGGGTAGGTGAGTATCATAAAGGTTTTTTCGAATGATTTGAAAACTTTGCAGAAAAGAGATTCACAAACTTTCAGAAATAAATGCAAGGAAGAATACCACTAGATTTATAGTGGTTCGATCCTCAAAAATCTACATCCACTACCTTAATCTCACACTTAATGATTTTAAACCAAATCACTATTAAAAATATAGTCAGCTCAATGGTGTTTAACTACACTAATTACACAAAAGGATCGCCACACTTGGTTTTACCCAAAACCTTTCAACCAATCACACATCAAGGCTCACCCCCAAATGGGTTTTACAACACAACCTTGATTTACAAAAAGATTTTAGGAATGAAACAGAAATAGCTCATACTTTTTGAGCGACTAAACAACCAAATGAGTACCAATACCTTTTTGCCTTTTAGAACAATTTGATTTTACCTTTTGAAGCACAAATGAAAAGGGAGATTTTTGTTTTTTAAAGTGTAAGAGTGTTTCTGAGTGACATGGCACAAAAATCTACTTTAAAATCGAGTTTTGAAACTTTTATTGAAGCAAAAAGTAAGACACCAACGGCTAGAAACGGCTAGTTTCTCGTTGTCATATTTTTCAGAGTTTTGGATTCAAGGATCGGATGAGGGTGCGTCCAAAAGGTGAGTCTAAAATGGTATTTTTTTAGACAGAAACATTTTGACACTATTCATAAAGTTTTGGACGAAGTTTCTAGATCTAGAGCCATCCAAATTACTCAATCCAAAATTCTGAAGACTTAATACTTAGAAACCTTTTTGCTTATGTGCTTCAAAGTAGAAATAAATTGAATCATAACGTAAAGAAGACATAGGAATTTACAAGTAATACCTTAACAACGATTCCTAATCTAAAGTTCTATCACAAGGACTTCTTGATATACAATCTCTTAAGCTTGTCTTATACTTGATCACTTATTCTTGGATTCCATTGCTCAAGAGTTACTTAGCAATCTCATTTGTACGCCTTGGAAGAATTAAGGTTAAATATGTCGTATCACATATAGATCACACAAGCTAGTCCTTCTCAATATTTGTCATAAGTCAAAACACAAGAGAATACCCTTAGGGCTAACACTATCAATAGGCTAAACTCAAGAAAAGCAAAACTTGACAAATTTCTTTCTTTTGGAAGACACCTACATGACAAAACTGGACTCAATTATGATGAGTTCAACAATGCCAAAAAACAGACTACAATATTTGCTAACAAGAAAGCTCAACTAAGGAAACTTAAACTTAAGCCTGTAAAATCTACTATCTATTGTGACTATTGTTCTCTTACAGGTCATAGATGGAAATACTGCTTAAAGAGAATCAAGGATCCTCAACATTGCCGGATGATTGTCAAACCTGAATTTGACAAAATTTACAAGGCTTTGAAGGTGAAAAATGTATGGATCAGAAGAAGTGAATTCAAAGCACATGTTGTACGTGTCTAACTAAAGGTAGTTATAGAAGATGTATGGTATCTTAATAGTAGATTTTCAAAGCATATGATAAGTAAAAAGGAGTTCCTTGTTAATTATGAACACAAAAGTAGTGGATTTGTGACATTTGGTGATAGCACAAAGAATAAAGTTGTTGGAAATGACATATTAAATGTTGAAGGTATGTCTAAACTTAGAACCTTGCATGTCGATGGATTGAAAGCTAATCTGATCAGTATAAATTAACTGTGTAATAATAACATATTTATTAATTTTGACAAAGACAAATGTCTAGTAGTTGGCAAAACAAGAAAATGTTTAATTTTTGGAAAAAGAATTTCTAACAATTAATTGCCTGATGGTTAAGATAAATGAAATTGAGTTGTGCCATCAAAAGTTAGATCATGTCAATTATAAATAGTTGCACGAATTAAGTTTAACAAGTGCAATTCATGGATTGCCTAAACTGAAGGATCACAGGAAATATATATATACACAGTGAATTTAAAATTTTAAAAAAATTTCCCGTTAGTATCTAGGAGATACTTACTATTCCATCGCAATGAATTTAAAATTTTAAATAAATTTATCCGTGATCTGAAGTCTCTTAGGCCTCCATTAAAGAATCTCTCTGTGTCAACCTCTGCTATACCTATCCGGATACCTATTAGGAAGTTCTTGAGAACTAGTGATTTCTCATCTGCTATTCCTGATTCTACTATTCCTGCACATGTTGCACCTCGTTCTTCTACCACTGATTTGATCACCATGAAAATAGATCTTGTTCTAACCAACTTGCTTTGTTAGCTGCCTCTGTTGACTATCTCAAGAATAAGCTGGATGCTATCTTGACCAATTAGTAGCAAATACAGAGCGATTCGCTTACTCTCTCTGATGTAGTTACTTGCTCTTCTGTCTGCTTTGTTCATTGCTTGATCCAAAAAGGGGAAGTACCTAATGATGCGATGTATGCTGAGTAAGAGAGGGACAATGTATGGGGGAGTTTCCTACTGCTGCTATTGGTTATTTGGTTTTTCACTGGATAATCTTAGCACAGTGTGGATTTTTTCTATCGGCACCATTGATGCTGGCTGGAACAATATGAACAAATTTTTTTGTCGTCTGTAATAGCAATTAGGAATGAATGCTTATATTCCTAATTCTATTTTTGAATTCTTATTTCTGTTTCCTTGGAAATTTCATCTGCTTGAAGTCTTATGCTGTTGTTGAAGTCTTATGTTATGGTGAAGATTTAGCAGAATATGGTTTTGCATCAAGTGATGTCAAAGGGGCCGATAAGGTTAATGTTAAGGTTGACGTCTGATAAGGATCTTCAACAAAGATCCTTGATATGCTTAAGTTAGTCTTGGAGCTAATAATTGGCAATGTTTGAAGCTGATCAGTTTTAGTCAGCTTAGGAAACAAAATCTCGAACCAAGTTTTAGAAAATCTGAGAAAGATTTGTGCCTTATATATGCTAATGATGTCATTAAATTCAAGTTCAAGTGGAAGAAGGACTACGGTAGTTTAGGAAATTTGAAAAAGATCTTTAGCAGTTTCCTAAGTTGATTAGGAAAACAACGAATGACTCTATTGTTGGCTATTTATACTCAATCAAAAAGCTTCAGAATGGTGTGGATTTTTCTGAGTTTATCTCTTGAGTGTGGTCGAGGCAACAGAAAGAAATTCATGCAAATATTCTAGGAGGTTTGGAAGCACATACCATGGATGCAGTTTATTGATACTCATAGTTAGGGTGTACTTCACGATTCAAGTTGAATATTATAATAATGCATATTCTCAAAAGAAGCTTGAATCATTCATCTTCAAATCAAACAACTTTATGATGGAAAAGCTTTTTGAGTCAAACAAAGTACTGTTGTGAGATAGCAACAAAGATTGGAGGGAGTTCAATTGATGTAATTGGGTCCAACAACCAACAAATGTTAGTATTTTGTTAGCGTTCACTAGGGATCACAAGATGATTGAAATAAGTATATTTCTGTAACTTTTACTAAAGTTTTAGTGGATTGATTGATTAGTTTAGGACCTGTAGATATAGGCTTTTTAATAACCGAATTACGTTAACAATTTGTTGTATTCGTTAAACTTTTTATTTTTTATCTGTCAAACTAATGTAATCTCAATAGAAAATTTTAACAATAATATAAAATATTGACAAATCAAACTGCACAGTTAAAATTATGAAAAGGATTCTATAGAGAACATTGTGCAAGATCTCAAAATTCATCTATTTAATTAATGTGCAAGGTACAGAAGTTCAATAGTTTTATGTATGCTATAATCAAAGGCTTGAATTATAATGCATTCCATGTGATAATATCCAAAATTAGCTAACTGCTGGAGAAGCCACATAATAATTGTTTTTTTGGACCAAAGGATCGAAGGATTTGAAATCAATGTTTCCATTTAAAAATCCATCATATTCTGGACTAATTTGAGAAATTGGAAGTTCAAATTCTCCAATTACTTTTGTTTACTTATCAACTTATACTTCAAATTAATAAATTGTAATTATGAATATAAAGTTTTTTTTTTTTTGTCCTTAAATTCTTCTTCAACTCCAAACTCATTGATCAAAATGAAAATTCCTTCTTAGGAACAAGTATGACATTACAATTAGAGTTTACCAATCTATCTAAGTTAGGAGAAGGATTCATGACATAGAATGTCATCAAGTTGGATGATTAGCTAAATTAAAAGGTTTGAATTGAATTTAAAAGGAATTTGAGATTTTATTTTGTTCAAGCATAAGAAAATGGGACGTGGTTCTCCTTTCATCTTCCTTTTTCCCTCTAGGGATGGAAAGAAGTGAAAGAAGACCATGGCACTACGTTGCTTCTTGGTAAAAGAAAGAGACAAAATATATATGTTGCTTTTAGAGACCTACTTGTTTGTTGCTGGAGCATTCCAAGATATGCTAAATCCCATGATGAACAAGACTAAACCATGTGTTACGGCTGCAGAAGGATCATCAGGCAATGCCAGCAGCAGAATTGCAGCTAAAGGAATAGCAGAACAGGAACTTATTTGTGAAAGAACTATTCTTCCAGCATTAGGGAATCGTTTTGCAAGGACATCCCCCATCTTTCCTCCAAACAAACCCCCAATTGATACTGCCACAACAAACAAAGTCCACAGAAATCCTGTTGTCTTGTGTGAATAGCCACTAAGCTCCAACCACATGGGGCCAAAAGACAGAGATGCCGAGGGAAATGATCCAGGCACCCCCTGAGCAATTAGTATTTGAAAGGATGGTATTCTTAGAACTGATTTCGCCTCTTTAATCAGATCCTCAACCTCTGTCCAAAATGGTTTATGTGGAGCTTGCTCTATTGCATTACCATTTCTATCAATAAATCTGGGATCCTTGGCAAAGAGGCGGACCAAAATCCCAACCACTACACTGATTAATCCAACGATATGAAATGCAACACTCCAACCAGCTATTCCCATAAATGAAGACGAGGCTAAAAGAACTGCTAAAAGTACACCAATGATTGAGCCAAAGTTTCCTGTTAGATGTAGCCATCCAAAAGCTGTACCGCGATTGCTTTCATCAGTTGAGTCGGCAACAAGCGACTGAAGTGCGGGTGTGACTATAGCAAGTCCTATGCCATTCAAACCTCTTGAAATCGCAACCTGTTGAACAAGATGAGAATATGAATTTTTTCATGGCGCAGATTGTCTGCAACGTCTGCCAGGTGAATCAAGAATATTTGAAGAATAAAAATTGTTGCCCGAAGCCGATACGGGCATAGTGCATTTTTGTTGAAAATGGCAACTTTGGAAGTTAATATTTTTTAACTCATGATTAGTTAGCCTAAAACAATTAATGGGAATTGTTCTTGACATGTTAGAGATTGTTTTGATTATGGTAGAAGCCATTTTCATGGTGGGAATCCATAATTAAGTGTTGTTAAAGTTGGGTGTTTAACCATCTGGGAACTCATGTTAGACATGAGTCCCACGTGGGAAAAATTGAGGAGTGTGGAAGCCTTTATATACTAAAAGGCTTTTCTAAAGACTTAATAGAAAAGCCTAAGGTATGGAGGATGCCACACGCGCGCACCACTCGCCTGCCGCCCGCCCGGCCCGGCTCGGGCTTGGGCCATGTTTTCACGTTCCTCTATTTTTATTTGGCCCAATTAACTCTAACTTGAAAAGGAAAAGGAAACATAAAATCTGGTAAGGAATTAGGATTTCCTAATCCGAATTGAGTTTTAATTTTTCCTAAGGCGAAATTAAAAGAGGGAACAGAGCCGCCATTAGGGTTAACCTTTATTTTCGTGCTTTTTGCTTCCTGAGAGAAAATTCGCCTCTTCCCTTCTCTCTTCACGATCCATAGTTTTTGGCTCATCGGGATAGGTGAACTGAGGGGATTTTCGAGGTGATTGCCGTTGGTGTACGTCGACAGTGATCTGAGACCGTCTTATCCCGCAAAGAGAGTCGCAGTACCCATCACACCGGAGTGGGGTGAATAACTTCTTGAAAGCAAGCCAGTATTGGACTGGTGATTCGGTCAGCAGTACAGTATGTTGCGGCGCAGCTTGTCCAGAGGAGTGCCGGCACCTGGTACGTTCTGGTAGAACAGCGAGCAAGTCTCTCAGGTATCTTACTGACTTGTCTATTGAGTTTGAATTCGGTTTAGTTACGTTAAGTTTGGACTGTGTGGCCTTGCCAGCATTGTTGATATTTGATAATTGCATTTGTTAGAGCCCTGGTCGGGTATAGGCGATGCTTGTTCAATTCAGTTGAGTTGCCTGTCTGTGCCCGTAGGTATCCTGTTTTCTAACAGTCTTCAAGAAGTTATTCTGCAATTATCTGTTTGTGTGCAATGGCCAGTTCGTCAGGTACTGCATCTGCTGCGTATAAGCCTTTGGTTGACTTGAATAGTCTGCTGGACAAGTTTGGTACAGGGCAAAATTTCAAGCGTTGGCAACGACGCATGAAAATTTGGTTAACCATGAGGGGCTTATTGTCAGCAGTGCAGGTTGACAGGCCTATACCAACTGAAAGGCATCCTAGAGTAGCTGAGATTGTTGCGTAGGATGAACGGAACAATGTAGGCAGAGGGGCAATACTGTCAGCATTGACAAATGCTCTCTTTGATGTCTACTGTTCTAAGTCATACACAGCAAAAATGCTATGGGATGAATTGGATAGGAAATATAATACCGAGGATCAAGGTCTGGAAATGTATTATGTCTCCAAATTCCTGAAATTTCAGATGGTTGAAAGCAAGTCTGTGACTGAACAGACTCAAGAGTTGCAATTGATTATTCATTCTCTTCATGAATCGGATATGGAACTTCCTTGAGAAGTTCCAAGTGATGTCAGTGATAGAGAAATTTCCTAAGTCTTGGGAGGACTTTGGTATGTCCCTCAAACACAAGATGGAGAAGATTTCTCTAAACGATCTGATGAAATCAATATCCATTGAGGAGCAACATAGAAAGAATAGTCATATTGTACCTGTGGAGTCTAATGTCTATGTGGTGACTACTGGGAAGAAGAGCAATAATCAGAGGAATGTGGGGGTTAACTCAAACTCTAAAAACATAAACAAGACAAAAGGCAAAGCCAAGAAGAAACCGAAAGCGAACAAACCATGCTGGAGTTGTGGTCAAGTTGGACACTGGACTAAGGACTGTCCGTCTAAAAAGCCCAAAGTCAAACAATGATCAAATTCTGAAGCACAAGTCAATGTGGTGGTAGAGGATACTAGTCAAGCGGAAGCTGATTTGAGTACACACCTTATTGAGGTTTGTACCATTGAGGCTGGGACTGGCATCACTACTTCCAATGATGATGGAAGGTATGTTTCTGTTAACCCAGAAGTCTTTACTATTTATGAGCCACTTGAATGGCTGGTTGATACTGGAGCAAATATGCACGTTTGTGCTGATAAATTGCTTTTTGTGTCTTACCAGCATATTAAAGGAAAAAGCTGTAAAGATGGGGAACTCAGCTGCAGCCAATGTATTGGGAATTGGACGCGTGGACTTGAAGTTTCCTTCAGGGCGTATTCTTTCTCTTCATAGGGTGCAGCATGTTCCAACAGTGCGTAGAAATATTCTTAGCGGCTCATGTTTAGTTAGAGAGGGTTATGAATTTACTTTCAAATGTAATAAAGTAATAATTATGCACTACAATTCTTTTGTTGGCAAAGGTTATTTGTCAGATGGTTTATTTAAATTAAGAGTTGAACCTTTTACTTCTGATTTGAATAAAGCTTCTTTTATTGAAAATTCTGTTTATCCTATGGTGCACATTATTGAATCTACTGATGTTTGTATAGTAGACTTGGACATTTAAATTTAGATTCTGTTAAAAGAATGATGAATTTAGACTTGATCCCTAAACATTCAATTGATAAGAAAAATAAATGTCAAGTGTGTGTGGAAGCTAAAATAACCAGGAAACCATATCACTCAATTGAAAGGGATTCAGAAATACTTGATTTAGTTCACACAGACATTTGTGAATTTAATGGCATGTTGACTAGGGATCATAAAAAATACTTCATTACTTTTATTGACGATTGCAGTAAATATTGCTATGTTTATTTACTTAAACATAAAGATGAAGCACTTGAAAAGTTTCTCATATTTAAAAATGAAGCTGAAACTCAAATTGGCAAGAAACTTAAAAGGTTAAGATCTGAAAGAGGTGGAAAATATGGGTCTAATCCATTTGTTGAATATTGCCAAAATAATGGCATAATTCATGAGGAGACACCCCCTTATTCTCCCCAGTCTAATGGGATTGCTGAACGGAAAAATAGAACATTTAAAGATATGATCAACAGTTTACTTTTGAATTCTGGATTGCCTAAGTATATGTGGGGTGAGGCTTTGAATACGGCTTGCCATATTCTGAACAGAGTCCCTCATAAACATAAAGAGGTAACTCCATTTGAAATCTGCAAATGTAGGAAACCTAACTTAAAATACTTCCGTGTGTGGGGTTGTCTTGCAAAAGTTCTAATCCCTGAACATAAAAGGAAGAAGTTAGGACCAAAGACTGTTGATGCCATCTTTATTGGTTATGTGGAAACAAGCTATGCCATAAGGTTTTTGGTAATTAAGTCCGAAATACCTGGTATAGATTGTAATACTATCATTCAATACCGTGATGCTACATTCTTTGAGGATGTGTTTCCCATGAAAACTGGTTTGCCTCAAGATGTTTCTACTTTAGATTCAGCCTTAACATCTGATTCCATTCCTGATCATGTGGAAAGGATGAAAGATGTGGGGGCAGGTCCAAATAGTTCCAATACTCAAATTGAGGAATTGGAAGAACCTAGAAAGAGTAAGAGAGCTAAGGTAGTCAAAGACTTTGGAAGTGAATTTGTCACTTACAATGTTGAGGACGAACCTTTAACTTTTCAAGCAGCTATGGCTTCCTTAGAAGCAGAGCATTGGAAAGGAGCTGTCAAAAGTGAGATGGATTCCATTGTCTCCAATGGGACATGGGAATTGGTAGATCTCCCTCCTGGGTGCAGTACAATTGGATGTAAATGGATATTTAAGAAGAAACTTAAACCTGATGGGACCATAGATAAGTATAAAGCCAGATTAGTTGCCAAAGAGTTTAGACAGAAAGAGAGAATAGACTATTTTGATACATACTCTCCTGTTGCTTGTTTGACTACAATCCAAGTGTTAATTGCATTGGCTTCTATATATGGTCTCACCATCCACCAAATGGATGCAAAGACAACTTTTCTTTATGATGATCTTGAAGAAGAGATATATATGGATCAGCTTGAGGGATTTGTAGCCAAAGGAAATGAACGGAAAGTTTGTAAACTTGTGAAATCCCTATATGGTCTAAAACAAGCACCCAAACAATGGCATGAAAAATTTGATAAAACTATTTTATCATTTGGCTTCAACATAAATGAGAATGACAAGTGTGTTTACTGTAAGGTTAAAGGTAATGCTTGTATTGTTCTATGCCTGTATGTGGATGACATTTTGCTATTTGGGTCCAATGTTGAGATAATTAATGAGACTAAATCATTCTTGAAAAGTAAGTTTGAAATGAAGGATATGGGAGTAGCAAATGTGATTCTTGGCCTAAAGTTGATTCGCTCAACTGAGGGGATAACCATTTCTCAAACTCACTATGTTGAGAGTGTTCTTGAGAAATATGGTTATCAAAATTGTAAAATTGCTAAAACTCCAAGTGACCCTTCTGTAGCTTTGTACAATAATGAAAGTGGAGTTCCTGTGTCTCAATTAAGATATTCTCAAATTATTGGTAGCTTGCAATATCTTGCAAATGGCTCAAGACCAGATATTTCATTTTCTGTATCTAAGCTGGCACGATATACAAGTTGTCCAAATTGGACTCATTGAGAGGCCTTGGATAGAGTACTAAGGTACTTGAAGGGAACAGTTTCCCTTGGGCTGCATTATGGGAAATGCCCTACTGTACTTGAAGGGTATAGTGATGCAAGCTGGATAGCCAAGAATTCTGGTAGCAATGGTTGTATTGGATATGTGTTTACATTAGGTGGCGGTGCAGTCGCCTGGAAGTCTTGTAAACAAACTTTGATAACTTGGTCAACTTTTGAGGCTGAGTTATGTGCCTTGGATACTATTGGAACGGAAGCTGAATGGCTGTATGGACTGTTGTCCTTTTTGCCAATGATCAGCAAGCCCGTTACTGCTATATCTGTGCATTGTGACAGTCAAACTACAATTGCAAAGATAAAGAATACCAAGTATAATCAAAAGACTAAGAGACACATCCAAGTTAGACTTAAGTCTATAAGGGAGTTAGTGTCTGAAAGGGTAGTGTCTGTTGACTTTGTTAGTTCCAAAGATAACATTGCAGACCCCTTAAGGGACTAGAAACATCCTTGTTCCTTAAATCCAGGTTGGGAATGAGACTGATAACCCAGTAATGATTCACCTACAGCGGCAACCCAACTGACCAAGTGGAGATCCCACAAGGCAGTTCAATGTGGTATAAATAAGCTGTTTGAGTGAATCTGGCACCAATTCTGATACCTTTGTATCTAGGTCCTTTCCCTGAAAGCCTGTAGTGCGGTTACTGCAATTAGTAAAAGTTTTGACTCTGAATGAGATCAACTCTTTTAGACATGATGCTAGCAGTACATCATTGGAGATCGCCAACTATGTGAGTGTTGTTGTGTGGTCGCAACTAAAGGGAATTGGGTTTTCTCTGAATACACTCATTAGACAGGATCAGGACACATGGTCATAATGTGTCAACCCTAAAGATTGTCTCCATAGCCGATAGTTTGTTGTTACCAATGGACGCCGTCACATTCAAGGTTCAGATTTAAGGCTTAAGTCCATCTGTTCCTGTGGGGAATAAGTTGGATAACTTAGGTAGTGGTTCAAACCGGAAGGTACCATTATCGAAAGCAGATTATGTAAATCCTGAATAGTCTTTAACTATGGATTTGTGGGGGATTGTTGAAAATGGCAACTTTGGGAGTTAATATTAGTTAGTCTAAAACAATTAATGGGAATTGTTCTTGACATGTTAGATATTGTTTTGATTATGGTAGAAGCCATTTCATGGTGGGAATCCATAATTAAGTGTTGTTAAAGTTGGGTGTTTAACCATTTGAGAACTCATGTTAGACATGAGTCCCACATGGAAAAAATTGAGGAGTGTGGAAGCCTTTATATACTAAAAGGCTTTTCTAAAGACTTAATAGAAAAGCCCAAGGTATGGAGGATGCCAGACGCGCGCGCCGCCTGCCCGGCCCGGGCTCGGGCCATGTTTTCACGTTCCTCTATTTTTATTTGGCCCAATTAACTCTAACTTGAAAAGGAAAAGGAAATATAAAATCTGATAAGGAATTAGGATTTCCTAATCCGAATTGGGTTTTAATTTTTCCTAAGGTGAAATTAAAAGAGGGAACAGAGCCGCCATTAGAGTTAACCCTTATTTTCGTACTTTTTGCTTCCTGAGAGAAAATTCGCCTCTTTCCTTCTCTCTTCACGATCCATAGTTTTTGGCTCATCGGGACCGGTGAACTGAGGGGATTTTCGATGTGATCGCCGTTAGTGTGCGTCGACAGTGATCTGAGACCGTCTTATCCTGCAAGGAGAGTCGCAGTACCCATCGCACCGGAGTGGGGCGAATAACTTCTTGAAGGCAAGCCAGTATTGGACTAATGATTCGGTCAGCAGTACAGTATGTTGCGGCGCGGCTTGTCCAGAGGAGTGCCGGCGCCTGGTATGTTCTGGTAGAACAGCGAGCAAGTCTCTCAAGTATCCTACTGACTTGTCTATTAAGTTTGAATTCGGTTTAGTTACGTTAAGTTTGGACTGTGTGGTCTTGCCGGCATTGTTGATATTTGATAATTGCATTTGTTAGAGCCCTGGTCGGGTATAGGTGGTGCTTGTTCAATTCAGTTGAGTTGCCTGTGCCCGTAGATACCCTGTTTTCTAACAATTTTTATGCATATAATGAAGTTGCAAGTCTCCATATGCACTAGAAATTTATATCTGTTCAAACAATAAAAAGTTTACATTTTTGGGGCTCTCTTTGGTTTCCATCATTGGTGTAAGACAGTGACAATCTGTTTCCTCCTAAGTAAGTTTCTTCTATCAACCTTTCGGTTAAGTTACTTTTTTTTTGTTGGTCTCCACCAAATAACAAGATGATAAATATTTAATTAAAACTCATATGCATGCACCCATAATTTTCTAACTTTAGCTTAAAGATAAACAAGTTAAAGAGTTTGCTGCCAACAACGGCAGTCATCTTTACAACATTCTTGAACTCACATGCCTTGGACTCATTTAATCCTTAATACATGGAAAGGAGCAGACAATTTGTAAAAGAAAACCTCAAATTGCAACAAAAGTAAAAAAAAAAACATTTCATTTCCTTCATATATAGCACTATCAATCCCGATCCGCCTCCCCCTCCCTCCAACTCAGAACAAAAATTATATAAATAAAAAAAAGGGTAAAAAACAAAATTTTCAATCCTAAAAATGAACTTCATTCGCAGCTTCATATATATGTGTGTGTGTGTGTGTCACAATCAGAATAATCCCATAATATCCAATGACTCCATTTCAAGATTCAACCCATAACGGCATATATAACCACTCAATCAAACACTTCATTTTAACATTACATTTAAAAATGCACTCCAATGTACAAAACCAAACAGAGACCAAATTCATTTACCTGAGCGAAGGTGGATGAGACAGCAACAAGAAAAGTGGCGCCGGCCCACAGAAAAGCTCCAAGAGCTATGACATGGGCTCGGTTATGGCGAAGGGCTAAATAAGCAGCAAGAGGATAGCAAGAAGCCTTCACTATGGATCTAAAGAGCGTGAGGGACCCAAGCCCAGTTGGACCGATGTGCAGCGCCGCTCCAAGCTCCTTATAAACTCCAGGCAACAAAGACTCGTCGGCACTTTCCATGATTCCGGCAAGATTTACAAGAATCAAAGTCAGCGTCTCCGATTTCATCGCTGTTAACTTGTTCTTCACTTTCCACAGAGGAGTTGGACGGACTGAGAACTAAGAAGTCAAAAGGAGGATCCATCCACGCCATACGTGTGGAATTTTGTGCGAAAACGACAACAGCTAGTGAATTTATTACACGGGCTAGGTCTTTTGAATACTTACCAGGCAAATGCGTAAAAAAGAAAAAACACGGGAAGACTATCCCGTTTCTTGAATCTTCAAACACGGACTTGTACGCGATTTATTGGATTACTCTGAAAATGACTATGAACCTGATTTTACCTTACTCCTCGAATTGAAAGGCATCAACAAATCCCACCTCACCATGAAATGCTTATCAGGTAAAAAATTTGGCTTTTTTGTATGAAATTTTACTCTTAAAACATAAATAATTTTATATATATTTACTTTATTTTATAAATAAAAATTGAATTGTTATGAATATCTTAAAATTATTGGAAGCTCCATTAATTAATGAAGGCTCCACTAATTATGGATTTATGTGAATTATTATAGAAGATTTTTATGGATGTCCACCATTTAGTGGAGACACCACTAATTAAGATTAGTGGAAGATGATATATGCCATGATGTATTCCACTAATTAGAGCTCTATAAATAGAGTTATTCTCTAAACTTGTAATACACCATTATTTTGTGAAAGAAAGATTAGAGAAAATTGTGAGAGAAAAGAAAGAGAGAAATTCTTGTGCAAAGAATAGTTAGAGTTTTATTAGTGTGTGGTGTGTAGATTTTATTTTAACACTACCCAAATTTTATAACACGCTATCAGCACGAGTCTCTACCGTTACAAAAGTCAGAAGACTAAGCACGAGTTTCTGCTGTTACCAAAGTCAAAAGATAGGTACGCATTTATTGATCTCTATGGCTAACCTCGCTAAACTCGAATTTGTAACTCTTGATATTTCTGGAAAAAATTATATGTCATAGGTTCTCGATGCAGAAATGCATCTAAATGCTGAAGGCCTTAGTGAAATTATTTAAGCAAATAATAGTGCATCTGCACAATACAAGGGTAAACTTTGATTTTTATTCGTCGTCATCTCGATGAAAATTTGAAAATGGAATATCTTACCGAAAAAGATCCATATGTCCTGTGAGTAAATTTAAAAGAAAAATTTGATCACCTGAAGATGGTCGTACTACCCACTGCACAGTATGAATGGTTGCACATGAGGTTGCAAGATTTTAAAATCGTGAATGAATATAGCTCCGCAATGTATAAAATTACATCTCAGTTAAAATTATACGGAGAAAAAGTGACTGATGAAGATATATTGGAGAAGACATTCTCCACCTTTCATGCCTCAAATATTGTCCTGCAGCAACAATATCGAGAAAAAAGGTATACAAAATTTACAGATTTAATTACTACCCTCCTCATTGCAGAGAAAAATAATGAATTATTATTGAGAAATCATGAAGCCAGACCAACTGGCTCAACAACACTCCCAGAAATGAATGTTGTTGGCTCCAACAGAAGCCATCGTTATAGTCGTAGTCGTGGTTATGGTCGTAAACACGCTCGATATTTCCCTTATCACAATTATAATCAAAATGTGAGAAATACTGGCCACCTGAAGTGGAACAGAAAATATTAGAAGGAAAAAGAAAAAGAAATTGAAGAAAAGCATGAGGATATATGTTATAGATGTGGCATGAAAGGTCATTGGTCACGAAACTGTCGTACGGCTAAGCATTTAGTTGAATTGTATCAAACTTCATTGAAAAATAAAAATATTGAAGCAAATTTTTCTCAACATCCAATAAATGATGCTGAGGATGATGATATTGATCCTGAAGATCTTAATATCAATATTACCCATATGGATGTATCGGATTTTTTTGAACACCCAGACGGTAGGATAGACCATTTAATTGGTGATGGCAGTGTCCAGAAGAACTAAAACCTCACCCTGATATTTTTGTATGTTCATTTTTATTCTATTCTAATAATATTTACGTTTGCATATATATATTTGTGTTCAGATGGCTGTTGTTAATGATGATGTATGCATTATTGATAGTGGAACTACACACACCATACTAAAAAATGAGAAATATTTTTCTGATCTCAAAATGGGAGAAATAAATATTTATACAATAAACGGTAGTGCAAATGTGATTGAGGGCTCCGGAAGAGCTAGTATATTGTTGCCTAAAGGAACAACAATTATTATTGATAAGGCACTATTTTCCTTAAAATTCAGAAGAAATTTATTGAGTTTTAAAGATATTCGCATAAATGGGTATCATGTTGAAACAAATGAGGAAAATAGGATTGAGTATCTTTATATTACTCAAATGCATTTGGGTAAGAAATCTGTATTAGAAAAACTGCCGTCTTTTTCTACCGACCTATATTTTGTAAAAATACGTACAATTGAAATCCATCATCTAGTAAACCAGAAGTTTACTGATCCTATTACTTTTAGCATTTGGCATGACCGGTTGGGTCATTCGGGATCTACCATAATGAGAATAATCATTGAGAATACACATGGTCATCATTTAAAAAATAAAATGATATTAGCATCAGAAAAATTCGCATGTACTACATGTTCCCTAGGAAAATTAATTGTTAAACCATCACTAGTAAAAGTAGGAGCTGAAAGTCCTACATTTCTCGAACGGATTCACGGAGATATTTGTGGACCTATTGATCCACCATGTGGACCGTTCAAATATTTTATGGTCGTAATTGATGCATTATCCCGATGGTCACATGTATGTTTATTATCTACTCGCAACCTGGCGTTTGCGAGATTATTTGCTCAAATAATTAAATTACGAGCACAATTTTCTGACCATCACATTAAAAATATCCGTTTGGATAATGTTGGTGAATTTTCATCACATGCTTTTGATGCATATTACATGTCAATTGGGATTAATGTTGAACATCCTGTAACTCATGTTCACACACAAAATGGTCTTGCTGAATCTTTGATTAAACTATTACAATTAATTGCTAGACCATTATTAATGAAAACAAATCTCCCAACATCTGCCTGGGGACATGCTATTTTACATGCTGCAACACTTGTACGTATAAGACCAGTTAGTTATCATAAATTCTCTCCTTTGCAATTGGCTTTTGGGTCAGAACCAAATATTACTCATTTAAGAATTTTTGGGTGTGTGTGCTGTATATATTCCAATTGCACCAAACCAATGTACAAAGATGTGTCCTCAAAGAAGAAAGGGGATATACGTTGGATATGATTCTCTCTCTATTATCAGGTATGTTGAACCCCTGATAGGAGATTATTCACAACAGGATTTGCTGATTGTCATTTTGATGAATCATTATTCCCTAAATTAGGGGGAGAACCAAAACAGCATAAAAGGATCTTGCTTGGACAACATCATTAAATTATCTTGATCCGCGCACAAGCGCATGTGAACTTGAAGTTCAAAAGATAATTCATTTGCAAAGCATTGCAAATCAAATGCTAGACGCTTTTGTTGACTCCAGAAGAGTTACAAAATCGCATATTCCAGCTATAAATGCTCCTATTCGAATTGAAGTTCCAACTGAATAAAATATTATACCTATAGCTGTTGAGTCAAAAACACGCTAGAAGCGTGGCCAACCTCTTGGTTCTAAAGATAAAAATCCTCGAAAGAAAAGAGGATTAAATGATCCAAAAGATCATATTGAAGAAAAGAATGATAAAGACCAAGATAGAACTGATGACAAAGAACCAGAAGTTGATGAAAGTAACACTCGAAATTTCTATCAATTATACCACTTCCGGTAGAAGTTGGAATCGGATAGAAACTGTTATTGATAATATATTTGCATACAATATATCTTTTGATGTTACACATGATAATAATGATCCTGAACCAATATCAGTTGATGAATGTCGGCATAGAAAAGATTGGTTGCAATGGAAAGATGCGATTCAATCGGAGTTAAATGCACTGACAAAACGTGAAGTCTTCGGACTCGCAGTCCGAACACCGTAAGGTGTAAAACCCGTTGGCTACAAATGGATATTTGTGCGAAAGCGCAATGAAAAGAGTGAAATCGTTCGATATAAAGCGCGATTAGTAGCCCAAGGATTTTCACAAAGACCAGGTATTGATTATGATGAAACTTATTCTCCTATTGTTGATGCTATTACACTCCGATATCTTATCAGTTTGGCAGTACATGAAAAGATATATATGCGCCTATTAGATGTTGTCACCGCTTACTTGTATGGAAATTTAGAAAATGATGTTTACATGAAAATCCTCGAAGGATTTCATATGCTCGAAGCATATAAACATTATTCTCGTGAAAATTACTCCATCAAGTTGCAAAAATCATTATATGGCCTGAAGCAATCTGGACGTATATGGTTCACACGTCTTAGTGAATATTTATTGAAAGCGGGATTTAAAAATGACCATGTATGTCCATGTGTTTTTATTAAGAAATCTGGTTCTAAATTTGTGATATTAGCTATATATGTTGATGATATTAATCTTATTGGAACTCCTGAAGAGTTCCAATAAACAATTGATTATTTAAAAAGAGAATTCGAAATCAATGATTTTGGTAAAACCAAATTTTGCCTTGGTTTACAAATTGAACATTTGAAAAGTGGAACATTTATTCATCAATCAACATATACAGCAAAAGTGCTACAAAGATTTTATATGGACAAAGCACATCCATTGAGTATTCCAATGATCGTCCGATCATTAAATGTGGATAAAGATCCTTTCCGACATTAAGAAAATGATGAAGAACTCCTTGGTCCTGAAGTACCATATCTCAGTATAATTGGTGCATTGATGTATCTTGCTAATAATACACGATCTGATATTGCTTTTGCTGTTAATTTATTAGCAAGATTTAGTTATTCACCAACACGACGACATTGGAATGGAATTAAACAAGTCATTCGATATCTCCAAGGTACAATTGATATCGGATTATTTTATTCAAATAAAACCAACCCAACATTGATTGGTTATGCAGATGCTGGTTATTTATCTGATCCACATAAAGCACGTTCTCAAACGGGCTATCTATTTACATGTGGAAATACAGCTATATCATGGCGTTCTACGAACAATCTATAGCAGCTACTTCTTCAAATCATGCTGAAATTATAGTCATTCATGAAGCAAGTCGAGAATGTGTATGACTAAGATCCATGATTCATTATATCCGAGAAAGTTGTGGATTATCTTCGATCAAAGATATTTCAACTCCTCTTTATGAAGACAATGCAGCTTGTATAGCTCAATTACGAGGAGGATATATTAAAGGAAATCGGACAAAACATATTTCACCAAAATTCTTGTTTACTCATGAACTCCAGAAGAAATGTGAAATTGATGTGCTACAAATTCGGTCATGTGACAACCTCACAGATATTTTCACGAAGACTTTACCGACTGCAACATTTGAGAAGTTGAGATATAAAATCGGTATGCGTCGGTTTAAAGATTTAAAGGAATCAGCTCATCAGGGGGAGTAATAAACAGACATATAAAATAGTGTACTCTTTTTCCTTCACTAGATTTTTTTTTCCACTGGGTTTTTATCTAATAAGGTTTTAACGAGGCATATTCTTTATGTAATTGATGGACATTCAAGGGGGAGTGTTATAAATATCTTAAAATTATTGGAAGCTCCATTAATTAGTGAAGGCTCCACTAATTATGGATTTATGTGAATTATTAGAGAAGATTTTTATGGATGTCCACTATTTAGTGGAGACACCACTAATTAAGATTAGTGGAAGATGATGTATGCCATGATGTATTCCACTAATTAGAGCTCTATAAATAGAACTATTCTCTAAACTTGTAATACACCATTATTTTGTGAAAGAAAGATTAGTGAAAGAAAGATTAGAGAAAATTGTGAGAGAAAAGAAAGAGAGAAATTCTTGTGCAAAGAATAGTTAGAGTTTTATTAGTGTGTAGTGTGTAGATTTTATTCTAACACTACCCAAATTTTATAACATGAATCGTTTTTTAGTAACTTTTATCAAGAAAAAGTGTATGCGGGCCTAGTGTGGTTGAATGGGACCGATTTTGAAGTCGTGTAACAATGGGAGCATGGGAATGAGTAGGATTTGGCGTGTGGTTAAACTGTTCTTATTTTGGTTTAATTTGCATTTAATTATTTTTGAGTAATAATTATAATTTGAAAATTTTTAAATCAAACTAAATTATTTAAAATATCAAAACCATTGGATCTAGTTTCAATTTGTTTGAATGGTTTGTTATTATAAAAATTACTATAAGATAGAATAAATCATAATCTTACATTATATTAAACAAAAAAGTATTCTAATAATAATACAAATAAAAATATTTAAAAGTATTTGATAATAAAACTAAACAAAATATAAATTAAACTATAAAATAGATATTACACTAAATAAATATAAATACGGGGTATCCAGATGGAGAAGTTGGGAAGTAAAAGAAGAGGAGGTGCCAATGTGAATGGAAAGATTGAGAAAGAAAGCCTAAGAATAAAGATAAAATGGGTTATAAATTAATATCATAAAAAGTTTAAAAATTACAAATATGCGTTTCAAATTTTAGCAATCAAAATAAAATTTTAATTATATATAATATTTTATAAAAAAAATTTATGAATTCATTTTTAAAATTTTACATTTTAAAAACTCTTTGAAACGAAATTAAAATCAAACCAAACCAAATACAATAATTTCAATTTGATTTAATATGGTTTTGTTTGATTTGGACGGGTTGGGTTTTTCCCCTAAGGATGAGTTTTGTTGGAGTGAAAGTGGGAAGGAAAAGAGGAAAAAAAGTAAAATAGAAAGTAGATGTGTACTTTACTTAATTTGATTGGAGTGATTGGAGGGAGGAAAGCATATGTGGATGAGAATTGGATCCATTCCACCTCAAATTTTTCTTCTTCTCATTTTGGAGGGTTTAGAAAGTAAATGAGGGTTAAAAGATTAAGAGTATTTATCTTATTACAATTCTACTATATTTTGTAATTTTTTATGAATTAGCCTTAAGAGTATAATAGTAATTCAATAATTATTTCCTCCCTATATACCTTATAAGCAAATAATAGAAAGTAAATTATATTTAATTCCCTTCCATTCTAACTAAAAAGGATGATAATTATATTTATTTTTCTTAATAAAAGTAAAATATTTCACTACCCTCCTCTTTTTTCTTTCCCTTCCCTCCACGGACCAAACGGTCCCACCCTAAATGTTGCGGAGATGCAGGAAAAGTTGGTTGTCGGAGAACTGTAGAGTGCCGTGTGTTGTTAGCGAATCTGGTAAGAAGCAAATGTCTATCATGATTCATAAAAGTTGATGGGAATTGAGTGTCCTGTACTGTTTGACTTTGACGTCCCACTGAATTTGGAACTCAGATCTACCGAGGAAGATAGGGCAGTCACGTGCAATTTACGTGTTTGAGTTTTTTTTTTTAAATAAGAAAATATAATAGCCATCAAAAGGTCCATGCAGAAACATTACTTCACTACAATAATCGGTAAACATTCAGAAACATTAAGGTTGAATTTGGTTTGAGTGAAAGTGGAATAAAAAAGGGGAAGAAAAATAAAATAGGAGGTAAATATATGATTTATTTCGTTTTTTTAGAGTGATTAGAAGAAGAAAGTATATGTGGAAGGGAATTGGATCCCTTCCATATTAGTTTTTTCTTCCTTTTCATTTCAAACGGTTTAGGAAGTAAATAAGAGTTAAAAAATCCTTTTATCCTAGAACATTTATATTATTATAATTCTACCATCAATAAATATCTGAGAATCAATGAAACTTTCTCATCTTTCTTCAAGTTTCCGACAACTGCTAAAGTTCTTGATTCTGGGCTCATGAAATTATCGATTTTCTTTCCTCTCTCCTCCTAAGGGTATGTTATGGTAGTTGCCTTCAAATTATACTCGTATTTTTTAAAATTAAATATATCAATGAAATAATTTATCACAATTAGACTTGTAGTTAAATGTGATTATTTTAGATAATTGGATTTCTAATTTATGAAATTTATTTTATTTATTTTATTCCCAAAAAAATTAATAATGGTAGAAGAATATTCTTGTTGATAATTTATAAAAGTTTGACATGCTAATATTCATTCTCAACGATGATGATTCATAACATATATATAACATTTAGAAAAAGAAAAAAGAAAAAGGCCTACTTTATAATTTTTTTTATAAATTAACCTTATGGATATAATAGTGATTCAATAATTATTTCTTCCATATATACCTTATAACCAAACAATGAAGGATAAATCATATTTACTTTCCTTACACTCCAACTAAACATAATGAAAGTAATTGCATTTACTTCTCCTGATGGAAGTAAAATGTGCCACTCCTCCTCCCCTTTCCCCTTCCCCTTTCCTTCGCGAACCAAATTTAGCCTAAAGATAAGCCGCACGGGACAAGCTTTCTGAGAAAGTTAGGATAGTCATGTGTAATAATTTGAAAATCACACACAAAAAAAAAAAAGTCGTAAAAATAAAAAAAAATAAATCACATAAGATAAATCTTTAAAAAAAATTAAAATAATCACGTATAATAGTCTGCAAACTATACCGAAAGAATAAATCGAACGAGATAAGCCTTCCAAAAATATTAGATTAGTCACCAGGGGCGGATACAAGGCTCTGCTAGGGGGAGCCCTCCCCCATTTTTTTTTAAAATATCCATTAATAGTACTATATTAAATTAAAATTTATAAAATATTTATACATATGGTCCTCCTTTTTTTTTTTTTTTTAAATCTCTTCTACTAATGTAGTATATTGAACTATGCATTACAAAATATTTGTATACATATTACATTATTGAATTCTTTTCAAATTCATTAATTATTATTTTTTATATTTACTAAATTTTAAATTTTAAAATTTTTAACTTATTAAAATGTTTAAAATATTTATTTATTCTCATCCACCAACTTAACTACTTTTAAGTATTTGAAAAGTTAGAAGCCCACCAATTTAAACTACCTGTAAGCCCTTAAGACCCACCAAAGTACTTAAACTTAACGTGTCTTTTTTGTTTTATCATTGACCATCTTTTCATATTGATACCAGATAACCGAAAGAAAGCTTTGTCCTTTCTTCTAGGCATTCTTGCTTTGCTTCAGTTGTGTGTCTTGTGCCGTCCCATTTTAGTCTTTCCCAAATATTTGTTTTGTATTCGTCCCCTGTAATAGTTTGCAAATTATACAAAAATAATAAATCACATTAGATAAACTTTATTCGATAAATCACAAACTATGCAAAAAATATAAGGTATACTAAATAAGTCTTATTCGACAAATTTATATCTTAGAAGAAATTTAAATTTGAGACCACAATATGAAAAGCCTTAACAGTTGCCATTACGATGAATACTCCATATGCAAAATTTGAGTTAAAAAGGAAAAATTTGCATGTCTCTATTATAATCATTGTCTTCATATGGGAATCTTTTATGGAAAGTATTCTCGATACGGGTAGTTGGGCGAGTGGAAACAAGGCTCGGCTTAAAGATTGTGGCTGCTATTATCGGAGAGGGAATATACCAATCTTATGATGGTTTGAGGATGTGGGTAGGATATGATCTCACCGAGTAATCCAACTGCCCTCTGACACCCTCAGGGGTTTAAGACAGAAAGTAAAACAAATTTTTTTCTTTTTTTGTTTTTAGTTAAATTTCAATCTCGTAAATTACAAGTTAAAATTTTACCGTTAGTTATTATCATAGCAAACACAATAAAGTATGAACTAAATATTTACTTATTAACTTTTAATATCGTATATTTGGTACATTAAAATGAAATAACTTTTAATTTTGATTCTAATATCTCATTCTAGTTTTTAAGTATATGCTCTAATTTATAGTTCTAATTTTTTTTTTCTTTTTTCAGTGGAGTTAAATTTACCATTTCAAATACTGATTTTTTTTCCCCATATTATCACTCTAAGTTAAACTTTTTCTAATCAGTATATAAATTTTTGAAAATGATCAATTCGTCATCTGTCACCTTCATTAAGGTTGTATTTGGATAAAGATTAAATTGAGATGAGTTTGTTAAAATTTAATAAAATATTATTAAATATGGAATAAATATAGGACCCAATCATTAATTAAAGAGAAAAAATATAATATTTTATGAATATATAATCACTCTCAAAAAATAAAAATTATTTAAATTAATATTATTTTAAATATAAATTTTACTTTAGATTGGGAAGAGATTCTTCCCACTTATAGCCTAAGTTTCTTATTGAAAACTTAGCTTGAAGTAGGTAAATTTAGCGGAGATTGGTCAAACATTCAATGGAAAATCACCAAAGATGAAAAATTAAATCGTTTTGAAAATATATATAGTGATTACATAAAATTTAAAGTTCAGGTGCCAATATGAAAAGATTTGTAATCTTAGATTAAAATGTAAGTTTTTATTTAAATAATTTTCTTCCCTTTGTATGGTTAATTGGGGGCCAAGGGTTGGACGGTGGGAGATGGTGCATGGTCTATTAGACCTATAGTCAACCTGGACAGAAAGAAAGATCTTTTGGCGGGCTGCTTATGAGGATGGGCATGGCCCATGTTGGGATGGGTTGCATTTTAGGCTCTTGATTTCAGGCCTTATAAATTTTTACTTATTATTAGAGAACAAATGGGAGATATATATATATAAAACCAAGTGAGATCTTGTTCAACATTTTTTTTTTTAAAATCAAAATATAAATGATGTATATTGATCAAAAGGAGATATACAAAAAGAAGCTACTTAGCAGCATACACAAAGGCCTTCCGATTTGTAATGGGAAATTTTTATATGCATCCGGTGCACGTACACTGGTGCATTAAGGTATTGTACTACTTACAGATAAAATTATACGCAATATTTGGTATACAATAAGTGTTGCAGATGGTATAACACCTCAATGCATCCGGTGCACGTGCACCGAGTACATATAAGAATTTTTCATTTGTAATTAGCTCACACTGCAGACAGAACTTTGTA
Source organism: Voacanga thouarsii (assembly GCA_026120185.1). Taxonomy (NCBI): domain Eukaryota; kingdom Viridiplantae; phylum Streptophyta; class Magnoliopsida; order Gentianales; family Apocynaceae; genus Voacanga; species Voacanga thouarsii. The sequence continues at coordinate 923,903 of JANUWF010001704.1, forward strand.
TACTTGTGCTTTATCCTTATGTTATTGATGATGTCCCTTGGTTGGGGAGTTGTACCTTCAAAAACAACTCTATTCCGCGTATGCCATAGAGCATAAACTGTGGTAGTAAGGTTGAACACTTTAGTTTGGTCGGCTAGACAGTCCCTCGCGCTTTCTTTTTCAACCACTTCATAGAGCTAGAAACCATTGACAGCTTTCTAGTCAAACAGACCCAACACTTGATCTTGTGCCATGGCTCATTGGATATCGGACAGCTAAAAAATAGGTGCTCAACCGTCTCCAATTGCGCCTTACACAACACGCACGACGGGTCCTCTATGTGGAAAGAGGGCTTATCATTTGTTCGTAATTTGCCTCGAATAGCTAGTCAAAGTGTGAAGGAATGTTTGGGCGTAATTACATTTCTCCAGTTGGTTTTAGCCCATGGAGCCTGCCGGCCTGGTGCACAGAGAAAGTCATAGGTTGCCTTGGGGAACGCCTTCCCTTGTGCACCCCATTTGACAAGTAATTGAGCCGCAACATTTGTTGTCCCTGCCTGTAGGCTGAGTTGGTCACGAATCCATAGTAGTCTCTTAAATAAATGGGAATCTATGCCTCTGGCTGTTACATCCCAAACAGACTAGCTATCAAGATAGTGGTCGCTAACCCATTGGATCTAGAGGTCGGGTTCTCTTGTCTGCTTGGATGTTCTATAATGTTCGAGCAAGGAGAGTAGAGTTCCAGTGGGTGATTTTTCAAAGATCAAAACCCCCTTATGTTCTGGGTCTGCAAATATCTGCCCAAGCAACCAAAGCTTGTTTACCATTCCAAAGGAAGTCTTGCATGAGTTTATTAAGCTGATTTGCCCTTGCCTAAGAAATGGGGAAGGTAGATAGCCAGAAACATTCCACTCCTTAAAGCATTGAGTGCACTAATTCTAGTCTACTCGTATAGGATAAATTGTTGGCTGTCCATCTAACGATAGTCCTCGCAATTTTATCTAGTAAGTGTTAGACACAGTGTACCAACAAACACAGATAGGAAACTCAATTGAATTGAACAAGCACCGCCTATACTCGACCAGGGTTCTAACAAATGCAATTATCAAATATCAATAAAGCCGACAAGGCTAAATAGTCTAAGCGTAAACTAACTAGATAGAATTCAAAATTAATAGATAAGTCAGTAATAGACCTGAGAGAGTTGCTCGCGGTTCCTCGGCGCCGGCTCTCCTCTGGACAAGCTGCGACGCAATGGACAGAAACGTTGACCGAATTACCAGTTCAATACTGATTTATCTTTAAGAAGTTATTCGCCCCACTCTGGTGCGATGGGGACCGTGACTCTCCTTATAGGATAAAACAGTCTCCGATCGCCGTTGACGCACACCAACTGCAATCACCTCGAAAGTCTCCTCAGTTTACCAGTCCCATTCAGTCAGAAAACTATGGGGTCGTGATATAGAGAACGAAAGAGGCAATTTTTCTCTCAAGGAAGCAAAAAATGAAAAAAAAAAAAAACCCAGAACCGCGGTGGCTCTGTTATTATTCTTTTAATATCGCATCTAGGGAAAATTAAAACCCAATCCGAATTAGGAGGCTCTAATTACAATCAGTTTTAATGTTTCATTTTCAAGTTATAGTTAATTGGGCCAAGCCTGGGCCGGGCAGGCAACGCGCGCAAGTGGCAGCCCTACTACCTTGGGCTTTTCTATCAAGTCTATAGAAAAGCCTTTTATATATAAAAGTTTTCACACTCCTTAATTTTTTTCATCTGGGACTTATGTTCCCAAATGGTTAAACACCAAACTTTAATGATATTTAATTATGGATTCCCATAATGAAAATGGCTTCTACCATAATCAAAACAATCTCTAACATGTCAATAATAACTCTTATTAATTGTTTCAGGCTAACTAATCATGAGTTAAAATTTATCAACTCTCAAAATTGCCATTTTCAACAGTAAGGGCTTATAGAAGGTCACCCTAAGTCTGCCAGCCACAATTGATATGCCAAGATAGTGGATCAGTAATTGTCTAAGCTAAAAACCCAAAAGCTATGCTAGCTTGTTCCTCTGTACCTCTAAGAGCCCCGTAGAGGACAAGTTCGATTTGGCACAATTGACAAATAAGCTTGAGGTATCCTCAAATTCCTACAAGCATTCAAACAGGATACTGACAAAATTTCAGTACCTCCATAGAAAAGTAGAAGGTCGTCAGCAAATACTAAGTACGTTATCCTTATGGTAGCGCATTGTATGTGATAAGTAAACTCTAGCCTAGTAGCTGCTACAGTAATGCTTCTGGATAGATAATCAATGCAAAGGGTAAATAGGATGGGGGACAATGGGTCTCCCTGTCTAAGTTCCTTGCAGCATTTAAAGAATCCATGAATATTACCATTCGCAATAGAATAGAAGGTTGTTTTGATGCACTGTCGGATCCATTCCACAAACAGACAAGGAAAACCAAACTTATATAGGAGTTGAATGAGGAATTTCCAATCAATACAATCATATGCCTTTCGTAAATCAATTTTCATTACACATCTTGGTAAGCAATGTTTCCTGGAATAAGAATGCAGCAACACTTGGGCCAAAAAGACATTGTCTGTTAGAAGACATTCCTCAATAAATACTACTTGAACAGGGTTGACTAGGTGCCGAATCACATCCTTGAGTCTGGTGGCCAGAATTTTAGAAATGATGTTGTATAACACATTATAGCAGGAAATGGGTCGGTAATCTGCTAGCCCATTAACATGGTCAATCTTAGGCACAAAAGTGATGATTACATGGTTCCTCTACTTCAAGATTCTACCCCAAGTAGAAAAATTCCACACAACCCTGTTTTACTAGTTGTCCGACTATACCCCAACTCTTCTTAAAAAATAATGCGTTGAAACCATCTGGCCCGGGCACCTTTGAGTCATTGATGTCCTATACGGCTGCCTTAACCTCCTCAGGCTCTATGTCACGATTGAGATCATGCAAGAGATCTGGCTGTAGTAATGATCTGCCTCGGGTAATATCTGCATTTAGGCTAATGCACTATCTCTCAACACTGAGCAAGTCTCAGTAGTAAGATACAAACTCAGACACCATTTTAGAGGAGCAGGTCGTCTTGGTGCCGTTAGCCTTAAGTATGGATGTGATGAAGTTCTTTTTGGCCATGGCATGGGAATAATTGGTACACCTGTCTATCTGTGCTATATGTTATATCTTAGCAAGTTGTTGGAACAAGTTAAGTTTGGCCACCAATGGTCGCCAAGCCTCTTTCCTAGTTGCCTTCAATTACTTTATCTTGTCCTTATCCGTTAGAAGGAGAATCAGGTCATTCTACAAGTCTTCCACTAGTTTCTTAGCCTAGTCAACCCTGCCTAAAATATGAGACAACTCTCTATTGTTGAGTTGGTGAAGGTCCTGTTTGAGGCTCTTCGCTTTGTACCAGACAAAGAAGTAGGCCAAGCTCTTTGCACGATATTGAGGAAATCCGCATGCTTTGCACAATAGTTAAAGAACCTGAATGATTTGGTGGCGGAATGGTGTTGCTGTTTGTTAATAGGATATAATTATGTGTAAACCAAATTAAATCCTATAAGTACATGAAAACAAATCATACCTTTGTAAATATCGTCTTCAACAATACGATTCTTGAAGCTTTGGTCTTTTGGTAATGCTCCAGACTCCCAAGCCTTCTTCAGTGTAATTTTTCGAATCAAAAAATTGCTAAATCGTATTTTTCTTTCTCTCTTTGTTGAGGGTGGACTCACACAAAAATTGAGAGAACAAAAATGTCATTTTTTTACGTATATCGAAAATAGAGTCATAAACCAATATGTATAGTTGACTCTACCTCAAAATAAGAATCCTGATAGAATAAGAAAAGTATAGTTGGGTACAACTATTTCCACTTATCCTATTCCATCTCAAATACAATTTTTGGTTTCCTGTAATTTTTATTAATAATTTATAATTTATTATTATCCCATAATTAGGGTCACTGAAGGGACCTGACTGAATACAGTTAGACTAATCTCTAAGAAATTATTTTGTCAACAAAAATAATTTATTAATTACGTTCTATTTCACTAAAAGAATGTAAAATAATTATATCCAATGATTCATCGATCTAACAAATTACCCCTATCGATCAATATAATACTTTGAATGAGGCAGTATGACCAAAGTGCCCCTCATTTAAATCCTCAATTCTCATTTTCAATTTGACAGATCATGTGACCACATCACACTTATAAATTGAATTCAATAGACGCTATTGAATTATTGAGCTCAGATTTAACTGTCCCTTAAAAGAACTCATGAGGAAATGATCTTGCCTATTAAAGGTGATGGATTCCATATTGCAAAATAGTTATTTCATATTTATTTTACTTTAATTCCTAAAATACTGAGATATTGATTATTAAATTAATCTCACTCTTTGATAACTCAAGGAACTTTAAGTTAGTAAATATAAATAATTGTTTGCTAAGGATTAAGGTATTATATAAGACAATATTTTAATATTTTATTTGTATGGTCAATTCCACAAATCAGCATTAATGGTCCATCCAATATATCAAAATATATCCTCAATTTTATTACCAAAGTCAAAGATATATTTCAATAAAATTAAGACGATCTTATCAAAATAAATTGCCCAAATTTATTTTAGATTGCAGATAATTTATTTCGAATTAAATTATAAATCAAGTCTTTCTGTGTTTAACAAATAAACACTTGATTTATAATATCTAAATAATTCGTGGACAAAACAGGCTCATATATATAAATATATAAAAACATTCTTTATTTAATTTTAAACTACAAATATTGTATTTACTCGATAGGCATATCTAACAAAATTCTCTCACTTGTCCTAGAGTAAATGAGACATGTCAGAAATACCCATACTTTCTATATGACTTCCAAAAATAATTACAGGTAAACTTTTAGTAAAAGGATCAGTAAAATTTTCAACAGAAGAAATCTTGCATACTTCTACATCTCCATGTTGAACAATTTCCCTAAATAGGTGATATTTACATTCAATGTGTTTACCACGCTGATGGTTGCGTGGTTTTTTTGCATTTGCCACTGCACCACTGTTGTCACAGTACAAACTAATAGTTTGAGATGCAAAAGGAACCATTTCAAGTTCTATCAAGAACTTCTTCAATCATATTGCCTCTTTAGCTGCTTCATAAGCTGCCCATATTCAGCTTCCATTGTAGAGTCAGCAATACAAGATTGTCATACAACTGCACCACCACCTAAGGTGAAAACAGAGGCTGAGATGGAGTTGCGAATATCTCTATCAGCTTGAAAATTAGAATCAGTGTAACCTATAGGTACCAATTCTGGAGTTGAGTAAACTAGCATATATCCTCAAATTCTGCAAAGATACTTGAATATATGCTTCACTGCTGTCCAGTGTTTTGGCTTGAGTTTGACTGATATCTACTGACCATCCCAATAGCATGACAAATGTCTGGACGAGTACAAAATATAGCATGCATGAGACTTCCTACAGCTGATGCATAAGGAACTCGTTTTATGTACTCAACTTTATTAGGAGTTTTAGGATTATATTTCTGAGATAACTGAATTCTATGTCTGAAAGGCAATTGACCTTTCTTGGAATTTTATATTGAAAATCTCGTCAGTATTTTGTTAATATATGAAATTTGGGATAAAGCTATCTGTGTATTTTTTCCCGAAAGATCTAAATGCCCAGAACATATCTTACTTCCCCTAAATCCTTAATATCAAATTATTTATCGAACCAATTTTTTACCAATGTTAATGCCCTTACATCATTTCTAATGAGAATGATGTCATCAAAATATAGTATGAGAAAAATCACCTTGCCATCTATAATTCTCTTATAGACATAAGGTTCATTAGGATGCTGATTAAAACCATAAGATTTAATGGCTTGATCAAACCTGATATTCCAAGATTTAAACGCTTGTTTAAACCCATAAATGGACCTATTCAAATTGCAGACTTTATGTTCCTGACCTTTTTGGATAAAACTATATCGTTGTACTATATAGATACATTCGTCAAGATTTTCATTAAGGAAAGCTGTCTTGACGTCCATTTGTCATACTTCACAGTCGAAGTGAGCTGCAATGGATAAGAGGATTCTTATAGACTTTAGTATGGCCACAGGCGAAAAGGTTTCCTCATAGTCAATACATTTTCTTTAGGTATAACCCTTAACAACCAATCTAACTTTGAAAGTTTCCACTTTCCCGTCTACTCCTCTATTACTTTTGTAGACCCATTTGCACCCAATAGGTCTTACCTCATTAGATAGGTCCACAAGTTCCCAAACGGAGTTAGTGTACATGGATTTCATTTCTGAGTATAAAGTGCAAGCTTCTCATTTCTGAGTCCATTGCACTTTTCCAATAGTCCGCATCTATGTCCTTTACAGCTTCTTTATACGTAGTGGGATCCTCTTCTCTCTCAAAAGAGATTGTTTGAAAAGCTTCTCTATAGAGTAAGTATCTAGAGGGACGTCGAATGACTCGCCCACTACGTCTAAACTGTGAAGGTTCTTGGATGATTGGACTTTTCTTCTCCTCATTGATTGGAACCAGATCTGCTAATTCCTCAATGATTGGATTTTGAATAGGGGTAGGGAGTTCTTCCACTCTATGTGCCGAAGAGTCAGTGGATATTGAAGGCGTAACATCTATTTCTCTCCCATTGGAATTTGGCATATTAAGTGGCATAGATACGAATCTACTACGTGAATCTTGAGTATGGGTTTCTATAACCATCTGCTTAGGATGATTTCCCTTGGTTTCTTCTAAAATAACCCTATTCTTAGATCCACGTTCTTCTATGTACTTGTCCTCTAAGAAAATTGCATTTGTGCTGATAAATATTTTCTTATCTTGAGAATTATAGAAGTAGTAACCCTTTGTTCTTTTTGGATACCCAACAAACAAATATAAATTTGATTGTGATTTTATTTTATCCATCTTTCCCTTTAGCATGTATGCAGGATAACCCCAAATATGGATATGTGTCAAATTAGGCTTCCACTCATTCCACAATTCTAATGGAGTCTTAGGAACAGACTTTAATGGAACCATATTCAATATATATGTGGTAGTTTGTATAGCATATCCCCAAAAGGATGTACTGAGTGTAGAGAAGCCTAGCATTGTTCTAACCATGTCTAACAAGGTCCTGTTTCTCCTTTCTGCCACTCCATTTTGTTGATGAGTGCCAGGTGTACTTAGTTGGGATAAAATTTTATTTTCTAACAAGTAAGATCTAAAGTCATGGGATAGATATTCTCCACCTCAATCTAATCAAAGTGTCTTAATATTCTTTCCTAACTATTTCTCAGTCTCAGCCTTAAATTCTTTGAATTTTTCTATGACATTAGACTTATGAGTCATTAGGTAAATATATCTATATTTTGAGTAATCATCCGTAAAAGTAATGAAATACTCATACCCACCTCTAACTTAGACGCTAATTGGTTTACATACGTCAGAGTACACTAATTCTAAGACTTCATTTGCTCTATTTCTTTCGGAAGGAAATGATCTTTTGGTCATTTTACCTTCTAAACAAGATTTGCAAACTTGAAAATGTTTCACCTTTAAGTCACTTAAAAGACTTTCTTTTACAAGTTTTAGAATCCTATTTAGATTAATATGATCAAGTCTAAGATGCTATAAGAGAGTCTCATTAGTGGGAGATAACTTAATGCGCTTGTTAGTTTCAGTATGATATAATAAACTGTTAGTAGGTTTCAAAACATACAGATTATTATTTAAATATCCACGACATATCAAAGAGTTATTCAAAAATATCTCTGCTGATAATTTATAAAATTTAACAGAATATTTTTATTTGAATAAGAAAGAAATCGAAATCAAATTTCGATAAATGTCGGGAACATAATAACAATCTTTCAAAACCAAATGTTTATTATCAAAATAAAGATAAATATCTCAAACAACTCTTGCAGATATTACTAATCCTATGTCAACCCTTAGAGTATGCTCTCCTTTATTGAAATGTCTAGTTACTTGGAACTCCTGCAATGAATTGCAAACATGATTAGTGGCTCCAGAATCTACTATCCAAGTATTTGTAGAATTAACCACTAAACAAGTTTCAATGTAAAATAACTCACCAGTACCTTGCTTGCATTTAGCTAAGTAATTTGGGCACTGTGTTTTCCGATGTCCTTTTTGCCTGCAGTGGAAACATTTGCCTTTGAGCTTTTCATCCATTTTTGCTTTCTTAACCTGCTGCTTAGGTCATTTTTTATTATTTTGTTTCATTTTATTTCCTTCTTTTCCCTTAGGCTTGGAAGAGGAAGATCCAGTATGAGTTAGAACAAGAGCGTTGTCACTTCCCACTTTTAGGATAGCCTTGGTGCTCTCAAACTCCTTCATCAACTCTGTAAGAGACATCTTCGTCTTATTCACGTTATAATTAACTTTGAACTGCGAGAACATCTTTGAGAGAGTTTCTAGAGCCATATCAACCTGAGTCTCAAGCTTAATTTCAACCCCTAAGACCTCTGCCATATTGAATTGAGCGATCAATTCTAACATATGATCCCTCACGGCGTTCCAGGTTTTATGCACATATTCATTGTGCGCCTCGTTGCTGCTTGACGAGCCTGACGTCCTTTGTACTCAAACATTTGCTGGAGGCTTCTCATGATTTCTGTAGCGGTTGTCATGTTCTTATGTTTCTGTTGCAACACATTTGAGATAGATCCCAAAATATAGCAACGAGCCATCTTATCAGAATTCAACCACTTATCATAAGTCTCCTTTTGTTTGCGTGTGGACAATTCAGTAGGCTTAGTAGGACACGGTTCAATTAGCAAGTATTTGAGCTTTTCAGCAGTGAGTACGATTATAAGGTTCTATTTCCAATCAATAAATTTTTCTCCAACCAGTTGGTTTTTTGTTAAAATTTGGGATAAAGTGTTGGAAGTCATTTTTTGAAATAAAATAAAATAAAAAATATGAGTCATTCATCATATCATGATGCATGATCAAAATATTATAGTATGATACATGATCAATATGATAAGATTTTAAGTAGTAATACAAATTACTATTAAAATAGGATAACCTAAAACTGTATAGTAACATGTACCTCTATAGGAGATAATAATGTATCTTATAGTTAGGTTAAGATCCACAACCTAAAACCCAAAGTAATATGTACCTCTATTGGAGATAATAGTATAACTTATAGTTATGTATAGATTATCCCACTAAAATTAATATATCTTGCATCTAAATGTAATATTAGTTTTAGTGTCATTAAATATTTTGGTCATCGTAGACATTATTTGGATATTTTATAGGAAGTCCTTATAATGTTTTTAATTTAAGTGTAACCCCTATATTCAAATTTTTTTTTTATTTTTTATATATAAAGTTTCCAATCCAATCATATCACCTATAGGGTAATTATGAATAAAATAAATTTTAAAAAAATAATTAAAATTTTGATCCCAATATTGTAACCAATAAAACGTAGCCTTCCTATAGAAAGGCCATTTAAAATGGCACGAAACAAACGTTAATTTTACTAATGGGCTAATAGGGAAGGGCTAAGGTTAATTAAAATTAATCATTTTACACTTAATTTTTTTAACTTAATAAAATATTAATTTATTTATGCATAATTAAATAGTACATAGAGCGGTGTTAATGCAAATTATATGGCATGTTAGCATGAATAATATATAATTTAATCAAATTAAATAGTAAAAGCTATAAAATAAAAATAATTTTATGACCAACCTAGACTTAAAAATAAAATTGTAAAATTACAATTGAAAATCTAATTGGCTAACAAAATAGCTAACCTTCAATCTTTTGCAATATCAATTAAATGGCGCAGCTCTTTGTCACATGACTATTGTTGGTGCAGTGGTTTAGTCTCAGGGGCTCTAATCCAGTGAGCTTGCTGGCCCACCCAGCCAAGTCACAACCAGTCTTCTGGTTGTTTCGGATGAAGGAAGCTAGGGGTGTTCAACAGGTTTTCGGTTTTGAAATTTAATTTTTTTTATTTTTATTTTTTTTTCAAAATCGAACCGAATCGAAATTTAAAGAAAACCGAGAGAACCGAACCGAATTTATATCAAATTCGATTTTAGATCGAATTTGAATGCATCCATTAACATAATATAAATTTAAACCCAAACAAGTAAAGTTTAATATAAATTACAATTTAAATTTAATATAAAATTTAATATAAATTAAAGTCTAAATATTTTAAAGATTTGGGCAAAATATTTTAGTAGAAAATTATGATCACAGATGCAAATTGCAAATATGAAGATTTTAAACTCAATTATTAATGGTTTTATTTTGGACAAAATCAAACCAAATTGAATCAAAATAATCGAAATCGAACAGAAATTTTTTAGAAAATCATAATTTATAAAAATAATTAATTAATGAACAATATTTTAATATTAATTATATATTTTAAATTTTAAAAATATAATTCGGTTTTTCAGTTTTTTGATTTTTTATTTTAGAAAACCGAAAACCAAATCGAAATTTTATATAAATTGTAAAACCGAACCGAATTTCATTAAAATCGAATCGAAAACCGAAATTAGGATCGGTTCGATTCGATTTTTCGGTTTAAATTGAATAATGAACACCCCTAAAGGAAGCCACGAATGTACATGCTTCAATTTTGGCTACGCGACCTATGCTGCAAATCTGCAATTCGCTACGGTCTTCTTCGTCTGCCAAGCTCCAATAGCATTTACAATTTTAATAATAATAATAATAATAATAATAATAATAATAATAATAATAATAATAATAATAATAATAATAATAATAATAATAATAATAATAATAATAATAATAATAATAATAATAATAATAATAATAATAACTCAAAAGGAAAACATGGAGACGTAATCCACCCCTTTTGTTACAAGACTCGATAATACTTATACATATTCACCGAATAAAAACTATGACTATAAAATTATTTTAAATAGAATTAATCCAATCATTCACCATGAATATAAATGCATTATTCCTACACCACTCAACTAAATATATGTATAAATGATTTAATATTAACACATGAACACATATTAAAACCTGGCTCTGATACCAATTGTCAGTTAATATGATCGATATGCTTATGTGTTAACCAAATTAAATCCTATGAGTACGTAAAAACGAATCATACCTTTGTAGATATTGTCTTCAACGATTTGATTCTTGAAGCTTTGGCCTTCTGGTAATGTTTCAGACCCCCAAGCCTTCTTCAGTGTAATCTCGCGGACCAGAAAATTACTAATTGTATTTTTCTTTCTCTCTTTATTGAAGGTAGACTCACATAAAAATTGAGAGAATAAGAACGTTATTTTTTACGTATATCAAAAATAGAGTCATAAACTAATATATATAGTTGACTCTACCTCAAAATAAGAATCTTGATAAAATAAGAAAAGTATAGTTGGGTACAATTATTTCCACTTATTCTATTGTATCTCAAATACGATTTTTGGTTTCTTACAATTTTCATTAATAAATTATAAATAAATTATAATTTATTATTATCCAATAATTAGGAGCTACCGAAGGGACCTAACTTGATACAGTTAGACTAAATTTCATTTATTAATTACGTTCCACTCCATTAAAAGAACGTAACTGCATTCTTAGTCTAATCGCAATTACTGGAGTCAATAATTATATCAATGATTGATCGATCCAATAGTTGCTGCATTTTCCATATCATCACGGAATGGTTGGACACACAGCTAATAGGAAGGAACTCAGCAGTGTCTAAAATCAGGGATAGGAACCAGACGTCATTGCCCATAATACAGTCCTACTTAGACCAGACTCTAGTATCGGTCCTGGTATAGTATTGCCTAGATGCCGGCAGATCAACTAAACTCAATTAGTTGCAAAGGTTAGAGAAATCTTACATTTCATATGCTGTTAGGGGGGAGCCATTGAGCTTTTCCTCTGCTTTGAGATAGGTGTTGAAATCTCCAAATAGAAACCAGAGCCTATCTGTGATTGTTCCCATGGTTGTTAAGTCTACCAATAGGTTACGCCTTGCTATCACTATATTAAGAGTGTTGAAAATGGTAACTTTAGGAGTTAATAATTTTTAACTCATGATTAGTTAGCCTAAAACAATTAATGGGAATTGTTCTTGACATGTTAGAGATTGTTTTGATTATGGCAGAAGCCATTTTCATGGTGGGAATCCATAATTAAATGTTGTTAAAGTTGGGTGTTTAACCATTTAGGAACTCATGTTAGACATGAGTCTCATATGGGAAAAATAGAGGAGTGTGGAAGCCTTTATATACTAAAAGGCTTTTCTAAAGACTTAATAGAAAAGCCTAAGGTATGGAGGATGCCACACCCGCGCGCCGCCCGCCTGGCCCGGCCCGGACTTGGGCCATGTTTTCACGTTCCTCTATTTTTATTTGACCCAATTAACTCTAACTTGAAAAGGAAAAGGAAACAAAAAATCTGGTAAGGAATTAGAATTTCCTAATCCGAATTGAGTTTTAATTTTCCTAAGGTGAGATTAAAAGGGGGAACAGAGCCGCCATTAGGGTTAACCCATTTTCGTGCTTTTTGTTTCCTACTAGAAAATTCGCCGCTTCGGTTCTCTCTCCACGATCCATAATTTTTTGACTTATCGGGACCGGTGAATTGAGGGAATTTTCGAGGTGATCACAGTTGTTGTGCGTCAACAGTGATTTGAGACCGTCTTATCCTACAAGAAGAGTCGCTGTACCCATCGCACCAGAGTGGGGCGAATAACTTCTTGAAGGCAAGCCGGTATAAGACTGGTGATTCGGTCAGCAGTACAGTACGTTGCGGAGCAGCTTGTCCAAAGGAGTGCCAGCGCTAGGTACGTTCTGGTAGAACCGCGAGCAAGTCTCTCAGATATACTACTGACTTATTTATTAAGTTTGAATTCTATTTAGTTATATTACGTTTGGACTGTGTGGCCTTGCCGGCATTGTTGATATTTGATAATTGCAATTGTTAGAGCCCTGGTTGGGTATAGGCGGTGCTTGTTCAGTTCAGTTGAGTTGCCTGTCTGTACTCGTAGATACCCTGTTTTCTAACAGTCTTCAAGAAGTTACTCTGCAATTATCTGTTTGTGTGTAATGGCCAATTCGTCAGGTACTACATCTGCTGTGTATAAGTCTTTGGTTGACTTGAATGGTCTGCCGGACAAGTTTGGTCCAGGGCAGAATTTCAAGCGTTGGCAACAATGCATGAAAATTTCGTTGACCATGAGAGGCTTATTGTCAGCAGTGCAGGTAGACAGGCCTATACCAACTGAAAGACATCCTTGAGTAGCTGAGATTGCTGCGTGGGATGAACGGAACAATGTAGGCAGAGGGGCAATACTGTCAGCATTGACAAATGCTCTCTTTGATGTCTATTGTTCTGTGTCATACACAACAAAGATGCTATGGGTTGAGTTGGATAGGAAATATAATACCGAGGATCAAGGTCTAGAAAGGTATTATATCTCCAAATTCCAGAAGTTTCAAATGGTTGAGGGCAAGTCTGTGACTGAACAGACTCAAGAGTTGCAATTGATTATTCATTCTCTTCATAAATCGGATATGGAACTTCCTGAGAAGTTTCAAATGATGTCAGTGATAGAGAAATTTCCTAAGTCTTCGGAGGACTTTGGTATGTCCCTCAAACACAAGACGAACAAGATTTCTCTAAATGATCTGATGAAATCAATATCCATTGAGGAGCAACATAGAAAGAATAGTCATATTGTACCTGTGGAGTCTAATGTCTATGTGGTGACTACTGGGAAGAAGAGCAATAATCAGAGGAATGTGGGGGTTAACTCAAACTCTAAAAACATAAACAAGACAAAAGGCAAGGCCAAGAAGAAACCGAAAGCGAACAAACCTTGCTGGAATTGTGGTCAGGTTGGACATTGGGCTAAGGACTGTCTGTCTAAAAAGCCCAAAGTCAAACAAGGATCAAATTCTGAAGCACAAGTCAATGTGGTGGTAAAGGATACTAGTCAAGTGGAAGCTGATTTGAGTACTCACCTTGCTGAGGTTTGTACCATTGAGGCTAAGACTGGCATCACTACTTCCAATGATGACGAAAGGTATGTTTCTGTTAACTCAGAAATCTTTACTATTTATGAGCCACTTGAATGGCTGGTTGATACTAGAGCAAATGTGCACGTTTGTGTTGATAAATTGTTTTTTGTGTCTTACCAGCCTATTAAAGGAAAAACTGTGAAGATGGGGAACTCAACTGCAGCCAATGTGTTGGGGATTGGATGCGTGGACTTGAAGTTTCCTTCAGGGCGTATTCTTTCTCTTCATAGGGTGGAACATGTTCCAACAGTTCGTAGGAATATTCTTAGTGGTTCATGTTTAGTTAGAGACGGTTATGAATTTACTTTCAAATGTAATAAAGTAGTGATTATGCACTACAATTCTTTTGTTGGCAAATGTTATTTGTCAGATGGTTTATTTAAATTAAGAGTTGAACCTTTTACTTCTGATTTGAATAAATCTTCTTCTATTGAAAATTCTGTTTATCCTATGGTGCACATTATTGAATCCACTGATGTTTGGCATAGTAGACTTGGACATTTAAATTTAGATTCTGTTAAAAGAATGATGAATTTAGACTTGATCCCTAAACATTCAATTGATAAGAAAAATAAATGTCAAGTGTGTGTTGAAGCTAAAACAACCAGAAAACCCTATCATTCAATTGAAAGGGATTCAGAAATACTTGATTTAGTTCATACAGACATTTGTGAATTCAATGGCTTGTTGACTAGGGATCATAAGAAATACTTCATTACTTTTATTGACGATTGCAATAAATATTGCTATGTTTATTTACTTAAACATAAAGATGAAGCACTTGAAAAGTTTCTCATATTTAAAAATGAAGTTGAAACTCAAACTGGCAAGAAACTTAAAAGGTTAAGATGTGATAGAGTTGGAGAGTATGGGTCTAATCCATTTGTTGAATATTGCCAAAGCAATGGCATAATTCATGAGGAGACACCCCCTTATTCTCCCCAGTCTAATGGGATTGCTAAACGGAAAAATAGAACGTTTAAAGATATGATCAACAGTTTACTTTGGAATTCTGGATTGCCTAAGTATATGTGGGGTGGGGCTTTGAATACGGCTTGCCATATTCTAAACAGAGTCCCTCATAAACATAAAGAGGTAACTTCATTTGAAATCTGGAAAGGTAGGAAACCTAACTTAAAATACTTCCGCGTGTGGGGTTGTCATGCAAAAGTTCTAATCCCTGAACATAAAAGGAAGAAGTTATGACCAAAGACTGTTGATGCCATCTTTATTGGTTATGTGGAAATAATCTATGCCATGGGGTTTTTGGTAATTAAGTCCGAAATACCTAGCATAGATTGTAACACTATCATTCAATACCGTGATGCTACATTCTTTGAGAATGTGTTTCCCATGAAAACTAGTTTGCCTCAAGATGTTTCTACTTTAGATTCAGCCTTAACATCTGATTCCATTCCTGATCATGTGGAAAGGATGAAAGATGTGGGGGCAGGTCCAAATAGTCCCAATACTCAAATTGAGGAATTGAAAAACCTAGAAGGAGTAAGAGAGCTAAGGTTGTCAAGGACTTTGGAAGTGACTTTGTCACTTACAATGTTGAGGACGAACCTTTGACTTTTCAAGCAGCTATGGCTTCCTTAGAAGTAGGGCATTGGAAAGGAGCTGTTAAGAGTGAGATGGATTCCATTGTCTCCAATGGGACATGGGAATTGGTAGATCTTCCTCCTAGGTGCAGTACAATTGGATGTAAATGGATATTTAAGAAGAAACTTAAACCAGATGGGACCATAGATAAGTATAAAGCCAGATTAGTTGCCAAAGGGTTTAGACAGAAAGAGGGAATAGACTATTTTGATACATTCTCTCCTGTTGCTCGTTTGACTACAATCCGAGTGCTAATTGCATTGGCTTCCATATATGGTCTCATCATCCACCAAATGGATGTGAAGACAATTTTTCTTCATGGTGATCTTGAAGAAGAGATATATATGGATCAACCTGAGGGATTTGTAGCCAAAGGAAATGAACGGAAAGTTTGTAAACTTGTTAAATCCCTATATGGTCTAAAACAAGCACCCAAATAATGGTATGAAAAATTTGATAAAATAATTTTATCATTTGGCTTCAACATAAATGAGAATGGTAAGTGTGTTTATTGTAAGGTTAAAGGTAATGCTTGTATTGTTCTATGCCTGTATGTGGATAACATTTTGCTATTTAGGTCCAATATTGAGATAATTAATGAGACTAAATCATTTTTGAAAAGTAAGTTTGAAATGAAGGATATGAGAGTAGCAAATGTGATTCTTGGCCTAAAGTTGATTCGCTCAACTGAGGGGATAACCATTTCTCAAACGCACAATGTTGAGAGCGTTCTTGAGAAATATGGGTATCAAAATTGTAGAATTGCTAAAACTCCAAGTGACCCTTCTATAGCTTTGTTCAAGAATGAAAGTGGAGTTCCTGTGTCTCAATTAAGATATTCTCAAATTATTGGGAGCTTGCAATATCTTGTGAATGGCTCAAGACCAGATATTTCATTTTCTGTATCTAAGCTAACAAGATATACAAGTTGTCCAAATCGGACTCATTGGGAGGCCTTGGATAGAGTACTACGGTACTTGAAGGGAACAGTTTCCCTTGGGCTACATTATGGGAAATTCCCTGCTGTACTTGAAGGGTATAGTGATGCAAGCTGAATAGCCAAGAACTCTGATAGCAATGGTTGCACTAGATATGTGTTTACATTAGGCGGCGGAGCAGTCGCTTGGAAGTCTTGTAAACAGACTTTGATAACTCGGTCAACTTTTGAGGCTGAGTTATGTGCCTTGGATACTACTGGAACGGAAGCTGAATGGCTATATGGACTATTGTCCTTTTTGCCAATGATCAGCAAGCCCGTTACAGCTATATCTGTGTATTGTGACAGTCAAACTATAATTGCAGAGATAAAGAGTACCAAGTATAATCAAAAGACTAAGAGACACATCCAAGTTAGACTTAAGTCTATAAGGGAGTTAGTGTCTGAAAAGGTGGTGTCTGTTGACTTTGTTGGATCTAAAGATAATATTGCAGACCCCCTAACTAAGGGACTTGAAACATCATTGTTCCTTAAATCCAGGTTGAGAATGGGACTGATAACCCAGAAATGATTCACCTACAGTGGCAACCCAACTGACTAAGTGGAGATCCCACAAGGCAGTTTAATGTGGTATAAACAAGCTGTTTGAGTGAATCTGGCACCAATTCTGATATTTTTGTATCTAGGTCCTTTCCCTGAAAGCCTGTGGTGCGGTTACTGCAATTAACAAGAGTTTTGACTCTGAATGGGATCAAGTCTTTTAGACAGGATGCTAGTAGTACATCCTTGGAGATCGCCAACTATGTGAGTGTTGTTGTGTGGCCGCAACTAAAGGGAATTGGGTTTTCTCTGAATATACTCATGAGACAGGATCAGGACACATGTCCATAACGTGTCAACCCTAAAGATTATCTCCATAGCCGATAGTCTGTTGTTACCAATGGACGTCGTCACATTCAAGGTTCAGATTCAAGGCTTAAGTCCATCTGTTCCTGTGGGGGCATAAGTTGGATAACTTAGGTAGTGGTTCAAACCGGAAGGTACCATTATCGAAAACAAATTATGTAAATCCTGAATAGTCTTTAACTATGGATTTGTGGGGGATTGTTGAAAATGGCAACTTTGGGAGTTAATAATTTTTAACTCATGATTAGTTAGCCTAAAATAATTAATGAAAATTGTTCTTGACATGTTAGAGATTGTTTTGATTGTGGTAGAAGCCATTTTCATGGTGGGAATCCATAATTAAATGTTGTTAAAGTTGGGTGTTTAACTATTTGGGAACTCATGTTAGACATGAGTCCCACATGGGAAAAATAGAGTGTGGAAGCCTTTATATACTAAAAGGCTTTTCTATAGATTTAATAGAAAAGCCCAAGGTATGGAGGATGCCACACGTGCGCGCCGCCCGCTCGGCCCGGGCTTGGCCCATGTTTTCACGATCTTCTATTTTTATTTGGCCCAATTAACTTTAACTTGAAAAGGAATAGGAAACATAAAATATAGTAAGGAATTAGGGCTTCCTAATCCAAATTGGGTTTTAATTTTCTAAGGCGTGATTAAAAGGAGGAACAGAGCTGCCATTAGGGTTAACCCATTTTCGTGCTTTTTGCTTCCTGCGAGAAAATTCGCCGCTTCGGTTCTTTCTCCACGATCCATAATTTTTTGACTTATCGGGACCGGTGAATTGAGGGAATTTTCGAGGTGATCACAGTTGGTGTGCGTCAACAGTGATCTGAGACCGTCTTATCATGCAAGAAGAGTCGCTGTACCCATCGCACCAGAGTGAGGCGAATAACTTCTTGAAGGCAAGCCAGTATAAGACTGGTGATTCGGTCAGCAGTACAGTACGTTGCGGCGCAACTTGTCCAGATGAGTGCCAGCGCTAGGTACGTTCTGGTAGAACCGCGAGCAAGTCTCTCAGGTATACTATTGACTTATTTTTTAAGTTTGAATTCTATCTAGTTACATTACGTTTGGACTGTGTGGCCTTGCCGGCATTGTTGATATTTGATAATTGCAATTGTTAGAGCTCTGGTCGGGTATAGGCGGTGCTTGTTCAATTCAGTTGAGTCGCCTGTATGTGCTCGTAGGTACCCTATTTTCTAATAAAGAGCATAAACAAAGGAAAAATAGAATGAGAGGTTAGCAATATTGCACGTAACACTATATGAATGACTTCTTGTTGCTGTCTAGATTTTCCACCACCATTTTCAAAGGGTTCCATATCAAGAGTAACCTTCCCCTAGCAAAGTCATTAAAACTGTGGGCATATTCCCAGCACAAAAACTTAGTTCTCATCACCAATTCCAAGTGAGTCACAGACATTTTAGTTTCCAGTATTACTATCATGTCCACACAGAGTGCTGCTATCGAGCTCTTCACACTATGTTGCTTGAGGGCTTTGTTAAGCCCTCTTATATTCCATGTTGCGACTATCATATTTGACCAGAGAGAGCCTTCTCGGCTCTAGTCTTGTTATCTAATTTATTTTATCTTTGTTTTTCTTGTGCAAGCTTCTACCCGTCTTAGCCACAACACTATATTCAGATCCATTGTTAGAGGCATCAGAGGTCTCAATCTCCTGGTCATCCATAGTAGTAGTAGTAGTCTCAGCCACTTCATGGCTCTTGCCTTCTTTGACCTTGCCTTTTGGTTTCGTAGTAGTTGTAGGTTCAGCCCCATTAGCAAGATGCTCTACCTTAGCCATTTTGATAGCTTTTGCCAGAGCTTCTTCAACCTCTAGGTCCTCTTCCTGGGCATGTTCAATTCTTCTATGCCTTCTGTAATCTACCGATTTGCTTCTGTTTTTGTGTGGGGGGTCAAGTTGTACGTGTTCAACTTCGACAAGATCAACGCGGGTGGATGGACTAGGCATAGAAGTGCCAGCCTAGTATGGTTGCTCAACCAGGAGTGCGACATCCTCCAAGTTCTGCTTAGGTTGCTGCTCTAAGTTAGGCTCAGCAACTGGGACTTTACTTTTATCAATCTGGGAAGCTGTACGTGACACAACTTTAGCAGGAGGCCTATTTAGTTAGAACACTCATCCCCTGTTAAGGCCAGCAACCTTTTGTGTATTCTGTAGTAATTACCTTCTGGATCGAACCTTGTCGCCCAAGTAGTCCCCTTAAACATGACCAAAATTACTACCGGAACTACAAAATGTGGGTTCGAAATCATACCTAATCGGTTGACTTTTGGTACTGCAAAAGGGTAATTCAATCTCCAGATTGCATATAAATGGCTTGAACATATCCACTTCAACCAAAAGCCTAGCATATGAGAGACATTTCAAAGCAGTAGTCATCTTATCCTCCATGATGGGGGTACCAAGAGCAGAGGTGATTTTACTTGAGGCAAACTTGTCCCAGCATAGCAAGCAAAAGGAAGGTTAGGTAAGGTCACCCAAATAGGCAGCATGTTAATTCCATTAGTAGCGAATTTGAAATCATCCCTCATCATCTGAAGCATAAGATATCAGCCATAGATGGCATAAGATCCTCCCGTAAGCACTTTTGGCTCTGAGCCTCATCCTTAAACTGGAAGATAAGCCAACCACTGTTATGTATGTGCCAAGTGACCTTAACTCCCAAGTGAACAGAAGGTCCTCAATCGGTTCTTTCATAGGGAATTTTCTAGCAAAGAAACCCAACAAACAGAAGCCCAGATGGCCTTCAACATCAAGACGATCTGCACTTTGTAATTTGATTTTTGGCCCATTGTCATACTCGTCCGTTGGATTTGAGAAGGTATGGGTGTTCATTATTTGGTTTCAAACGAAAAATCGATAAAAAAAATCGAATCGAATCAGTCTTAATTTTGATTTTCAATTCGATTTTAATGAAATTCAGTTCGGTTTAATTTTAGAATTAATATAAAAATTCAGTTCGATTTTTAAATTTCTAAAATAAAAATCAAAAAATCAAAAAACCAAATTATATTTTTAAATTTTAAAATATATAATTAATATTAAAATATTATTAATTAATTAATTAATTAATTTTATAAATTATGATTTTTTTTAAAAAAAATTATGTTCGATTTCGATTATTTCGGTTCGGTTCAATTCGGTTTGATTTTTTCCAAAATAAAGCCATTAGTAATTGAATATAAGATCTTTATCTTTGCAATTTGCATCTATAATTTTAACTTTCTACTAAAATATTTGGTCCAAATCTTTAAAATGTTTAGATTTTAATTTATATTACATTTTATATTAGATTTAAATTGTAATTTATATTAAACTTTACTTGTTTTTGCTTAAATTTATATTAGATTAATGGATCTATTAAATGAGACATTCAAATTCGATTTAAAATCGAACAAAACCGATTCTTTAAATTTCGATTTGGTTTGATTTTGAAAAAAATAATAAAAATTGATATATATATATATATATATATATATATATATATATATATATATATATATATATATATAAGCTGAAGATGAAGATACCATTACGACACGTGGAAGTATCATAATGTGATACGTGGCTAAATGATTTTTTAAAAAGAAAATTAAAAATTATATTTAAATTCATTTAAAATCTTAATTAATTAAATTAACTAATCAAATATATATGTATTTAATATTAATACATTAAAATGTGTGATTTTTTAAATACTATTTAAATTAATATATTGAAATGTGTAATTCTTTGAATACTATATATATATATTTAATATTAATATATTAAATTTAAATAGTATTCAAAGAATTACACATTTTAATATATTAATATTAAATATATATATATTTAATATTAATATATTAAAATGTGTAATTCTTTGAATACTATTTAAATTTATTTTAAAATCTTAACTACTTAAATTATTAATTAAATTAATTAATAATATATATTTAATATTAATATATTAAATTTTAATAATATAACAACCCGTGCAACAACACCAATCTACTTGAATTTTAAAATTGAAAATCGAATGAACAAAGGTTATCCCAAGTCTTGGTGGGCTGCGGTTCAGGTTGGATGCAGGTGGGCTCCTTATGGGTAGGCTCTCCGTGGGTTGTGGTGGGTCCAACCTGGAGAGTATTAGGCATATGGATAGAGGATCCCGTTGCAAAAGAGCTGGGCTTTTCCTCGGGAGAACAATGCTATAGCTTAGTCGGACGGGTAGCATGGCCCGAATGCTTTTTCTTTTTAGACATGGGCAGTGGGCCAATGACTGGAAGATAGACAAGGACAGTTGTGGGCTGAATCCAAGTAGTCAGCCCAGAGAAGACCTAGTTGAAGGCACAAAAGAGAAAAGAACAGGCGGGATGGAAGGTTGTTTAATGGGTTAGTGGTGGGGCCCAGGAGACAAACTAGAAAGAAAACTAATCGCAAGTAAAATGGTGCCAATGTTATGAAATTTTAGTAGTGTTAGAATAACATCTACATAATAAGAAATCTCTAATTATTATTTGTACAAGAATTTTTTTAAACTTCTCTTTTTCTTTTCTCTCACAATTTTCTCTCACAATTCTTTCACAAAAATGATATATCTCAAGTTTGGAGAATAGCTCTATTTATAGAGCTCTTATTAGTGGAATACATCATCTTCCATTAATATGTATTAATGCTGTCTCCACTAAATGGTGGACATCCATATAATCCATAATAAGTGGAGCTTCCACTAATCCAACATATTTACAACACTCTCCCTTGAATGTTCATTACATAAAGAATATGTCTCGTTAAAACCTTACTAGATAAAAATCCAATGGGAAAAAAAATCTAGTGAAGGAAAAAAAAGTACACTATTTTACATGTCTGTTTATTACTCCTCTTGATGAGATGATTCATTTAAATCTTTTAACCGACGCATACCGATTTTATATCTCAATTTCTCAAATATTGCAGTCGGTAAAGTCTTCATGAAAATATCTGCTAGATTGTCACATGACAGAATTTGTAGCATATCAATTTCACCTTTCTTCTGGAGTTCATGAGTAAAGAAGAATTTTGGTGAAATATGTTTTGTACGATCTCCTTTAATATATCCTTCTCGTAATTGAGTTATGCAAACTGCATTGTCTTCATAAAGAGGAGTTGGAATATCTCTGATAGAGGATAATCCACAACTCTCGCGGATATAATGAATCACTAATCTTAACCATACAATTCTCGACTTGCTTTATGAATGACTATACTTTCAGCATGATTTGAAGAAGTAGCTTGGAGATATCGAATGACTTGTTTAATTCCATTCCAATGTCGTCATGTTGGTGAAGAACTAAATCTTGCTAATAAATTGACAGCAGAGGTAATATCATGTCGTTATTATTAACAAGATACACCAATGCATCAATTGCTCTGAGATATGGTACTTCAGGACCAATGAGTTCTTCATCATCTTCTTGAGGTCGGAAAGGATATTTATTACATCTAATGACTAGACGATCATTAGAATACTCAATAGATGTGCTTTGTCTATATAAAATCTTTTTAGAACTTTTGTTGTATATGTTGATTGATGAATAAATGTTCCACTTTTCAGATGTTCAATTTGTAAACCAATGCAAAATTTAGTTTTATCAAAATCCTTGATTTCGAATTCTCTTTTTAAATAATTAATTGTTTCTTGGAGCTCTTCAGGAGTTCCAAACAAATTTAGAACCAGATTTCTTAATAAAAACACATGGATATACCTGGTCATTGTGAAATCCCACTTTCAATAAATATTCACTAATACGATTGAACCATATGCGCCCAAATTTCTTCAGGCTATATAATGATTTTATGCAACTTGATGGAGTAATTTTCACGAGGATAATGTTTATATATTTCAGGCATGCGAAATCCTTCGAGAATTTTCATGTACACATTATTTTCTAAATTTCCATACAAGTAAGAAGTGACAATGTCTAATAGGCGCATATCTATCTTTTCATGTACTGCCAAACTGATAAGATATCGGAGTATAATAGCATCAACAATAGGAGAATAAGTTTCATCATAATCAATACTTGATCTTTGTGAAAAACCTTGTGCTACTAATCGTGCTTTATATTGTACGATTTCATTCTTTTCATTACGCTTTCGCACAAATATCTATTTGTAGCTAACAGGTTTTACACCTTCTGGTGTTCGGACTGCAGGTCCGAAGACTTCACGTTTTGTCAGTACATCTAACTCCGATTGAATCACATTTTTCCATTGTAGACAATCTTTTTTATGCCGATATTCATCAACTGATATTGGTTTAGGATCATCATTTTTCTGTGTAATATCAAGAAATATGTTGTATGCAAATATATTATCAATAATTATTTCTATCCGATTCCAACTTTTATCAGAAGTGGTATAATTGATAGAAATTTCAGTGTTACTTTTATCAACTTCTGGTTCTTTGTCATCATTCTTCTCTTCAATATGATCATCTAGATCATTTAATCATCTTTTCTTTCGATGATTTTTATCTTTAGAACCAAGAGCTCAGCCACACTTCTGGCGTGCTTTTGACTCAACAGCTATAGGTATAATCTTTTATTTTACTAGAACTTCAATTCGAATATGAGTATTTATAGCTGGAATATGCGATTTTGTAATTCTTCTGGAGTCAACAAAGCGTTTGGCATTTGATTTGCAATACTTTGCAAATGAATTATCTTTTGAATTTCAAGTTCACATGCGCTTGTGCGCGGATCAAGATAATTTAATGATGTTGTCCAAGCAAGATCTTTCTTATGCTGTTTATGTTCTCCCCCTAATTTAGGGATTAATGATTCATCAAAATGACAATCAGAAAATCTTATTGTGAATACATCTCCTGTTAGGGGTTCAACATACATGATAATAGAGGGAGAATCATATCCAACGTATATCCCCTTTCTTCTTTGAGGTTACATCTTTGTACGTTGGTTTGGTGCAATTGGAACATATACAACACATCCAAAAAATTTTAAATGAGCAATATTTGGTTCTGAACCAAAAGCCAATTGCAAATAAGAGAATTTATGATAACTAGTTGGCTTTATACGTACAAGTGCTGCAGCATGTAAAATATCATGTCCCCAGGCAGATATTGGGAGATTTATTTTC
This sequence comes from Voacanga thouarsii, assembly GCA_026120185.1. Taxonomy (NCBI): domain Eukaryota; kingdom Viridiplantae; phylum Streptophyta; class Magnoliopsida; order Gentianales; family Apocynaceae; genus Voacanga; species Voacanga thouarsii. The sequence goes on from JANUWF010001704.1 coordinate 948,635, forward strand.
ATTAATAATGGTCTAATAATTAATTGTAATCTTTTAATAAAAGATTCAGTAAGATCATTTTGTGTATGAATATGAGTTATAGGATGTTCAACATTAATCCCAATTGACATGCAATATGCATCAAAAGCTTGTGATGAAAATTCACCAGCCTTATCTAAACGGATATTTTTAATATGATGGTCAAGAAAATGTGCTTGTAATTTAATTATTTGAGCAAGTAATCTCGCAAATGCCAGGTTGCGAGTAGATAATAAACACACATGTGATCATCGGGATGATGTATCAATTAAGACCATAAAATATCCGAACGGTCCATATAGTGGATGAATAGGTCCACAAATGTCTCCATGAATCCGTTAAAGAAATATAGGACTTTCAACTCTTACTTTGACAGGTGATGGTCTAATAATTAATTTTCTTAGGGAACATGCAGCACATGAGAATTTTTCTGATGTCAATATCTTTTTATTTTTTAATGGATAATCATATGTATTCTTAATTATTCTTCTCATCATAGTAGATCTCGGATGACCCAACCGGTCATGCCAAATGCTAAAAGTAGTAGGATCAGTAAACTTCTGATTTTCTAAATGATGAATTTCACTTGTATATATTTTTGCAAAATATAGGCTAGTTGAAAAAGACAATAATTTTTCTAATACAGATTTCTTATCCAAATTAATTTAAGTAATATAAAGATGTTCAATACCATTTTCCTCATTTGTTTTAATATGATACCCATTTCTGTGGATATCTTTAAAATTCAATAAATTTCTTCTGAATTTTGAGGAAAATAGTGCTTTATCAATAGTAATTGTTGTTCTTTCAGGCAACAATATACTTGTTGGGTATATACCCTCTTAGACTAGGTTTCTGATATACAAAAATCGAATGTTTTAATAAAAGAATTTATTTCAAAAATCGTTTGTGAATTTATTTATTATTTGTGCACAATTTCGTTTGGAAAAGACCCATTGTGTTTAAATAAGTGATCCATGTGAATGGTGGTCTTTCACAATAAGGTATGGATCATAGGTTATTTAAACACATAAACATTTGTTTTTAACCAATTGATGAGAATGGGAATCTCATCATGTTTAGGTTATTATGTTATAAATTTCAAATGAGGAATGTCTTACCTTTAGCTAATGAGTGGTCCACTCAATTCATGACATAAACGTATTTCGAATACGTAGAACATGACCTGTAGTAGTGGTTTCTTAAAGTACTATATGGTAAAAACCTAGACTACTACCGCTACAGCGTGGACTACTACTCTACGACTTGAGTATAAGTTGATGGTCTGATGAAGCTGGAAGCATATACTTTGATATGCTATAGTTGAGGTTTTATCGTAGAGCCAATATACTTGCATGTTGGGTGTGTGTGACTAGTTAGTTAAGACAGACTTATACAAGATAGTTTCTATACTATATCGCCTCTTGTGGTTGTCTAAATGATCTAAATGTCCAGGGTCCTAGGAAACATGACTTGGATGTTTGCTTTAGGGTAACTCCCTTGGAAAGAGAAAAAAACATTCCAGAAAGTCATGAATTATTAGAATAGAAGCCTAAGGATGGTAGATGTCATTTAGAAGGGTATTAGTACACTTCTTCCTCTCTAAATGCACAGCGATGTGTAGAGGGGTATTTTAGTCATTTCACCCGTAGGTCAGAAACTTTGCTAATGCAGTATTGTCCTTGATGTCAATATTTTCTTATGGTGATATTAAAAAATATTTAAAATGCAAAATACATCTATTTATATAGTAGGGGTATTTTGGTCATTTTAGTAGCCAAGACGATGTATCTTTTTGGTCCTTGGAATAGCCTGTAAATCCTAATTATTTTTGGATTGAGGTATTGGTCTCAGTTATAGAGGATTTTATTTTATTCAGGAAGTCTAATTTATTATTAGACTGGAATAAAATGAATTGAGAGAAATTTATTATCTGGTTTAATTGGTTAATTAATTATTCAGGGCCTAGGTCCAGTTTGAATAATTAGAAAAATTAACCTGGACTTAAAACTAGAGGGAAATAATTAATACTTAATTATTTATTTAATCCCAAGAAATAAATAATTAAAGTATAATTATTTTAGTTCATTTGGGCACATTAATTATTTATTGGGTTATTTAATTAAGCCCAAGGAATAAATAATTAATGTTTATTATTTTGGACTTTTTGGGTTCAAGAAAAATAATAAATATTATTTTGGCCCAAAAACCTGGACCAGAGGGATTTTCCAAATACGGTTCAGTGGAGTTTAGGATGAAGCCGAATTTACTCTGTTAATAATATTCGGGTGTTTAAAATATTAAATTCCGAGAATATTATTATCGGAATAACTAAGAAATTATTTTTGGCTTCATTTCTCTTGGTTCACTGTGTGGAAAGTAACCCTTGATTTTCCTAAGGGTTTTTCTCTCAATTTGGTGTCTCTCCCTCTCGTGACTCTTCACTCTATGTTGTTGGTTTTTGGCTAGTACATAAGAAGTCAAGGAAGCCAACCGAGACTAGAGAGTTTGTGGCTTTTCCTCACCCAAATTGTGTGTTCACCAACAAGGTTAGGCTGTGGAATATTCTAAGAACTGAAAAGCCTAGCATTTATTACACTGGAGGTGAAGTGGAAGGTTGACAGTTTTTGCACTAAAGGCTTCATCAAACGGGAAGGAGGAAGTTGTCCTCTGTGATTCAATCCACTCTTCCTTAGTCTTCAAAGTTTAAGGCGCTAAGAGGTATGGTTTTAAGACTTCCGTGCTGCTGCTGTTATTTGTTCATGTTGTTATTTCCTCCATTTTTGTCTCCCGTGCATGCTCTCTATTATTTTCAAAACTCACAATACTAGCTTTTTCGGAGCCTTCAATCACATTTGTACTACCGTTTATAGTATAAATATTTATTTTTTCCATTTTGAGATAAGAAAAATATTTCTCATTTTTTAGTATGGTGTGTGTAGTTCCGCTATCAATAATACATACATCATCATTAACAACAGTCATCTGAACAAAAAAATATATATGGAAGCATAAATATTATTAGAATATAATGAAAATTCAAAAATATCATGTGATGCATTAGTTCTTCTGGACACTGCCATCATCAATTAAATGGTCTATCCTACCATCTGGGTGTTCGAAAAAATCAGAAACATCCATATAAGTAATATTGATATTAAGATCTTCAGGATCAATATCATCATCCTCAGCATCATTTACTGGATGTTGAGAAAAATTTACTTCAACATTTTTATTTGTCTTTTTCAGTGAAGTTTGATATAATTACACTAAATGCTTGGTTGTACGATAGTTACGTGACCAATGACCTTTTATGCCACATCTATAACACTTATCCTCATAATTTTCTTCCATTTCTTTTTCTTTTCCCTTATTATCTTTTTTGTTCCACTTCAGGTGGTCAGTATTTCTCACAACTTGATTATTACTGTAATAAAAGAAATATCAAGCGTGTCCACGACCATAACCACGGCCACGACTTCGACTATAACGATGGCTTCTGCTGGAGCCAACAACATTCATTTCTGGGAGTGCTGTTGAGCCAGTTGGTCTGGCTTCATGATTTTTCAATAATAACTCAGTATTTTTCTCTGTAATGAGGAGGCAGTAATTAAATCTGTAAATTTTGTATACCCTTTTTCTCGATATTGTTATTGCAGGATAATATTCAAGGTAAGAAAGGTGGAGAATGTCTTCTCCAGCATATCTTCATCAGTAACTTTTTCTCTGCATAATTTTAACTGAGATGTAATTTTATATATCGCGGAGTTATATTCATTCATGGTTTTAAAATCTTGCAACCTCAAGTGAACCATTCATACCGTGTAGTGGGTAGTACGACCATCTTCGGGTGGTCAAATCGGTCTTTTAAATTTACCCACAGGACATATAGATCTTTTTTGGTAAGATATTCCATTTTCAAATTTTCATCGATATGACGACGGATAAAAATCAAAGTTTTGGCCTTTTGTTGTGCAGATGCACTATTATTTTCTTGAATAGTTTTACTAAGGCCTTCAGCATTTAGATGTATTTTTGTATCGAGAACCTATGATATATAATTTTTTTCAGAAATATCAAGGGTTACAAATTCGAGTTTAGTAAGGTTAGCCATAGGGATTAATAAATGCGTACCTGTCTTCTGACTTGTGTAACGGTAGAGACTTGTGCTTTAGTCTTCTGACTTTTATAATAGCAGAGACTCGTACTGATAACGTGTTATGAAATTTTGGTAGTGTTAGAATAACATCTACACAATAAGAAATCTCTAACTATTATTTGCACAAGAATTTATTCAAACTTTTCTCTTTCTTTTCTCCTACAATTTTCTCTCACAATTCTTTCACAAAAATGATATATCTCAAGTTTGGAGAATAGCTTTATTTATAGAGCTCTTATTAATGGAATACATCATCTTCCACTAATATGTATTAGTGGTGTCTCCACTAAATGGTGGACATCCATATAATCCATAATTAGTGGAGCTTCCACTAATTCAACATATTTACAACAGCCAAGGGATTGTTGGTTGAATTTCAATGAGGAGTGAGAAACAATGGGAATAGGGTGGAAAGTCAACACCACAGATCAACGGCCAAAAAGTGGTATCTTGTTGAGATAGAAATGTGATGAATAAAACGATGAACAACAAGAACGCAGACAATACATAACCCAAAAAACAAACTAATTCATCGAATAAACTCAGTATAATTCCAGAACAATCAACAAAAAGGCACAGAGAAGCAAGACAACAGATTAATGCGTATTCAGTGTAAACCAGTGGTCTCGCCTACGCCTAGACACACTAGTGCACAACTACATATAGGACTGCACACTATTTAGTTTGAATCGATTTTTCAAATCGAATCGAACCGAATAATAAAATTTAATTTGATTTTTAACTATTTTGGTTTGGTTCGGATCTGTTTTAATTTTTTCATACAATTTCGGTTCGATTTTTAGTTTTATATAAATAAAATCAAATAGAATTAAAAAATCAAATTAGATAAATATATTATTTATTTTTTCAATAATTTGATAAAAAAATATAATTATAATTTTAAAACCCTAAAAGATTTTATTTTGTGACAGTTACCGTGACCTTTATACTGCTGTATCTATCATTTTATTTCTACTGACCTGACATCTATAAACTTTGATTTAGACTTTTGTTTATATTAAACTTTATATTGAATTTAGATTTTAATTTGTATTAGATTTTATATTGTATTTGAACTTTAGTTTGATTGGACTTTTCGTTAATTTGTATATGTTAAAATTTATATTATGTTAATAGGGTAGTGGACTAATTAGATCATTCAAACAAATCAAAATTTATTAAATTTTGGTTTAAAATCAAGTCGTATTGTAATTAAAGAAATCAGTTGCCATCGATTTCTTTAAAAATTCAGTTCAATTCGATTTTTATAAAAATTATATAAAATCAAATTAAAATTGAATTTTAAAACCAAACACCGAATCGAAAATCGATTGCGCATCCCTAACTACAGATAGAGGAATAAATGCATCCAAGTAACGAGAATCCAATCCGGAAACAAAGAATAATGGTAAGCAACACTAATCTCAAGATCTAGTGTAGTCAGTGGAGGCTGAGGTTCATAGTTTGCTGAGGTTTTCCCATCGGGGAAATTCTTAGGTGCACCCGGTGCACGGCCCCACTTGTGCACCGAGTGGGCCCAGAGGCCCCAGACACCCTTGTTATGCAACACCTGGCAATTTGAATAAAAAATTCTGAAATTCTAATTTTGTGGAATTTTGGATTTTTTTTTTCAATTTACTGATCAATCATGGTTAACCATGGTTATGAAAATTTGAACCTGCCGCTATCACAGAGCATCTATCTCTCTCACAAAAATCAAAATCCAGTTATTCACTCTCTCCCTATCTGGTTCTCTCTCTCTCTTTCTCTCTTCATCCCACCCCCTCCGTCGAGTCTGAACCTCCTAGTACCCCTCTCGGCTCTTCCGACAGGTTGCTTATCTCTACCTCCCACCCCTTCCTCCGGCACTCAACTTTTCCTCTATGTTGCTTGTTTTCTCCTCTTCTTCTCTGCACTTGGCCATTTATCCCATTTCCTGCCTGAGATTTGGATCTTTGAGATACCTACAAAGATAAGGCCTCTGCTCTCTCAACTTATTGCAACAAGTTGCCCAGAAAATTGATGGCAACTTCAAATTTCCCAATCATCACAGAAAATTTTGTGGCTTTTGAGCATTTTCCCAGCTTTGAAGCATCACCGGCAGCTTCGGTACATCACCAAAAAATTTCTTTACTTTTGAATTTTGAATTTGCAAGCCTGTCCTTTGCGTGGGAATACCAAAGTTCTTTTAGATTAAAAATTCTAAATTTGCTACATATCTCTCAGAATATCTAATGGCTTCTATAAAAGTAGGTTTCATATATTTCCATTATCCTAAAACTATAAACCATGCCTTTACCTATTAATAGGTCTGTAGAAATTTGTTTGGGCATATTGAACCTATAAATCCGGGCTAAACTAGTGATTTCTGGAATTGCATATTCTGTTCCTGCTAGGTGCTAAGTTTATCTGTAATTAGGTAAGTCATGGTACTAGTTGAATAACATGTATTGCATAGTTTTATATTTTCTTCTGATGTTGGTGGAGGGAAGATACAGAGGTATGCATTCCAAAAGTGTGAAAGTAGTTTGCAGAATCTTCGATTCTAATGTGTTGATTCTTGATAGATTTTTTATTCTTGTCTCTTGTGAAGGACGAAAATGGAAAAAATGATGAAATCGAAAGCTTGCTTACAGAACGAAAAAATTTACCTCTGTGTTTGAATGACCTTATTGGCACTGAAGAAGATGTCTGTACCAGGATGCTTGAAGCTGCTAGATCAATTCCTTGTAAACGTTGATTTCGTCTCATTCACGTGAAACTTTTGAGCTTCCGAATGGTGCCCTTTCCTCTGCCGGTGAAGCTTACAGAATGTTCGGTTTGCTTTCTTGAAGCTCATTATGTTTGCTTCACAGACTTAGCCTCTGTTAAGCTATCAAAGAAAAAAATTATGGTCCTGATTCCTTTTCTTTTATTTTCAGCAATTCACACAGAAAGAGAGACCAACAGTATGAAACAAAAAGCACCATGTTTTCTGTTATCTTTCACGCAAAACAATACAGGATCTATCCTGTATTGTTTTTATTTTTATTTTTAATTAATTAATTAGTTTATTTATTTATTTTATTTTACCTTTGGTCTTATTCATTGAGCCAAATAAAATTATTTACTCTTGAGCTTGAACACATATAAATAATAAGTCTTAATTATTTATTTTCTGAACTTCATTAAACAGCTCAATAAATAACTAACAAGTCCAAATAGACCAATATAAAATATAGGCCTTTTATCTAGTTTCTACCTAAATTAAATTTCTAATTATTCAATCTGGGCCTTGGGCCCTGAATAATTAATTAACCAATTAAACTAGATAAAATATATACTCTCTCTCGAGCCTTTTATTTTATTCTAGTCCAATAATAAATTAGGCTACTTAAATAAAATAAAATAAAATCCATAATTATCAAGACCAATTCCTTAATCCAAATCTGTCAGGACTTAAGGGTTATTCCGGGGACTAAAAGACACATCACATTGGCTACTAAAATAATCAAAATATTCCTGCTATATAAATAGCTATATTTTACATTTTAAATATTTTTTAATATCACCATAAGGAAATATTGACCCCAATGATAGTGCTGTGTTAACAAAATCTTCGACCTACAGGTGTAATGACTAAAATACCCCTCTACGCATCGTCGTGCATTTAGAGAGGAGGAATGTACTAACACCTCTCTAATAGACTTCTACCATCCTTAAACCTCTAGTTCAATGATCCACGACTGCTGGAATGTTTTCACTTTCCAAGGGAGCGACCCTAAAGTAAACATCCAAGTCATGTTCCCCAGGGCCCTAAATATTTAGATCATTTGAACAGTCACAAGGGGCGATATAGCGCAAAAGTTATCTTGTATAAATCTGTCTTAACTAACTAGTCACATTTACCCAACATACAAGTATATCGAAGAGCCTCAATTACAACATATCAAAGTACATACTTCCAACTTCGTCAGATCATTAACTCATACTCAAGCGGTAGAGTATTAGTCCACGCTGTAATAGTAATAGTTTAGGTTTCTTCTAAATAATACTTTTAGAAACCACTATTACAGGTCCTGTTCTACGTATTTGAAATACGCTCATACTATGAAGTAAGTGGACTACTCACTGGCTAAAGGTAAGCCATTCCCCATTTGAAATTCATAACACAATAACCTAAACATGATGAGTTCCCATTCTTATCAATCGGTTAAGAACAAATATTTATGTGCTAAGTAACCCGTGATTCATACCTTACTGTGAAAGACTACTATTCACATGGATCACTTACTTAAACACAATGGGTCATTTCCAAACGTAAATCGTGCACAAATAAAATGTAAATTCACAAATAAATTTTGAGAATAAATTCTTTGATTAATAAATTCGATAATTATATCAGAAAACTAGTCTAAAAGGCATATATTCCAACAATCTCCCACTTGCACTCTAAGACTAAGAAAGCCTGGAGGTGCCCATCCCTATGGTGTCTAAGTGTCTCTTGAAGACTCTCTCAACCAAATGTTTGGTGAAGGGATCTGCTAGGTTGTTCTCCGAGGTCATCTGTTCCATTACGATTTCCCGTCTCTGAATAAAATTTTAGATTAGGTGGTACTTCATCTGGATGTGCTTCCCATTCCTGTGGTTCCTGGGTTCTTTGAATTGCGAGACTACTTCAGAGTTGTTGCAATAAACCACAATCGATCTGTCCATGTGTGGTACAACTCCAAATTCTGAAATGAACTTTTGGAGCTAGACTGCTTCCTTAGATACTTCCGAAGCTGTCACATACTCAGCTTCCATAATTGAGTCAGCAATACAATATTGCTTGATACTCTTCCATGAAACAGCTCCTCCAAACAAGGTGAAGACATATCTACTAGTGAATTTTCTCTCATCTTTATCTGCCTGGAAATCTGAGTCTGTGTATCTAGTAGGAACCAAGTCTCAGCCCTGTAAACCAGCATATAATCTTTCATACCATTGAGGTAATTGAGAATATGCTTTACAACTTGCTAATGAACCTCTCCATGATTTGATTGATATCTGCTAATTAAGCCTACGACAAAGCAGATATCTGGCCTAGTGCACAGTATGGCGTACATGAGACTTCCCACAGCCGAAGTGTAGGGAATCCTACTCATCTTGTCTTCTTCCTCTCGAGACTTAGGATAGTTCTTAGAACAAAAAGACAACCCATGTCTGCAAAGGATTAGAGTTCCTTTACATGATTCCATGCTAAATTTGGCCATCATCTTGTCAATGTATATCATTTGGGATAAGCCTAACATTATCGGCTTCCTATTTCTAAGAAGCTTAATCCTGATAATGTAACTAGTTTCTCCTAAGTCTTTCATACTAAATTAACTAGACAACCAAACTTTAGTAGATGACAATATTCCTACATCATTTCCAATGAGTAGAATGTCATCCACATATAGGACAAGAAAAATTACATTTATGTCTTCTAATTCCCTGTACACGCATGGTTTATCCTCGTTTTGAATGAAATCGTAAGACTTTACAGTATCGTCAAAATAAATGTTCTATGTTCTAGATGTCTGCTTAAATCTATAAATGGACTTTTTAAACTTCCAAATCATATGTTCCTAGCCTTTAGCAATAAAACCTTCCGGTTGGGACATATAGATGTCTTCATTAAGATGGCCATTAAAAAATGCCATCTTGATATCCATTTGTCATATCTTATAGTCGAAATAACATGTAATGGCAAGGAGGATACGGATAGACCTAAGCATGGTTATCAGAGAAAATGTTTCCTCATAATCGATTCTCTCTTTCTGAGTATACCCTTTCGCCACAAGCCTAGCTTTGAAGCTTTCCACCTTCCTATCTGCTCCATTCTTCCTCTTATATAGCCACTTATACCCAATGAGTTTTATCCCTTCAGGTGAAGCTACAAGATCCCAAACCTGATTAAAGTACATAGATTTAATTTCGGCTTTTATTGTTTCATGCAATAGATTTGCATCGGCATCAACAATAGCCTCCCCATATCTAGTAGGATCTTATTCCTGATGGTCAAAGACCAGCTCGAAAGCCTTTCCTGTCCATCTTTCTGAAACTCTAGATACCCTCCCACTACGACGAAGCTCTATTTGTACAAGTTCTTGAGGTCGTGCCTCTTCTTGTTCTATAATCGGGACTAAAGAAGTTAATTCCGAAGATAATTTCTCCTCGAGTTCCAACCTTGTTGAACCTTTAACGGAAGTACTTTGATCATCCTCCAAGTATCTAGCATTAGTACTTACCAATACTTTCTGTTCCATGGGATGACAAAAGTAATCTCCTTTTGTTCCTTTTAGATACCCAATAAAGTAGCATAGTTTTAATCTTGATTCTAACTTGTCTCCCTTGATCAGTACATAAGCTGGACAACCCCATATCTTGAGATGATTTAGACTTGGCTTACACTCAGTCCACATCTCATAGGCATTCTAGGTACTGACTTGGAAGGCACCAAGTTCAGAATGTATGCCGTTGTTTCTAAGGTATATCCTCAAAAAGAAACAGGAAGAGTAGCATGGGACATCATGTTTCAGGCCATTTCCATTAATGTCCGGTTCCTTTTCTCAGCTACTCCATTCTGTTGGGGTGTACTCGGCGCAAATAGTTGGAATACTATCCCATGATGTACCATGTAATCCTTGAATTCACCGAGGAGATACTTTCCACCACGATCTGATCGTAAGGTTTTAATCAGTTTACCTGTTTGACACTCCATTTCAGCCTTAAACTCTTTGAACTTGTCAAAAAAGTCAGACTTGCTCCTTATCAGGTAGACATAATCAAACTTTATACAATCATCTGTGAAAGTGATGAAGTACTCAAAACCCCCTCTAACTTGTGTAGACAAAGAACCATACACATCAGTATGAACAAGGCTTAATATCTCCTTGGCTCTATCAACCTTTTAGGTGAACGACCTTTTAGTCATTTTCCCCATAAGGTAGGATTCACACTAAGGCTAACTTTTCTATCTTAATAAGCCCAACGGCCCATCATGGATTAACCTCTGAATCCTGATTGAGTTAATATGACCCAACCTTAGATGCCAAAGATATGAGTCATTGACATTGGTTTTTCTCTTCTTACTTAAAAGTTTAGATTGAGTGTTATTTATTTAATTGTTCGTAGGATTTAAAAAGAATAAGTTTTTATACATGTGCTCTGTACATAAAATCTCTCCATTTCTATTGATAGTAACACCAGAATAGAAAGAAATAGAATATCCATGATTTATTAACTTTGCAACTGAAATCAAATTCTGTTTAAAACTGGGTACATATAAAATATCTTTCAAAATAACTACTTTATTACAATAAAAAACAAGATCCAGCTTTCCCCCTACAAGGGCCCATACTTATGCTCAATTTCCTACTCGTAGTCCATACTCGTCCTTTTGAAGTCTTCTTATCTTTCTAAACCTCTGCAAGGAGTTACAGATATGATCAGTGGTACCAGTATCAACAATCCAAGTAGAAGTTAATCCGACCATTGAAATTGACTCTAGATGGAGAATAATACCTGTAGGGTTTTTTTTAACCTAAAGTTCTAGACACTCCTTTTTCCAATATCCCTTTTGCCTGCACTTGAAACATTTGTCATTGGGCTTGTTGGGCTGATTATTGGGTTGGGCCGGTGCGTTTCCCTTCTTCTTCTTGAACTTCCTGGGTTTGAGCTCAGTTCTGGAAGAAAAAGTCCTAGCAATCATAGTCTTGAACTGTGGCTTCATGACATTTTTTGCCACCTGGAGCTCTTTTATTAACTCGATTAAACTCATGTTTAACTTGTTCATATTATAATTTAACTTGAACTGAGTAAATAAGTCCGAAAGAGATTTGAGAACTATGTCCACTTGGCTCTCGGGGTTAATTACAGTCCCTAAGACTTTTGCTTCCTCGAAAGTAGCAATTATCTTGAGCATATGCTCTTTGATTGATGCTCTCTCAACCATTTTAGTGTTAATGATCGTCTTAAAAGCCTCCTATCTTGCGGGCCGTCTCTTATCTGCGAACATCGTGACTAGTGATTGGCTAATGTCATACGCAATGGCCATGTGCTTGTGTTTAGACTGGAGTACATTAGACATGGAGGCCAACATGTAGTATCGAGCCATTTCATTGGCCTTCTTCCATGCTTTCTCAACCTCTCGCTCCTTAATGGTGGAACCCTCCCCAATAACAGGACATGTGTCAAAGAGAACATACTTATACTTCTCAACAGTGAGTATTATGTCCAAATTCCTTTTTCAGTCCACATAATTTGGACCAGTTAACTTATTCTTATGAAGAATAACGGCTAAAGGACTAAAAGAACCTCCACCAACTATTTTTGAAAAATAAAAAATAAAAGAAAACTTAATTTGTGAAAAATATAATAATTTGTGACTTTATCCTTATATTAAATCTGATAATAGTTAACCCTATCACTATTATCTTTAATATGATTAATTTGGCTCTTAAAAAAACTGTCATAACTTCTTGGGACGATTAACAATTTTCTAAGTTAACTGTATTAACCACCACAAATTAATTTCCCTTCTATATAATGATTTAAAAGATAACTCCATCATGGGATAATCGTTTTTTCTCATTTCCTATAGACATTCCTCGCACTATAACCTCCAACGTGGGTTGGCCGATCATAGCACGTGTCCCGGGTTAATCCATCCATTAGTTCTAGATCCTTGTGGTATCCCCATCCTATACGGGTTCACTCCCAGAGTGACGCGAGGGGATCCACGATCTCTAATGAAGATTGTGATAGAAACCGTGGGGTTGTTGGAACCCCTCTCCTACTTAGTATTTTAAAATAAGAGCTTTCTTGAAAAATATCTTTTGAAAATTTTAATTAAGTTTTCTTAAAATAAAATATCTAAACCCACAAAAATTTTTATATCAAGGTTTATACTCTTTGAGAAATTTTTCATGGATTAATTTTATTTAAGTTAATAAACTTAATAATTTCAAAAATTTTTAATAAAACTTTCGAGAGATTTTGATCTCAAGTTTAATTTGACAAAAATAATTTTTCTTGTTAAAATTAAATCAAAATAATTTTATTTTTTAATTCATAAAAATATCTAAATCCAAAATATTTTCTATGTCAAGGATAAAATTCTTTGAGAAAATAACCAAGAATTAATTTTTTTTCAAATTAAAATTAACCATTATATTTAAGAAAAATGTTTTTCTTTGTCAAAAATTCCTAAAGACTTTGGTTTTTGAGAAAATGCGCACATAGGGTACAAAAAGAAATAAGTATGTTAGAAAACTGTAAATATTTTCATGCTTTTCTATTCTTTTAACCTAAGTGTCCAAATAATAGAATTAAATATATTAATTAATTAATGGTTTTGTTTAACTCTAAATTTTCTTTACTATTATTTTTCATGCAAAATATTTAATGAATATTAACTATTGCAATAAAAATAATTTCGTTTGGTATGAGACCAAAAATAAAAAAATTTTTTTTTTTAACTTCTGATCCAGTCCACCCGCCACACTGGATCATAGCCCATGAAAAAACCTATGGGACGCGATCGGGGCAGGTGCTCACTACTCGGCCCGAAGAGCTACCCACGACCCGCCAAGCTCGATCAAAATTATTGACCAAAATTGGCGCAAACCAATTTGCAAAATTATTGATCGAAATTGGCGCAAATGCAAATTGGTTTCCTCGCGTGCCGAGGAAGCCACAAGCTTTCACATAATCAGAAACGCGAAGGTTTACAGAAAACATCCAAAATAAATATTTTATTATTTTAGTTAAGCCTAGCATGCTTCCTATATTTACCAAACCATGGCTCTGCTACCACTTGAAGGACGAAAATGACAAAAATGATGAAACCAAAAGCATGCTTATAGAATGAAAAATTTACCTCTGTGTTTGAATGACCTTATTGTCACTGAAGAAGATGTGTGTACCAGGATGCTTGAATCTACTGGATTACGTCCTTATAAACGTCGACTTCGTCTAATTCACGCGAAACGTTTGAGCTTCCGAAATGGCGCCCTTTCCTCTGCCGATAAAGCTTACAGAATGTTGGGTTTGCTTCCTTGAAGCTCACTGTGTTTGCTTCACACACTTAGCCTCTATTAAGCTATCAAAAAAAAAAAAAAAAAATTATGGCCTTGATTCCTTTACTTTTCTTTTCATCAATTCATAGAGAGAGAGAGACCGACAGCATGAAACAAAAAGCACCATACTTTCTGTTATCTTTCACTCTTATTTTTATTTTTATTTAATTAATTAATTAATTATTATTTTTTTAATTTTATTTACCTTTGGTCTTATTCATTAGGCCAGATAAAATTATTTACTTTTACGTTTGAACACCCATAAATAATAAATTTCAATTATTTATTTTTTGAACTTCATTAAACAACCCAATAAATAATTAACAAGTCTAAATAGACTAATATAAAATATAGGTCGTTTATCTAGTTTATACCTAGATTAATTTTTTATTTATTCAATCTGGGTCTTGGGCCCTGAATAATTAATTAACCAATTAAATTAGATAAAATTTATACTCTCTCTTGGGCTTTTTATTTTATTCTAGTCCAATAATAAATTAAACTACTTAAATAAAATAAAATAAAACTCATAATTATCAAGACCAATTCTTTAACCCAAATCTGTCAGGACTTAAGGGCTATTTCAGGGACCAAAAGACACACCGCCTTGGCAACTAAAATGATCAAAATACCCCTACTATATAAATACCTATATTTTACATTTTAAATATTTTTTAATATCACCATAAGAAAATATTGACCCAAAGATAATGCTGCGTTAGCAAAGTCTTCGACGTACAGGTGTAATGACTAAAATACCCTTCTATGCATCGTTGTGCATTTAGAGAGGAGGAATGTGCTAAGATCTCTCTAATAAACATCTACTATCCTTAGACCTGTAGTCCAATGATCCACGACAGTTGGAATGTTTCCACTTTCCAAGAGAGCTACCTTAAAGTAAACATCCAAATCATGTTCCCCAGGGCCCTAGATATTTAGATCATTTGAACAGTCACAAGAGGCGATATAGCGTAAAAGTTATCTTGTATAAGTCTGTCTTAACTAACTAGTCACATATACCCAACATACAAGTATATTGACTCTACAAAAGAGCCTCAATTACAACATATCAAAGTGCATGCTTCCAACTTCGTCAGACTATCAACTCATACTCAAGCGATAGAGTATTAGTTCACACTGTAGCAGTAATAGTCTGGGTTTCTTCTAAAAAGTACTTTTAGAAACCACTATTACAGGTCCTGTTCTACGTATTCGAAATACGCTCATGATATGAAGTGAGTAGACTACTCACTGGCTGAAGGTAAGTCATTCCCCATTTGGAATTCATAACATAATAACCTAAACATGATGAGATTACCATTCTCATTAATCGGTTAAGAACAAACATATATGTGTTAGGCAATCCGTGATCCATACTTTACTGTGAAATATCACCATTCACATGGATCACTTAATTAAACACAATAGGTTTTTTCTAAATGTAAATCGTGCACAAATAAAATGTAAATTCACAAACAAATTTTGAGAATAAATTTTTTTATTAATAAATTCGATAATTATATCAGAAAACTAGTCTAAAGGGCATATATTCTCATAGCTTAACCACACAATATCAATCAAGATCACACACACACACACACACACACACACACACACACAGACGCACCTAGATTATTTCTCCCAAAACTTCTACTAGAAGACCAAAGAATTATAAATCAAGCAATTCAAAAATCAATAACATGTTGGTTCTTAACATGCAGTGATTATTAGTGAAGTGGCCAACTTTATGACTGTTCTTGTGACCCTTCTTGGTGCTCTAAGTATGATTGTCAGGTAAATTTTCTTTCCAATCCAGTACTCCTACTGTACTCTGGCAATGCTAGGCATGCTAATCTCTTTGATGCTTCTAATAAGTGGTTCTTTTGGCACACTTCATGTTGAAGAAAAAATTGAGGCAGATGGGCCTACTAGGATGTGTCTCATGCATTAGGATCTATAGTGATTGTAATCCATGCACCTCAGGAGCAGATACCAAATTCTATACAAGAAATCTAGACTTTGGCTACTCAGCCAGGTTTGACTTGCAATAAAAATCTAATTGGAGTGATATTCTTCATGGTTTCTTGGATCATTTCTCATATATGTTTTGCTACTTCCATTGACTGCCTTTCTAATATATACAGTAGCTACAATATTGATAGTGGTGGCATTGATTTTGCATTTAGAGCCTTGCTATAGGCAGTTGAACCTACTAATTTACTTGGGAATTTGTTCTTTAGCTTGTTCCTTTACGATAATATTTCTGTTCTAAGCTCATAGATATTAATTGTTGTATTCTCATAATGGTCTTTTCATATCAGACTAAGAATTGCATATCTCCCATATTGTTTTCAGGTGGTTAGTATAAAGGCTATTGGAATAGCTATAAAGCTTTCTCTGGTAAGAATAAGTCCGTTAGAATATCCTCAGACTTAGGTTTTTTCTTGTGGTTGCTATAATTTATGTTATTGAAAGTTGAATTACCTTAACAAAATACCTAAGGGAAATGGAGTGTGTTGGTTTTGGAAGGTCTTAGCGTCATCAATGAGGTGGTTTGATGAGGATGTATTCTTATGTTGCATCTCTATTTGTTGTGCCAAGTCAAAGAGAAAAGGAGCAAGAATGCATTGAAACATGGGTAAATTCTTTTGGAATCCTTGGAGGACCCAAGAATGCTTCCCCAACAGTTATCTCCCCTAAGCAATACAAAAAGAGGTTTAGAAAAGTAATGCAACCTATTTTTTGAAGGTTCCAGATCAATGGTCACCTCCTTCTAGCATGCCTAGCATATCATATACAGATTTATCTGAAGAGATTTTGCAAAGTGGAACTCCTGCAAAGTGATTACCCTAGTCGATTTGCTTGTACATTTAATTGTATACTTTCAGATTCATAAAGCTCTATTTGTGTAAAATGTTTTTCCATTTTTTTCCTTCCCTCTTCAACAAATTAGAATTCAAGTTGTATATGCATTTCAATCACCCAATTGCAATTTTGTGTAAAATATGATTATATTTTGTTTACTACTATTAGCCCTGTAAATTTCGAATTATTCAGATTTCTTTTCCTTATTGACTAGAAAGTGTACGCACACCAGGCAAATAGTAGTGTATATTTAAACTTTGCTTACCGAGTGAATTGTTAGAAAGATGTGTTCTGTTGTGCTGGGTGGATGTGGATTGTAATTTAAACAAGTAACAACAGTCTAATCTGTAGTTGATGAAGCATTTCCCCTAAGAATTTCCCTTAATAGGGAAGCATTTCCCCTAACATATAACAATTGTCTAATCTGCGCCTAAGAATTTCCTCTAATGTCACCCCGAGTGTATTTAGGGAAGCAAACCATATTTTTTTTGCAATGAAGTAGACTTTTTTTTTTTTTTTTTTTGCAAGGCTACGATTTGAAAACGCAATCTTTTTCACTAATACGTATATTAGAAGGAGGTTAAGTTGTTGACATCAGTCTATCACAAGAATCTTTTGATTGTTTCAGAAATAAAAAATCAATAAGAAGACATATAAATCCTCCAAACATTACGAGAATTCTAAAGTACAAGCTCTGGGGATACAAGAATCAGAAGATTCCAAATATAAGAAAATTAAACAATTAGCATTACTTGAACTCTATTAGTTACAGTAGATAAGGTATAAATCACACCTTGACATTCTACTAGAAGAAGCAAAAAAATTAGCCTTAGCATCTTCCAAACATAATTGACCTATTTACAAGGATTCATTTTCGAATTAATCATTTCGAAGGAGGCTGTGGAGGTGGTGGTGGATCAAACTCAGTCTGTATTTATGAGGATGTACTCTTAGAAATATCACCATCGATTGTTTTATTGGTTGCTTTTGTCCATGCTGATTGATTTATGATAATCCATCCCATCCGCAAATATTCCCGTCTGTCTTCCTTAAAAGATAATATAGTACTTTCTCGGTACCACCCATTGTAGTGCCAAGAAAAAATAGAGACAATTAAAGAAGTCTAGAAGAACAATTATAAAGTTGCCTATAAGGTTGGCAACCAAGAAAATTAAAGAACAATTTAGATTAGTCCGTAGATTTGCTAACTTTCCCAAGGATAAGAATACCTATCTTCTTGCACTAAGATTGGGCATGACATAGAGAGAAATAACAATTCTTGCATTACAATATTAAAAAAATGAATTAAAAAAAAGCAGTAGTTAAGCCTATTCTATTAGGTTTAAATTCTTCTTGAATATGTATACATACAATAATGCTAGTAAGCTCAGTCCAAATATCATAGAAGAATGGATAAAATACTGTGACATCTTGCACAATCAGGCTCTCTCATATTTGAATTCAAAGCCAAAGGCCACATAATTCAATAATTATAACAAAAATAGAGAAATTAGAACAACAATATCATGAGAAAATAACAACATATCTAAACGCAATATCATTTATCAAATATATATTAAAAAACATAGTCATTATGATATTCCTTATTAGAATCTTATTGGGCACTGGAGAATTTTTTTTGCTTTGTAAATACTATACTCTTATAACAAAAATTTTAAATAGTAAAGATGACCACTTTAGAGCCCTATACAATATAGCAAGTGAATGTACATCCATAGTCTATTGAAAGGTGAAATAAGTTAATTATTATTTTACGATAACGAATATCCATTGTCAGTATCATTAATTTATCTAATATCCTTGAGGTTCTTTGAACCTCAATCATTAATACCAGAAGAAAAATAAAGAAAACAATTTAGATAGTTTGTATTAGCCAGGTTCTAACATCTGATCGCCAAACACTAAACTGAGTTGTCCCAGTAGCAATTGTATAAGTGGAACCTGCAAACAAAAGGAATGCATCAATTTCCAAAAAGAAATAAATCCGCAGAAACTTTAAACCAAATACAAGACTGGGAAACATGTCTTGTATTGTGGCATTTGAAAGTCCAAGAGAATGCTATAACAAAAGGAACTTCTATCAAAATTATGTGATTGCTTCAGAGTTTGTTTTCTATCACCTTGGCCTATAACAAAAAAAAGGGGTGGGGGGCGGAGGCTCCTAAAACTTGGATTACAAAACACCTATAATTGCCACCTATTATACTTCAACTTACATAATTTTTCTCGGGATGGAAGTTGTTCAATTTCCAATTTCTTTCCTCATGCCCATGAATAAGAAACTACTTCTGCATTTTCATGTTAAATTAGAGTTGTTGTCATTAAACACACAAAGTAAATTACAGATTTTAAAGCCAATAATAATCCACGATTAATTGTCAGAAAACTATTATCAACAATACAAAGCTTTGGCTAGTAGTAAAAGTATACATGCATATAGCAAAGTAGCAGGATTTATTTCTCTCCGTGTCTAAAAAATTTGAGGATGATATTTTGCTCTGGCAATCACCTTAATACTTCTAAATTTCACTATAATTTAACATATGAAAAGAATTATAGTTTTTTGCAAATTGAATCCGCATAATTTGATTTGTAAAATGAAGTACATGAGTAATAGATTTGATTTTTACCTAAAAGACACTTTCGTGCTAAACACAAGCACAATCACAAATTCAAAGTACTGATCAATAGACCACAAAGATTCTACAACTCCCTCGGCATAATTGACAAAAAAATTCAAGGTTGCAAGAGTAAGAATAAAATAAGAGAACAAGATGCCAGAACAGAAGAGTATTGAGGATCCCAAGACAATTGGACCAAGAAATCTTCTTTCCACCCTCATTAGACCAGGAAAAACAAAGGCAATTATTTCATAAAGAATGACTGAACTTCCTAAAAGAAGGCCACAGTATCTTGATACATGCATATAAGAATTAAGAAAAAAAAAAATGCTCAATCTTTTGCATACATAACTCTTTCACCCATTTTGGTCAAACAACAAATATCACAAACTCCATCATTAAGAAACAAATACATGACCTTTCTTCCCCAAAAAAGCATTAAATAGATGAAAGATTCTAAATATATGACCTTTGATTACTGCTATGGCGGAGGAGGGCGTGGGTGGTATAGACGCAGCGAAGGGGGTAAAATAAGAAAAAGTGATGCCAGAACTGAAGAGTACTAAGGATCCCAGGACAATTGGACCAAGAAACTCTTCTTTCTGCCGTCGTTAGACCAGGAATAATAAAGGCAATGATTTCATAAAGAATGACTGGGCTTCCTAAAAGAATGCCATAGTATCTTGATACCTGTATATAATAATTGAAAAAAAAAATGCTCAATCTTTTGCATACATGCCTCTTTCACCCATTTAAGTCAAATAGCAAATATCACAAACTCCATCATTAAGAAACAAATATATGAACTTTCTTTCCAAAAAGCATTAAATAGATGAGAGATTCTAAATATATGACCTTTGATTACTGCTATGCAGAGGAGAGGGTGGGTGGTACTGTGATGGCGGATGAGGGGGTGGGTGGTAGAGATACGGAGGAATGGGTGGGTGGAACTGCAATAGTACAGAGGAGGGGCGGGGAGATAGAGACTCAGTGCGCGAGGAAGGGAGAGAGAGAATGACTGAGTTCATGAGAGAGAGAGAGAGAGAGAGAGAGAGAGAGAGAGAGAGAGAGAGAGAGAGGCAAGTTTGAATTCATGAGAGATAGAGAGTGAGAGATACTCTGTGGTGGGATTTCTCCATAAATGTGATAACCATGGTTAACTATGGTTGAGGGGGGGGGGATGAAAAAACTCAAAAAATTTAGAAAATTGATTTTTGGAATAAAATAGGTGTTGGATTCTTGGCGGACTTGGGCCCACTCGGTGCACTAGTGGGGCCGTGCACCGGGTGCACCTAAGAATTTCCCTTCCCACAGGGATATGCCCTTCACATACACTCTTTAAAGGTAAGAAAATGAGTATCTACTTTCAACCCTTGGCAGATAAAATTTTTAAGAGAAACAAGGATGGAAATTTGAGCTCTTATCTGAGGCTGGTCGACTTCACTTGACCAAGTCGGTTTTAGCTTCAATTCCTCTTCATATTTTACATGTAATAAATCCTCTGAGATCTATTTTTCATCTGATAGAAAGGTTGTGTCTGAATTTTATATGGGGCCATCCATCCTTTGGACAGTGGCGTCGTTGGCGGAGATGGGAATTTTTATGTTACCCTTGGGAGGAAAATGGTTTGAATTTGAGATCCTTTGATGATCTTAATATTGCTTTTTCTATGGAACTTTGGTGGAAATTTAGGTGTCAAAAATCTTTATGGTATCGCTTCGTTTGGACGAAATATAATGTGAAGGATGAGCATCCTTCTTTGCAGCATTTCACAGGCTCCATCACCTACATGGAGGAGAATTCTTCAGTCATTTGGCGGAGGGACATATTCCATGCAAAGCCTACTCTGGATCTTGCTCATTTTGGTACGAAAACGGGGCTGGATTGGGAAGATTGGCTGAGATTAATTCTGCAGTTCATTGCCCTCGCTTATCAGTTTCTGCTTGTACTCAGAATGGGTTTTGGAATGTTTTCCCGATACTTCAACTCATGGATTCGACTACAACATTTTTAGTTCTTAAAACTCTGCCTCTCGAACAAGCTGACACACGTGATGACATCCTTGTTTGATTACCTTCTTCCAATGGGCGATTTTCCACTTCTGCCTGGGAGACGGTTCGACAGAAGCAAAGTCATTTGCAATTCTGTTCTGGTCTCCACAAAATTCAGGTGCAGCCTCAAGTTCTCTTTTTATGTGGAAGTTCTTCAATCGGTTCTTGCCATTGGATTCTGTTTTGAAGCACTTGGGATTTTCTCTACCTTCTCACTTCTCAGTGTGCTTTGTGCCTTTCGCATGAGGAGTCCGTTCAGCATGTTTCAGTCATATGCCGGGTTTGGTTTGCTGTTTGGAGTCACTTGGCACAGTCTTTAGGTGTTTGAAGAGATGGGCAACAGCATCTGCCTATTCCTCATTTTCTTAATTTTTGGTGGTATTTGTCTAGCCGTTTAATGGAGAAGGAAGGCTTTTTTTTTTCATATTGTTGGATTATTTGGAAGGGCCTTCCCATGAGTCAATATGATGGAAAGAGGGTTACAACAGCTGTTTTACCACATTTGCACAGTGACTTCATCTCAGCTACAAAGGTTGGTCATCCGAAGCATGTCAGCGGTGGAAGTACGAAACTGCTTCCAATGACGTGGCAAATCTTTCACTCACATTTGCAGTGCTAAATATGGATGGTAGTACTATAAGAGATGGTAGCTCGGGCTTGCAAGGTGTAGTTGGGAAGCTTGATGGCTCTTTCCCTTTTGGTTTTGCACGGTATATACATCAGTTGGCTGATCATCTTGCCGCTGAAGCTCAGGCAACTCCCTTGGGTCTCACATGTTGTTTGGGGCATGGATTGCAAGACATTGAAATTCAATCAGACTTATTGGTGTTGATCAATATGCTCACTCAGGTTCAGCCAGAATCGGGGCGTATATATCAGGAGCTTAGGCGAATTAGGTTACTTATGAGCCATTTTCGTACCATTCATCTTCATCACGTTTACCACCAAGCCAATTCAGTTGCTGATGGCTTAGATGAACTAGCTTCTTCTTTGCAGTGATCCTTTTCACTTTCTTCATTCAATAGCTTACCATCACATGTTAGAAAATTATGTATTCTGGATTCTCGCTCAATCCCTACTCTAGGGATATTCCCTGTATTTTAACAGGAAGTAGAGGCTAGGGATATTCCCTACTTGTACTCTTAGTTATTAGCAGGCATATGAGCACAAGAAACAACATCAAAAGATAAAGCTAGAAATGAGCTGACAACTACTTTGCAAAACCTTTTATTAAAGCCATGCACATAATTGCACACTAGATCCATAATATTGGCCCCTCTAATAAACGTCAACATGTGCCTTGACATTGTGCTCTAGCTGGTGTCAAATGGGTAACTTGTAGCTAATGTATGACCATGTGAATGCAAACATTATACTATCGATAATATTACTTGTTGAATACTTCCCTGATGTATTGTGAAAATGATCCTCGAATAGAACAAGCAAAAAGGAAGCTATTCTCTTATCAATCATATTGGTGGTATAATGATCCCATGCAAACTCCAGTATCCAGTACTGAGAGAGATAACTGAGATTGGTAATAGTTACTGTTGCAAAGCATTAGTTATCAACTAATATATTGAGACACAAAATGAAAATATGAAACATTGTCCAAGGGGACTTTCAGATATTCTATTTTCAGCTATTTTGCAGTAAGATTCATTTTGATGGCAACTGCTTAGCTAGTGTGGAATGGAAAGTTGGAAGTTCTAAATGTTCTTCGTTAGTGTGTGACAAGAAAAGTGTTTATGATATTTTAGATAGAAGATTTAAAGAAGCTCAATATTCACAGTTTTCTGATGAAGGTTAACAAATAAATTAATTCCAGTGTGGCTTTGAAGTTCAAATCAGTGCAATTCGTGGCGTGGGAAAAGACAGAAGTATAATGTGACAGTAAACAAGCTCCTTCCCTCTCCCAGAGCTCTTTACAAGTTCTGCAAAAAATGGAATGTTTGATGGTGTTGAAGTTCTCTCTGTTGAATTGTGGAATAGAACGCAATTAGGCCGATGATTTACTCAGGTCTGATAATGCATGATGTGAAAGAAGCCTCTTCATGTCGTTCTCATTGAATTCAATGCTTTCATCTCCTCCGTAATCTATATCAATTACACTCCTTTCTTTCATCTGGAGTTCATCAGATCCTACAACATGAAGTTGAGTGTATTCTTCTCCCGTCGTGGGTTCATCTGTTTCCATTTGTTGCATTTCTGCTTCGATCAATGCATCCATTCTTGCTCGGTCTCTATCTCTTGGATAGGTACAATAGAGAAACGAATAAATGAAGCAGCATATTGCCATTGGAATTCCTATGGCTGTATAGAGTGCCTTTGCAAGTGCTGCAGCATTCTCTCTGTCTGTTTCAATTTCTTGTGAATCTGTTGATCCTGTTGGTATTGGTTTATAACCATAGACATGCTGAGACAAAATCCCAACTATAGGTGGAGCAAATGCTGCTAGAATGGACTCAAAAGATCGATCCAAAGCATAAATGCTTGTTCGAGATCTTTCAGGAACTATCTCTGCAAATATAGGACTGTACACGTGTCAAGAGGGAACTAACAAAGTAAATTAAATATAATTTGACATATGTAGTAAGGACCTGATATCCCAATGAATGCAAAATAAATGGTGCTTCACATATGTACACATATCTAAACAGAAGGCTCAGATTAAAGCAGCTAAGAAATAAAGCACTCGATTTAGGTTCCTGCTGTCCCAAAATGTCACAAGCTATGAGGGTTGTCTGCTAAAGATGTAGCAGAAGATTAGGGAGAGTTTTTAGCATTTGGTTCTCAGATTCATAGGACAAACAAAGACAATTATAAATTGGAACTAAACAGTGTCAAAATTTGCTAGAATCGTGAAAAGGATTCTGCAGAGAACATTAAGCAGGATCTCACAATTCATCTAATTAACTAATGTGAAAGAGTACAGAAGTTCAATAGTTTTATGTATCCTATAATCAAAGGCTCGAATTAGAATGCATTCCATGTGATAATATCCAAAATTAGCTAACTGCTGGAGAAGCGACATAATAATTGTTTGTTTGGATCAAAGGAATGGAGGATTTGAAATCCATGATAAATGTTTCCAATTAAAAATCCATTATATTCTTTGAATAATTTGAAAAATTAGAAGTTCAAATTCTCCAATTACTTCTGTTTGCTTATCAACGTATACTTCAAATTAATATATTGAGATTATGAATATAAAGGCTTTTTTTTTTTGGGGGGGGGGTGTCCTTAAATTCTTCTTCAAATCCAAACCCATTGATCAAAATGCAAATCCCTTCCCAAGAACAAGTAAAGTTTACCAATCTACCTAATTTAGGAGAAGGATGCACGACATAGAATGCCATCTACCTAGATGATTAGCTAAAATGGGTAGATCTATAGGACATACACGAACGCATACTTCACAAGCAATGGATTTAGATTAAAAGTTTTGAATTCAATTTAAAAGGAATTTGAGATTTTTTTTTTTTAGTTCAGGCATAAAAAATGGGAGATGGTTCTCCGTTCATCTTCCTTTTTCACTACAGGGCTGGAAAGAGGTGAAAGAAGACCATGGCACTACGTCCTGTTGCTTCTTGGTGAAAGAAAGAGACAAAATATGGTGCTTTTAGAGACCTACTTGTTTGTTGCTGCAGCATTCCAAGATATGCTCAATCCCATGATGAACAAGACTAAACCATGTGTTACGGCTGTAGAAGGATCATCAGGCAATGCCAGCAGCAGAATCGCAGCTAAAGGAATGGCAGAACCGGAACTTATTTGTGAAAGAACTATTCTTCCAGCATTAGGGAATCGTTTTGCAAGGACATCCCCCATCTTTCCTCCAAACAAACCCCCAATTGATCCGGCCACAACAAACAAAGTCCACAGAAATGCTGTTGTCTTATGTGAAAATCCAATAAGCTCCAACCACATGGGGGCAAAAGACAGAGATGACCAGGGAAATGAACCAGATACCCCCTGAGCAATTAGTATTTGAAAGGATGGTATTCTTATAACTGCTTTTGCTTCTTTAATCAGATCCTTAACCTCTGACCGAAATGGTTTATGTACAGCTTGCTTTATTGCTTTACCATTTCTATCAATAAATCTGGGATCATTGGCAAAGAGGCAGACCAAAATCCCAATCACTACACTGATTAATCCAACAATATGAAATGCAATTCTCCAACCAGCTATTCCCATAAATGAAGACGAGGCTATAAGAACTGCTAAAAGTCCACCAATGATTGAGCCAAAGTTTCCTGTTAATTGTAGCCATCCAAAAGCTGTACCACGATTGCTTTCATCAGTTGAGTCGGCAACAAGTGACTGAAGTGCTGGTGTGACTATAGCAAGTCCTATGCCATTCAAACCTCTTGAAATGGCAACCTGTTGAACAAGATGAGAACATAAATTTTTTCATGGCGCAGATTGTCTGCAAGGTGAATAAAGAATTGAAGAATAAAAATTGCTGCCCAGAAGCTGATCCAGGTTTAGTGCATTATTTTACACCAAATAATGGAGTTGCAAGTCTCTACATGCATTTGGAATTTATATCAGGTCAAACAATAAAAGTTAACTTTTTTACGGCTCTCTTTGGTTTCCATTACTGGTGTAAGATTATCTATAGTTATAAGTCCTATTATGCTTATCTGTAATACAGAAATTTTGCCAAGCTAAGGATGCACATGATTTTTAGAAAATTTTATGCACTTGAAAATATTTTCCGGCAATCCTATTTACATACTGATTTCTGATCCTTTTAATTTTCAACTTCATATCATTTAACTATTTCGACTATAATTATTTCTTTCAGAACAATTAGGACACTGCTTATCTTTCTAAGATAATTCTAGAAATTAAAATGTAGGATCCATTAATGAGAAAACAAGATGCAGAGACAAGTTAACCATAGCAGTGAGAGGCAATAAGAAAAGACATTCAGCCTATGAAAGACAAATTCCTATTAGGCTATCCCTAAGAACGTCAATAGAAAAATCATCTCTTCATGAAAATTCAACAGAGTAATTACAGTTTTTTTTTAAATTCTGCACTAAAAAAATTCTTCGTAAGTAAAGGTTTCTTGCATCAAACTTTCGCCTAAGTTACTATTATTATTATTATTATTATTATTATTATTATTATTATTATTATTATTATTATTATTATTATTATTATTATTATTATTATTATTATTATTTTGGTCTCCACCAAATAACAAGAAGAGAAATGTTTAATTAAAATTATATGTAGGCGCCAATAATTTTCTAAGTGTAGCTTAAAGATAAACAAATTTAAGAGTTTGACGCCAAAAACAACAGTCATCTTTACAACATTCTTGAACTCACCTAACTCAATAAATCTTAATACATGGAAAGGAGCAGACAGTTTGTAAAAGAAAGCCCCAAATTGCCCAAAAAAAAAAAAAAAACATTTCATTTCCTTCATAGCACTATCAATCCCAATCATCCTCCGCCTCCCCTCCAACCCAGAACAAAAATTATATATAAATAAACAAGGTGAAAAAAACGACCTTTTCAGTCCTGAAAATGAACTTCATTCGCAGCTTTCCATATATATCACAACCAGAATAATCCCACAATATGCAACAACAAAAAAAGAACTTTACGTCCATCCGTTTTCAAGATTCAACCCATAACAGCATATATAACCACTCAATCAAACATTTCATCTTATATTACATTTAAAAATGCACTCAAATGTAACATAACCAAACAGAGACTCAAGTCATTTACCTGAGCGAAGGTGGAGGAGACAGCAACGAGAAAAGTGGCGCCGGCCCACAGAAAAGCGCCAAGAGCTATGACATGTGCTCGATTATGGCGAAGGGCCAAATAAGCAGCAAGAGGATAGCAAGAAGACTGCACTATGGATCTAAAGAGCGTGAGCGACCCAAGTCCAGTTGGATCGGTGTGCAGCGCCGCTCCAACCTCCGTGTAAACTCCAGGCAACAAAGACTCGTCGGCTCTTTCCATGATTCCGGCAAGATTGACAAGAATCAAAGTCAGCGTCTCCGATTTCATCGCTGCCAACTTGTTCTTCACTGCCATTTCCATTTCTTCTCCACAGAGGAGTTGACTGGGCCTGAGAACAGAAGTGAGAAGGCGATCTACGCGAGTCTTGTGGAATTTTGCCCGAAAACTAGTACAACGTGTGAATTGCTGACTGTTGAGTGGATGTACGCGGGCCCGTTATGGTTAAGTGGGACCCGTTTTGAACACGTGCAACACTGAGACACGGGACTATGTGGCTTGTGGTTTGGGTTATTCTTGATTTGGTTTGGTTTGGTTTGATTTATTTCTAAACTAATAATTTCGATTTAAAAATTTTCCAATCAAACCAAATTATTTGAAACGTCAAACCATTGGGTCTAGTTTCAATTGGTTTGAATTGTTTGCTATTACAGAAATTGTAATCAAATAAAATAAATCATTATCTTGTATTATATTAAATAAAAAGCATTTTAATAATAATACAAATAAAAAATGTTTGAAAGTTTAATAATAAAATTAAACAAAATATAGATTAAATTATGAATAGATATTACACTAAGTAAATATAAATAAGAGATATCAAGATAAAGAAGTTGGGAAGTTAAATAAATGAAAAGTTGAGAAAGAAAGTCTAAAATAAAGGTAAGAAGGATTAATAATATAAATATTTACAAATTAATAACATAAAAGAGTTTACAAATTATAAACATACATTTGAAATATTAAAAATAAAAATAAAAATTTAACAGTATATATATAATGTTTTATTAAAAAATTATTGATTCATTTTTTAATTTCTGTATTTTGAAAACTTTTTAAATCAAAATAAAATCAAACCAAACCAAACCAAATACATTTGGTTTGATACGGTTTGGTTTGATTTGGACGGGTTGGTTTTTTTTCCCCAGAATGTGGGGATGATGGATTGATTTCCGGGATTTGAGGATGTGGACAGGATATAGTCGCAGTGAATTGCCCAAAAATGCCCTCCTGCCTCCCCCAAGGATTTAAGACCGCAAATAAAACAGATTTTTTTTCCTTTTCTTTTGAATTAAATCCCAATCTCGTAAATTACAAGTTAAAAATTTTATTGTTAAACTATTATTATAGCAATCACAATAAAATCTGAACTAAATATTTAACCTTTAACTTTTAATAGTATATTTAGTATACTAAAACATAATATTTCCTCGTCTCTTTTTATTTATTTATTTTAATTAAAATTTTATTTTAATTTATTTATTCTATTAATAAATTAAGACGATATTAATTATTATTTTTTAACAAATATTTTTTTAATGTAATGAGTATTGTACACTTATATTAAAAAATAAAAGTAAATTAAATATACTTACAACACTTAAAGTTTTGAAATTTGATTACTCGCTAATAAAGATAGAGATTCTTTGAGGATAAAATAAGAAATTTTAATTAATTAATTAAAATTTTTATTTTTCTTAAAACTTGTGAATCAGTTAAAATGAATAGATAAAAAGAGTCGGAGAGAATAGTAATTTTTAATTTTGATTCTAATAATATCAATATCTCATTCTAGTTTTTAATTATATGCACTAATTTTAGTTGTTCAACTTTTTTATTTTTTTGGTTGAGTTAAATTTGCCATTCCAAATACTTCGTTTTTTTTTCCCACGTTATCATTCTAAGTCAAACTTTTCCCTAATCAATATATATATATATTCTCGAAAATGATCAATTTGTCATCTTTTTTAATTTTCTCAATGAAAACTTAGCAGCAAGTAGTTAAATTTAGCGGAGATCGGTAAAACATTCAATGGAAATCTCAACAAAGACGAAAAATTAAATCATTTTGAAAATTTATGTAGTGATTTACTAAAATTTGAAGTTTAGGTGCCAATATGAAAAGATTTTGTAATTTTAGGTTAAGAAAAGTAAATTATTATTTAAATAATTTTCTTCCCTTTATATAGAATTTTAAATCTTCTACGACATTTTCTATAATATCTTTTATAACATTCCAATTATAGAATTTCTCTTTATTTTTAATATTTTTAATATTTAATTACTAAACTAATTCCGTCAACTTAAATTCTACACTTTCCCATTCTCTCTTCATCTCCTCCTGATTTTTCACCTTAATCTGCTTCCTTTCTATTTCTACTCTACTCTTCACAAATTTACTATCATCTGCCCTTCCTTCAATGGAGTTTTCAGGTAGGGGATTCAAATTTGTAGGGAATCTTTTAAACCTTTGCCATAAATTTCAGCTCTACTATAAAGGATTAGGAAGATTATTCACAAAGAAAAAAAAGAGGGCTCTGTTATAAAATTAGGGTAGTGTTAGAATAAAATCTACACACTACACACTAAGAAAATTCTAACTATTCTTTGCACAAGAATTTCTCTTCAAACTTCTCTCTTTCTTTCTCTCACAATTCTTTCTCTAATCTTTCTTTCACTAATCTTTCTTTCACAAAATGATGGTGTATTACAAGCTTAGAGAATAGCTCTATTTATAGAGCTCTAATTAGTGAAATACATCATGGCATACATCATCTTCAACTAATCTCAATTAATGGTGTCTCCACTAAATGGTGGACATCCATAAAAATCTTCTAATAATTCACATAAATCCATAATTAGTGGAGCCTCCACTAATTAATGGAGATTCCAATAATTCATAACACTCCCCCTTGGATGTCCATCCATTACATAAAGAATATACCTCGTTAAAACCTTACTAGATAAAAACCCAGTGGGAAAAAAAATCTAGTGAAGGAAAAAGAGTACACTATTCTATATGTCTATTTATTACTCCCCCTGATGAGATGATTCCTTTAAATCTTTAAATCGACGCATACCGATTTTATATCTCAACTTTTCAAATGTTGCAGTCGGTAAAGTTTTCGTGAAAATATCTGCGAGGTTATCACATGACTGAATTTGTAGCACATCAATTTCACATTTCTTCTGGAGTTCATGAGTAAAGAAGAATTTTGGTGAAATATGTTTTGTCCGATCTCCTTTAATATATCCTCCTCGTAATTGAGCTATGCAAGCTGCATTGTCTTCATAAAGAGGAGTTGGAATACCTTTGATTGATGATAATCCACAACTTGCTCGGATATAATGAATCATGGATCTTAGCCATACACATTCTCGACTTGCTTCATGAATGACTATAATTTCAGCATGATTTGAAGAAGTAGCTGCTATAGATTGTTTCGTAGAACGCCATGATATAGCGAGTATTTCCACATGTAAATAGATAGCCCGTTTGAGAACGTGCTTTATGTGGATCAGATAAATAACCAGACATCTGCATAACCTATCAATGTTGGACTGGTTTTATTTGAATAAAATAATCCGAGATCAATTGTACCTTGGAGATATCGAAGGACTTGTTTAATTCCATTCCAATGTCGTCGTGTTGGTGAAGAACTAAATCTTGCTAATAAATTGACAGCGAAAGCAATATCAGGCCGTGTGTTATTAGCAAGATACATCAATGCACCAATTGCACTGAGATATGGTACTTCAGGACCAAGGAGTTCTTCATCATTTTCTTGAGGTCGGAAAGGATCTTTATCCACATTTAATGATCGGACGATCATTGGAATACTCAATGGATGTGCTTTGTCCATGTAAAATCTTTTTAGCACTTTTGCTGTATATGTTGATTGATGAATAAATGTTCCACTCTCCAAATGTTCAATTTGTAAACCAAGGCAAAATTTAGTTTTACCAAAATCCTTGATTTCAAATTCTCTTTTTAAATAATCAATTGTTTCTTGGAGCTCTTCAGGAGTTCCAATAAGATTAATATCATCAACATATATAGCTAATATCACAAATTTAGAACCGATTTCTTAATAAAAACGCATGGACATACCTGGTCATTTTTACATCCCGCTTTCAATAAATATTCACTAAGACGTGTGAACCACATGCGCCCAGATTGCTTCGGGCCATATAATGATTTACGCAACTTGATGGAGTAATTTTCACGAGGATAATGTTTATATGCTTGGGCATATGAAATCCTTCGGGGATTTTCATGTAAACATCATTTTCTAAATTTCCATACAAGTAAGCGAGTGACAACATCTAATAGGCGCATATCTATCTTTTCATGTCTTGCTAAGCTGATAAGATATCGGAGTGTAATAGCATCAACAACAGGAGAATAAGTTTCATCATAGTCAATACCTGGTCTTTGTGAAAAACCTTGGGCTACTAATCGCGCTTTATATCGAACGATTTCACTCTTTTCATTGCGCTTTCGCACAAATATCCATTTGTAGCCAACAGGTTTTACACCTTCTGCTGTTCAGACTGCAGGTCTGAAGACTTCACGTTTTGTCAGTGCATTTAACTCTTATTGAATCGCATCTTTCCATTGCAGCCAATCTTTTCTATTCCGACATTCATCAACTGATATTGGTTCAGGATCATCACTATCCTGTATAACATCAAGAGATATTATATGCAAACATATGATCAATAATTATTTCTATCCGATTCCAACTTCTACCGGAAGTGGTATAATGGATAGAAATGTCAGTGTTACGTTCATTTATGTCTGGTTCTTTGTCATAAGTTTTCTCTTGGTCTTTATCATTCTTTGCTTTAATATGATCATTTGGACCATTAATCCTCTCTTCTTTCGAGGATTTTTATCTTTAGAACCAAGAGGTCGGACATGCTTCTGGCATGCTTTTGGCTCAGCAGCTATATGTAAAATCTTTTGTTCTATTGGAACTTCAATTAGAATAGGAGCATTTATAGCTGGCATATGCGATTTTGTTACTCTTCTAGAGTCAACAAAAGCGTCTGACATTTGATTTGCAATGCTTTACAAATGAATTATCTTTTGAACTTCAAGTTCACACGCGCTTGTATGCGGATCAAGATAATTTAATGATGTTGTCCAATCACGATCTTTCTTGTACTGTTTCTGTTCTCCCCTTAATTTAGGGAATAATGATTTCATAAGAGAATAAGAAAAGAAATATAAGAAAATGATGACAAGCAGGAAATGCCAAGAAAAATATCTATTTTTTTTCACTCTTCCCGATACCGACTTTTCATCTTCCTCTCTTGTCTTTTCTTCTCCTCCGACCCTCTACCTACCATCGACCTCTTCTTCTTCCTTATACATATATATATATATATATATATATATGTATCGATATATATCTCAGTTATCAGTCATTAGTAAACATCAAAAACAAAAATCACAAAGCAGATATGGAGACTCGTAATTCATTTGAGACATGGTCAAATTTTGACTCGGTTTCTGCAGCAGATGTTGATGTATTTTTCTTTCCAAACCAACCGCTTCTGCCCAATTCAAACACAGAAGATTTTGATATGCTTTCCTTTTCAAACCAACCGCTTCTGCCTAATTCGAATGCAGAAGATTTTGATATGTTTTCCTTTTCAAACCAAATGCTTCCTCCTAATTTCAGGTGAGATACCTTTGAGGGATTCCATTTGTTTTTAGTATGCTTGATAATGAAATTAAACTCTCTTTTGGTTTGTTTTTGATGTAAATCAGTGGAAGTTTTGAACATACTGCTTTGGACCAAGTTGATCTGCCCCTACAAGAGACTGCTTTTGATACTGTTCCTGTTGATGCTATTCCTTTGAATGAGGATATGCTTGTGCATGATCCTTTCTACTCTCTAATGGATTTTGAACAAAGCCAGAATATGTTTCCAGGTTATTATACATTTAAACATGGATTTTGAATGGTATTATCTTTACTGATATTATTTTCTTTTTTTAGGAGAAATAATGAGTGGTCTTGGCAACGAAGTCGGAGTAAGTACTCATGAAATGCATAATATCGAAGTTCAAGATATTATTGCAGACAAAATTCCTGGGGAGAAGAAGACGATTAAGAGGCAGAGAGAGAAGAAGGGCAATAACTCTCAGACACTATCAAGAGAAACAATTTCGCGAGTACTTTTACCTACCAATCAAGAGCGCGACCAAAGAAGCGAATATTGGCATAACCCGTCTCAAGAAAAGATGTAGGGAGTTAGGAATTCGTCGATGGCCTCACAGGAAATTGGTGAGCTTGGAGACCATAATCAAGAATGTCCAGGTTCTCTCTCATACATACTTATAATTTGCAAGTATGACACTATGAAAGATTTATAAGTAAATAACCGATGATATCACTTCGATTTACAGGATATGCAAAATAAAGAAGAAGGAGGACATATGGCTGAGAAGAAATTAAAAGAAGCCATTGCGATACTGGAATGTGAAAAACGAGTTGGTGGAAGAAAGTCCTAATACGCAGTTAGAAGACCAAACACAGAAATTGAGACAAGCATGCTTCAAGGCCAAATATAATAAGAAATATAATAAACTTAAGGAGATCATAAAATCTCAAGACTCATTTCGCGAGTAATTTTACGGCTAATTCTGCTTGCTAGTCTCGATGCTTGGCTCAAAGGGAAAGAAAAGGAGGAGGATGTCGAAAAAGAGGAGTCTGAAGTCCATAATTACTAATTGTTTGTCTTCCTCTAATGTAAATATTGAAAAAGAACAATTACAAACCTTCATCTTAAATTTGTCAGCTCAATTACAAAAGAACAACTATAAGCATGTATCCTCAAATTCATATGAACACTAGTGATATGAATAAAAGATGTGATACTTATTATTAATGGAAATATCTTTTTCCCTTATTATCTTTTCTGTTCCACTTCGGTGGCGGTATTTCTCCGTGATAAGGGAAATATCGAGTGTGTCCATAACCATAACCACGGCCACTTGCCACAACTACGACTATAACGATGGCTTCTGCTGGAGCCAACGACATTCACTGCAGGAGTCTTTGTAGAGCCGATTGGTCCGGCTTCATGATTTCTCAATAATAACTCATTATTTTTCTTCGCAATGAGGAGGGCGATAATTAAATCTGTAAATTTTGTATACCCCTTTTCTCGATATTGTTGCTTGCAGGACAATATTCGAGGCATGAAAGGTGGAGAATGTCTTCTCCAACATATCTTCATCGAGTCACTTTTTCTCCGCATAATTTTAATTGAGATGTAATTTTATACATTGCGGAGCTATATTCATTCACGGTTTTAAAATCTTGCAACCTCAAGTGCAACCATTCATACCGTGCGAGTAGGTAGTACGACCATCTTCGGGTGGTCAAATCTTTCTTTTAAATTTACCCACAGACCATATGGATCTTTTTCGGTAAGATATTCCATTTTCAAATTTTCATCGAGATGACGACGAATAAAAATCAAAGCTTTAGCCTTGTGTTGTGCGAGATGCACTATTATGTGCTTGAATAGTTTCACTAAGGCCTTCGACATTTAGATGCATTTACGCATCGAGAACCCATGACATATAATTTTTTCCAGAAATATCAAGGGCTACAAATTCGAGTTTAGCGAGATTAGCCATAGAGATCAATAAATGCGTACTGTCTTCCGGTTTTAATAACGGCAGAGACTCGTCGTTGTCTTCGGCTTTAATAACGGTAGAGACTCGTGTCGATAACGTGTTATAAAATTAGGGTAGTGTTAGAATAAAATCTACACACTACACACTAAGAAAATTCTAACTATTCTTTGCACAAGAATTTCTCTTCAAACTTCTCTCTTTCTTTCTCTCACAATTCTTTCTCTAATCTTTCTTTCACTAATCTTTCTTTCACAAAATGATGGTGTATTACAAGCTTAGAGAATAGCTCTATTTATAGAACTCTAATTAGTGAAATACATCATGGCATACATCATCTTCAACTAATCTCAATTAATGGTGTCTCCACTAAATGGTGGACATCCATAAAAATCTTCTAATAATTCACATAAATCCATAATTAGTGGAGCCTCCACTAATTAATGGAGATTCCAATAATTCATAACAGGCTCTATATATTTTTCAAATAAAAGAATTGTCAAAATCTTTTTAGGTCATTTTTGTTTTTTCAAATATTTTCATTTCTCTTGGTAATCGATATGGAGATCCAAAACACCTAAAAATTGGAATTTCCACTTTTACTGCTGCAGCCAGTATTCTGCCAGGGGAATTTTAGAAACAAAGGAAAAATAGAGCCCATCAGAACGTGGAGAGTCCGTTGCTAGAAGTTAACAACGTATTATTCATCCTCTAAAGAAAGGGCAAATGGCAGTAACATTTTTGAAGAGTAGAGGAGAAAAAAAGTGGAAGCAGCTTAGGGTGAAAAATAATGAGAAAAGAGACTCGAAGAGAGAATAGAAAAGTCTATAATCTATGTTAACATTGTTGTAAATATTTTGAATTAGTGGAAGTTTTACTAATTATGGATTATATAGATGTCCATCATTTAGTGGAGACACCACTAATATATATTAATAGAAGATGATGTATTCCATTAATAAGAGCTCTATAAATAGAGCTATTCTCCAAGCTTAAGATATATCATTTTTGTGAAAGAATTGTGAGAGAAAAGAAAGAGAGAAGTTTGAAAAACTTATTGTACAAAGAATAGTTAGAGATTTTTTATTGTGTAGATGTTATTCTAACACTACTAAAATTTCATAACACGTTATCAACACGAGTTTCTACAGTTACAAAAGACAGAAGACTAAAGCATGAGTTTCTACTATTACAAAAGCAATAAGACATGTATGCATTTATTGATCCCTATGGCTAATCTTACTAAATTCAAATTTGTAACCCTTGATATTTCTGAAAAAAATTATATGTCATGGGTTCTCGATGTAGAAATGCATCTAAATACTGAAGGCCTTAGTGAAACTATTTAAGAAAATAATAGTGCATCTGCACAACAAAAGGCCAAATCGTTGATTTTTATTCGTCATCATATTGACGAAAATTTGAAAATGGAATATCTTACCAAAAAATATCCATATATCACGTGGGTAAATTTAAAAGAAAGATTTGACCACCTGAAGATGATCGTACTACCCACTGCACGGTATGAATAGTTGCACCTGAGGTTGCAATATTTTAAAATCGTGAATGAATATAACTCCACGATATCTAAAATTATATCTCAATTAAAATTATACAGAGAAAAAATTACTGATGAATATATATTGGAGAAGACATTCTCCACCTTTCATACCTCGAATATTGTCCTACAGCAACAATATCGAGAAAAATTGTATACAAAATTTACAAATTTAATTACTACCCTCCTCATGGCAGAGAAAAATATTGAGTTATTATTGAAAAATCATAAAACCAGACCAATTGGCTTAACATCACTCCCAGAAGTAAATGTTGTTGGCACCAACAGAAGCCATCGTTATAGTCGTAGTCGTGGTTATGGTTGTGGACACCTCAATATTTTCCTTATCACAGTAATAATTAAGCTGTGAGAAATACTGGCCACCTGAAGTGGAACAGAAAAGATAATAAGGGAAAAGAAAAAGAAATGGAAGAAAATTATGAGAATAAGTGTTATCGATGTGGCATGAAAGGTCATTGGTCACGTAATTGTTGTATGGTCAAGCATTTAGTGAAATTATATAAAGCTTCATTGAAAGAGAAAAATAAAAATGTTGAAGCAAATTTTTCTCAACATCCAATGAATGATGCTGAGGATGATGATATTGATCTTGAAGATCTTAATATCAATATTACTCATATGGATGCATTTGATTTTTTTCGAACACCCAAATGGTAGGATAGATCATTTAATTGGTGATGGCAATGTTTAGAAGAACTAATGCCTCACCCTAATATTTTTAAATTTTTATTATATTCTAATAATATTTATGTTTGTATATTTATATTTTTGTTCAGATAGTTGTTGTTAATAATGATATATGTATTATTGATAGTGGAACTACACATACCATACTAAAAAATGAGAAATATTTTTCTTATCTCAAAATGGAAAAAATAAATATTTACACTATAAACGGTAGTACAAATGTGATTGAAGGCTCCGGAAGAGTTAGTATATTGTTGTCTGAAGAAACAACAATTACTATTGATAAATCACTACTTTCTTCAAAATCCAGAAGAAATTTGTTGAATTTTAAAGATATCCGCAAAAATGGGTATCATGTTGAAACAAATGAGGAAAATGATATTGAACATCTTTATATTACTCAAATTAATTTGGGTAAAAAATCTGTATTAAAAAAACTATCGTCTTTTTCAACTGACCTATATTTTGCAAAAATATATACAAGTGAAATTCATCATCTAGTAAATTAGAAGTTTACTGATCCTACTATTTTTAGCATTTGGCATGACCAATTGGGTCATCCGGGATCTACCATGATGAGAAGAATAATTGAGAATACACATGGTCATCTCTTAAAAAATAAAAAGATATTGGCATTAGAAAAATTCTCATATGCTGCATGTTCCCTAGGAAAATTAATTATTAGACCATCACCAATCAAAGTAGGAATTGAAAGTTCTACATTTCTTGAACGGATTCATGGAGACATTTGTGGATCTATTCATCCACCATGTGGACCGTTCAGATATTTTATGGTATTAATTGATGCATATCTCGATAGTCACATGTGTATTTATTATCTACTCGCAACTTGGCGTTTGCGAGATTACTTGCTCAAATAATTAAATTACGAGCACAATTTCCTGACCATCACATTAAAAATATCCGTTTGGATAATGTCGGTGAATTTTCATCGCATGCTTTTGATGCATATTGCATGTCAATTGCAATTAATATTGAACAACCTGTAACTCATATTCATACATAAAATGGTCTTGCTGAATCTTTTATTAAAAGATTACAATTAATTATTAGACCATTATTAATGAAAACAAATCTCCCAACATCTGCTTGGAGACATGCTATTTTACATGCTGCAGTACTTGTACGTATAAGGTCAATTAGTTTTTATAAATTCTCTCATTTGCAATTGGCTTTTGGTTCAGAACCAAATATTGCTCATTTAAGAATTTTTGGATGTGCTGTATATGTTCCAATTATATCAAACCAACGTACAAAGATTGGTCCTCAAAAAAGAAAGGGGGTGTACATTGGATATGATTCTCCCTCTACTATCAGGTATGTTGAACCCCTGACAGGAAATATATTCATAGCAAGATTTGCTGATTGTCATTTTGATGAATCATTATTCCCTAAATTAGAGGGAGAACATAAACAGTATAAAAAATATCTTGTTTGGATAACATCATTAAATTATCTTGATTCGCGCACAAGCGCATGTGACCTTGAAATTCAAAAGATAATTCATTTGCAAAGTATTGTAAATCAAATGTTAAATGCTTTTGTTAACTCCAGAAGAGTTATAAAGTCGCATATTTCAGCTATAAATGCTCCTATTCGAATTGAAGTTCTAGCAGAACAAAAGATTATACCTATAGCTGTTGAATCAAAAGTACGCCAGAAGCGTGACCGACCTTTTGGTTCTAAAGATAAAACTCCTCGAAAAAAAAGAGGATAAAATGATCCAGATGATCATATTGAAGAAAAAGAATGATAAAGATCAAGAGAGAACTGACAACAAAGAACTAGAAGTTGATGAAAGTAACACTGAAATTTCTATCAATTATACCACTTCCGGTAGAAGTTAGAATCGGATATAAACAATTATTGATAATATGTTTGCATAACTCTTGATGTTACACAAGATAATGATAATCCTGAACCAATATCAGTTGATGAATGTCGGTATAGAAAAGATTGGTTACAATGGAAAGTTGCGATTCAATCGGAGTTTAAAGTACTGACAAAACGTGAAGTCTTTAGACTTGTAGTCCGAACACCGGAATGTGTAAAACCTGTTGGCTACAAATGGATATTTGTGCGAAAGCGCAATGAAAATAATGAAATCGTACAATATAAAGCACGATTAGTATTTCAAGGTTTTTCACAAAGACCAGGTATTGATTATGATAAAACTTATTCTTCTATTGTTGATACTATTACACTCCGATATCTTATCAGTTTGGCAGTACATAAAAAGATAGATATGCATCTATTAGATGTTGTCACTGCTTACTTGTATTAAAATTTAGAAAATGATATTTATATGAAAATCCCCAAAGGATTTCGCATGCCTGAAGCATATAAACATTATCCTCGTGAAAATTACTCCATCAAGTTGCAGAAATCATTATATGGCCTGAAGCAATTTGGGCGTATGTGGTTCAATCGTCTTAGTGAATATTTATTGAAAACGGGATTTAACAATGATCAAGTATGTCAATATGTTTTTATTAAGAAATTTGGTTCTACATTTGTGATATTAGCTATATATGTTGATGATATTAATCTTATTGGAACTCTTAAAGAGCTCTAAGAAACAATTGATTATTTAAAAAGAGAATTCAAAATTAAGGATTTTGGTAAGACTAAATTTTGCCTTGGTTTACAAATTGAACATCTGGAAAGTGAAACATTTATTCATCAATCAACATATACAACAAAAGTTTTTAAAATATTTTACATGGACAAAGCACATCCATTGAGTATTCCAATGATCATCCGGTCATTAAATGTGAATAAAGATTCTTTCCTACCTCAAGAAGATGATGAATAACTCCTTAGTCTTGAAATACCATATCTCAGTGCAATTGGTACATTGATATATCTTGCTAATAATATACGACTTGATATTGCCTTTACTGTTAATTTATTAGCAAGATTTAGTTCTTCACCAACACGACGACATTGAAATGAAATTAAATAAGTCTTTCAATATCTCCAAGGTACAATTGATCTCGAATTATTTTATTCAAATAAAACCAGCCTAACATTGATAGGTTTTGTAGATGCTGGCTATTTATCTGATCCACATAAAGCACGTTCTCAAACGGGTTATCTATTTACATGTGGACATACTACTATATCATGACGTTCTACAAAATAATCTATAGCAGTTACTTCTTCAAATCATGCTGAAATTATAGCCATTCATGAAGCAAGTCGAGAATGTGTATGGTTAAGATCAGTGATTCATTATATCCGAGAAAGTTGTGGATTATCATCGATAAGAGATATTCCAACTCCTCTTTATGAAGACAATACAATTTGCATGACTCAATTACGAGGAAAATATATTAAAGGAGATCGGACAAAACATATTTTACCAAAATTCTTCTTTACTCATGAACTCCAGAAGAAAGGTGAAATTGATGTGCTACAAATTCGGTCATGTGACAACCTGGTAAATATTTTTACGAAGATTTTACCGACTGCAATATTTGAGAAGTTGAGATATAAAATCGGTATGCGTCGGTTAAAAAATTTAAAGGAATCATCTCATTAGGGGGAGTAATAAACAGATATATATAGAATAGTGTACTCTTATTCCTTTACTAGATTTTTTTTCCACTGGGTTTTTATCTAGTAAGGTTTTAACGAGGCATATTCTTTATGTAATGGATATTCAAGGGGGAGTATTGTAAATATGTTGAATTAGTGGAAGCTCTATTAATTATAGATTATCTGGATGTCCACTATTTAATGAAGACATCACTAATACATATTAGTGGAAGATGATGCATTCCACTAATAAGAGCTCTATAAATAGAGCTATTCTCTAAACTTGAGATATATCATTTTTGTGAAAGAATTGTGAGAGATAAGAAAGAGAGAAGTTTGAAAAATTTATTGTGCAAAGAATAGTTAGAGATTTCTTATTGTATAAATGTTATTTTAACACTACCTAAATTTTATAACAAACATCATTAATTTAGTAATTAAAGAATGTTACAAAGGATTTGAGGAGTTTATACAGTCAATTGGGGGAGGGGGCAGAGGGAGTGCTATAGGCTATGCATCCGATGTTCAGTTTGGGATTCGATTTTTTTTTTTATCACAATCGAACTAAAATAGATTAATTTATTAAAAAAATCATTTTAATCGTACCGAAATAATTTCGATTCGATTTGGTTGTGAGTTGAATTGAGATATCCAAAGTTGGCTAACCCATTAAGCATTAACTAAAATCTAATATAAAATTAAATATCCTTTAACTTGTCCATTTAACTGGCCCAATACAAAATAAATCTCAAATCTAATAAATTTTAATGCAAATCAAAATCTAAACATTTTAAAATCATTACATAAGTATCAAAACAACTTAACACCAAGAAAACTTCCTCAATAACCATGAAAAAAAATTCAACTAGAAGTCCAATAACAGATCTTGAATTAATAATATAATATACAAGTATCGAATCGAAATATTTTAAAAAAAATCATAATATATATAAATAATTATTAATAATTTACTATTAATTATATATTTTTAATTAAAAATATATTTTTTATTTTTTATTTTAAAAAACTAAAAATTGAATTAAATTTTATTAAAATCAAATCGAATTAAAAAATGTGATTTAATTCATTTAAAATTTCGATTTAAACTAAATAGCACAGTCCCTGCATGGTCTATTGGACTCACAGTCAACTGGGACAGGAAGAAAGATCATTTGGTGGGCTGCTTACGAGGATGGGCTTGGCCCATGCTGAGATGGGCTGTGAATCAGGGCGCTTTCTTTCAGGGTAAACAAAGGACACTGAAGGAAAATGCATCAGGTAGATGAAAGACCCCAAAATAAAGAAATAAATAATTTTCCACTTCATTTTTTTTTTCCTTTTCCCTTTGAAAATTGTAAAAATAGAGAGGAGAAAAATAAATTAAACAGAAAATGGCCATCAAACGTCTCTACAGATTTATCTGAAAAATTGGAAAGAAAAGGAATTTGAGGATATAAAAATTCTTAAGCAATATAAAATATTTTTTTTTGGCTAGAAATTAAATATTCATATTTTTATTTTAAAATATTCAAAAGTCAATATATATTTTGATAAAATAAATACTTTTCATTTAAAAGTTTATAACTAACCTCCTTAAATTTAAATACAATTTCCACTAGTTAATAGATCTCATTGTTAACCTTTTCAATTAGTATGCAGTAATTTATCTATAATCAAATATATATTTTTAAAATTTTTATATTAAGTTAAATTAAAATATTTAAAATTTTGATGAAATTATATATATATATATATATATATATATATATATATATATATATATTCTTCCAATTCTAAGTGTTAACTTGTAAATTAACATATTTCTCCCATTCTCAAACAGCAAGGAAGAAAATTCTTCTCTTTTTGTCTTTTCTTCCCCCAACCACCCTCAAACTAACCCCGAAACATGGAAAGTGAGGGCAAATTCATCAATAGTTTTTACAACATATTACATCAATTATGTTGATGAAAAGATAAAATACGAATTAGATTATCAATTGTTACACTAAAGGCGCGTTTAATAATTTAATTAAATAAGTAGAATTAATTAATTATATTTAATAATAGATAATATTAAGTATTTATTTTTAAATATATATATTTGATAACAAAATTTTGTCATTACTTAATTTATTAGTATGTATTAAAATTCTATTACAAATTCTAATTAACATAAAAGTGATTTAACTATAAAATCTAAATATGTTAAAATACTTATTTAATTAATATTATTTTTTATTTAATTCAAATTGTATTAAAATATAATATAAAAATAAATTATAATTAATTCAAATTTAAATTTAAATTTCATATTTTCTAATTCAATATTCAAACTTAATTTCAAAATTAAATACTTAAATTTTAATACTCATAACTTAAAGATCTATGATTTGCATTCAACGAGAAAAACTATTTTTAAAACTCCAAAATGCATCATTTTCAAATCTAGAAATTCATTCAAAATGTACAAGTAGTATATATGACGACGTAGAATTTCCTAGCCAGATGGGCCAACTCCTCTGAGGAAAATGGGCGGCACGAGTGGCGGCCAATGTAGGCGTCAGATGTCGTTGCATCCGTACAGCCGAGATGAGGATAGGACGGTGGTTGAGCCCACGAGACCCCGTTTCATTACCAATTGGAGAAGACAAAGGTCTCCAATGATAACACGTCAACTGTCTTTATCTTTGGCCCGCCGCCCGCATGCACCAGTTCATGCGATACTTTGCCGCCTTAACGATCGGCTTGTCTAGCCGGATTCACTTCGCCAGAATTCAAGATGGGTT
Source organism: Voacanga thouarsii (assembly GCA_026120185.1). Classification (NCBI taxonomy): domain Eukaryota; kingdom Viridiplantae; phylum Streptophyta; class Magnoliopsida; order Gentianales; family Apocynaceae; genus Voacanga; species Voacanga thouarsii. The sequence continues at coordinate 992,495 of JANUWF010001704.1, forward strand.
TTAGTGAGCTCAATGCCTCACGTAAGCATGACATCACGTAAATAAAGAAAGGGAAATTTCCACTTCAACATCTTAAGTTTGTCCCAAATCTTATATTATCATCTAAATCTCATTTTGAATTTAATTATCATTTTAATTACGATTTTTTTTTTCTAATTTGCCATCTAGTCCCATTTAACGGTTAGTCAACACCAGGCAACCTCCTCATGTGACTCCAAATAAGGATAATATGGTAAACTCACATTATTTGGCGCCCAAAAAAACTACGCCAAATGAAAGGGGTTTCATTTCCTTAAGAAAAATTCTAAAACAAAATATGTAGAAGCAACTCGATTCTCAAGATCTGTAGAAACAAAATTTGAAGAAAGAGAGTTCCCTCTGAGTAGCCCTTAGCCTGTTTAGTAGGTACACCTTTGAGTTCTTAGGATGGTATAGTTCTCGGATGTGGAGGTAGTGGTCTCCATATTAGTCGATTGATGCATCTAGTAGTTCGAGATCAACAAAACCAAGAAAATGAGTAGAAAGCCAAATCTCCTTCTCCCTTGCCCTTGTACCGGATTAGTTTAGGCTTAACCCTAAGATTCTAGGCTACGAAAGCCCCATTCTTGCAGGTCATGTCGATGCCTCAAAGAAGGTAGTTCTGGAAAGAAAAGGGGGAATTGCCTAGTTCTTGAAATTCACAACTGCAAGATTCACATCATACACCAATGTCCTGGGTGCTTAGGAAAGCTGTACAAGAGTTAGAATCTGGAATAAGGGCTCCTCCATATGGTATATGTTTTAGTTTTATAAATAAAAATTTTAACTTATTTTAGCTTTGTATATGGCATTACTACCAAAAGATTTATTATTTGCTTCTTGACCATTGCATATAATTGTAGTGGCAATCTATTACCAAAACACATTACTGTAGTTCATTGCTCAAACACTTGCTGGCTAAACAATTACTTATTCTGATTTCTGATTTTTAGCTTGCCAGCTTTCACTTGCTAGATGATATGTATATCTAACTGTTTCATATTTTGAGAAATCAATATATGATATATTTTAGCAAACACTTATCTTCAACTATAGACTAAGTACACGGTGTATTTTCATTATTTTGTTTAGGTGAAATTGAAGGTTGTTCAGATTGCTACACTATTTTAATGCATCACAGTGGCAAATTTATAAAAATTGTCAAGAAAACAACATTTTATAAGGATGAATATCTGAATTATTTTGATTTTTGCACTTCTGACTGTATGTCTTTATGTAAATTAAACTCAATGGTGAAAGAATTAGGGATTTCTGGTTCTTGTGGATACTACTATCATGATGGTAGCTTCTTTCAATTCATTCTTTCTGATGAGATAGCGCTAAAGTTAGATAAATATGTTGAGAAGGATAGCGTGGTTGAAATTTAGGTTGATCATAAGGATGTATTTGATGGGTTATGAGGAAAATAATTGAATTTGAAGGTAATGGTTTAGGAGAAAGTCAAGAGAAAAAGAAAGGGGCAAAAACTAAGGCATTATTTACAAGACAAAATTTGAGAGGTAGCAGCAATAGTGATTTATTTAATATTGAAATTGAAGAGAAAAGTTGCTCTGATTCTAGCCAGTCACAAGGAGATGATTCTAACTGTGAAAGTTTTGAAGATAGTGATTATAGTATGCTTGATTACGATGAGCATGTTGACACAAATGTGATTTTAGATGAGGGGATTTATATGAAACAAAAAAGGAGGTTAGCTGCAGCTGCAAAAGGTGGTCTTACTTCACAAGCTTCTGCACCATTATTGGAAGGAACAATAGCATTTGAAGCACAGAGAGAGCTAGACGAGAGATATATTGAAACTGATCCCGAAGGTTTAGATAGTAATGAAAGCTATGAGGATGAAGAAAACCCATCAAATCAGGTCATAAGAGTTGCAAAACACTTGGACCAGTTTTCAATTCCAAACATAGTTACGATAATCCACAATTTTTTATTGGGATAAGGTTTGCAAATTCAGTTGTCTTTAGAAATGTTGTGAGATCACAAGCCATTAAACAAGGGAGGGCAACCAAATTCCATCAGAATGACTCAAAAAAGGTTCGTGTTACATGTTCAGAGGAAGGGTGTGGGTGGATGATCTCTGCAAGCAGAATAGACAAATAAAATCCAACAATGATGGTGAAAACATACATCTCGGATCATCAATGTGGTAGGACCTTCCATGTAAATGCTGCAACTTCTAAATGGATTGCTCATGAATATTGTCAGAGGATTAAGAATAATCCCAGTTATTCTTTAAAGTCCTTGAAAAAAGACATTGAGTGCAAGCATTAGTTGAAACTTAGTAAAAGCTCAGTTGCAAGAGTTAAGAAGAAAGCTCTAGAGTTGATAGATGGAATAGAAGTGGAATAAAATAGCATGTTATGGAGGTACTATGAAAAGATGAAGAGATCAAATCCTGAAACAATTATCAAAGTGAAAGCCAAAAGGGTTAAATCTGGAGAATTGGTTGGACAACATAGATTTAGAAAAATTTATATCTATTGGGATGCTATAAAGAAGGGATTCTTAGCTAGTTGTAGAACTTTGGTTGGGTTAGATGGGTGTCATTTGAAGTCCTCATATGGAGGCATTCTCTTATCTGTTTTGGGAATTGAAGCTAACAATTGCATGTACTTAATGGCTTATGCAATTGTAGAGAATAAGAGGTATAAGACATGGAAGTGGTTTCTTAAGATTCTCCAAACAAATTTGAATATTGTGAATGACTTCGGATGGACATTTATCAATGATATACAAAAAGCCCTTCTTGAGGCAATAGGCCAACTATATCCTAACTCAGAGCATTGCTTTTATATATGACATATGTACAACAATTTTAAAACAAACCATAAGGGATTGGCATTGAAGGAATTGCTATGGAAGGCAGCAAGTGCAACATGAGAAAATAAGTGTGAAGCTACACTTAAGAAGATGGAAGTAATTGACAAGGCAACATTTGAGTGGATTTCAACTAAGGATCCTCACCATTGGTCAAGGGCATTTTTGGAATTTGGCTAAAATATGATATACTTTTGAACAATTTATATGAATCTTTCAATAGTGCAATACTTATCACAAGATGTGCAGGACTAAATAAATTTGAAATTGAGGGGATACATGGTGAGCGAAGGGTAGTAGATTTAAATACAAAAAGCTGCACTTGTAGGAGATGGGATTTGAATGGAATTCCATGTAAGCATGTCATTGCAGATATAATGACCTTTAGGTTGAATCCTATGGACTTTATAAATCTTTGTTATCATAAACAAACATATTTAGCCCGTTATGATCACACTATAAATCTAATGAATGGGAAAGATTGTTGGCCAAGTGCATCAATGGAACAATTGTTGCCACCTAAGATAGTTAAGAGGGCTGGAAGACTAAAGAAACTCAGGAAAAAAGAACCAGATAAGCCAGTAAACAAGTAAGGTAAAAAAATTTCCAAGAAAGGATAAATTATTAGACGCACAATATGTGGAAAATCATGCCATAATAAAAGCAGATGCTCGAACAAGCCAAAAAAGGTAAGGATAATGTATAAATTGTTATGCACTTCAAATAGATTGTAATATAATTTACTTTATTTGATGTATTTTTTATTTTCAGGCTAATGCTGAAGAAATATCAGCAAATGCTGACACTCAATCTGGAGATACAAGATACCAAGGACAACTTGTTGAAAATGATGGCAGTATTGAGAATCCTGTTCAGGTAATGTAAGATATTAGATATCATGGGTTTTTTTGGTAAAATTTAGCAGGGTACTAATACTAAAAAAATTCATTATAGCTATCTCAATGTATGCAAGAGTTTCAAGGATTTTTAGTAGCATGCCAATTACAGATGCCAAGTGATTCTGCTACTCAGATTCAAATACCAGCGCAACAAAATTAGGTTATTAATAAAGTTATAATATATCTTAGATATTAGTTGTGTAGTTGGATTATTCAAGGAATAGGTTAACATAGTTTTAATAAGACATTATTCTATTTTTGTTTTTGAGAAAATGAGAAGTTTTTCTCGAAAAAATGGACTATTGTAGTAAAAGATGGAAGAAGATTAACAGAAAGTCATATGCTCCTCCCAAACAAATATAGGCAGTTGCCCAACTAATGATATAGTAAGTAATTTGTCTTTATTTTTTTAGTAGTTTTACTATCATTATTCTTGTAATTTTGCATGAATAATTGGGTGGTTATTCATTAGGAATCTATTATGAGCCAAGGGCAAATTCACAACCAACAGGAAGTGTGCCAATGGCAGTATTGACTACCAAGGAAGTGAAAGGAAGGAGAAATAAGAATAATGTTATAAAAAAGAAGATGAGGAGATTGTAGAAAAATTTGAAGTTATGTTTAAATGCCAAATTGTGTTTGATATTTTTGGTGTAGAAGCTATTTCCTTTTGTTGACAGCTAAACCACTCGTTTTGCCAAGTTTGGATAGTCAATTTATACGGATATCAAGATATTATGTTTTATGTATGAAAGGTCCCATTATATTTGTATGGTAGTTTGAATGGTCAATTTAAATGTTTGTATTAGATATCTTGGTTGTATATTGGTTGTATGTTTGTATTAGATATCTTGGTTGTATATTGCTTGTATGTTTGTATTAGATATCTTGGCTGTACGTTTGTCATTAAATATCTTGGTTGTATGTTTTCTTGATCAGTTTGAGAATTTTCCTAGATTCTTGTCTCAACTTCTTAATTTAGTCTCATGGAGATATAGGATAAATTTGATGAAAATTTGGTTAAAATAGATGATTTTGAGGTGGGAAATGTTGATGAAAAAACCTTATTCTTTGCCTTGTTGATGGCTACTTAGGCATACAAAAAAATAGCAGTGCCTTTTACTCTCAATCCATGTGGCATTTCTCAGGGGAAATCAATAATCCTTGTAGCAGTGCCTTGTTAATGGCTACTTGAGCATACACAATAAAATAGTAGAAAAGAGAATGGATAGGTCTTACTATACAATTTTACTTGACAAAGACAAATGAAATATATATAAAAGGCAACTTTAATAATCATCAGTTAGCTAATGTACTTTACGATATCAATTTATAAAAATTCGTGATAGTGGTAAAGCACTAGATTGACTTTTCCTATAGCGGCTCCAAGATGCTAGTGGATCATCAACCTCCCATTTGGCATGGAAAACCTTTGTAAGAATCAACCTTGTTCTTGGAAAGGCAACTGAAAACTTCACTCCCTTGAAGAAACTAAATCCATCTAATAAGCAATTGCACTCACAATAGAATATGTCATCAAAGCTATGCTATTTTAGCTCAAATGATACATCCAATGAGCAATCCTCACTTTTTATTGCAAAAACTACAACTATATCACTGTTTATATCAAGTCTAACTAAAAAAGCCACACTAAGCTACATTCTCAACCAAAAATATAAATGATACAAAAATTAGAATACATTGGCAACAGCATATGCAAACAAGATATATCAACTTCCCTATTTAGCAACATTCTATTGAAACACCACCACTATTAAGCTATTAAAACAAAATTCTGAAATTGAATCAGCCTTGTTCTTGGAAAGGCAACTGAAAACTTCACTCTCTTGAAGAAAGTCAATCCATCTAATAAGCAATTGCACTCACAATAGGATATGTCATCAAGACTATGTTATTTTAGCTTAAATGATACGAGTGAGCAATCCTTACTTTTTACTGCAAAAACTATAATTATATCACTGTTTATATCAAGTTCGACAGAAAAAGCCACACCAAGCTATATTCTCAACCAAAAATTTAAATGATACAAAAATTAAAATACATTGGCAACAACATATGCATACAAGATATATCAGCCTCCCCATGTAGCAACATTCTATTGAAGCACCACCACTATTGAGCTATTGAAAACACAATTCTGAAATTGAATCAGCCTTGTTCTTGGAAAGGCAACTGAAAACTTCCCTTGAAGAAACTCAATCCATCAAATAGCAACTTCACTTACAATAGGATATGTCATCAAGGCTATGCTAGTTTAGCTCAAATGATACAACCAGTAAGCAATCCTCACTTTTTACTGCAAAAACTACAACTATATCACTGTTTATATCAAGTCCGACTGAAAAAGCCACACCAAGCTAAATTCTCAACCAAAAATGTAAATGATACAAAAATTTGAATACCTTGGCAACATCATATGCACATAAGATATATCAGCTTCCCTATTTAGCAACATTCTATTGGAACACTACCATAGATAATATGCATCATATTTGCCTCTAAAATTAAGTAAGACAATTAGAAGTTTTTCATTACAACATTTTTCATTCACTAAACACTAACCGAATACATGTAATAACTAATCCTTCTTAGGAGGGGAAAAAGGGGGGTGGGGGTGGGGGATGGGGAAGCCTCCTTCATAAATAATAAACAATACAACATAAAATCTAATTTTTCATAATTGAGAAGCACCAAAACAATAGAAAAATCACAAAGAGGCAAGCAAACTTTTTTTTCCTTGATTTTCCCTTTCATTTTCAGTCTTGAAGCCCTCAATTACAGTTTCCAAATGATCAATTTCAACCTCTAATCCATCAATCTTTCTAATCAAATCTAGAATTAGAGACGCTACACTTGGACAAATTGGTGGATCGATCCAAGAAAAAAAAAATTGCAACCTCTTTTGTTCTACAAATTCAAACAATTATTAGAAAGGATTTTTATTGAATCACAAGACGATTTTAAGCCAGTACAGCTAATCTCAACCTGTTGACACCCATAAAACCTTCTTCCTAGATTAGTTTTTGTCCACGAAGTCTTATCACAGCCATCTTCTCGCAATTGCATTGAGTGCTTATCACTGAGATTCGGAGTTGCTCTCGTTGGTGGATGAAAACTACCAAGGGTTTTTTCCTCTAGTTTCGTTAGTTCAACTGACAAGGTATAAAGTTTCTACTATTTTTAGGAATTAGATTTATGGACGTTTTAGTCTTTCTGTCTCTTCAGTCAGTTTGACGGATGATTTCTATTTAATTTACCCAGTTGACTAACAATCAAATGGGGCTAGATGGTAAATTGGAAAAAAAGTCGTAATTAAGACGACAATTAGATTCAAAATAAAGTATGGATGGCAATGTGGGATTTGGGGCAAACTTGGGATGGCAAAGTGAATTTTTCCCATAAAGAAAACTACATTATCTCCCTCTAAATTTTATTTAATATTGCACCTTGGATTATGAAAATTTTCTTCCTTTTATTAGTTAGATTTGTACAAGTGATCTTGAAGCCTATGTACAAAAATGGAGGACATACACATCGTACTTTTAACCTAAGGCCAAATAATCTTGTTATTAATTCATAAATTTATAAATTTAATACATTTTAACCCGTTGATTATTAATAAATAAAAACACATCATCTTGTTAAGTGGATCTCCCTCTATTTCTCTCTATAGAGTTACCTCTTCCAACATTCACCTTGGTTCTTTTGGTGTAACTTTCTATTTCCAGCTTCAATTAGGTTTACCTTTCCCCTTCCTATTTTTTGATTCACCATCCCTCCCCCCACTTCATCAGTTCCTTTCTATCCTTCTTTTATTGTCTCATTTCTTCCTATTCCTCACAATTTTTCCTCCTTTCTTCTTAGTTTACCACTCATGGGTAGTACCATTAATGTGACGCCTGAAGGTTTCCTGCATCTGGAACCTCGAGGGGATTTTTGTGCCTCATGGTCTGATCATGCACTAGTGGCTAAACTATTTACATATAAGAAACTAAATTTTAAAGTGGTGCAAACTATTCTTGAATAGGCATAAGGTATGGAGAATAAGATTACCATCTCCTCTCTGGATTTTAACACATTTCTTTGCTCATTCATCAATGAGGAAGAACTTCTCCACGTTCTGGAATTGATATGATATTGAGTGGGCTTTTTCTTAGTGTTGTGGGTGGTTTAGTTAATTATGAGTTCAGCTCATCCCATGGGACCAAAATAGTGAATTTCTTGAGATAAAAAGGAAAAATTAAACTAATAACCTACCCTCTATCAAACCCTTGAAGAACTAGGCTTCAAGGACCCTCAAGAATAGTAGAAAGTTCTACTATAATCCCACCCCAATATCCTTGAAGCAATAAAAGCAAACAAGAACAAAAAGAATAGAGAAAATAGGCACTCAAGTAATGGAATTCAAACAAACCTCAGAAGAGCAAAGCAACTAAGACCCATTGAAAGAAACCACATTGGATTATCCAAAAGATTTATAGACTCATTCATCAGGAGTGCTAAGCCTTAAGCATGGTCTTGAACAAAATGAACAAGGAGGCTAGGGCCTCTCAAGACTCTCTCTTCAAATTTGGATAAAGTGTGTGAAATTGTGTTGTCAAATCACTAAAAATTATATTTATACTACCCTAGCCCTAGCAAAGTAAACCCTGAGGTTCTAATACAATTTAGGGCCTTATTAGGTCTTTACAAAACATTTAAAATGGAGGAAAATAAGAAAAAACATAAAAAAATGCGGCGCAGCATGTCCAAGCTGGAGCCGGCGCTAAGCTCTTAAGCCGGTGCCGATTATGCGCTGTTTTCGGGCCGTCGTGTGTAGGTTGAAGCCGGCACCAGTTCGACTGCTTGGGCCAGCACCGGCTATTTGCTGGAAGGCCACATTTTGGTCAAATTTCGTCCGTCTTTGTTGCTAGCTTGAGTTCTTGTTGGGGTCCTTCTTAGATAATCATCAAAACGAGCTCTTGGCTAGCTTCCTCAATCTTCCAACCCTCTTATATCCTCAAGCATGATTTTATGAGCAATTAAAAATTATCTTGAAGCTTCTTGGTCATAGATCTTGTCATTGGTCCTAATCATTACACAGTCATGCCTTCCCCTCATTGATCTCGACTTCCATGATGAAGCGGAGTCTCATCATCTCCCCCTCATTGGAAAAGGATTCATCTCCGAATCATGGCCATCATCTACATCAAATGAAGCGAGGTTACTAACATTAAAAGTGGTGCTAACATGATACTCAGCGGTTAAATCTATTTTATAAGCGTTATATCCAACTTTGGCGAGAACTTGAAATGGACCATCCTCCCTTAAATCTAGTTTGCTCCGTCATTAAGTGGAAAATCTCTCCTTGCGAAGGTGCACCCATACCCAATCGCCTGGCTCAAATGACACATTTTTCCTTCCTTGATTACGTTTATGGGCGATCTCTTCATTTCATTTTGCAATGGTTGCTTTCACCTTCTCATGGAGTGCCTTCACCATTTCTATCTTCTTAGCTCCATCGTGGTTCATCCGTTCACCTATAGGCAAGGGAACCAAATCTAAAGGAGTTAGATGATTAAAATCATACACAATTTCAAAAGAAGAATAAGAAATGGTAGAGTGAATAGCCTTATTGTAAGCAAACTCAATGTGTGGCAAGCATTCCTCCCAATTTTTCAAGTTCTTCTTGATTATGGTTTGCAAAAGTTGGGTGAGTGTTTGGTTGACCACCTCCGTTTGTCTGTCCGTTTGAGGATGACAAGTTGTAGAAAACAAGAAATTAGTGCCAAGTTGTTCTATATTACTCTCCAAAAGTGGTTAAGGAATTTAGTATCCCTATCCGAGACAATAGTCCTTAGAATCCCATGCATTCTCACCACTTTCTTAAAGAATAAATTCCCCTTGGACCTAGGTAATCCTAAGATGAAGTCCATTGAAATATCAACCCAAAGCATATTAGGTATGGGCAAATGAGTATAAAAATCATGTGGAAGAGATTTAGACTTAGCTCGCTTACAAATAATGCATTGAGAACAAAGTTTCTCCACATTCTTTCTTATTTTTGGCCAAAAGAAATATTCCTTAAGGATGCTTAAGGTCTTTGCAACACAAAAATGCCCCATTACCCCCACTCTGGGCCTCCTTAACTAGCAATTCCCTAATAGAACCCTTTGGCACACAAAGCCTTGCCTCCCTAAACAAGAAATCACCATACCTATAATATTTAGTAAATGCACATTTCTCACAAGTATGAAAAATATCCCTAAACTCCTCATCATCAACATACAATTCCTTCACAAGTTCAAAACTAAGAAGTTTAGCATCCAAAAAGTTTAGTAGTGCATACCTTTGAGATAGTGCATCCGCTACCACATTTGCTTTACCCTTTTTGTATTGAATGGCATAAGAAAATGTCCTAATAAACTCCATCCACCTTGCATGCCTCTTGTTCAAATTATATTGGCTTTTGAAGTGTTTAAAGGTCTCATGATTGGTATGAATGACAAACTCTCTTGGTAAAAGGTAGTGTTGTCAATATTCTAGGGTCCTCACCAAGACAAAAAGCTCTTTTTCATAGGTAGAGTAATTGAGGGCTGCCCCGAACAATTTCTCACTAAAGTATGCAATGAGTTTTCTATCTCGGGTCAAGATTGCACCTATTCCCACCCCACTTACATCATATTCTATCTCAAATGCCTTCTAAAAGTTAGGAAGAATAAGAATTGGAGCTTGACTCAATTTGTCTTTAAGGGTTTGAAAGGCTTGTTGTTGGGCTTCCTCCCACCTAAATCCCACATTTTTCTTTTCCACTTCGGTTAGAGGGACTGTTATAGTGCTAAAATTTTGGATAAACATCCTATAGAAGCTAGCTAGCCCATGAAAATTACGGACTTGGGTAATGGTGGTAGGGGTGGGCCAATCTTGGATGGCTTTTACTTTTTCCTCATCAACCTCAATCCCTTTAGCACTCAAAACATACCCAAAGAATGTAATCCTCTCCAAACAAAAAGAGCACTTCTTAAGGTTAGCATACAATCTCTCCCTTCGGAGGGCAACAAACACACTTTGAACATGATTTAAATGATCCACATATGATTTGTTATAGATTAATATATCATCAAAGTACACAACAACAAATTTTTCAATGAATTCCCTTAAAACATGGTGCATTAATCGCATAAAAGTACTAGGAGCATTAGATAATCCAAATGGCATGACAAGCCACTTATATAACCCTTGTTTGGTTTTAAAAGCCGTTTTCCATTCATCCTCTTCTCTTATTCTAATTTGGTAGTAACCTGATTTCAAATCAATTTTAGAGAAAATGCATGCATCAAATAGCTTATCAAGCAAGTTATCTAGCCTAGGAATGGGATAGCGGTACTTTACCGTGATGCTGTTGATAGCGCGGCAATCCACGCACATACACTATGTCCCATCCTTTTTGGGCACCAAGAGAACCGGAACCGCACATGGGCTTAGGCTCTCTCTCACATGTCCCTTCTTAAGTAATGCCTCTACTTGCTTTTGCAATTCCTTAGACTCCTCCGAGTTGCTTTTATATGCTGGTCGGTTGGGTATGACGGCTCTGGGCACAAAGTTGATTTGACGCTCAATCAATTTTATGGGTGGTAGTCCTCCGGGCACGTCCTTTGGAAAAACGTTTTCAAATTCTTGAAGAATAGCTGCAATTTCATTACGTAAAGACAATGTAGAATCATTAGTAGAAACATAAGAACCTTTGCATAAAAGAAAAATAATCGGTTCCTTAGCTTCTATAGCCTCTATGACCTCACTTTCTTTTGCAAAGTAATTCACTCTTCATTTACCTCCCCTCTCTTGTCTTTACTCACTCCTATCCTTGATCGTCAAAGGTACTTGTCTGTCCATCTTCTCTCTTAATTCTTTTTCTTTCTTCTCTTGTTCTTCCCTCTCAATTTCTTGTTTTTGTTTGACATCTTGCGCTCATTTCTTCTTTTTTTCTCCTTCATGATTCTTTGATCTTTGTTCACCTCACTAGGGGCCATGGGGGTGAGGGTAAACTTAGTTCTCTCATTAAGTAGGGAATAAGTATTCTTCCTCCCATCATACTTTACATGCCTATCGTACTGCCAAGGCCTCCCTAAAAGTAAGTGACCTGCTTACATAGGTACCACATCATATAGCACGTTATCCTTGTACTTTTCCATCTCAAAAGACACCAAAACTTGTTTGTTTACTCTTAATTTCCCACTATCGTTCAACCATTGCAATTTGTAGGGCTTAGGGTGTTTAATCTATCTCATCTCCAATTCTTCAACTAAGTTTGCACTAATCACATTAGTGCAACTCTCACTATCCACAATGACACTACAATGGGTCTTGTTGATTAGACACCTAGTATAGAAAATGTTCTTTCTTTGTTGGTGATCTTGGCCTTCAATGGCTTGTGAATTCAATGACCTTCTTGTGACTCCCACCAAAGAGTATTCTTAACCAACAACTTCCCTTTCATCACTTTCCTCATCCCCAATTCCCTCTTGGTCTTCGTGGTACCTTTCTCCCTCTTCTTCTTTGTCGGTAGAAATCTCACTATAGGGATTAGTATACATTGTTTTCTTGTTTGGGCACTCATGGGAAGTATGTTCATATCTAAGGCACTTAAAACACTTGATATCCCTATTCCTTTGTGGCCTCTCCATGGCTTTTCCCTTGTCATTATTCCAACCTTTCCTAGGTTTCCAATCCTTCCTAGGCTTCCAATTCTCTCTAGGTTTTCAACCCTCCCTTGGTTTGTTGAAGTCCCTTTAGAATGGCCTAGGGGCTTCATCCTTCTTAATTAGCATCTTGCTAATAGTGTTGGGGTTTGGAAGTAGTGGTCTAGTAAATACTCTCCTCTTTAATTGCCTCTCAATCTTCATAGCGGCATATATCATATCCTCCAATCGTTCATAGAGGGTGCAATTCTACCAAATTGGCAACTTCCATATTTAATCTTCCCAAGAACCTTACCCTTATTACCCTAGGATCCTCATTGATTTGAACTCTCATCAACATTACTTTCATCTCTTTATGATAATCTTCCACACTCTTATTCCCTTGCTTGAGTGATTCGAGCCTTTGGTAAAGATCATTGTAGTAATGATATGATATAAACCTAACCCTCATCATATCTTTCAATAAATTCCAACAAGCCACAGTTTCCACTCTCATTTGTCTCCTTTGTGTACTAACTTGTGACCGCCAAACCAAAGTATACTCTAAAAATCCTAAGATAGCCAATCTCACTTTTGACATCTCACTATAGGTATGAATTTCTAGGAAGATCTCCATCTTACTCTCCCACTCGAAATATACTTCGGGGTCACTCTTGCCATAGAATGTGAACACTTTCAATTTAATGTGGTTCAACTCCCTTTCTTTATAATTTCCTTCTCTCCTACCACCTCTATTACCCCATCCCCTATTGTGTTCCCCAAAGATTTCAACTTATTTCCCGTCATACCATTCATCAAATCCTTCAAACTCTTTTTCTAACCCCCTTAGATTGTTCCCACTATTCCTTCCTTAACCCCTACCTCGTCCTTTTCTCATACTATGTCTTCTCCCTTTCATAGAAACTTGTTAGAATCCCCCGATAAAGTGCTCATCCCACTCTTCCCCTTATTAGGCATTTAACAGAGGAGTATGGACATCACCATCCCTCATCCTAGGGCTAGGTACTTCAAATCGCTCTTGGCCTCTCCTTTGTGCGATAGTAGAAGATTGTCCAAAATGATTTATCAATTCCCTTGTCATGTTCTGAAACTCACTTTGCATAGTCCTTATCATAACTTACAAGTCATCACGCCAAACCCTAGCATCAATTTATTTTTCTTGAGATCTACTAGGTCCACTTGGGTTAGGCCCAGAAATCTCTTGATCATGGGCTATAGTAGTAGAATATTTACTTATTTATACCTGCAAAACAAAAGAGATTAGAAAGAAAAATAGATCATCACTTCGCTTCCTTGCTTGTTGGCTCTCAAAGGTTAGTCATTCTATACTCGTGTTTGCTCTCTTAGGCTCTTTTAGTAATAGTCTCACCCTCTTGTCTTTTTCTCAATACTCAAGCCTTCTTGTTCAATCCTAATTCTCTCCAATAGCTAAAGATTTAGTCCAACTTAGTGAATCACATAAATCAATGGATTTTTTTCAATTAAGGGGTCTTAGGAAAATTTCAACAAGCACTTATTGGGTACCTTAAGCAAACAAGTTTTTAATCAAGAATTTTAAGAAATGTGGACTCAATCAACACAAGAACAAACACTAGACGCACAAAGAAACATTTCTAAACAAGAAACAATCAAGAGTTAGCAAGAACAAAGAAATAAGAACTAGATCTAGGATTATGAAGAACAAGATGATCACAAGTGTGCACTAGTAAAGTTGAGTTCAATGAGCATGCAATTCAACAATAGAGTGATATACTAAGTCCCAATATCCCAAGGAATAAAAATTAAGAATCAAAGTTCTCAAATATAGCCAAAAGCATTCTCATGGAACATTTATCAAATACCTTAGTTGCAATCCCGTCACTCAAAACCAACCAATATTTTCACTCAAATTCAAACCCATTTTCACCACAATCATAAGATAAATTTGTTTCTAAGCAATATACTAACTTCAAGGAGAAATTTTCTCAAGGAAAAATGAAGAAATAGTACAGATAACATGACCTTTTTGTAGCTTTTTTTTTTAGTTACGAGATTTCTCTTGTTTTTCTTCAACTTTGTAGGGCTCTTTCTCTTGCTTCGAAGCTTTGATTGGAATCAAAGCTTCCCTGCTCTGATACCAAACTCTTTGATATGATCTTGAGTGGGCTTTTTCTTGGTGTTATGGGTAGTTTAGTTGATTATGAGTTCAGTTCATCCCATGGGATCAAAACAGTGAATTTCTTGAGACAAAAAGGAGAAATTAAACTAACAACCTACCCTCTATCAAACCCTTGAAGAATTAAGCTTCAAAAACCCTCAAGAATAGTAGAAAGTTCTACTATAATCTCACCTCAATTTCCTTGAAGCAACAAAGGCAAACAAGAACAAAAATAATAGAGAAAATAGGCACCCAAGTAATGGAATTCAAACAAACCTTAGAAGAGCAAAGCAACTAAGACCCATTGAAAAAAATCACATTGGATTATCCAAAAGATTTATAGACTCATTCATAAGGAGAACTAAACCTTAAGCATGGTCTTGAACAAGATAAATAAGGAGGCTAGGGCCTCTCAAGACTCTCTCTTCAAATTTGAATAAAGTATGTGAAATTGTGTTGTCAAATCATTAAAAGTTGTATTTATACTATCCTAACCCTAGCTAAGTAAACCTTGAGGTTCTAATACAATTTAAAGCCTTAATAAGTCTTTACAAAACATTTAAAATGGAGGAAAACCAGAAAAAACATAAAAAACGCGTGTTGCCCAGGCTGGAGCCGGCGCCGGCTAGGGCTCTTAAGCCGGCGTCGGTTATGCGCTGTTTTCGGGCCGTCGTGTGCAGGTTGAAGCCGGCGCCGGTTCGACTGCTTGGGCCGACGCCAGCTGTCCGCTGGAAGGCCACCTTTTGGTCAAATTTCGTCCGTCTTTGTTGTCGGCTTAAGTTCTTGTTGGGTACTTCTTGAATAGTCATCAAAATGAGCTCTTGGCTAACTTTCTCAACCTTTCAACTCTCTTCCATCCTCAAGCATGATTTTATGAGTAATTGAAAATCATCTTGAAACTTCTTGGTCCTAGATCTTGTTATCAGTCCTTGTCCTTGCACGATCACGCCTCCCCCTCATTGATCTTGACCTCTATGATGAAGCGGAGTCTCATCGGGAATCAGGTCCTTGGACCATCCACGGTGTACATGTCATACTAAAAAGGTGGCCTCCCAATCTCTCTTTTGATGAAATTGATTTCTCTACTTAGGAATTTTGGGTTCAGATCCACTGTCTCCCCCTTGATCATATGACCACTGAGAATGCTACTAGGTCAGGGAACTTGATTGGAAAGTTTATCGCCCAAGATTTTTTTCCTAGTGGGCTACCGAAAAAACAGCCCTTCCTCAAAATCAAGATGGGAATCAATCTGGATCACCCGCTCTATGCTGGTTTCTTCCTCCAATGGGGTGACAGAGTGCCAACTTAGGTTTTGTTTAGGTTTGAACAATTACCAGATGTAAGTTATCGATATGGTCTGTTGGGACATCGGAAGCATATATGTAAGATAGTTCTCGACTTCCTCTTCGGTCCCCTTGATCCGAGACAAGCTTATGGCCCTTGGATTCTTTCAGAGTCTACCCTGCACGGGGTGACATAGTGCCAACTTGGGTTTTGTTTAGATTTGTACGGTTACCAAATGTATGTTATCGATGTGGTCTATTGGGACATCGGGAGCATATATGTAAGACGATTCTCTACTTCCCCTTCGGTCCCATTGATCCGAGACAAGCTTATAGCCCTTGGATTCTTTCGGAATCTGCCCTGCACACAGTCCGAATTGTTTCAACTACTCAAGCAAGGACTGAGTTCACATTTGCTGTTTAGAGAGGGCTACCCACAAGTCAGCGGTGACTAGGTGATGAGACTTCGTTTCATCATGGAAATCAAGATCAAAGAGGGGGAGGCGTGACCATGCAAGGACAAGAACCGATGACAAGATCTAGGACCAAGAAGCTTCAAGATGATTTTCAATTGTTCATAAAATCATGCTTGAGAATGGAAGAGGGTTGGAAAGTTGAGAAAGCTAGCCAAGAGCTCATTTTGATGACTATCCAAGAAGGACCCCAACAAGAATTCAAGCCGGTAACAAAGACGGACGAAATTTGACCAAAAGGTGGCCTTCCAATGGACAGCCCCGAAAACAGCGCATAACCAGCACTGGCTTAAGAGCCCTAGCCGGCGCCGGCTCCGACTCTAGCCTAGGCAGCCGATTGCTGCTCCGCGTTTTTTGATGGTTTATCCGGTTCTTTTCCATTTTAAATGTTTTGTACAGACCTATTAAGGCCCTAAATTGTATTAGAACCTCAGGGATTGCTTAGTTAGGGCTATGGTAGTATAAATACAACTTTTAGTAATTTGACAACACAATTTCACACACTTTATTCAAATTTGAAAAGAGAGTTTTGAGAGGCCCTAGCCTCCTTGTTCATTTTGTTCAAGACTATGCTTAAGGCTTAGTCATCCTTATGAATGAGTCTATAAATCTTTTGGATAATCTAATGTGGTTTCTTTCAATGGGTCTTAATTACTTTGCTCTTCTAAGATTTGTTTGAATTCTATTACTTGAGTGCCTATTTTCTCTATTTTTTTTTTTTTTGTTCTTGTTTGCCTTTATTGCTTCAAGAATATTAGGGTCGGATTATAGTAGAGCTTTCTACTGTTCTTGAGGGTCCTTAAAGCCTAATTTTTCAAGGGTTTGATAAAGGGTAGGTTGTTAGTTTAATTTCTCCTTTTTGTCTCAAGAAATTCACTGTTTTGGTCCTATGGGATGAGCTGAACTCATAATCAACTAAACCACTCACAACATCAAGAAAAAGCCCACTCAAAATCATATCAAAGAGTTTGGTATCAGAGCAAGAAAGCTTTGATTGGAACAAAGCTTGGAAGCAAGAAAATGAGCCCTACAAAGTTGAAGAAAAACAAGAGAAATCTCATAACTAAAAAAAAATGCTACAAAAATGTCATGTTCTCTTTGTTATTTCTTCATTTTTCCTTGAGAAAATTGCTCCTTGAAGTTAGTATATTGCTTATGAACAAATTTATCTTGTGATTGTAGTGAAAATGGGTTTAAATTTGAGTGAAAATATTAGTTGATTTTAAGTGATGGGATTGCAACCAAGGTGTTTGATAAATGTTCTATGAGAATGCTTTTGGCTATAGTTGGGAACTTTGATTCTTAATTTTCATTCCTTGGGATATTGAGACTTAGTATATCACTCTATTGTTGAATTCCATACTCATTGAACTCAACTTTACTAGTGCACACTTGTGATCATCTTGTTCTCATAATCCTAGATCTAATTGTTCTTGTTTCTTTATTCTTGCTACCTCTTGATTATTTCTTGTTTAGAAGTGTTTCTTTGTGCGTCTAGTGTTTGTTCTTGTGTTGATTGAGTCCACATTTCTTGAAATTCTTGATTAAAAACTTGTTTACTTGAGGTGCCCAACAAGTGTTTGTTGAAATTCCCCTAAGACCCCCTAATTAGAAAAATCTATTGATTTGGGTGATTCACTAAGTTAGACTAAATCTTTAGCTATTGGGGAGAATTAGGATTGAAGAAGAAGGCTTGAGTATTGATGAAAATGTAAGAGGGTGAGACTATTACTAAAAGAGCCTAAGAGAGCAAACACGAGCGTGGAGTGACCAACCTTTGAGAGCCAACACGCAAGGAAACGAAGTGAGGATCTATTTTTATTTCTAATCTATTTTGTTTTGTAGGTATAAATAAGTTAATATTCCACTACCATAGCTCATGATCAAGAGATTTCTAGGCCTAACCCCAGTGGACCTAGTAGACCTTAAGAAGAACAAATTGATGCTAGGATTTGACATGATGACTTGCAAGTTATGATGATGACTATGCAAAGTGCGTTTCAAAAGATGACAAGGGAATTGATAAATCATCTTGGACAATCTTCTACCGTCGCACAAAGGAGAGGCCAATATTTATTTGAAGTACCTAGCCCTAGGATGAGGAATGGTGATACCCATACTTCTCTATTAAATGCCCAACAAGGGGAAGAGTGGGATGAACACCCTATCGGGGGATTCCAATAAGCTCCTATGAGAGGGGGAAGACATGGTATGAGAGGAGAACGAGGTAAGGGTCAAGGAAAGAATGGTAGGAACAACCTAAGAGGGTTAGAAAGAGAGTTTGAGAGAGTTGATGAATGGTATGAGGGTGAACAAATTGAAGCCGTTGGGGAACACAATAGAGGATGGGGTAATAGAGGAGGTAGGAGAGAAGGAAATGATGAGGAGAGGAAGTTGAACCACATTAAATTGAAAGCGCCCACATTCTATGGCAGGAGCGACCTCGAAGCATATTTTGAGTGGGAGAGCAAGATGGAGATCTTCCTAGAAAGTCATACCTATAGTGAGAGGTCAAATGTGAGGTTGGCTATCTTGAGATTTTCGAAGTATGCTTTGGTTTGGTGGGAGCAAGTTAGTGCACAAATGAGACAAATGAGAGTGGAAACTGTGGCTAGTTGGAATTTGTTGAAAGATATGATGAGGGTTAGGTTTATACCACACCATTACTACAATGATCTTTACTAAAAGCTCCAATCACTCAAGTAAGGGAACAAGAGTGTGGAAGATTACCATAAAGAGATGGAAATAATGTTGATGAGAGTTCAAATCAATGAGGATCCTAGGGCAACAAGGGCTAGGTTCTTGGGGGATTAAATAGAGAAGTTGCCAATTTAGTAGAATTGCACCCTTATGAACGATTGGAGGATATGGTACATGTCGCTATAAATATTGAGAGACAATTAAAGAGGAGAGCATTTACTAGACCACCACTTCCAAACCCCAACACTACTAACAGGATGCCAATTAAGAAGGATGAAGCCCTTAAGCCATTCCAAAGGGACTTCAACAAACCAAGGGAGGGTTAGAAACCTAGAGAGGATTGGAAGCCTAAGGAGAATTGGAAACCTAGGGAAGGTTGGAATAAGGACAGGGGAAAAGTCATGGAGAGGCCACAAAGGAATAGGGATATCAAGTGTTTTAAGTACCTTGGATATGGACATATTTCCCATGAGTGTCCAAGTAAGAGAACGATGTATACTAATCCCTATGGTGAGGTTTCTACCGATGAAGAAGAAGAGGGAGAAAGGTACCACGAAGACTAAGAGGGAAATGGGGATGAGGATAGTGATGAAGGGGAAGTTGTTGGTCAAGAATACTCTTTAGTGGGAGTCACAAGAAGGTCATTGAATTTACAAGCCATTGAAGGCCAAGATCACCAACAAAGAAAGAACATTTTCTACACTAGGTGTCTAATCAACAAGACCCCTTGTAATGTCATTGTGGATAGTGGGAGTTGCACTAACGTGATTAGTGCAAACTTAATTGAAGAATTGGACATGAGATGGATTAAATACCCCAAGCCCTACAAATTGCAATAGTTGAACGATAGCGGGGAATTGAGAGTAAACAAACAAGTTTTGGTGTCTTTTGAGATGGAAAAGTACAAGGGCGACGTACTATGTGATGTGGTACTCATGCAAGCGGATCACTTGCTCCTAGGAAGGCCTTGGCAATACGATAGGCATGTAAAGCATGATGGAAAAAAGAATACTTATTCCCTACTTAAGGAGAGAATTAAGTTTACCCTCACCCCCATGACCCCTAGTGAGGTGAACAAAGATCAAAGAATCATGAAGAAGAAAAAAAAGAAGAAGAGAGCGCAAGATGTCAAACAGAAATAAGAAATTGAGAGGAAAAAACAAGAGAGGAAAGAAAAAGAGTTAAGAGAGAGGATGGACAAACAAGTACCTTTGACGATCAAGGATAGGAGTGAGTAAGAACAAGAGAGGGGAGGTAAAAGAAGAGTGAATTACTTTGCAAAAAAAAAGTGAGGCCATAGAGGCTATAGAAGCTAAGGAACCGGTTATTCTTCTTTTATGCAAAGGTTCTTATGTTTCTACTAATGATTCTACATTGTCTTTGCTTAATGAAATTACAGCTATTCTTCAAGAATTTGAAGACGTTTTTCCAAAGGAGGTGCCCGGAGGACTACCACCCATAAGAGGGATTGAGCATCAAATCGACTTTGTGCCCGGAGCCATCATCCCCAACCGACCGGCATATAGAAGCAACCCACAGGAGTCTAACGAATTGCAAAAGCAAGTAGAGACATTACTTGAAAAGAGACATATGAGAGAGAGCCTAAGCTCATATACGGTTCCAGTTCTCTTAGTACCCAAAAATGATGGGACATGGCGTATGTGCGTGGATTGTCGTGCTATCAACAACGTCACGGTAAAGTACCGCTATCTTATTCCTAGGCTAGATAACTTACTTGATGAGCTATTTTGTGCATGCATTTTCTCTAAAATTGATTTGAAATCCAGTTACCACCAAATTAGAATAAGAGAATGGGATAAATGGAAAACGGCTTTTAAAACTAAACAAATGTTGTATGAGTGACTTGTCATGCCATTTGGATTGTCTAATACTCCTAGTACTTTCATTCGATTAATGCACTATGTTTTGAGGGAATTCATTGGAAAATTTGTTGTTGTGTACTTTGATAATATATTAATCTATAGCAAATCATATGTGGATCATTTGAATCATGTTCAAAGTGTGCTTATTGCCCTCCGAATGGAGAGATTGTATGCTAACCTTGAGAAGTGCTCTTTTTGTTTAGAGAGGATTATATTCCTTGAGTATGTTTTGAGTGCCAAGGGAATTGGGGTTGATGAGGGAAAAGTAAAAGCCATCCAAGATTGGGCCACCCTTACCACCATTACCCAAGTCGTAGTTTCCATGGGCTAGCTAGCTTCTATAGGAGGTTCATCCAAAATTTTAGCACCATAGCAGCCCCTTTAACCGAAGTAGTAAAGAAAAAGGTGGGATATAGATGGGAAGAAGCCCAACAATAAGCCTTTCAAACCCTCAAAGACAAATTAAACCAAGCTTTAATTCTTATTCTTCCTAACCTTGAGAAGGCATCTGAGATAAAGTGTGATGCAAGTGGAGTGGGAATAGGTGCGGTCTTGACCCAAGATAGAAAACCCATTCATACTTTAGTGAGAAATTGTCCAGGGCGGCCCTTAATTACTCTACCTATAACAAAGAGCTTTTTGCCTTGGTGAGGACTTTAGAATATTGGCAACACTACTTTTTACCAAAAGAGTTTATCATTCATACCGATCATGAGACCCTTAAACACCTCAAAAGCCAACAAAATTTGAACAAGAGGCATATAAGGTGGTAGATGAAGTTTATTGGGACATTTCCTTATGTCATTCAATACAAGAAAGGTAAGAAAAATGTGGTAGCGGATGCACTATCTCGAAGGTATGCACTACTAAACTTTTTGGATGCTAAACTTCTTAGTTTTGAACTTGTGAAGGAATTGTATGTTGATGATGAGGAGTTTGGAGATATTTTTCATACTTGTGAGAAATGTGCATTTGTTAAATATTATAGGCATGATGATTTCTTATTTAGGGAGGCAAGACTTTGTGTGCCAAAGGGTTCTATTAGGAAGTTACTAGTTAAGGAGGCCCATAGTGGGGGACTAATGGGGCATTTTGGTGTTACAAAGACCTTAGGTATCCTTAAGGAGCATTTCTTTTAGCCAAAAATAAGAAAGGATATGGAGAAATATTGTTCTCAATGCATTATTTGTAGGCGAGCTAAGTCTAGATCTCTTTCACATGGTTTTTATACTCCTTTGCCTATACCTAATGTTCCTTAGGTTGATATTTCAATGGATTTCATTTTAGAATTGCCTAGGTCCAAAGGGGGTAAGGACTCCATATTTGTGATTGTTGATCGATTCTTCAAAATGACTCATTTTGTGACTTGTTCCAAGACTAATGATGCGTCCTATATTGCAGATTTATTCTTTAAGGAAGTTGTGAGAATACACGGGATTTCAAAGACTATTGTCTCGGATAGGGATATTAAATTTCTTAGCCACTTTTGAAAAGTATTATGGAACAAACTTGGTACTAATCTCTTATTTTCCACAGCTTGTCATCCTCAAACGGACGGACAAACGGAGATGGTCAACCGAACACTCACCCAACTCTTGCAGACTATAATAAAAAAGAACTTGAAAAATTGGGAAGAATGCTTGCCACACATTGAGTTTGCTTACAATAGGGCTATTTACTCTACCATTTCTTATTCTCTTTTTGAAATTGTGTATGGTTTTAATCCTCTAACTCCTTTAGATTTGGTTCCCTTACTTATAGGTGAACGGATGAACCTTGATGGAGCTAAGAAGGCAGAAATGGTGAAGGCACTCCATGCGAAGGTGAAAGCAACCATTACAAAACGAAATGAAGAAATTGCCCATAAGCGTAATCAAGGAAGGAAAAAGGTGTCATTTGAGCTAAGCGATTGAGTATGGGTACACCTTCGCAAAGAGAGATTTCCCACTCAACGACGGAACAAACTAGATCCAATGAGGGATGGTCTATTTCAAGTTCTCACCAAAGTTGGAGATAACTCTTATGAGATAGATTTACTCGATGAGTATTATGTTAGCACCACTTTTAATGTTAGTGACCTCTCTCCCTTTGATGTAGATAATGGCCATGATTCGGAGATGAATCCTTTCCAAAGAGGGGGAGATGATGAGACTCCACTTCATCATGAAGGTCAAGATCAAAGAGGGGGAGGCGAGACCGTGCAAGGACAAGGATCGATGACAAGATCTAGGACCAAGAAGCTTCAAGATAATTTTTAATTGCTCATAAACCATGCTTGAGGATGGAAGAGGGTTTGAAGGTTGAGGAAGCTAGCCAATAGCTCATTTTGATGACTATCCAAGAAAGACCCCAATAAGAACTCAAGTCGGCAACAAAGACGGATGAAATTTGACCAAAATGTGGCCTTCCAGCGGAAAGCCGACGCTGGCCCAAGCAGCCGATCTAGCGCCGACTTCAACCTACACACGACGGCCCGAAAACAGCGCATAACCTGCGTTGACTTAAGAGCCCTAGCCGGCGCCAGATCTAGCGTGGGTAACCGATTGCTGCCCCGCATTTTTTATATTTTCTCCAATTTTTCTCCATTTTAAATATTTTGTAAAGACCTATTAAGGCCCTAAATTGTATTAGAACCTCAGGGATTACTTAGCTAGGATTAGGGTAATATAAATATAACTTTTAGTGATTTAACAACACAACTTCACACACTTTATTCAAATTTAAAGAGAGAGTCTTGAGATACCCTAGTTTCCTTGTTCAAGACCATGCTTAAGGCTTAGTCCTCCTTATGAATGAGTCTATAAATCTTTTGAATAATTTAATGTGGTTTCTTTCAATAGGTCTTAGTTGCTTTGCTCTTCTAAGGTTTGTTTGAATTCCATTATTTGGGCGCCTATTTTCTCTATTCTTTTTGTTCTTGTTTGCCTTTGTTACTTCAAGGATATTGGGGTGAGATTATAATAGAACTTTCTACTATTCTTGAGAGTCTTTGAAGCCAAGTTCTTCAAAGGTTTGATAGAGGGTAGGTTGTTAGTTTAATTTCTCCTTTTTGTCTCAGGAAATTCACTGTTTTGGTCTCGTGAAATGAGCTGAACACATAATCAACTAAACCACCCACAACACCAAGAAAAAGCCCACTCAAGATCATATCACTAGGACTGCAGGGTCTCTGCTAGAAGATGACAGTGACAATACAATTATTTCGTGTCAGACAAGACCGTCGGCTTTGTGCCAAAGGCAACCTATCCCATCCCTTCAACCACTAATCCTGAGCCCCCTCCCCCTTGCAACCCTTACCTAGAGTGCCTCCTTATTGCGGACTATCGCACCTGGGTCACCCCATCCCATTTTACCTAGCCCATCTCCTATTTCTAAGACCTCTTCACACTCTTCCTCAAAGAGACTGACCCTGGGCCCAGTTTCTTTTCCCAAACGCTTCTAGCCCTCAAGTCCCACAATGCATAACCCATACCCCCTAGATGACCTCACAATACCTGGCCTAATTCCCCCGCCTAGTCCTCCTCCCGATTTATTTGAACACAATTTCACCAACCTCCATATTTCTGAACAGTTTACTAGGTACACCATTAACCCCTGTGATGAATCGAAACCACTTTCCCCTAGACATATAAATGTTCTATCTGATGAGCGTGTTGTCCTAATTTGAAAACGCCTTCTTTATATTAAACGTAAAGCTCGGGGGTCCCCACCACAGTTTATTACTGAGATTGCCCTTAACTGTGCTGCTCCATCTTTGATTCTGGAAGACATTACTACTGTTGAGACACAATGTATATCCAAATTAGCTGAGGCAAGCCTTACCAAGTCCCCACCTTCCCCATGATTGGCTTAGTTTGGAACTACTAGGGGTTTGGCAAACCCACGGCAATTCGCATGTTGTGAGTTTTCCTCCGCTCGCATTGCCCTTCCATTTTGTTTCTTTTTTAACTAAAACTCTCTTCCCTACCCAAACTCTCTAAAATCATTCGTTCAGTTTGTTTCCATAAATTCCATCTTGTTCTTGCTATTGGTCTGTCTGGCAATGTTGCCCTTTGCTGGAAGACTAATGTCGACTTACAAGTGATTGTAGCCAACTGAAATCTCATCAACTGGATAGTATTTTCAGACCCCTTAAGCATCCCATGGCAGTTTTCTGGCATTTATGCACTGAATAATATTACTTAGAAATTGACCTTTTGGGATAATTTAGAAGAAGTGGGCCAAGCCTTCAATGGACCTTGGCTAGTTATTGGAGATTTCAACAGTGTTTGTTCCCAAGAGGAAAAGTTAAGAAGGAGACCGCATATCTCTTCCAGCCATGGTGGTTTTAAATCTTTCATTGATTTAGCAGGCTTGATTGACATGGGGTTTATGGTCTGCCTTTTAGTTGGAACAATAAGTGAGCCGATGACCGGAATATTCAAGCTAGACTAGATCGAAGTTTGGTGAATGCTACCTGGAGGCTTCTATTCTCTCGTGCCTTAATCATTCACCTCATTGTTATTTCCTCTTACCATCGCCCCCTTTTGTTAGATACCTCCCCAACTGAACTTAGCCAACCAAGGCCCTTCATATTTGAGTCCATATGGTTATGAGCTGATTCCTCCCACAATATCATTAAGTCGGCTTGGTCTATACTGAACTATGGCTCCTATTCTTTCCAACTGTTCTAGTCTATCCGACATACCAAGCATGCCCTTAAGACTTGGAACAAAAACACTTTTGGCTATATTCAAACCAAGATTTTGGATATTCAAAATTCCCTTGATGTCCTTCAAGCTTCTTCCCAAACCCAACATAATATGGAAAGAGAGAAATTTCTCTTCCATGAATTGGATGAACTATTGAAGAAGCAACAAATTCTATAGTGGGAAAAATCCAAATCTCTTTGGATAGAAAAGAGAGATGCTAACACTCATTTCTTTCACCTTACTGTCATTTTACATAGAAGGTATAATAGCATCACTTCATTGATTTCTTCTAAAAACTCTTGAAAAACAGATTTGTTAGTATTCATAAACTCCTAAACGCGAAAAATATCCACAAATCCCAAAGACCCAAGCCAAACAATTAAGGTCGATCTAGGAGTTATAGAATTACCTTTGTATCATCGTAAGCAAGATTTCTACTCTCAAATTTCTAGGTGTACGTGCACTTCGAACGATCACCAGACGCTGCAATGTGCGGACGTCCTCTATCGGATACACACGGCGAAACCAGCTTGTTACCCGGGAGTGCTAGCGCTTAGAGTTTTGAGAGGCTTAATTTTTCTTGGTTATGGAAGCACGAATATTTTATGAGAAGTCTCTAACAAGAAGACGGCTAGGGTTTTCTTTTAAAACCCCACGAACTTCTTGGAGTCCAACTCTCATAGTATCTTATCATATCTTATTTTAAATTCAAATTAAATTAAAACTGATATGATGAGATTCTGCCATTATCTCGATAATTTAACTAATTAATTTACCAAGTCAAATTCTTATAATTTGGACATCCTTCAGATACATCGAATGTGGACATATTTTCAGATTCATTGTATTTGGTAATTTTTCTAGGTTCGATTAACCTAGACATATTTCTAGATACATTAAATCTGGGATTACCAGAAAAATAACCTAACGTGTTCACTGACCCTATAAGTTCATTTAACACTGGCAGTGTACCCAAATCACATTTAAATGGCCCACAAGTTGTAAGCGATTTCTAACAAAACATTATAACTATCCAGGTTAAATAAAGATAAGTGATCTCTTTGAACCAAACCATAACTTTATATTTAGTCCTTTTGTCACACGATATCTAGATTAAGTATAAGATACAGAGCATGTCATCCTTATTAAATTTAATCAACTATTTCTTGATATCATAGTAGACTGTTCAAACAAATGATATCAATATCTCAAATTGATATATTTGAGTACGGCCATACATTTTAACAGTCTAACTTATCAATGGGCCCATAGACATCTCTCCCAAATTGAGATGGACAAATTCTTTCACTATCAATCATATTCTTCTTCCTGGTTTATTATATATCTAACAGTGGTATAATTTATTATCTAATTAAAGACAACTTTAGAGAAGGTCAAGAAATAGAATTGATTAAGTAAGAAATTATGATGAATTTAGGTCGAAGGACTTCCAATATCATTAGGGCTAGAAAGTACTTATGACATATCTCATGAAGTACTCTCACAATGGATCATATTTAATACAATATTTTCTAACATTTATTTATAGTTTTACTTGATATCACATATATCCAGAACTAGTAAAACATAGTTATCAAATCACAAACATACTAATCTTAATTTATTATTGTTCAACTAATAATAATCGATCAGGGACAATTTAAAAATAGCTATTGTATTTTTTATAGAATTTTACTATCAAGTCACATACTTGATGACCACAAAATTAAATGCACTATTTATGAAAAGAAATGCCTCATATTATTACATAAAACATAATAATAATAGTATAAGTACAAATTATTTTAGGGCATATCCCTAACAAGATTGGTATAGTATTGGGCAATCATTTGAACAATACTACACCAATCTATTTTCATCTACCCATCCTAATTCTCTGATGATCTTGATAACTTAATTGCTTCTTCTGTCTCAGTTAGTTATTTTAACAATTTATGCACTATTCCTCCCGCTAGTTAGATTAGGAAGACCTTTTTTTGCTTTGAAGGCTGGTAAGAACCCAGGTCCTGATGGAATGACCCCTATTTTCTATAAGTCCTATTAGTACATTGCAACTGACAAAGTCATCAAAGCAGTCCAACATTTTTTTATGCATGGCCATCTTCTTACAGCCTTCAACCATACTTTTATCACCTTCATTCCCAAGAGTGAGAATGCATATAAGCTGGAACACTTCCGCCCTATTTCTCTTTGCAATATGACTTTCAAAGTGATAACCAAAATCATTGTTGCTAGGCTTAGACTTTTCCTAGACAGAATTGTTGCTCCTACGGAAGAGGCCTTCATTTCAAGCAGAGGCATTACTAATAATATCATTGCAGGACATGAACTTATGCACCATCTTCATCATAAGAAAGGCAAACTTGGTCTTATAGCTCTCAAACTAGATGTGGCTAAGGTTTATGACAAAGTAGAGTGGTCTATTCTTCTCCACATTCTTCTCAAACATGGTTTTTCAGCCAAATTTATATATCTCATTCAGGAATACATTGCCACCTCTACTTTCTCCGTTCTTATTAATGGATCCCCTTTTGATTTCTTCTCTTCTTCTCGAGTGCTGAGACAAGGAGACACTTTGTCTCCTAGTTTATTTGTGATTTACTTTGATCTTCTCTCCAGAATGATAACTCGTGCTAAGCTTCATAACAGGATTCATGGTGTTAAGATTAGTAAGGAGAGTCTAGCTATCTCTCACCTCATTTATGCTGATGATTTGGTTGTTTTCTGTAGAGTTGATTTGCAAGAGGCTACGTTTCTCCTACATATCTTGGATACCTATGCAACTTGGTCGGGCTAATCTATCAACTTGGAGAAATCCATGGTTCACCATAGTAGAAATGTCATGGATGATTTACGGCACAGTGTTTGCCTTACTCTTGGGATGCAAGAATGCACTCAAAACAGTAAATACCTTGGGGGTGCCCTTTTGTAAAGCATCCTCCAAAAAATAGGCATTTGGTGACATTGTAGACAAATTTCGGTGTCAATTGGGGGGTTGGAAAGCTCGGTTATTATCTCAAGCAGGTAGGGAAGTTCTAAGTCAATCTGCTGCTCAATCTATCCCATTACATGCTATGCAATGTCTCTTGCTTCCTATCTCAGTTTGTTATAAATTAGATGCTCTTTTTCGTGATTTTTGGTGGGGCTTTAAGGAAAATGATGGAAGATTTCTTTACTTGAAATCTTGGGACTCTATCTGTAAACCATAGGCTACTGGTGGCCTTGGATTTAGGAAATTTAGAGATGTTAATTTGGCTTTGTTGTCCAAACTTGGGTGGCATTTATACACTATGCCTCACAAACCTTAGGTGCAATTGACAAAGTCTAAATATCTTCGAGGCAAGAAGTTGTTGGATTTAGAAAAATGCCCTATTAACGCTTCTTGGTTTGGAACAATATCTGGAATATCAAGGATCTTCTCAGCAAAGGCTTGTGTTGTAAGGTAGGGTTTAATTCCTTGGTCAATGTTTGGGAGGATTCGTGGGTGCCTGGGTTACCTTCGTACAAGCCCCCGATAGTTTTTAGAGGTGAAGAATCTATTTTCTTAGTAAGGGAGCTTATTAATTAGGAGGTTAAGTGTTGGAATTTTGATCTAATTCACAACTTGTTCCCAATATTTGTTTCTAGGGAAATACTAAAAATCAAATTTCCTCTCTGTGAGGAACATGATTCCTTGGTTTGGGATCCCTCCACGACAAGGAGATTTTTTGTTAAATCTACGTACAGATTACAAAGCCGAGGCATATTTTTGACTCCATATTCAGATTCCCAGCACCTCTGGAAACAGATATGGGTGCTCCTTTGCACAATCGCCATAGGCACTTTATTTGGCAACTTTTAATGAATATCTTACCTACTAATGCTAGTATTTCTGCCATAGTTCTTTTGCATAATGATTCCTGTACAATTTGCCATTGAGTTCTAAGACTTTATAGCACCTTTTCTTACAATGTCCCTTAATAACTTTGTTCTAGTTGAATTCCAAATGGTAGATTAGATTGGATGCTTTCAAAGACTGGAATCTAACAGACTGGCTCACCATGCTTTTGGATCCCCATAACTTATTCCCTTTGAACTGTACTGAAAAGGAGGAACTTCTCAACTTTGCTATGGTGGCTATGAAGCAAAGTGGCTATCTAGAAATAAGCTTAAATGGGTTGGTTCTACTGAGAATCGGAGTGCTTTGTCCCCCGTGTTAATAGACTGGCCAGTGTCTATTGGGATGCCACTACGCGATGTAAGCTGAAGCAGGTTTCTGGACATCAGATACAATCATGGTAGGCCCCTACCACGAACTGGCTGAAAGCCATCTTCGATGTGGCCTTCCACAATGGTGAACGTGTAGCTGCAATACACTTTAGAAATGACAGAGGTGACCGTCTCAAAGGATGGTTTGGACAGGATGTGACTATTGATGTCAACACTGCTGAAGACATTGCCGCTTTTCATGCCCTTCATATAGCTAAAGGAACTCAAAGTATAGAACGTGATTCTCTTAATGTTATCCATGCCCTTAATGGCCTTTACATTGTTGTACAATGGACAGGCCAACCAGTCATTGATGCTGCTAAACTTATCCTTAGGCATTGGCGTCATTGGAAAATTGTATACATTCCTTGCAATCATAATATAGGAGTTCATAGCTTAACTTCTTGGTCTAAAGCTATGAAATTTTTTGGGCAAATTTCCCCCTTCCTATATCCCTCTTGTAGTTCTCTATGATAGAGGTGGGACTGTTGGGGAAAATACTGAGAGTCCTCTATACATGATTTTGATGAATGTATTGGCTAAAAGTTTATCCAGCAAAAAAAAAAAAAAAAAAAAAATCTAATCAAAATTGATAAAGTTTTATGTTAGTGTGGTGTATGCTAGCTCCATTTCATGGTCTTTTTCTTATTTTGGCTAAATATAATTCACTCTCATGACCTTTTTCAACTTACTACGCCAAGCATATATACCAAATTCTAACTTTATAAGAAACCAAAAAAACATGCAATGTCACACTTAAGGTGACATATATGGCCCAATTCGTATGCAGATGAATACGGTTACAATGTACAAGGACAAGAAAAGGAACATCATACTTAGCAATGTTGTAATGAACCATAAAAAATAGTTTAATCTTAATCCAATGGTAATCATGGTTCATTGGATAGATTGAATAGTTTAGTTTCTCATTATTAGTTCAACAAACACATTTTTTTTTTTTAAATCTTATTAGAAGACTTGCGTCTCATTTAAAATTTAGAAAGGCAAATTTAAAACACTAGAAGGATAAGTATAATTTAGGGTGTATTTGGATTGGGATGAAATTATTTTAATTTAAAATTTTATTATTTTATATATTTTTACTTCTCGAGAACTATCATACACTCGCAACACATCATATTCTTTTCCTTTAATCCTATGTTGAGTCTCACACCTCACATATTTAATAATTTTTTATAAATTCAACTCAATTCAATTGTTATCTACTTATACCGTTATAATATTATCTTTTAATATATGAGTTCATATAATTTA
The DNA here is from genome assembly GCA_026120185.1 of Voacanga thouarsii. Classification (NCBI taxonomy): domain Eukaryota; kingdom Viridiplantae; phylum Streptophyta; class Magnoliopsida; order Gentianales; family Apocynaceae; genus Voacanga; species Voacanga thouarsii. Next base: position 1,023,663 of record JANUWF010001704.1, read on the forward strand.
TTATTTAAATTAAATTTATGATTCAGTCCCAACGAGAAAAACCATTCGCTTTATAACTTGCATGCAGTCAACTCAGGTGTTTACTGTTTAGTGCCAAGCAACTGCTCTCTATCTACTTCTTGGAGACTCCAGATGTACATCAAAGAATGAGAAGGTTTAGGGTAGCAGGTTAATAACTTAAATACATTAGATAAGTTACACTGCAATTAATAAAAATAAAACATGTAAGTAATGAATACTAACTTGATTTTAAAAAATAAATGTTAACACCACTCAATTTTGTAAGAAATAGATGCCAACTCATTTTAAATTGAATTAAGTGGTGTTAACATTTACTTTTTAAAATTGAATTGACATCTATTACTCATATATTTTATTTCTATTAATTAAAATATACCTTATATAGTATACATAAATTACTTATTTACCATCATAAACTTTCTCATCAAGAACGCGTTGGAATACAACAACCATGCACAAGAACATTTCACTTTTTTGAACTTTTGGTTTTGCTTACACCCACATTATAAGTTAACTGATTAAAACTATTTTTTATTAAATAATTATATTTTAAATTTAATTCACATTTTTATCTTTTTTATATATTAAAAAAATATTTCGATTAATAACGAAAACTCACTATATGAAAAAATATGTTAAGTCTCATCCAATGCTTTTTCATATACAATTTTCCTTGATACAATAAGTAATCAGATGCAGAAATTAGTGAACAATAATTATTTGATCGAAAAAATCACAACATTTTAGATAAATATTAAAAAAAAAAAACGAAACTTAGTCCGGATAAACTTAGGATCAGCTATATGAATCAATATAAGATTACGTGTGATCATTTATATGAGTCATTTCCCCCTACTTCTTTTTATCCACGTAATACGTTCATCCAAATCTAACAAAAATATATTTCTTCTAATCATCTTCATCCATATCATCCTAGACCTGCTTCTATTTCTATCCAACTTATCTTTTCTCCACCGCTCAATTCTCCTAACAAAAATATCCTTCGATCTTCTCTGTATATATCCAAATCAACGCAAGTGATTTTCTCTCATATTATCTTCAATACATGCCAATCCTACTTTTTCCCGAATGACCTCATTTCTTACTTTATCATTTCTATGTTCATATGCATCTACCACAACATACGTATCTCAATTACTTTCATTTTGCGAATATGATAAAGATACCCACTTTTTTTAATTTGTACTAAATTATAGATCTATTTTATTTTTCAAAAGACAATTAATTTATCAATTTTCTAATATACCCTTAATTAATCTACATCTTTTATTGACAAATTCTCTCTTCTTACCAACAAGAAAAGTACCATTAATTAATTGTTCCAATTGGAGAAAGAAAATTAACAATTGCTTGCTTATTTTCAACATTTAAATTATTATTTAAAAATAATTTAGTAACAAAATTATTTATCATCTAGTATTAATGGAAAGGTACATAAAGGAAATTTTAAGGAAAAAATTATTGTAATAAATATATTAAATCCATTTCAAAATATGAGAGAATCAAAATAGATCTATCTTTGTAAAACAATAGGTTTGTATGTATATATATATATATATATATATATATATATATATATATTAAAAACTTTATAATTTTCTAAAAGGTATAACATATAATGAATATAATAAAAAAATTAATCTGGCGATCTGTAATGATCTAATACTTACTATTTTTTAAGCTTTTTACCCAATCTGATGTCCACGGTATACACACACCCCATGATTCACTGTCTTATATACAAAGTTCCCGCTGGATTGCAACACAGCTACCCTTTTCTGCATCTTTTATCTTATGTCAAAGGGGTTCACAACACTGTTTGGGAACAGGGAAGCAATGGTACAACTGTACAAGCAATCAATTGCTTCCACTCCAGCCCACACACGAATCATCTTCCTGTTTTCTCCAATATAATACCCCAAAATTTAACAAGATTATCAACTTTCACTTTCTTTTCTGTTGTATCATGGAGGGATAAACATTTAAACCAAAGTATTCTATCTTGTAAACAATTTTGGATCCCATTGTACTATTTCTTACACAAGGATGAAATAGGCAGCGAGGCTCCACGCTCATAGTCTAGGGCTGTCAGGTCTGGTTGCTCTAGTGCTATCCTATGACATTATTCTATATAATGAATCAATATTATTAGGTATAGTTATAACTCTAACTCACAGATCCAATAACTCCTATAACTTTTTTAAGGTAATAGTATTCGATTAAGTACTTTAAATTCAGGAGACCAAAGATCTAATCTTTAAAGTAAAGAGAAAAATATAATATAGAAACATCGAAAGATGCTTTGTAGAAAGCCTTGAGACTATCACACAGAAGGGCATGGTAATATTGGAATACCTTTTGGAGCCCCATATCCTGATCAAAATAAGAGAATAAAGGGGATGCCTTTATTGAAGGAATGGGACTTTTGAGAGCTCGCTCTACTTGTGTGGTTTCACTCTTAGTTATTAGCAGGCAAAGGAGCACTTGAAACATCGTCAAAAGATAAAGACAGAAATGAGCTGACAACTACTTTGCAAAACCTTTTATTAAAGCCATGCATAATTGCATACTAGATCCATAATATTGGCCACTCTAACAAACGCCAATGTGTGGCTTAGGTAATAAATCGGTGGTGTCAAATGGCTAGCTTGTAGTTCACAAATAATCCCAGAATAACTAAAACCAGAGAGAAAGAGGGAAAGCGATTCAACTCAGCTAATGTATGATCATGTGAATGCAAACATTAGATTATCAATAATCGTACTTGTGGAATACTTCCTTGATGTATTGTGAAAATGATACTCATACAGAACAAGCAAAAAGGAAGCTATTCTATCAGTGGCATAATGATGCCAGCAAACTCCAGTATCCAGTACTGAGAGTGATAACTGAGACTGGTAACAGTTACTAGTACAAAGCATTCGTTATCAACTAATCTATGGATACACAAAATGAAAATACGAAAACAATGTCAAAGGGGACTATCAGATATTCTATTTTCAGCTATTTTGCAGCAAGATTTATTTTGATGGCAACTGTTTAGCTAGTGTGGAATGGAAAGTTGGAAGTTCTAAATGTTCTTCGTGAGTGTGATAAGAAAAGTGTTTACGATATTTTAGATGGAGAAGATCTAAAGAAGCTCAATATTCACATTTTACTGATGAATGTTAACAAATAAATTAATTCCAGTGTAGCTTTGAAGTTCAAATCAGTGCAATTCGTGGCATGGAAAAAGACAGAAGTGTAATGTGAGAGTAAACAAGCTCCTTACCACTCCCAGAGCTCTTTACAAGTTCTGCAAAAAGTGGAATGTTTCATGGTGTTGAAATTATCTCTGCTGAATTTGTGGAATAGAATGCGGCTTGCACTGGTCGGCAAGCAAATTAGGCCTATGATTTACTCAGATCTGATAATGTATGATGTGAAAGAAGCCTCTTCTCATCATTCTCATTGAATCCAGTGCTTTCATCTCCTTCGTAATCTATATCAATTACATTCCTTTCTTTCAGCTGGAGTTCATCAGATCCTACAGCATGAAGTTGAGTGTATTCTTCTCCCATTGTGGGTTCATCTGTTTCCATTTGTTGCATCTCTGCTTCAATCAATGCATCCATTCTTGCTCGGTCTCTGTCTCTTGGATATGTACAATAGAGAACCGAATAAATGAAGCAGCAGATTGCCATTGGAATTCCTATGGCTGTATAGAGTGCCTTTGCAATTGCCGCAGCATTCTCTCTATCTGTTTCAATTTCTTGTGAATCTGTTGATCCTGTTGGTATTGGTTTATAACCATAGACATGCTGAGACAAAATCCCAACTATAGGTGGAGCAAATGATGCTGGAATGGACTCAAAAGATAGATCCAAAGCATAAATGCTTGTTCGAGATCTTTCAGGAACTATCTCTGCAAATATAGGACTGTATACATGTCAAGAGGGAACTAACAAAGTAAATTAAATATAATTTGACATATGTAGTAACGACCTGTTATCCCAATGAATGGAAAGTAAATTGTGCTTCACATATGTACACATATCTAAACAGAAGGCTCAGATTTAAGCAGCTAAGAAATAAAGCACTCTATTTAGGTTCCTGCTGTCCCAAAATGTCACGAGCTATGAGCGTTTCCTGCTAAATATGTAGCAGAAGAATTGGGAGAGTTTTTAGCATTTGGTTCTCAGATTCATAGGACGCAAAGACAACTATAAATTGGAACTCAAAAGTGTCAAATTTGCTGGAATCATGAAAAGGATTCTATAGAGAACATTAAGCAGGATCTCAGAATTCATCTATTTAACTAACGTGAAAGGGTAAAGCAGTTCAATAGTTTTATGTATCCTATAATCAAAGGCTTGAACTATAATGCATTCCATGTGATAATATCCAAAATTAGCTAACTGCTGGAAAAGCCACATAGTAATTGTTTGCTTAGATCAAAGGAATGGAGGATTTGAAATCCATGATAAATGTTTCCAACTAAAAATCCATTATATTCTTGACAAATGTGAAAAATTGGAAGTTTAAATTCTCCAATTACTTCTGTTTACTTATCAATGTATACCTAAAATAAATAAATTGAAATTATGAATATAAAGGCTTTTGTTTTTTGGTCCTTAAATTCTTCTTCAAATCCAAACCCATTGATCAAAATGCAAATTCCTTCTCAAGAACAAGTATGACATTACAAGTAAAATTTACCAATCTATCAAATTTAGGAGAAGGATGCATGAATAGAATGACATCTACCTGGATGATTAGATAATTAAAAGGTTTGAATTGAATTTAAAAGGAATTTGAGTTTTTTTTTTTTTTTTCCTTTTTGGTTAAAGCATAAAAAATGGGAGATGGTTCTCTTTTCATCTTCCTTTTTTCCCTCTGGGAATGGAAAGAGGTGAAAGAAGACAATGGCACTACGTCCTGTTGCTTCTTGGTAAAAGAAAGAAACAAAATATGTTGCTTTTAGACACCTACTTGTTTGTTGCTGGAGCATTCCAAGATATGCTAAATCCCATGATGAACAAGACTAAACCATGTGTTACGGCTGTAGAAGGATCATCAGGCAATGCCAGAAGCAGAATAGCAGCTAAAGGAATGGCAGAACCAGAACTTATTTGTGAAAGAACTATTCTTCCAGCATTAGGGAATCGTTTTGCAAGGACATCCCCCATCTTTCCTCCAAACAAACCCCCAATTGATCCTGCCACAACAAACAAAGTCCACAGAAATGCTGTTGTCTTGTGTGAAAAGCCAATAAGCTCCAACCACATGGGGGCAAAAGACAGATATGACCCGGCAAATGATCCAGATACCCCCTGAGCAATTACTATTTGAAAGGATGGTATTCTTATAACTGCTTTTGGTTCTTTAATCAGATCCTTAACCTCTGACTGAAATGGTTTACGTGGAGCTTGCTCTATTGCTTTACCATTTCTATCAATAAATCTGGGATCCTTGGCAAAGAGGCGGACCAAAATCCCAACCACTACACTGATTAATCCAACGATATGAAATGCAATTCTCCAACCAGCTATTCCCATAAATGAAGATGAGGCTATAAGAACTGCTAAAAGTCCACCAATGATTGAGCCAAAGTTTCCTGTTAGTTGTAGCCATCCAAAAGCTGTACCACGATTGCTTTCATCAGTTAAGTCGGCAACAAGTGACTGAAGTGCTGGTGAGATTATAGCAAGTCCTATGCCATTCAAACCCCTTGAAATGGCAACCTATTGAACAAGATGAGAATATAAATTTTTTCATGGCGCAGATTGTCTGCAAGGTGAATCAAGTATTGAAGAATAAAAATTGCTGCCTGGAAGCTGATCCAGGCTTAGTGCATTATTTTACATCATATAATGGAATTGCACGTCTCTACATGCATTTGGAATTTATATCGGGTCAAACATTAAAAGTTAACTTTTTTCACGGCTCTCTTTGGTTTCCATTATTGGCGTAAGATTATCTATATTTCTAACTCCAGTCATGCTTATCTGTAATATAGATGATTTTTAGAAAATTTTATGCACTTAAGAATATTTTCTGATCCTTTAATTTTCAACTTCATATCATTTAACTATTTTAAATATAATTATTTCTTTCAGAACAAATAGGACGCTGATTATCTTTCTAAGATAATTCTAGAAAATAAAATGTAGGATCCACTATTGAGAAAACAAGACACAGAGCCAAGTTAACCATGGCAGTGGCAGGCAATAAGAAAAGACATTCAGCATATGAAAGACAAATTCCTGTTAGGCTATCCCTAAGAACCTCAATAGCGAAATCATCTCTTCATGAAATTCAACAGAATAATTACAGTTTTTTTTAAATTCTGCACTAAAAAAATTCATCGTAAGTAAAAGTTTCTTGTATCACACTTTCGCTTAAGTTACTATTATTATTATATTTTTTTTTGGGGGGTCTCCACCAAATAACAAGAAGAGAAATGTTGAATTAAAATTATTTGTATGCACCAATAATTTTCTAACTGTAGCTTAAAGATAAACAAATTTAAGAGTTTGACGCCAAAAACAACAGTCATCTTTACAACATTCTTGAACTCACCTAACTCAATAAATCTTAATACATGGAAAGGAGCAGGCAGTTTGTAAAAGAAAGTCTAAAATTGCCATATATATATATTGTTATGAATATCTTAAAATTATTGGAAACTCCATTAATTAGTGGATGCTCCACTAATTATGAATTTATATGAATTATTAGAAAATTTTTTTATGGATGTCCAACATTTAGTGGAGACACCACTAATTAAGATTAGTGGAAGATGATGTATGCCATGATGTATTCCACTAATTAGAGCTCTATAAATAGAGGTATTCTGTAAACTTATAATACACCATTATTTTTGAAAAAGAAAGATTAGTGAAAGAAAGATTAGAGAAAATTGTGAAAGAAAAGAAATAGAGAAATTCTTGTGCAAAGAATAGTTAGAGTTTTATTAGTGTGTAGAGTGTAGATTTTATTCTAACACTACCTAAATTTTATAACACGTTATCAGCACGAGTCTCTGCCGTTATTAAAGTCAGAAGATAGGTACGCATTTATTAATCTCTATGGTTACCCTTGCTAAACTCAAATTTGTAACCCTTGATATTTCTGAAAAAAAATTTATATGTCATGGGTTCTCAATACATAAATACATCTAAATGTTGAAAAGAAAGATTTGACCACCTGAAGATGGTTGTACTACCAACTGCATGGTATGAATGATTGCACCTGAAGTTGCAGATTTCAAAACCGTGAATTCCACGATGTATTAAAATTACATCTCAGTTAAAATTATGCGGAGAAAAAGTTAGAGAAAACATTCTCCACTTTTCATACCTCAAATATTGTCTTGCAGTAACAATATCGAGAAAAATGGTATCCAAAGTTGACAAATTTAACATGAGTTATTATTGAGAAATCATGAAGCCAGATGAACTGGCTCAACAGCACTCCCAGAAGTAAATGCTGTTAGCTCCAGCAGAAGCCATCATTATAATCGTAGTTGTGGCAGTGACCGTGGTTATGGTCGTGGACACACTCGATCTTTGTCTTATCACAGAGAAATACTGACCACCTGAAGTAGAACAGAAAATATAATAAGGAAAAATGATATGTCCAGTAATAAAAAGATATTTCCAGTAATAATACGCATCAAATTGTTGAGATATTACATTCGGATGTCAATATACTACATTACTACTAATAGTTCAGAAAAAAAAAATCATAAGTCACTTTTATTTCCTTCATTTATCCCATTGGTGTTCACGTAAACTTGAGGATGCATGCTTGTAGTTGCTCTTTTTCAATAGAGCTGATAAATCTCGGGTGAATGTTTGTAGTTGTTCTGTTTCCATGTTTACATTAGAGGAAGACAGACAATTACCAATTATGGACTTCAACTCCTCTTCTTCGGCATCCTCCTCGCAGAATTAGCCGTGAAATTACTGCGCAATGAGTCTTGGGATTTTATGATCCCCTTAAGTTTATTATACTTAAGTTTCTCATTATATTTGGCCTTAAAACATGCTTGTCTCCATTTCTGTGTTTTGTCCTTTAACTGCGTATCAGGACTTTCTTCCACCAATTGCTTTTCACATTCCAGTATCTCAATGGCTTCTTTCAACTTCTTCTTAGCCATATGTCCTCCTTCTTCTTTATTTTGCATCTCCTGTAAGTCGAAATGATATAATCGGTTATTTACTTATAAATCTCTCATAGTTTCATACTTGCAAATTATAAGTGCGTGTGTGAGAGAACCTGAACATTTTGGATTAGGGTCTCCAAGCTCATCAACTTCTTGTGAGGCCATCGACGAATTCCTAACTCCCTACATCTTTTCTTGAGACGGGTTATGCCAATATTCAATTCTTTGGTCGCACTCTTGATTGGCAGGTAAAAGTACTGCGAAATGGTTTCTGTTGATAGTGTCTGGGAGTTATTGCCCCTCTTCTCTCTCTGCCTCTTAATCCTTTTATTCTCTATAGGAATTTCGTCTGAAATAATATCTTGAACTTCGATATTATGCATGTCATGGGTCCTCACTTCGACTTCATTACCAATATCACTCATTATTTCTCCTTGAAAAGGAAAAACAATATTAGTAAAGATAATACCATTCAAAATTCATGTTTGAATATATGATAACCTGGAATCATATTTTGACTTTGTTCAAAATCCATTAAGGAGTAGAAAGGATCATGCACAAGCATATCCTCATTCAGAGGAATAGCATAAATAGGAACAGCATCAAAAGCAATCTCTTGCATGGGCAGATCAAATTGGTCACAAGCAGTATGTTCACTAATTTACATCAAAACAAACCAAAAGATAGTTTAATTTCATTATCAAGCACACTAAAAAAAAAAAAAAAAAGGAAGCCCTTAAAGGTATCTCACCTGAAATGGAAGCGGTTGGCTTGGAAAGGACAACATATTAAAATCTTCTGTGTTAGAATTAGGAGGAAGCGGTTGGCTTGGAAAGAAAAATACATCAAAATCTACTGCAGAAACCAAGTCAAAATTTGACCATGTCTCAAATGAATTACGAGTCTCCATATCTGTTTTGTGATTTTTGTTTTTTATATTTATTAATGACTGATGATTGAGATATATATCGATACATATACATGTGTGTGTGTGTGTGTGTGTGTGTGTGTGTGAAGAGGTAGATGGTAAGTAGAGGGTCGGAAGAGAAGAAAAGATAAGAGAGGAAGAGGAAAAGTCGGTACCAGGAAGAGTGGAAAAAAAATGAAGATTTTTATAATAAATGTCTTGGCATTTCCTACTTGTCATCATATTCTTACATTTTCTTTTCTTTTTCATTATTCCCTTATGAAATCATTATTCCCTAAATTAGGGGGAGAACAGAAACAGTATAAGAAAGATCTTGATTGGACAACATTATAAATTATCTTGATCCGCATACAAGCGTGTGTGAATTTGAAGTTCAACAGTATAATGCATTTGTAAAGCATTGCAAATCAAATGACAGACGCTTTTGTTGATTCCAGAAGAGTAACAAAATCGCATATTCCAGCTATAGATGCTCCTATTCAACTTGAAGTTCTAGCAAAACAAAAGATTATACATATAGCTGCTGAGCCAAAAACATGCCAGAAGCGTGGCCGACCTCTTGGTTCTAAAGATAAAAATTCTCGAAAGAAAAGAGGATTAAATGTTCCAGATGTTCATATTGATGACAAAAAACCAGAAGTTGATGAAAGTAATATTGAAATTTCTATCCATTATACCACTTCCGGTAGAAGTTGGAATCGGATAAAAACTGTTATTGATAATATATTTGCATCCAATATATCTCTTGATGTTACACAGGATAATGATGATCCTGAACCAATATCAGTTGATGAATGTCGGCATAGAAAAGATTGGCTGCATTGGAAAGATGCGATTCAATCGGAGTTAAATGTACTGACAAAACGTGAAGTCTTCGGACCTGCAGTCTGAACACCAGAAGGTGTAAAACCTATTGGCTACTAATGGATATTTGTGCGAAAATGCAATGAAAATAAATCGTATGATATAAAGCACGGTTAGTAGCCAAAGGTTTTTCACAAAGACCAGTTATTGATTATAATGACACTTATTCTCCTGTTGTTGATACTATTACACTCCGATATCTTATCAGTTTGGTAGTACATGAAAAGATAGATATGCGCCTATTAGATGTTGTCACTGCTTACTTGGATGAAAATTTAGAAAATGATGTTTACATGAAAATCCCTGAAGGATTTCATATGCCTACAGCATATAAACACTATCCTCGTGAAAATTACTCTATCAAATTACAGAAATCATTATATGGCCTGAAGCCATCTGGGCGCATATGGTTCAATCATCTTAGTAAATAGTGATTGAAAGCGGGATTTAAAAATGACCAGGTATGTCCATGTGTTTTTATTAAGAAATTTGATTCTAAATTTGTGATATTAGCTATATATGTTGATGATATTAATCTTATTGGAACTCCTGAAGAGCTCCAAGAAACAATTGATTATTCGACATCAAGGATGGTCGTAAAATTACACTTTGCCTTGTTTTACAAATTGAACATTTGGCAAATAGAACATTTATTCAACATATACAGTAAAAGTTCTAAAAAGATTTGGCATGGATAAAGTACATCCATTGAGTATTCCAATAATTGTCCGGTCATTAGATGTAAATAAAGATCTTTTCCAACCTCAAGAAGAGGATGAAGAACTTCTTAGTCCTTAAGTACTATATCTCAGTGCAATTGGTGCATTGATGTATCTTGCTAATAATATACGACCTAATATTACCTTTACTGTCAATTTATTAGCAAGATTTAGTTCTTCACCAACACGACGACATTAGAATGAAATTAACCAAGTCCTCCGATATCTCCAAGCAGCTACTTCTTCAAATTATGCTGAAATTACAACTATTCATGAAGCAAGTAGAGAATGATTCATTATATCCAAGAAAGTTGTGGATTATCATATATCAGAGATATTCCAACTCCTCTTTATGAAGAGGATGCAGCTTACATAGCGCAATTACGAGAATGATATATTAAAGGAGATCGACACAACATAGGTCACCAAACTCCAGAAGAAATGTGAAATTGATGTGCTACAAATTCGGTCATGTGACAACCTCGCAAATATTTTCACGAAGACTTTACCGACTATAACATTTGAGAAGTTGGGATATAAAATTGGTATGCGTCAGTTTAAAGATTTAAAGAAATCATTTCATCATGGAGAGTAATAAACAGACATATAGAATAATGTACTCTTTTTCCTTCACTAGATTTTTTTTCTCATTGGATTTTTATCTAGTAAGGTTTTAACGAGACATATTTTTTATGTAATGGATGGACATCTAAGGGGGAGTGTTATGAATATCTTAAAATTATTGGAAGCTCTATTAATTAGTGGAGGCTCTACTAATTATGGATTTATGTGAATTATTAGAGAAGATTTTTATGGATATCCACCATTTAGTGGAGACACCACTAATTAAGATTAGTGGAAGATGATGTATTCCACTAATTAGAGCTCTATAAATAGAGCTATTCTCTAAACTTGTAATACTAAATTATTTTTGAAAAAGAAAGATTAGTGAAAGAAAGATTAGAGAAAATTGTGAGAGAAAAGAAAGAGAGAAATTCTTGTGCAAAGAATAGTTAGAGTTTTATTAGTGTGTAGTGTGTAGATTTTATTCTAACACTACCTAAATTTTATAACATATATATATATATATATATATAGCACTATCAATCCCAATCAACCTCCGCCTCCCCTCCAATCCAGAACAAAAATTATATATAAATAAAAAAGGTGAAAAAAACGACCTTGTCAGTCCTAAAAATGAACTTCATTCGCAGCTTTCCATATATATCACAACCAGAATAATCCCACAATATCCAACAACAAAAAATAAAGAACTTTACGTCCATCCGATTTCAAGATTCAACCCATATCAGCATATATAACCACTCAGTCAAACATTTCATCTTATAGTACATTTAAAAATGCACTCAAATGTAACATAACCATACAGAGACTCAAGTCATTTACCTGAGCGAAGGTGGAGGAGACAGCAACGAGAAAAGTGGCGCCGGCCCACAGAAAAGCGCCAAGAGCTATGACATGTGCTCGATTATGGCGAAGGGCCAAATAAGCAGCAAGAGGATAGCAAGAAGACTGCACTATGGATCAAAAGAGCGTGAGCGACCCAAGTCCAGTTGGATCGGTGTGCAGCGCCGCTCCAACCTCCTTGTAAACCCCGGGCAACAAAGTCTCGTCGGCTCTTTCCATGATTCCAGCAAGATTGACAAGAATCAAAGTCAGCGTCTCCGATTTCATCGCTGTCAACTTGTTCTTCACTGCCATTTCCATTTCTTCTCCACAGAGGAGTTGACTGGGACTGAGAAGTGAGGAGACGATCTACCCGATTCTTGAGGAATTTTGTCCGAAAACTACTACTACAACGTGTGAATTGCTGACTGCTGACTGGATGTACGCGGGCCCGCGTTATGGTTAAGTGGGACCGGTTTCGAACACGTGTAAACTGGGGGCGAATGACTAGGATTTAGCGTGTGGGTAGTGCTGTACTTGGTCTGGTTTGGACTGTTTCCACAATAATAATTACGGTTTAAAAATTTTTCGGTCAAACCAAATTATCTGAAATATTAAGATACAAACTCTACCTAATTTAAAATTTTACTTTAATTTAAATAATTTTCATTTCTATACTCACAATCAATATTTTTATAACTAGAGCGGATATTGAACTAAAAAATTTATTGGTTTACAATTTAATAATCCAATCGCAATTGAACTATAATTGAACCGATAATATTACTACATACATCCCAACAAAATTAATCTACTTACTATTTTAGATTGTCCAAAAAAAATTAATACTTTTCTTAAAAAAAAGTTTTTACTATATAATTTATTATAAAATAATCAATATACCCCACATATATTATTTTTATATATTTAGATTTGACATAAAGTACTGTGGGATCCATATATTTCTTATTTTTATTATACTATATTATATTATATTATTATTATATTCTAACTTTTATTTTTATATAAAATATCGTGTCAAATCAACTACTATCAATTTTAGTGGGACGAAGAGAGTATAATTTAAAAATTAAAAATATAATTATTTTTAAGAATAAAATTAATCAATAATATAGTATAATTTAAGTCAATAAATACATAAATAATGAAATTAGAAGAAAATATGATATTTTCTTTATTATTATAGACTATTTAGTCTATTTGTGTAACTTATTTCTTTTCTAAGAATATATTATCTTATTTAGTGAAAAAAAAAAGAGAATGGTTTAATTTTGTTGGACCGATCGATTCACTAGTTTACCAGTTGGACCGACCAGTCCAAATCGGTTCACACAAAAATAGAACGATTTTTTAAAATTTTGATTCGAATGAGAGGACCAGAACGGTTAGTAGACCGATTCACAATCCGACTGGTCCAACCGTCCAGTCCGATCTAATCCAAAAAACAGTGTTCACAATACATTATATTCTTTCTCTTTAATCCCACTTAAATTCACATATTTAATAATTTTTATTATATTCAAACAACCTCATATCAAATAAAATTCTATCCACTTACATTCTAAATCATTGAATCTAGTTTCAATTGATTTGAATTGTTTGCTATTACAAAAATTAAGATCAAATAAAATAAATAATTATCTTACATTATATTAAATAAAAAAGTATTTTAATAATAATACAAATAAAAATGTTTAAAAGCATTTAATAATAAAACTAAACACAATATAAATTAACCTATGAATTGATATTACGCTAAGTAAATATAAATAAGGGATATCAAGATGAAGAAGTTGGGAAGTAAAAGGAGATGAAGCGCCAATGTAAATGAAAAGATTGTGAAAGAAAGTATAAAAAAAAAGATAAAAATGGTTAATAATATAAATATTTCAAATTAATAACCTAAAAATTTTACAAATTACAATATACTTTTCAAACCTTAAAAATAAAAATAAAATTTTAAGTATCTATATATAATATTTTATAAAAAAAATTATTGATTCATTTTTAAATTTTTACATTTTGAAAACTTTTTAAATCGAAATAAAACCAAACCAAATCGTTTGATATGGTTTGGTTTTGATTTGAATGGGATGGGTTTTTTTTTTTTTTTTTCTAAGCCCTTGTTTGGTTGGGGTGGTAGGTGAAAGGAAAAGAGAAGGGGAAATAAAATCGAAAGAGAAGTAAATATTTACATCATTTGATAGTGTGTAAATGTAGAGGTATTCTCCTTTCCCTCCACATAAGAATTTTGGCCCCTCTTATTTTGGAAGGATTGCACTAATCCTATTATTATAAAGACCATAGTGATCTCAGGTTTACATTTTTTCTTATTAAATTTTTTATATCTTCTTTTTTTTTTCCCACTTGTTAACTTCTACATTTTTTTTCTTTAAAATTCTCCCACTATTATTATACTCTCTATCATTTTTACCACTGTTTCTAACAATAAAACAAATATTTTTTATTTGCCTAAGATTAATTTTATTCAAAAAATAATAATATCTTGTATACTAAATTATTAATGACTTTGTGTAATAATAACATTTTACTTCAATATCATAATATAACTATTTACGTCATTTCCAATCATACCAAACAAATATAAAATAAATTAATTTACTTATTTAATAATATGAAAGTATAATAATAAATTTGACAAAATATTTTCTTATTCACTTTTCAATACAATTAAACAAAAATGAATATTTATCATTTACTTTCCTCTTAATCATACCAAACAAAACAAAAATAAATATAATTACTTCCACTAAGAGAAGTAAAGGAGTCTCTCCTCCTTCCCTTTCCCCTTCCCCGGACCAAACAAAGCCAAAATGTTGCGGGGTGATGGATTGACTTCCGGGCTTTGACAACGTGGTTAGGATATGGTTGCAGCGAGTTGCCCAAGAATGCCCTCCTGTTCGCTCAAGGATTTAAAACGCAAAATAAAACAGATTTTTTTTAGTTAAATTCCAATCTCGTAAATTATATGTTAAAAATTTTATTGTTAGCTATTATTATAGCAAGCACAATAAAGTTTAAACTAAATATTTAACCATTAACTTTTAATAGTATATTTAGTACATTAAAATATAATGATTTTTAATTTTGATTCTAATAATGCCAATATCTCATTCTAGTTTTTAATTATAGGCACTAATTTAGTTCTCCATTTTTTTAATATTTTTTAGTAGAGTTAAATGTGCCATTCCAAATACTGAGTTTTTTTCCCCACATTATCACTCTAAATTAAACTTTTCTCTAATCAATACATAAATTCCTAAAAAGGATCAACTTGACATCTTTGTAAATTTTCTTATCGAAAACTTAGCAGGAAGTAGTTAAATTTGGCGAAGATTGGCCAAACATTCAATTGAAATCTCAACAAAAACGAAAAATTAAATCATCTTGAAAATTTATGTAGTAAGTGAATAAAATTTGAAGTTCAAGTGCCAATATGAAAAGATTTTATAATTTTAGATTTTAAAAAGTAAATTTTTATTTACATAATTTTCTTCCCTTTTATAGTCAATTGTGGGGCGGAGGGAGTGGTGCATGTTGTGTTGGACCTGGAGTCAACTGGGACAGGAAGAAAGATCTTTTGGCGGGCTGCTTATGAGGATGGGAATGGCCCATGCTGAGATGGGCTGAATTTCAGTCGCTTTCTTTCAGGCCGTATAGATTTTTACTACATTGCCAGAGACCAAAATGCAATTATGTTGATGAAAATATAAAATACGAATTAGATTTTCAATTATTACACTAAAGGCATATTTAATAATTCAATTAAATAAGTATAATTAAACTTAATAATAAATAATATTAAGTATTTAATTTTTAACGCGTATTGATATTTATTACAAAATTTTAATTAAAATAAAAGTGACTTAACTATAAATTTTAAATATATTACAAATTTATTTAATTAATATTATTTTTATTTAATATAAATTATATTAGAATATAATATAAAATAAAGTATAATTATTTTAAATTACATATTTTCTAATTTAATATTCAAATTTTAATTTCAAAATTTAACACTTAAAAAGACTTAAATTTTAGTACTCATACTATAAAATCTATGTTATGCACGATAATATTAACTTATACGAGAAAACCTATTTTTAAACTCCAAAATGAATCCATTTCACATCTAGAAATTCATTCAAAATGTACAAAGTAGTAGGAAAATGGGGCGCACCAGCAGCTGCCAAGTTATGCGTCGGCTTTCGTTGCATCCGTACAGACGAGATAAGGGTAGGACGGTGGTTGAGCCCACGAGACCCCGTTTCATTACCAAGTGGGATCCACCTCAGGAGTAGACACTAGACAAAGCTCTCCAATGATGACACGTCAACTGTCTTTATCCTTGGCCCACACGCACCAGTTCATCCGGTACTTTCCCGCCTTAACGATCGGCTTGTCTTGCGGATTCATTTCGCCAGAATTCAAGATGGATTTTAGTGAGCTCAATGCCTCACGTAAGCGTGACGTCAGGTAAATAAAGAAAATTACATTATCTCCCTCTAAATTTTATTTAATATTCATTTTTGCACCTCTAGTTATGAAAATTTTCTTCCTTTCGTTAATTAGATTTGTACAAGCGATCTTGAGGCCTATGTACAAAAATGGAGGACTGCACTTTTAACCTAAGGCCAAATAATCTCGTCTTTAATTCATAATTTTATAAATTTATATTTTAATACAATCATGACCTTCGTCAACTTACTACGTTAAGCATATTTATCAAATTTTAACTTTATAAGAAACCAAACAACATGCAAATGTCACACTTAAGGTGACAAGTATGGCCCAATCCAGTATGCAGATGAATATAGTTACAATGTACAAGGACAAGAAAAAGAACCTCATACTTAGTAATGTTACAATCAATCATAAAAAATTATTTAATCTTAATCCAATCGTCTGTTGGATAGATTCAATAGTTTAGTTTCTCATTATTAGTTTAACAAACACATTTTTTTTTAATCTTATTATTAGAATTGCATCTCATTTAAAATTTAGAAAGATAAATTTAAAATAATAAAAGCATAATTATAATTTATAATATTATCTTTTAATATATATAATTTATTCTTTCAATTAAATTATGATTCGGCTCCAACGACTTAGAAAAGCCATTTGCTTTGTAACTCGTAAGAAGTCAACTCATATGTTTAGTGCCCAGCAGCTGCTCTCTACCCACTTCCTGGAGACTGGAGATGTACGTTGAGAACGCATTGGAAAACAAAAGCCATGCACAAAGTCAACATTTCACTTTTTTGAACTTTTGGTTTTGCTTACACCCCGCACTATACGTTAATTGATCAAAAATATTTTTATTGTATAATTATATTTTAAATTTAATTCACATTTTTATTCTTTTATATATTAAAAAAATATTTCGTTTAATAACAAAAACTCACCGTACGAGAAAATGTGCTATATCTCATCTAATAATTTTTCACATACAGTTTTCCTTGATACGATAAGTAATCAGATGTCAAAATTAGTAAATAATAATTATTTGATCGAAAAAAAAATACAACTTTTTATATAAATAAAAATAAAAAAATATTTACGTAGATATGATACTTATATGTATTATTTATCCTCTAGTATTAATGGAAAGGGTATATAAAGGAGATTTTAAGGGAAAACTTATTTTAATAAATATATTAAATTCATTTCATAATATGAAACAATGAAAATAGATCTGTCTTTGTAAAATAAAAGTACATATATATTAAAAAAATTATAATTTTTCAAAAGATATAATATGTAACGAATACAGTAAAAATTTTCAATCGAGTGATTTATTATGATCGAATACTTATTATTTTTTAAACTTTTTACTCAATTTGATGTACAAGGTATATATACACACCCAATCAGTACATGACAAGAAAAAGAAAAACGATTCCCCACCCCCCCACCCCCCCCCGAGTTGCATCACAGCCACCCTTTTCTGCATCTTTTATCTTATGCCAAAAGGTTTCACAACACTGTTTGGGTACAGGGAAGCAAAGGTAACAGTAATCAATTGCTTCCACTTCAACCCACACATGAATCATGTTTTTGTTCTTTCAAATATAATGCCCCAAAAATTAACAAGATTATCAACTTTCACTTTCTTTTACGTTGTATCATGGAAGGATAACCATTAAAACCAAATTATTCTATTTAGTAAACGATATTTTTAAATATTAAGTTACTATCATCTTATATAGAATTTCACATGTATTTATTATATAGATATTATAAATATCAATTTTAAATGAAGTTATTATATTGTGTATCTAATATTATCTTCGTTTTATAATATAAGTCGTTTTAAATTTATGCACAATAATTAAGGATTATAAATTTTAGACAATTTTAAAATAAAAATTTTAAAAATATCTTTAATTAAATCTTTATATGTTTTGGTAATTAAAAAGAGTTAGATCATAATTAGTAGAAAGAGAGAGATTGCATAGACAAATAGAATAAAAAAAATACTTATAGAATTTTATAAAAAACTTATATTGTGAAAAAAAATTTAAAACGACTTATATTGTTAAACGGAGATAATATGTCATATGTGTTTATTTAACTATTAGTTAGCTAATTAAAAATTTAATAAAAATAGTCAATATTAGTTAGAGATTAATTAACATTTGACGGAAATTCTAATGCATACAGCAGGTGGCAATATATGATTTGTTTAATATTTTAGATTTCAAAGTGCCATCAAACCAAACAAATTTAATTACCATAAAATTAAATTTGATAAGAGGGACAAATTTGAAGTTGTCCGAGACAGATGTCAATCAAAAGTTGAAGATGAAGGCCTAGGATCTGACAGCCATGATTGCTCTAGGCCCAGTTATACACAAAGATGGGCCATCGTGGTGGTCCAATCAAAAAAGAGTATCACATTCAAAAAAGCCTCATCTAAGAAGGGCTGGCCCTTGCATCTCAAATTTGCATAATAGAAATTTTTTGATAAAGATTTTGGAGCAAGAAGACAAGAAAAAACTTGCCCTCTTTGCTGATAAAGTAAGAAAAAGTTTCCTCAAATCCAATGGTCATCATAGCTTCCCATCATTCAAATCATTCAAAAAATTTTGTTTTATGGTAAATCATTTCAAATTTTAAACAAAAAGAGGATATCAGCATATCAAAAAAAAAAAAAAGAAAAAAAATTTCATGATATATCAATCAATGATATGAAAAGGATTACAGCCTTTGATTAGTGACATTGATGTAAAGATTGTGCACTTTGTTGTAATTTAATTTTTGCCTCCTTTGCTTTTGGCCTTTTTGTATCCTCCAATCTTGTCCCTTTTTTTTTTTCTTGGTTGTGTTAAGGGAATGGTAAAAACTTGGTATATTCTTGTGTGCAAGTGATTGGAAAGGGGGATTTGCCCTTTAAATCTTTATGCTTTTTAACTTTTCTTTTTCTCTCTTTTCATCAATCTTTGTTAAGTATCTTAATTGGAGATTTCACTGCTTATTTTATTTACTGCACGAGGTTTAATTTGTTGCCTATGCCAATGATCTTTTTTTTTTTCTTTTTAATGAAATCCTTTTCATATTGCATTGAGAATCTAGGATTAAAAACTTTGGACAACATCTACCCTAAATTAAAGTGGAGTTTTACTCCCTCAACCCCAATGTCCAAGATCATTTGCACTTGCTTATGGTTGAATTTTACAATGCTAAGGCAATATTTTAGTTAGTAAAAATATTTTTTTTATTAGACGAGAAATTTTAATTGTCACTGAAATCATTTGTCAATTGCATTAGGTAATTTTATGTTATGAGACCAAAGATGTATAAACAATTTTTATTTTTAATATTTAATTTGAGACGGAGAGTATAATAGATAATTACATCAAGGAAAAAGAAGATGGAAAAAAAAATGGTAGCTGGAATACGGACAAGGCTCCATGGTCACAGAAGAAAACAAAATAGCCAGCGAAATCTCAGTTGTTGGGGGCCGATAAAGGGGTCATTCCAAAGTGCGCTACAAGAGATAATGTCTTCTTTTCCTCCTCATTTGCAAATGGCCCCCAAGAAAAAAAATTTAAAAAATAAGAAAAATTCCTACAACATTTGTCGCCTTCAAATTTAATGTTACTAAAGGAAAAGTAACATTTTGGACATTTCAATCTTCAAAGTAGATCAAAGAGAAAATGTACCATATTAGTATCTTGTTATGGGTATTTTGATATCGCAGTACACAAACACACCCCATATATCTCCAACATTGTTCTGCGCCATCCCAACGCAACCTTAATCTATTGTCGGGCAATATAAGCTAAAAGGAATAGGCGATGAACCAACGGCCCCATTTTGTGCACTTAGTAGCATTGATTGAGCTAATCGAATTGATGAAGTTCATCGAGAGTTGGAGTTCTAGGGAGAGAATGCAAAAGGGGTCGACAAATTTTTAGTATGAAAATTGCATCGCGTTATATTGTGCTATGTGGAAGACGGGGATCGAAAGAGAAAACAAGAATTCAAGATTGTAGAAGATCATACAAGGCTTGGTTTCTCTCTCAAAAAGGTATGTGCTGATCATTTGAATCCTTCTCATATTACACCTTAATTCCACCTCGAATGATAGTATAAAGTTTTTAGAGATAACAATCCAACCGTTGAAATGAATTTAAAAAAAAAAAATCTAAATTGACTCCGTGAATAATAAAAAGAGGAGACGCGCCCAAAAAGAAAAAAAAAAAGTGAAAATCCAATTTTTTGTGGCCTATATGATACGGTATGGCATGATCCGTGAGGAATGAAAGACAAGTCTCCATCTATACTTAAGCCCCACAAAGAAAACTAGGTCATCTTTTATCAATCTGGAGCTGCGGTTCCTCCATTTCTAAAGCTGCTAATCCTCTCTCTCTCTCCCACCCTTAAATTGCAATGCCTACAACCCCCTTCCCCTCACGCCCTCCCCACTCTGCCCCCAACAAAACCAAGAAAAAAAAAACCTTAAAACGTCAGATATCAACCATTCCCGACATTAACACTATTCTTACCGACACCAAATGCATATGTTGCAAGTCTTCAATCAAATAATAATACATACAGACTAAGTTTATCTCATAATTTTCCTTCGCAATAACCTTGTCCTTTTCAGCAATCCACTTAAGCCATAATTAAACGTGATACGCAAGGAAAAACAAATGTGTCCCTGTAGTACTTGAAATAAGGAAGTGTAATTTCTCACCCACCCAAAAAGTTAATCACTTTGGTGTTGTTTCATGAACAAGAAGATTCTTACCTAGTAGTAGTAGTAGTAATTAACATCTTATTTTAACATCTTAATCATCCGTCAAAAGTACTTTTATTTGTTAATTACAAAAAATTAGCAATTCATTAATTTTAAGTAGCAAATCAAACATAGGAGCCGTATATGATTGCGGATTATAATTATAGTAATGTCTCCTAACCTAGCTTGCGCGGTCAATGGTCTATCACTCTTATCTTCATGGCTATAGACAACCACACATTTAAAAAGAAAAAAAGAAAAGGTGACAATAAACAAAGAATAAAACGAAAACGTAAGAACACAAAATAGTACTCCCACATTATTTTTCAAAAAATATTCAAATTTGGTCCACATAGATTACAAACTTTAAAAAATATTTTTAATCTTTAAAAACCTAAAATGTACAATGTGCAATATAAATTTTTAATGTAATTGCCCACAAAACCGAGTCTACGCAAAGCTATTCTTAACAAATTTAAAAAAAAAAATCCCACATACCTTAAACTTAATTTTTTAAGTCAATAACTTACTGTTAAAGGTTGAATATTTAATTCCTATTTTAATAAAAAATAAAATTTATCCCATTTATTACATTTAAAAAAAACACATGAACTTGCGGGGCCTAACGAGTCCCCCAAATCTCGCCTCCAATCACTCCTACAAATCTCCTAAAATGATTTTTTATCCAATTAAAAAAAATGGAAGAAAACAATTCAAGAATGTGTGAAGAAAGAGGCAGGGAGACGGGAACAAGAAAGACAAAACTCAAGGCCAAGTTGCCTCAGCAGATTTTTCTCCACCTCCAACTCCAAGTGCATGAATAGAAAGAAAACAGAGAATAGAAAGTACGAGGAAGAATACGTCCACACAGAGACACAAACAAGTAGAGATTTTTTCTTATTCTTTCCTCCTCCCTCGAGGAGTTTACATTCCAATTACAGTAGTCAAAAGCTCCATGTGAAACCATGAAAAAGAACACACACAACACACAGTAGCAAGCAATAAAAATCAAAACAATATTTTACTATTCAAGAAAGAAACCAACATTGATAAGAAAACAAACAAAATAAAGGTCCATGATCATCATAATCGCTATCTGATTCCCCCACCCCTACTATATATGTATCTATATGTATGGTCAGTGATGTATATAATCAAGGACCAAAAAAGAAGACTATTATTTACAAATAATTTAGAGAACTACACTGTTTTTAGCTTTGGTGAAAGTCATGGTTAAGATCATTGAGGAGACACTAATTAACCTCTTAATTTCCATGTCTTCTTTCATACTACTAATAATTTACCATCATTAGCTTCACACTTTCTTTCTGTGGTATAATCATTTCTACTCTGAAGAACATATCCAAGGTTCCATCATACCTTCTCCTCTTCCTGCTGCTACTGCTGCTGCTGCTGCGACATTGTCCGACCCCTTATCGCCGGGAAAACTGGATGAAGAAGATGAGAAATTAAGCTTCCCATTTGAAGCATTCCGGACTTGGCATTGATCACCTTCATGAATTGAGCCGATCCCATTTCCCCAGCTGATTGGATTGGTATCGTTTCTTGACACAGTTTGATCAGAAGAAATGAGGCCAGGAAGGCCGCTGAGGGTGGCAGTGTTAACGGAACCACCGTGACTCAATCCAAATTCATCCAAGAATGACATTTTGAGGCGAGAATCATTTGGAGGAATCTCCAAGGATGAACCCTGAGAGGTTTTTGCAGGATTAGACTGGAGGAGGGAAGTAAGAATTGGGTTTGGAATGTTGAAAAGAGAAGAACTTTGAGGTGGAGGCTGCTTCAAAAGGCCTAACTCTGAAGGCAGTTGGTAGTTAAGAGAGGCGGTTGCATTAGGAGCAGTACTAATACTCAGTCCAGAAGTGAGATTGTTAGTGTTTGATGAAGCAATAGCATGATCAATCACAGAAGAACTTAACAATGAAGAAGATGAAGAAGCAAGAAATGGCGGTGGTAGTTGAACTTTCTGAGGAAAAGGCCTCCGGAGATAGGGTGGTTGTGAGGCGTCCAAAGGATGATTAGATCTCATGCTAGAGGGCGTACCATAAAAATCAAGCCGGGTTCTCGAGAACGGTGACGTTGCTGTAAACGGCGGTGCTGGGATGCCAGTAAACTCCTGAACCATGGCTCTGAAATTGGTGGTATCTGTCGTCAGTACAGTTGTTGGTGCACGCCTTGAAGCTCTGGATCGTTTCTTCGGGTTACGTACCGCATGGGGTTGATCTGCTGCACCTCTCGGCGTGTTAGTAGCACTGGTATTTTCAGGCGCCGGAGGAATTGAGACTGCAGGGTACTGGACTTGACCTTGAGGGGCAAAGAGTGACTGGAGTGATGATGAAGATGGCAGCATGGAGGAGTTGTTAATCCCAGTGCAATTGGGCTCAGATCTTAGGGTTTTAGGCCAGGACATGTCCAAATTGAGAAGAGAGTTGGGGTTGTGGAGTGATTGCTGTGTCTGTGGTGGTCGTGACATGTTGTCGAAATAATTCGACAGAGGGTCAAACATGGCGGAGGATGGTGGTGGTGCAGGTGGAGGTGGGTTGGAAATGGGACCAGCATGGGTTGCTGCTGCTCGTGGATTGTTCATGAGAGCTGCTGAGATCGCATCGGCGCGTGAATCATACTCTTCATCTCCACTTGATGACTGGAGACTCCCACTGTTTCCAGAATCCATAAGTACTCTCTCTTGTAAGAAAGAGAGTGAGTTGAATTCTAGAAACCGAGAGAGAGAGAGAGGAAGAGGCTACAAAAAAGGAATAACGTAAGGGGAGACAGACAGAGATATGGAGAGAGATTTTGCACCTGCTGCAGAGAGATTTTGGTCACTTACAACCAACCCATTTAAGAGTAAGCTTCTGCGCAAAAGAAACAAAGAGCTTTCTTCTTCCCATCAATAGATTTTTCAGAAAGTACCCATTTCTTTAAACTTTAAAGCTCTCTGATCTGCAAAGAAAACTGACTCAGGCCTTTTCTTGCCTTTTTTTCCCTCTGTCTTTGCCAAAACTCAAAAGGGTACTCGTAAAGAACACTGAAACTCAACCATGGATCATGAAATTGATCCTTTCACTAGAGAGATCTCTGTTATAGCCTTTGTGGGTTGTGGTTTAGATTAGGGTTTGAGACATAGAAAGAAGATGAGAAAAGGAAACACAGAGAAAGAGAGAGGAGAAGAAGGGAGAGTAAAGAAGAGCTGCTCTTTTTAACCATACATCTCTAAAAGAGAGGCGGCTTCAGCTCACGTTTCCACTAAAAAGATCAGAGTGGGGTCGCCATAGAGGAGAAGAAACTGTGAACTCTCAATGTGTGTGTGTGTGTGTGAGAGAGAGAGAGAGAGAGAGAGAGACTTGCTGTGGAAGGACAGATAGCGGTCAAAATGTGAGAGTTTTGTGGTTTAGATTTACAGTGTGAAATGCAGGAAATAGATCTTGTGGTTTCAGGAATAATGTTGGGGATAATAGAATAAGATTTTGGTAATATATACAATTATTAAGACAAAATAATATTCCCAAAAATAAAAAAAAAAAAGGAAAAAGACCTCTTCCATGAAATAATGAGGTGGGCAAGAAGCCAAACTAAAAAGATGGTTGTTGTTGAAAGGTACGAAGGAAACATAGCCACCATCACTAGCTAATATCACCTTTCAAAGTCTCACTTAATGCCTAAAATATTGTTCATCTACATATACACAAGATAATGAAATTGACAAGTCAATATGTATCATAATACTTACTTCAATCTTAATTCATTTTCAATATGGATTAGGTTTAAATTTGAAATCTCCCATCCATCGCTTATACGACAAAATAAATATTTATATATTATTTTATATTTTTCTTAAAATATTAATTTTTATATATAAATTACGTGTTAATTTAAATATTATTATCATAATTCATACTACTATAGCGCAAATATGATTACTTTATACACGTCCCGAAATGTTATAAGAGAGAATAATGGACTCATCCACTGAGCTGAAAACTGTAAGAATCTTCACTGTGGCTTCAGTTAACATCTGCAACTGCTAATGAGGAGTTTTGACCAAGTCAAGAAGCCATGGAGCAATCGAGCTCTACCCCGCCCCCCCCCCTGCCAAAAAAAAAAGAGAGAAAAAAGAAAAGGAAAAAGAATAGATCAGTAATGTTATTATTAGAAGCTACACAGATTTCAGAGAATCTCTTGCAGTCTATCCCTTCCACTCACTGAATTGTAGGTGGAGAAAATGATTATCAATCTCCTTGAATTTTCCACTTTACCTCGGTAATTTTTCTCTTCTTATCTTCCTTTTTTTATTATTTTTTTAAAACTTTACCAAAATTTATTCAAGATCTTGCTGCTTGTTTCTAGTAAGAAGAAAATGAAAGATCGATGAAACCAAAATGGCTTTCTGGGACGGATAGATCAGTTGAACCACACTTGAAGTTGCTGCAACTATCGGAACTAAAAAGTTCGCTCTTATAGTTTTGTGTGTTTCACAGAACGAATTCGATTGTTATTAATTGTTATTTAATGACTCTTTAATTACACTACAAGTAATTGCTTTCTCTAGTCCTTTTTGTTCTTTCGGTATGTTTTCCAATTCTATAGATGCATATGATTAGTTTCGTGTTTCTATTTATACGTGACAATTAACTATTTTATATAATTTTAAAAAAATTAATTAATTTTTTAAATTTATATAATTTTATTTTTATATTTTAAAATATTTTTGGATTTAATATTCTTCACAATTATTTTTTTTATTTTATTTGCTCAACTTTCTTTTTAAAATTATTACATTTTTATTTTTTAAAATTATTTAATACAAAGGTATAGTAATAAAATTAATATCAATAACACTTAAATTTTTTAAATGTAACAGATAAAAAGAGATACAAAATATTTTAATTGTGACAGATAAATAGGGACGAAGGAAGTATTTTATTTTATTCACTTTATAAATACGTTTCGTTTAAATTTAAATAGATTATTTCTTGAGAGTTTTTTCTCTCTCTTAATTTATTTATCGTCATGTTATTTTATAACTAAATAATATGAATTATTTATTTACCTTTAAATTTATATCTTTTCTTTCTTTTTTCTTTTTTTTCACTCTAACTAAATATATTGTAATCAAGATAACAAGAATATAATTACGACATTATCCCAACGAAATTGAAAATTTAAATGTTTTTTTTGTAATATAAGTAATTAAGAACTTCAACTTTACTATAATATATATTAGATGTATAAATTATGATAGCTCCGAGTATAACTTAGTAAGAAAGTGATCAGAGATTATTGTGACAATCAAACTTCTACCGATAAAGTGGAGAGTTTGAATTCTGTCTTTGACGAGATTACAGTCATGCCTCCACTTTGGTGGGGGTTCGAATTCTGTCGTTGGCAAGTTTTATCCCGTTGTATGGTGACAATTAAAAATAACTCTAATAAGATTATTCTTTAAAATGTATCGTTACATATCTTATAATTAAAAAAGAAGAGCCATGAGAATGTATATATATATATATATATATATATATATATATATATATAAAGAGAGAGTACACACGTGTAAACACGTGGCAGCAAAGTATGCAAGAAAAGATTACCTAAACTTGCCTTGCGAATAAGTTGCTTGATATATATATATATATATATAAAGAGAGAGTACACACGTGTAAACACGTGGCAGCAAAGTATGCAAGAAAAGATTACCTAAACTTGCCTTGCGAATAAGTTGCTTGCTGGGATAGAACTGCTTAAAAGATGTAACTGTATGTGGGCACTATCTTGGCCAACGGGGAGAAGATATAGACACCCCATATATACTGTGGATTGATTGGACCTCTATCATTTTCACCGATTCTGTACCTCATATGAGGATACATCCCATGCAAGTTTTCATCTTGGTCGTTGGATTGTTGGCATGCCCTTGGATGGCTTCTCTTTTTAGCTCCTAACCCTTTGATGGCTTTTGGGTCATATTCTACCTCATATTCCTCTTTTTGAGTATGGAAAAAGGGGATCCATAGGCCTGACATTACTTTAACCGGTTACTCTGTAATTTGATTACTACATAGTCTTTAGTTTTCAATAGGTTGGACTCAACTGATTCGGTTCGGTTTGATTTAATTGCATCCGATTTGTGTTTGTAATTAACTTAATTTTAATTTAGATTAATTAATTTGAGAATATTAACTATTCTAAATTATGAAGAGGTTTTGTATTGACACTAAGGTAAGCAATACTTAGTTTCGCTATAAATACCTTGTCTTGTTTAACTTACCTTCATCCTGAATTCTAATGGATTATTTCAAGAAAAAGGAAAAAGATTGTGTCCTAATTAAAGTGTTTTTTTAAAAAAATTTTCTTGGGGGAGTAGTTGGCCCTGGGGCAGCATTTTGAAGGACTTCGGGCAGGTGTTTGATGACAGCTCAATATCCTTAATGGGCTTTCATTTAGCTCCGATTATAGAAGGGTCTTCTTTTCCTTCTTGTCATTATTCTTTTTTGGAGAGACATAAAGTAAAACGTTTTAAATAAATCATTTTTAATTATAAATTCATAATTTTTTTAAAATATATTATAATTATTATTTATAATTTTTTAAAATTTTATTAAATTTTTATTTATTAGATAATTTTCATTGAATCAATAATTTTTTATATTTTTTTAAGATATGCATTTAAATTTAATATACTAAGTGTCCATAAAGAATGTTGTCATGTATCACAATTTTAATGATTTTCAATGAGATAATAAAATAAGTAGATTGTAAAGAATCCACCGGAATAACTTAAAAACACTGTAATGTATTTCAACGAAACATACTGTAATACTTAATATATAGTGATTTTACTTTTTCACTCAAATAACTTTGGCATCCAAGAAGTTTTTAAATTAATTAATTAATTTAAAACTTTTTAAAAAATCTTAAAATCTATTCTTCAATTTTGATAATAAAATAACTCAATTAGTTTAGATGCATTTTGTTTTTAATCAAGCAAAAATATTATGTTTAATTTATATTTCTGTCCTTCTATGTATTAAAGAAAGAACTTTGTTCTTCAATTAAAATATATTTCACTAATTGGGAGCTCTTACCTTAATATCTAGTTAAACGAACATTTAATTGTAAAAATGTTTAAGGAACATGCACCATGATGAGGTCGCATAACTAGGGCACGTGTAAGAGTAGGCACTCTCGCAATTGTGTATATTATTTACCTTTCCTTTGAAAAGGTGAAAGTTCATAAAGGCACCATATCAAAAGAAAATGACCAGGATAGACTTTCCACGTACAAAAATTAGTTTTTGCCCCTACAAAATTTGTGTAGAAGTTTTAATATATATTTTTAAATATATGTAAGTGGTACGAGTAATATTTTTATCTTATATATATAATTAAAAATATATTATAATATAATATATCATGACAGTTATTTAATTACTAATACTAATAATAGTTAATCTAGTCAAATTCTAAAATAATTTCTCTTAAAGTTCTTTTAATAGTGATATATCAATCATCATTTGTTTTTTTTAACTTAATTATAAACTTAATAATTAAATATTTAATTTGTAATTTATAATAAATAATTCGTTTTCCGCCCACCTTCCTGGTGGCTAGCCTTATAATACCTGCTTTGATAAATTTATTTGCGACATTCAAGTTTTGGCTCCCCATGGCCATGACCAGAATTAGTGATAAAGACTTCTAAAATTCAGTGCATCAAGTCCCCCATATTTCAAAATTAACCAAACTTCAATTCTAGTATTTGGACCGCGGAGAAAACAAGAAACGTGTTTTGAATGCTAACAGAACCTTTTTCTCAACCACATGAGGTTCCAACACCACGCCCCCCCCCCCACTCCCCAGAAATATATATGTATATATATATACTTAAAAAATGTTTTTGTTGGTTTTTAAGCATGCCAATAATGCCACAAAACAGTAGCATTATCTCAATGATTAACTTTTTTATGAATAAAATGCCTGCAAGAGGAAAAATTCTTATATTCCACAAGAAAATATATTCTCCAAATCAGAATTTCTTGGGGAAAAAAAACACAGGAATATTTTATTCTGCCTTTTTTTTTGTGGTTTCCTTTCTGGTTTTATTCTTTGCTAGCCAATAAGAGGCAAAACAAGTACCAAAAGTGGAGGGACATCTCATCTAGATGTGTCTAAAAAAAATTAAAAAGAAAAATAAAGAAAAGAAAAGGGAATGAATAATACAATAGCTGTGATCCATTTTTTCTGCCAACATAAGTATTTAATTAATTAAGTTATTCCAATATTTCCTTGAAAAAAAAAGCTAATCTACTATTTTGGGTGAAGGGATTTGTATGTAATGGATTTTAAATATAGAACATCAAATCCCATCATCCAAAAAATAAATAATAATTTTCAGCTATATACATTATTATAGAATCTCTTTTTGACAAACGAGTCTTATGAATTTAGAAGTTGTTTGATTGATTTTATGTGTATTCATTTCAAACATTAAAGATTGTAAATCATCTTTGATGTGGGTCACAATTCATTCAAATAAATATTATTTTTTGATAAAGTGATAATTTAATTAATTTTAATATAAGTTTTTGGGTTTCCAATTTTATTATTAAAATAATTAAACGACTCTATAAGGGAAGTGAGTACAAAACTAAAGAAGTTAAAATAGCTTAGAATGATGAATACACTGTGAATGGCACTTTATTTCTAATAGATTTTAAATTTATACCTAAATAATTTAGTTGAAAAATAAAATCAACTAGAAAAGATTCATGGCTCCTAAATCCTCCCACCAAAAACTTCTCCAGTATAATAAAATCATTTATGTAAATGCATTTAAATATTTATGTTAAAAATAAAAATTAGGGATTCTTTTTTTTTTTTTAATGTATTTGAAGAGAACTCCAAAATTGAATTTAGAATCGTAAACTATGCCAGTGTTTCAACTGCTAAATTTTTAACTTTATAGTCAATTGACTAATCTGACATTTAGTTCCTCATACAATGGAACAATAAAAATCAAACCAAGACATTTATCGAAATGATCTTTAATTACTCGTTTTACTATACTCCTTCCATTTCAAAATATCTATTCATGTATATATTTTTAAAATTAATGATTAGTTTCTTCCTATTTTATCTTCATTTATTCTAAACTAATTGCACAATTTTTCAAAACTCTTTTTTCTTCTTATTTTTTGAGAATTTTCACAAACCAATAACTATCATATTTTTAATATAAGTAAAATATAAATTTTATCTAAATTATAATATTATTTTTAATATTCTTATTCTATGTGCAAAATGCTCTATAAATAAGTATTTTGAAAAGAGAGAATAATATCTTATGTGTTATAAAATTTGGATAGTGTTAGAATAAAATCAACATACTACACACTAAGAAAACTCTAACTATTCTGTGCACAAGAATTTCTTCAAATTTCTCTCTTTCTTTTTTCTCACAAATTTCTCACAATTCTTTTACAAAATTATGGTATATTTCAAGCTTAGAGAATAGCTCTATTTATAGAGCTCGTAGTTAGTGGAATACATAATTTTCCACTAATATGAATTAGTGGTATCTCCACTAAATAATGAATATCCATAAAAATTCATAATTAGTGGAGCTGTCACTAATTCTCTAATAATTTACAAGATATTCATAACACTCCCCCTTGGATGTCTATCTATTACATAAAGAATATGTCTCGTTAAAACCTTACTAGATAAAAACCCAGTAGGAAAAAAAATCTAGTGAAGAAAAAAGAGTACACTATTCGATATGTCTGTTTCTTACTCCCCCTGATGAGATGATTCATTTAAATCTTTGAACCGACGCATACCAATTTTATATCTCAACTTCTCAAATGTTGCAGTTGATAAAGTCTTCGTGAAACTATCTGCGAGGTTGTCACATGACCGAATTTGTAGCACATCAATTTCACATTTCTTCTGGAGTTCATGAGTAAAGAAGAATTTTAGTGAAATATATTTTGTCCGATCTCCTTTAATATATCCTCTTCGTAATTGAGCTATGCAAGCTGCATTATTATCTTTATAAAGAGGAGTTGGAATATCTCTTATAGATGATAAACCATAACTTTCTCGAATATAATGAATCATTATCTACTTGCTTCATGAATAGCTATAATTTCAGCATGATTTGAAGAAGTAGCTGCTTGGAGATGTCGAATGACTTGTTTAATTCCATTCCAATGTCGTCGTGTTGGTGAAAAACTAAATCTTGCTAATAAATTAATAGCAAAGGTAATATCAGATCATATTGTTAATAAGATACATCAATGCACCAATTGCACTGAGATATGGTATTTCAGGACCAAGAAGTTCTTCATCCTCTTCATGAGGTTGGAAAAGATCTTTGTTCACATCTAATGACCGGACAATCATTGGAATACTCAATGGATGTGCTTTGTCCATGAAGATCCTTTTTAAAACTTTTGTTGTATATGTTGATTGATAAATAAATGTTCTACTTGCCAAATGTTCAATTTGTAAATCAAGGCAAAATGTAATTTTACCAACATCATTGATGTTGAATAATCAATTATTTCTTGGAGCTCTTCAGGAGTTCCAATAAGATTAATATCATCAGCATATATAGTTAATATCACAAATTTAGAACCAGATTTCTTAATAACAATACATGGACATACCTGGTCATTTTTAAATCCCACTTTCAATAAATATCCACTAAGACGATTGAACTACATGCGCCCAAATTACTTCAGGCCATATAATGATTTCTGCAATTTGATGGAGTAATTTTCACGAGGATAATGTTTATATACTTCGGGCATGTGAAATCCTTCAGGGATTTTCATGTAAATATCATTTTTTAAAGTTTCATACAAGTAAGCAGTGACAATATCTAATAGACGCATATCTATCTTTTTATATACTGCCAAACTGATAAGATATCGGAGTGTAATAGCATCAACAATATGAGAATAAGTTTCATCATAATCCATACCTGGTCTTTGTGAAAAACCTTGGGCTACTAACCGTATTTTATATCGTACGATTTCATTATTTTTATTGCGCTTTCGCACAAATATCCATTTGTAAGCAATATGTTTTACACCTTTTGGTATTCGGACTACAGGTTCGAAGACTTCACGTTGTGTCAATGCATTTAACTCCGATTGAATCGCATCTTTCCATTGTAGCCAATCTTTTCTATGCTGACATTCATCTAACTGATATTGGTTCAGGATCATCATTATCCTGTATAACATTAAGAGATATATTATATGCAAACATATTATCAATCATTCTTTCTATCCGATTCCAACTTCTACCGAAAGTGATATAATTGATAGAAATTTCAGTGTTACTTTCATCAACTTATGGTTCTTTTTCATCAGTTCTCTCTTGGTCTTTATCATTCTTTTCTTCAATATGATCATCTGGATCATTTAATCCTCTATTCTTTTGAGGATTCTTATCTTTAGAATGAAGAGGTCGGTCATACTTCTGGCATGCTTTTGGTTCAGCAACTATATGTATTATCTATTGTTTTACTGGAACTTCAATTCGAATACGAGCATTTATAGCTGGAATATGCGATTTTGTTACTCTTATAGAGTCAACAAAAGTGTCTGGCATATGATTTGCAATAATTTACAAATGAATTATCTTTTAAACTTTAAATTCACACGCCCTTGTACTCGGATCAAGATAATTTAATGATGTTATCCAATCAAGATTTTTCTTATACTGTTTATATTCTCCTCCTAATTTAGAGAATAATGAAAATGTAAGAACATTATGAGTAATACTACATACATAATAAGTAGGAAATGCCAAGACATATATTAAAACAAAAAAATCGCTATATTATTATTTTTTTCACTCTTCCCGATACCATATTTTTCTCTTGCTCTTTGTCTTTTCTTCTCATCAGTCCTTCTATCTATCATCTACCTCTTCTTCTTCCTCGTACATATATATATATATATATATATATATATATATATCAATATATATCTCAGTCATCAATCATTAGTAAATTTCAAAAACAAAAATCACAAAGCAGATATGGGAACTCGTAATTCATTTGAGACATAGTCAAATTTTGACTTGGTTTTTAACGCAGAAGATTTTGATGTGTTTTCTTTTCCAAGCCAACCGCTTCCGCCTAATTTCAGGTAAGATACATTTGAGGGCTTTCTTTTTTTTTTTTAGTGTGCTTGATAATGAAATTAAACTCTCTTTTGGTTTGTTGTGATGTAAATTAGTGGAAGTTGTGGATGTGCTTCTTTGAATTTTCAATTTGATCTATCCGTTCAAGTAATTGCTTTTGATACTATTCCTCTGAATAAGGATATGTTTGTACATGATCCTTTCTACTCTCTAATGAATTTTGAACAAAGCCAGAATATGGTTCAAGGTTATCATACATTCAAATATGGATTTTGAATGGTATTACCCTTACTGATATTGTTCTTCTTTTCTAGGAGAAATAATGAGTGGTCTTGGTAACGAATTTGGAGTGATGACCAATGAAATGCATAATATCGAAGTTCAAGATATTATTTTAGACGAAATTCTTATGGAGAAGAAGAGGATTAGGAGGTAGAGAGAGGAGAATGGCAATAACTCCAAGACACTATCAAGAGAAACCATTTCGCAATACTTTTACCTGCCAATCAAGAGTGCGGCCAAAGAACTAAATATTGGCTTAACCCGTCTCAAGAACAGATGTAGGGAGTTGGGAATTCGTCAATGGCCTCACAGGAAGTTGATGAGTTTGGAGACCCTAATCAAGAATGTTCAGGTTCTCACACACACACACACACTTGTAATTTGCAAATATGAAACTATGAAAGATTTATAAGTAAATAATGACCGGAATGAATGTATCTCCACCGATGATATCACTTCGATTTACAAGAGATGCGAAATAAAGACGAAGGAGGACATATGACTGAGAAGAAGTTAAGAGAAGCCAATGAGATACTGGAGCATGAGAAGAAGTTGGTGGAAGAAAGTCTTGATACGCGGTTGGAGGACCAAACACAAAAATTGAGACAAGCATGCTTCAAGGCCAACTATAATAAGAAAATTAAGGGGATGATAAAATCCTAAGACTCATTTCGCAGTAACTTCACGGCTAATTCTGGTACTAGTCTAGATGTTGGCCCAAGGGAGAAGGAAGAGGAGGAGGATGCCGAAGAAGAGGATTTGAAATCCATAATTGCTACCTGTTTGTCTTCCTCTAATGGAAACATGGAAAAAGAACAATTACAAACATTCATTCTAAATTTGTCAGCTCTATTGCAAAAAAGCAACTACAAGCATGCATCCTCAAGTTCACGTGAACACTAGTGAGATGAATGAAGGAAATACAAGTGAACACCAGACTTATGATTTTTTTTCTGAACTATTAGTAGTAATATAGTATAATGTGTTATATTGACATCCCAATGTAACATCTCAAATATGTGATGCTTATTATTAATGAAAATATCTTTTTCCCTTATTATCTTTTCTGTTCCATTACAGGTGGCCAATATTTCTTTGTGATAAGGGAAATATCGAGTGTGTTCATGACCATAACCATAGCTACTGTCACAACTACGACTATAACGATGGCTTCTACTAGAGCCAACATCATTCACTTCTGGGAGTGCTGTTGAGCCAGTTCTTCTGGCTTCATGATTTCTTAATAATAACTCATGTTAAATCTGTATACTTTGGATACCCTTTTTCTCGATATTGTTGTTGCAAGACAATATTCGAGGCATGAAAAGTGGAGAATGTCTTCTCCAATAGATCTTCATCAGTAATTTTTTCTCCGCATAATTTTAATTGAGATGTAATTTTATACATTGTGGAGTTCATTATTTTAAAATCTTGCAATTTCAGGTGCAGTCATTCATACCGTACAGTTGGTAGTACGACCATCTTCAGATGGTCAAATATTTCTTTTCAGCATTTAGATGCATTTTTGTATCGAGAACCCATGACATATAATTTTTCAGAAATATCAAGAGTTATAAATTCGAGTTTAGCAAGGTTAGCCATATGGATCAATAAATGCGTACCTGTCTTTTGGCTTGTGTAACTGCAGAGACTCGTGCTGATAACGTATTATAAAATTTGGGTAGTGTTAGAATAAAATCTACACACTACACACTAAAAAAATTATAACTATTATTTGCATAAGAATTTCTTCAAACTTCTCTCTTTCTTTTTTCTCACAATTTTCTCACAATTCTTTCACAAAATTATGGTATATTTCAAGCTTAGAGAATAACTCTATTTATAGAGCTCTTAGTTAGTGGAATACATAGTTTTTCATTAATATGAATTAGTGGGGTCTCCATTAAACGATGAATATTCATAAAAATTCATAATTAATGGAGCTTCCACTAATTTTCTAATAATTTACAATATATTCATAACACCCATAATAAAACTAATGATTATAATATCAATATTTCATTTTGAAATAGGGGATCAACCACTAAATTATTTAGTGTTGATTGAAAGGACACGTAACCTTTAAACAAAGCCCAACGTATGATTCAAAATGGAAACCTCCAAGATTTTCTCCTCTATAATTTTATTTCCCCAATTTTTTTTAAAAAGAAATTTGATTGGTCTTGGACCATTTTTGGTCAATGGTTTACATCTTTTTAGATAGAGTTGTATCACGAGCACTTTTACTATTCTTGTATTGAGGTTAGGTAGAGAACGTAAATAAAAAAATATATAATACAAAGTTAAGAATTAAACTTGTGATTTTATAATAATATTTTTATTTACAAACTCGTATTTTATCGCTACGTTATATGTCTTGTGATTTTTTGGTTCACATATTGAATATGTGGAAAGATAAATTTTCTTAATCAAACTTACCTAACCCCATTAAGCAAATTTAAATTTCTCATCTTTACAAGAATGATTAGACACCACTTTGCTTTTATTTTTTTTTTCTCCCAAATTTTTTCTTACTTTGCCTAAATATAAATATATATTGCCATTTGCAGCTAAAAATAGAATATTAATGCTTTTATATTTAGAAATTCCAGAAGTCAACTCAGCAGTATATTCACGGGTGCAAACTGAAAATAATTAATCGAAAAGGATCAGTCTGCAATCAATCAATTGTCAGCAGAAAACTTTGACACAAGGCTCCTCATGAATGCATTATTTTCCTTTTTGGACCATTTTGAATTTTTTTTTTCTTCTTTTTCCCAAGGTTGCTCCAAGTCTTAAAAGTTAAACAATAACATTTCCTCCGTTTTCACGTTAAATGGCTTCTAAGACTTTTGTAGTCTTTCTCCCCAACATATTAAAATTTGCTAATAATTTTTTTGTTTCTTTAGAACCTTCTTCTTCCTTTTTAATTATACCTCAAGTCGCTTTAGAAAAGATGAGTAATAATTCATTAAATAATTTCTTCTCCTATTTGGCATATGATATGAGCACAAGCAACATTCTCCATGCCCCAAAATATCCTTGAAATGATAAAATTATCACTTTTTAAATTTAAAACACACGTCCAATTGTTACTAACATTGTAATTTAATAACCAAAGTTTTGTTTCTTTATACCTAATATAGAATGTTAAGATTTTCTTTTTCTCGACCATGCTAATTGAAGAAAACAAAGTTTTTTTTTTTTTTTAAAGAAAACAAGAAGTAAGATTATCAATACATATCTTATCTTGTTATTAAATATATAGAAAAACCAAAAAAAAAAAATAAATTAATTAATATGTACGTACAGCTATTGTCTCTCAACAACGAGTATTGATTGCAACAAGTAGCCTCTAGGAAAACAACAAAGAGGAAATTCCAAGTTTCTGGTCAAAGAGTGCTGTTGTCCATGGGACTACACAGCAGGAAAGCAAATTGAAATTTGGAAGTTAATGGGCCACAATAGAATATTCTTTGTAGTTTTCTTCTGCTACTAAAATTCCAAGAGTTTGAACTTGAAGGTTGACAGGTTTTTGGGATTGAATGATGAAAATCAATTGCCATGGCATCTTAAGCTCTGACTGTCTGTCCTTTGATCTTCATGCATTTATATGTCCACCTGTTTGTTTGACTTTTCTGCTTTTGACTAACCCAATTTTTCTTGATTTGAAGATCATTAAGATGTGCAATTGTGATAGGATTAAGATGGTTGGTCTTTTTGGTTAGTGATAAGATCTTGAGGAGATAGCACTAGTCCTGTTTTTCTTCCACTTTGGGGTTGGCTCCCAATAATTTTGATTTGTTTATCTTTACAAGAAAGAGGTCAAATTAAGTTGTTGTAATTCGAATAATCACATGTTTTCTCTGTTTTAAAATAGTTGTTTATAAATTTTTTTTATTTTATTTTAAAATATTTATTCATTTATATATTTCTAAAACTAATGATTAGTTTCTTCTTATTTTATTTTTATTTATTTTAAGTCAACTGGACAATTTTCTAAAACTCTTCTTTCTTCTTAGAAATTTTTACCAGTCAATAACTATCATGTTTTTAATATGAGTAAAATAGAAGCTTTATCTAAATTGTAGTATTGATTTCAGTATTCTTAATTTGTGTGCAAAAGACTTTATGAACAAGTATTTTGAAATGGAGATAGTAAATTGCATATTGAAGATTCGTTTATTAGATGTGGTAGAACGGTATCAGATTTATTGTTTGGAATCTTGGATTGATTGAAAGAATAGACGAAATAAAATGTTTGAATTTTAAGTATTAATTTGTATTAATTTTTTATAAAGAAAAGTAAAAGAATAAGTGGGGAATGGAGGGATTAGGTATAAAAGTGGAGGAAAAAGAAACCTTATTTATTAAACTTATTCTTAATAAACAAAAAATTTAATATTATTATATTAAATTAATAAATAAAAATATAAACCTAAATTACATTATTTTCTTTCTTTTCCTTCACTTTCATTGTCTAGATACTATATTCAACTTTTCATTTCTTTTTCCTCTATATCTAACTAAATATATTATTAATGTTATGAATTATTAGAATCTCCATTAATTAGTGGAGGCTCCACTAATTATGGATTTATATGAATTATTAGAAGATTTTTATGGATGTTCACCATTTAGTGGAAACACCACTAATTGAGATTAGTTGAAGATGATGTATGTCATGATGTATTCCACTAATTAGAGCTCTATAAATAGAGTTATGCTCTAAGCTTGTAATACACCATCTTGTGAAAGAAAGATTAGTGAAAGAAAGATTAGAGAAAGAATTGTGAGAGAAAGAAAGAGAGAAGTTTGAAGAGAAATTATTGTGCAAAGAATAGTTAGAATTTTCTTAGTGTGTAGTGTGTAGATTTTATTCTAACACTACCCTAATTTTATAACACGTTATCGGCACGAGTCTCTACCGGTACAAAAGCTAGAAGACTAAGTACGAGTTTCTGCCATTAACAAAACCACGCATTTATTGATCTCTATGGCTAATCTCGCTAAATTCGCATTTGTAGCCCTTGATATTTCTGGAAAAAATTATATGTTATGGGTTCTCGATGCAGAAATGCATCTAAATGCTGAAGGCCTTAGTGAAACTATTCAAGCAAATAATAGTGCATCTGCATAACACAAGGCTAAACCTTTGATTTTTATTCGTCGTCATCTCGATGAAAATTTGAAAATGGAATATCTTACCGAAAAAGATCCATATGTCCTGTGGGTAAATTTAAAAGAAAGATTTGACCACCTGAAGATGGTCGTACTACTCACTGCACGGTATGAATGGTTGCACCTGAGGTTGCACCTGAGGTTGCAAGATTTTAAAACCGTGAATGAATATGCTCCGCAATGTATAAAATTACATCTCAATTAAAATTATGCGGAGAAAAAGTGACTGATGAAGATATGTTGGAGAAGACATTCTCCACCTTTCATGCCTCAAATATTGTCCTGCAGCAACAATATCGAGAAAAGGGGTATACAAAATTTACAGATTTAATTACTACCCTCCTCATTGTAGAGAAGAATAATGAGTTATTATTGAGAAATCATGAAGCCAGACCAACTGGCTCAACAGAGACTCTAAGTGAATGCTGTTGGCTCTAGCAGAAGCCATCGTTATAGTCGTGGTCGTGGCCATGGCCGTGGCCGTGGCCGTGGTTATGGTCGTAGACACGTTCGATATTTCCCTTATCACAATCATAATCAAACTGTGAGAAATACTGGCCACTTGAAGTGGAACAGAAAAGATCATAAGGGAAAAGAAAAAAAAATTGAAGAAAAGCATGAGGATATATGTTATAGATGTGGCATGAAAGGTCATTGGTCACGAAACTGTCGTACGGCTAAGCATTTAGTTGAATTGTATCAAGTTTCATTGAAAAATAAAAATGTGGAAGCAAAATTTTCTCAACATTCAATAAATGATGCTAAGGATGATGATATTGATCCTGAAGATCTTAATATCAATACTACCCATATGGATGTATCGGATTTTTTTGAATACCCAGACGGTAGGATAGACCATTTAATTGGTGATGACAGTGTCCAGAAGAACTAAAGCCTCACCCTGATATTTTTGTATTTTCATTTTCATTCTATTATAATAATATTTAAGTTTGCATATATATATTTGTGTTCAGATGGCTGTTGTTAATGATGATGTATGCATTATTGATAGTGGAACTACACACACCATACTAAAAAATGAGAAATATTTTTCTGATCTCAATATCCGTAGAAATGGGTATCATGTCGAAACAAATGAGGAAAATGGGATTGAGCATCTTTTTATTACTCAAATGCATTTGGGTAAGAAATCTGTATTAGAAAAACTGCCGTTTTGTAAAAATACGTACAATTGAAATTCATCATCTAGTAAATCAGAAGTTTACTGATCCTATTACTTTTAGCATTTGGCATGACCGGTTGGGTCATCCGGGATCTACCATGATGAGAAGAATCATTGAGAATACACATGGTCATCCTTTAAAAAATAAAAAGATATTAACATAAAAAAAATTCGCATTTACTGCATATTCCCTAGGAAAATTAATTGTTAAACCATCACCAATAAAAGTAGGAGCTGAAAGTTCTACATTTCTCGCACGAATTCACGGAGATATTTGTGGACCTATTGATCCACCATGTGGAACGTTCAAATATTTTATGGTCTTAATTGATGCATCATCCCAATGGTCATATGTATGTTTATTATCTACTCGCAACCTGGCGCTTGCGAGATTACTTGCTCAAATAATTAAATTACGAGCACAATTTCCTGACCATCACATTAAAAATATTCGTTTGGATAATGTTGGTGAATTTTCATCACATGCTTTTAATGCATATTGCATGTCAATTGGGATTAATGTTGAACATCCTGTAACTCATGTTCACACACAAAATGGTCTTGCTGAATCTTTGATTAAACGATTACAATTAATTGCTAGACCATTATTAATGAAAACAAATCTCCCAACATCTGCCTGGGGACATGCTATTCTACATGCTGCAACACTTGTACGTATAAGACCAGCTAGTTATCATAAATTCTCTCCTTTGCAATTGGCTTTTGGGTCAGAACCAAATATTGCTTATTTAAGAATTTTTGGGTGTGCTGTATATATTCCAATTGCACCAAACCAACGTACAAAGATGGGTCCTCAAAGAAGAAAGGGGATATACGTTGGATATGATTCTCCCTCTATTATCGGGTATGTTGAACCCCTGACGGAGATGTATTCACGAGCAAGATTTGTCGATTGCCATTTTGATGAATCATTATTCCCTAAATTAGGGGAGAACCAAAACAAGCATAAAAAGGATCTTGCTTGGACAACATCATTAAATTATCTTGATCCGCGCACAAGCGGATGTGAACTTGAAGTTCAAAAGATAATTCATTTGCAAAGCATTGCAAATCAAATGCCAGACGCTTTTGTTGACTCCGGAAGAGTTACAAAATCGCATATTCCAGACTATAAATGCTCCTATTCGAATTGAAGTTCCAACGGAACAAAATATTATACCTATAGCTGCTGAGTCAAAAACACGCCAGAAGCGTGGCCGACCTCTTGGTTCTAAAGATAAAAATCCTCGAAAGAAAAGAGGATTAACTGATCTAGAAGATCATATTGAAGAAAAGAATGATAAAGACCAAGAGAGAACTGATGACAAAGAACCAGAAGTTGATGAAAGTAACACTGAAATTTCTATCAATTATACCACTTCCGGTAGAAGTTGGAATCGGATAGAAATTGTTATTGATAATATATTTACATACAATATATCTCTTGATGTTACACAGGATAATGATGATCCTGAACCAATATCAGTTGATGAATGTCGACATAGAAAAGATTGGCTGTAAAGGAAAGATGCGATTCGGAGTTAAATGCACTGACAAAACGTGAAGTCTTCGGACCTGCAGTCCAAACACCAGAAGGTGTAAAACCTGTTGGCTACAAATGGATATTTGTGCGAAAGTGCAATGAAAAGAGTGAAATCGTTCGATATAAAGCGCGATTAGTAGCCCAATATTTTTTACAAAGACCAGGTATTGATTATGATGAAACTTATTCTCCTGTTGTTGATGCTATTACACTCCGATATCTTATTAGTTCGGCAGTACATGAAAAGATAGATATGCGCCTATTAGATGTTGTCACTACTTACTTGTATGGAAATTTAGAAAATGATGTTTACATGAAAATCCCCGAAGGATTTCATATGCCTGAAGCATATAAACATTATCCTCGTGAAAATTACTCCATCAAGTTGCAGAAATCATTATATGGCCTGAAGCAATCTGGGCGCATGTGGTTCACACGTCTTAGTGAATATTTATTGAAAGCGGGATTTAAAAATGACCAGGTATGTCCATGTATTTTTATTAAGAAACCTAATTCTAAATTTGTGATATTAGCTATATATGTTGATGATATTAATCTTATTGGAACTCCTGAAGAGCTCCAAGAAACAATTGATTATTTAAAAAGAGAATTCGAAATTAAGGATTTTGGTAAAACCAAATTTTGCCTTAGTTTACAAATTGAACATCTGGAGAGTGGAACATTTATTCATCAATCAACATATACAGCAAAAGTGCTAAAAAGATTTTACATGGACAAAGCACATCCATTGAGTATTCCAATGATCGTCCGATCATTAAATGTAAATACAGATCCTTTCCGACCTCAAGAAAATGATGAAGAACTCATTGGTCCTGGAGTACCATATCTCAGTGTAATTGGTGCATTGATACATCTTGCTAATAATACACGACCTGATATTGCCTTTGTTGTCAATTTATTAGCAAGATTTAGTTCTTCACCAACACGACGACATTGGAATGGAATTAAACAAGTCCTTCGATATCTTCAAAGTATAATTGATCTCGAATTATTTTATTCAAATAAAACCAGTCCAACATTGATAGGTTATGCAGATGTTGGTTATTTATCTGATCCACATAAAGCACGTTCTCAAACGGACTATCTATTTACATGTGGAAATACTGCTATATCATGGTGTTCTACGAAATAATCTATAGCAGCTACTTCTTCAAATCATGCTGAAATTATAGCCATTCATGAAGCAAGTCGAGAATGTGTATGGTTAAGATACATGATTCATTATATCCGAGAAAGTTGTGGATTATCATCAATCAAAGATATTCCAACTCCTCTTTATGAAGACAATGCAGCTTGCATAGCTCAATTACGAAGAGGATATATTAAAGGAGATCGGACAAAACATATTTCACCAAAATTCTTCTTTACTCATAAACTCCAGAAGAAAGGTGAAATTGATGTGCTACAAATTCGGTCATGTGATAACCTCGCAGATATTTTCACG
Organism: Voacanga thouarsii; assembly: GCA_026120185.1. Classification (NCBI taxonomy): domain Eukaryota; kingdom Viridiplantae; phylum Streptophyta; class Magnoliopsida; order Gentianales; family Apocynaceae; genus Voacanga; species Voacanga thouarsii. The sequence goes on from JANUWF010001704.1 coordinate 1,066,895, forward strand.
AAGACTTTACCGACTGTAACATTTGAGAAGTTGAGATATAAAATCGGTATGCGTCGGTTTAAAGATTTAAAGGAATCATCTCATCAGGGGGAGTAATAAACAAACATATAGAATAGTGTACTCTTTTTCCTTCACTAGATTTTTTTTCCCACTGGGTTTTTATCTAGTAAGGTTTTAACGAGGCATATTCTTTATGTAATGGATGAACATCCAAGGGGGAGCGTTATGAATTATTGGAATCTCCATTAATTAGTGGAGGCTCCACTAATTATGGATTTATGTGAATTATTAGAAGATTTTTATGGATGTCCACCATTTAGTGGAGACACCACTAATTGAGATTAGTTGAAGATGATGTATGCCATGATGTATTCCACTAATTAGAGCTCTATAAATAGAGCTATGGTCTAAACTTGTAATACACCATCATTTTGTGAAAGAAAGATCAGTGAAAGAAAGATTAGAGAAAGAATTGTGAGAGGAAGAAAGAGAGAAGTTTGAAGAGAAATTCTTGTGCAAAGAATAGTTAGAATTTTCTTAGTGTGTAGTGTGTAGATTTTATTCTAACACTACCTTAATTTTATAACAATTAACAATTATTAGTATTCTCTCCTCTTGTTTCCTTTTCTTTCTGTCCTACTTCTCTGTTCTCCTTTTTTCCCCCTCCTCTCCTCTCAATCCAAACTGTCTCTTAGTGTATGTTTGTTTGGAGTGAAAAGAGGTACAAAAGAAGAAGGAAATATGCAATTAGAAATAAATTTATGTTTTATCTCATTTGATTAAGACAGAAATTTGAAAGGGTTTCACCATAAAATAATTGTGGTAGAAATTCCTTATTCAAATTTGCACGGAAATGTCATTTATTTCATGCTTCTTGGACAATAAGTAAACAGCTCAAATTAAAAAGAAAATGGAAAATAAATGTGATAAGGTTCATTATCAGTTTATTATGGCTAAAATGTTAGTCGGAAGAAGCAAAATTGCGAGCTTAAAATGTTTTTTCTTTATTAGAATAAGACAAAGCTAATTTTGAATTTTTTTTATAAAACAATAAAAAAAAGTCATATATTTATAATACATTATACTTTTTTTTTTCTTAATCCCACATTTTTATTTTTTTTCAAAATTCAAAATCACTTTTAAAAACAAAAACAAACTATTTTTATAAACCAAATCCTAATTTGCCCTTTAAGAAACTAGCACGAAAAATTTTACTCATAATTTTGCTTGGTTCTACATGATTTCCATTCAGTTAATTATTGGAAACGAAACAAGAAAATATCTCTCAACTGATCAAACTCATCATATAGATGCATTTTTCTTGAGTTCAATACTCATAGAGTCATTTCCATTTTTGACTATTCTCTCGATTTGAATTTAAATATTTTATTTTAACTTATAAAAATTTTAAAAAATATATAATGATCGATTAAATTATTGTATTATCTTTATTAATTAAAAATTTAATAATAGAATCCATGAGATGGTGAAGTTTGTATATTTTAAATAAAAAATTTAGTTAGGTATACAAATTTAAATGAAAAATATATTTATTTTTAAAAATTATTTTTTAAAATATTATAAGATAAAAATATTTAATTTCGGATGAGAAAAGTACTATCTAAAAAAAAGGAGTTTATAAGAAAATCGAAAAATAATGAGACTTTGAATTGTCTTAGGCCCGATGAGCAACCAAAAACTCACCCTTTGACGCGCAAACGTTGTAACGTACCATTCCAAACCCACCCTTTCACTTGCAACAATATTAATTCGTGTGGCCAATAATTTATTCCATAGAGAAATGTCAATATTTTTATTTTAATATTTAAAAATAAATATTTATTTTAAATATAGATATTATTTTCTATCAATTTTTATAACTAATCTTCTTTAATATATAAATTCCCTATTTCATGAGTACCAATAGAATAAAGAAGTTAAAATTGAGAGAGCAAGTTAAAAAAAAAATAACATGTTAGAATATAATATTATATATTTTAATTTTTTACATGACAAAAAGATAAAATTTAAATAATTTTTTAAAAAAATATATAGTTACAAAAAATTTTAAGGGCGGATGCTACCCTCGCCTACCCTTAGATTTGTTTATTTATGCACACGAGTCCTGACAATAATCCATCTAACTGAAAGGATGAAGTGGTAAATCAAAGATGAAACATTCAAATTTAAAATGAAAAACCATAAATGTGACGCACATTAAATTTGAATTCGGAAATTTGTCCAAACTCAAGCCGATTTTAATAGTACCAATTTTCGAGTGAAACATGGCAAATATGTCTTAATCGGCCCAGTAAATCACCAGTAACTTTCAAGTTGCAACACTGATTGGGCCAATCATATTGGGCCCTGAATCAATACAAGTTTCAGGATATGTGAGACAGGTGCAAGCTCCATCTCTAGTTGAACTCTTGAAATTTAAAAATATTTATGTATTAAAATTTAATTAAATATAATTTATTATGATTTATTTTTATATTGTATTTAAATTAATTATAAAAATAATAATAGTAATTAAATAATCATTTAACATAAAATTTAAATTTAAATATATTTTATTTTAATTAAAATTTATAAACATAATTTAATAGTCTTAATTAATTAAATAATAATAATTTATTATCAAACGTGTTGAATTAAATAAATCATTAATTAATTATAAATATTTAATTAAATTACAAAATAGGTCCTAAATATTAAAATGTACAAAATATAAAATTAAATATTTAAATAACTTCTATAATTCGTATAAATAATACTTTACATATTTGTAAATTATTTATCTATTTTTATATTACAGTAATCATTACGAAATCATACATTTTCTTCTGACAAAGTGCGGAATTAGCATATATACACGATTCGAAGCTATATTATTATATGTGGTATTGACACTAATGTTTTTTTTCTTCCTCCACTCAACACCCCACCCCCCCTCGCCCCCCCCTTTTCCTAAGTAAAATTTCTTTTCCATACTCATAAAATTGGAGACAATCAGGCAGAGACGGATCAGGGGGCGGGGGTGGCGCCGGCCCCTCAAAATTTTTAAAATTTTTTATTTTATTTTAACAAAATTAAAATTTAAAAATAAATTCATTTAAAATTTACATTTTGTCCTCTAAAAAAATTTTTCCAACCTTAATTTTCTTATCCTTTCCTGAATATAACTCACTGATTTTCACCTGCATGACACATAAAATGAACACGTTTCAGCCCTGCAAACCAGGTGTCCGTCTCTTCTCTTCATTTCTTCTGTGTGTATCCCAAATTCCAAATGCAAGCTTCACACAGATCACACATTAGCAAGTTAAAGAAACCGAAGAAAAATGTCGAAGAGCTATGAAAGAGATGGATACAAGAGATTGACTCGCCTGCTTAGCAGAGCTGAGCCAAAAGAACAAAAATTTCCAACTCTAAAGGGCCGCTGCTCTACAACATGCAGAGCAAGCCCTCGACTAGTGTCATGATCTCAAAGATGGCAACACTGCTCTGAAGAGGGAGTTCAAGATTTATAGATGTAGCCCAGATCATCCTACCAAGAAACCTTATCTCCAATCTTTTTTTGTCGACCTCTCCACCTGTGGCCCAATGGTAAGCCCATCCTCTTACTTCACCAAAATTTCCATTTTTTCAAAAAAATTCTTTTTTGGGATATATGCACATCCGGTTTAGTTAAAGAAGTTAGAGTTTGATTCTTGGACTATAATTGTAAAGAAAAAAGGAAATTTGGAGTTATTTGCAATTGAAGGGATGTCAAAGGGGCTTTTTTAGTTCGAAAAGAGATTCTACTTATCAAGAATTGCAAGAAAAACACCTAGTATGTGTATTGAAGGTGAATTTGGGTGTAGGTTTTGGATGCATTGCAGAAAATAAAAGCTGAGAATGATTCGACTTTGACCTACCGGAGGTCATGTAGAGAGGGGATATGTGGTTCTTGTGCTATGAACATAGATGGGACTAATACAGTGGCATGCATAAAGCCTATAGATACAAACACGAGCAAGCCACATGTTTATCATCAAAGATTTGGTGGCTGATTTAACCAAAATTTACCACCAGTATAAGTGAGTTTCAGCTTCTTTTTCATTCTTCTTCCGCTCCCTGTAAGAGATTGATACTTCTTCTTTCTCCTTCTGTTGCATTAGTTGAAGGGTGTAAGGTATTAGGATTCGTGGATTGCTAAACACGGAAAACATCCATGAATTCATTTCGAGGATCCAAGTAAACGATTAAAAAGATCGTAGGTTTGCAGAATTATCTCTGGTTGGTGAAATCGATATCCTTCGATTCTGATGGTGCTGCTACATGTGTAACTCGAATGATCACCAGACGCTGCAGTGCGCGAACGTCCTCTATCGAATACACACCGCAAACTCACTCGTCACTCGGGGAGTGCTAGCGCTAGGGTTTGAAAGGGTTTTTTTCTGGTAGAGAATGACACGAATGTTCTCAACCGAATTAGACTCTTGAAAAGACGGCTAGGATTTTCTTAAAAACCCCCGAACCTCTTAGAGTCCAACTCTAATAATATCTTATCATATTTTAATTTAAATTCAAATTAAATTAAAACTGATATGATAAGATTCTACTATTATCTCGGTTATTTAAATAATTAATTTACCGAGTCAGATTCTTATAATCTGGACATTATCCAGATACATCAAATGTGGACATATTTCAAAATTCATTGTATCTGATAAATTTTCTAAGTTCGATTAACTTAGACATATTTCCAAATTCATCAAATCTGGTTACCAGAAAAATAACCTAACAAGTTCGCTTATTGTGTGACCCTATAGGTTCATTTAACACTGGCAGTGTGCCCAAATCATATTTAAATGGCGCACAAGTTATAAGCGGTTTCTAGCAAAACATTATAACTATACAGGTTAAATGAAGATCGGTGATCTCTTTGAACCAAACCATAATTTTATATTTAGTCTTTTTGTCACACGATATCCAGATTAAGTATAAGGCACGGAACATGTCATCCTTATTAAGCTTAATCAATTATTTCTTGATTTCATAGTAGACTGTTCAAACAAATGATATCAATATCTTATATTGATATATTTGAGCACGACCATGCATTTTAACAGTCTAACTTATCAAGGGGTCCATGGATATCTCTCCCATAATTGAGAGGGACAAATTCCTTCACTATCATTCATATTCCTCTCATTGATTTATTCTATATCCAACAGTAATCTAATTTATTATCTGATTAAAGACAATTTTAGACAACGTCAAAATATAGAATTTATCAAGTAGGAAACTATGCTGAATTTAGGTCTAAGGACTTTTAATATCATTATGGCTAGGAAGTACTTATGACATGTTTCATGAAGTACTCTCACAGTGGGTCATGTCCAATATAATGTTCTCTAACATTTATTTATGTTTTGACTTGATATCACAAATATCCATGACCAGTAAAACATAGCCATCAAGTCACAAATATACTAATCTTAATTTATTATTGTTCCAATAATAATAATCGATCAGTGACAGTTTTAGAATAGTCATTGTATTCATTGTAGGGTTTTACTATCAAGTCACGTACTTGATGACCACAAAATAAAATACACTATTCATGGAAAGAAAAATCATATATTATATAAAACATAACGACAATAGTATAAGTACAAATTGACTCTAGGGCATATCCCTAACAGTCTCCCAGTTGCACTAAGACCAATTTGGCATAAGCCGTAATCCCATTGATCTAGTATGACTATCATGTTTAGATGATGAGAGAGGCTTTGTCAGTGGATCCGCAACATTGTTATCAGTTGATACCTTGCATACTTTGACATCTCCTCTATTAACAATTTCTCGAATGAGATGAAAACGTCTAAGTAAATGTTTGGATCACTGATGTGATCTTAGTTCTTTAGCTTGTGCAATGGCTCCATTGTTGTCACAAAAGAGAGCCACTGGGTTCACAATACTAGGAACTACATCTAGTTTTGTAATGAATTTTTTAATCTAAACTGCTTTTTTAGCTGCAGTTGAGGCAGCTACATACTCAGCTTCTGTAGTAGAATCGGCCACGGTGTCTTGCTTTGAACTTTTTCAGCTTACAACACCTCCATTCAAACAAACTAGAAAACCTGATTGCGATCTGTAATCATCTATGTCGGACTAAAAACTAGCATCAGTGTAACCATTTACAATTAGCTCGCCTTCTTGTCCTCCATAAACTAAGAACATATCTTTAGTTCTTCTTAAGTATTTTAGTATGTTTTTTACAGCAGTCCAGTGTGCCTCTCCAGGATTTGACTGGAACCTACTCGTCATGCTCAATGCATATGATACATCGGGTCGAGTACATAACATGGCATACATGATAGACCCTATAGCGGAAGCGTATGGTATCTTGTTCATGTGCTCTTCATCATCCTTCGTAGAAGGATTTTGAGTTTTGCTGAGCTTAATGCCATGTGACATTGGCAAGAATCCTCTCTTAGAGTCTTGCATACTGAACCTTTTCAGTACTTTGTCAACGTATGCACTTTGACTTAGTCCAATTAGCTTTCTAGATCTATCTCTATAGATCCTTACACCTAGAATATAGGCAGCTTCACCTAAATCTTTCATTGCAAAACAATTTTCCAATTATGTCTTTACACTTTGTAGAGTTGGGATGTCGTTTCTAATGAGTAAGATGTCATCAACATAAAGTACCAAAAAGACTATTGCATTCCCACTTGTTTTCTTATAGACACAAGGCTCATCTTCATTTTTTATAAAATTAAATTCTTTAATTGCTTCATCAAAACGAATATTCCAGCTTCGAGATGCTTGCTTCAATCCATAAATGGATCTTTGAAGCTTGCACATTTTATTAGAATTCAAAGGATCATCAAAACCCTCAGGTTGTGTCATGTACACATCCTCGAGTAAGTTTCCATTCAGAAACGTGATTTTGACATCCATTTGTCAAATCTCATAATCATAATACGCTACTATGACAAGAAGAATTCTAATAGATTTAAGCATTACAACTGGTGAAAAGGTTTTATCATAGTCTATACCATGAGTTTGTCTATAACCTTTTGCTACCAGTCGTGCTTTGTAAGTATGCACATTTCCCTCCATGTCTGTTTTCTTTTTAAAAACCACTTACACTCAATGGTTTTTGAACCTTTAGGTGGATTAACTAAAGTCCAGACTTGGTTATCATACATGGATTGCATATCAGACTTCATAGCCTCTAACCATTTTCCAGAGTCAGAACTCTTAATGGCTTCTTGATAAGAAGTGGGTTCATCATTAACCATAAGCTCCACATTGTGATCGTCAGTGATGAGGAATCCATATCTCTCAGGTTGTTGACGAACCCTATCAGATCTTCGAGGTCCTTGTTCTACAGAAGTAGGCTCATCTTGGACTTGTGAGCCATCTAATCGAGGTTCATTATTTGGTTCAGGCACTAATTGTGGCTCTTGAATCTCATCTTGATAAGGTTTAAGTACTAATTGTGGCTCTTGAATCTCATTAAGATGTATTTTACTCCCACTGATTTTTTTGGAAATAAATTCATTTTCAAGAAAGAATCCATTTCGAGTAACAATTACTCTATTTTCTTTTGGGAGATAAAATTGATATCCTTTAGTTTCTTTAGGATACCCCACAAATATGCATTTATCCGATTTAGGTGCAAGTTTATCAGATAATAAACATTTTACATAAACTTCACAACCCTAAATCTTCAAAAATAACAAACTAGGTTGTCTCCCAGTCCATATCTCATATGGCGTTTTCTGAACCGATTTAGATGGAACTCGATTTAGTATGAATGCCGCAGTCTCTAGGGCATAACCCCAAAAGGAGATTGGAAAATCAGTTTGACTCATCATTGATCGAACCATATCTAATAAAGTCCAATTTCTCCGTTCAGATACACCATTCCATTGAGGTGTTCCAGGTAGAGTTAATTGGGAGATAATTCTACAATTTTTAAGATGCTCGTTAAACTCGTGACTAAAGTATTCACCACCTCGATCTGATCGAAGTGTTTTGATACTTTTGCCAAGCTGATTTTGTACTTCATTTTGAAATTCTTTGAATTTCTAAAATGATTCATATTTGTGTTTCATCAGATATACGTAGCCATATCTGCTGAAATCATCTGTAAATGTAATGAAGTACTGAAATCCTCCTCTATCATGTGTATTCATTGGTCCACATACATCAGTATGTATTAGGCCCAATAAATCAGTTGCCCTTTCATTTTGTCTCTTAAAGGTCGCATTAGTCATTTTGCCTAATAAACAAGAATCACACGTTTCGTAAGATTCTAAATCAAACGTTTTTAGAAGCCCATCATTATGAAGCCTTGTTATGCGTTTCTCATTTATATAGCCCAAACGACCATGCCAGAAGTAAGTCTGATTTAAATCATTAGATTCCAATCTCTTAGTATTAATATTATAGATAGACTTGTTGGAAGATCCACGAAGATTGAGAATATAAAGCCTATTTGATAATGAAGCATCTAAATAAAAAATGCTATTTTTATTAATGGAGCAAATGTTATTCCTAATAACAAATTCAAAACCTTCTAAATCCAAACAAGAAACTGAAATAATATTCCTATTCATAGCAGGAACATAAAAACAATCATTCAGTTCTAAAACAAGCCCACTAGGCAAAATTAATTCAAAAGTTTCTACAGGTACTGCAGCAACTTTTGCTCTATTCGAAACTCGTAGGTCCATCTCACCTTTTGCCAAGGCTCTACTCATTTTTAGACCCTACACATTTACACAAATGTGAGATCCACAACTGGTATCCAATACCCATGAATTAGAAGTAGATAAATTAATTTCTATAACATAAATACCTGAAGCGGCAGTCTCACTGTCCTTCTTTTTCTTTACTTCCAAATAGAACTTGCAATTTCTTAACCAATGTTCTTATTCTCCACAATGGTGGCAAGCTCCCTCCTTTGGTGTCTTGGCCTTAGGTTTGGGCTTAAACTTGGATTTTGCCTTGTCCTTGCCCTTACTAGCCATGACTTTGCCCTTTTGGTTGTTCCTTTTTCCTTTCCCTTTTTGAACCATTAGAACACTAGGAGTACTCTTCTTAATGTTCAGTTCAGCTTGTTTTAGCATCCCATGCAATTCAGTAATGGATTTCTCCATATTATGCATGTTAAAATTCATGGCAAATTGGTCATACTCAGGAGGTAATGAGCCCAAGATCAAATCTGTGGCCATGTCATGATTAACAGGAGCACCAAACTTATCAAGATGGTCAAGATAGCCCTTCATTTTAAGGACATGAGCACTTACCGAGGTGCCAGAAACCATCTTACATGCATTTAACGCCTTGTGAGTTTCAAATCTCTCTTGTCGTGCTTGCTCTTGGAACATTTCTTTGAGATGCACAATCATGGCATATGCCTCTGCTTCTTCAAACTATTTTTGAAGTTCAGAGGTCATAGTTGCTAGCATGAGGCAAGTAACATCGTTGGAGCCATCTTTATGCTTACTATAAGCATATTTTTCAGCTTTTGAGGCGTTATTTGTTAGAGCAGGGGGAATAGGATTTTCAAGAACATAGAGCTTTTTTTCTTGCTTAAGAACGATTCTTAAATTTCGTGCCCAATCAAGAAAGTTACTCCCACTAAGCTTGTCTTTCTCGAGCACAGATCGCAATGAGTTATTCCAACTGTTTGTTGCCATTATCTACATACAAAATATGCAAAGTAATTAATTTTGAGGATTTAATGAAAAACTCCCACTAAAAGCATTTAAACCCTTTGAAATTTCAACATTTTGATTTTCGAAGTGGGTAAAATTTTTTTTTCATAAATATTTTATTTTAATCATAAGTAAGCTTTGGCTTTAATCTTATAATTAAATAAAAATCAAATTTTAATGAGATAGGCATCAAATGTCCCGGCTAAAATATCTCATATAATGCCCTAGGCTCAAAACCATTTTAATAGCCCAGTTAAGTCAAACCATATCAAACATATGGAAAATTATTTTCCATCTTGTCTCACTTAGATAATCAAAAGCATCCTACTTTGGTAGGAATGGCCATATGATGATCCAAGTAATAACAAGTGTTTGATTTTGGAAGGCATTTAACACTTAATTTTTTTTTAATAAAAATTTGATTGTAGTAAGCATGAAATAAACATATCAAATATGCATGCATGACATAAATAAAAGTGACATAGCATGACCCATAATCTATGTTGATCATCACGAGTAAAGTGAAGATCAATGTGGTCAATCTAGGTATATGAACTCCTTCAGCATTCTCTAATGCCTTGAGCATACTCCTTATTGGTTGTAAATGTTAGCCGCCGTCTTCTTTTACATTAGATAGTAAAATTAAAAAAATACCTATTCTAGGAAAGCAATACAATTTTATAACAATGAAAAACGACACGTAGGCCGTATTTAAAAATTACAACTTAAAACAACCAGAATATAACCTGCCAATCACATTGGGATAAAAGGGGCCATGCTATGCACTATTCAAAATAATCCACAACTACAATAAAAAACACAAATGAATAACACATAACGAATAGTTAGTTGGGGTTCCAAGGGGCAACGCCCCGGCGGGGTCCAAGGGACAACGCCCTTGGCGGAGGTCCCGCTGGCCGGTCAGCCGGTGGGGGTCAAGGGGGCAGCGCCCCCGGAAGGAAAAACGATTTTTTCCTTCTCTCATTGAATGAGATTTTGCCTTCCGATTCCCGAATATTAATCAAATTAACATTCGAACCCCTTAATAACCATCGCCGTGAAATTTTCATATTACAGACAATTTGCGATCCCTTTTAATCATATTCGTATAGATAACATATTATCATGGCCGATTAATACAAAAAATTTGCAAATATAGAACCATGGATAGCATGCTTACGATACCATATCATATTAAAACAGACTAGTTTATAGACAATCTGCAAATAATATGGTCTAATCATGCAATTAAGATGCACATATTAAACCTAATTTAGGCAGTCCGCATGCTAAGTATTCTAAAATCATAATCATGCGAACATGCTGATATACACCATTTAAATTCACACATACATTTATCATACATATCCATAACAATACGATTAATACAGATGAATCAACCTAATCGTTTAGTAAGTTGCTCTGATACCACCATTAGGATTCGTGGACTCCTAAACATGGAAAAGATCCACGAATCCCTTCCGAGGATCTAAGTAAACGATTAAGAAGATCGTAGGTTTGCAGAATTACATCTGATTGGTGAAATCGATATCCTTCGATTCCGATGGTGCTGCTGCACGTGTAACCCGAATGATCACCAGACATTGCAGTGCGTGAATGTCCTTTATCGAATACACATCGCGAACTCACTCGTCACACGGGGAGTGCTAACGCCTAGGGTTTGAAAGGGTTTTTTTCTGGTAGAGAATGACACGAATGTTCTCAACAGAATTAGACTCTTGAAAAGATGGCTAGGGTTTTCTTAAAAACCCCCGAATCTCTTAGAGTCCAACCCTAATAATATTTTATCATATTTTAATTTTAATTTAAATTAATTAATTTCCCATGTCAGATTCTTATAATCTGGACATTATCCAGATACATCGAATGTGGACATATTTTTAAATTCATTGTATCTGGTAAATTTTCTAAATTCGATTAACTTAGACATATTTTCAAATTCATCAAATCTGGTTACTAGAAAAATAACATAACAAGTTCGCTTATTGTGTGACCCTATATGTTCATTTAACACTGGCAGTGTGCCCAAATCATATTTAAATAGCGCACAAGTTATAAGCGGTTTCTAGCAAAACATTATAACTATCCAGGTTAAATGAAGATCGATGATCTCTTTGAACTAAACCATAATTTTATATTTAGTCCTTTTGTCACACGATATCCAGATTAAGCATAAGGTACGGAGCATGTCATCCTTATTAAGTTTAATCAATTATTTCTTGATTTCATAGTAGACTGTTCAAACAAATGATATCAATATCTTAGATTGATATATTTGAGCACGGTCATGCATTTTAATAGTCTAACTTATTAAGGGGCCATGGATATCTCTCCCATAATTGAGAGGGACCAATTCCTTCACTATCATTCATATTCCTCTCATTGATTTATTCTATATCCATCAGTAGTCTAATTTATTATCTGATTAAAGACAACTTTAGACAACGTCAAAATATAAAATTTATCAAGTAGGAAACTATGATAAATTTAGGTCGAATGACTTTTAATATCATTATGGCTAGAAAGTACTTATGACATGTTTCATGAAGTACTATCACAGTTGGTCATGTCTAATACAATGTTCTCTAACATTTATTTATATTTTGACTCGCTATCACAAATATCCATGACTAGTAAAACATAGCCATCAAGTCACAAATATACTAATCTTAATTTATTATTGTTTCAATAATAATAATAATCGATCAGTGACAATTTTAGAATAGTCGTTGTATTCATTGTAGGGTTTTACTATCAAGTCACGTACTTGATGACCACAAAATAAAATGCACTATTCATGGAAAGAAAAACCTCATATTATTATATAAAACATAACGACAATAGTATAAGTACAAATTGACTCTAGGGCATATCCCTAACAAATTTGAAATTTCCTGCTTAGGTTGATTGAGCCATGGCTGAAAACTAAAAGGCCTCTTCCTAAAGATGGACGAGAGTACAGGTAAACACCTGCTAAAAGGGCAAGACTGGATGGTCTTTACGAGTGCATACTCTGTGCTTGCTGCAATTCTTCGTGCCCTGCTTATTGGTGGCATCCTGAAGAGTTTCTTGGACCAGCTGCGTTGCTCCAAGCCTATCGGTGGGTTACGTGACAGGTAAGACTACTAATCAACCGTGTAAGAACTTGCATCTGCAACAAATCATATATAGCATAATGCTCCAAAATTGAGCTACCGTGGTTGGTTTATGTTCGAAATCATGACAAAGCAGGTTTAATATGATTGATTGATCAACTATTCTTTCTTGATGCAGTCGAGACGATTATACAGACGAGAGATTGCAGGCACTGACAGAGGATTAAAAACATTTGTATCGGTGCAGGACAATCAGAAACTGCACAGCCACTTGTCCTAAGAGTTTGAATCCTGCAAATGCTATCAACAAGATGATGACCAGACCGCTTTTAGGCCAACTAGTTGAAGAAACAGAAGATCAACCATAGCGCTCTCTTTTGCAGCAGGCCTGATGTGTACTTGTTTGTGGGAGGATGAAACAACTTTGAGAATTTTGGCTTTTCGATATGAAACTCCTATGTGCATATGCATCGTTTGAAAGATGAAATTCTATATAAGCAAAAGATCCGTGTGGTTTCCAAATAGGGATGCAACTGCCCGGAAAGGGTCAAGGATTAGAAAAGTTGATTTGTCTCGCCTCTTTACATATAGTCTCATCTCTGGCTAGAGCTGTATTCGAACACGAACGAATCGAACATCACATTTTCGAGTTCAAGTTCGAATATAATCGAACACTGTTTGAGTTCATTCGTTTATTATTCGAGTTCGAGTTCGTTCGATTATTGTTTGATAATGTTCGAGTTCGTTTAAGTTCGAGTTTGAAAAATTCGATTAATGTTCGAGTTTGAATTGTTCGAGTTCGTTTATTTTATATTTTATATTTTAAAATTTATAAAAATAATAATTCAATTTTTAATTAAAATAATTGAATATTATAATATTAAATAAATATATATAATAATATAATTAATTATAATATTAATATTATAATTATAATATAAGATTTATTAAGAATAAATATTAATATTATAAAATATAAATAAAATAATTTATATAATTAATTAATTTTTAAATATATATAATATGTTCGCGAACGTTCGAATATGTTCGTGAACATGTTCGAGTTCGTTCGTTTATTATTCAAGCTCGAGTTTGTTTATTAAACGAACGAGTCTTATTCGAACACGAACGAGTTCAAACGAGCTTTTGTTCGCGAACGTTCGGTTCATTTACAACTCTATCTTTGGCCTATCTCTGCGGTAAGTCAGGATTTTGGGTCCAGTTTATTGGGGATAAAATCATTTTTTCGAATCAACTCATGATGAATGTAACATATTGAGTTGTAACAATTACAGACCGATAGTTTATGCCTTCATATATTTTTGTACAATTTTTATAAGAAAATCATGCAAGTACATGTAAACTACAATGTTAATACAATTATATTGGGTAAATACCAATAAGATAACAGGATTTTTGGTCCCGATTTATTGGGGATAAAATTATTTTTTCGAATTAACTCGTGATGACTGTAAAATATTTTGTAACTATAGAACGATGGTGTTTTTGTATTCGGTATACTTACTTCTCCCATATTGGAGGCAATATACAGATACAATCAGCCTTGGAAAAAAGAAAAGAATCGAGCAGAATCTTATACTATCAGAAAATACTATACAGGTTTTCTATAATTACTCTATAAATTAGGTACTATACATAGTCAATCACTTTCACAAGGAAACAAATCATGTCCACACTCTCCCTCAAGGTGGAGCATAAACATCCAACATGCCCAACTTGCCAATTACATCATGAAATACCCTCTTTGACACAGCTTTTGTAAGAACATCAGCAAGTTGTTCTACAGACCTCACAAAAGGAAATTGGATAATCTGTTGGTCTAACTTCTCTTTGATGAAGTGCCTATCAACCTCAACATGTTTAGTGCGATCCTATTGTACAGGATTCTGTGCAATCTCAATTGCAGCCTTATTATCGCAGTAAAGATTCATAAGCCTTGTAATCTTAATTCCCAAATCTGATAGAACACACTTCACCCACAAAACTCACAAATTCCATGGGCCATTCCTCAAAATTCAGCTTCCGCACTTGACCTTGTGACAACCTTTTGCTTCTTGCATTTCCAGGTTACAATATTTCCTTCCACAAAAGTAAAATAGCCCGATGTAGATTTTCTGGTTGTTTGATCACCTACCCAATTTGCATCTGTATATCCTTCGATACTAGAAACATTATTTTTTGCGAAGAACAAACCTTTTCCTGGGCAGCCTTTTAAGTATCTCAAAATTCTGTACACTGCACCTATATGTTCCTTACTCAGCTGATGCATAAATTGACTGACAACACTCACTGCATAGGCTATATCTGGCCTAGTATGAGATAAGTAAATTAATTTCCCCACCAACCTTTGGTAGCATCATTTATCTATTGGAACTTGATTAGGAAATATTCCAAGCTTATGATTCATTTCTATGGGAGTTTCGGCTGGCTTACATGCTAGCATTCTAGTTTCAGTCAATAGATCAATCACATATTTTCTCTGTGAAAGAGCAATACCTTGGTCTGTCCTTACTACTTCAATACCCAGAAAGTATTTGAGTTGTCCTAAGTCCTTCATTTCAAATTTAGTAGCCAAGTACTCTTGCAGAAGCTGTATTTCTTCATCATCATCTCCAGTTAGAACCATATCATCCACATACACAATCAAAGCTGTCACTTTTCCTTCTTTGTGTTTTATGAACAAAGTATGATCTGCACCACTTTGTTTATAACAAAATACTTTCATTGCCATAGAGAACCTCCCAAACTAGGCTCTAGGTGACTATTTGAGCCTATATAATGACTTTTTCAATTTACAAACTTTACTTCTTTTTGATGAATTGAGCTTCACTCTTGGTGGTAACGCCATATAAACCTCTTCCTCTAGCTCCCTATTGAGGAAGGCATTTTTCACATCAAATTGTTTCAGAGGCCACCCCCGATTTGCGGCTATAGAGATAAGAATGCAAACTATACTTAGCTTGGCCATTGGTGCAAATGTCTCTTGATAATCCATCCTATATTTTTGTGTATAACCCTTTACAACTAGCCTGGCTTTATATCTGTCAATGCTCCCATTAGCCTTGAGTTTCACAGTGTATACCCATCTACATCCGATTGCTTTCTTTCCTTCAGGAAGTGAAGTGAGTTCCCAGGTAGAGTTCTTTTGTAAAGCTTCCATCTCTTCATTCATCGCCTTAGTCCATCTCGGATCATTTAACGCTTCCTGCACATTACTAGGAATAGACACATTGGATAACTGATTAACAATAAGTGCATCTATCTTAGGTAGTGTTTGGGTCAAAACATAATTAGTGATAGGGTATTGGACATTGGCTTTGAGATCAGGTTAATATTATTGTTTTGGAACACCTTTATTGGACCTCTGTGGGTACCTCAGGATTGAAGTTTTAGGGGAAGGAACAAGAAACTCATTAGTAGACATTGACTAGAGATTACCTGAGTGTTATCTTTCTGGATATTCTGAGTAGACTCTTCGGTTGATGGTGTTAAAGTAAGATGTCCTATATGCTCGAGTTGATCTTCTTTATGGTGGTCGTCCTTATGGTTACTCCTTCTGTTCTGCCCTTGACGACTAATTCTTTCCAAGTCAAAGAAATTATCCAGCTCTAAGTATTCTTCTCCATTTTTCTCCCCCTGAAGAGAAGACGTTGAAGTTCCCTTGGAATAAAATGGTTCTGATTCCCGAAAAGAAAGATCCAAGGTTACATGTAACTTGTGAGTTTGAGGATCATAACATTTGTACCCCTTTTGGACATTTGAGTAACCCACAAAATACACCTCTTTACACACGGATCAAGTTTATTTATCAAGACTTTAGGAATATGAACATACATAGTGCATCCAAAAACACGGGGTTCAAGATTTGAGATGTGAGGAATTGAAAGTAAAGATTGTATTTTCTGAAGAGGAGTCTGGAAATCTAAAACTCAAGATGGGGTGCGATTAATGAGGTAGACAACAGACTTTACAACTTCTCCCTAATAATATCGCAGAATGTTCATCCCAAAGAGAGACGCACGAACTACTTCCAGTATTTGTCTATTCCTTCTTTCTACTAAGCCACTCTGTTGTGGAGTATAGGTACACAAGGTTTGATGGGGAATTCCATGTTGACTTAAAAAATCTCCAAGAGAGGCATCCATAACTCTATGGCATTATCCGTTTACCAAACCTGTATTCGTTTATGATATTGAGTGCTTACCATTTTGTAGAATTCCTGAAAGGCTCTACAAACATCACTTTTTTTGTGAAGTAATGACAACCAAGTCATATGTGTGCATTTATCAATAAACGTAACAAAATATCTAGCTTTAGACAATGAATGAAGGTGTGCAAGTCCCCATACATTTGAGTGTATAACTACAAATGGATCAAGACTTTTATTTAAATTAGGTAAATAAGAAACATGATGGCTCTTTGCCAATTCACAAACATTACAGTGAAAAACTGTATCACTTAAGTTCGAAAACAAATGGGGTTACAATTTTCGAAGATATCCAAACAAAAGATGACCCGATTGTTGGTGCCAAAGCCAAATACTTGATCTGTTTTGTGCCTGACCACTAGTCTGGTGTGCCCGATCGAACTTCTGTCCTTCATTCTTTGCTAACTCCAAGTAATGTAACTTTCCTTGTTTAGCACCATAACTAAGAGTCTTCCTGGTCAGAATATCCTGAAAAACACATAATGAAGGCAAAAAAGTTACAGTACAATTAAGAGTGGAAGTAATTTGTCCATCTGACAACAAATTATGTTCAAGAGATGGCACAGCTAAAACAGAATTTAGTGTAAGGGAATTAGACAAGGTGAGAGCTCCTTGCCCAACAATAGGACATGTAGTTGTTGGGGATATGCCCTAGAGTCAATTTGTACTTATACAATTGTCATTATGTTTTATATAATAATATGAGGCTTTTCTTTCCATGAATAGTGAGTTTTGTTTTGTTGGTTATCAAGTACGTGACTTGATAGTAAAACCCCACAATGAATACAATGACTATTCTAAAATTGTCCCTGATCGATTATTATTATTGGAATAATAATAAATTAAGATTAGTATGTTTGTGACTTGATGGCTATGTTTTACTGGCCATGGATATTTGTGATATCGAGTCAAGACATAAATAAATGTTAGAGAACATTGTATTGGACATGACCCACTGTGAAGTACTTCATGGAATATGTCATAAGTATTTTCTAGCCATAATAATATTGAAAGTCCTTCGACCTAAATTCATCATAGTTTCTTACTTGATAAATTATATATTTTGACATTGTCTAAAGTTGTCTTTAACCAGATAATAAATTAGACTACTGTTGGATATAAAATAAATCAAGGAGAGGAATATGATTGATTGTGAAGGAATTTGTCCCTCTCAGTTATGGGAGAGATATCCATGGGCCCCTTGATAAGTTAGACTGTTAAAAATGCATGGCCGTGCTCAAATATATCAATCTAAGATATTGATATCATTTGTTTGAACAGTCTACTATGAAATCAAGAAATAATTGATTAAGCTTAATAAGGATGACATGCTCCGTGCCTTATGCTTAATCTGGATATCGTGTGACAAAATGACTAAATATAAAATTATGGTTTGGTTCAAAGAGATCACTGATCTTCATTTAACCTGGATAGTTATAATGTTTTGCTAGAAACCGCTTATAACTTGTGGGCCATTTAAATACGATTTAGGCACACTGCCAGTGTTAAATGAACCTATAGGGTCACACAATAAGCGAACTTGTTAGGTTATTTTTCTGGTGATCAGGTTCGATGAATCTGGATGATATCCAGATTATAAGAATCTGACTCGGTAAAATAATTAGTTAAATTACCGAGATAATGGCAGAATCTTATCATATCAGTTTTAATTTAATTTGAATTTAAATTAGAATATGATAAGATATGATTAGGGTTGGACTCTAAGAGGTTCGAGGGTTTTTTTAAGAAAACCCTAGCCGTCTTTCAATAGTCCAATTTTTCCGGTTGAGAATATTCGTGCCATTCTCTACCAGAGAAAAAAAAAACCTCTCAAACCCTAGGCGCTAGCACTCCCCGGGTATCGAGTGAGTTCGCGGTGTGTATCCGATAGAGGACGTTCACATACTGCAGCGTCTGGTGATTGTTCGGGTTGAACGTACAACAGCGCAACCAGAATCGAAGGATTTCGATTACAGCAACCAGAGGTAACTCTTAAAGCTTAGATCTTCTTAATCGTTTACTTGGGTCCTTGGGAGGGATTCGTAGATGTTTTTCGCGTTTAGGAGTCCACGAATCCCAATAGTAGTACCATTAGCCGTTGAAATAATGGATTGAGGAGAAGGACAGATAGACTGTAATTGGTTAGAGTCTCTAATCATATGATCAGATGCACCTATATCAATAATCCAAGTACTATTTGTAGAAATTGTAGAGAGAGCATTTGCCTTACCCACACTACATGAATGAGCAATATTTGCCATGGGTAAAGGTTTTTCCTCATCATTGTACTTCACTTCGTTCGCAGCAGTCACCATAGCCTTTCCAACGGCCTTCTTTCGTGGTTTTTTTGAAAAATCCCACCAGTCGGGATAGCCAATGATCTCATAGCAACGTTGCTTTAAATGTCCTGATTCACCACAATGATCACACACAAGATTATTAGATTTGCCAATGGATTGAATTCTGCAATTCTTGCCTGGACTAGATGATGATATGTGTAGGTTTTGACTAGCCATCATGGCGGAGTGTTTAGTAATTAGGTGAGGGCCTCCCATCGTTTGCCTTTGTTGATACTCCCTCCATACGTATGCATATGTATTCTCCAAATCCAATTTTGAATCTTTGCGTAAAACTTCTCCCCAGACCTGATCAAATTTGAAACTAAGTCCACTCAGGAAAATATGGACTCCAAGTCTAGCGATTGCCGAATGGAACTGGACTATGCCTTCAATAGTTCCTTCTGGATAATCTGACCTGTGATCAATTTCCTGAAAAATGGCAACAAGTTCATTATAATATGTTGATAATGGTCTACCATCTTGTCTGGTATAGAATGATTTTTGATTCAATTCAAAAAGGCGAGTCTCATCAGATCCATCATAGAAGATTTTTGATACAGCCTCCTATATTTCTTTGGCTGTAGGGAGGCGAATAAATTGCTGCATCAGTGATGGACTCATTGAGTTAATAAACCAACTTTTCACCCTTTGATTTTCGGTGACCAATGTCCCAAATTTAGAGTCTTCAGGTAGAAGTTTTTCTGTTACTCTGGTGAGATATCCAGCCTTGTTTCGTGCTCTAATACGCATCTCCATAAGTTGAGACCATAAGGCATAATTAGTCTCATCCAGAATAATACTCGTGGGAAAGGCAGAATTATCTTGTTGGATAATAATTGGTGTATTACTTGCTGCTACTGGAACAAGAGATCCTTGTGGCTCCATCTGTTTTGAGTTCGAGTATCAAGGAGAAGGGTTTCGATTTGTGAGGGAAGGATTTCGAGTTGTGGTTTGGAATTGTACTACAGGTTTTTTAACTTCGGCGCCACTACTCTGATACCATGTAGAACAATGGTGTTTTTGTATTCAGTATACTTACTTCTCCCTTATTGGAGGCAACATATAGATACAATCAGCCTTGAAAAAAAAAAAAAAGAATCGAGCAGAATCCTATACTATCAAAAAATACTATACAGGTTTCCTATAATTACTCCACAAATTAGGTACTATACATAGTCAATCACCCTCACAAGGAAACAAATCACGTCCACAATAACAATAATAGACTAATAGTTTATGCTTTATATACTTCTGTAAACAATAATTATGGGAGAATCATAAAAGTACATATAAATTATACTGGGTAAATACTAATAAGATAATTTAGGAATATAATAATAATTCTTATTGAGCCTTGGAGCTATTATCAATGCTGTATTTTCATGATACCTACTATGAAACCTTTTATTACAATACATGGGCAAAGCATGTTGCAATTCCAAACCATTATGTAGATGTACATCTTATCAAGAGAGAGACTCCATTTTCTCTCACTCAAAATTAAGTTGGATGTCCCACATTTGCCTTTGAATTCCTCTTAGAATCATGTTACTAGTTAAGGACTCAACTTAATGTTCAAGTACTATCGCCTTATTTGGAAAGTGGTAAACTTCTGGAGATGCCTATCTACCGAAAGAAGTCTTCAATCTAATTAACATGAGTTAATATTAAGAGTTTTATCCCATTGAGTACTCAGGTCTTTATATTTCAAGATGGCTCAACATAATAATATTCCTTCAATGAATAACTCAATATATTTTTAAATTTTAATTTTCAATCCCAAAACATACATATATTTTTCATCCCGATAATACTTTCAAAATCATTCATTCTCCCATAGTTCAAATATAGAGAATGAACATACAGTTTTTCAAAATATACAAAGACATAGCATTTTCATAGTTGCAATTCACCATATGAAGAGTATTGATAATTGGAGCCAATAATTTCAAAGTTCATGCTATAGTTTTGGCAAATTTATGCTTGGAAGTAAACTCATAGTTGATGGTCATAATCATTCCATAACATTCAATGCATGGCTCCCAATTCATACATATCAACTTTAAACTTTAAGAAAGTTTCTAAAATAGATCATACATAAAGCGTTTCTTATAGGGATGGTAATGGGGCTGGGCCGGGGACTAGAAATCCCTACCCCGCCTCTGCATATGCCTCCATTTCTCCATCCCTGGCCATCCCGCCATGGGGAAAGGTGGGGATCCCCGCCCCCGGCCTGCTAGGGACAAAACAATCCTTGGTCCTAACCCAGCGGGGAAGCGGGGGCTCATTTGGGCCCGAAAATATTTATAAAGATTTTATAAATTTTTTTTCTTCCAATATATTTTTATTCAAAACTTTTTAATCGTATAGAAAACTTTTGTGGTGATTTTCAATAATTTACGTATTTATCATATCACTAGATTAGTAAGAGTAAAATTGATAACTGATAATTGATAATTTTTTTCTTTTTTTTTCTATTCTTTTCTATTCTATTTTATTTTATATACATATATAATCATATATAATGTATATAATTTATCTATAATTTATATAGTATATATATATATATTAGTATGTATACATGTATAATATATATAATCTATATTTATATAGTATGTATACATATATAACACATATATAATTCACTTCTATTTGTATATGTATGTGTGTGTATATATATTTATATAATCTACTTATATATAATATATAATATAAAATATATATAAAGCAGATTGGGCGGCCCAGGCCGAGGGCGGGGATCATGCAATCCCCCGTCCTCGGCCCGCCCCCAGTTGGCGGGCCGGGAGGAACGAAGCCCGCTCCCACTTAAATCGGGGATCTCCGGCCCAATCGGGTCGGGTCTCCGGTTTAAGTGGGGAAATTGTCATCCCTAGTTTCATGTCTATAAGGACTTACAAATCTTTCTTCGAAATAACATATTAAAATCGAGTCATGTGTATAAATAGGTTTCATAGTTACAAAGATATTCATCAAGTATAAGGAGTTTTCATTTATGCAAGAACTTATACAAAAAGGATTTTCATGAATGTTATAGCTTACCTTGCTTCAAGTAAAGATTGATTTTTCCTAACATAGTACTTCGGTCCTTGGCCTTCAATAACTATCATGTTTAATACGCAAATTTCATAATTGTTAAATCCCTATATTGGTTCTCAAAAGAATATCTCAATCCCAATCATAATCCTAATTCAATTATGTCAACAACTTATATACTTAGATTCCCAACTCCAAATTAAGAGTACTCAACCATAAATCCACATAAGTATCTCAAAGAAGAATCAAGCAATACATAAGGATATCAAGTAAATAAACTCATCAATTCATCCAGTATAATAATACAAATATTCAAATAGAAACTTATGATATTTCCTTCATGAAATCTCAATTTCAAGTATAGATTGTTTTTGCAAACAAATTCTAGCAAGTGTAGGTTTTGATTCTTGCAACAAAATACCCATATAAGCTTCCCTAAATGATTCTAAAACTTGACGAAACAAAGTTAAACAAGTATATATTTGATTTCCATCTAAATCCCCAACAAACTATAACTTAATACATACAAGAAAATTCTATTTTGCAACCTTAAAGCTGGTGGCAATTTGAGTAGCCTTTTGTTCAAGGAAGCAAGCTCATCTTTTCCCCCAAGCTTTACAAAATATAAAATCATAATATATAGTGTAATATCCACCCAAATTCCCTTTAAAATCGGGGATAACAATTGAATAAAAGGTGGCTAAAAAAAATTACAACACCAACAAGAAATCGACATCATTAGCATGTTTGTTATCAAAAAAATTTTGCAACTTACTCCTAGGGTTTCAAGCATGATTTCTTATTCAAAAGGTTTAATATTGTAAGAAAATTTTAAGAATAATAGGAAAATAACAAAAAGAATAATGGTTTGAATTGATATAATACTATCCTAAAGGACTATTCTAGCAGTCCTACTAGGATTAAATAACCCATTCCACCAAAGGTAGGATACATGAACAACAAAATTTAAATGAATATAACCCAACTATTTGAAGAAGAAGAGAAGGTTGTATAGAAGAAATACAGAGCTTTCTATGAGTTTTTTTCCCCCTATGTCTTGTAGCATGTCATTTGCATGGATAAAGTCGTCTATTTGTAGGGAGAATCCATGCAACGTTGAGGAGAAAAAAACAGAGAAAATGTGAATGTTATGGATAAGCTTAAAGCATATCAGTAGATATGGTTGGGAGACATAGAGTAATACTCAGTTAGAGTTGTTAGAGCAGCAGAAAATCAGCTAAAGGCTTAGTTAACAATTGCTGCTATTCTTTATTTGATATTTGAAATACAATATCATTCCAACAATACCCCACATATTTCAAAAGGATTTGATAAGGAAAAAGATAAAGAAATATTGGGTTATATTCACAGATAAAATATTTTAGTTTGGTGTTTTTTGAACTATGAACCAAACACAAAATAGTAAAACATAACCTACAAAATTATTATTGAAGCTTATAACTTTTATGAACCAATAATCCCTTATTGTAATTTAGAGATTTTATTATTCAGCTTTTACCCTAACAATTTTATTGTTCATCACTGTTTTACGCAAATAAGTCGTACGCGTGCTTAGATATTCATGAGTACTCTACACATTTAGCCAACAATTATCTCATAAGAATGATCCCATTCCATACTTACATAAGTGAATTCATTAAGTGTATATTGCTTAGCTACACACACACACACCATAGGAACAACCCTATTTCACATTCTATTAAGAATTTAACTCAACCTTACTTAACAGTTTGCAGTTATAAATACTATTCACACACTATAGCAGGGACTTAGCATTTGTGTTTTTAGAGTCAATTTTGACTTGTTGTCACCCATATTGACCTACTTCATGGGATCTCCAATCACATAAGTTAAGTTTTTATCATAATTGACTACTCAATTGGTTTTAATCCAATTTCTCTTGATGTTTCTAAAATTAACTTCCTTCTCAAAGGTTTAGTCAGAGGATAGACCAAGTTCCTTCTGACCTCATAAAATTAATAGAAATTATTACATCTCTTAGTAGTTGATTCACGACATCGTGTCTCAATCTCATGTGTCAATTTTTTCCATTGTATGAGTTATTCTTGGCAATGTGACTTGCTACTTGTGAATCACAGTGCATGGATAATGAAGACATAGGTTTCAACCAAAGGAATATTAGATAAAAAATTTCTTAACCAATCAGCCT
The DNA here is from genome assembly GCA_026120185.1 of Voacanga thouarsii. Lineage (NCBI taxonomy): Eukaryota > Viridiplantae > Streptophyta > Magnoliopsida > Gentianales > Apocynaceae > Voacanga > Voacanga thouarsii. The sequence goes on from JANUWF010001704.1 coordinate 1,091,551, forward strand.
CAATTCTAGTTAATTCTAGAGTTACAAACTCTGACTCAATAAAAGATCTCACAAGGATCGTTTGCAAGGATGACTTATACATAGTTGCACCCCCATCAAGGGTGAATATGAAACCACTAGTGAATCTTGACTCATTCATGTCTAAGATGTAATTTGCATTACTATACCATTCTAGTATAGTGGGATAACCTTCATATAGGATACCATAGTTTATGATTTCTCTCAAATACTTCATTAGTCTTGCTAAAGTAGACCAATGCTTATGATTTGGATTATGAGTATATCTACTCAACTTACAGACAACACATGTAATGTCTAGTCCTGTAGAATTCATTAGATGCATCAAACTCCCAATAATTTGAGCACATTTAGATTGTGCCATTAGATGATCACGATTTTTCTTCAATTGAGATTTAGAATTATAAGAAGTGCACACAGATGTCATATCATAATTATTAAACTTCTTAAGAAGTTTCTTAACATAATGTTCTTGTGACAACATAATACCATCGTCTCTCCTTATAACTCTAACATCCAATATTGTTTTACCTTCACTTATATTTTTCATATCAAAATTAGAAGTTAAAAATAATTTAGTATTATTCACAACTTTCAAACTAGTATCAAATATAAACATATTATTCACATATAAACTTATAATAACACAATCATTATTTACAATTTTGATATATACACATTTAGCCACTCCAACAGATAAAAAACCATAACTTAATAACACTTGGTTAAACTTCTCATGCTATTACTTAGGAGCTTGTTTTAGGCTATAAAAAGATTTGAGTAATTTGCAAACTTTCTTTTCCTTTCCGGATACCCTTTAGGTTGAATCATATAAATATCTTCTTCTAATTCACCATTAAGAAAAGTAGTTTTGACATCTATTTGATATACTAAAAGTTTATGAATTGAAGTTAAGGCAAATAAAACTTGAATTGAAATAATTCTAATTACTGGAGTAAAAGTATTAAAATAGTCAATATTTTATTTTTGAGTAAACCCTTTGGCTATCAAACAAGCTTTTTATTTATCAATTGAGCCATTAGAGTTAAATTTCTTTAAGAAAATCCATTCGCAACCAATTGGCCTTGCCCTAGGTGATAAACCAACTAAAAATCCAAGTTTTATTTTGTAAAATAGAATTTAATTCAGTTTTAATTATTTTTTTTCTATAAACTTGCATTAGATGAAGAGATTGCTTCAAAAAATGTTAAAGGATTATTTTCTATCAAGTGTAAAAATCATTTCCAAAAAATAATTCTTTTCTTGGCCTTTTACTCTTTCTCAACTTTTCACTGGAGTCCTCAACGTTTCTATTTGTAGGTTCATGATAATTTTTATCAAAAAGTAGAAAAATATGTTCAAAGAATTCAGCATTCCTTGTCTTAATAATTGTATTAGAATTTAGCACATCACTTTTCAAAATAACAAAATGAGTAGACAACACTATGTTCAACATATCCAATAAATATGTAATCAAATGTTTTAAAACTTATCTTCTTTTAGACACCCTTACACTTTCAACTATTTAAAATTATGTGCATAACCTTTCCATAATTCATAAGGTGACTTACCAGTTTTCTTATGTGAAATTCTATTTTGTAAGTGACATGCAAATGAAGCAGCATCACCCTACAAATTGTTAGAGGCAGAAGAACTAACTAGTAAGTAGTTCATCATTTCTTTAAGTGTTCTATTTTTTCTCTCAGCTATACCATTAGATTCAGGTGAATAAGGCGAAGTTATCTCATGTATGATAACTCTTTATTAAATCTAACTCTCTTAATTTTCTTATTGAGTTGGTTTTCTACTTCAATTTTATAAGACAAAAAAATAGTAAAGGCATCATCTTTATTTCTAAGTAAATATAACTTAGTAAATCTTGAAAAGTTATCAATAAAGATTACATAATATCTTTTGCCTCTTCTAGTCATGATTTGCTTTAAATAATCTAATTGTATGAATTAGATTTAATAAATCCATTTCTCTATTAACAAGAAAACATGTCTTTTTAGTTTTTTTAGTCCTAACACATATTTGACATTAATCCATACAAGAGAAATCAAATCCAGAAATTAAACCAAGAGATTGTATTTTTTTTTTTTTTAAAATAACCAAAATTAACATATCATAATCTAGCATGCCATAAATTATATGAGTCAACAAAGTAAGTAGAAGAAAAAACATTTTCATTTATCACATTAACAATATTGAGTACAAAGAGTCCTTGATTACAATATCTTTTTACCACAAAAATATTATTTTTAGTCATGAAAATTTTGTCAAACTTAAAAGATATTTTTACCCACTTTTCCTAACAAAGCCAAGGAAACAAGATTAGCTCTAATAGTAGGAACATGCAATATATTATTAAGGGTTAAAATTTTTTTTAGAAGTGAGTTTTAAAAGAACTTTAGCCTTCCCTCGAATTTTTGTAGTTTTTGAATCCCCAAGATAGACTACTTCATCATCATCTCCTATAGGTTTGTAAGAGGAAAAAGTTTCTCGATTTACACATGAAAAACCTTAGAAGGAGGTGAATAAGGTTTTTGACAAATTTAAAAAAACTTTTGAATAAAATTTGTTTTGAGAGAAATAAATGTTCTTCAAATCTTTTGACCAACAACACTTGCAACAGCTAGAGCTTTTCAGAATGACCTTGACAAATATCTAGACTTAGAATAAGGCAAGATGCACGAAACATTATTGCTGGATTGAAAATGGGTTGGTGAGAGCCTTTAAAGATTTTTTTAATGAACTAAGACGATTTAAGCTAGGACGATTTGCAGCTGATCCAAAAATAAGTGCAGAGAGATATAACATGGGATTTATAGTGGTTCGATCTACTAAGATCTACATCCACTATCATAAGCTCACACTTAAGGATTTTCAACCAAATTTCATTCACCTAATTCAATGGTATCAATCTGTACCAAATACAAGAGAGGATCACCACACTTGGTTTTTCAAAACCTCTGAATCAACCAATAAATCAAGGTTCACCCCAAATAGATTTTACACCACAACCTTGACACACAAAGATGATTGAAGATAAATAAAACAAAAGTGGCTCACTTTTTTAAGCAGATATGCATGAAAAATAAGTTCAAACACTTTTACCTTTTAGACACAATTTGATTTCACTTTTGAAGCACTTTGATAAAGGAGATTTTTGTTTTCTATAGAGTAAGAATGTTTCTTAGAAGGATAAGACAAAACTCTACTTTTAAATTGAGTTTTGAAGCTTTTTATAGAGGCATAATATAGAGCTCCAACGACTATAAAACGGCTATTTTTTCTCTATCAGATTTGTCAGAGTTTTGGACTCAAATTTTAGACGATGGTGCATCCAAAAGGTAAGTCCAAATTGGTGCTTTTTCAAGCAGAATCGACTTGATACTATTCACAAAGTTTTGGATGTAACTTCTGGATGTAGGGTCACCCAAAATACTCAATTCAAAATTCTGAGGATTTTAAAACTTTGAAATCTTTTATTTTAGTGTTTCAAGGTGGAATTAAGCTAAATCAAAAGGTAAAGAAGAGATGGGATTTTTCACAGAGAGATACCTTAACAAGGATTCCTAGTCTAAGGTTCTTCCATAACGAATTCTTTGTATGCAATTTTTTAAGCTTGATCTTTTTGATTGCCTATTCTCGGATTCTATTGCTTCAAGAGTTGCTTAGCAATCATATTTGCACGCCTTAGAAGAATTGAGGTCAAACATGTCCTATCATATGTAAATCACATAAATTTGTCTACATCAATGTTTGTTATAAGTCAAAACACACGAGACCACCCTTAGGGCTAACAATCTCTCATTTTTTGAGTGATGACAAACTTGATGTGATTGTAATATAAAGAATAATGATATGTACAGTACAGATGTATTTAGACCAAGAGAAATAAGAATATTTTTCATTGAAGTGTAGTCTCTATTTATAGGATTCAAAGAGTGTTTATGAGATTATGATTAAGAAAAATTAAAGCATATACTCACAAACATGACTTGATGAGCCTATGGCCCAATCTACCTCCATATCCTCCTTTCTTCCATCATATGACTATTTCTTAAAAGAATAGCCGTAATAAAATTTGTATAAATATGTATAAAAGGAGGTATAGTAAATAAATTATAAGAAGAGATACTCCCCCTTAATATGTGCTTATATAATTGTCTGTAAAGTATGAGATTTAGGAGTGCGTTTCGAGAGAAAACTGGAGTCAACCTTTGGATGTAAATGTGCATCCAAAACAGGGTGAAGGAGAGTATGAAACTTTTTGGACTTTAGGTTTTGGACGTCCAAACCATGTGTCCAAAATAAGGTAGCGTTAGACATAAATTGACTCCTTAAAAAAAACTCATTTTTGGACTGGACTTTTAGATAAAGAGAATGTGTATCCAAAACTCCCCTTATCAAAGTGCAGGAGACAATGGGTTTGCAAAAATTTTGATCCATCCTAGTTTTCTCAAAGAATTTTAGTCTTTAAGGAAAGTTTTATGCAATAAGAAGTATCTGAAAAGCTATCTTTATTATCTGATATTTTTAACAATGAACATATTACAGAATCATATCACAATAACTTTCAAAAACTAGATTTACCAACAACGCCAGTCTCAATGATACCTTTATACCTGAAAAGAACACCTTTGATGGAAAATAGGATATCAAACTAGTTTCTTTTTAGACATCAACAAATTGTGATCACAGATCAAAAACCAATAAAATTTTCACAGCATGCAGTTTAATCAAATCCAAATCCTGACATGAATTTCATAGAGAGAATCACAAGATCTTAACGTCATTCAGAATTAGCATATGAATCTGTTTCAATGCAGAACATCAATTTAGAGCACAAAAACCGCACAACTATCAGTTTATTCAACAGTTAATCAACAGTGCAGAGTTAACAATATAGCCACAGAGAGCATAGCACCATAACACAGTGTAGTGCTTAATTAAATTGCAGCTATTTTTCATAGTGTGTGCATACCACATTAATATTAGCATAACAATCACACAACCATTACAATCCGCACAACAATCACACATACCACATTAATGTAATTAGCACAACAATCACACATACCATATTAATATCAGCACAACAATCTCAATCCAACTAGCTACCATTTTTCTCCCCCTTTTGTCATCAATCAAAATGGAGAGTAAGAAGTAATATATGAAGCAGTGATAATTATATATATATGAAGCATTCATAAGTTGCACAGAGATAGTAGTTAAAAGACATAAAATAAATTATTCAGATGCTGGAGCAAAAAATAAAATTGTTCAAGGAAATAGAAAGAGTTAGTTTTGGTAGAGGACGGTTAGAGTTCAGTCTACTGATCTAGTCACTTAGGAGATGTGAATTGTCTCAATTTTGGATCTGACACCTTTTTTGGAGTGTTGTCCAGAAATTCTACTTGATTTCCTCTTGACTACCACATGTTTTTGTCTCTTCCCAGATGAGACACGAGATTTAGAGGGAGCAGGGGGTGCTACATCTTTCTGATGTGAGGATTCTTCTTTGCCTTGCGTAGGGACTGTTACTTCCTCAGTAGTTCGCTCTTTTACAGTTTCTTCTTCGGCCCAGGGTCTGTTTTCTCTGCAGTTGCCTTTGATAGAGATGGTGCTATTAGAGCAGACACCGATTTATCCTGTCTCGCCCTTTTCTCCACAACAGTCAGTTTATTTCCAAGAGTTTGAATCTCTGAAGTAAGGTCATCTGATTTAACAGTTAGAGAATTGATGGCATCCAAAATGCTTTCAATTAATCCTTTGTCCTGAGCTCGCTATTTTCCTTGGGCAGAGGATTCTTCCTGAGGTTCTACCTTAAATCTTCTTTTAGCTCCAACAGAAAGGACATTCTTGACTTTAGCTTTCACTTTCAATATTTTTTTCCTTTCATCACCAGCTACATCACGAAGCATTTTCCATTCATCTTCTAATCTCACATATCCTATGCGCTCAAAAGACTCAAAGCTGTATATATTTATTTTTGAGGGTGCAGAGGGAACTAAATTTAGATCAACATCAAAATGCCTAAACACTTCTGTCAGCAAATTTTCATAAGGCAATGCCTTGCTAGAGGTGTTTCTAGTCTGTATCATTAACTTAGCAGCTAAAAACCTAAAACTTATTTGCCTGCCTTCAGCCAACGTTAGCATAGTCACTATTTGCATTATGTTAATCACTACTCAAATAAGCATCAAGGCTATCGTATTTGCTCACACAGCTGTTGTATTTACTAAATACGACAGTTAAACGATGGTTATAAGGCGGTCGTATTTGGTTTCATCGCTTTTGGACGACAACGGCTACAAAATCGTCGTATTAGGCTAATACGACGGCTGTACAAAAGGTCATTTTTTATCAGTTGGAAGGTTTATTGACACGGTTTGATACACCATCGTATTGGGTTAATCAAACTGTCGTATTTGTTGAGTAAATACGATGGCTATAGCCAGAGTAAATATGGCGGCCGACGGCTACGACCAGAGCAAATACGATAGCTTCTTGTCGTCGTATTTGTTGAACAAATACGACGGCTACGGCCAGAGCAAATACGACGGCTTCTGATGAATGTGACCGTCGTATTTGGTCTGTTAAGCCTTAAGCCATCGTATTTATTTATTTTTTTAAATGATTTTTTATTTGTATCTGACCCTGCACACGTAAAATCATTTTTTTAATCAAACCTTTGCATTGGATAAGCAAATACGATGGTTTTGGTGACTGGTGTATTTGATTAATTTTTTTTTAAAATAGTTGCATTGGTATTTAGGCCTATCGACTTGCAATTTCAAACCAAATACAATCTATTCAACTCATTCAACACCAATCACAATAAAACATAATTTGTTTAATGCTAAATAAATCAAAATCAATCTCTTGAATATTGAAATCATAAATAATCCATAAACTCCACAAGAGAAGTAATACTATATATATAACAAGTAGATAATGCCAAGGAATCTATTAGAAACAGTAGTACATGTAAAACGAGATAATATTAAATACATTATTCCCTCTCCTTGTCTCTTCCTCTCCTTTTCCTCTACTACATATATACCTTCCTTCTTATCTCTTCCTCTCATCAGTCTTCTCATCAGGGACCAGATATATTCATAAAGTCTCTTCTTCCTCGCACAGAAGATTTTGATGTGTTTTCCTTTCCAAGCCAACCACTTCCTCTTGATTTCAGGTGAGATACTTTTGAGGACATTTTTTTTTGGCTTTTCACCCGTCTTCTTCATCTAAAAATGTGCTTGATAATGAAACTGAACTCTCTTTGGGTTTGTTGAGATATGAATCAGTTGAAGTTCTGGACATGCTATTTTAGATTTCCAATTTGATCTACCTATTCAAGAGACTACTTTTGATTTCCAATTTGATATGCCCATTCAAGAGGCTGCTTTTGATGCTGTTCCTGTAATGGAGGATAGGCTTGTATATAATCCTTTCTACTCCTTAATAGATTTTGAACAAAATTAGAATATGGTTCAAGGTTATCATACATTAAAACTCGTGATCCTAGAAAATTATAAAGACTTCCGTTGATGGAAATTACCTTTACTGAGATTATTTTTCTTTTTTCAGGAGAAATATAGAGTGGTCTTGGCAATGAATTCAGAGTGAGCAATCATGAAATGCATCTTGAAGGTATCACTTCAGACGAAGTTCCTGTACAAAAGAAGATGACCAGAAGGCATGAAGAGGAGAAGGACAGTAGCTCTAAGACATTATCAAGAGTAACTATTTCGAAATACTTTTACATGCCACTCACTAGGGCGGCCAAAGAACTAAATGTTGGTCTAACCATTCTCAAGAAAAGATGTAAGGAGTTGGGAATTCGTTGATGGCCTCACAGGAAGTTGAGAAGTTTGGAGACTCTAATCAAGAAAGTTCAGGAGATGCCTTTGGATTTGCAGAAGATGTGAGATGAAAAAGAAGGAAGACATATGGCTGAGAAGAAGTTGAGAGAATCTATTGAAATATTAGAACGCGAGAAGAAGTTGATGGAAGAAATTCCTGATAAGCAGTTGGAGGACTAAACAAAGAAATTGAGACAAGTATGCTTCAAGGCCAACAATAACAACAGGAAACTCATGGGGATGATGAAATCTCAACATTAGCCACTGATATATTTTAATAATATTTTTTACTTACAAGTAACTCAAGTTCATTGGGTTGGGCTTTAGAACATCTCCTTACCTGCACAACAGAGTTTCAGATATAAGTTTGATATGATATTTAGAAAATTAACAAGAATATCTATGTTTGTGATCTGAAATGAGTTCCAAATATGTAGTGAAAATATTTCATATCCTCTCCCTCTTGAATTAAATCTATTTACATGCTAAGTACTTATATCAATTTATATATAAATCTCAAGTGAGGATTCTGCATGAGCATTACAAGAAGACAAAAAGAAAACATTAGAATATTAAAATATAGACATATACCAAGAACTTGAAATGAATCCAATATATAGAAAACCTTCACACCATCTTTAAAAAATAAAGTAAAAGTGTAAATAAAATATACCGAGAAATTTTCTAAACGATGAAAAAATTAAGTAGAGGACAAATAAAATGGTCCAAAATAGCTAGACATTGAAAAATCAAGCTGACAAAATTATTTCACCTTTCTGTCCTTTTCCGAGTTCCGCATGCACTTCTACAGTTCCTTATAGAAGCATAAAAGGGTCAATCAAAAACAAAAGAAACAAAGGAAAAGGAAGCACAAAATTTGTGGGCCAAGGCTAAGCTAACAAACAAAAGCAACAAAGGAAAAAGAAGCAACTTGTGAATGGAAAGGTTCGGGCCCCATCCCTTTTTTTCCCCTATATTATTAAATTAGTAGGAATTTGTTGAAATGTTCTGTTAAGATTTCCATGCTTCCAAATGTTTTCCTTGTATTTCTCAATGAAAGCATTAAGCACTGAAGCTACCCTTCAATGGGGTGGTAAAACGTCAACAAAGGAAAAAGAAAATATCATATTTGAGAACTTTGCTTGCAATTTTACGTGAACATATAGGTGTTTATATAGACATAGACAACCAATGTAAACAGCTTTTGACTATATGATTTCCTGGTTATTACTGAAGTATAAATTGGAGAAATGAAGAAAGAGTACAAAATGATACTACAATTAACTAAGGCAGATCGTTAGCCTAGGAACTTTGTTTCCTCCCCTTTAACCAGTTCCCAGACAATCTTAGTTCTCTTTTATTCTTTCCATGTAAATGGTTTCTTCATCAAAATTATATCTATATCATGGGGTTTTTGTAATACAAACATAGTTGAGGACAACATATTTGAGAATTCAAAATAAAACAAAAACAGGTACCTGCAGAAACTGATCAGGCTGTGGAATTGAACCCAACGCAAATAAAAAAAAAAAAAATCAGTTAACGCACTCACGCTGATGAATTATGGCAATTGGCATAGCAAGTAAGCAATGTTGGCTTCATCAAGTGGTAATAGAATAATGCACTGGCTTTGTGGCCCTCCTTTGTCCAACAGTTTCTCTTTTATGTGCAAGCACTTCATTTGAATCACAATTATATAAATAATGATATACCTTAACGATTGGTACAATAGACTATTAATGGAATTTCCAATTAGATAGATCTAAACCAAACAAGAAAGATAGTAACAATTAGTAGACAACAAAATGATGATGCCAAATTGCCAATTGCTGGAAAGAAGTTATATATAGCATGCTCATAAATGGCCCCGTGATTCATTTCACTGCTTAGGAATCCGACAGGGACTGGACACAGGAAGTGACAGAGACAATGATTGAGATGGGATACCCATAACCACAATAAGAATTGAATATATGCCATTTACTACATGTCCGACTCGACGTCGGAAGAAGGATCGGAGCTGATCCCAGTGTTACGATTTAGTTCGTGTTCGAGGAATATCTAGGGGTTTGGTAAGAAGTAGAGCCAAGCACCAGCTACTCTCGGTGCCACCCTCCGGTCTTCCAGTTGCTCTTGGTGCACCAGCTACTCATTTGGCTTCCTTCAGTGTCTGAACTTCCATTTCAGCTCCGATTGCTTGTTCACTGAGCCTCATGGAACCATTTTGAGCACACTTGAGCTCAACCTCTAGATTGGAGTACTATTCCAAATAGATTTGGTATTGGAGGAAGACAGAGCTCCGATTACTTGTTCACTGTGCCTCATGGAATCATTTTGAGCCCGCTTGAGCTCAGCCTCCAGATTGTAGTACTATTCCAAATAGATCTAGTATTGGAGGAAGACAGAGTCCTTTTCTGCTTGAATATTAGCAAGGACAGACTTCAAATTTTGAACTTCAAATGGAGATGGAAAGTGTGAGAGAAAGGTGTCGGTGGAAAAGAAGAGGGAGAGGGAAGAGAGAAGAAGGCACAGAGGAAGCCGAAGAGAGAATTACATATATTAGAGGGCCTTTCTTTTGTGATATTTCTTTCATTTTCAAATAATTATCACATTTGTAAAATTTACATATATCAAAGAAAGTCTAATTTTTAATAGTTTGAGAGAGAAAGATTGAATTATTCATCTTAGAAATAATAGAATTGGTATGAAAATTAAAAATTAATTAGTATTATAATTGAATAGAGTAATAAATAATAAGAATATATATAATTAAAAATAATTTAATAATTTCATAAAATAGTAGATAAAAAAACAAAATGTTTCTAAAAATAACATTATTGAAGTTAGTACAATCAAGTTTATGAAAAAACTTAGTTTTTTATTCTTTATATTTTCAATCTTCCATTAACTCTAGTTTCAATGATGTACTTTGATGTGTATTTTTTTTTTTCTATTTTTTTGTTATACTTTTACTGTTTAAAAATAAATATTACTTTTGAATTTTTTATTTCAAATTGTGTATATCATTTAATGAAATCAAGAATATATTTATTGTCTTTTTGCAATTGTACCATTTTCATTTATTACTTTTTTAAATAATATTAATTAATTTTTTAATTTCAAAATAACTCTACAAATTTCAATAAAGATAATTTAGTCTTTAAATTAAAAACTCTACAAATATTACGGTTTTCTTAATTTATGTAGTACTAATAATTATTTTGCAACGAAGTGTTAGGTTTTGTGAACTCCTAAATGCGGAAAACATCCACGAATCCCTTCTGAGGACCCAGGCTAAATGATTAAGATGATCTGGGGATTACAGAATTATCTCTATCTGACGTAATCAAGATCCTTGGATTCTGGGTTTGCTGTCGTACGTACAACTCGAATGATTACCGGATGCTACAACATGCGAACACCTTCTATTGGATACACACGGCGAACCAACTCATTACCTCGAGAGTGTTAGCGCCTAGGGTTTGAGAGGCTTAAATTTTTCTGATGAATGAAGACACGAATATTAACAGAGAATACTCTTGAGAAGACAATTAGGGTTTTCTTTTAAAACCACCCGAACCTCTTGGAGTCAAACTCTGATATTATCTTATCATATTTTATTTTAAATTCAAATTAAATTAAAACAGATATGATAAGATTCGCTATTATCTCGATAATTTAACTAATTAATTTACTAAGTCAAATTCTTACAATCTGGACATCATCCAGATACATCGAATGTGGACATATTTCCAGATTCATTGTATCTGGTCAATTTTTTAGGTTCGATTAACTTTGATATATTTCCAGATTCATCGAATCTGATTACTAGAAAAATAACCTAACGAGTTCGCTTATTGTGTGACCCTATAGGTTCATTTAACACTGGCAATGTGCCCAAATTACATTTAAAAGGCCCACAAGTTATAAGCGATTTCTAACAAAACATTATAACTATCCAGGTTAAATGAAGACCAGTGATCTCTTTGAATCAAATCATAACTTTATATTTAATCCTTTTGTCATACGATATCCAGATTAAATATAAGGCATGAAGTATGTCATTCTTATTAAGCTTAATCAATTATTTCTTGATCTCATAGTAGACTGTCCAAACAAATGATATCAATATCTTACATTGATATATTTGAGCACGGCCATGCATTTTAACAGTCTAACTTATCAAGGGGCTCATGGATATCTCTCCCATAATTGAGAGGGACAAAATTCCTTCACTGTCAATCATATTCCTCTCCCTAATTTGTTCTATATCCAACAGCAATCTAATTTATTATTTGGTTAAAGACAATTTTAGACAACGTCAAAATATAGAATTTATCAAATAAGAAACTATGATGAATTCAGGTCGAAGGACTTTTAATATCATTATAGCTAGAAAGTACTTATGACATGTTTCATGAAGAACTCTCACGTGTGGGTCATGTCCAATACAATATTCTCTAACATTTATTTATATTTTGACTTGATATCACATATATTCATGACTAGTAAAATATAGCTATCAAGTTATAAACATACTAGTCTTAATTTATTATTATTCCACTAACAATAATCGATCAGGGATAATTTAAGAATAGTCATTGTATTTATTGTAAGGTTTTACTATCAAGTCACATACTTAATGACTACAAAACTAAATATACTATTCATGAAAAGAAATGTCTTGTATTATTACATAATACATAACGACAATAGTATAAATACAAACTGACTCTAGGGCATATCCCTAATACGAAGAGTATATAAATTTATCTATAATTGGCACTAAGGCATCATTCTTATTTGTAAATGTTAAAATAATGCACTGCTGCTAATAATAATAATAATAATAATAATAATAATAATAATAATAATAATAATAATAATAATAATAATAATAATAATAATAATAATAATAATAATAATAATAATAATAATAATAATAATAATAATAATAATTATTATTATTATTATTATTATTATTATTATTGTGTAATGCATGTGATTTATGAAATTTTTACACAATTTGAGTTTGTTTAGATTAGTCAAATATTAATACTATTAGTATTAAATTAGTTTGGTTATATTTTTTATATTTTATTATAGCTTGCTAAATTTTATAATGAAGTTTGATAGAGTTTAATATTTTTTAATTTAGATGCTATGCAAAGCTGAAATGGATGAAGACAAATGAACCAAATGCTATGCAAAGCTGAAATGGATGAAGACAAATTGAAGAAAACAAATGAACCAAATGTGATTGTGTGTGACCAGTGAAATAAAGAAGAAAATTGATGGTTTTACTTATAAATGGACCATATATGATGGATCGGCCCGATTAATTCTGAGACTATAGAAATTACTTATACAATATGGTTTTACGCAACAAAGGATGAAATTAAAAATTTAATGTTCACGAACAAGTTATGGAAAAGAATTTGATAAAAATAATGATATGAATTTTAATAAATAAATTATTGAAAGTAAAAAGTAAAATTTATAAAGACATTTAGAACAAATTATATATATATATATATATATATATATATATATATATATATAAAGAAGATAAACAAATTCAAAATATGTTGGGGACGAGCTCCCTCTCCCTCCCCCGAGTGCACACATTTAGAATATACATAATAGAGACTCTACCTAGGTATACATGTAGATACACACTTAAAATTATATAAAGTTTACTTTTACAATAAAAATTATAGATAGAATGTCTATATATATAATTAAATGTAATAATCAAGAGATAATATACTCTACCTAGGTATATAGGTAGGTACATATGTACACATACCTATGTATATTCGTAATTGAAAAATTATTTATGTTGTATAATATATTAATCTAAGACTCACTAACTAATAAGGATATATTATAGTTTATATAAATAATATATATATATATATATATATATATATATATCTTAGAATAACTAATAATTAAAATGATATTCAAGCTCTTTAATACTAGTATATAAAAACTTAAGATGTAAACAAAAATGTATTTGAAAAATCAATGATCTAACCATTACATGTATTTATAAAGTTTAAACAAGTTTAGTGACCAAATTTGAAGGTCATTCGTTTTATTTTATTACATTTGTGCACTAATATGTATAAAATAAAAAGATATATTAGTATTTACAAATATAAACATATCAAATTAATGATTTAATCGTTAAATTTATTATAATAATTACTAATAGTATTGTGACTAAATTTGAAAATAATTAGATAAAATTTAAAATAATTTTAAGGGACTTTGCTATAATTAAACTAAAAATGACGGCTATAATAAACCGTCATATTTGGCCTACTCTATTGCGACGGTTATAATAAACTGTCGTATTTGGTTTACTCTATTGTGACGGTTAAAATAAACTGTCGTATTTGACCTACTCTATTGTGACAGTTACAATAAACCGTTGTATTTGATCTACCTATTACGACGGTTTGTGTAAACCGTCGTATTTGGTTATCAAATATGACGATTGGCATTGAATTGTCGTATTAGGTCTATCTATTGCGACGATTTTAGAACCATCGTATAAAGTAATCTATTACGACGGTTTTTTGACCGTCATTTTTGTCTTCGTCGTATTTATCCCTTTTTTGGTAGTGAATGGAGGTTTTGTGACCAAAACTTAGGACCACCACGGTTGAGACCATGTGGTGCAGGATCCTACCCTCTCTATTTAGCCATTTTGTGTTCCTATCACCAGAGTTCTTGAAACTCCTTCCGCCAGCAAATATTTCTTCAAACTTCTTTAAATCGAATATGTCAGTTCCTTCTAGAAATTTATTCAGTTCAAAGTACTGAATTCCTCCATCTCTAACCTCACACACTCGGTTTAACAGGTGGTGGTCAAACTCGATATATTTACCCCTGACTCTAGAAGTGTACCATCTGATCAAAAACCCTCATTCGGTTTCCTCAAGTTGCCATTTTCTTAGGTTAGCATAAAATTCCCAAATGAGCGATGTAAACAGTTTTTCATCAACGAATAGCCGACTTCCCCAGCTAACAGATTCAAACATATTTAACATATTGGAAAAATTTAGAAAGGATGATGGATTTAACCGATAGCCAACAATCACAGTTCGATTTTTCGAAACCCATTCATTATAATCTGATTCACTTTTCAAGTCTAAAAAGTGAGGTACTTGGGTTTCGGAACTTTTCTGTTCCGGCAATGATTTAAAGGAGTCATAATGCGAAGCCGAGAATTCAAAAGCAATTTCTTTTCCTTTGTTTATTGCTAATGACTTGTTCTTTATCATCAGAGATATTTTTCAGACCTTTTTTGGTTTCGGTTTGATTGATTTAGTTTTTGCCATTGTAGTCAGAAGATGAGGGTTTGAAAGTTTGGTTGTTAAAAAATAACTCAGAGGATTTTGAGGAAGAGAGGAAAGATGGTCGGTTTTAGATTTCGGGAGAGAGAAAGGGGGGTAAGTCCTTTGTCAGTTCCTAGGAAGTAGTGATAGTAAGTACACTTAAGTACATTGAAAAAGCCATTTTCATCAGAGATTTCGAAAGGCATCTTGAGAAAAGCACTAACATTTTAAAATTCAAAAATGAAAATCTGGAAGCAGTTATTTTAAAAGAAAATATGAAGCATCAAAGGTGATTCCGATTTGGATTCAAGCTTGATCTGAAATATACATCCAAACGGAGCTTCTTCAAGAGAGAGTTTTGGAAGTGAGTTTTGGACTGCAATACTGTGTCCAAAAGCTATGTTTTCAGTGGTTCTACAAAATAAAAAAATTTTGTGCAAACATGTTAGTCATCTGATCTTTGTGATTCTTAAACATTTTCTAAGATTATTGAATCTTTCTTCACCCAGAGGTTTTGTAAAGATATCAGCAAGTTGTTCCTTAATTGAAATATATTCAACACATGCATCGCCTTTAAGCACATGATTATAGATAAAATGATGTTTAACTTCTATATATATGCTTGGTCCTAGAATGTTGAACATGATTCTTAGTTAGATTGATAGCACTTATATTGTCACACAATATAGATACGCAATTAAAAGTTAGGCCAAAATCAAGCCATGTATTTTTTATCCACAAAATTTGTGTGCAGTAGCTTCCAACTGCAATGTATTCGACCTCGGTTGTGAATAAGGATACACAGGCTTGCTTCTTACTGTGCTATGACACTAGAGAGTGTCCAAGAAATTGGCAATGGACATTTGTGCTTTTTCTTTCAACTTTACAGCCCTCATAATTCGCATCGATATATCCTATAAGATCAAATGTGTTAGTACGAAGATACCATAAGCCATAATCATATGTGCCAATTAAATATCAAAAGATGCGTTTTACTGCACATAGGTGTGATTCTTTTGGACATGATTGAAATTAGGCACAAAGATAAACTGAAAACATGATATCTGGCCGGCTAGTAGTGAAATAGAGTAAACTTCCAATCATACCTTTATATTTAGATTCATCTACCTTCTTACCATTTTCGTCCTTGTCAAGTTTTAAGGAATTATTCATAGGTGTACAGATTCTTTGGCTTCGTTCATACTAAACCTTTTGAACAGTTTCTTAGCATACTTAGCTTGATATAAGAAGATTCCATCTTTGGTTTGTTTGATTTGTAGCCAGAGAAAGAAGTATAGTTCTCCCATCATACTCATTTCGAATTCTTGCTACATTGTCTTAGCAAACATCTTACACAAGGAATCATTAGTAGCGCAAAAAATGGTATCATCAACATAAATTTGAGCAATAAGCAGATCACTAGATTTTTCTATTTTGATAAATAATATGGTATCGATCAAGCCTTTTGAGAAACCTTTTGAAAACAGGAATCCATTAAGCCTTTCATACCAAGCTCGTGGGACTTATTTCAAACCATAAAGAGCCTTTGAAAGTTTGAAAATATGATTTGGAAAATACTTATGAATAAAATCCGGTGGTTGTTTTACATAAACTTCCTCCTCAATAAAACTATTTAGAAATGCACTTTTAACATTTATTTGATAAAGCATAAAATTTTTGAAGGATGCAAAGGCAAGAAACATTCTTATAGATTCCAATCTAACAACGGGAGCAAATATCTCATCATAATCAATGCCCTCTTCTTGATTGAATCCTTGGGCAACCAATCTTGCTTTATTTCTAATGAAAGTTCTATTTTCATCAAATTTGTTTCTAAACACCCACTTAGTACTAATGACTGGATGTTCACGTGGAGTTTCCAAACTTGATTCTTTCAAATTAGTTTAGTTATTCTTACGTAGCAATTATTCAAAATTCTTCATGCAATGCTGCATCAATACAATTAGGTTCTATACTTGAGAGTAGAGTAAAGTTATCTACGAAATACCGTCTAGTTTTGACTCCGTAGCTTAGATCACTAATGATTTGTTCTTTTGGATGACCGGTTTTGTATTTCCAATCCTTTGATAATTCTTGATCCGTGGATTCTTCAATTTGTTGCTTTCCTTGTTTAGCTTGTTGTTCTTCAATGTCTTCTTCTTTTGCATGAGTATCTAGCGGCAGAGCTTTGTGTTGGTCTTTCCTCATTTCCTTTGATCCTCCTACATCATCATTATCTTTCTTTGAAACATAGATGTTAGATTTATAAAAAATAATGTGTACGGATTATTTCACACATAGATTTCTTTTATTGTATACTCTGTATGCCTTTTTATTGGAAGAGTATTTAAGGAATATAGCATCATCGGATTTGCAATCAAATTTTCCAAGATTATCTCGAGTATTAAGAACAAAACATTTATAGCCAAATGCTTTGAAATAGGAAATTGATGGAGTTTTGTCAAACATAAGCCCAAAGAGTGTTTTTCTCAAGAAGGGTCTCAACATTATTCGGTTTACAATATAACATGCTGTATTAACAACTTCAGCCCAGAAATATTTTGAAAGGGAGTTTTCACAAATCATGGATCTAGCCATTTCTTGTAAAGTTCGATTTTTCCTCTTAACAACCTCATTTTGTTTAGGTGTTTTAGCTACTGAAAAGTTGTGAAATACTCTATTTTCATCACAAAAATCTGTAAATACACTGTTGCAAAATTCTTTATCGTTATCACTTCTAATAGAAATCAATTTGCATTCAATAGAGTTTTGGACGCGCTTGAACAGTTTTGAAAATTCAAAAAAGGCTTCGTTCTTTTGTCCAAGGAATAAAGTCTAAGTAAATCTTGAGAAATCATCAACTAACACATAAGCATACCTCTTACCACCAATGCTAGTGGTCCTCATTGGTCTAAACAAATTCATATGAATTAATTTAAGAGGTTTTGAGGTGGAAATCATTTTTCTTGGGTTTGCAAGAGGTTTTGATTTGCTTTCCAAATTGGCATGTATTACAAATTTTGTTTTTATCAAACTTCATTTTGGGTAGTCCCCTAACAAGTTCTTTTAAGGATAATTTGTTTAGCAAATTAAAATATATGTGGCCTAATCTTTTATGCCAAAGATAGCTATTATTATCATGCACGGAGAGGCATCTAAAACCACGAGTTATAAGATCATTTAGATAGGATATATAAACATTTCCAACACGATTGGTAACAAAGATTGTTTTATTATTTGAGCTATCCATGATAGAGCAAGAATCATTTTCAAAGATGACTTTGCAGCCGTTGTCACATAATTAACTAATGCTAAGTAAGTTATATTTTAGTTCATCAATTAATAACATTTGTTTTATGATGGTTGAAGAACCTTTACTAATGTTACCTATGCTAAGAATTTTTCCTTTCCTTTTGTCTCTAAAGGTAACGAATCTTTCATTTGCGGTTTGCACATCTTCTAGTCGAGTTGCATTTCCAGTCATATGTCTTGAACATCTACTGTCCAAAAGCCACTTGCTGAAGCTCATTTTCTCCAATAAATGCATCTCATTTTCCATTGCCATGAAGCATATGTTGGCAATTTCGTTTTCAGAATCATCTACGTCAGATTCGGACTCATTTTGGTCCCAAGTTCCCATCAATCATTTGCCTTTCTTTACTTTCAACTCATTCTTCTCTTTTTCTTCTTAAACATTCTGCCTTCTTTTTCTTTAGCAACTAGGCAATCAGCAATGAAATGCTCAATACTTTTGCATTCATAACATTGAGGCTTAAACGTTGAGGTTTGTCCTTTTCTCTTTACAAACTTCTTCCCTCTTTTAAAGTTTCGTTTGTTAAATATCCTTCTAAATTTCTTTGCTATCATTGTTAGTTCTTTAGTGTCTACTTCAGTCTCATTGCCACTGTCCGATTGACTGGTTTCAGCTTCTTCTTTTTCAGCTTTCAATATTTTTCCCTTTTTACCTTTATCATGATCATCAGATTTTTGAAACCTCTTGAGTTTCATTTCATGTGTTAGAAGAGAGCCAATCGACTTTTCAGTTGGTAAGGATTTCAAATCTGTAGATTCTTCCACAGCAAGAACTTTCGGCTGCCAGCTCTTAGGCAATACATCCAGAATTTTTCAATTTTGTTTATCAAGGGAATAGACTTTCCTATAGGCTTTAAGACCATTTGCGATATTTGTAAATCTGGTAAACATATCAGTTATGCTTTCGTTTGGCTTCATTGTGAATAATTTATAGTCATGAATTAAAAGCCCCAATTTAAATTCCTTAACTTGGTTTGTCCCTTCATGGATTATTTCAAGTAGTTTTCACATGTCATGGGCTAAATCACTGCCACTGACTTGATTGTATTCAGTAGTATCAATGGCACAACAAAAGATATTCATAGCTTGAAAGTTCAATGTCATCTTGGCATTGTCTTCGACATCAAATTCGTCATTTTGTTTAGGCACCATTTTGCCATCAACAACTTTTGAAGGAACAAAAGGACCATTTTTAATCAAATTTCACAACTCAAAGTTGATTGAACAAACATAGATCTTCATTCTGTTTTTTCAGAATGTGTAGTTGTTTCTATTGAACAATGTAGGTCGATTTGTTAACAAACCTTCAACATACAGAAGAGAAAATGAATTTGCCATGAAGATCTTTTCTACATAGTTGTTAGATAAAGAATAGAGTAGACCAAGCTTTGATACTAAATGAAAAACCTTAAGGGATGAATAAGGTTTTTGACAAATTTAAAAAAACTTTTGAATAAAATTTATTTTGAGAGAAATAAATGTTTTTCGAATCTTTTGACCAACAACACTTGCAACAGCTAGAGCTTTTCAGAATGACCTTGACAAATATCTAAACTTAGCATAAGGCAAGATGCACGAAGCAATTAATGCTGGATTGAAAATGGGTTGGTGAGAGCCTTTAAAGGACGATTTGTAGCTGATCCGAAAATAAGTGTAGAGAGATATAACACGGGACTTATAGTGGTTCGATTTACCAAGATCTACATCTACTACCTTAAGCTCACACTTAAGGATTTTTAACCAAATTTCATTCACCTAACTCAATGGTATTAATCTGTTCCAAATACAAGAGGAGATCACTACACTTGGTTTTTCAAAACCTCTCAATCAACCAACAAATCAAGGTTCATCCCAAATGGATTTTACACTATAACCTTAACACACAAAGATGATTGAAGATAAATAAAACAAAAGTGGCTCACTTCTTTGAGCAGATATACACGAAGAATAAGCTTAAACACTTTTACCTTTTAGACATAATTTGATTTCACTTTTGAAGCACTTTGATAAAGGAGATTTTTGTTTTTTATAGAGTAAGAGTGTTTCGTAGAAGGATAGGACAAAAATATACTTTCAAATAGAGTTTTGAAGCCTTTTTTAGAGACATAAAGTAGAGCTCCAACGGCTATAAAACGACTATTTTTTCATTGTCAGATTTGTCAGAGTTTTGGACTCAAGTTTTGGATGATGATGCATTCAAAAGGTAAGTCCAAATTAGCATTTTTTTCAGGTAGAATTGATTTTATACTGTTTACAAAGTTTTGGATATAGCTTCTGGATGCAGGGTCACCCAAAATAGTCAATCCAAAATTCTGAGGATTTTAAAACTTTGAAATCTTTTATTTTAGTGCTTCAAGGTGGAATTAAATTGAATCAAAAGGTAAAGAAGACATAGGAATTTTCACAGAGAAATACCTTAACAAGGATTCCTAGTCTAAGATTCTTCCATAACAGATTCTTTGTATGTAATCTCTTAAGCTTGATCCTCTTGATTGTCTATTCTCGGATTCTATTGCTTCAAGAGTTGCTTAGCAATCCTACATGCACACTTTGGAAGAACGAAGGTCAAATATGTCCTATCACATATAAATTACATAAGTTAGTCCTCATTAATGTTTTTCATAAGTTAAAATACAGGAGACCGTCTTTAGGGCTAACAACACAAATATGTCAAGTAGCCCCAAAGACTACCACCAATTCTTTAAGATTTGTCAGAATGTTTACTTGAGAAATGACTGTAACAATTACATCATCTCTTTCAACCATACTCGCTTTTGGTTTAGGAGGATTGAAATTTCTCACTTTTTTTTTTTTTTTCTATATTGTAGTGCATGATGTCTTGGTTTTCTATAAACAAAACTAGAGACTTTCTTTTTTTTTTAAGTTGGGGTTAGAAATTTTGGATTCGTAATCATGGGATTTGTCATACCTTTTGGAAGAATTGCATATACTAAATTTACCTTCAATGCTATCTCATTTTCTTTGGCAGTGTTAGTTTCCTTCTTATTAGTGTCCTCGATCAGAATATGTGTCACGAGCTCATCCAAAGAGAGAGATTTGTGTTTGTGTTTTAAGCTATTTTTATAATCATTCCAGGTTTCTCATAACTTTTCAATTAATATACCTATAATGAATTTTTTGGTAGAATTATCTCTTCAACTTTGAGTTCTTCTATCATTTTTTTTGTACTCATTAATTTGTGTTTTTATCTTCTTGTCACTAGTCATTTGCCACTGGTAGTATTTTCCAATCACAAACTTTTATTTGATAGCATCTTCTGTAGTGTATTGTTTAACAAGAGAGTCAATGTCTCTTACCTCTTTGCAGGGTGCATAGATATCAAACAAATCATCAGATAAAATTTGTAAAATAGCATATCTACAAACTTTATTTGCATAAATCTATACTTCTTGGACTTTGAAATCAACAGTTGGTGGAGATCTGGGCTCGGTTAGTGCATCTACAACTCCATGAAGGTAGAGTAAAGAGTAGATTCGTTTTTATCTTCTTTTGAAGTTTTGTTCAACAAAAACTTCAATGTTGAAGACGTCTAAAAATAGTTTGGTGTACATGACCGGAAGAGGTACTCTGGTTGGTGGAATAAAAAATGGTTGTGTTGAAGGTACAAAAATCATAGTGATAGCAGAACCATCTCCGTTAACAGGAACGTTGGTAGTAGTAGGAGCGTTAGACAAAGCAATAGACGTTTAGAATATAAGAAAACTTTAAGAATAATAGGAAAATAATGAAAAGAATAATGGCTTGAGTCATTATAATACTGTTCTAAATGACTATTTCGGTAGTCTAGTTAGGTTAAACATGTTTTTCCATGAAAAGTAGGATACAAGAAAAACAAAATTTAAATAAATATAACCCAACTATTTGAAGAAGAAGAGAAGGTTGTATAGAAAAAATAGAGAGCTTTTTAAGAAAAAATTTTCCCATGTCTTGTAGTGTGTCATTTGCATGGATGAAACCATCTATTTATAGGGAGAATCCATGCACCGTTGAGGAGAAAAAATAGGGAAAATGTGAATGTTATGGATAAACAAAAAGCATATATTAGCAGATATGGTTGGGAGACAAGGAGCAATACTCGGTCAGAGTTGTTGGAGCAGTAGAAGATTACCTAAAGACTTCATCAACAATTGATGCCATTCCTTACTAGATCTTTGAAAAACAAAAACATTCCAACACATATAACATCAAAGAATCATGTCACACAATATCCCAACAACATTCAATCAATACAACACAATTTTAGGCTAAAGAGGATCACATATTGTACATAGAAAGTTTCCAGCAAATAGAGCAAGTTTCATATAATGTAAAGATGGGTTCTTTCACATGATTTTTATGGAAATTCAACTTCATAATACTCATAAGATATAGTAGAAACTAAATAAACTAAGCTTTCACAAAATTCTTTCAAGATTCATACACAATTTTACTATAAAATCAACATGAAAATAATTCCAGCAACATGAAAATAATTCCAATAAGCATTCTCTGTTTTGCAAGGGAAATAATTAAGATAGTCCTTGCAACCCTAAATCTCCATGAAATTAGTACAATAAAGTATAAACTCTAAGAAGATAACCTTGGATTTGAAATACTCACAAAATCCCATTCAAAGCATACTCAAAAGTTCATACCTTTTTTAGGTACAAAAATTCCAGCAAACATCATGATTTTCAACAGCCATAGAAGATGAAAAAGTTTTTGGATTACCTTCCTTGAAGAAATCATTAGGTAGCTTTGAGAATTAAAAGGAGTAGTTTTCTTCTTCACAAACAAGGTTAGGGTTCTTAGAAAAATGAATACAAAATTGAAAGAATGAAGGGAGATAGAGGGGGTGTTGGCTAGGGTTGTTTGGAGAGTAAGGGAATTGTTTAGGGCAATATTTTGCTTGGGAAAAATGTGTAGGCTGGGGTTTGGATAAGATAGATTTTTTTTTTTAGGTTTCTTAGGAGGTAAGTCTTAGGGTTTGAGGATTTGGAGTGGGGCCAAATAAGGGGCTTATCTTTAAATGGGGAAGTGGAGGCTTAGTAGGCTAAGAGGAGAAAAAATCTCTAATAGGAGCTGTAGACTAAAACAAATAAGAAAAAAATTTTAATATTAGAAAAATTAATATATTTATATTTTGAGAATTTAAAAAATTTATAACAAAATAATGAAATATTAAAACATATTAAAATTAACATTAATAGTAATAAAATATAACAAGTTATAAAAAATAAAGTACAATCTTAAAAATTAAAATTTTTAGTATAATTTATTCATTCAAGATTTAATAAAATTTATAAAATACATTAACAAAGCAATTTAAGTGGGCCGAATCACCCATTTAAAATAAAAAATTACCATTCTTACTTCTAAAAGCTTTCTATTTGTCAAAGGTCACTAAGTAGGATCCGTTTTACGTTATTTTAATTATTTGTAAGATTCTAGCTTCATATTCTTGCCATCAATTGTTGGCTTCCAATTTTTTTTTGGCTGACAAAGTTGGCTTTCATATTAGCTTTTTGTTTATTCTTTTACATTATGAAAGGTTTTTGTTTTATTAGATGCACAATCTTAAACAATTTATATGGTGATTTATTTTTTAAAATAATTATATGAAAAGAGATGAGGATTAAATTTAAGATTTATCACTTGAATCTACCTAAATTGAAATGACAAAGGTGTTTAAGAAATTTAAACGTATGTATATAACATAAGCAAAACGTTCTAATCATCCAACAGAAGAGTCATTTTTCTTTTCTTTTTTTTTTTGTCACCTCCTACTTAAATTAAAGTAAAGTGATCAAATAGGATAAGTAGCGGCAAAACAACGGAAAATATCCTCTTTCCAGTAGTAAAATTCAAGAACTAAATTAGAACAAAATTTCACTTTGTACCCTTTTCTTATCTTAAAATTAGTTGCAAGGTCACATTTTGAAAATTGCAAATCCCCCCCCCCCCCCAAAAAAAAATTTAACTTACAAATTTACTGTCCTTAAATTTTGGAAAAAAATTGTAACCTAGGAATTTCTGACTTGGACTAAAATTGTGATATTATATGTAGAAGACACATATTGGTTTTTTTTTTTTTTTTCGTAAAGAAGATACATATTGTACGTTTTAAAAAGATAATATGTATATATAAAAAAATTACTTAATTTTTTAATACTCTAAAAATAACAAAGATATAAATTAAACACAACATATCATAAGAGACGGAGAGAGGGGGCGGGTTGGTGCCTGCCCTCCCAAAATTTTTTAAGATTTTATTTTTCTCAAAAAATTTAAAAAAATCCTTTTAAATTTTACTCTTTATCCTTAATTAATTTTTTTAAAAATTATTTAATACTATATTTTTATATAATTTATTTATCTCAATTCTAAATTTCTATTCTGTTTCTTCGTATCAATTAAATATTGAATTATCATCTTATTGCAAATTACTCAAAATTACCAAAGATTATTTTACGCAGTTACCAATTGAAGGTCAAAAGAGAAACTTGCCCTTGAGGAAAACCGAACCCGAAACGACGACGGTAGAAGGCACCTTCACCACATTCTCAAATCCTAATGTCAATAAACCCTGAACCTCTCCAATTAACATGTCAAGAATTTTCGAAAAGACGTTTTATTTTCTGTGCCAAAAATTTGTAGACGAGAAAAAGAAGAAGCAAAGGGAGAAAATCACAATGTCAATGTCCAGATTTCTGTTCTCCACCTTAAGAAATGGCACCTTGGGGTCTATTAGTGTTGTGAGAAGGTACGGCCACCCATAACCATGTTTAAGACGAATGGTTTCAAGATTATGTCCTGTTTTTGGGTCTGATTTTGGTGGGATTGTGTGGCTTATATGTTGAAATGAATGGTGGGCTTTGTTTATTTGTTTGAGTTTGGAGTTTTGCTATACCAAGTAATGATATCTGAGTTGCTTGTCAATATGGTTGCAAGTTCTTGAAGCTGCAGTATTAGTCAGTTGGGTAATGATATGCTTGTTGAAAGATGAAACAAGTATTTTTGTACTTCTAATTTCCGTTTTAATAATTATTGTTAGATCGTGAGTGAACTTTGAGGAGAGGTATGGCTAAGGAAACTGGCCTGGTTTGCATTCATCTTAACCAATTTTCATGCCAGATATATTTAATGATGCTTTTTGTAACTTGTAATAGTGACGGCTTTTGCGTGAGTCCACAATTCTTCCACAATTTGTGTTTTATACTAGAATACCCCTTGGCCATATTGCTATATGGTATGAAATTGCAACTTTGTTTTTACATATGTTCTTCTGATGATTGACTGGTATTCTGGTTACAAGGACTCAATAATTGCTTAATTTCTTTTTTTTTTTTCCCGTTAGATTATCAAAATGTGTATTGAGGGGGCTTTTGGTGACTTTGTGGATGTATGTGTGAATGATTCTGTCAATGAAGTAGTTTCTGATGTTTATGGCTTATCAATTCTTGATGCATTGCTTGCATTGGGCGCAGTATGAGTTTTACTTTAGTTCTATGAAAAGGTCGTCTGAGAGCAGGATAATTAAAAACTAATGTTTTTTTGGATTAACTAAAATCATGCCTCATTATGGCTGAGGCAAAGTATGACTTTCTAAATGGATCTCTTAGCTTTTGTTGAACATTTGTTCTTTTTTCCTTTTATTTGGTTTTGTGTGGATATCTCCATCTGTCTTTGTTTGCATATGCAGAGAGATACAAAAATGGAGAGTTGTTGCACCCCTCATCCCTCCAAAGGAAAAGAGCATGGACATTTAGAAACATAATATTGCCTTCCTCTCATTTCTTAGCTATGTTTTATTTAATACTTCTGTAGGTTTGGTCCATCTAAGAGATTCCATTCGGGGAGCCATCTCAAATCAGCACAAAGCTCAAATCCTACTCCTTTGTTGCCTAGAGAAAACCCAACTTCTCATTCTTGGAGAAATTATATCATTGTATCTTAATTCAATTCCTTGTTCCTTAAATTTCTTACTCATGTTGTTTATGTTCTAGGTGCTTGTGTTTTCCCATTAATGGAATTGTTTTCCTCTATTATTTAACTATCTTCGTCTTAGTTTGGTTTTTGCAGCCTGGTGCTTTTTTGGGAGGAATTGGTGGTTTGGTTTTCTTAATCCATTACAATGATGAAAGAAGAGCAATTCCTAAAGGTATTTCAGACTCTATTCGCTCTTACAGAATGTGTTTCTTCTTTTCTCCCAAACCCAAATTCATTTCATTTCCCCCAGTTTACTAGTGATTTATGTTGCACCAATAGTTTGTTTAAGAAATGTGTGGCCTATTCTGTGCGGGTAATTGTTTTGAATTTGGGATTGTCCAATTTATTTTCCCACTTTCCTGCTATAAAATAGAAATGAAAAGGGGTTCAGAATTCTTGTTGTACTCATTTGAGTGTTTTCATTGGGTTGCTTCTCTGAGATCTATGTACTTTGAATGAAGTTGCTTAAGACTCTCCTTCAATGACTAGATGCCCCTCTAGGCTCCAGTGGGCAAGGTACTAAATTGATACTCAACTGGGCCATGGAGAAGCTATTAAGGTTTCCCAACTCATGTTTTCTCACCTCTCTTCTGGAATAATGAAGAAGAGTGATATTAATTTTGTGCTTCATGCACCTATCAGTGATAGTGAATTTGAATTTAGACATTGGTCTTTTATGTTTCATATTACTATAACTGACAAGTCGTCAGGTAAGGATTTCCTCATGCTGTAACTTGTATGTCTATTTGTTGTTGTTGTTGATGATTTTCTTCCCCCCCCACGAGATATTCTAGTTGTTTCTAAATCAACTACAAGAAGGGAAATGAAGGCTATCAGGTTAGTTTGTGTGTCCATATGCTGTGTTAGCTTTTAGGTTTCTTTTGAGAAGTCATTTTGTCAATTATTATTGTTATTAATTAATTACTATTTTTTTGGGCATAGAGGTGTCGGTTGAGAAGTTATTACTTATTGAGCCTTTTTGATGACCTTTCCAGATAAAGAACTTTAGTTCATTATTCAAACTTCGTTTTTCAAATTTTTGATAATTTGAGTTCATTAGCTTACGATTTAACTATAGCAAACACCCGGTTTAAGAAGAGAGATTCTCACTTAGTGACTTTTAGAAGTGGGTTAAATGCCAGTCAGATAGACTTTTTTATTATGAGGTGTAGGTTTCGTAGTGGTTGTACAGATTGTAAAGTTATTCCATGTGAAAGTGTGGTTATACAACCCAGGTTGTTAGTTCTCAATTTTTATTTCAGAAAAAAGAGAAAGCAAAGGAGTCATCAGGTTGACCCTAGGATCAAGTGGTGGAAGCTGTAGGGGGGGTGGGGATGAAGGAACAACCTTTGTCGATAGGGTAGTCCAAGTGGATGACTGGTCTTCCAATATGGATTTCGATCCAGATTCTATGTGGAGAGAGATGGCTCAATGTAGTAGGACAATGCCTAAGGAAGTGCTTAGTGAATCTAAAGGAAAAGTACCACTAAACAAGGACACGTCGGGAGGGAACAACGAAGTGAGAGAAGCCGTAAAGAATAAAAAAGAGTGCTATAGAAACTTAAGGAAGTGTAGTCGTGCTAAAAGTTTTGAGAAGTATAAGGTTGTGAGAAGAGAAACTAAAGAAGCTTTTAGAAAAGTAAGATCAATAGTTTTCAAGGATTTATATGAAAAGTTGGGTACTAAAGATGGGGAAAAGAATATATATAGACTTGCTCGTTTTAAGGAGCAGAATATTAGAGATATCACTATGGTGAAACGTGTGAAGGACGACAACCATAGAGTTTTGATTAAAGACGATGAAATTAAGGAGAGATGGAGGTCCTATTTTGATAAAGTTAGTAGGGGATCAAGTTTAAGTTTCGGATATGGGTGACATTGCGATTTCGAACGAAGAGGTTAACTGTATGTTTATTCGTCGTATTCAGAAGCATGAAGTTCGAGAGACCCTTAAGAGGATGAAACCGAAGAAGGCAGTAGGACCGGATGGTATACTGATGGAGTTTGGAGGTGTTTAGGAGAGAGAAGTGTTGCGTGGTTGACAAGATTGTTCAACAAGATATACAGAGTTAATAAGTGCCTACATAGTGGAGGAAGAATACTTTGATTCCTCTATACAAGAATAGAGGGGATGTTCAAGATTGTGTCAATTACCGCTGGATTAAACTCATGAGCCATATTATAAAGCTTTGGAAGAGAGTGATTGAATATAGGTTAAGGGACATTGTAAAAGTTTCAGATAATTAATTTGGCTTTATGCCCGGGCGTTTCACTATGGAGGCAATTCATTTATTACGGCAGATGATTGAATATTATAGGGAAAGAAAGAAAGATTTGCATATGGTATTTATTTACCTAGAGAAAGCATATGACAAAGTGCTTAGAGAAGTAATTTGATGGGTGCTGGCCAAGAAAGGTGTATTGCTAAAGTATATTATTCTCATTAAAGATATGTATGATGGAGCATGTACATATGTAAGGAGTTGCGCTGGAGTGACTGCAGAGTTTCCTATTATTATTAGGGTACATTAAGGATTAGCGCTTAACTTTTCATCTTTGCGACCGTTATAGATGAGTTGATTTGTGATATGCAGAAGGTTGTGCTATGGTGTATGTTATTTGTTGATGATATTGTGTTGATTGATGAGACTCAGTCGGTGTAAATGCTAAATTGGAGTTGTGGCAACAGACGTTGAAATTTAAGGGCTTCAGAATTAGTAGGAGTAAAATGGAGTATATAGAATACAAGTTTAATACTAGTAGAAATATAGCTCAGAGTGTAACTTTGAATGACAGAGGTATACCGGTAGATGACTGCTTCCAATATTTAGGATCTATTATTCAAAAAGACATAGAGCTCGATGACGACGTTGCACACCGAGTTAAGTCAAGTTGGTTTAAATAGAGGAGTGCAACTAGTATTTTGTGTGATCGTAATATGCCTTTAAGCCTAAAGGGAATGTTCTACAGAACAGCCATAAGACCTGCTTTGCTATATGATATGGAATGTTGGACAGTTAAAATGTGTCACATTCACAAAATGAAGGTAGCTAAGATGTGTATGTTACGATGGATGTGTGGGCATATTAGAAAGGATTAGAGTAAGAAACGAGACCATTCGAAAAAAAGTGGGAGTGACATCTATTGAGGACAAGATGAGAGAAAACTGCTTGCATTGGTTTGGGCATATACAGAGAAGATCGAAGGATGCTCCTGTTAGGAGTATTGAGGGATGAAGGTAGGATAGGGTGGACAGAGGGATGAAGGTAGGCTTAAAACGATGTGAATGGAGTTGATTGGAAGAGATATATTTTTGTTAGATTTGAATAAAAGTATGACGGTAGATAGAAAGAAGTGGAGGAAAAGGATTAATGTGAATAATCATATGTAACCTTGTATTGGTTCATGTAGCCGACCCCAATTTTCTTGGGATTAAGACTTGGTTTTTGTTTGTTGTTTGTTTCTTTGAGTGTCACTGCCAGGGGTCATTTCGTCTACTGCCTGCAAAAGGTTACAAGCAAGCTATTATGTCTATTATCATGTTTCTTTTATTTCACTGCAGATAGATATACCCGGATAAAGGAAGTTTTATGCCTGGATTGATTACTTTCTCATGATCAGTATTGAATACTGAATGCAAGAAAACAGTATCCATTTAACAGTCTAGTTGTGGTTCAGAAAGCCAAACCTTGTACACACAAGTTTTACATTTTCACATTGAATATTTTCATTAGTTATTGAATCCTCTGCATATCAGGAAAATATTACTTAAAAATGAATGAAGCATCATGTTTTACCTTCTGAATAAGGAAGTATGATGCCCTACAGGTGGCCTCATGTTTCTGTGAGAGGTTGTTCTTTAACTCATGAATCAGCTTTCACTTGTTCATTAGGTTTTTGCAATTCCAATCAAGATTTTGCGCAATGCATTTCCTTCTTTGTCAGATTGAAACTTGAGTTTACACCAGAGAACAGAGCTCTTCCACCTAAGTTTAGTGCTAACTATTTACTCATCTAGCTGGCTAGCTTTGTAACTTCATACAGGTCTGCCTGCAGGAACGTTCCAGTTAATTACTTCCCCCATATAAAGAATGGCTTTTTTGGACTTCATTGTTATCTGATAGTTTAGAACCGTGCTTGTTTTGATGCATGTTCAATATGAAATCTTTATAGGAGCAGTTAGTGTTGATGGTCTTGCCTATGAGTTTTTAATGCTGCAGTGGATTTGTGATCTTACAGCAACAATTTTTATTGTTTGCGGCAGTAGAAATTAGAACACTTGTTGATTTAGATATTAACAAATCTTATCCCCATTGAAACTGAACCAGGAAAGGGTGAAAAGTTTGAAAGAAGTGCCATTCAAGGGCCTATTATTGGTGGTCCTTTCACTCTAATTGACACAGAATGTCGGGTGGTGAATGAACAGAGTTTTCTGGGAAACTGGGTTCTACTCTACTTTGGTTATACTTCATCTCCAGATGTTGGCCCTGCAGAAGTTCAAAAGATGGCTAAAGCTATTGATATATTAGGTTCTATTCTTTGATTTGTATGTCTAACTAACTATATTTTGTTATTTTCTGAGACCACTTATTTATATGTTTTGATTGTGATAAGAAACAAAAGAGAATCAAAGAGTACTCCCAGTGTTTGTTACAATCGATCCTCAGCGTGATTGCCCCTCACACTTGCGTGCTTACCTTAGAGGTTAGATTTCAAATTGTATTTGCTTTTCATTGTTGGCATCCCAGTTCCTCATGCACTGGAAGCATTGAGAAATTAAAATTTTTGCTCTGCAGCTTGTCTTTCTGTACTCATTGTTTGTATGTAATGCTTCTATGACAATTGGACTGCAGAGTTCGATCAAAGAATTGGAGGATTGACTGGTCCAGTTGCTGCAATAAGACAGATGGCACAAGAATACCGAGTTTATTTTAAGAAGATTTACGAAGAAGGAGATGATTATCTTATTGAATCTTCCCACAACATGTATGTTTCAATCTAGCCTTCACCTTAATCTGCACTGCTCTTTCCCTTTTATCTAGACTAAATATGAAGAAATTTGACATATGGAAACATCTATAGGTATTTGCTCAATCCAAACATGGAAGTGGTGAAAAGCTTTGGAGTAGAATATAACGCAGAGGAACTCTCTGACGCAACAGTCAAAGAGCTGAAGAAGACTAGAACGTAGTCATTCTGCAGCATTGATTTGTCAAAATTTCTCTTAGTGGGTTGAGGAGCACCACCACATTGGGGATGCTGATGTTTTGTCCTGCGATCATCAAAATTAAAAGGTTGATTCTGTTGAATCTTTTATTTAGAGGCCCTTTTTGGTTGCATTATAAATGATTCAAGGAGACTAATTTTGTGACTTTGCTGAAAAGCTTTTAGGTCTTAGAGAATGTTCATATAAGAGAATGCAGGGAATCAATCTCTAATCTCTTCTTTGTTCACCATTGCCTGATTTAGAAAAGATATTGTCATTTCTACTGCTGTCAGGGTAGAAGGATAGATTTTACACATGTAAAACAAGTAAATCAATTACAATTATCCTTTTCTTTATAAACCTCTATATTTTTGATTTCTACGTAAGGCCTTCTTGAATTCTATGTCAGGCCTTCTTGATTGCTGATCACAAGTTTTCTTTCATTATCCCTACTGAATGTTGTTTGTGGTACACTTTTCGGCCAAAAAATACTTGCATAGATCCGACCATGAATCATCTCATTAAAAATTTTTACGCTACGTGCATTATATATATTTCTAAAACACGTAGTTCACAAAGATCGAATTTATTTAAGTAGTTTTTCCCCAATCCTTTAGAAAAAAAGTACTTTAATTGACTAGGTTATATTTAGATAGTAATTCTTAATTTTTATTCTTATTTTAATTTAAATATATTATTATTTTATATCGTCATCTACTCATAATATATCATACTTTCTTTCTCTTTGAATTTCATTTGATATCACATATTTAATAATTTTTTACATAATTTAACTTAAACAAATTTTTATCTACTTATACCCTGAATTGATAGGCTAAGAGATTTGTACATTAGAGGTTTTATAGTCATTATTCACCAAGTGCATATTTCCGCTTTCCTCATCCCTCCCTTTCTCATTCCAGTAATGGTAGTTTTATTTTTTTAAGATAAAAATTGGCCTTTTGATTTGGGAATTCCCAAAATGACAAGGAAGGAGAAAACAAAAAACTTCTTTGGTTAAAAATGAGCTTGGGATCCACCATCCTTGTGACTTCCTCATGAACAGATTGAATCCAATATGACACGTCTGGATGCAAAATGAGCTTCTATAAAATGTATTTTTGATATTAAAGAGTTGAATATTAACCTTTTAAATTACAAATTGAACACTTGATTACTAAAGTCTATTAACATAATAGGGAAAAAAAATTAATGCAACAAATATTCCATTTGTAGTTGTCTCATTAGAGATCAAATTGACTCCAGTTTCTTTTATCAAATGTAGCTTTAAACTGTTTTTGTCTTTTCTTAATTTTAAAAAAAAAAAGTACTATGGTTTTCTTTAGCCTATAAAACTTCCAAATTAAGTGGAGATGCAATTTCGCCCCATTTGTAATGCATTACACAATTGATCAATCCTAGCATCCCTACATTGCATAATAATGCATTTCGTCCCCGAATTAAGTATCTAAAATCCTTACAAAAAATGACCGTTTTTATAAAATAAATAAAAACAATCACTTTATAAATTTTAAATTGTATATTTTTTATCTTCAACATGACTTTTTTCAAATTGATTTCGTATAACCAATTCATGAATGGACAGGATAACTAGATAAGTATCCTTAAAATCAAAACTAAACAATCCTTGTTCATTGTTTTGCCACTCATAGAATCCTTTATAGGATAGAGAGATATGATTTGACCTAGTAATGGGAGGAAGAACCGAAGAAGAAAGGTAGAAATAGGCTGTAGGTCCAAACTTAATTCTAATGACTTTCTCTTGGTTTCCAGCTGGCTCTCTCATACGTGGATTGCTCGAAGGTACCTACGTGAAGTCCTCTAGCCTCTATGCTCTCCGATGATTGGAAGGTGGGTAGGTATGATAAGCATGGACGGAGGGTTGGAAGACTTTGACGTTGGAATTCCGAGACGGTTTATGTCATTTGCACGAAAAATTAATTTATACACACGTTTTTTTAAGTTGGTTAAGATAATTATTGTTAAAATTTTTATATTAACATATTCTGTATGCATTTTTAAGTAATAATTAAAATTTTTTATTAATAAAAAAATTAAAAAAACACGTCTTGATATTATTTTTTATGCAAATTATTAGTACAAGTGACCCGTGCAACTTTGAATTCGGGTGAGTCTTTTTTATCCATTCTTTGTCTGTGAAATGAAATTGAAAAAAAAAAAAAAAGGCAAGATATGGTACACCATATGGGACATTTGCAAGACAAAAGATACACCAACTTTCTCTTCTTTCCTTCGCTAAAAATCTAGAGATCCTCCTTACTTCCACGACCGGGTCTCTTGGTTTCTTCTTTTCCACCACACAAACAGACTAACAAAGAAAAAAACAAGGAAAGCGTTGAATCCTCAAACATTCACATTACAATTTTTTTTTTTCCTCTAAAAAATTAAATGTCTAAATTACTAGACATTTTTTTTTCGTGCATTTTTTTTCCCTTTTCTCTCATGCAACTATCTCATTTTAAGGGAGAAAGAAACAAAAAAGAGGGATTCCCCCCCCCCTTTGTTTGTTGGGTTGTAGCCACTCCAGGAGGCTGTAGAATTTATATTATATTACAGACGATCAAAACATCTCCTGGGGTGTAGCCAAAAACCATTTGCATACCCCATTTCTGGTAGAATCACTCTCTCTTTCTCTCTTCCTCTATTTCCATTGCCATTTCCGTTTATTTTCTTTCTCTTTTCTTCTTTCAAGACTTGGGGTCCTCTGCATTTTTGGTGAGGGACAGAGATTGAAATCTGTTTCTTGATTTTGCCTTTTTTTTTTCTTTGGGTTCCTTTTTGTTCTTTTGGCCCACAAGTTGTTGAGTGTTTGCTTTTCTTTCTTGCCCACAAAAAAGATCATCTCCGGCCGGACTTTTTCTTTGCTTTCCCCTAGAAAATTCCCATGCAAGGTATTTGAATTTCACATTCGTTGTCCTTTGCCCTTTGTCTTCCATTGCAAGCTGCATTTCTTGGGTTATAAAGGGTTTGAGAGTTAGAAACATTCAAGAACTCCCAAAATGTCAGAAATGGGGGATGCTTCTCCTGACAAAAAAACAGGCTGTGGTCTGTTAAATGCGCTTTTTGGACGTAGGAATGTAACCAGAAGAACAACATCAACAGGTTCAATTCCTACAGCGAGTGTCGATCAAGTAACAAGAGTTCCGAGCACCCCAAATTCGAAAAGGAGGCGTGGTGGCTCCGATGAGGCCTTTTTGGATGATGCTGGTTCTGAAGCTGATCAGAATTATCAAAAACAAGTTGATAGAATCATTGCTAGACCGGGACCAAACCATGCCAAGTCCCCTCCTATGAATTTCAGACAACAAAATCATGTTCCTCCTGCACATTACCAAAATCAGGGTGCAGTGGCCAGGAGTGCACCAACTGGTCAAGGAAGAAAGGTGACCCAAGGCACAGTTGGGCTATCTGGTGAGCTTGAAAGCATGATTGCAGATCATCAGAGATCAAAAGGTGCTAGTACATTAGTCCGGGCTTCATCCAGTAATGTGATGCTCATGGGCAATTTGGGGAACTTAAGGCAAGGGGGTGGTACTGGGAATCTGAATTCCAACAGTGTTCTTGATTATCTTCCAAGACCTGCAAGAGAAGAGCCTGTAGCAGTATCTAATGGAAAATATTCGACCAGTGTTATGGGTAATGTAGTTAAGAAGCAAAATGAAGAGCCTGAAAAACCAGCTTCACTTTGTAGAGCACTTTCCACCAGGATGGATCCCGAGGAATTGAAGATCTTGGGAAATGAAGATTACAAGAATGGAAGGTTTGCGGAAGCGTTGGCTTTGTATGATGCTGCAATTTCTATAGATCCAAATAAAGCATCTTATAGAAGCAATAAATCTGCTGCATTAACTGCTCTAGGAAGGCTTCTTGAGGCAGTTTTCGAATGCAGAGAAGCAATTCGGATTGAACCTCAATACCAAAGAGCCCATAATCGTTTGGCAACGCTTTGTCTTAGGTAGAAACACTGCAACTAGAACTAATTTAGCATTTTTATCTTTGACCTTGCTTAGTTTATTTCATTTTGTTGTGCATTTGTTTTGTTAGATTGGGAGAAGCAGAAAAGGCATTGTATCATTACAAGCATGCAGGTGTAGAAGCTGATCCTGATGTTCAGACCAAGGCTAAGAAACTTCAGTGGCACCTGAGCAGATGTACTGAGGCAAAGATGCAACGAGATTGGAAGACCCTTGTCAAAGAATCAGGGCTGGCTATATCATCGGGGGCCGATTCTGCTCCACAGGTTAGCTATATCAATAATCACCTCTGAAAATTTTGCTTTAATTTCATATTTGTCATTAGTGGAATGCTTACCTGAGTTCTGTGATTAACAAAGATATTCGCACTGAAAGCGGAAGCCTATCTAAAGCTCCATAGGCACCAAGAGGCAGATGAAACTTTGAACAATTGCCCAAAATTTGACGACGACGAGTGTACGAAATTCTTTGGTCCCATTGGAAATGCAGGCCTCTTAGTTGTCCGAGCTCAAGTTGAAATGGCTGCAGGCAGGTTAGTATTTCTACAACAAAAGAATACACAATCAATGATTAGGTGGTTTTGAAAAGTACTTTTTGCTGTAGGAGTAAGCATACTTTTGTTCAAAGTTTTGATACTAGCCAAGATGCCTAGAGATGTCTTTGATTGAATCTGCATAAAGGAAATTCATCGACATGTTAGTATTTTAATTGTAGCCATGATTTTAGAACAACTCAAAAGGCAAATGTTGTTAGAAAAAAGAGAAACCAAAAGGTACTTTATTTTTTCTGTTTGTACAGTTTATCTTGAATCTACCAACTTAGGTCCAAATTGCATTTTCTTTTGCTAAAAATAAAGGTTTGAATCAGTCGGTAAGACATATGCAGTTCAAATATAAAATCAACATGTTTGGTAATGAAATTTCCCACCTGCAATTCCGTGTTCTTTGATCAATTTCCAATGGATTACATCATTTGATTCGTGTAAAATAAGATAGCAAAGAACTGGTCAAGTACATTAGTTTTCAACCAAACTGAAATTGCATTTTCCCACAAAATGATAGCTGATCTATTTGTTTAATATGTTCTTGGGGTTGGTAGGTTTGATGATGCTGTGGCGGCAGCCCAACTTGCCGCCCGGCTTGATTCAAACAACAGGGAAGCAAGCATCGTATCCAGGAGAACAAGAGCTGTGGCAACAGCTAGATTTCATGGCAATGAACTCTTCAAAGCCGGAAAGTACTCAGAAGCATGTGTTGCTTATGGAGAAGGACTAGAGCATGACCCTTACAATTCCGTCTTGTTGTGCAATAGAGCTGCTTGTCGCTCCAAATTAGGCCAACATGAAAAAGCCCTTGAAGATTGCAATGCTGCCCTTAGTGTACGTCCATCGTTTAGCAAAGCTAGACTAAGAAGAGGTGATTGCCATGCCAAGGTAATACACGTTAGACTTAAACGCCAAGACTCATAATTGCCTCATTGGACTAATTTTCTCAAGTTTTTTAGAGAGAATTTGTAAGGTATCCAGATGTTTTTTTGTGGTTGATAGTTGGAAAAATGGGAGGCATGTATACAAGATTTTGAGCTGTTGTTGAAAGAAACACCGGATGATGAGGAGGTAGGGAAGATGCTGAAGGAAGCTCAGGCACAGCTCAAGAAACAGAAAGGAGGAGGCCAAAACGTGAAGGCCATGAACAATGGTGGTGCTGTACATGGGAATGCCAGTGACATAGTTGTCATATCGAGCGAAGAAGGTTTCAGAGACTATGTAACCTCATCTGGTAATATTTATTTGTCAGATATGTACATAGATCTCAAGTTTACAGATTAATGAGCTCCATATACACTGATTTCTGTAAATTTTATAGGTATATCTGTGGTTTTGTTCTGTAACAAGCCTGGTGAAAAGCCAATTATGAAGTTCTTGGAGCAACTCCACAAGAGATATTCATCAGTGAACTTCCTCAAGGTTTCTTATCATTACCTTTCATGATCTAGCAAAGCATATGAATCATTAGCAATCATAATAGCATCCAAGGATTTCTTTCTTGATTTTCTTTGATAGAGTAAATTGGCTCTTATGATATATATGCTTCCCGATTTGTTGCATTATCTCTCTTATTGTGAACAATTTGTATCATGCTCAAATAATTCTCCTAATCAAGGTAATAAAATTTTATTCCTTTACATGCATCCACGTTAGGTTCATTTTGAAAATGCCCTTCCTTTCTCTTTGGGGATAGGTTGGCAGATCTGGGGTTAAGTGCCTCCTATGTTATTTTTATAACAAGCAAGACAAGTCTGATAAATACAAATTTTTTATTTGTATAATCATGAACTTTTATATATGTTAGTGATATTGTAGACAACATAAACATTTTAAGCAAAGAGCCCATTTAAAAATTCAAACATTCTTCCTATACACTTCTGGATGTAATGTTGACGTCTTCTTGGTCTTTGACTTTTCCTCCCTAATTTTCTTGCAGGTGGAGGTTGAAGATCAACCTAGCTTGGCTAAGTCAGAAGGTGTAGGCACATTGCCGGCCTTCAAGATATACCGGAATGGCTCAAAGACCAAAGATATTCCAGGAAGCAGCCATGATTTGTTAGAGAACACAATCCAACTATACATCAGTTGAAGCAGATAAAACTTGGGAGCAATTCTATACTACTATATCCTGCCACCCGGCGCCACCGCGCTGGAGCGACTGCAGAAGGAGGAGAGAAAAGGGATCAAATCTCTTGTTAGAGAAAGGCAAAAAATGCAAACAGTGAAGATGCTCAAATAGGGAAGACACAATTCATAGGATTTCTCTGGCACGGCTCAATAGGGAACACAAGTAAAACATGGATTGTAGTTTGTATCAAAGAGTTATCAGCAGTGAAATTCACATTATTTTCCTTCATTTTTTTGTTAAAAGAACAAAAGAAAAGATTTCAAGTTTTGAAATGTTTAACCTAAATTTCTATTCAACTTGAACGATATCTTGTCTTTTTTAATAGAAGAAAAAAAAAATAGAGGATCAATATAATAAAAATTTTTAGATGTGATTTTAAAAATTTTCAAACTTATTATCTAGGCACATTGTCATATATTTTTTGCAGGTCAATAAATACCGTATGCAAATTCTTCTTTCTTTCTCTATAATATTTAATCATTTGTTGTAATAAATAAATTACATTCGTAGTAGAATGTCTAAGTATAAAATCAAATTGATTATCTGAAATCTTTACAATACCTCTTAACCTTTGCTCAATCACTTTCTCCCAAAACGTCATAACTTCATAGTGTAGATAGAAGTAAAGACAAGTCTCTATAGATATATGTGATTAGAAGAGATTTGTCTCTATTAGATTTGGATGAAAATATGACAATAGATAAAAAGAAGTAGAGGACGATGAGTTATATAAATAACTGTATATAGTTTTATATCGGTTTATGTAATCGAACTTACGTTTCTTGAGATTAAAACTTAATTTTTGTTTTGTTTTTGTTTTTGCAATATCAAAATCATGTTATATACTTCAATTTAATTGATTCTCACTTGCTTCTCTATTTCAAAAGATTTGCCCCCAAGTTTTTGAACAAATGATCCCTATATTTGTTTGGCCACTCAATGCTTAAATTAGCAAAAATCAATGATGAATCGAGGGTCCGGCGAGTGATTAATTAGATGCAATGGAGGTGCTTTACAGCTAGTTCGCTATTTTGTGAAAGACAATTTTTGTAAAAAGTAAGTAATAATCAAACTTTCACCCTTGTAAAAAGATTGGGTCAATAAAGGGTAAAAATACTATATAATACATCACGAGAAACAAGCTGAAATGATCATTTTTCTTACTCCTTTCTATATTTCAAATTCAAAGGGGTGAGCCCATGGACTACAAGTGGTAAGAATGACGGAGTAGTCTATTAGACTATTATTATGGGCAGAAAAAGTCCGGGCAATGATAATTTGTCAAGTTGCAAGCAGAGTCGTGCAATGCCAAAATTTTTAAAGCATCAAGTGATTTTTTTTTTTTTTTGGGTGTAATTTCCTCCTCTTTCCCCTTTCTTGAATATTAATGAGAAGGAATACAACTCTAAATAATTTCGGACTTATTCGGTTCGGATAATTTTGTGTATTTGAGTAAGTTTTTTTTCCCCCAATATAAAAGTTATTTTAATTTAAAATTATTATTATTTACATAAATTTCATTTTCAAAAAAGGTCATATATTCATAACACATTGTATTTTCTCACTTTTTACCTTACTTAGATTTTATACATTTAATAATTTTCATTATGTTTTAATAAATTTATCTTAAAATAATTATTATCCAAATACACCCTATTTGTTCAAAAGAATTTGTTTGAATTGAAAAAAAAAATCAACAAGCATGTGGAGTCAATATAAAGTTAAAGGAAAAAAAAATATTATATTTTGTGAGCACATGATAAGTTTTGTAAGAAATAAAATTTATTTAAATTAAAAAATTTTAATTGAATTGAAGTTTTGGTGTGGGAGTAAAAACTATTCAAGTACACCCACTTTTAGATTCGCAAGTCGAATATAGCACGAGTTGTCCTATTTTGAGTTTGGCCATCAAAACTTTTATTGAATAATAATTTATTATATAAAATTGTCACTAATATATTTATACCTCTCAAAAGTCAAGATTTTTTAAATAGCAGAACAAGTAACCGTTTAAGTTATTATCATTTTTTTATATGCTATGTTTGAATAGAGAGATAAAGGAGTAGCATGGGGATAGGAAATAAGGGGAGAAGGGACTAGCAATGGCATTCGGGTCAATCCGTATAATTTCATGCGGGGCCAGTTTGGTATCAAAATCGGTCTTTGGGCCAAGCCGGTTAATTTCAGCTAGCCCTGGGCCCAGCACAGATTGGTCTCTAGATTGCGAGGTCCGCAATCGTAGTGGAGAACATCATTTTTTTTTTGGGGTTTTTTCTGAGGTTTTTTAATTTTTTATAATTTAAATAACAAGATTGTTTATAATTATAAGAAAAGCTATCTTGATGTGGTGAGAGTTTAGTTTGGACTCTATCGATTTTATTAATTAATAAAATAAAAATTATATAGGAGGGGGTCTTGATGTCTAAATATTTTAAGAAGTACTAAATGTGAATAAATTGTTTGAAGAATTCAAAAAATATATACCTAACAAATTCTATTCTAACACTTTTTGTATAAAAAATAAAGAGAATTGAGAATTATGAAAGTAAGAAGAATGAAAATAGAGAGTTGGAAGAGTTGGGGAGTGTTTGACAAATTTTGAAATTAATTGAAGAGGTATTTATAGAGTTTTAGGAATTGGGAGTGAATCAGCTGTTGTGGGGCAAAATTATCCAAAAAATGGATGAAATAGACGTTGCTGGCTATTTCTGGCAGGCCAGCTCGTCAGTCCATGGGCGGTCCACGGCTTTAGTCGGGCAGCCCCTGACCCAGCACGAATCGGCGGCCTCCAGGACTAACACGGACTGGCACTTTAGACCGCCTAGACAGCCCAACGCAGTAGCCATTGCTGGAAGGAAGGAAATCATGGATGAAACAGGAAAAGTGGTCTCTACACCTCAAATTTTCTCTTACAAAATTAAAAATTTTTAACTTTCTTAAATATTATATTTAAATATATATTTTCATATAATTTACTCTCAATTTTAAGTTTCTAATTTCATCTAAGTGATTCGATAATAATGATACTTGTGAAATTGATAGAGGAAAGCTATGAATAAAA
The DNA here is from genome assembly GCA_026120185.1 of Voacanga thouarsii. Classification (NCBI taxonomy): domain Eukaryota; kingdom Viridiplantae; phylum Streptophyta; class Magnoliopsida; order Gentianales; family Apocynaceae; genus Voacanga; species Voacanga thouarsii. The sequence goes on from JANUWF010001704.1 coordinate 1,133,051, forward strand.
TATTAAGTTATATATTGAGAATTATATGATAAAAACATTTTATTCGTTAAAGAAATATTAAACTCGACTTTCTTTCTTTATGTCAACCTTTGAAGGAAACAAGTTGAACCTTTTTAACTATAAACCTTACCTCTACATTCTAGTCCCTTTTCTTATCTTTCTCTCTACAAAAATTAATTCAAATGTTTCAATTTGTACCGTCTTTTTTTCTTTTTTCTTTTTTTTGCATCCCTTCAGTTCAAGCACACTATTAAGCTATAAAAAAAAAAGGGAAAAAATGAGACATTTCTTTACATATTTAGAAACTTTACAAGTTTAAGAGATAAATTCTCCAATCTTGGTCAAAATTCCGTCTTAAAATGCTCTTCCATTGCATTTTTGATTGCGTTGAAGGGAGATTTTCCTTCTTTATGGCATCTTTGAGTTGGGGTTTGATGAAGACCTTTGGGTCGCCAAAATATTAAAAAAAAAAAAATGGTGGCAAGATTGATTTTGTAATTGGGCTCTGAATTCGACCAGACTCACATTCTCAGGCCTACCTACCATTCGCCTTTTGAAATCAAAACTTGGTTAAACTCAACTCTTAAAACTGATTCGGATTCTAAAATGGAAATGTAACATTGCTTTTACGTTTGTAAATTAAAAATGAAATTAATACAAATAAATTTTATTTTTGAAATCCTGAATGTTTTATTATTCATCCAAAGTAATCACAATATTATTATCAGAAAAAGAAAACGGGAAATACCATTAGGATTTCATAAAATTATCATATTATCCTTTGTCATGTTCAATGAAGAAATGCCACTTCTTTCCCAACTTTTAAAGAAATGTTTTGAAGTTTTCCAAAAGCTTCCATAATCTTTCATAACTTTTTAGGAGTGACGAGTCACCATGCCAAGTGTTCTTAAGGTTTCTAAAAATGGTGAATTACCATTCCAAGTATCCCTATCATATTTGTTTACTTCCTACCTAAGCTTTCATTCAAGCCTCTAGCCTAAACTTCTCAACACTATAAATAGAGGATAAGGGAAGAGGAAGAAGCAAGAGAGAGGGAGGGTGGTGAAAATAAGAGAGAGAAAGAAAGAAGAGAAGAAAGAAAGGAAAGAAAGAAGAAAAAAGAAAGAAGAAAAGAGAGAGATCCAAGAATAGGGAGAAGAGGGAGAGAGAAGAAAGAAAGGAAGGAAAGCAAAAGAGAAAAGAAAGAAGAAGAAGAGAAAAGAGACAAAAGACAAGAGAAAGAAGAAAATAGAAATTAAGAAGTGGTGATCATTTGATGAGTTTGACTTGAGGAATTAGCAAAAAATGAGGTTAGTCCCATTTATTTTATGTAAACCATTTTCACAAGTGATTTTTTGAAATATATGAAAATGAGCATTTTATAAACGTGATATTGTGTGTCCCATTGGATTTATTCTCATTGTGAAATATGTTATGTTTATATTCATAGGAATGATGTTCTTATGGTATGAATGTTACTCGTTGGACTAATGTTCCTTCTAGAAGTTATTGCAATGTAAATTTGAAAGATAGCGGGACTGTTAATCTCCATGTGTGGAAAATATTTGTTATGTATCAATTATGAGATCTCATGTATATTTACAAGTTGTTTTGGTGAAAAATGGAATGAAATCCTATTTTATGAAAATTACAAGCACACACGGGACTTACTAAGTGTATACCACTCACACATTTTCCTATATGTTTATAGGCTCTGTGGTACAAGTTAATGATTAGAGTGCATAGCAGAAGCATGATTGGAGTAGATATAAGTACTATGATATATTTTGAGTATTAGAATATTGTATGAAAGATTCGAAATCCATGTATTATGAAATTTTCTATAAATAAATTCCCTATTTTGAGGTTATAATATGTTTTCGTTGTGTTAAGTTTATTGATATATTATAAAGACCCATTGTCTCAAAGTTCAGACAGAGTGACATCCCACGGAGTCAAGGTCCACTACGACTGAAATATGTAAGGTGTTACACCGTCCCCTTCCCTTATTTATTTATTTTTAAGTCCCTTAATCTAGCTTTGTCCGTTCATTCTTGTCCTTTAACTACTTTATATGATTCCTCGGGAATGGCATGCTCATTACAAGTTCCTATAACTCAAAAAAAAAAAAAATGTAGTTAACAAGATCAATAATGGTTGATATTTTTATGATGTTAGGAATTACAACTAAAATTATAAGATACAAAATCTCTTATACTAAAAAAGATTAAATTGAAAATAATTTAATAATATACATATTTAAAGGTTATATTATAATGCAATGTCACAATTTTTATTATAAAAATAAATGCTACGACGATCATATAATATTATTTTGATTATATATATATATATATATATATATATATATATATATATCGCATGTTGGAAATATAAAATCTAATTAGAGAGGTCAAGATTCTCATCAGCCTAAATGTAGAGGCCATGCTGTCACTCCCTGAGATCGAGGATGACATAGCAACACCCTAAGAATGGAATGTCGAACCCTTATTATACTATTTATATAGCTACTCATCCAAAACATACCATTCTTCCATAAATTGTCTCCAAAATTACATAATAGAGCTAAATCATAAATACTGATCCTTAACAAAATTTAATTCCCAAAACGAGCGTGCCTAAAGCTAAATATAGAGAAAACATAAACTAGTCATTCTAGGTCCTCATCAAACTATCCCTCCAACTCATCCTCATCTAACCGAGAACCTGCAAAATGATAAATAAAAAATGAGCTTACTAGCTCAATAAGGAAATTTAGTTTATTTGGGATTAAGCATGTTACCTATATACATTTACAAAACAGTTAATAACATAGTTTTCATAAAATATTGTATCAATTCATGTAAGCATAAAAGTACTTCTTTTAGTGGGTCGATTGCATCATAAGAAGATCTAGGGAACTCACGATTAGGAACCAAGAGAGTGAAACAACGATTTCATTAGCTTTACTCAGTATTGCACTAGATGAAGCATAACAGGTGCCTGAAGGTTTACTGAACCGGCACCAGATTTGATCAATAAAATGGTGGTAGATTTTCAAGGAGAAACCAGCTCTTGTGTATAGGAGTGAGTTGGTGTCGATTAAAACAAAAATTTTTGGCATAAGCAACAGAAGCTAACTGGCGCCATTAGAAAAGCTAAATAGGTGCCGTTTTAGGTTACCCAGTGCCAGGTTTAAGGAAGAACCGACCCCATTCAAAATAGAGAGTTACAGCTGAAGTTACTGAGGATAATCGGCGTGAGATAGAAGATGAACAGGCACTGGTTGGTGTCGGGGTTTACAAAGCAATAGGTTATAGAACAAAAGAAAATTAACTTGTAACTCGTTGACCTCAAATAGTAACCTAAACCATTATCTTTTCAGAACGAGAACACCATTTTATGTATAAAACCGTTTAAACACAACATATTTCATACTTAAAACTTCAATTTAACTCACAAGAATGATTCATGCTTAGGGATTTGGTTTGACTTAACTGAATAGTCTTCCAATTATTATATCTCATTAAGAGAAGGGCCTTAACTTATCCTAGATATTGTGTCCCCCTAGTAGGGCCTTATAGTTTATAAAGTTAGAAATTCCCCGCCAAAACAACCCACAGGCATTCAACAACTTATGAATAAAAAACCAGAACATGGCTGAACTTAACTTAAACTCATAGTTTCCAGTTAAATACAACCAACAAAAATAGCTAATTATCATATCATTCTCAATACCATTTTCATATAATCAAAACAGTAATTTTATAAATAAACTAAAAAACACACTTGATTTAGAAGAAAATAGTAACCCGAACCAAAATATAGGGAAATTTAATTTCCTTACCTAAAAAATTTAAACTCCAGAAAAACTTCCTAAAGCTTCCAATCAAGCCTCCAAATGTCTATACACCTTCAATTAACACTCAAACATCACAATTCAATCACCAATTAATTTTTCCTAATTCAGAACCCTAGAACCTTAACTTTAATGAAGAACATGATAATCTAAAACCGATGTTACAGACACTATTAAAGACGAGAAGGAGACTATCTTACCAAGATTCGATGCTGTAGGCTTAAGCCCTTTCTTTGATTCTTCACTCTTTCTCCGTTTCTCTCTTTTTTTGGAACAGTTTCTGAAAAGAAAGCGTAACTGATTCAAAAACATCATAACTGAAGCTAAAATTAAGTAATTAATAAAAACCCCTAACTAATAGTTGTAACTTGATCCACCATATTTAAATTATTAATACTTAACCCCACTAAAATATGGGCCCCAACCCACTAAGAAATAGAAGCCTAAGGCTTATAAGACCCAAAAAGAAGGAAAGGTTCGTGGGCTCATATTCTACCCCTCTTACAAAAAGTTTCATCCTCGAAACTTATGTATCTTAATCACCGAATAAGAAAGGATATTTTTGACGAGCATCCTCCTTCAATTCCCAAATTGCTTCACGTTCGGAGTGGTTCGACCGTTGCACCTTAACATCGGGTATTATTCTCCATTTTAGAACTTGTAACTTCCTATCCACGACCCTTATTGGTACCTCTTCATAAGTCATATCCTTTCGTACTCGTAAAGGCAACATCTCTAGAATATGGTTTGGATGAGGCACATACCGTCGTAGCTGAAATACATGAAAGACATCGTGTATCCAGTATAACGTTGGTGGCAAGGCTAGCCGGTTGACCAAATCACAAACCCTCTCAAGTATTTCATAGGACCCTACATACCTTGAACTTAGCTCTCCATTCTTACCAAACCTCATCACACCCTTGGTGGGAGATACCTTCAAATACACTTTCTCCCTACACTAGAACTCCAATAGCCTTCGTTTATTGTCGACCCAACTCTTTTGACAATCTTGGGCAGCTTTCAACCTTTCATGAATGACCACTACTTTTTCCAAAGCAACCTGCACTAATTCTGGTCCAGTTATTCTCTTTTCACCTACATAATCGTAGCTAATTGGAGATTTACACTTTCGTGCATAAAGAGCTTCATAAGGTGCCATTCCAATGCTAGTATATTATTATAAGAAAACTCCACCAATATCAAACTGTCAACCCAACTTCTCTTGAAGTCTATCACACAGGCTCGCAGCATATCCTTCAATGTCTGAATTGTCTTTTCAGATTGACCATTGGTTTGTAGATGGAATACAATGCTGAATGTGATGGTGGTTCCCATAGCATCATTGAAACTCTTCTAAAATTGGGACATAAACTTGGTATCCCATTAGACACTATACTCACTGGTACCCCATACAATCTGACAATTTCATCCATGTATATCCTAACTAACTCCTCCATAAAAGCTATTACCTTCATAAGCATAAAGTGTGCTGACTTGGTTAGACAATCCACTACCACCCAAATTGTGTTTTTTCCTATCTTGGACTTAGGTAACCCGATATCAAAGTCTATAGTAATGTGCTCCTACTTCCACACTAAAATTTTCACGGGTTTGAGTAATCAAACAGGTCTTTGGTGTTTGATCTTAACTTGCTGACACACCAAACACTTGGATGCATAATCTGCTATACTCTGTTTCATACCACACCAAAAGTTCCTCTTGAGATCCCTGTACATTTTGGTCCATCTTGGGTGAACAAAAAATTTCATGTTGTGCGCTTTCTTAAACACTTCTGTCTTCAATGCTTCATCGCTAAGAACGTACAGTCTGCCTCTGAAACATAGACTACCATCTTCATAAATCTGGAAATCTAATTGATTGCCTCCAAGAGCCACTGCTTTTTTCTTTTCTTTTCTAATTCTATGTCCTTCAATTGCTCCTCCTTGATTCGTTCAACCAATGACAATTATGCCAAAATAGTAGCCAAACAACCCGTACTTGGTTGTACCACTTCTAATTCTAACATTTCAAACTTTGCGATAAGCTGATCTTGATCTATGAATAGAGTTGCTAAGGTTTCAGACCTCTTCCTACTAAGAGCATCTGTGACACAGTTGGCCTTCTTAGGATGGTAGTTGATTTTCAAGTCATAGCCCTTGAGGAACTCCAACCATTGTCGTTGCCTCATATTAAGCTCTTTCTGTGTGAATAGATATTTAAGGCTTTGATGATTTGTAAAGACTTTACACGTTTCCCTTTACATAAATTGTCTCCAGATCTTCAATGTAAAAATCATTGCTACTAACTCGAAGTCATGAGTGGGTAATTTTGCTCATAAGGCTTTAGCTGGTGGGAAGCGTACGCTATCACTCTTCCATTTTGCATCAACACACAACCTAAACCGTTCTTCGAAGCATCACTATAAATAGTGAATCCTACCTGCCTCAGATGGTAATGCCAGAATAGGTGCCGACGTCAGTAACTTCTTCAACTCCTGAAAACTCTTTTCACAAGCTTCACCTCATTGAAATTGGACTCTCTTCTGAGTTAACTGAGTCAATAGAGAAGTAATTTTTGAGAAATTCTCCACGAACTTCTGGTAGTAACTAGCCAACCCCAAGAAGCTTTTAACTTCTGATGCACTAGTTAGTTTGGGCCACTCAACAATTGCTTCAATTTTCTTAAGATCCACGGAAACTTCCTCTTCAGAAATGACATGCCCCAGAAAAAGCCACACTCCTTAGCCAGAACTCACACTAGCTGAATTTAGCATACAACTTCTTTTCCCTGAGTTTTTGCAATACCATCCTTAAATGTTCCCAATGTTTTTCTTCAGATGAGGAAAATACTAATGAACACCACTACGAACTTATCCAGTTCATCTTTGAAAACCTGATTCATCAATTCCATAAATGTTGTTGGTGCGTTAGTTAAATCGAAAGCTATGACTAAGAACTCATAATGTCCATATCAAGTTCTGAAAGCATTCTTTGGTATATCCTCAGATTTGATTCACAATTGGTGATATCCAGAATGTAAATCTATATTGGAGAACACTTTAGTTCCCTTTAACTGGTTAAATAGATCATCAATCCTAAGTAGTGGGTATATGTTCTTCATCATTATCTTGTTCAGTTCTCTATAATCAATACACATTCTCATACTCCCGTCCTTCTTCTTCACAAACAAGACATGTGCGTCCCATGAAAACACATTGGGCAATATAAACTTTTTGTCCAATAATTCTTGAAGTTGTATTTTCAATTCTCGTAGTTCAGCTGGTGTCATGCGGTAGGGTACTTTTGAAATTGGTTCAGCCCCTGAAATTAAATTGATTTCGAAATCGACTTCTCTCTATAGTAGTACACCTGACAAGTCTTCTGGAAACACATCCTGAAACTTATTCACAATTGGTATATCCTCCATTCACGGTTCTAGTTTTCTTGTATCCACCACGCATGCTAGGTATGCTTCACATCCTTTCTATAAGTTTTTGTGAGCCCTAACTGTAGAAATCACTGGCATAGATCTCTTACCCAATTCATTTTCTTTACTCCGATAGTAGAAAATAGCCCTACCAGGCAAAGAAAATTGCACATTCTTTTCACAGCAATCCACCAAAGAATGATTACTAACTGACCAGTCCATACCCAAAATCACATCAAAATCAACCATATTTATTTGGACTAGATTTGCATCAAACTCATCATCCCCAATTACTACCCAACATCCCCTATATACTAGGTTAGAAACTAATACTTTTGCATTAGGCACAACTGCTCTTTATGAGTCAACTATATGAGTAGGATATGATTTTAAAACTTTAGCAAACTTACGGAATATGAGCAAATGTGATGCTCCACAATCAAATAACACTATATCAGGGCACAAAATTAATTAAAATAATACATGTCACTACATCATTAGCTATCTCAGCCTTCTCTTTGGTAAGGGTAAAAACTCGAGTATTGGTTTTTTGTTTCTGATCCCCTGCCTTAGGATGTTGTATGCTACCTGCTGTTTGAGTCGATTTTGAAGCTGGCTCGGGGCAATGCCCAATCTTATGACCCAATTTTTCACATCGAAAACAGTTACCTAAAGCCCATCTGCATTCTCTCAAGTGTCTCTTGCCACAAGTGGTGCATTCTTTCCATAATGTGTTGGCATTAGAAGCTGTAGACCCCGTGGCACTCACTGTCAGTGTCCATGATATGGCAGATCTGGCCTAACTAGGAAGACTTTCCACTTTGTATTAGATTGACCTATTAATATAGACCTAAATCTCTGCCCCTGAATTGGAACCCTACCTTTGACTGAACACTGATTTGGGCCTTTTTTTTGTCCCTATCTGCATCAAATCTCCTAAACTCCGCCTCAATGTACAAACTCCCTTGATAAGCTTTCTTGTAGGTGTTGGGTCTGATTGTAGATAACATTCCACGAATTCTAGTTAACAGCCCATGCACAAATTGATTGGTCCTTGAGGTAGAGTCCCGAGTAATTGCAGGTACATATTTTCCCAAGGAGTTGAACTTGAGTACATAATTAGTCACACTTATCTACTCTATTTGCACAAATTCAAAGAATTGATTTTCTTTCTTTATCTTGAAAGTGTCTGGAAATTACTATTTCAGAAATATTTCCCTGAACTTTTCCCACGTGAATGGTTCCTCACCTTGACAGTAGATAGACTTCACTCATTTCCACCATCTCAGTGCTTCCCCTAACAAGAACAAAATAGCCACCTTCAGTTTGACCTCATCGGGGACCTTCATGGTCTCTATATGATGGTCCAGCTCCTCGATCTACTCATCAATTCTTTTTGGACCTTCTAAACTATTAAATGTTGTAAGTCCTATCTTTTTCATCAGCTTATAGAGCGACATAGCTCTCGAGTCATTCCTTTGAAATCTGTGCTTCTGATCCCATTGCAACTTCTGTTGCTTTACTTGCAGTCTGAGCTGTTCTTGGTAAACCCTCATCTGCTCTTGCTGTTGTATTTGCTAACTCTGCATTATTTGAGCCACCATAGCCAGAGCAGTAGGTATGTCTATTGGCGTACTAAGCCCAGGCACGACTGTTGGAACGAATACGGGCGGATCTACTGTAGCCGATGGTGGTGTTGTTGTAACAGGCGGCAGTATGAACGGTAGAGGTGGGGGTAGATAGGCTCTAGTACGAAGTTCACTTGAAACCCCACGTAGAGTTGACACAGTGGCTAACGAACTCTGACCCCTGATTACTTTACTGGTTTGACCTTAGGTTCGTGTGGCTGCTAGTCTGTCCCTATCACTGTCCTTAGTGCCTTCTTAAGTAGTCCTTCTTGTACCACATGCCATCACGAAAACCCAAATCTCGCATGCTAAAACAATAAAAGAAAGAAATAATTAATAAAATAACTAACATCCATATAGAAAACTGTAATTATTACTTATATTGCTGCTTTCTCCAAATTCAAATTACAAGTTAACACCCAATTCCATACTTACTCTCCTAATGGTTTCAGCTTAGGGAAACAAACCCAACCTCACTCTAAAACCACTAAATATCAAGCCTCCAGACCGAGGATGACATGACAACACCCCAAGAATAGAATGTCGAACCCTTAACCTTAACATACTATTTATAGCTACTCATCCAAACATACCATTCTTCCATAAATTGAAAAGCAACAATAACATTGTCTCCAAAATTATAGAATAGAGCTAAATCATAAATACTGATCCTTAACAAAATTTAATTCCCAAAACGAGTGTGCCAAAAGCTAAACATAGAGAAAACATAAACTAGTCACTCTAAGTCCTCATCAAACCATTTCTTCAACTCATCCTCATCTAATCGAGAACCTGTAAAATGATAAATAAGGGATGAAGTCACTAACTCAATAAGAAATTTTGGCTTACCTGGGATTGAGCATTTATCTATATACATTTACAAAATAGTTAACAACATAGTTTCATAAAACATTGTATCAATTCATGTAAGCATAAAAATACTTCTTTTAGTGGATGGATTGCACCATAAGAAGATCTAGGGAATTCACAATTAGGAACCAAGAGGGTGAAACAATGTTTTCATTAGCTTTACTCAGTACTGCACCAGATAAAGCACAACCGGAACTTGAAGGTTTATTGAACCAGTGCCAAATTTGATCAATAAAACGATGGTAGATTTTCAAGGAGAAACCAGTGCTTGCTATGGGAGTGAGTTGGCGCTAGTTAAAACATAAAGATTTGGCATCAGTTACAGAGGCTAACCAGCACTGTTAGAAAAGCTCAACAGGCGTCGTTTCAGGTCACCCCAGTCTAGGTTTAAGGAAGAATCGGTGCCATTCAAAATAGAGAGTTACGGCTTAAGTTCTTGAGGATAATCAGTGATGGATAGAAGACAAACTGGTGCCAGTTGGTATCGGGGTATGCAAAGCAACAGGTTCCAAAACAAAAGAAAATCAACCTGCAACTCATTGACCTCAAGTAGCAACCTAAACCATCATCTTTTCAAAACAAGAACACCATTTTATGCATAAAACCATTTAAACATAACATATTACATACTTAAAACTTCAATTTAACTCACAAGAATGATTCATGCTTTGGGACTTGATTTGGCTTAACTGATCAGTCTCCCAATTATTATATCTCATTAGGAGAAGGGTCTTAACTTATACTAGGTATTGCGTCCCCTTAATAGGGCCTTATAGCTTATAAAGTTGAGAATTCTCCCCTAAAACAACCCACAAGCATTCAACACCTCATAAATAAAAAATCAGAACATAACGGAACTTAGCTTAAACTCATAGTTTCCAGTTAAACACAGCCATAACACAAATAGCAAATTATCATATCATGCTCAATACCATTTCCATATAATCAAAATAGTAATTTCATAAAGAAACTAATAAACACACTTGATTTAGAAAAAAACAGTAACCAGAACCAAAATACAGGAAAGCCCAATTTCTTTGCCTAAAGAATTCAAACTCCAGGAAAACCCCCTAAAGCTTCCAATCAAGCCTCCAAATGCCTATACGCCTTCAATTAACACCCAAACATCATAATTCAATCATCAATTAATTTTCCCCAATTCAAAACCTTAGAACCTTAACTTCAATTAAGAACTTGGTAACTTAAAACCTATGTTACAGACACGGTTAAAGATGAGAAGGAGACTATCTTACCAAGATTTGATGTTGTAGGCTTAAGTCCCTCCTCTGATTCTTCACTCCTTCTGTTCCTCTCTTTTTCTAGAATAGTTTCTGAAAAGTGAGCATAATTGATTTAGAAACACCATAACTGAAGCTACAATTAAGTAATTAATAAAAACCCGTAACTAATAATAGCAACCTGATAAATCACCTTTAAATTATTAACATTTAACCCAACTAAAACATGGGCTCCAACCGACCAATAAATAGAAGCCCAACGCCTATAAGGCCCAAAGAGAAGGAATTGTTCGCCGGCTCACATGCCCTATTTACAATTAAGTATATTATAAGAAACACCTACAGGGCAATACAACTAGTAAAGTAAGAGAAGAATGGATTACTAGGTCAAAGTTTGATTTGAATACTAAATATTTGTTTTTTTTTATAATGTAATTAGACTCGAATTTACATGATTATAGATTTGGGGTAAGGAATCGTGATTTTAGAAATAATTAAGTGAAATTCAGATATTTGATTTATTAAAAAAAAAAAGGTATACCCTAAGAACAACCAATGGCCAAATATCAGATGTTATCGAACCTAATCTACGGTTATAAATGCGTTGAACAGAGGCAAGTTATAGACTTGTTGCATTGAGTTTCGATTTTTTTTTCTTGGTTGTCAAACACAAACACTGACTTGAATAGATTTAAAAATTCAAATTTAAACTCGACATAATTTATAAATAGAGACGCTCATACTCTACTCCACTGGGTTAGTTTATGACTCCAAATTATTTAAGCATTGTCCCCCTTCCTTTTTATTTATTTATTTTTAGGTCCCTTAATCTAGCTTTGTCCGTTCCTTCTTGTCCTTTAACTACTTTATATGATTCCCCGGGAATGGCATGCCTAAAACTATTTTTTTTAAAAAAAGTAGGGGTTACCAACAAGATCAATAGTGGTTGATATTTTTATGAGAAATAGGAATTATAACTAAAATTATAAAATATATAATCGCTTAAACTAAATAAGATCAAATTGAAAAGAATTAAATAACATACCTATTTAAAGGTTATATTATAATGCAATTAATGCAATATCACATTTTTTATTAAAAATAAATGCAATGGCAATTATATAATATTACTTGGAATATATATATATATATATATATATATATATATATATATATCAATCACATGTTGGAATTTTAAATCTAATCTAAGAGGTCCAGATTCTTACCACTAATTTACCAATCAATACAACGGCCTAAATGTAAGGCGACAGTGTAAGGCATGACCTCTTCACAATTAAGTATCCTACGAACAACGAAGTGCCAAAATATCAGAGGCTATCGGACATCATCTACGAGTACAAATGGGTTGAATAGGTGCAAGTTATAGACTTGTCTGTTTTGAGTTTGGATTTTTTCTAATTTTTTTTTATTTGGTTGTCAAAAACAAACACCTACTTGAATTAAATTTAGATAATCAAACTTAAACTCAACATAATATATAAATAGAAATGCTGCAATTCTACTCGGCTGGGTTGGGTTATTTCGACTGGGTTTGGAACATGACCTGTTTATTTTGACAAATACAATTCTATATCAACAACTGGACAAGAACAATGTGAATATTGTTATGAATTATTGGAATCTCTATTAATTAGTGGAGGCTCCACTAATTATGGATTTATATGAATTATTAGAAGATTTTTATGGATGTCCACCATTTAGTGGAGACACCACTAATTCAGATTAGTGGAAGATGATGTATGCCATGATGTAATCCATTAATTAGAACTCTATAAATAGAGCTATTCTCTAAGCTTGTAATACACCATCATTTTGTGAAAGAAAGATTAGTGAAAGAAAGATTAGAGAAAATTGTGAGAGAAGAGAAAGAGAGAAATTTTTGTGCAAAATAATTAAAGTTTTATTAGTGTGTAGTGTGAAGATTTTATTCTAACACTACCCTAATTTTATAACACGTTATCAGCACGAGTCTCTACCGTTATTAAAGCCAGAAGATAGGTACGCATTTATTGATCTCGCTAAATTCGAATTTGTAGCCCTTGATATTTCTGAAAAAAAAAATTTATATGTCATACAAAAATGCATCTAAATGCTAAAAAAATGAGATCCATATGTCATGTAGATAAAAAGAAAGATTTGACCACCTGAAAATGGTCGTACTACCCACTGCACGGTATGAATGGTTGCACATGAAGTTGCAAGATTGTAAAATCGTGAACTCCGTGATGTATAAAACTACATCTTAGTTAAAAATTTTACGGAGAAAAACGTTACTGATGAAGTTATATTGGAGAAGACATTCTCCACTTTTCATGTCCTACAGTAACAATATCGAGAAAAATGGTATCCAAAATTGACAGCTTTAACATGAGTTATTATTGAGAAATCATGAAGCCAGATGAACTGGCTCAATAGCACTCCCAGAAGTGAATGCTGTTGGCTCCAGCAGAAGTCATCGTTATAGTCGTAGTTGTGGCAGTGGCCGTGGTTATGGTCATGAACACACTCGATATTTCCCTTATCACAGAGAAATACTGGCCACCTGAAGTGGAACAGAAAAGATAATAAGGGAAAAAGATATTTCCATTAATAATAAGCATCACATCTTTTATTCATATCACTAGTGTTCTTATGAACTTGAGGATACATGCTTATAGTTGCTCTTTTGTAATTGAACTGACAAATATAAAATGAAGGTTTGTAATTGTTCTTTTTCAATATTTACATTATAGGAAGACAAACAATTAGTAATTATGGACTTCAGCTCCTCTTTTTCGACATCCTCCTCATTTTCTTTCCCCTTTGAGCCAGCATCGAGACTAACAGCAGAATTAGCCGTAAAATTACTGCGAAATGAGTCTTGAGATTTTATGATCTCCTTAAGTTTATTATAATTAAATTTCTTATTATATTTGGCCTTGAAGCATGCTTGTCTCAATTTCTGTATTTGGTCCTCTAACTGCGTATTAGGACTTTCTTCCACCAACTGTTTTTCACATTCCAGTATCGCAATGGCTTCTTTCAACTTCTTCTCAGCCATATGTCCTCATTCTTCTTTATTTTGCATCTCCTGTAAATCGAAGTGATATCATCGGTTATTTACTTATAAATCTTTCATAGTTTCATACTTGCAAATTATAAGTATGTATGAGAGAGAACCTGAACATTATTCATTATGGTCTCCAGGCTCACCAATTTCCTGTGAGGCCATCGACGAATTCCTAACTCCCTACATCTTTTCTTGAGACGGGTTATGCTAATATTCAGTTCTTTGGCTGCGCTCTTGATTGGTAGGTAAAAATACTGCGAAATTGTTTCTCTTGATAGTGTCTGAGAGTTATTGCCCTTCTTCTCTCTCTGCCTCTTAATCATCATCTTCTCCCCAGGAATTTTGTCTGCAATAATATCTTGAACTTCGATATTATGCATTTCATGAGTACTTACTCCGACTTCGTTGCCAAGACCACTCATTATTTCTCCTAGAAAAAGAAAATAATATCAGTAAAGGTAATACCATTCAAAATTCATGTTTAAATGTATAATAACCTGGAAACATATTCTGGCTTTGTTCAAAATCCATTAGAGAGTAGAAATGATCATGCACAAGCATATCCTCATTCAAAGGAATAGCATCAACAGGAACAGTATCAAAAGCAGTCTCTTGTAGGGGCAGATCAACTTGGTCCAAAGCAGTATGTTCAAAACTTCCACTGATTTACATAAAAAACAAACCAAAAGAGAGTTTAATTTCATTATCAAGCATACTAAAAACAAATGGAAGCCCTCAAAGGTATCTCACCTGAAATTAGGAGGAAGCGGTTGGTTTGGAAAGGAAAACATATCAAAATCTTCTGCGTTCGAATTAGGCAGAAGCGGTTGGTTGAAAACATATCAAAATCTTCTGTGTTTGAATTAGGCAGAAGCGGTTGGTTTGGAAAGGAAAACATATCAAAATCTTCTGTGTTCGAATTAGGCAGAAGCGGTTGGTTTGGAAAGGAAAATACATCAACATCTGCTGCAGAAACCGAGTCAAAATTTAACCATGTCTCAAATGAATTACGAGTCTCTATATCTGCTTTTTGATTTTTGTTTTTGATGTTTACTAATGATTAATAACTGAGATATATATCGATACATATATATATATATTTATATATATATATATATATATATATATATCTGTATGAGGAAGAAGAAGAGGTAGATGGTAGGTAGAGGGTTGGAGGAGAAAAGACAAGAGAGGAAGAGGAAAAGTCGGTACCGGGAAGAGTGAAAAAAAAAGGAGATATTTTTCTTGGCATTTCCTACTTGTCATCATTTTCTTATATTTCTTTTCTTATTCTCTTGTGAAATCATTATTCCCTAAATTAGGGGGAGAACAGAAACAGTACAAGAAAGATCGTGATTGGACAACATCATTAAATTATCTTAATCTGCGCACAAGCGCATGTGAACTTGAAGTTTAAAAGATAATTCATTTGCAAAGCATTGCAAATCAAATGCCAGACGCTTTTGTTGACTCCAGAAAAGTTACAAAATCGCATATTCCAGCTATAAATGCTCCTATTCGAATTGAAGTTCCAGCAGAACAAAATATTATACCTATAGCTGTTGAGTCAAAAACACGCCAGAAGCGTGGCCGACCTCTTGGTTCTAAAGATAAAAATCATCGAAAGAAAAGAGGATTAAATGATCCAGAAGATCATATTAAAGAAAAGAATGATAAAGACCAAGAGAGAACTGATGACAAAGAACCAGGAGTTGATGAAAGTAACACTGAAATTTCTATCAATTATACCACTTTCGGTAGAAGTTGGAATCGGATAGAAACTGTTATTGATAATATATTTGCATACAATATATCTCTTGATGTTACACAGGATAATGATGATCCTGAACCAATATCAGTATATGAATGTCGGCATAGAAAAGATTGGTTGCAATGGAAAGATGCGATTCAATCGGAATTAAATGCACTGACAAAATGTAAAGTCTTCGGACCTGTAGTCCGAACACCAGAAGGTGTAAAACCTATTGGCTACAAATGGATATTTGTGCGAAAGCGCAATGAAAAGAGTGAAATCGTTCGATATAAAACGCGATTAGTAGCCCAAGGTTTTTCACAAAGACCAGGTATTGATTATGATGAAACGTATTCTCCTGTTGTTGATGTTATTACACTCCGATATCTTATCAGTTTGGCAGTATATGAAAAGATAGATATGCGCCTATTAGATGTTGTCACTTTGCTTACTTGTATGGAAATTTAGAAAATGATGTTTACATGAAAATCCCGAAGGATTTCATATGCACGAAGCATATAAACATTATCCTCGTGAAAATTACTCCATCAAGTTGCAGAAATCATTATATGGCACTGAAGCAATGCAGGCGCATGTGGTTCACACGTCTTAGTGAATATTTATTGAAAGCGGGATTTAAAAATGACCAGGTATGTCCATGTGTTTTTATTAAGAAATGCTGGTTCTAAATTTGTGATATTAGCTATATATGTTGATGATATTAATCTTATTGGAACTCCTGAAGAGCTCAAGAAACAATTGATTATTCGACATCAAGGATGGTCGTAAAAGTATACTTTGCCTTGGTTTACAAATTGAACATTTGGCAAGTAGAACATTTATTCAACATATACAGACAAAAGTTCTAAAAAGATTTGACATGGACAAAGCACATCAATTGAGTATTCCAATGATCGTCCAGGTCATTTTCGACCTCAAGAAGATATTGAAGAACTTCTTGGTCTGAAGTACCATATCTCGGTGCAATTTGTGCATTGATGTATCTTGCTAATAATACACGACACGATATTGCTTTTCTTTGTCAATTTATTAGCAAGATTTAGTTCTTCACCAACACGACGACATTGGAATGGAATTAAACAAGTCCTTTGATATCTCTAAGGTACAATTGATCTCGGATTATTTTATTCAAATAAAACCAGTCCAACATTGATAGGTTATGCGAGATCTTTGGTTATTTATCGATCCACATAAAACACGTTCTCAAACGGGCTATCTATTTACATGTGGAAATCTTGCTATATCATGGCGTTCTACGAAACAATCTATAGCGACTACTTCTTCAAATCATACTGAAATTATAGCAATTCATGAAGCAAGTCGAGAATGTGTATGACTAAGATCCATGATTCATTATATCCGAGAAAGTTGTGGATTATCATCAATCAAAGATATTCCAACTCTTCTTTATGAAGACAATGCAGTTTGCATAACTTAATTACGAGGAGGATATATTAAAGGAGATCGGACAAAACATATTTCACCAAAATTCTTCTTTACTCATGAACTCCAGAAGAAATGTGAAATTGATGTGCTACAAATTCGGTCATGTGATAACCTCGCAGATATTTTCACGAAGACTTTACCGACTGCAACATTTGAGAAGTTGAGATATAAAATTGGTATGCGTCAGTTTAAAGATTTAAATGAATCATCTCATCAGGGGGAGTAATAAACAGACATATAGAATAGTGTACTCTTTTTCCTTCACTAGAATTTTTTCCACTGGGTTTTTATCTAGTAAGGTTTTAACGAGGCATATTCTTTATGTAATGGATGGACATCCAAGGGGGAGTGTTATGAATTATTGGAATCTCCATTAATTAGTGGAGGCTCCACTAATTATGAATTTATGTGAATTATTAGAAGATTTTTATGGATGTCCACCATTTAGTGGAGACACCACTAATTAAGATTAGTGGAAGATGATGTATGCCATGATGTAATCCACTAATTAGAGCTTTATAAATAGAACTATTCTCTAAGCTTGTAATACACCATCATTTTGTGAAAGAAAGATTAGTGAAAGCAAGATTAGAGAAAATTGTGAGAGAAGAGAAAGAGAGAAATTCTTGTGCAAAATAATTAGAGTTTTATTAGTATGTAGTGTAAAGATTTTATTCTAACACTACCCTAATTTTATAACAAATATCATATTTTCAAATTTAAATCCTATCATAATCAATTACTAGTATTCAAATTTGTTTAAATAATATTAAATATTAATTTGAGTTTAAATTCAAAAACACAATTAGAGACCGAGTTCAAATTTATTTATTTCAATTTTTATCAAATTTGGATTTAAAAAGAATAATATATTTAGTTTATTAATAAATTTTATTTAATAATAAAAAATAAATTGAAAGGTTTACAAATAAATTGTCATTCCATCAATTAATAATCAAATTAGATTTTAAATTTAAGTGAATTATAATTGAATAAGTGCGAATTAAAGTTGCATGAAATTTTAATTGCCAATGTTGAATTTGTTTAACCGCTGTAAACGCGCCAGTTGGATTAGTATGAGTCAGTCCCAACCAACTCCCAAGCAGCAAAGGAAAGTAAAAGCCAATAAGAAAACAACATCCCATCATACACGAGTCTGGAAGCAAAGGACATCATAAACAAAATGTCCCTTCACAATTATTACGGCTGCCCTTTTCCTTATTACTACTAATTTATCCTTCTAATATCACAACAAAATAGTAGGTGCCGTTCTTGAATAGGAAAATCCAAATTCTCCTAACCACAAAGCACAGAATAAAACAAAACCGATATCGGAATATAACGCCGGTACAGATCCCGTCTAGTAGTACATTAAAGAAAACACAATGTGACCGGAGCAACCTTTGAGATGGGCTCTTCTTACATCACTGCCAGTATGGGCGAAGATTCAGAACCGCCGATCACCGCCTTCTTCTTGCAGTTGTTTCTGATGGCAGTAAGCTCATACGGCGAGGTATCGGTGGCAAGCCACTGCTCCACCGTGAACAGTTGCTGAGAACATGGCATATGAACCCCAGTGGTGGTCACCTCAACATAGTTACAGTACCACCCGTGGTGTGGGCCAGAACCGTCGGAGGTCAGGTTCATCTCACAAACAGGTCTAGACAAACATGGGCCTCTTCCGCTGAAGATATCCAGGTTTCCTCTCTCGAAGTAGTTATAATCAGGCCCCATAAGCCCACCCCAAGCCTCTAGATTATTGATTCTTATGCCATAGCCATCGGCGTCATACAGAGTCAAGCTTATGATTGAATCGGTTCCTCCCTTAATAATGGAGCCAGTCCTAACATAGACAGCGTAAACACAATCTGGATCCTACAAAAGAAAAAGAAAATCGATTTGATTTATTTCCCCAGAAAAATTAATAAAAACCCACGAAAATTGAAAAAAAAAAATCAAGAACGGTAACTTACAGATGATCGGGAAATGGCGAAGAGGGAAAGGAGGACGAAGAAATAAACCCATAAATGGTTGACCAAAGCTGCTCCTCCACCTCCCATGGCTTCTTATCTTTCTTGGCTCTCTTGTGAAGATCTCCAAGAAAGCTTTTTTATCTTTGCAGAAGGAGATCGAAGAAGGGTTTTTGAGGACTAAAATGTGGCGAAAAGGGAGAAAATGATGAAAGCTTACCGAGCTGGAGTTTGAGAAGCTGTACTAGTGAAAATGAAGACACTGTAATTATTGCCGACACACATTTTAGTCCATTTGGACGTGGAGCACATGCTGATTTTTTTCTAGATTTGAGATGTGATCGCGTGGTGGCAAGTCCAGGGTGAGTCTTCCATATGTGATCCAAGTGGACCAAGTGGAAATTGCAAACTCTTATGCCCTGTTGCATTTTTTTTTTTTTTGTTAATTGTAATTTAGATGATTAAAAAATATAGATTAAATTTAAAATCTTTTATTTATCAATAAATTTATTCATTACACTTTCTATTTTAATGTCATATATTAGCACAGGGATTATCTGCTGTACTTTTCGATACCATATATTAGCATTTTTGCAAAGTTACAAGTACTGTTGGTTATTTTTTTATATTTATTAGTTTATTACATCTTAGTCTTATTAAAAAAGATTATTGAATTGCCATATGATATTTTTGGAAATACTTATGAATTTTAATTTCATAGTAAATGTCCCGTCACTTATGTATATCAATTTGACATTTTTGTGTAAAATTAAAAAAAAAAAATTGTCCAAAGAAGTCAAGAACCAATATGGTCCAAGATTTGACTCTTATTTTCTATGCATTTTTTTAAATTGAAACTCCTGTCCAAGGTTGGGTGTATTTGGACAGAACATTTTTTTCTTCCCTTTTCAGCAACTACATTACCTCAGCAACCTTTTCTTCATTAATTCATAAAAAAAAAATTAAAACCTTTCAAATTTGTTCTTATCTATGGGATTAAGTAAAAACGTTATTTTTAGGGTCCTCATCTTTTTTTTTTAAAGAAAAAAAGTTTTATATTTAATTTCATTTACTTGGGCCAAATTAATTTTAGGATATGAGTATTTATTGTCGAACTAGACAAACATAATTCATCTTTATTTTTACTTCTATTTTTTAACAGTAATGAAAAATAATAATTAAGAAAATAGTTTATTGAATTTTTGAATGTATATTTTCAAATTTTTTTAAAGAATAAAATATTGTATTATTCAGAAGTTCAAAACTAAAAGAAGGAAAAAACAATAAGCCTTTTTTAATCAAATCATTGGTCATCCAATGAAGCAATGCACACACAAGTTCCCACGTGCGCATTTCACGTTGGTAATCTGCAAATCTTTAAGCTTTGGAGCGAAGCAGCTGATAGGAATAGTTTTGCCTCCCCCTGTATCTGGAAGATACCTGTTGATCCCTTATTACACTAAAGTCCACGCTCACGGTCACTGTGAGATACTATCTCTAACTTAAATGACTAAAATGCCCTTTATTTTTTATAATAATAACCACTTTTACGTGTCAGAGGTAGATGCCTAATTATTGTCTTTTACTGGCATTATTTAATATTGACCCTATTAATGAAAGAGCTTATGCTTGAAAACCTAGAAATTTTGAGGTTAATAATTAATATACTTTTTGTTTTAAAATAATTATTAATTTTAAAATTTTTATATTTTACAATTAAGAATGCATTTATTATTATTTAATATACCTTTATCATTTATTATTTTACTAAATTATAATATAAATTAAATTTTAAATTCAAAATAATTTTATAATTTTTAATTAAGATTGAAAGTTTTATAAATATTGAAGTTTTAAGTGTCAGAGGTAATGCCTAATTATTGTCTTTTGCCAGCTTATTTAATTTTGACCTATTAATGAAAGAGCTTGGTTTGAAATTAATTTTATAAAATATTATTAAATATGTTAGGTCATGTAGAGTTTAAATAAAAAAAATATAATGTGTTATGACTAGACGATAATTTTTGAAAAAGAAAAATTATATAAAATAATAATATATTTGACAAAAGTAAAATTTTAATTTAAGATGGGATTGAAAAATTCTAATCCAAGTAAAACCTATATTTGAAGACCCAGAAATTCTGACAATTAATATTCTTTTCATTTCAAAATAATTATCAATTTTAAATGTATTATATTTAAATTGTTATTTTACAAAAAGAATATTAAATTGTTATGTTAATTGATTTAATATATACTTTTATAAAATATTAATAAAAGAATAACAATTTATTATAATAAATTTAAAAGAAATTTATAACAATTTATAAAAGTAATATTATAACAATTTATTACTTTTAAAAGAATATTATTTTAAATTATTTTATTACTTTTATAAAATAAAAATTTATTATAACAATCTATTTTAAATTTTAAATATACTTTTATCATTTATTATTTTAGTAAATTATAATATTAATTGATTTTAAATTTTAAAATAATTTTATAATTTTCAATAAAATAATTTAATATTTTTACTAAAAATTTTATCAGTATTAAAATTTTCATAATTATTTGTATTTTAAAAATAGAGGAAATAATAAATAGTGATTATTTTTGTTGGGATTCTCTTTATTACGTGGAAAATATCTAGGTCTTTGGACCAAGGTGGATATTCTACAGTACAACCAAATGTTCCCCAGGACCCCAAATACCAAAAAACATGTGGTCGTTGGTAATTCGATGTGGTTTTGAGCTGTTCTATCTTCTCATAACATACATGCATATTAGAAGTTAAATTATTTAAAATATCCTAATCAAACAACAAACTTCTATCATTTCAAAAAGATAAGTTTACTTTCTTTTTTAATTTGTCTTAAATTATATTCCGATTTCATTTTTCAAATGGTAGTTAATACTCTATTCATTTTAAAATAATAATAATAATTTTTAATTTTTTTATATTTTAAATTATCTGTTATTTCGTAAAAATGAAGAATATATTTATTATCTTTTTTAATTAATTTTTGTCATTTATACTCTATTAAACCACAATATTAATGAATTTTTAAATTTCAAAACAAAATTACAATTTTTAACGAGAGTAATTCAATATTTTCTTATTGTTATTTGTGTAATAGTAACAGTTAATCCCCCGTCCCTATTTTTCTATCACAGTTAATTACATCACACAATTTAAGAAAATTATTTAGTCTCTTAAATTCATATAACTTTGTTTATATATTCTAAAAGTACTCTTGGATTTAATATTCTCTATAACTGTTTTATTTCTTTGTTTACTCAATTCTTTTTCTAAAGTTATTACCCTTTCATTTTTCAAAACTATTTAATACAAGGGTATAATAGTAAAATTAATATTAATGGTACTTAAAATTTTTTAATGTGACAAATAAAAAGGAACACTAAAATTTTTTAGTTGTGATAGACAAATAGAGACGAAAGGAGTTTGGAATAGAGGGAGTTTATAATTTTCGTACTATACTCTCAGTTAATGTGTATTTTTTTTTCCAACAAAATCCTCTTAGTTATTAATAAAAACATTAATTATTTTAGTTGAAAAACGAAAATTATAAATAAAATAAGTTAGATGTATATAGTTTCAAGAATAATTTAGTAATATGAATCATTTAATAAAAGAATATATGAGTAAAATATTAGGAAAAAGGATTACATTAACTATATTTAATGTGAAAATAGCCGTAGGCCTATCTTTATGGGGACAGAGGGAGAAAAAAAAAAAAAGAAGAATGTAGTATTTAAAATGGAATAGATAAGTAAGATTATATAAAATAAAGGAAGCATTGAAAGAAGATTGTTAATATTTATTAAAATTATAAAAGGGTTGTATTTTGAGAAGAAAAGTTTATTCCAAAAATACCCATTTTGAGATGGTGGGATTACTAATTTTGCAAATTGAAATATAATTTATAAGAAATTTGTGACTAGATCTCGAAGAGGTGTAAGTTCATCAACTTTTCGTCATTGTTGTAGCTAAATAGTTAGGAATTTGGCTTTATCCTTTTGAATTACAATTACATAATTAATAATTGAATTATTATGTCAATAGTATTGTAGCATTGAAGTTAACAGTAAATTTATTTTTGAGAGGCTATATACAAGGGCAGGCGTAGGATAAAAAATTTAGAGGGTCAAAATTTGGAGTGGACACAAAAGATTTGTTTGTTGTCTGATTGACGAAAATGAGTTAGACGAAAATGGTTAACGAAAATAAAAAAGTCTCAAACAATTACTTTGATGTACTAATAGATAATAGAATATTAAAATTTAGTAAATATAAAAGACAAAATGATGACTAATGAATTTGAGAATGGCCATTAAAAATTACTAAGAATGTTTATAACCTATAGTTTAATACTCCTTCCATCCTATAATATAAGTTGTTTGACTTAATTTCACACATATTAAAATTCCTAAAAATAAGGTGATTTTATATTTTTTTCTTAAAATATCCATATTTAAATGTCTTGGAAACAAGAGAAGAGAGGAGAGAGAAAGAGAGGGAAAGAGAATTAATAAATAAGGATAAAAATGTAAAAATAGCTTTAAAATCACCTTGAAAAGTTCCTAACGATTTATAATTTGAGACAACAAAAGTAATCTTTAATGACTTATATTATGGGACGGAGGAAGTATACTATAATTACTAAGAATTTCAAAAAAATGGGATCATCCCCCCCCCCCAAAGTTTGAAGGGCACTCAACTCCTCTATCCTCCCCGCTACCTCACTCTCTCTCAATGTCATTATGTTGCTACGATGCTTCTTTTGTTTCCCTTTTTCTTTGCTCTATAGTGTTAGGGAGGCGGACGGTGGAGGAGGACACTACAGGAAAAATTAGTTTTTGCGACGGCAAAAAATCGTCTCAAATGGGTTTTGCAACGGTTTTGTTCGTATTGTGACGGATTTGCGACATTTATTTAATTAATAATATTAAAATTAAGTTATAATTAATTTAACGACAGTTTAACGACGGTCATTTAATTAATGATATTATAATTAAGTTTATAATTATGTTTGCGATGATTTTGCGACAGATTTTAAATTTTTTAAAAAAATTAATTATTAAATTTTTATTTTTTAAAAATTATTTATTAGATTTGCGACAGCGAGTTAGCGACGGATTTTTAAATTTTTTAAAAAAATTAATTATTAAATCTGCGACGACATTTTAGTGACGATTTTGTGACGGACTTTTAAATTTTTTTTAAAAAATAATTATTAAATTTGCGATGATTTTGCGACAGCATTTTAGTGGCGGTCGTTGAAATTTTAAAATTTTAAAAAAAATTTAATTATTAAATTGTCTCCGATCCGGAACAGATTCCGACCGAGCCCCAACCCGGAACCGATCCGATAGGCCGTCTCAATCTTCGTCTCTAATAATTATTGAAATTGTTGCTGGATGCGAGACTTGAACCCGCATCTTTGTTGTGTTGTGGGAGATCATGTGCTCCACTACTAGGCTATGTGAATTCTTGCACTTATTTTCACCTTATTTTAATTATATACTATATTTATAATATGATATTTTCTTAGATATATAATATGTACTTATATATATATTATATATATTTATATATATATTAGTATATATATAAATAAATATATATGTAATATATATATTATACAATTCTTTTTAGATTATTAATATATATTAGTATATTTATTAATATAACACACACACACACACATATATATATATATATATATATTATATGATTCTTTTTAGATACATAATATGTACAAATAATACACACACATATGGAGATTGATATATATACGTACATATATATATATATATTTATTTATTTATGTTGGTATGTGTATATCTACATGTATTAATACATCCATATATATATATATATATATATATAAATGTATATATTAATATTAGTATATATATTAAATGTTATCTATTAATATGTATATTAATATATATATATATATATATATTTCAATTTAACAATGTCTTTTCACGCATTTTACTATTTCAACACATTATATATATATATATATATATTTATATAATCAAACTTTAAAATTTTTTACAAATTTTTTAGATTAGTGATGGATAAAAGCCGTCGCAAAACCCTCGCTAATCTATTTAGCGAGGGTTTTGCAACGATTTTATTAAATTTTTTTATAAAAAATTTATTATTAAGCCATCGTAAAACTGTCGCTAATTTGCTAGGGTTTTGTGACTGTTCTTTTAAAAATTTTTAAAAAATTAAATTTATTATCAGGCCGTTGCAAAATCGTCGCTAATTAGCGAGGGTTTTGTGACAATTTTATTAATTTTTTTAAAAAAATAATTATCAAGCCATCGCAAAACCGTCGCTAAGTTGCGAGGGTTTTGCGACGGTTCTTTTAAAAATTTTAAAAAAAATTAAATTTATTATTGGGCCATCGCAAATTCGTCGCTAATTAGCAAGGGTTTGCGATGATTTTATTAAAAATAAATTTATTATCAAACCATCGCAAAACTGTCTCTAATTTGTGAGGGTTTTGCGACGGTTCTTTTAAAAATTTTTAAAAATTAAATTTATTTTTGGACTGTCACAAATCCATCGCAATTAGCGAGGGTTTTGCTACGGTGTTTTTAAATATTTAGTGTTAAGTATAATTACCAAAAGCCGTCGCTAAACTGTCATTAATTTGTGAGAGTTTTGAGATGATTTTAATTATTTAATTTTAATATATAATTACAATATTCCGTCACTAATCCATTGCAATTTGTGAGGGTTTTGCAAGGGTTTCTTTCAAAATTCTAAAAAAATTAAATTTTTTATCGAGCTGTTGCAAAACCGTCGCAATTTGTGAGAGTTTTGCGAGGGTTTTTTAAATTATCTAGTTTTAATTTATAATTACAAAATTCCATCATAAAACCGTTGTTAGAATTTTGTGATGGTTCTTTTGAGCCGTCACAATTAGTGAGGGTTTTGCGATAGCTGTCGCAAATCCATCACAATTAGCCAAGTTTTTGCAATAGCCGTCGCAAATCCATCACAATTTGTGATGGTTTTGCAACGGCTATTCAAATCTTGTTGCTATTTTCATTGCCGTCACAAATCCGTTGCAAAGCTATCGCAATTAGTGACGGTCATGTAGCTGTTGCAAATTTTCCGTTACAAAATCCAATTTTTCCCGTAGTGGGAGTCACAGGCTTGGTAGTGGGAAATGGTGATGGTCGATGCTACGCATGGAGAGAAGGAAAAGGATTAAATAAAAGGAAAAAAAATGTATTGTAAATTTGATTCAAAATATAATTATGAAATAAATTGTAAGAAAGTTGTAAAATAGAAAAATTATAGAAAATGGAGAAATAAAAAAATCACTTAGATTTAAACTGATATTCTATCCATTTATATAAAGCCTCTATAAAACATCATATTAAAGGATAAAAAATGAATATAATAAATACGATATTATTTTATTCATAAAATTAATGATATTAGAGAAATAAATAGTTGTATCTATCTCCTGAATAAATAAATAATTTTAGAAACTGACCAATCATATATATTTTCTAGATAAATAGATAGTTTAAAAAAACTAATAGTCACTTTATCTTATTGATTTCATAATACTCCCCTTCAGATGTTCATTTTTAACATCTAAAAAAAAATGCCTTGTTAAGAACATTCTAATTAGAAAAACCCTATGGGACAAAAACTTAATGAAAGAAAAAAACAAAAATCATGTATTTTCCGCTTTTGAGGAAAATGCCTTGATAAAAACCTCACTAAGAAAAAACTTAATCGGAAAAGTCTTAATTAAGAAAAAAGAATATAGCGTATACATGTTTCCCTTCATGATGGCATCATTGAAGATGACTTCATATCTTTCAACTGATGTATTCTAATTTTATATACTAATTTTTCAAAAGTAACAGTCGATAATATCTTATTGAATAAATCTATGGAATTATCATGTGATCAAATCTATTGCACATCTATTTTATCTTTCTTCTAGAGTTCATGAGTAAAAAAAAATTTTGGTAAAATATATTTTGTTCTATCTTATTTAATATATTCTCATCTTAATTGAGCTATACAATTTGCATTATTCTTATAAAGTGGTGTTGAAATTTCTTTCTCAGAGGATAAAATTTTCTTTGATATAATATATTATTGATCTCAACCATATATTCTTGGCTTGCCTCATAAATAGTTATAATTTTAGCATGATTAGAAGAAGTGACTACTAAAGATTGTTTTGTATAGTGCCATGATATAACAATAGTACCACTAAATGTA
The DNA here is from genome assembly GCA_026120185.1 of Voacanga thouarsii. NCBI lineage: Eukaryota > Viridiplantae > Streptophyta > Magnoliopsida > Gentianales > Apocynaceae > Voacanga > Voacanga thouarsii. The sequence continues at coordinate 1,160,628 of JANUWF010001704.1, forward strand.
AATAAATAATTAGTTTGAGAACATAGTTTATGTGATTTAGAAAAATAACTAATCAACATTGGATTGATTTTATTTGAATAAAATAATTCGAGATCAATTATCCTTTGAAGATATCTCAAGGCATGTTTAATACCATTCTAATGTTATTGTGATAGAAAATAACTAAATTTTGCTAACAAATTCACATAAAATACTAAATCAGATATAGTGTTATTAACAAGGTACATTAGTGCACCAATTGCACTAAAGTATGGTATTTAAAGACCAAGAAGTTCTTCGTCATCTTCATTACACTAGTGATTTGACGATCATTGTAACATTTAATGGATGTGTTTTATCCATGTAAAACATGTTTAGAATCTTTACTGTATGTATTGATTGATGAATAAAACCACCATATTCCATATGCTTAATTTGTAGACCAAGACAAAAACTTGATTCTTGCAAAATTTTTAATTTCAAATTCTCACTTTAGGCTATCTCTTACCTCTTGGAGTTCTTCTGGAGTTATAATAAGGTTGATATCATCAACATATATAATGAGTATCACAAAACCAAATCTAAATTTCTTGATAAATACAAATGGATACAATGAATCATTTTTATATCTTAATTTTAATAGACATTCACTAAGATAATTATTACACATGGGTCTAGACTACTTTAAGCTATACAATGACTTTTGTAATTAATGGAATAATTTCCACGAGAGCCATAATTTCATGCTTCAAACATATTAAATCTTTTTGGGTTTTTCATATAAATATTATTATTAAGGTTATCATATAAATAAGTAGTAATTGCACCCATTAGACGTATCTTAATCTTTTTATATATTAGAAGACTCATAGGGTATTGAAGTGTACTTGTATTTATCACGAGTGAATAGATATTATCATAGTCAACACCCAATTTTTACAAAAATCATTATGCTAAAAGTCATGGTTTATATCTGATGACTTCATTATTTTTATTTCGCTTTTGCATAAATACCCATTTATAACTAATTGCTTTTACACCTTCTTGTGTTTGGACTATAGGTCCAAAAACTTCATGCTATACTAGTGAGTTTAACTCTGATTGGATCGTATTTTTTCATTCTGACTAATCACTTCTGTGACGATATTCTTTAACTGGTGTTGGTTTAAGATCCTCGTTATCTTTTAAAACATCAAGTGCTATATTGTATATAAAAACATCATCATAACTATTTCTATCTAATTCTAACTTCTGCCAAAAGTAGTATAATTGATGGAAATCTCAGTATTCTTTTAACTATAAAAAATTTTAATCTTTTCATTAGTTTCCACTTGGTCCGTATTTTTTAATTCTTCAATTTGATCACCCTAATAATTTAATCCTCTTTTTTTCAAGGATTTTTATCTTTAGAATCAAAGAGTCGGCCACGCATTTGGCATGCTTTTGACTCAGTAGTTATAGAAATTTCATTTTGTCCTATTGAGACTTCTATCCGAATAAGAGCACTATAGTTGTTATATGCAATTTGGTAACCTTTGTGGAGTAAACAAAAGAATCTAAAATTTGATTTGTAAGTCTTTGAAAATGAATTTATTTTTTGAACTTCTAATTCATTCAAGCTTGTATATGAATCGAAATAATTTAATGATGTTGTCTAGCCAAGCTTTTTTTATATTATTTTTTTTCTGCCCCTAATTAAGGAAATAAAGATCCATCAAAATGATAATTAGCAAATATTGCTGGAAATGTGTCTCTAATTGACGGTTCAAGATATTTGATTATAGGGAGAGAATCAAACCCAATATATGTCCTCAACCTTCTTTAAGGACCCAATGTGTTGATTTGACACTATTGGTACATATACTGCACATAAAAAAAAAAAAAATCTCAAATGAGTAATATTTAGCTCCAAACTAAAAGCTAATCGCAAAGGAATTTTTTTTTGATAACTTATTGGCATTACATGTACAACTGCAAAACATACAAAATAACATGTCTCCAAACAGATATAGAGAGATTTTATCTCATTAGCAATGGTTTAGCAATTAATTGCAACATTTTAATAAATGATTTAGTTAGACCATTTTGGGTATAAACATGAGCTATTAGATGTTCAATATTAATGTCAATTGACATGTAATAAGCATCAAAGATATGAGAGGAATATTTTTCGGTATTATTTGGACAAAATTCTTTTAATAAGATGATCAGGAAAATTGTGCTCTTAAGTGAATTTTTTGGCTAAGCAATCTAACAAATGCCAGATTATGAGTTGATAATGAACAAGCATGCGATCATTAGGTCGATGCATCAAGTAAAAGTATAAAATATTTAAACTATCCACATAGTTGATGAATTGGTCCACATATATCACTTCGAATCCTTTCTAGAGATCTTGAAAATTTAAATCCCACTTTGTTGAAGATAGTTCAATAACTAATTTTCCTTGAGAATATGTAGCAGATGAAGATTTATTTAAAGTCGAAATATTTTGATCTTTCAAAGGATGACCATGCGTATTCTTAGTTATTCTTCACATCAAAATAGCTCACGAATGACCTAAATAGTCATCCTAAATAATAAATGTAGCGTGATCAGTAGACTTCTATTTTGTTCAATGATGTGCTTCAATTGCATAAATTTTTGTGCAATATAGGTCAGGTGAAAGAGATAGTTGTTTTTCTAATAATGATTTCTTACCCAAGAATATTTGAATAATACAGAGATACTCAAAATTATTTTGCTCCATTATTTCAATATGATATCTGTTAGCCTTAAATGCATTCTTCTGTGTTTTGACTTATAACAAACATTGATGAGGACTAACTTGTGTGATCTATTTGTGATAGGACATGTTTGACCTAATTTTTTCAACGTATGCAAATAAGGTTGCTAAGCATCTCTTAAGGACATGGAATCTAAAGTGGTGATTGATCAATAACGACTTCAACCTAAGAGTTCACAAGATCTTGAAATCCTTGAGAAAGAACTTTAGATTAGGAATCGTTTTATTAAGGTATTCTATGTAAATTCTTATGTCTTCTTTACCTTATAATTCAACTTATTTCTACCTTGAAGCACATAAGCAAAAAGATTTCAAAGTTTTAAGTCTTTAGAATTTTGGATTGAGTAATTTAGATGGTTTTGCATCCAAATGCTTTGTCCAAAACTCTGTGAACAATGTCAAAATGCTTCTACCTAGAAAAATGTTATTTTGGACTCATATTTTGGGTGCACCATCGTCTGATTCTTGAGTCCAAAACTCTAGCAAATCTGACAGCGAGAAACTAGCTATTTCTAGCCTTTGGATATTTACTTTTTGCTTTTATAAAAGCTTTCAAAACCCGATTTTAAAGTAGAATTTTATCTTATCTTTCTAAGAAACACTCTTACTATCTAGAATACAAAAATCTTCCTTTTCAATAGTGCTTCAAAGTGAAATTTGATTGTTTCAAAAGGTAAAGGTTTTTGGTGCTCATTTGTTTGCATATTTGCTTAAAAGTGTGAGCTATCTTGCTACATTTTTATAATTCTTTTTGTATATCGAGGTTGTGGTGTAAAACCCATTTAGGGTGAACCTTAATTTGTAGTTGATTGAGAGGTTTGGTGAAAACCCAGTATGGTGATCCTCTCTTATAATTGGTGTAGGAAAATACCATTGTGCTGACTTGAGTTTATTGAAGTCTGGTTCAAAATCCTTAAGTGTGAGCTTAAGATAGTGGATGTAGATATTGGAGAATCGAACTACTATAAATCTCTTATTCATCTTCCTAGCATTTAAATTCTGATAGGTTGCAAATTTCTGTGCTCAATAAGTTCAATCATTCAAAAGAAATATTTATGATTCTCACCAACCCATCCTCATTTTTATATTGATTGCACCTCTCTTATCTCATTTCATTCAAATTCTAGTCAAATCCTTAAGGTTGCTCAAAACACTTTTTTGCAAACTCCTCGATTTGGATATCAAAAGGAGGACTTTGAAAAACAGATCTCTTTTTAGAAAAGTGTTTTAAATTTGCTAAAAAAGTTATTCACCCACTCTAAGGTTTTTTATTTGGTATCAGAGTGCTGGTCTACTCTCCTTCGACTAAACAACCTTGTAGAAAAGATCCTTATGACAAATATCTCCTCTCTTCCCTATGTCGACGGTGTTGGATTGTATGCCCTCTTAGACTAGGTTTCTGATGTAAAATCGAATTATTTAATAAAAGAATTTATTTTCAGAAATTGTTTGTGAATTTACTTTTTGTTTGTGCACGATTTTCGTTTGGAACAGACCCATTGTGTTTAAATAAGTGATCCATGTGAATGGTGGTCTTTCACAGTAAGGTATGGATCACGGGTTATTTAACACATAAATATTTGTTCTTAACCTATTGATGAGACTGAGAACCTCATCATGTTTAGGTTATTATGTTATGAATTCCAAATGGGGAATGGCTTACCTTTAGCCAGTGGGTAGTCCACTCACTTCATGACATAAGCGTATTTCGAATACGTAGAACATGACCTGTAGTAGTGGTTTTCTCAAAGTACTATATGGTAGAAACCTAGACTACTACCGCTATAGCGTGGACTAGTACTCTACGACTTAAGTATGAGTTGGTGGTCTAGCGAAGCTGGAAGCATATACTTTGATTTGCTGTAGTTGAGGTTCTATCATAGGGCTAATATACTTGCATGTTGGGTATGTGTGACTAGTTAGTTAAGGCAGACTTATACAAGATAGTTTCTGCACTATATCGCCCCTTGTGGTTGTCCGAATGGTCTAAATTATCCAGGGCCCTGGGAAACATGACTTGGATGTTTGCTTTAGGGTAGCTCCCTTGGAAAGCGGAAACACTCCAGGAAGTCGCGGATCATTGGACTAGAAGCCAAATGATGGTAGATGTCATTTAGGGGGGTGTTAGTACACTTCTTCCTCTCTAAATGTACGGCGATGTGTAGAGGGGTATTTTAGTCATTTCACCTGTAGGTCGGAGACTTTGCGAATGCAGCATTGTCCTTGTGGTCAATATTTCCTTATGGTGATATTAGAAAATATTTAAAATGCAAAATACAGTTATTTATATAGCAGGGGTATTTTGGTCATTTTAGCAGCCAAGGCGATATGTCTTTTTGGTCCTCGGGATAGCCCGTAAGTCCTAACTATTTTTGGGTTGAGGAATTGGTCTCAGTTGAAGAGGATTTTATTTTATTTTGTTTTATTTTATTTTATTCAAGAAGTCTAATTTATTATTGGACTGGAATAAAATAAATAAATAAATAAATAAAATAGAAGTTGAGAGAAATTAATTATCTAGTTTATTTGGTTAATTAATTATTCAGGGCCTAGGTCCAGTATGAATAATTAAGAAATTAACCTGGGCTTAAACTAGGGGAAATAATTAATGTTTAATTATTTATTGGGTTATTTATATAGGCCCAATAAATAATAATTAAAGATTAATTATTATGGTTCATTTGGACTCATTAATTATTTATTGGGTTACTTATGTAACCCCAGAAAATAAATAATTAATATTTATTATTTTGGGCCTTTTGGGTCCAAGAAAAATAATAAATATTTATCTGGCCCAATAGCTTGGACCTTAGGGTTTTTCCAGATACGGTTAAGAGGAGTTTAAGGTTAGGCCAAACTGTTTCTCAGGATAACATCTGGGTGTTTTGAAATCCCGGGGAGACGTTTATCAGAGATTGAGAGACCTAGTTTAGGCAAAATATAAACAACTCTTTGAAAAAAAAAAACCCTAAAATTTCTTTCCCTAGCCTTACAAGCTTTACGTGAGTCTCTCTCTCAACGTCTCTCTCCTCCTCTTTGTTTTTCTCCTTGTTCTTTTCTAACTAATAGCGAGCGAACCTAGGAGAATTGAGACCGTTTCTCTTTCCCATTGTGTTCACCAACTAGAGGTTAGGCTGAGGAATATCCTGAGAGCTGGAGAGCCAAGCGTTAATGCAAATAAGGCGAAGTCGAAGGCTAGCGGGTGTTCAACCGGAAGCTCCTTCAAGTGTGCAAAGCGAGGCGATTTCAGCCGTTCATTCTGTTCCTACGCAACCTAGGAAAGTTAAAGAACACAAAGGTATGATCTTCACGCTTCCGCATGGCCTTTATGGCTCGCGTTTAATTTTTTTTTCTCTATTTTTTTCCCGTCCATGGCTCCCCTGTTTCTGCGTTTTCCTACAAAGTGGTATCAGAGTCATTGGTTTTGATCAATATAGGGAGCATGGTAGTTAATAAAATGGAGAAGATGATTATACCTGTGATCCTTCGCTGTTTTGGTATGGGATAGGTGGATTTGTAAGCTTCACAGTGGAAACATAGGATCTCTGTAAATTTTTTGGCTTTGGTGTTTTAATCGTGTAAACCCAATTTTAATGGGTATAGGCGGTTGTGGTTATGTTTTGGATGAGTTTTTATAAGTAAAAATGTCCAAAGAAGACAGAAAAAATCGAAGGAAAAAAATGCTCTGCAAGTCGTGCGCGAAACAGAAGAAAAACGAAGAAGATGCACTGTTCATATGCCGCCGCGTCCAAGCCGAGCCGCCGAGCCGAGCCACTGCTGTTGGTGAGAGAAGCCGGTCGCTGATGAGCCGCGGAAGCCGAGCCACTTCCTTTGATTTGAGCCGAATTCAATTGCAAAATTTGCAATTGAATTTCATTTGGCTTTCGGGTTCGTGCGCGGGTCAGAGGAGATCCAACCGGGGCAGCTCGCGGGCTGAATCGCGGGTCGGCAGCAGAGGAGAACCGGGCGCGGGTCGCGGGTGCGGGCGAAGTCCACAGGTCGTGGCTGGCGTGCGATCTGGTGTGGCGCGGTGCATTGCGGCTGCGGTGGACCGCAGGCCATTCTGGCGCGGATCCTGTGCGGCCGGTACAGTGGACTGCCAGCCAATTTTGGCAAATTTTTTTTTATTTTTTTTCCTTTTTCGTTTTGGGTCCCATACCAGGTGAAGTTAATATTTTTGCAATATTTATATTCTTAGAATATATTTGCATGAAAAATATTAGTAATGGATTTTAGGATTAAACAAGATCATTAATTAATTAATTAATGTGTTTAATTCTATTATTTGGGCACTTAGGTTTAAAAAATAGAAAAGCATGAAAACGTTTATTGTTTTCTAGCATGCTATTTTTTTTATGTACCTATGTGTGCTTTTTCTCAAAGACCAAAGTCTTTGGGAACCTTTTGTTTTGGCAAGGAAAAATATTTTTCTTTAAAAACTAAATGGTTATTTTAATTGGTACAAAAATTAATCCTTAAATATTTTCTCAAAGGATTTAATCCTTAACATAGAAAATATATTGGATTTAGATATTTTTGTAAATTAAAATGGAGAGCCATTTTGTTTTGTTTTGGACTAGAAAAATGATTTTGTCAAATAAACTTGAGACCAAAGTCTCTAGAAAGTTTTAATTGGAATTTTTTTTAAATCATTAAGTTTTAACTTATATAAAATTAGTCCATGGAGGAAATCTCTCAAAGGATATAAGCCTTGACATAGAGATTTTATTGGACTTAGATATTTTATTTTTGAGTTAAGAAAAACTTAATGGAAATTTCAAAAGGATATTTTCCAGAAAACCTTTATTTTAAAAGATTAAGTGGGAGAGGGGTTCCAACGGCCCCACGGCTTCTATCACGGTCCTCATTAGAGATCGTGGATCCCCTCGCTTCACCCTGGGAGTGAACCCGTATAGGATGGGGATACCACAAGATCTAGATCTAATGGAAGGATGTAATTAATAACTCGGGGCACGTACTATGATCGGCCAGCCCACGTTGGAGGTTATAGTGCGAGGTATGTCCATAGGAAATGAGAGGAAACGGCCATCCCACGATGGAGTTATTCTCTAGACCATTACCTAGAAGGGAAATTAATTTGTGGTGGTTAATACACTTATCTTAGGAAACTGTTAATCTTCTCAAGAAGCTATGTCAGTTTTCCTAAGAGCCAAATTATTTTCAGTGCACAAATTTCATTTTGTTTTCACAAACTAATTTCTTTCTTTTATTTTCGATTTTCAGAAATGGTGGGAGGTTCTTTTAGTCCATTGGCCGTTATTCTCGTGGAGAATAAGTTAACGGGTCCAAACTATGTGGATCGGAAAAGGAACTCGGACATAATACTCACAACTGAGGAGTATAAGTATGTCCTTTACGAAACTCGCCTCGTTATCTGGGAAGGTTCCACCGCCGAAGAGCGAGAGGCCGAAAAGGCATGGAAGAAAGCCGACGAAATGGCACGTTGCTATATGTTAGCTTCCATGTCTAATATGCTCCAGTCAAAACACGAGCACATGGCTTCTGCATATGACATAAGTCAATTGTTGGCAACTATGTTCGCGGACAAGAGCCGGCCCGCAAGGCAGGAGGCTCTTCGAACAATTGTAAACACTAAGATGGCCGAGGGAGCATCGATCCGAGAGCATATGCTCAAGATGATTGCTCGCTTTCGAGGAGGCAGAAATCTTAGGGGCTGTCATTGACCCCGAGAGCCAAGTGGTCATAGTTCTCGAATCTCTACTGGACTCTTTCACTCAGTTTAAGTTAAACTATAACATGAACAAATTGAACATGAGTTTGACTGAACTGATGAAAGAGCTCCAGATGGCGGAGAAGGTCATGAAGCCGCAGTCTAAGGCCATGATTGCTAAGGCCTCTTCTTCAAGAACTAGGCCTAAGCCCGGAAAGTTCAAGAGGAAGAAGGGGAATGCAACGAGCTCAGCCCAAGAACCAGCCCAAGGACAAACCAAAGGGCAAGTGCTTCAAGTGTGGAAAGAAGGGACATTGGAAAAAGAGTGTCCAGATCTTCGAGCCAAGAAAAACCCCACAGGTAATGTTTACTATCTAGAGTCCATATCAATGGTAGGATCAACTTCCACTTGGATTGTTGATTCAGGAGCCACCGATCATATCCGTAACTCCTTGCGTGGGTTTAGGAAGATAAGAAGACTCAAGAAGGGCGAACATGGGCTTCGAGTGGGTAATGGAGCACAAGTCCGGGCCCTTGCAAGTGGGAGAGCTGGATCTTATTTTTTATTGTAATAAGATAGTGGTTTTAAAAGACATTTTATATGTACTTGGTTTTCGTCAGAATTTGATTTCAGTTGCAAAACTTATTAATCAAGGATATTCTGTATCTTTCCATTCTGGTATTTCTATCAGTAGAGATGGATAAATTTTATGTACTGGGCACATGTATGGAAATTTTTTCTTTTTAAACCCTATTAACAACCAATCAAATAACGCTCTGTCTGAACCTTTAACTAAGAAGAGAAAGACCAATATCAATGATTCATACCTTTGGCATCTGAGGTTGGGTCATATTAACTCGACCAGGATTCAGAGGCTAATCCATGATGGGCCTTTGGGCTCATTGAGATTGGAAAGTTGGCCTCAGTGTGAATCCTGCCTGATGGGAAAAATGACCAAAAGGTCTTTTACACCAAAGGCGGATAGAGCCAAGGAGGTGTTGAGTCTTGTTCACACTGATGTGTGTGGTCCTTTGTCTACACCAACTAGGGGAGGTTTTGAGTACTTCATCACGTTCACGGATGATTGGACGAGGTATGGTTACATTTACCTGATGAGACGCAAGTCTGACTCTTTTGACAAGTTCAAAGAGTTTAAGGCTGAAGTGGAGCGTCGGACAGGTAAATTAATCAAAACCTTACGATCGGATCGTGGTGGAGAGTACCTCCTAGGTGAATTCAAGGACTACATGGTATATCATGGGATAGTATCCCAACTCTCTGCGCCGGGAACCCCCCAGCAGAACAGAGTAGCTGAGAGAAGGAACAGGACGTTGATGGAAATGGTCCGAAGCATGATGTCTCATGCTACTCTTCCAGTATCCTTATGGGGATATGCCCTGGAAACAGCGGCATATATTCTGAACTTGGTGCCTTCCAAATCAGTACCTAGGACTCCCTATGAGATGTGGATTGGGCGTAAGCCAAGTCTGAATCATCTCAGGATTTGGGGGTGTCCAGCTTATGTACTGATCAAGGGAGACAAGTTGGAACCAAGATCATAATTATGCTATTTTGTTGGGTATCCAAAAGGGACAAAAGGAGGCTACTTTTATCATCCTAAGGAGCAGAAGGTACTAGTCAGTACCAATACTAGATACTTGGAAGATGATCAAAGTACTTACACTAAAGGTTCAACGAGGTTGGAACTTCAGGAGAAGTTATCTACGGAATCAACTTCTTCTGACCCGATTTTGGAACAAGAAGAGGCACAGCTTCAAGAGCCTGTGCAAATGGAGCCTCGTCGTAGTGGGAGAGTGTCTAGGGTTCCGGATAGATGGACTGGAGAAGCCTTTGAGCTGGTTTCCGACCATTAGGAACAAGACCCCGCTAGATACGAGGAGGCTATTGCTGATGCCGATGCAAATCTGTGGCATGAAGTAATGAAAGCCGAGATTGAGTCTATGTACCTCAATCAGGTTTGGGATCTTGTAGCTTCACCTGAAGGGATAAAACCCATTGGGTGTAAGTGGGTATACAAGAGGAAGAGAGGAGTGGATGGGAAGGTGGAAACCTTCAAAGCTAGGCTTGTGGCGAAAGGGTATACTCAGAAAGAGGGTATCGACAATGAGGAAACCTTTTCCCGGGTAGCCATGCTTAAATCCATTCGCATCCTCCTTGCCATCGCCTGTCACTATGACTACGAGATATGGTAAATGGATGTCAAGACGGCATTCTTGAATGGCCATCTTAGCGAAGACATCTATATGTCCCAACCGGAAGGCTTCATTGCTGAAGGCCAGGATCACATGGTTTGCAAGCTTAAGAAGTTCATTTATGGACTTAAGCAGGCATCAAGAGCATGGAACATTCGTTTTGATGAGACTGTAAAGTCTTATGGTTTTATTCAAAACGAAGATGAACCATGCGTGTACAGGAAACTTGAAGGCATCAATGTGGTTTTTCTTGTCCTGTATGTGGATGACATTCTACTCATTGAAAATGATGTAGGGACATTGTCATCTACAAAGGTTTGGCTGTCTAGTCAATTCAGTATGAAGGACTTGGGAGAAGCCGACTACATTCTCGGGATTAGGCTTCTTAGAAATAGGAAGCAGAGAATGTTAGGATTATCCCAAGCGACATACATTGACAAGATGCTGGCCAAGTACATCATGGACTCATGCAAGGGAGCTCTAATCCTTTGCAGACATGGGTTGTCATTTTCTTCGAAGGACTGTCCTAAGTCTCAAGAAGAAAATGACAGAATGAGTAGGATTCCCTACGCTTCGGCTGTGGGAAGTCTCATGTACGCTATGCTGTGTACTAGGCCAGATATCTGCTTTGCCGTGGGCTTAGTTAGCAGATATCAGTCAAACCCAGGGGAGGTTCATTGGCAAGCTATAAAGCATATTCTCAAGTACCTAAAGGGAACGAGAGATTATATGCTCGGTTTACTGTGGTCGAAGATTTGGTTCCCGCAGGATACACGGACTCGGACTTCCGAGCGGATAAGGATGAGAGAAAATCCACTAGTGGATATGTCTTCACCTTGTCTGGAGGAGCAATTTCATGGAGGAGTATCAAGCAATCTTGTATTGCTGACTCAACCATGGAAGCTGAGTATGTGGCAGCTTCGGAAGCGTCCAAGGAAGCAATTTGGCTCCGGAAGTTTCTTTCAGAACTTGGAGTCGTACCACATATGGACAGGCCGATTGTGATGTATTGCGACAAAACTGGAGCAGTGTCGCAATCTAAGGAGCCTTGGAACCACAAGAAGGGGAAACACATCGAGAGGAAGTACCACCTGATCTGGGATTACATCCAGAGACGGGAAGTCGTGGTGGAGCATATTACCTCAGAAAACAATCTAGCAGACCCATTCACCAAACCTTTGGCTGAGAGAGTCTTCAAGAGACACTTAGACGCCATAGGGGTGGGCACCTATGGACTTACCTAGTCTTAGAGTGCAAGCGGGAGATTTTTGGATTGTATGCCCTCTTAGACTAGGTTTCTGATGTAAAATCGAATTATTTAATAAAAGAATTTATTTTCAGAAATTGTTTGTGAATTTACTTTTTGTTTGTGCACGATTTTCGTTTGGAACAGACCCATTGTGTTTAAATAAGTGATCCATGTGAATGGTGGTCTTTCACAGTAAGGTATGGATCATGGGTTATTTAAAACATAAACATTTATTCTTAACCTATTGATGAGACTGGGAACCTCATCATGTTTAGGTTATTATGTTATGAATTCCAAATGGGGAATGGCTTACCTTTAGCCAGTGGGTAGTCCACTCACTTCATGACATAAGCGTATTTCGAATACGTAGAACATGACCTGTAGTAGTGGTTTCTCAAAGTACTATATGGTAGAAACCTAGACTACTACCGCTACAGCGTGGACTAGTACTCTACGACTTGAGTATGAGTTGGTGGCCTAGTGAAGCTGGAAGCATATACTTTGATATGCTGTAGTTGAGGTTCTATCATAGGGCTAATATACTTGCATGTTGGGTATGTGTGACTAGTTAGTTAAGGCAGACTTATACAAGATAGTTTCTGCACTATATCGCCCCTTGTGGTTGTCCGAATGGTCTAAATTATCCAGGGCCCTGGGAAACATAACTTGGATGTTTGCTTTAGGGTAGCTCCCTTGGAAAGCGGAAAAACTCCAGGAAGTCGCGGATCATTGGACTAGAAGCCAAAGGATGGTAGATGTCATTTAGGGGGGTGTTAGTACACTTCTTCCTCTCTAAATGTACGGCGATGTGTAGAGGGGTATTTTAGTCATTTCACCTGTAGGTCGGAGACTTTGCGAATGCAGCATTGTCCTTGGGGTCAATATTTCCTTATGGTGATATTAGGAAATATTTAAAATGCAAAATACAGCTATTTATATAGCAGGGGTATTTTGGTCATTTTAGCAGCCAAGACGATGTGTCTTTTTGGTCCTCGGTATATCCCGTAAGTCCTAACTATTTTTGGGTTGAGGAATTGGTCTCAGTTGAAGAGGATTTTATTTTATTTTGTTTTATTTTATTTTATTCAGGAAGTCTAATTTATTATTGGACTGGAATAAAATAAATAAATAAATAAATAAAATAGAAGTTGAGAGAAATTAATTATCTAGTTTATTTGGTTAATTAATTATTCAGGTCCTAGGTCCAGTATGAATAATTAAGAAATTAACCTGGGCTTAAACTAGGGGAAATAATTAATGTTTAATTATTTATTGGGTTATTTATATAGGCCCAAGAAATAAATAATTAAAGATTAATTATTATGGTTCATTTAGACTCATTAATTATTTATTGGGTTACTTATGTAACCCCAGAAAATAAATAATTAAAATTTATTATTTTGGGCCTTTTGGGTCCAAGAAAAATAATAAATATTTATCTGGCCCAATAGCTTGGACCTTAGGGTTTTTTCCAGATACGGTTAAGAGGAGTTTAAAGTTAGGCCAAACTGTTTCTCAGGATAACATCTGGGTGTTTTGAAATCCCGGGGAGATGTTTATCAGAGATTGAGAGACCTAATTTAGGCAAAATATAAACAACTCTTTGAAAAAAAAAAACCCTAAAATTTCTTTCCCTAGCCTTACAAGCTTTACGTGAGTCTCTCTCTCAACGTCTCTCTCCTCCTCTTTGTTTTTCTCCTTGTTCTTTGCTAACTAATAGCGAGCGAACCAAGGAAAATTGAGACTGTTTCTCTTTCCCATTGTGTTCACCAACTAGAGGTTAGGTTGAGGAATATCTCGAGAGTTGGAGAGTTAAGCGTTAATGCAAACAAGGCGAAGTCGAAGGCTAGCGGGTGTTCAACCGGAAGCTCCTTCAAGTGTGCAAAGCGAGGCGATTCTAGCCGTTCATTCTGTTCCTACGCAACCTAGGAGGGTTAAGGAACACAAATGTATGATCTTCACGCTTCCGCATGGCCTTTATGGCTCGCGTTTAATTTTTTTTCTCTATTTTTTTCCCGTCCATGGCTCCCCTGTTTCTGCGTTTTCCTACAGACGGATCTTTGACAAACAGACCTCCTTTGTTCACTGGGAGTAATTACATATTTTGGAAAAATCTCATGAAGATCTATGTTTGCTCAATTAATTTTGAGCTATGGAATTTAATTAAAAAAGGACCATATGTTCCTTCTAGAAGTGTTGAAGGTTGAATAGTTCCAAAACAGAGTAATGAATATGATGCTGAAGATAATGCCAAATGGCATTGAATTTTCAAGTTATGAACATTCTATGTTGTGCTCTTAATGCCATTGAATATAATAGAGTAAGTGGCTGTGATTTAACTCATGACATGTGGAGATTACTTGAAGTCACCTATGAGGGGACAAATCAAGTGAAGGAGTCAAAATTGGGACTTTTGATTCAAGATTATGAATTGTTTACTATGAAGCCAAATGAGAGCATAACCGATATGTTCACTAGATTCACAAACCTTGCAAATGGACTTAAGGTCTATGGGAAAAGCTATTCCCTTGGTGAACAAAATAGAAAAATTCTGGATGCCTTGCCAAAGAGTTGGCAACCCAAATCTTTGGTTGTGGAAGAATCAAAAGATTTGAAAACCTTACCCACTGAAGAGCTAATTGGCTCTCTCTTTGTTGGAAAATATGCCCTCTTAGACTAGGTTTCTGATGTAAATATCGAATTTTTTAATAAAAGAATTTATTCTGAGAACTTATTTGTGAATTTACATTTTATTTGTGTACAATTATATTTGAAAAAGACCCATTGTGTTTAAGTAAGTAGTCCATGTGAATTGTGGTCTTTCATAGTAAGATATGGATCACGGGTTACTTAACACATAAACGGTTGTTCTTAACCGATTAATGAGAATGTGAATCTCATCATATTTAGGTTATTGTGTTATGAATTCCAAATGGGGAATGGCTTACCTTTAGTCAGTGAGTAGTCCACTCATTTCATGACATAAGCGTATTTCGAATATGTAGAACATGACCTGTAGTAGTGGTTTCTTAAAGTACTATATGGTAGAAACCTAGACTACTACTGCTACAGCGTGGACTAGTTCTCTACGGCTTGAGTATGAGTTGGTGGTCTGACGAAGCTGGAAGCATGTACCTTGATATGTTTTAGTTAAGGTTTTATCGTAGGACCAATACACTTGCATGTTGACTAGTTAGTTAAGACAGACTTGTACAAGATAGTTTCTATACTATATCGCCTCTTGTGGTTGCCTGAATGATCTAAATATCTAGGGCCCTGGGAAACATGACTTGGATGTTTGCTTTAGGGTAGTTCCCTTAGAATGCGAAAACAATCCAGGAAGTCGTGGATCATTGGACTAGAAGCCTAAGGATGGTAGATGTCATTTAGAGAGGTGTTAGTACATTTCTTCCCCTCTAATGCACGGCGATGTATAGGAGGGTATTTTAGTCATTTTACCTGTAGGTCGGAGACTTTGCTAACACGGTATTGTCCTTGGGGTCAATATTTTCTTATGGTGATATTGGAAAATATTTAAAATGCAAAATACAACTATAAATATGGCAAGGGTATTTTGATAATTTTAGTAGCTAATGCGATGTGTCTTTTGGTCCCTAGTATAGACCGTAAGTCCTAATTATATACACGCTAAGAAATTGGTCTTAAATTAAATTAAATGAAATTTATTTTATTTAAGTAGCCTGATTTAATTATTGGACTAAAATAAAATAAAGGTCTATAGAGAGAGAGAATTAATTAAATTAGTTTGGTAGGTTAATTAATTATTCAGGGCTTTAGCCTAGTTTGAATAATTAAAGATTAACCTGGGACTAAACTAATATGTCTTGTTAATTGGACCAGTTTATTTAGGTTGAAAAATTAATTATTTATTGGGGCATTTATTTGGTTCTGATTAGAATAATTAATTTGGTTCAAGAGGCTAAACTAAGAGTCCATTGGGCTAAATTAAAAATTCAATTTAACCTAAGGTTTTATTTAGGTTAAATAGGAGAATAAAGACGTACGTTGTTTCTCTCCTTCTCGGTGAAAGAGAAAAATAGACAGCCTTTTTTTCTCTCTGAAAAGTTCCTTAGTCCTGTGAGTTTTTACCAAACGTGGATTAGGCAGGCCATATATTGGAAGATAGAGAGGGAATTTGGCGTTTATGTACATGCACAGACGCAGTAGGAGGCTTGCAAGAATCGCACTAGAGGATTCCACCAGAGCACCTACCTTGGTTCCACATATTCCGGTCCAGCCAACTTTGAGAATAAGAAGAGGTAAAATTTTTTTTTTTCTCTCGGAGCCCGGTCAGGCCGGGACCGACGCCGGCGCCGGCTCCGGTCTGGAAGGCGTAGGCGTTACTGCTGCGTTTTTATTTTTCTTGTTCTTCGTTGCTTTGCTGTGTTTTGCTTCCCCTTTAAATCTTCACTCTTGACTCATGGAATGAAGCTTAAGAGGTTTCAAGAGTATGATGACAATGACAAAGGCAAAAAAGGAACATCACTAAAAGCTATTGATGAGGATACTAACAACAGTCAATTTGATAGTGACGATGGAATTGGAGTGGATACCGAAGAATTGGCCATGATTGCAAAAAAATTTAGAAAGATGTTCAAAAAATGGGAACTTCAAAAAAGGGAAGAAGTTCGCAAAAAAGAAGGGATAAACTTCATCTTTCAAGCCTCAATGCTACGAATGCAAGAGTACCGAACACTTCATTATTGACTGCCCAATAGCTAAGGAGAAAGAAGCCAAGATGCTCAAAAAGAAAAGAAAGGATCTAAAAACAAAGAAAGGAAAAGAATTGATGGGAACTTAGGATCAAAATGAGTTCGAATATGAAGAAAATAGAGATTTTGAAAATAAAACAGCTAACATATGCTTCATGGCAGTGGAGGATAAGGTAAACTCCTCCCCATCTAATCTTGTAACTGAATTGTATGATTCTTGTTGTGATAAAATTGATGATCCAAATGAACTTCTCATTGATATGTTTCGTGAGCTAAAAATACTGTCAAGAAGGAACAAGGAAATGAAAATGAAAATTTATTTCTTATCAAATGAGAATGACAATCTAGTAAGTGACAACAAAATTTTACCTTACTCCATATGCTGTTTAAATATTGAAAAAGAAATCACGTCTACCCTCTTTAACTATTCTATCCTTGAGAATAAATACTTGTGTGATAAGTCTCATCTCTTGAAGTTATGATCTATGAGTTTGATAATATGAAAATGAAAGTTGATGATCTCATTACTTGCATTGAAAAATTCACTGATGGCCAAAGCAATTTGAATAAACATCTTGGAGTACAACGGATTGTTGGAAATAGAAATGGTATTGGTTACTGTAATGTGCTCAAAATAGGAAAATACAAGTCTTATTTTGTCAAAGCAAGCTCCTCAAACACAAATTACCCTTGTTGCACTTATTGTGATAGATATGGATACAATGCATCTAGGTGTCACATTAGGAAAAGCATTGGATTAGGAATAAAAACTGATTGGAGAATTAAAAGAATCACTACTAACCCCTATGGACCCAAAAAGATATGGGTACAAAAAATCACTCTCCCTTTTCATGTATAGGTACATTCACTGGAGAAAATGAGCTTCACAAAGTGGTTTTTAGATAGTGGATGCTCCAGACACATGACCAGAAATGCAGCCCTATTAGAAGATGTTCAAGGTACAAATGATGGGTTCATTGCATTTGGAGACAAAAAGAAAGGAAAGATACTTGGTATAGGTAACATTGGTAAAGGAACTTCAACCATTATCAAACAAATATTATTGATTGATGAGCTGAAATACAACTTGCTTAACATTAGTTAATTATGTGACAATGGTTACGTATGATATGAGTATGATAATTATATGATAAAAATATTTCATTCATTAAAAAAAATTAAATTTGATTTCCTTTTCCTTCAATTATGTCG
The DNA here is from genome assembly GCA_026120185.1 of Voacanga thouarsii. NCBI lineage: Eukaryota > Viridiplantae > Streptophyta > Magnoliopsida > Gentianales > Apocynaceae > Voacanga > Voacanga thouarsii. The sequence continues at coordinate 1,178,492 of JANUWF010001704.1, forward strand.
ACTTTTAAGTTGAAACAAGTTGAAGCTTTTAACTATAAACTTAACCTTTCCACTTTATTGCCTTTACTTTCATTCCTCTATACAAAAATTAATTCAAATGTTTCAATTTGTACCGTCTCTTTTCTTTTTTCATTTTTTTGGAACTCTTTCAGTTTTAACACTCTATTAAACAAAGGAAAAAATGAGACATTTCTTTACATGTTCAGAAACATTACTAGTTCAAGAGATAAATTTCCAACCTTGCTAGAAATTCAGTCTCAAAAGGCTCTTCCAATTTCATTTTTGATAGTGTTGAAGGGAGATTTTCCTTACTTTTATGACATACTAGTTTGATGTCCCGTGCGTTGCACAAGTTGATAAATTGTTAAGATTGAATATATTAATATTAAATACATATATGCCTTATTAGTTAATTACTTAATTAATTAATATTTTACGTATATTCACATAACATTCATTTTTCTTCAAAAAAATATACTTCAAGAATTCAATGAATTTATTATTAATATAAAATAATGTATATCTTATTAATTAATTACTTAAGATTCTAAATTAATTCACAATTTTATTTTTCTTAAAAACAAATTCAATGTGTGAACAACGAATGCTTGATACGTTCAGCTAACAGTTTAACATTCTCAGGATTCAAGTAAATTTTTCATACCAAATGGGCTACTGTTATCTACAATAAGCCATTTCCAAAGTTCATATAAATATTGTATATTTCGATATACAATATTTATATTATTACTTTTAAAAAAGTAAAATATAGCACTGTTTTAAATTTATCAAAAAAATTGTTACTCTATCTTCTAAAGAATATAAAAATCCTACTGACGTGTAATTTTCTTTTCTAACTATCATATTGGGCTAAAAGGCCTTGTTGGGATTTGTGCCAAAACACATGGGCTCTCTCCATGGTGTCGTGTTGTAGTCACCGTCAATTTTGGCCTAGGGTTTTTGCCACCTCCAATCAGCTTCTCGTCCTATCAATACATATTTGTCTTCTTTATCATAATCTCTGATCTTACTTATGCCTCCTCTAAAGGCCTTACAATTTGCAGCCATAAAATTCTCCCAACTTCGATCTTCTTCTGTAGTATTAGAAATTTGTAGTGATGAAACTAATTTGGTATCGGAGACGATATTGTCGTCTGTGTCGGCTACCTAATTCCTCTAAGAAGTTCTGAGCATTTCACTCTGCACTCTTCCTCTGAATTTTTTCAATGAATTTTTTATTTTTATTTTTCCTCTAGAAAATTTTAATTTTGGCACAAACATTTATTCTTCATGAATCAAAGGCAGAAATTAATGGTTTCACATGCTATGTCGTGAACAATGTATCATATCTCACTTTAGAGACTTCATTAAAAACTTGCTGATCACTTTGTTAATGGATCCGGTGTTTACCAACTTGATGCATTTCCTGTGCATTTTGTAAATGAGATTACCACATTTGGAGTGTCAGTTGTAAATGGAGTACATAAAAGGTGGTTGGAAATTGTTTTCAAGAATGGCAGGGATATCATGGATTCTTGGCACTTGGTTGGTTTCGGCTCTTATATTGTCAGGTGAGCCTAATTTGATGCATTTCATTGAGAACTTCTTTGGTATTCTGAGATGAAGTGGTAATAGTGTTTTGACTTTCTAAATCTCCAAATTTAGTGAAGGAGATTGGGCGCCTGAATCTTGCACTACCTACAACCTCTATGATCCCATTGGTTGTTCCATAGTGCAACATACCCTTATAGATGGACTATGGTGTTTGTGTTCCTTGACACCCCTAGAATATGGAACTTGCCATCACAGAACTTCAAACACTAGTACTTGGGCCAAGAATTGTATATCAAGGTTCATGATCATGGTTTCAACCCTACCAATGAAAGGCCACCCCTTGATAACCTCCTCCTATATGGTCAGTGATTTAGTGGCATACCATTAATTTGATTCAATCTTTACTTGAAAAACATCAGCTTAGACCTAATCAATTGAACTTGAAAAATACTTCATTTTTCATTTGTGTAAAGGTATATTCTATGAGTCTTTTTCACCAATTGGATTGTCGGCTCCAGAGCCAGCTGCTAAGCCACCAATTGCACCAGAATCTATGGTGTCTCCTTCAAGACCTCTAAATCAAAGATATTTAATGTTGTGGTACTATATCCTTGAGTTGTAGAATAACACTTTTTATAGTATATCAAGCATACAAGAGTGTCTATTATATATACATTACTGCTTGATAAGATCAAATTTAATGAATTTTTGAGATGATAAATTTGTCCTGTAAGCTCAACCTTTACAATTTTGCAGATTATAGATACGTGCGTACATAATCCAATATTTAAGTTGGGATAGAAACTACCTCAAATAGGGCCAGCCAATATGGAAATCTCGAAGAGAGTTGTAAGCTGAAGGATCACATTGAAGGCAAGCTCTTCACCTTCCTCCAACTTATCCACACCTTATTGCCAAACTTTTGCTGGCAGTGGTGGGAATTTTCCAGGTGTCACTAAATTTGCCTGGTGTCAATTTTGTATGTATTTAAAGTTGCCACATGTTATAATAGGAGGCTTCCACAACTCTTTATATATATATATATATATATATATATATATATATATATATATATTTGATTTGTGAGTTTTTTTTGTGTTTGAATTTGGGTTTGATGAAGACCATTGGGTCACAAAAAACAAGGAGGCAAGGTTGTTTTTGTAATTTGGGCTCTGAATTTGGTCCGACTCACATGATTAGGCCTACCAATCTCTTGTTGAAATCAAAGCTTGGTTAAACCCGACTCTAAGAGCTGATTGACATTCTAAAATGGGATGTAATATTAGGTTAATTTTAATTAAAAATGAACTTAATAAAAATAAAATGTTTTTTAAAATTCCTAATAGCTTTATTATTCATCTAAGGTAAATTGTAATATTAATTTTTGAATTTATAAATTCTTTATGAAATTCAAAATTATATTTAATTTTTTAAAAATTAAATATAATATTAATCGATATATGCAGTTTCGGGTTTTGTGACGGCTAAAATTCGTCACAAATGCAGTCAGCGACAATTTTTTGACGATTTTAGGCTGTAGCTAAAAACAACATAGCAATTTGCAAGGGATTGCCATTTACGAGGGTTAAAAAAAAACCATTGCAATTAATTGTGACGGTTTTGCAAGGGCAAAATGATGACTAATTTTTTATCAAAGATTGACAAGATGGAAAATTTGCTACGTTTTTGTGACAAAATGTTAAAAAGCTGTTACAAAATTGTTGCAAATTGTGAGGACTTTGTGAGGGTTTTCGTATTCACTATTGACTTAAAAGATATTTAACCTTCGCAAAACTGTCGCAGTTTGTGAGGGTTTTGTGACGATGCTAGATAATTCACTGCAAATTGCGAGGGTTCTGCAATAGCATGTTTGCTTGTATTTGATTGGCCCTCACTAATTCGTAGTAGATTGTGATGGTTCTACTAGGGCTCTTTTTATTGCCTTCGCTAATTTGTCGCAAATAGCGAAGGTTTTGCGTTGGCATTTTTCCTTCATATTGTTTGGCCCTTGCTATTTTGTCGCAAAGTATGAGGGTTTTGCAAGGAATTTTTTACTCCTACTTGTGGCCCTTACTAAATCATCACAAATTGCCAGATTTTTGCGAGAAATTTTTTGACTCCTACTCATGGCCCTCACAAAATCGTCGTAAATTGTGAGGGTTTTGCAAGGAATTTTTCGACTCCCACTCATGGCCCTCGCAAAAGCATCACAGCTTGTGAGGGTTTTGTGACGTATTTTTATCTAGTATAGGATTGCCGTCGCTAAAGCATTACAAATAGCTAGGGTTTTACGAGGAATTTTTATCTCGTATGGTGGCCGTTGCTAAATCATCGCAAATTGTAAGAGTTTTGCAATAGATTTTTTCTCTTATATGTTAGTGCACGTTAAATCATCACAATTTGAGAGGGTTTTGTGATGGATTTCTCTCTTGTATAGGTCTGTTGTCGCTAAATCGTTGCAAATTGTAAGGGTTTTGCCACTGATTTTTTTACATGCATTAGTCCTCACTAAAGCGTCGCAAATTGTGAGAGGTTTGTGACGGGTTTTTTTCATTATTTTGTTAACCCTCACTAATTCGTCGCAAACTGCAAGGATTTTTCAATGAAATTTTTTATTTTTTCTATTTTTGCATTTATTTTTAAATTATCAGCTCCATGTGAATCAATTTTCAAATAGACAAACAAAATCCAAAATTATGTTCATAACCCCAATAATAGTTTAAAAAACTGAAACTAAGTACACTTAAATATAATTTAAATACTAAAATTGAGTATAATATAAATACATAGTAAATATCTAAAAAAGTAAAATAATTTACAGAAATAGGTATCAATGTATAAAGATCATAGAAAAAAATACAATAAAGTCTATGTAGCTAATGAAGGAGGAGCTGCAGAAGGGGGTGGAGGAGAAGAATTAGAGTCCCTACGTGGGCCTGTGTGCTTATCAACTAGATCAAATCCATCATTGGCTTCAAGGTCATCATCATCAGCATTCACACCAGCTATGCGAGCATCTATCTCCTCCAAGGATGGTATAGATGGTGCAAGATGCCCACCTTGTTCGATATAACTGTCATCCAACTAGTCAATGAAGATTGTTGTTGCTTAAGAATTTGTTGGTACAAGTCTATTTGTTGACCGAACCTTTGCACGGCCTGCTGTACCCTCTACTATACTAGATGCCCGATATCAATAGGTGTAGTGGAACATGTCTATACTCTACTCTAAAATAACCTAGATCGAATATGTGTCACTTCTGATCCCAACCCATAAACTTGACCACTTTTGAACCCACTTTGTGCCTGTACAAACATGGCATTTTCATCAAAAGGAATAACTAAGTTTATTGACCACTAGACTCTGATAGAGTAGTGCTCTGCATGATATTTCTCACATCATTCAAGAAAAAGATAGGAAACGTCAGTGATAGATGCCAAAATAAAATACAAATAAATGAAATATAAAGAATTTCATCATATTTAATCTATTTATTACCAAAGTCTGGTGAGATTGATCACAACAAACTGGCCCTGCTTGGCCTACTCTAAAAGATATGTAAGTCTCAAATATATCTGTGTAGCAGAAAGAACTCCCCTGCTTCACCCGCTACATTCATGTTAACAAAACACAATTATTACAATATTATATAAATTTGTTTTAAACCATTTAGAAAATAGATAGTTAAATGGAAATAAAACTATCAAATAGTTCTCATGTTCTGTGAAAGAGATAAACCCTCTAGTATAGATGCAGCTCTGTCCTTGATTCTTTTTGTTGATGGTTAAGTGCTTCTGATACTTCTCTGAACTCCAATACTGGCAAATCTTATTCCAATACTGAGCCTCTATACCCCACCATCCCTCTTTCTCAGCCTAAACATTATGTTCGAAAATCTCGTCCGACACTTCTTTTTCCAAATAGATCGAATCTGAGTACCGTACTCATCTCTCTATCGAAAATATTTCTGCATAACCACGATTAAGAATGGTGCTTAATATATACCATAGCAATTAAATAATAATAATATTATGCAATTACTTACCCTAAATTCTTGAAACTATAAGTCTTGCATGTTTATCGAGACGTGCGTGTATATTGGATATGAGCCAGTGAAGTACTGGTGTATTATATTTGAAATTTCTCGAACACATTGGTCCAAGCCAGCGAACCTTTTCTTTTTTCCAATGACAATGTACCACAGAAATACATTAATCACTAAAAAATGATTGAAATAATACTTAACATATTTTAAAATTGATTATGTTACTGACCCGTTTCCCCGTGGAACAATCCAAGGCGGGGAGAATGAAACCTGCGACCTAAATGCATGTGAAGCTAAAGTAGCGGATGATTGAAAGGTTGGGGATGTCATTCCCTCCTTTCCAGTAGAGCTTTGTAAAGGTTGAGGCACTGAAAGCCAATGTAGCAAACTAGGGAATGGGGTATGAGGCAATTCACCCTCATGTCCCTCCTCCCTCAATAATTCTTCATTAGAAGACATTGCTAGAAGAGAAGAAAAAGAAAAACTAGTATATTTAAATTGCATCTACATTTGAAAAGAAGGATGTACATAACAGAACAAAAAAAGATAAAAGAATATTAGTTTTGACATTAAAGTACTACATGCTTTTAATAATTTAAGAGAGACAAGCGGAATTTTTAACTGAATGGAGGGTAATATACAAATCTGGTCAATAAAAAATATCATTGACAATAATAAAAATCAATTAAAAATACTTATATTTTGAAAAAAAAAAGTTAACTTTAAGAAATCATAAATTTTTGAACAATGACTTGCCACTATTTTACTGAAATAATAAATAGCATCCAATGTGGTTTAAGATTCTTCATAACCTCTGTTTACGACACTTTATATCTATTCATTGAATTTAATATATTAGACTAATAGTATGATAAGGATGGATATTTTTTTCCACAATAAATAGTATCAATTTTTAAAATTTTTATGATGAAGTCTCCCCTATAATTAGACGTTTTTCCAGGTAATGGGCCACCTTAAGATTTGACAATCAAACTGCTTTTGCAAACAACAAGGACAAAGCAATCAATTATAGAAAAGTCCAAAAAGTAACTACAAGGTAATCACCCATTACTCACGAGAAGTGATTGCCATCACTCACGGGGAATGATCACCCCTCACTCACGGGTTCCAATTATTAACTCAGATACAGTTAAAAGAAAAGTAAAGATCTACCTGGTGGACAAGTAAAAAAGCCTACATATGGCTTTTTGCTTCAGTGAAATGTCTGTCAATACCATGACAATGCACTATATAGACTACCTTGCTGTTTACATCACAAAAGAATAAATTTAAGGGTTAATAAAAAAAATCATATAGATAGCAAGCATGTATAAAATTACAATGTATACCCAAAATAGTTTTTACTTTCCCTGTTTTGAATCGTAGATTAGATGAGTTGATAATATGCACAAATATTTTGTAAAAAGGAACTTTCAATTATTATGTTCCATCGCTTTTAAGATTGAACTCCAAAAATCACGAGACTTGTTTGTACTAGATAATTCCTTTTCTTTTATGAATCTTTATCCTAAATAATTTCTCTAATGTTTCCTTGTCTCAAGATTTCCTTTGGTCTGCTTAAGTCAATTCTTCGATCCTGCAAAATAGAAGGAGATAGGATTCCAAAATTAGACAAAATTAGCATAAAAAATTGAAGGTAATGGAATTTAAAATATCAGAAATTTAAAGATTGGAAATGTAAAACCAAAGTAATAAGCATTGAAATTGTGTAATAAAGGAAATTTAAAATTTGATATGGAATTAAAATGATGTAATAAGATGGTAAGAATCCCTTACCATAAACTATATATATTGTAAATGATTTTAAATCAGGATGAAAATCTTACCTAATCACTGGAATCATACTTTGATATATATTCCTTATCATTCATTGAGGTATTGTTATTCATATCCCATTCACCTTCCTTATCTTCATCTTCATTTATAAGAGAATTTTCCCTATCCATTAGAGCCTCGTCTTGAACATCCAAGATTTCATTAATACCAGACTCATGTGTTAAAATGCTAAAATCAACTACTAACGATATGTTCACTTTATTTGTACCATCTACTTCTTCCTCATAAGCTTTGTTAACCACAAGTGCATTTATTACGTGTCGAGCTTTGGTTTTGCAAACTACCAACCAATCATATCTTGGCCTCTTACTTCCTGGATATGATGCATAATACACTTGACTAGCTTGTTGAGCTAGAATAAATGGATCACAGTTAGGGTAGCTCTTTTTGTGGTTAATATCAACAAGATTATACTATAGATGTACCCTCATTCCACGATTCAATGTTTGATCAAACCAATGACATTTAAAAAGAATAATGCTTTTCTTTGGATTACCAAGCAACTGCACTTTAATAATTTCATTCAACACTCCATAGTAATCAGGCCCTAATACGCAATTTCCAATCCCTTTCACGCACAAACTACTATTCACTATTTTCTTTCCCTCTGCACAGTAATTAGTGTGAAATTGGTAGCCATTGACTATGTACCCACTAAATGATTTTACTAGCTTTGACGGACCCTAAGCAAAGTTTCTTAAGCATTCATTTGTAACCATGTTTTCCGATCTTGTACCTAAAAAGGAAAAAATGAAACAATCGGATGTTACATAAAATGAAATTTGCAGCATTACGAAATTTCCATTAGCTAATGGAGTTCTAAATGCAAGTTAGCAACTTATTTAACTTACATATCCACTAAACCATTCTGCAAATTCTTGGCCTATTCTTCTATTGATTTCCATATCTGATGTACTTGGAGCTAATCTTCATAAGCGTGCCGTGAATTTCCTGTATTGAGTTACAAGTATGAATTGCCCAAATCATTACGAGCTATAATTATTACTAAAATAGTTATAAATTCATAAAACTTACTCAATGTACGGCTACACTTCCCCACAATTAAGTAACATGTAATTTCTTACTGCATTGAATTCTTCAAAGGTAAGGAACCGGGTTCGAAACCTTCTTATTACCTTTCCTTGAACATTACAAATTGAAAGCACATGATCTTGCACCCTTTCCAAGCATTCTCCCTCTTCATTACAAGCTATATTTGTACATTTTGTTTGTAAATGTGACTCGAAATAATAAGAGAAGAAAGTGGATGCTTTTCCAATGAGATAAACATTGCAAATTGATCCTTCAACTTTGGCCTTATTTTTTATCTTGATTTTCAAATGATGCAAAAATCTGCCATCATAAAAATTTCATTATCAGTCACATGTTCGTATTGCATGACAGGAAATGAATTAGAATGAATGATTAGATTACCTTTCGAAGGGATACACCCACCTATATTAAACAGGATCACAAACTCTTACTTCGTAAGACAAATGAATTTATAAGTGTTCCATTACATTAAAGAATCTAGGTGGAAATATCTTTTTCAACTTACACAATAACAAAGGAATGTCGGACTCCAATTTAGCCAAGCGTAGATATCGATAAAAAAGACTTAATTCTGTCAAAACCACCTATACGTTAGAAGGAAGAAATTCCTTCAATGCAATGGGAAGTAATCTCTTCATGAATACATGATAATCATGTGAATTTATACCGGATAACTTCAATTTATTCAAATCAGTACATTTTTCCATGTTTGAAGTATATCTGTTTGGGAGTCGCAATCCCTTCAACTAGTCAAGTAAAAGCTTTTTTTTTGTTCTGATGTCAATAAGTAGCAAGCTTTAGGTATAGATAACTTTTCCCTTTCCATATCTGAGGCGTGTAACTCTGGCCTATGACAATAAATTTCCAAATGACGTCTAGCCTTTAAATTGTTTTTTGATTTACCCTTTACCTCCATAACTATGCTCATAATATTGTCAAATACATTCTTCTTATTGTGCATTACATCTATACTATACCGAACTAAATTAGTACGCTAATATAACAAATCCCATAAAATACTTCTTTTTGCCCAATTGTGAGATATACCCCTACTGTCACTTCTTCCAAGTTCTTTGCCAGTTTTTGTGATTTTTTCATATTGAGACATGCTACCCAGATTTCTTCACCAGTAAGATATTGCATAGGTTGTGATGTCTAAAAACCTCTATCCTTCCTAAAAGATCTTATATCCCTCCTGTAAAGATGATCTGATGGCAAAAAATGATGATTATAGTCAAACCATGATTGTCTCCCACCATTTTGTAGATGAAATGACTTTATATGGCAAATAAAATATGGGCAAGCCAACCTCCCAGCTGTGCTCCCCCTACTCAACATCCATATGCAGGAAAATCATTAATAGTCCACAAAAGTACCACCCGTATAGTTGGAAGTTTTGTTCTTCGATATGTTATAAGTGGTGACACCTTCAAACCACAATTGGGTTAATTCGTCTATCAAGGGTTGTAGATAGACATCTACTCGATGCTTTGGATTCTTCGGACTCGGGATAATAGCTGTTAAAAACATGATCGGATCCTTCATACACATCCCTGATGGGAGATTATACGGTGTGAGAATGACTGGCCAGGAAGATTATTGCTTACCTAAATGGTGAGAATCCATCTATATATAAACCAAGTTTGATATTCCGTACTTCTTTTGCAAATTCAGGATGTATCTGGTCAAAGTGTTGCCATGCTTCACTATCATGAGGATGACTCATGGTGGCTTCCTCCGATTTGCTCTCAACATGCCATCGCATGTGTTCAGTTGTTGTTTTAGAAGTATGCAACCTTTGCAGCCTCGGTGTTATTGGAAAGTAATACATATTCTTGAATGAAATTTTCTTCCCACTTGTGTTTTTTCCAACCTTTTCTATGCATATCAAGGATGGCCACAAAATTTGCACTCTCTACAATTCATGTCGTCTTTCCAATAAAGTATGCATCCATTGATGCATACATCCATTTTTTGTACTAGTAAACCCAACCGAGCCACTAATTTTTTCATATGATAGAAATCATTAGGAATAGTATTATTGCTAAGCACAGCCTCTTTCATCAATTACACAACTTTGTTAAAAGCTTTTTGAGACAGGTTATTTTCAAACTTGATGTTTAAGAACCGTGAAGCAATTGAAAGTTTCGAATGTGTAGTGCAACCATCCCATACAAGAGTTTCTGTAGCCTTCAACATATCATAAAACCTTTGTACTTCCACATTAGGGGGTTCTTCAATATTTTCTGCTGATGGAGCTTCAAGTGGAAAGTCAGGACCTACTATATCTAAAACCTTTTCTTGAAATGAATTTCTTGGATGTGATTCAACATTTGGGATTGAGGTAGACACATTTGAAGTATACTCATATGGCTTACTATGATATGTCCACCGGTAATAATTAGCCACAAATTCAGACTTCCACAGGTGGAGTTTAACTTGTGTTGGATGTAAATAGTTATATTGCATTTGATAAGGCGAATGCCAAAAAAGGCTTTAACCCCTTCCTCAAATTTAATAGTGATTCTTTTTACACCTGAAGCATGCCTTCTATACATCTAATTGCAATCCTCCATGACATCTAAATGAGAGAAAAGAACAAGCCATTCACTAATTAAAATCAGGACCTATTACAAATCTCCACTTCTCTCAACTCCTAATTGCAATCACAAAATCCAAATCTCAAAATTAAAAACCTATGTTTGTGCGAATAATTTTGCTAGATTCCTTAATTTTTTTACATAAAATTTGCTCAAATGCGTATCTTTCTCCATCTTACTATAAAATTTTAAATTGCTTTGATTATAACATAGAGATTACTTGATGTGTACAAACAATGATGAAGAATTGATATTCTTTATCTTCATAAAAGAATTAACACTTCAAGCAATAGTATTTTTTATAGTAGTCGGTGTTTTCATATATAAGCTTTGATGCATTTTTTTTTTCAATTATAACAATCAACTTTTTTTAGTATTTTTATGAGTTGACTTTAAAAAAACAAAATGATATAGACATCCATTTTCTTGTCCATCAAAAGAACAATAATAGGCCTAATGCAAGACTTTCACTGATTGGTTGGTGGAGTAAACTATGTTTTGTTTGGTGAAATAGAGTTTTGACTGTTCATTGATTTGATGTGTTCTTCAACCTTTTCATAACTTTTATTCAAAGCAGTCATTTCTCACTTAATATTCATGTTTTTTAATGGGAAAAGAAAAATGACGAAATCATCTTTCATTATTATTATTATTCATGTTTTTTCTCACTTAATATGTAAAAGGAGATTTTTTTTTATTAAATACTAAAAGAAGTTATTATTATTATTATTGTTATTATTATTATTATTATTAAATGATTAACTACAACATTATCTTATTGTGATTCTCCAAACTATAATTTGGCGAATAGTAAGATTTATAAGTACACAGAAACATTCATATCTCTGCTACTAACCTTTTTAATTATTAATAGTAAGATAATAATTTGAACATACTCGCTTAAATCTTTAGTTTAAGTTTTTTTAAAGAAAAATTATAACATTTTTAAAACCAAAATAAGAACATATAACAAAAGAAAGTAATTTATCATAGCATGTTATGCTAGTAGAAGATGAGTTGGTTGATTACAAATTCTCTTGACGAAGTTGAGTAACTTTATTTTTAATACTTTTTCTATCTAAATTTGAATGTCTAATACAAAGATTTCTGAGACTATTTTGATTATGTGTGAATTATTTTCTTATTTTATTAATTAAAAAGATTAATAGTAAGATTTATATGTTAGTTGAGTTTTTATTCTTCAAATAGAGGAGACTACAACATACAAAATTGTAGAAGGAAAATTGTATTATTTTAGATTTGATATTTTACTTAATTTATTTAGCGCTTTTATTTTTTTTTTGAAGACTATGGTGTATAGAATTATCACTATTGCATGATTTCACCTATAGTCAAAATACCACATGATTGTTTTGTCAATAAATGAACCTCAATAGCAAAATAATGACTTGAATCAAGTGTGATTTGTGAAGGAGAAAACCATAGATAAATGAGAAAATGGGTTAAATCACAGCTAAAATTTAATTATCTTGTGTCTTGATAAAGTATGATCTTGATGACGAAAGAAACACAGACAAACACAATTAAGAGCTGAAGCCTCAAGCAAGTGTTCATGAATTCTAGAATTCCAAATATATTGAAACTAAAAATGCTAAAAAACACATTCATAAACATTTGTTCAAACATGCACATTTATTTATGGACGGAGTTATTAAGGGATTGTTCACCACACAAAAAATTTCTTAGCCCTAAAAAATCTATAGTGCTAAAATGAGAGAAATTAAATCCATCTTTAGTTAAAGAAAACATAGTAGCAAGACGAAGATAAAAACTTTTTGATATTCAAAGGAGTCCCATTTAACTAAAAAGCATTTTAAGGACAAAAATTGCAATACTTAGGAGGGAAAATTAAGAAGAGCTAGGAAAGAAATAATATACTCCCTCCATCCACAAATAATTGACTTAATTTCTTTTTTGGTTTGTCCAAAAATAACTGTTCACTTTCTAAATGTAGGTTTATTTAATTATTTTTTTTTCTAATTTTACCCTTAGAACAATTTTCTATCAATTAATTATTATTACAATTACCCGCATTGAAGTTATTTTAACCAACAATAAAATCACGTTATCCTATAAAAATAGTCAAAAGTGTAATTTAAGAAGGTGATATGGGTGAAAAAAAGAATTATTAGAGTGGTGTAATTAAATAAGTTGTGAGATTCAAATTAATGAGGTGAGAAAGATAATAAAAATACTTCAAAGGGTATAATGGACATTTTAATAATTTTTACTATAAAATTCAGCAATTCCTTAATATGCATAGTTTTTACAATTAGACCAGTTATTTGTGGACGGAGGGAGTACAATATATTCTTACATATTCTTAATATTTTAGCTATCAAGAAAAATTTAAAACAAAATTATCAAGTGGCAAACATGATTTAGTAGCTTTTTCCCTTAGCGTGCAGTAGTTGAATAAGATGGCAGCTTTCAGACAGAAATGATAATACAACACTAATTAGAAAACAACTCTCAATTGCTTAGAAATTAGAAGTCCAAATGGAAAATCAATTGAAATCTGAACTCTGGACTCTGGAGAAATTATCAAGCACCCTCAGATAATGGGTTTAGAGTTTTGAATCTACTTATCAGTGAAGACGAATTAAGATTGAAGAGAAGGATCTTTATTTCCGTCAGTGGGGGAGGGGGGGGAAGGAGGGGAGAGGGATGGGGGAGTTAGTAGATCGAGGGGTAAGAAGGTGTGGGACTCAAATTTGGTGGGGGAGGTAGCTGGCTGCGGGGTAAGGGGGTATAAGATTCTTCAGGGGAGGGGCATGAGCGACTTTGATTGGTGGGGGTAGTGGTGACCGGGGGAAGGGGAGCTGGAATAGTAACCGGCAGGGGGTGGAGCTATGAGATGGGGGTGGGGAGGCGCGAGATTCTTCGGGGGAGGGGGTCGCTCGGCCCGAGAAGGGGGCAGGAGTAACTCTGACCAGCGGGGGGGCTGGAACAGTGATCAGTGGGGGAGAGGGTTATGAGGTAGGGGTGGGGGCGCGGGATTCTTTTGGGAGTGTCTCTGAATAGCGGGGAGGGGGACAGCGGTGACCGGGGGGTTGGAACAGTGACTGGCAGTGGGCTATGGTTACGAGGTGGGGATGGGAAGAAGAAGAAAAAGAAGAAAGTGAAATAGGAAGGAAATGGAATATTGTTGTGAATATATTAATGAATTAGTGGAAGTTCCACTAATTCTATTAATGGATATGGATGTCCACCATTAATATCACTAATACATATTAGTGGAGTTAGTAGAAACATCACTAATACATTAGTGGAAATAGATGACTAACTCTACTAATAAAGCTCTATAAATAGAGCTCTTTCCAAGTTTGAGAGATATACCAATTGTGAGAGAAAAGAAAGAGAGAAGTTTGAAGAAATTCTTGTGTAAATAACAGTTAGAGATTTATTGTGTGTAAATTTTATTCTGACACTGTCAAAATTTTATAACACGTTATCAATACGAGTCTCTACCGTTACAAAAGCTAGAAGACTAAAGGTACACATTTATTTATTCATATGGCTAACTTTACTAAATTCGAATTTGTAACCCTTGATATTTCTGGAAAAAATTATATGTCATGGGTTCTCGATGCAGAAATGCATCTAAATGCTGAAGGCCTTAGTGAAACTATTAAAGAAAACAATAGTGCATCTACACAACAAAAGGCCAAAGCTTTGATTTTTATCTGTCGTTATCTCGACGAAAATTTGAAAATGAAATATCTCACCGAAAAAGATCCATATGTCCTGTAAGTAAATTTAAAAGAAAGATTTAACCACCCGAAGATGGTCATACTACCAACTGGACGGTATGAATGGTTGCATTTGAGGTTAAAAGATTTTAAAACTGTGAATGAATATAGCTCCACCATGTATAAAATTATATCTTAGTTAAAATTATGCGGAGAAAAAGTTACTGATGAAGATATGCTGAAGAAGACATTCTCCACCTTTTATGCCTCGAATATTATCTTGCAGCAACAATATTGAGAAAAAGGGTACACAAAATTTACTAATTTAATTATTGCCCTCCTCATTGCAGAGAAAAATAATGAGTTATTATTGAGAAATCATGAAGCTAGACCAACTGGCTCAACAACACTCCCAGAAGTGAATGTTGTTGGCTCCAGCAGAAGCTATAGTCATAGTCGTGGCCGTGTTTATGGTCGTGGACACGTTCAATATTTCTCTTATCACAGTAATAATCAGGCAGTGAGAAATACTGGCCACCTGAAGTGGGAAAGAAAAGATTATAAGGGAAAAGAAAAAAAATGCAATAAAATTATGAGGATAAGTGTTATAAATGTGGCATTAAAGGTTATTGATCACGTAACTGTTATACGACCAAGCATTTAGTTGACTTATATTAAGTTTCACTGAAAAAAAAATAAAAATATTGAAGTAAATTTTTCTCAGCATCCAGTGAATGATGTTGACGACGATGATATCGATCTAGAAGATCTTAATATCAATATTACCTATATGGATGTATATGATTTTTTCGAATACCCAGACAGCAGAATAGACCATTTAATTAGGCATGACAGTGTCCAGAAGAACTAATGCCTCACTCTGATATTTTTGAATTTTTATTATATTTTAATAATATTTATGTTTGCATTATATATTTTTGTTAAGATGACTGTTGTTAATGATGATGTTTGTATTATTGATAGTGGAACTACACACACCATACTCAAAGATGAGAAATATTTTTCTTATCTCAAAATGAGAAAAATAATGAGAAAAATAAATATTTATACTATAAACGGTAGTACAAATGTGATTGAAGGCTCCGGAAGAGTTAGTATATTGTTGCTTGAAGGAACAACAATTAATATTGATAAGGAACTATTTTCCTCAAAATCTAGAAGAAATTTATTGAGTTTTAAAAATATCCGCAGAAACGGGTATTATGTTGAAACAAATGAGGAAAATGATATTGAATATCTTTATATTATTCAAATTAATTTGGGTAAGAAATTCGTATTAGAAAAAAAACTGTATTTTCTATTGGCCTATAATTTTACAAAAATATGTATAATTAAAATTTATCATCTAGTAAACCAAAAGTTTACTGATCTTACTACTTTTAGCATTTGGCATGACCGGTTGGGTCATCCGGGATCTACCATGATGGGAAGAATAATTGAGAATACACATGGTCATCCATTAAAAAATAAAAAGATATTGACATTAGAAAAGTTCTCATGTGCTGCATGTTCCCTAGGAAAATTAATTATTAGACCATCACCAGTAAAAGTAGGAGTTGAAAGTTCTACATTTCTTGATCGGATTCACGGAGACATTTGTGGACCTATTCATTCACCATGTAGACCATTCAGATATTTTATGGTCTTAATTGATGTATTATTCCGATGGTCACATGTGTATTTATTATCTACTTGCAATCTAGTGTTTGCGAGATTACTTGCTCAAATAATTAAATTATGAGTACAATTTTCTGACCATCAAATTAAAAATATTCGTTTGGATAATACTAGTGAATTTTCATCACATGTTTTTTATACATATTGCATGTCAATTGAGATTAATGTTGAACAACCTGTAGTTCATGTTCATACACAAAATGGTCTTAATGAATCTTTTATTAAAATTTTACAATTAATTACTAGATTATTATTAATAAAAACAAATCTCTCAACATCTGTTTGGAGACATGCTATTTTACATGCTGCAGCACTTGTATATATAAGGCCAACTAGTTATCATAAATTCTCTCATTTGCAATTAACTTTTGGTTCAGAACCAAATATTGCTCATTTAAAAATTTTTGGGTGTGCTGTATATGTTCCAATTGCATCAAACAACGTACAAAGATGGCTCCTCAAAGAAGAAAGGGGATATACGTTGGATATGATTTTCCTTCTATTATCAGGTATGTTGAACCTCTGACAGGAGATGTATTCACAGCAAGATTTTTTGATTGTTATTTTGATGAATCATTATTCTCTAAATTAGGGGAAGAACATAAAAAGCATAAGAAAGATCTTGCTTGGACAACATCATTAAATTATCTCTATCCACGCACAAGCGTGTGTGAACTTGAAGTTCAAAAGATATTTCATTTGCAAAGCATTGCAAATCAAATGCCAGACATGTTTGTTGACTCCAGAAGAGTAACAAAATAGCATATTCTAGCTATAAATGTTCCTATTTGATACGACTTCTTGTGTGACTTTTCTTGATGTTGTGGTGTTTTTGGTGGCTATATGTTCAGCTCGAACAAAGGAAACTAAAATAGGGACTTTTCTTGTGACAAAAGGATAAAGTAACCTAACTACCTACACTCTTTCAAACCCTTGAAGAACAAAGCCTCAAAGACCCTCAAGATGAGTAGAAAGTTTTACTATATTCTCATTCTAATATCCTTGAAGCAACAAAGGCAAGCAAGAACAAATAGAATAGAGAAGATAGACACCCAAATATTGAATTTCAAACAAACCTTAAAAGAATAAAGCAACTAAGACCCATTCAAAGAAAACAACATTGGATTATCCAAAAGATTTATAGACTCTTACAAAAGGAGGACTAACCCTTAAGCTTGGTCATAAATAAGATGAACAAAGAGGCTAGGGCCTCTCAAGATTCTCTTTCAAATTTAAATTAAAGTGAAGTGTGTTGTCAATTCAAATTACTAAGGTTCTATTTATACTATCCTAACCCTAGCTAAGTAAACCCTGATGTTCTATTACATTTTTGGGTCATAATAAGTCTTTACAAGCAATTAAAAGTGAAGAAAATCGGAGAAAAGCATTAAAAAGTGGAATAGTCGACGGCTGTCCAGGGCCAAGCTGGCGTCGGTTTGGAACATCACAGTCGACGCCGGTTTGGTTCTGTCTTCGGCCGGTTCTCATTTGCTCGAGTGTTGGTTTTGAACAAAATTGATCTAGCGCCGGTTTGGCTGTATGGAGCCAGCGCCAGTTGTCCTCTGGAAGCCTCCCTTGTCAAATTTCATCCCATTTTGCTGGCGGCTTAAGTTCTTGTTGGGGTCCTTCGCGGATGGCCATCAACACGAACTCTTCGCTCACTTCCTCAACCTTCCAATCCTTTTTCATCCTCAAGCATTGTTTGATGATCAATTGAAAATCATCTTGAAGCTTCTTGGTCCTCGCTCTAGTCATCGGTCCTTGTCCTTCATGATGAAGTGAAGTCTCATCATCTCCCCCTCCTTGAAAAGGATTCGTCTTCAAATCATTGCCATCATCTACATCAAAAGGAGAGAGGTCACTAACATTACAGGTGGCACTAACATGATACTCACTCGGTAGATCTATCTTGTAAGCATTATCTCCAACTTTGGCAAGAACTTGAAATGGCCCATCCCCATTGGATCAAGTTTGCTTCGGCGTTGCGTGGGGAATCTCTCATTGCGAAGGTGCACCCATACCCAATCGCTCGGCTTAAAAGACACATTTTTCCTTCCTTGATTGCACTTATGGGCGATCTCTTCGTTGCGTTTTGCAATGGTTTCCTTCACCTTCTCATGGAGTGCCTTCACCATTTCTGTCTTCTTAGCTCCATCAAGGTTCAACCGTTCACCTATAGGCAAAGGAACTAAATCTAAAGGAGTTAGAGGATTGAAACCATATACAATTTCAAAAGGAGAATAAGAAGTGGTAGAGTGAATAGCCCTATTGTATTCAAACTCAATGTGAGGCAAGCACTCATCCCAATTCTTCAAGTTCTTCTTGATTATGGTCCGCAAGAGTTGGGTGAGTGTGCGATTGACCACCTCGGTTTGTCCGTCCGTTTGGGGATGACAAGCTGTGGAAAACAAAAGGTTAGTTCCAAGTTTGTTCCATAAAACTCTCCAAAAGTGGCTAAGGAATTTGTATCCCTATCCGAGACAATAGTCCTTGGAATCCCATACATTCTCACCACTTCCTTAAAGAATAAATCTCCAATATATGACGCATCATTAGTCTTGGAACAAGCCATAAAATGAGCCATTTTGGAAAATCTGTCAACAATCACAAATATAGAATCCTTGCCCCCCTTGGACCTAGACAATCCTAAAATGAAGTCTATTGATATATCAACCCAAGGCATATTAGGTGTGGGCAAAGGAGTATAAAGACTATGTGGAAGAGCTTTAGACTTAGCTCGCCTACAAGTAATGCATTGAGAACAATGTCTCTCCACATACTTTTTCATTTTTGGCCAAAAGAAATGTTCCTTAAGGATGCCTAAGGTTTTGGCAACACCAAAATGCCCCATTAGTCCCCCACTATGGGCTTCCCGAACTAGCAACACCCTAATGGAACCCTTTGGCACACAAAGCCTTGCCTCCCTAAATAAGAAACCATCATGCCTATAATATTTAGCAACTGCACCTTTCTCACAAGCATGGAAAATATCCCCAAACTCCTCATCATCAACATACAAATCTTTCACAAATTCAAAACCAAGAAGTTTAGCATCCAAAAAGTTGAGGAGTGCATACCTTCGAGATAGTGCATCCGCTACCACATTTTCCTTACCCTTCTTGTATTGAATGACATATGAAAATGTCCCAATAAACTCCATCCACCTTGCATGCCTTTTGTTTAAATTTTGTTGGCTCTTGAGGTGTTTAAGGGTCTCATGATCAGTATGAATGACAAACTCTCTTAGCAAAATGTAGTGTTGCTAATACTCTAAGGTCCTCACCAAAACAAAAAGCTCTTTGTCATAGGTAGAATAGTTAAGGGTTGCCCCGGACAATTTTTTACTAAAGTATGCAATGGTTTTCTATTTTGGGTTAAGACCACACCTATTCCTACCCCACTTGCATCACACTCTATCTAAAAAGCTTTCTCAAAATTGGAAAGAATAAGAATGAGAGTTTGGCTTAATTTGTCTTTGAGGGTTTGAAAAGCTTGTTGTTGGGCTTCCTCCCACTTAAATCCCATATTTTTCTTTACCACTTTGGTTAGAGGGGCTGCTAGAGTGCTAAAATTTTGGATAAACCTCCTATAGAAGCTAGTTAGCCCATGAAAACTATAGACTTGGGTAAGGGTGGTAGGGGTTGGCCAATCTTGGATGGCTTTCACTTTTCCCTTATCAACCTCAATCCCTTTAGCACTTACAACATACCCAAGGAACGTAATCTTTTCCAAACAAAATGAGCATTTCTCAAGATTAGCATACAATCTCGTCCTTTGGAGGGCAATAAGCACACTTTGAACATGATTTAAATGATCCACATATGATTTGTTGTATATTAATATATCATCAAAGTACACAACAACAAATTTCCTAATGAATTCCCTCAAAACATGGTGCATTAATCGCATAAAAGTACTAGGAGCATTGGACAACCCAAAGGGCATGACAAGCCATTCATACAATCATTGTTTAGTTTTAAAAGTTATTTTCCATTCATCCCCTTCCCTTATTCTAATTTGGTGGTAACCGGATTTCAAATCAATTTTTGAGAAAATGCATACACCAAATAACTCATCAAGCAAGTCATCTAGCCTAGGAATGGGATAGCGGTATTTTACCGTTATGTTGTTGATAGCACGACAATCCACACACATATACCATGTCCCATCATTTTTGGGCACCAAGAGAACCGGAACCACATAGGGGCTTAGGCTTTCTCTCATATGTCCCTTCTCAAGCAATGCCTCCACTTGCTTTTGCAATTCCTTGGATTCCTTTGGGTTGCTTCTATATGCCGGTCAGTTGGGGATGACGGCTCCGGGCACAAAGTCGATTTGATGCTCAATTCCTCTCGATGGTGGTAGTCCTCCGGGCACCTCATTTGGGAAAACGTCTTCAAACTCTTGAAGGATAGCTGCAATTTCATGAGGCAAAGACAATGTGGAATCGTTAGTAGAAACATAAGAACCTTTATATAAAAGAAGAATAACCAGTTCTCTAACTTCTATAGCCTCTATGACCTCACTCTCTTTTGCAAAGAAATTCACTCTCTTTTTACTTCCCCTCCCTTGTCCTTACTCACTCCTATCCTTAATTGTCAATGGCATTTGTTTGTTCATTCTCTCTCTCAATTCTTTTTCTTGCCTCTCTTTTTCTCTCCTCTCAATTTCTTGCTTTTGCTTAACTTCTTGCACTCCATTCTTTTTCTCTTTTTCCTTCATGATTCTTTGGTTTTTGCTCACCTCACTAGGGACCATGGGGGTGAGGGTGAACTTAGTTCCCTCATTGAGTAGGGAATATGTATTATTCCTCTCATCATGTTTTACATGCCTATCATATTGCCAAGGCCTCCCTAGTAGTAAGTGACCCGCTTGTATGGGTACTACATCACATAGCACTTCATCCTTATACTTTCCTATTTCAAAAAACACCAACACTTGCTTGTTTACTCTCACTTTCCTACTATCATTCAACCATTGTAGTTTGTAGGGCTTGGGATGTCTAATCCAACTTATGTCCAATTCTTCAACCAAATCTGCACTAATCACGTTAGTGCAACTCCCACTATCCACAATGACACTACAAGGGGTCTTGTTGACTAGACACCTAGTGTAGAAAATATTCTCTCTTTGTTGGTGGTCTTGATCCTCAATGGCCTGTGAACTCAAAGACCTCCTAGTGACTCCCACCAAGGAATATTCTTGTCCAACAACTTCTCCTTCATCACTCTCCTCATCTCCATTTCCCTCTTGGTTTCTTTGGTTCCTTTCTTCCTCTTCTTCTTCGTCGGTAGAAACCTCACCATAGGGATTGGTATACATTATTCTCTTACTTGGACACTCATGAGAAGTATGTCCATATCCAAGGTACTTAAAGCATTTGATGTCTCTATTCCTTTGTGACCTCTCCATGGTTTTTCCTTTGTCTTTGTTCCATCCTTTCCTAGGTTTCCAATCCTCTCTAGGCTTCTATTCTTCTCTAGATTTCCAAGCTTCCCTAGGTTTGTTGAAGTCCAGTTGAAATGGTTTAGGGGTTTCATCCTTCTTAGTTGGCACATTGCTAGTTGTGTTGGGGTTTGGAAGTGATGGTCTAGTGAATGCCCTCCTCTTTAATTACCTTTCAATCTTCATAGCGGCATGTACCATATCCTCCAAACGATCGTAGGGGTGCAATTCCACCAAATTAGCAATCTCCCTATTTAAGCCTCCCAAAAACCTTGCTCTTGGTGCTCTTAGATCCTCATGGATTTGAGCTCTCATTAACATAACCTCTATCTCCTTATGGTAATCATCCACACTCTTGTTCCCTTGCTTGAGTGCTTGGAGCTTTTGGTAAATATCATTATAGTAATGGTGTGGTATAAACCTTGCTCTCATCATATCTTTCAACAAATTCCAATTTGCCATGGTTTCCACTCCCATTTGCCTCATTTGAGCACTAACTTACTCCCACCATACCAAAGCATACTCCAAGAATTCCAAAATAGCCAACCTCACTTTTGACTTCTCACTATAGTTATGGCTCTCTAGGAATATTTCCATCTTGCTTTCCTACTCAAAATAAGCTTTGGGGTCACTCTTACCATAGAATGTAGGTACTTTCAATTTAATATGGCTCAACTCCCTCTCTACATCATTTCCTTCTCTACTTCCTCTTTTATGGCCCCATCCTCTATGTTGTTCCCTATAGGCCTCAACTCGTTCCCCTTTATACCACTCATCAACTCCCTCAAATTCTCTTTCTAGCCCCCTTATATTGATCCTTCCATTCCTTCCTTGGTCCCTTTCTCATCCTCCATTCAAGCCATGTCTTTCTCCTCTCATTGGAGCTTGTTGGAAACCCCCAATAGAGTGTTCATCCTATTCTTCCCTTTGTGGGGGCATGTAACGGAGGAGTGTGGGCATCACCATCCCTCATCCTTGGACTAGGTACTTCAAATCACTCTTGGCCTCTCATTTGTGTAATAGTAGAAGACTATCCAAGATGGTTTATCAACTACCTTGTCAAGTTTTGAAACGCACTTTGCATTGTCCTCATCATAGCTTGCACGTCTTCACGCAGTCCCCTAGCATCAAATTGTTCTTCTTGAGGTCTACTAGGTCCACTCGGGTTAGGCCTAGAGATCTCTTGTTCATGGGCCATGGTGACGGAATATTTACTTACACCTGCGAAACAAAGAGTTTAGAAGAAAAAAATAGGTCCTCACTCACTTCTTTGCGTGATGGCTCTCAAGATTGATCACTCCACGCTCGTGTTTGCTCTCTTAGGCTCTTTTAATAATAAGCTCACCCTTTTGCCTTTTTCTCAACACTCAAGTCTTCTTGTTCGATCCTAATTCTCTCCAATAGTTGAAGATTTAGTCCAGCTAAGTGAATCACACAAATCAAAAGAATTTTCCAATTAGGGGGTCTTAGGGGAATTTCAACAAATACTTGTTGGGCACCTCAAATAAACAAGCTTCAAGTCAAGAATTTTAAGAAAAAAGTGAACTTAATCAACTCAAGAACAAGCACTAAATGCACAAGAAACAAGTCCAAGCAAGAAACAAACAAGAATTAGCAAGAACAAAGAGATAAGATCAACTAAAACTAGGATGACGAAGAACAAGATGGTCACAAATGTGCAATAGTAAAATTGAGTTCAATAAACATGGAATATCAATAATAGAATGATATACTAAGTCTCAAAAACCCCATAAATGAAAATCAAGATTCAAAGTTCCCAACTATAGCCAAAAACACTTTCATGAAACATTTATCAAACACCTTGGCTGCAACTCGTCACTCAAGAACAACCAGAATTTTCAACCATATTCAAGCCAAATTTCACCACAAACACAAGATAAATTTGTTCCCAAGGATTATAATAATATAAAGGAGCAATTTCCCAATAGAAAAATCAAGATATGGCAAAAATTTCAAGACCTTTTTGAAGCAATTTTTTGAGTTACGAGATTTTCTGTTTTTCTCTTTTCTTCACTTTGTAGGGCTTCTTTTCTTGTTTTCAAGCTTTGATGGGAATCAAGCTTTTCCTTTCTTTGATACCAAACTCTTTGATACGACTTCTTGTGTGGATTTTCTTGATGTTGTGGTGTTTTTGGTGGCTATGTGTTCAGCTCAAACAAAGGGAACTAAAATAGGGACTTTTCTTGTGACAAAAGGATAAAGTAACCTAACTACCTACACTCTTTCAAACCCTTGAAGAACAAAACCTCAAAGACTCTCAAGATGAGTAGAAAGTTCTACTATATTCTCACCCTAATATCCTTGAAGCAACAAAGGCAAGCAAGAACAAATAGAATAGAGAAGATATGCACCCAAATATTAAATTTCAAACAAACCTTAGAAGAACAAAGTAACTAAGACCCATTCAAAGAAAACAACATTGGATTATCCAAAAGATTTATAGACTCTTACAAAAGGAGGACTAACCCTTAAGCTTGGTCATGAACAAGATGAACAAGGAGGCTAGGGCCTCTCAAGATTCTTTTTCAAATTTGAATTAAAGTGAAGTGTGTTGTCAATTCAAATGACTAAGGTTCTATTTATACTATCCTAACCCTAGCTAAGTAAACCCTGATGTTCTATTACAATTTTGGGTCATTATAAATCTTTACAAGCAATTAAAAGTGAAGAAAACCAAAGAAAAGCATTAAAAAGCGAAACAGTCGACGGCTGCCCAGGGCCAAGCCGGTGCCGGTTTGGAACATCACAGTCGGCACTGGTTTGGTTCTGTCTTCGTCTGGTTCTCGTTTGCTTGAGTGTTGGTTTTAGACAAAATGGAGCCGGCGTCGGTTTGGCTGCATGGAGCCAGCGCTGGTTGTCCTTTGGAAGCATCCCTTGTCAAATTTCATCCCCTTTTGCTAACGGCTTAAGTTCTTGTTGGGGTCCTTTGTGGATGGCCATCAACACGAACTCTTCGCTCGCTGCCTCAACCCTCCAATCCTCCTTCATCCTCAAGTATTGTTTGATGATCAATTGAAAATCATCTTGAAGCTTCTTGGTCCTCGCTCTAGTCATCGATCCTTATCCTCCATGATGAAGTGGAGTCTCATCACTATTCGAATTGAAGTCGCAGCAGAACAAAAGATTATATCTATAGCTGTTGAGTCAAAAGCACGCCAGAAGCGTGGCCGACCTCTTATTTCTAAAAATAAAAATTTTTGAAAGAAAAGAGGATTAAAGGATCCAAATGATCATATTGAAGAAAAGAATGTTAAAGATCAAAAGAGAACTAATAACAAAGAACCGGAAGTTGATGAAAGTAATACTGAAATTTCTATCAATTATACCACTTCTAGTAGAAGTTGGAATCGAATAGAAACAGTTATTAATAATATATTTACGTACAATATATCTCTTGATGTTACACAGGATAATGATTATCCTGAAGCAATATCAGTTGATGAATGTTGGTATAGAAAAGATTGGCTACAATGGAAAGATGTGATTCAATCAGAGCTAAATGCACTTACAACATGTGAAGTCTTTAGACCTGCAGTCCGAACACCGAAAGGTGTAAAATCTGTTGGCTACAAATGGATATTGGTGCAAAAGCGCAATGAAAATAATGAAATCATACGATATAAAGCACGGTTAGTAGCCAAACGTTTTTCACAAAGATCAGGTACTGATTATGATGAAACTTATTCTCCTATTGTTGATACTATTACACTCCGATATCTTATCAGTTTGGCAGTACATGAAAAGATAGATATACGTCTATTAGATGTTGTCATTGCTTACTTGTATGAAAATTTAGAAAATTATGTTTACATGAAAATCCCCGAAGGATTTCGCATGCCCGAAGTATATAAATATTATTCTCATAAAAATTACTCCATCAAGTTGCAGAAATCATTATATGGACTGAAGCAATTTGAGCGTATGTGGTTTAATCGTCTTAGTGAATATTTATTGAAAGTATGATTTAAAAATGACCAGGTATGTCCATGTATTTTTGTTAAGAAATCTAGTTCTAAATTTAAAATATTAACTATATATGTTGATGATTTAATCTTATTGAAACTCCAGAAGAACTCCAAGAAATAATTGATTATTTAAAAAGAGAATTCAAAGTCAAGAATTTTTGTAAAACTACATTTTGCCTTGGTTTACAAATTGAACATCTGGAAAGTGGAACATTTATTCATCAATCAACATATACAACAAAAGTTCTAAAAAGATTTTACATGAACAAAGCACATCCATTGAGTATTTCAATGATCGTCCAGTCAGTAGATTTGAATAAAGATCCTTACTGACCTCAAGAAGATGATGAAGAACTCCTTGGTCCAGAAGTACCATATCTCAATGTAATTGGTGCATTGATATATCTTACTAATAATACACGCCTGATATTGCATTTGCTGTCAATTTATTAGAAAGATTTAGTTCTTCACCAACACGACAACATTGGAATGGAATTAAACAAATCCTTTGATATCTCCAAGGTACAATGGATCTCAGATTATTTTATTCAAATAAAATCAGCCTAACATTGATAGGTTATGCAGATGTTGGTTATTTATCTGATCCACATAAAGCACGTTCTCAAATGGGTTATCTATTTACATGTGAAAATACTGCTATATCATGGCATTCTACAAAACAATGTATAGCAGCTGTTTCTTCAAATCATGTTGAAATTATAGTCATTCATGAAGCAAGTCTAGAATGTGTATGGTTAAGATTAGTGATTCATTATATCCGAGAAAGTTGTGGATTATCATCTATAAGAGATATTTCAACTCTTCTTTATGAAGACAATGCACCTTACATAACTTAATTACGAGGAGGATATATTAAAGGAGATCGGACAAAACATATTTCACCAAAATTCTTCTTTACTCATGAACTTCAGAAGAAAGGTGAAATTGATGTGCTACAAATTCGGTCATGTGACAACTTGATAGATATTTTCATGAAGACTTTATCGATTGCAACATTTGAGAAGTTGAGATATAAAATTGATATGCGTTGATTCAAAGATTTAAAGGGATCATCTTATCATGGGAAGTAATAAGCAAACATATAGAATATTGTACTCTTTTTCCTTTACTAGATTTTTTTTCACTGAATTTTTATCTAGTAAAGTTTTAACGAGGCATATTCTTTATGTAATGAACATATAAGGAGGAGTGTTGTGAATATATTAGTGAATTAGTAGAAGCTCCTGTTGTGTTTGGATTTGGGTATAAAAATCATATAAAAATAAGCACATTCCCAATCAAGTTTAAATAAAAACGTTAACCCCAAATTACACATATGAGAAAGCGTACTCATTATTAAGCATAGCATAGGGTTTCAAATAAGTGTCGATCCTCCAGGAACAAGTATGCATTAATCACTTTTCTTTCATTATTTAACCGACTCAATAAAGTGAAAAAGAAATAAAAAGAAAAATAAAATAAAATAAAATAATATATACAAGTCAAGGATGGAGAATTATGTAACTCAAACCATTATTTTGACAAATATGATCTTAAAGTACTTAATCATTATCATAATTAATCATTTTCTCGGCATCATGAAGGATTAAGATAGATTCACTTATTTGGTCAATCCATGAAATCGCTATCTTCTAGATAAATTAGCGTGACATGGTCAGTCTCAACTAATTCACCCAAAAGATGTTTTAAGTACAATCCTTGATTAAATTTTCGTGGTCTGGCAAATTTAAAACATGAAACTAATTGATGAATCCTTGGTCTGGCAGACATCAATTAACTTTTAATTACCTAGTTCTTAGCAATTAACCCCTATGGTCAAACAAGTTAATAGAGAACAAATACAAAATCAATCAATTGAAACCACCATCAATCCCTATGGTCCAGCAAGTTAATGGAAAGAAACAATCAATTAATCTCGTAATCAGCATAAGTAACTAAATACCAAGAGTAACAATCAATTAATCCAGAGATCAAAGTAACTTTAAAAATCATGAATACCTAAAATAATGTTAAATTACAATAAAATAATTAATACATCATTGTTCAAGAAAAAGAAAACAAAGTAAAAAAAAAAAAAAATACTCATAGACAAGCCTCCTTCTTCTTCTTTTGTAGACACTCTTGCACAATCCTCCTTGAATTGAAGAATTCCTCCTTAATTTGAGTGATTTTCTGTTGTGATATCTAAATCCTCTCATTTTCCATATGTTTTCCCTTTATTTA
The DNA here is from genome assembly GCA_026120185.1 of Voacanga thouarsii. Classification (NCBI taxonomy): domain Eukaryota; kingdom Viridiplantae; phylum Streptophyta; class Magnoliopsida; order Gentianales; family Apocynaceae; genus Voacanga; species Voacanga thouarsii. The sequence continues at coordinate 1,206,687 of JANUWF010001704.1, forward strand.
TACGCTTTAGAAGTGCCTAATTTCGTTCCTCTAGGGTTTCTGGCCGACTAGAAGTAGGAAAATACTAAAATTTTGCAAATTACCAAAAAATGCAAGCAAAAATTGAGGCACCGCCTCAGCATGAGGGCACAGCTGGCACCGCCTATCCTGCTTAGGGCTGGCGCCGGTTGTGGTCTATTCCATTACTCGTTTCTTGATTTTTCTTGATTTTTGCACCAACCCCTCCAGAGTGTAGCCGGCGCCGCCTCTAGCCTCCTAGCCGGCGCCGGTTTGGTTTTGTTTAGCTCTGTTTCATTGATTTTTTATTGCCTCAAAATACGTGCCAATAGCATATGGCCGGCGCCACCTTGGTTCTGTTTTGCTACATTTTTGTTTTATTTTATCCCTAAAATCTAAAATAATGCACAAAATACCTTTCCAAGGATAAAATCTCAAATATGAAGGAATATGACCAGTTATTGAACAAAATATATCACAAAATAGCCTTAAATAACTAGGAAGTATTTGACTAATTTAGGCCTTATCACATTCCCCCACACTTAGCTCTTTGCTTGACCTCAAGCAAAGTATCAAGGATAAGTAGGAAAAACACAAGTTTTCAAAAAAAAAAAAAAAATCACTCAATTGCTTTCAGAATAATATCTCCAATGTTTTCTTCATTCAAGATAACAAAACATATGCTACTATACCTTTTATAACAAATGCAAGACTTGTGTAAGTGAATAGTGACTAGTAGAACCATCCAAATACTTAACAATATTCACAAACCATTGGAAAGAATTTAGTTCAAAAAAGAATATGCATTCTATAAGCTTACTTTTCATACACTCTCTCCACTAATCTGAGATATATCATGATTCTACTTAGGTCAAGTAGGGCTTTAAAGCTTGTAATGTAAGGCTAAAGGGTTTGTAATGTAGCTTTCAAACGAAGGATATATGAAAATCAAATATCAACGAAGATGAGAGTTTGCAAGAAAAGGATAAACAAGATGTACTAAGAAATTCCAAACTTTTATTGCTCTCCTATTCCAAACCAATCAAAACCCATAACCTTGTATAGCAATTATAGCATAGTTCATGCAAATCTTGCATTCTTTTTTTCTCAATAATTCTTAACTCATAATTCATTTTGCACAAGCGTATCAAAAATTTCAGCAATGGCGCCAATAACTTGATGTGAACTCAATTTTTTTCAAAAATACCTCCATAATGAAACAGAAAAATTATCTTATTCCAGCTCAATCAACCTTCTTGTTGTGCGCTTCTTTTCTTTTTCTCTCCTTTCAACTTTTCTTTTCTTCCTCTTTTCAAATGCTGCTTTTGTTTGTTTCCTAGTTTTCTTTTCTTTTGCCACCTTTTCTAGCAGCTTTTTGTTTTTCTCAAGTTTTCTTTTCTCTTTTTCTTTTCTTTCTCTTCTCCTTTCACAACTCTACTCCACAATGATGCATGATTGAAAGTAACAAGTCATACATTTACACACGCTTTCTCCCTTATAGCTCTTTTACTTGTATTTTTATCCATCAAGAGTAATTGAAGATTTGGAAGAATTATCAAACTCTTAGAAAGAAGTAATGGACAAAGTATGTGATGTGTTATTTTGTGGGTATAAAAATCATATAAAAATAAGCACATTCCCAATCAAGTTTAAATTAAAACATTAACCCCAAATTGTACATATAAGCAAGCGTACTCATAATTAACAGAGTATAGGGTTCAAACGAGTGTCGATCCTCAAGGAACAAGTATGCATTAATCCCTTTTTTTTTCATTGTTTAACCGTTTCGACAAAGTGAAAAAGAAATAAAATAAAACAAAAGAAAATAAAAATATATACATGTCAATGATGAAGAAGTATTAACTCAACCTATTATTTTGACAAACATGATCCAAATGTACCTAACCATTGTTATAACTAATTATTCTCTTGGCATTATGAAGGATTAAGGTAGATTTACTTCTTTGGTCAATCCATGAAATCACTATCTTCTAGATACATTAGCATTACTTGGTTTGTCTCAACTAATTCATCCAAAAGATACATTAAACACACTCCTTGATTAAATTTCCTTGGTTTGGCAAATTTAAAGCATGAAATTAATCAATGAATCCTTGGTCTGGTAGACATCAATTAATCTTTAATTACTCAATCCTCAGCAATTAACCCCCTTGGTCTAGCAAGTTAACAGCCAATAAATAAATTGCAACCACCATCAACCCCTTTGGTCTAGCAGGTTGATGAAAAGAAACAACCAATTAATCTCGCAATACGCACAAGTAATTAAATACCAAGAAGAACAATCAATTAATTGAAAGATCAAATAAACTCTAAAAATCATGAATACCTAAAACAATGTCAAATTTTAATACATCATATTTAAGAAAAAGAAAACAAAGTAAAAGAAAGCACTCATATACAAGCCTCCTTCTTCTTCCTTTGAAGATATTCTTGTACAATCCTCCTTGATTTGAAGAATTTCTCATTTGATTTGAGTGATTTTCTACAATGATCTATGAATTCTCCTCCATTTCTCTTGTATTTTCCATCTATTTATAGGCTTAGGAAGTACCTAAACTCGTTGGTGTAAGGGTCTTGGCCGAGTAGAAGGAGAAAGATACTAAAATTCCACAGATTACCAAAAATCGCGTTGAAAAATCAAAATTCTGTCTTATCCTCAGGGCACAGCCAGCACTGCCTTAGCTGCTGGAGCCGGCGCCGACATCGGTTGTGTTTTGTTTCTTTTGTTGTTCGCCGATTTTTTCTTGATTTTAACAGTGTTGTCCAAAGTATAGCCGGCGCTGCCTTGGCTACTAGAGCTAGCACTGGTTCGGTTCTGTTCTGGTCTTGTTTCACAATTTTCTGTTACCTCGAAGTGCATGTCAATAGCTCCTGGCCAGCGCCGGTTCCACTGCCCTGTCCGGCGCCGCCTTAGTTCTGTTTTGCGACGTTTTTGCTTTATTTTACCCCTAAAATCTGAAATAATGCACAAAATATCTTTCCAAGGGTAAAATCTCAAATATGTAGAAAGATGACTAATTATTGAACAAAATATATCACAAAAGAACCTCAAATAACTAGAAAAAATATGACTAATTTAGGCCCTATCAGTTTGATAACGGGTTTTAAGAAAGAAATTAACAATTTAGGCTCAAAATAGGCACTAGGGATAATATAAAATAGGTAAGCTTGAAAAGCTCAAACTATCCAAAGAAGGCCTATTACCGTTATTCCTAAGTTAAATCATGAATGTCTTTCTTATTTTTTCTTGAGAGGTATTCAAGTAAGTTTTAGAATGCTCAATGAATTTTAGAAAAAAAATAGGTTTAAGAACAACCTAAAGTATTTGATCAAGAACTATGTAGTCTAAGTGCATGCAAAAAGTCATATACATGTCACAAATGATATAGAACATATGCTCTATGATCTATCACAAAGACATGCATTAAAAATACATCTTGAAAGTTAAACAAAAATTCGAAAAAATTTTTGAAAATTTTTCTCACAAGGATAAGGATTTCAAAAGGATGATAAAAGGATGAAATATATCAAGAAGAATGAAGTATAAAAGAATGAAGCATAGCCCCATACTTAAACTAGACATTGTCCTCAATGGCCAAATAAATAGAACAAGAAAAAAGTGCCATGGGACCAAAAATAAAAAGGGAAAAGATAAGAAAGAAAATACTTCCATTATGGTGGGCATTCTTCTACAAAAGAGTCGAGTTCCTGAAGAAAGAGGCATTGTCGAAGTACCTAAAAAGAAAAATACAAAAGAAACACACCAAAGCATAAAAATTAGAAAAGAAAAATAAAAAAGTAAAGAAAATAGTACAAGAAAGAAAAGTACAAGAAATAACTAGAAAAGGTCATGAAAAAAAAAAAAAAAAGAGAGTGACAAGTAGGAACTAGTGTAGAACAACCATCTCAATCCTCCCCATTATCATCATCAGGTGCGAAAGTGCCCTCACCACCATGCGATCCCAGAAAACGCTGCATCCACTCAGCCTGTTACTGCTCCATAGTAGTCTGCCTCCGGGCAATGTTATCAATAGAGTCCCGCATGTGTAACAGCATCTCCGTTTGCTGGGCTAACTGTCCCAACACCGCAGTCTCAAAGTCAGTCCTCGATTGAGACTGTGAACTACCTACTCATGCTCGTGATGGTGGTGGTGGGTGCTCCTCCTCAACAAGTGGTGGCTGAACTTGGCCGGGATATTTGACCTCATAGGGAGTTAGCCATTTCTTCATCTTCTGGCTATACTTGTATCCACAACTCATCAATGTTTGCTCCGTTATTAGGTCATGCTCAGTGGTAGTCTCCATCAATGTCCCCTCAGTACTAATACCAAAGTCTTTAGAATTTTCATGATGACTAGAGGGAAGACGAAGGCTTTGGTTGAGAGATGATGATGAACCACATTCCTAATAGATTGTATAATCAATGGGGCAAGAGAGATAGGCTGAGTGGTCATCAACCTATGCAAGATGTATGTATCAATAAGGCGTGTCTCATTGAAACCACTGGCTCGGGGTACAACATTAAAACCGACCAAGTAGACTAGAGCCCTAAAGTTGGTAGCAAGATCATTGTTAGAATAGAAGCTGTTAGCTTGGAAAGCATTATGCTTGTGTAACCCTAGAGTAGCTCTAGTACTACTGGCATCCCAATTAGGGTCAGAAAGAATCTTTTGATTATTAGTATCTATCCATTGCCAAGAATCATCATCATAAACCTGGAGGAGAGTAGCTAAATGGTTGTGTGTGATGATAATGGGAGTTCCTTTTACTTTCGTCTCAATGTGTGGAAGGTGTTTCTTGCCCTTTTCAACCATGTTGGCATAGAATTCCTTAATGAGCACTGGGCAATAATCCCCTTTTAGCTGTACTATAGGTCCCCACCCTGGCCTCCTAAACATCATTCCAAGTTTGAGGGTACGGTCTAGGGTAGGTGCAAAGGTATGCTCCACAATAATCGTATTTGAAGCCCTCCTATTATACTACTCCTCACATGATGGATCAATGAACTCAGCTGGCCTAAGGAACAGGGGGTCTATAGATGAAGGGGTTGAGGTAGAAGAAGCTCTAGCCCTTTTTGAGGTTTGACCCCTTGCTCTAGACATATTGACAAGTAAGTAGTAGTGAAGATAGGAGGATAAGGACTAAGAAGCTCAAATATATTAGAAGGGTTATATCTCTCCTGTTTCAAACACAATACACAACTCCCACTCAACGCTCAACCCGCTCACAACAGCAATTCCTAAACTCCTTTAAAGTATATCCCACACCAAACACAAACAACTTAATCTTATCCAATCAATCTACCACAATTTACAACACAACCTGCAAGAATAAGCATAAAAGCTCACTGAAAAGCATAAATGTGTTGAACAAACCCAATGTATCTGGATGCTTATAACATGATCATATGAATTATGGAATCATTATGGCATTATAGTAATCAAGTGTATGATAAGTCAAAGCTAATGTGCACTAATTACTCAATCATTATAATAGCCATAATCATACCCTTAAACAAATGCATAACCTCCCTAATGATCATGTTAATGAATCAAGTACCCAAGAAACATTAACTCATAATACAACCAATGTCAAAAAGCTCAAGAGTTAATTCACAATACAAGAGAACATTAAATATCCCAAATTTCGGCCAAAAATATACCCAAAATTAGAAAAATTTACCCACAATATTTTAACCGTGGGAATTCAAGAAAAATCATACTTTTATGTTCTCCTATGCATGGGCAAGCAAAAGATGCATTCTATTTTTAGAAATCCAAGCTCTTTGCATGCGGATTGAAGATTGGGTTTTTGTGAAAAACAGAAGATTTAAAGAATTTTGATCCATAGAATCAACAAAAGAAGGATAGATTGATGTTTTAAAAGTGTTTGGGAGGTGAAAAATCAAATCTTGAAAGGTTTGAAAGGTGAAGCCGGCGCGGGTTAGAGAGAATTTGAGAGGGAGTTGGAGAGTTTGAACGAAAAAGTGGCCAAAATGGCCTATTTTAAGTGATCTGCCCGACAGGAGCCGGCGCCGGTTCTGGTCCTAGCCGGCACCGGTTTCTTTCTGTCCGGGCTTCGGAGTTTTTTTTTTAAATGAAAAAAATGATGAACACGCAATAATGATGAATAATGCAATTTAATTCATGAATAATGTAATTTAAATGATGGCCCGTGGATTTTCTTCAGTGTTTCCTGGCAATGTCCCTGCTTGACGATCCCTAAGTAATTTAGCAAGTTGGCCAATTTGGCTCTCCAAGTTGTGCATGGAAGCCTCTAAGTTCTTTGTTGTAGAATTAACCCCTTGAAACTTAGTCTCCGTTGTATTTACCAATTGGCCAATTAATTCCTCTAATGGTGGCTTGGAAAATTGTTGTTCAAAGGGGGTTCGTTCCTTTAATTACCCCCAAAGTTAAAAGAACCCTGCTTGGGTTGATTTCTATTGCTCTAAGAAAAGTTAGGGTGATTTCTCCAATCAGGATTGTAAGTAGAGTTATAAGGATTGTTACCTGGACGGACATTACCAGCAAAGGCTACCTGTTCCGTGGTTTCTTGGAGTGAACCCATATTTTGGCATTCATGATTTGGGTTCCCTTTTCCACAGAAATCATAACTTCCATTTACCACTTGGCCTTGAGGCATCACCATTTGTTCTATCTTTTGAGTCAACACTTCCACCTTAGCCTCCGAAGCTGCTACAGCATCCACTTTGTGCACTCATTGCACACGAGTTTTAGACCTTACACTTCCCCAAGAATAGTTATTAGAAGCTAAGTTCTCAATAAGATCGAATACCTATTTCGGGGTCTCATGATTTATGGAACCCCCTGCAAAAGAGTCCATCACTTGTCGTGTTGCAAATATAAGGCCATTAAAAATATGAGCATCTGCATTCCTAGCTCAAATTTATAGTGTGGGCACTTTCTCAGGATCCCCTTGAACTTCTCCCAATTTTCATACAAAGGTTCAGAATCTAATTGTTGGAAGGAAAAAATTTCGTTTCTAAGTTTGGATGTCCTAGCTAGAAGAAAATATTTAGCAAGAAATTTTCCAGCTAGGGCATTCTGAGTGGTGATGGAACTTATGGGTAAAGACTTTAACCAAGATTTGGCTTTATCTCTCAAAGAAAAAGGAAAAAGTCTTAGCTTTATGGCATCTTCAGAAACACCATTTATCTTAAAAGTATCACAAATTTCAAGAAAATTGGCTAAGTCGGCATTAGGATCTTCTTCAGGTAGCCCATCAAATTGGACCATATTTTGGACCATCTGGATAATATTGGTCTTTATTTCGCAATTTTTTGCATCCACTCTAGGTCTAGTGATACTCGAGCTCATGCCCGAGATTGCATGTTTCACAAAGTCATTCATAACCCTCCTGTTGTTTCCAGCATTGTTGTTTTGAGCACCATCCATATCTGCGAGTAAGTTCTGTTTGATTGTCCAGTGGATTTTTGACAATGTCCTTTCGATTTTAGGATCAAAATCTACTATCTCGCCTTCAGATTTTTGGGTCATGTACCGAGGATAACACCTAGAAAAGATAAAACGAAAGTTAGATAATGGAATTCACAATTCAAACAAAATTAAAATAACAAGTTAGTCAAGTAAACATAGTCAAAGTTAATAAATTAGATTACATAGATACACACGATACAAAAGATGGCACCTTTGTGTGAAAAGAACAATTGTACAAATTTACATATTTACATATGTGCATATTTACATATTCACATGGTTAAATCAATAAAATCCAAGCTTTCATGATATTGTTCCCTGGCAATGGCGCCAAAAACTTGTTGTGTTTGGATTTGGGTATAAAAATCATATAAAAATAAGCACATTCCCAATAAAGTTTAAATTAAAATGTTAATCCCAAATTACACATATGAGTAAGCGTACTCATCATTAAGCATAGCATAGGGTTTCAAACGAGTGTCGATCCTCTAGGAATAAGTATGCATTAATCACTTTTCTTTCATTGTTTAACCGACTCAATACAGTGAAAAAAATAAAAATAAAAATAAAAATAAAATAAAAAAATATATACATGTTAAGGATGGAGAATTATGTAACTCAAACCATTATTTTGACAAACATAATCTTAAAGTACCTAATCATTATCATAATTAATCATTCTCTTGGCATCATGAAGGATTAAGATAGATTCACATCTTTGGTCAATCCATAAAATCATTATCTTCTAGATAAATTAGCATCACATGGTCAGTCTCAACTAATTCACCTAAAAGATGCATTAAGCACAATCATTGATTAAATTTCCGTGGTCTGGCAAATTTAAAACATGAAACTAATCAATGAATCCTTGGTCTAGTAGACATCAATTAACCTTTAATTACCTAATTCCTAACAATTAACCCCTATGGTCAAGAAAGTTAATAGACAGAAAATATAAAATCAGTCAATTGAAACCACCATAAACCTTTATGGTTAAGCAAGTTAATGGAAAGAAACAATCAATTAATCTCGTAATCAGCACAAGTAATTAAATACCAAGAGTAACAATCAATTAATCCAGAGATCAAAGTAACTCTAAAAATCATGAATACAAAAAACAATGTCAAATTACAATAAAACAATTAATACATCATCGTTCAAGAAAAAGAAAATAAAGTAAAAGAAAGAACTCATAGACAAGCCTCCTTCTTCTTCCTTTGTAGACCCTCTTGCACAATCCTCCTTGAATTGAAGAATTCCTCCTTAATTTGAGTGATTTTCTATTGTGATCTTTGAATCCTCTCATTTTCCATATGTTTTCCCTTTATTTATAGGCTTTAGAAGTGCCTAATTTTGTTCCTCTAGGGTTTCTGGCCGACTAGAAGTAAGAAAATACTAAAACTCTGTAAATTACCAAAAAATGCAAGCAAAAATCGAGGCACCGCCTCAGCATGAGGGCACAGCTGGCACCGCCTGTCCTGCCTAGGGCGGCGCCGGTTGTGGTTTATTCTATTACTCGTTCACCGATTTTTCTTTATTTTTGTGCCAACTCCTCTGGAGTGTAGCCGACGCCAGTTCTAGCCTCCTAGCCGGCACTGATTTGGTTTTGTTCAGCTTTGCTTCACTGATTTTTCATTGCCTCAAAATGTGTGCTAATAGCATGTGGTCGGCGCCGGTTCCCCTGTCCTGGCTGGCGCCGCCTTAGTTCTGTTTTGCGACGTTTTTGTTTTATTTTACCCCTAAAATCTGAAATAATGCACAAAATAGCTTTTCAAGGGTAAAATCTCAAATATGAAGGAATACAACCAGTTATTGAACAAGATATATCACAAAATAGCCTCAAATAACTAGGAAACATATGACTAATTTAGACCTTATCAGCTCCACTAATTTTATTTGTGGATGTGGATGTCCACCATTAATATCACTAATACATATTAGTGGAGTTAGTTGAGACACTACTAATACATTAGTGGAAATAGATGATTAACTCTACTAATAAAGCTCTATAAATAGAGCTCTTCCCAAACTTGAAAGATATAGCAATTGTGAGAGAATTATTAGAGAAAATTGTGAGAGAAAGGAAAAAGAGAAGTTTAAAAAAATTCTTGTGCAAATAATAGTCAGAGATTTATTGTGTGTAGATTTTATTCTGACACTGCCAAAGTTTTATAACAAATAGGTGTTGAAAGGTAGAAAGGAAAGTTTTTTTTTTTTTTTTGGTTGGTTTATTATTACTAGCTCTTTAGTTGCAAATTGTGACAAAATAACTGAACTCTCACTAATTTCTGGCAAATTGCAATGAAATAACTAAATCATCGTAAAAATATCGAAAATTGTGATGAATTATTCCCGACTATTTTCCTTACTCTTGCAAAATCCTCGCTAATTATTATGCCACCTTGAAATTATAATTTTCCCCATATTTTTTAATCGATTTCAACAACAATAATATTTATAAAATTATTTTCTTTTATATATTTTACCTTATTCACCACTTAATCAAGGTGATGGATTGATAAATTAAAGAAATATATATACATACCTAATGTTAATATATAAAAGATATTATATACACAACATTTTATATTTTCTACATATTATTAAAAATTAACTATTTTCATCTATCTACCAAAATTATAGCAATCTAAAACAATTCATCCATTCATTATTGAACTATTTTTTTTAATTATAAAGCAAAAAGATACTTATATACATTATATACTATAAACATATCCATTTACATATATATTACAATTAGTATATAACATAACATAACTATATATACAATAAAAATAGGCCCTTTGAGACAATTTATTAAGATGATTTCAGTAAATTTGTTAAAATATACCTCTGCACAAATGCTGAATTAAAAAATCAAAATACAAATACAAAATAGAATACTACATTTCATCTCATATCCGTCGCAAATTGTGACGAATTAGGGTATTCAATTCTCCACTATACAAAAATTCAAAAAAATTGTAGCAAAACTCTCTCTAATTGCTACGGCTTTGTGGCAAATTGATGTTTTAACTTTTGATTTTTTTTACTTTAAAAAAGGAGGTTTTTTGAAAATTTGAAATTTTGTTGCAAAACCTTCGCAAATTGTAACAGTTTAGTGAAACTAGAAGCAAAATCTGTTGCAACTTGTGAGGGTTTTGCGATGAATTGGGGTATTCAACTTTCCACTGTGCAAAAATTCAAAAAAATGGTAGTAAAACTCTCGCTAATTGCTATGACGTTGTAGCAAATTGATGTTTTGACTTCTGAATATTTTACTTGAAAAAGAGGCGGGTTTTCGAAAATTTGAAATTCCGTTGCAAAACCCTCACAACTTGTGATGGTTTAGCAAGACCCGAAGCAAAATCCGTTGCAACTTGCGAGGGTTTTGCGACGGTTTTTGGAAGTCAATTTTTTCTTTTAACTTTTTTTTAAATATGAAATTTTGTCGCAAAGCGCTCATTAATTACCAGGATTGTGCGACAGTTAACCCATAAAAATTTATCTTTTAATTTTTTTTAAAAAATATTTTTACATCATTAAATCCTCACTAATTTTTGCGACAGCAAGCCAATGGCTTCTCTATCCATCACGAAACCCTCGCAACGTGCGAGGATTTTGCGACGGTCATTGAACAATTTTTTTCTTTTTTCTCTCTTTTTTAAATATGAAATTCGATCGCAAAGTCCTCACTAAGTGTGAGGATTTTGCGATGATTGGCGAATCAATTTTTTCCTTTAAATCTTTCTTCCCTAAAAATATTATGCCATCGCAAAAACTTCGTTAATTAGCAAGGGCTTGCGACGGGAAGCCAATGGTTTCTCTATCTATCACAGAAACCTCGCAAATGGCGAGGATTTTGCGACGGTCATCCAAATATGAAATTTCGTCAGAAATCGCTCGCCAATTGCGAGGATTGTGTGACGGTTGGCAAATAAATTTTTTTCCCTACAAATCCCTTTTCCTAAGAGATATTGTTCCGTTGCAAAACCCTCACAACTTGCAAGGATTTTGCGACAGTCATCGAACAAGATTTTTTCTTTTTTCTCTCTTTTTTAAATATGGAATTCTGTTGCAAAGCCCTCGCTAATTGCTACGATTTTGTGACGGTCAGCTTATAAAGTTGTTTCCTTTAAATTTTCCCTAAAAAATATTTTTCTATCGCAAAACCCTTACTTTTCAGTATCAAGTACTATATTGATATGACAACTGTAAATTGTGAGGGTTTTGCGATGATCACCTAACTCGAAAAGTATTTTTAAGATAAAATGTTTAAAAGATTTTTTTTACATCCTTGCAATTAGCAAGGACATTGCGACGGAATTTCATACATAAAAAAGAAAAAAAAAATAAAAAACTTTTTTCGATTATGGTCGCAAAAGATTTTGCGACGGTATAGTATTTTTAAAGAATAAAAGGTTTAGAGAAAAATTTTATGCAATTCGCAATTAGCGAGGGTTTTTCGACAAAATTGCATATTTAAAAAAGAAAAAATCTTGTTCGACGACCATCGCAAAATTGTCGCAAGTTGTGAGGGTTTTACGATGGATAGAGAAGCCATTGGGCTTGTCATCACAAGACCCTCACTAATTAGTAAGGGTTTTGCGATGGTAATGTATTTTGAAGAATAAAAGGTTTAAAGATTTTTTTTTTTTTTTTGCAACCATCGCAAAATTCTCGCAATTTGCGAGGGCTTTGCGTTGGAATTTCATATTTAAAAAAAGGAGTTCAAAAAAATAATCGATTTAGAAGAATGTCACAAAACCATCGCAATTTGCTAGGGTTTTGTGACAACACTTCTCTGTCCATCATAAAACCCTCGCAACTTGCAGGGGTTTTGCGACGGACGTTGAACAAGATTTTTTCTTTTTTTGTTTTTTAATTATAAAATTCTATCACAAAACCCTCACTAATTGTGAGGATTTGCGATGGTTGTAGCATAAAATTTTTTCCTCTAAACATTTTATTCTTAAAAATACTTTACTATCGCAAAATCCTTGCAATTTGCAAGGTTTTTGCGACAGTTATTGAAAAAATATTTTTTATTTTTTTTAATATTAAATTCCATCACAAAACCCTTACTAATTGCAAGGATTTTGTGACGGTTGTCGCATAAAATTTTTATATCTAAATCTTTTATTCTTTAAAAAATACTTGACATCAGAAAAAGGTTTTTTCTTTTTTTAATATGAAATTCCGTCGCAAAACCCTCGCAAATTTGTGAATTCATTGCAAAACCTTGTAATTTGCAAGGATTTTGCTATGAATTGCGACGGCTGTTTTTTCCATCTTGTGAGGGTTTGTTACGGATTTGGTCACCTATCGATGCCTTCGATTTTCCATCCCTAAGTTCATGCTAATTAGCGACAGTACTGTAGTCGTCGCAAATGAGCAATTTTCCTGTAGTGAATTCAAATACACTATGAGAATAAAACTCTAACTTACAATGTATTATAAATATTGATAAGAAACATTAAAGAAGAAATTTTGTAATTTGTAGACAAAAAAATGGGATTGACCTTATAGAAAATAGGAACTCCAAAATGGTCAGAGTGAGGTAAACTGGTGATAGAGAAGACGACTAGAGCCTTAAGAGCAAAAGCTTTGAGGAGAAGGGTATAAGAGCAAGGATAACCTGCCTAATGCAACTTTGACGAAAATTGCACTTCAAATGAAGTACACAAAAAGTATTGGGTGACTTTTCTAATGTTTAAAAGCTATCATTTTTTTTTTAAAGAAAAAGGGAATTTACATATGCATTTGGCAAACTATTAGTTGGCGATTCCACACTTCTCGTTGTTTTAACTAAAATTTCTATAAAATTTTTATATTGATAAGATTACATATTTGAGGAAGAATAAAATTCTATATTATATTTTATATACATTTTTCTTATCATATACAAAACAATTTTTTTAAATAGAGAGTATGAGAAGTGCAGAGTGATAATTATAACATATTTCTAAAGTTACCTCATCACCAAGTAAAATATATATAATTTTGGTCGTATAATAAATCATGTTTCTTCCTAAAGAATCGACATCTTTGATTACGAACTTTAAAAGTTTGAATTACAAGAACTATTAAAAGTATTCAAAAAAAGGAATGAAAAAAAAAACCCCCCGACTTCTAGGAAGTTACTTGGGAGAATTTAAATGAAGTACAAATGTTAAGAAAAAAAATGCTCTCCATTGCAACAAAAAACAAGTGGAAGAGATTGTGTCCTCTTAATGTTTGAGTGACCCATCACAAAAAATTGCACTAATTCAAGTTTCTCTATTCTATGTCCTGATATCTTGATTGGCTTATCTTTTTCCAGTAAGCAATTAAGATTTTTAAGAATTACCTATAATTTATCATGCAAATTATTCCTCATACATTATAGGTTATAGGTCAAGACTATAAATTTCATTAAGCCTCTTATCCTTCCTATAATAGGGATAGTTATATCAAAATTTAAATTCGACCTAATCTTTTATTCATTTTAAAAAAGCTCACTTATAAGATTAAAATTTAAAATTGTTGATTTATTACCACAACTGCACTAATGTTTTTAACTTTATATTTTATGGACCATATTAGGATAACAGGTAGCATGAAAGATCTTAATGGATATGGATTACGTTTTCCACATGTTGATAAGCTTATTTTAGCATGTTGTAGCTGAGTTTTTGATCAAAATGGGTTCAATTTCGAACCCAATACTGAAATGGATTCAAAATTAAACATATGGCATATGGGGTTGGATTCAAAATTGAACATATGGCGTGCAAGGGTTCCTCACATTTATCAAATGTGAAATCTACTTAGACCTCACGTTTGACAAACACAAGATGCGGGGTGTACCTTGTATCTCCTAGATGTGAGGTTTGGGCTTTACAGATTCATTGTCAAGGGCCAAAAAACAGAGTCAAAGGCAAAAAATAGAGAGTCCTGGGAAAGCAGATGGAAAGGATAAAGGAATCTCATTTTCTAGATAGCAGTTCACACAAAAGAGCAGAGAAAGATCTGTTGTGTATACAGAGGCAATTGTCTCTTTGCTTTTTAAAAAGACACGACACTCATCTATCATAATTTTCGGTCACACCCCACCTCCTTGATAGGTGATTTTGAGTGTGGAAAAATATTACCAACAAACACACACAATCAAATTTTAATTAAAATACCAAACGCTCAAATCACACAATTGTGCAAGTATATCAATTGCATAATTTTGAGTCTAATGGTAAGTATCGAAGATCCTCAAGAATGGGAAAAATTGTTGGAATGTATGCCCTCTAGACTAGGTTTTTGATGTAATTATCGAATTTATTAATAAAAGAATTTATTTTTAAAATTTGTTTGTGATTTTATATTTTATTTGTGCACCATTTATGTTTGGAAAAGATCTATTGTGTTTAAGTAAGTGATCCATATGAATGGTGGTATTTCATAATAAGGTATGGGTCACGGGTTACTTAACACATAAACATTTGTTCTTAATCAATTGATGAGAATGGAAATTTCATCATGTTTAGGTTATTATGTTATGAATTCTAACTAGGGAATGACTTATCTTTAGCCAGTAAGTAGTCCACTCACTTCATAGCATGAGCGTATTTCGAATACGTAGAATAAGACCTGTAATAGTGATTTCTAAAAGTACTATTTAGAAGAAACCTAGATTATTACTGCTACAGTGTGGACTAATACTCTAGCGCTTGAGTATGAGTTGGTGGTCTGACGAAGCTAAAAGCATATATTTTAATATGCTGCAGTTGAGGTTCTATCGTAGAGACGATATACTTATATGTTGGATATAGATGACTAGTTAGTTAAGACAGACTTATACAAGATAGCTTCTGCGCTATATCGCCCCTTGTGATTGTTCGAATGATCTAAATATCCAAAGCTCTGGGGAACATGACTTGGGTGTTTGCTTTAGGGTAGCTCCCTTGGAAAGCGGAAACATTCCAGGAGTTGTGGATCATTGGACTAGAGATCTAACGATGGTAGATGTCTTTTAGAGAGATGTTAGTACACTCTTCCTCTCTATATGTACGACGATGTGTAGATGGGTATTTTAGTCATTACACCTATAGGTCGGAGACTTTGCTAACGAAGCATTATCCTCTTGGGGTTAATATTTTCTTATGGTGATATTAGGAAATATTTAAAATGCAAAATACAGCTATTTTTATAGCAGGGGTATTTTGGTCATTTTAGTAACCAAGGCGATGTGTCTTTTGGTCCTCGAAATAGTCCATAAGTCCTGATGGGTTTGGGTTGAAGGATTGATCTTATATCAAATGGATTTTATTTTATTTAAGTAATCTGATTTAATTATTGAGGTAAAATAAAATAAAAAGTCCAAAGAGAGAGAATTATTTAGTGGCCCATTTGAGTTATTTAATTAATTTAATTATTGGGCTTGCATTAGTCCAAGAATAATTAAATTAAAGGCTAAATTTTCCAATGAATTGGGCCAAGGCTTGAGGTTTATATTAATCCATTGAGTTATTTAATTAATTTAATTATTGAGCTTCTATTAGCCCAGGAATAATTAAATTAAATTAAAAGACTTAACCCAATGAACTGGCCCATAGGTCCAAAGGTCTGTTTAATAGCTTAACATGACGTGGGCCTTAGAGTTTCTTTTTTATTTTTGAATGCCTGAATAATATCCTATTATTAAGGTTGTTGGGATTTAGAGGGAAGAACAGAGGTTCACAGAAGTACGTTATTTTTTTTCAAGTAGTTCTCTCTCTCTCTCTCTCTCTCTCTCTCTCTCTCTCTCTCTCTCTCGTGCATTCTTTGTGGTTTGAAAAACAACAAGAACAAAGACGCAAAACTCTCCTGATTAATGCTCAATAGCATTTAGTCGGAGTAGTACGATCATCCTCTGCTTCCATAGCTTTCACCAGGCGATTCAAGTGGGGTTATATTCCGAAAGCCAAGAGGATTTGCGTTGATGCCCAGAAGAAGCCATCAGCTTGCAGGGCAACAGCCTAAAGAATCTATCTCGGAACCAGAATTAGTTCAGACCGAGGCACCGGCACTTCCTAAATAGCTATTAAAGCGCAGAGGTAAAATTTTAAAAGTTCTTCCGCTGCTATTGTTTCTGCAGTTTTTGTTTGTCTTGCATGCTTCTGTGATTTATTTTACCGTATTACACCATCAAAAATATATCTCTACTAATTCTTCTCCTATTATTTAGCCTAACAAATTAATAGAATAAATTAATTACAGTGGGTGAATATAGAGAATCAACACAATTCTACACAAGTATGGTCAAAGATAAAAAATAAAGTATAAGACATGTACTTGTCAAGAATCCCCCTAAATTAACTAAGTAGCAAACCAAACTCAAGATCGTTAACTTCTAATTTTAATACTAGTAGAGGTCACAAATGCAAAACCCACACTCTCTTAAGTTATAGATTTCTTATTCCTAGCTAACTAAAGGGTATCTTTACCTCTCTAATTGAATCCAAGAAGTATTAAGTGCAAAAATCCCCGATTATTTAGAAGAACTTGATACCCATATCTCTAGACGATATCATCAATGATTACCAAGTTCTAATCCCTCAACCTCTCTCTTGATTGAGTTAATCGAAGAAAAACCCACGTTGAATCCATTAATTGGAACTCAACTCCTAACTTCATCTCTCGAATTCATTAGGAGAATGTAATCCAAATACCAAATCCAATATAATAAAATCAAGTAATCATTCATTAGGAATTATAAATCAACAAATCAAGAATAAACGAGGGTTCATCCCTTCAAAATACAAATAAAATAATAAAATACAAATTGACAAAGGAAAACAAAAGGAAGAGATAAAGAAACTCATTGACAAGCCAATCTTCATCTTTGATCTTCCCTCTATCGACACTCAAATCTCTCCAAGTTCTTTTCTCAAGTGTGTAGGTGTTTCTCCTCTTGGTTGGCTGCCAACAATGATCACATCTCGTTCTATTTATAGGCCTGGAACCCTAAAAATTGCATAAAAATCAGATTTGCGTTTCTATTCTGTGAACCTACACAGTGCCGTCTGAGTTGATATAAATGGTGCCATTCATTTTCAGTAAACTTGTACGGCGCTGTTTAGTTGATATAAACGACACCGTTCACTCTCAGCATCTCTTTTTTTTCCGCTCCTTTTTTATCTTCTTTCATCAATTAACTCCTTATTTTAAAAATCTACATAAAAGAAGATAAAAAGCACGGGTGAGTGGCAAATTCAAGTATAAAAGCTTCACAAATATATCACTAATGGCATAGAAAATATGTACAAAATGAACACTCATTACTCCCTCACACTTAAACCTTTGCTTGTCTTCAAGCAAATAGAATTGTTCACAACTAAGCAAAATAGTCTATAGGTAAAATAAATAATTTTACAAGCAAGAAGCATTCTAGGTGAATTAATAAGAACAATTCAGTATATATGCAATAAGGTCAAAATGGTAGAGACATTATTTCTTCTTCCACCTTAGAATTCATCCCAACACTTATCTATCCAAGTAAATCCTACGTATATTTATATATTAAGTTAGACACAGCCAAGAACATCAAAGTTCAATTAAACAAGTTTATACCAAATAAATGTGATTCACTCTACTTCTCCAATTAAGAATACAAAGGATGTGATTAATATAAGTTAGGATTAATCAGCTCACTCAAGTCTTGTGGCTTACAAAGGGTACAAACATTACAAGTGTTATATCCTATTACAATAAAACATTACACTTTGATATCGCATTACAACAATACATTTCAACTTGGAATAGTAAAGTAGGAGCCTCTAAATTTTTCATTATTTTTCTACAAAAAGAATGAATTTATAAATGTTTTGATTTGAATACTTTTTTGCGTCCTTTGCATTTTTTTTTGTTTTTGACTTTTTCTTCTTACTTTTATTCTCTCTCTTTTAGTATGTATGCTTTTGGGTAGCTCCTGAAAATGAGTTGGTACATACTGAAACTCATGTATTATTGGATTAGTTATTAAAGGGTATAGATATCATTGAGGAAGTTATTAGTGCTTTTTTCCTATCTCAATAATGGTTGTTACGTAGAGGAATATTTTTATTATTACACTTGTAGGTCGAAGACATCGCGCTTGCAATATTATTCTTGGGGTTAATATTTTTATATGGTGATAAATAGAATATTTAAAATGATAAAATACAATTATTTGTTAGTAATGGTATTTTGGTCATTTTAGTAGCCAAGAATAATATGTCTTTTGATTCCCAAGTTGCTCAAGTAATCTTAGTAAATTTTATTTACTATATGAGCTTATTGGGTGAAATTAATATTGGAGAAAATTATTCTAGGAGTCTAATAATTATTTATTTGGCCAACTTAATTACATTGTTAATTAATTAATTATCTTGGATAATTTTATATTGGGCCCAAGTAGATTAATTAATTAATATAATTTATTGGGCCAATTTAAATTAATTGGTTTATTAATTAATTATTTTGGATAATTTTATATTGGGCTCAAGAAGATCAATTTATTAATAAGAGAGTTATTTAATTAGTCTTGAGCTAATTAGAAAAATCTTAGTCTACTAAGGTTGAAGTGATAGCTTTTGTTATTTTGGAAACAAAGAATAACCGTCACAAGTAAAAGAAAAAAAAGAAAAAGAAAACAAAAAGAAAACAAAAAAAAAAAGGGAAAATAAAGCAACAAAAAATTCGTTGCGTTTGCTTTCCTAATTGCATGATATATGCATGGTACTGTGCGTGGGCTTGATATATACGAAAGCTACTGCTTTAGTTCTAGTTTTTCCAATTCACATGGGATTGGTGTGACTAAAAAACAAGAACCGAAAATTGTTTTCCTTGGAAAATATAGCCGCCAGTTTTTTTTTTTTCTTTTGAAAGAAAAAATTCCTTTCGTCCCCCCCCCCTTTTCCTTGGTTAAAGCTCTTCCAATTATTCTTTCAAAATTAACTCTTCAATCTATTATTCTACTTTTACTGATAGATAGTTTATAGAGGTTCGAGAATACTTTGAAAAATTGAAAGTTAGCAATTTTGGTACACATATTTGATGTGAAAGAGTCGACACTTAGCTGGTGTTCTTACAGAAAAAGTAGTCGTGACAAACTAAAGAGCTCCGTCAAACCCAAATCCTCCAGTTATTCAATTTAAGCATCCTAAATGTAAGTATTCCTAGATTTGGTTTGGAAAAAAAATTTTAATTTGCTATCTTCCGTTGCGTTTTTATTTTCCTACGATCCTTTTAAGTGGTATCAGAGCCAAGATATAATTTAGAAGCATGCTTAGGGTTAATAACCAGAAATGTGGTTCTTTTACTAATTAAAAAATTCAATATTCATGATTGTATAAATTTCTCGTGATTTTGATATGGGTAGATTTTGTGTATGTCTCACGTGTATAGACATAAGCACTTATATTTATTGTTATTCATTTTTTTATACAAATTGTGTACGCTTTGTTTTGAAAGGTATAAGGTATAGGCTATTGATATTATATTTAAATTCATCTACTAGATTTTTTTGTAAAAATATTGGTGCCTGAGCAACATCGAAACTCCAAGGAGGAAGAGAAAAAAAAATGGAGAAAATTGTTGATGATTTTGGAGCGAGCAATGAGCGGTTTTTCTTGGGCGATTTGATCACGGTTTGCGCAGTTAGAGCTTCCAAGTTTTTTCATTTAATTTTTTCTTGTAATTTAATTTTTCTTTTGGGGCCCATATCACACGAGGTTATTTTTCTTGCAATTTTTTATTTATAGTAATAAATAATTTTGCAAGAAAATAGGTAGTAAAGGAGGAACCACCATAAGATTAAATAAGATCATTTTAATTTTATTATTATGATGTTTAATTCATTTTTTGGTCACATAAGAATTATAGGTTAGAAATAGTATGTAAGAAGTTTATTTTTAGAGTATGACTATTTTATTTAATTTTGTGATCAAATACACAAAGGTTTTAAGAAATTAAATTTTTTCTCTAAATAAAACAATTAAAGGACAACGTTTTTAAAATGGAACTAAGGAATTTAAAATAAAATTCATGGCTTATTCTTCCAAAGGGTTTTATCCTTGACATTGAGAATATTTTAAATTTAAGTATTTTAAATTTAGTTCCTAGAAAATGGTTTTAACTTAAGTAGTGAAAATAAAAATTCATACTTTATTCTCTTAAAGGGTTTTATTCCTGACATAGAGAATAATGGTTGAATGGTTTTTGGGATTTCATTGAAGTAAAAAAAAACCCAATTAATTTTAAAGAAAATGTTTTTTCCAAAAATTTATTTTTCTCAAAAGATTAAGTGGAAGAGTGGTTCCAATAGAACCATGGACAAATCACGGATTCTTGTTAGAGAGTGTGGTTATCCTCGTGTTATTCTGAGCATGATCATCTATAGTATAGATTTCCATGAGAATCTAAAACTAATGGTAGAATTATAATTAATGCCTAGGATATATGTTAGTATTGGCTAGCCTATTATTAGAGGCATTAATACTTGATTATCCGTAGATGATGAGAGTAGTAGCCATCCTATCGATGGAACTATCGCTGGATCATTACCTATTAAGGATGTTTAATTTGTGATGGTTATATACTTAACTTAGAAAATTGTTAACCTTCCTACGAAGCTTTGTTAATGCTTTTAAGAGCCAAAATTTTCATATTTTATGATAATGGTTTTAATAGGTTAACCATATCATGGAAATAATATGATGTTTTATGTGCATTTCTTATATGTTTTTCAAAACAAACATTTTCTGAATGAAGTTTTTTTCAATCAATAGAAATGTTTGGTTTTAGTCCTTTGTCCATTATTCTCAAGAAGAATAAGTTAGCTGGACCAAATTATGTAGTCTGGAAAAGGAATTTGAACATAGTACTCACCCAAAAGTGTCCAAATATGTTCTGACCAACCCCTGTCTTAAAATTGGGAAAGATTTCATGGACCAAGATCGTGAAGCTGAGAAGGCATGGAGGAAAGTTGATGAGATGGCCAGATGCTATATGTTGGCTTTCATGTCTAATGTTCTTCAGTTTAAGCACGAGAAGATACCTACTGCATATGATATTGATGTATCATTGTGCACCGTATTTGCTAACAAGAGCTGCCTCGCAAGGTAGGAAGCTCTTAGGACAATCATGAATACTAGGATGACTGAGGAGGTATCGGTTAGCGAGTATATGCTCAAGATGATTGCTCATTTTGAGGAAGCCGAGGTCCTAGGGGCGATAATCGATTCTGAGAGCCAAATTAACATGGTTCTTGAAACTTTGCCAAATTCATATTCTCAATTCAAATTAAACTATAACATGAACAACTTAAGTATGTCTTTGACCGAGTTAATGAAAATTATGAAGCCTGCGTTAAAGGTTTTGGTTACTTATTCTGGTTTATCTTCTAGAATTAGGGCCTAACCGAAGAAGTTCAAGAAGAAGAAGGTCAATACAGGGACCCAGTCTAAAGGGTCTAAGCCTGGTCCGTCGAAGCCCAATGCTAAGCCCAAGGGCAAATGTTTCAAGTGTTGTAAGGCTGTCGTAATAAGTCTCGTCACTTTTGGATGACAACGGCTACAAAATCGTCGTATTAGGCTAATACAACGGTCAAATACATCAACTGTATTTAAGGGTCATTTTTGAACAATTGGAAGGTTTATTGACACAGCTCGAAAAACTGTCGTATTTGTGATTCAAATACGACGGCTATAAACTGTGGTATTTGTGATTCAAATGTATTTAAGTGATTTAAGTACATTTAAATTGCATGTTGTATTCTTCTTCCAACTAAATCTACTTCCTCCCCAGAAATCCCATCCCTAACCCATACGGCATCTACTTTGCGCGAAACAGGACGAGAATCTAATTGCTGCGCGGGAAAAGTTTTTAGATCATGGTTCCTTGACTACACATCATAATTATCTCTTCTAATCATTGCCATTACCACATTCTAGGCTCTTTCTTTAGGACAATGAGAATACCAAACTTGTTCCGCTTGGTTTGCTAGTTAGAATGGTTCATCCATCTCTCTATTTTCCCGATACAAAAAAGGGTCCAGATTCACCAAAGTAAACTTTAGATTGTCGACTTTAACACCTCGATGTACACAACCCAATCACATTTGAATAACAAAAATTTCAGTTCGCTGCTATATCAGATCCTTATAATATCAGTAAGCACTTTATAGTATTGACAACAGCTGCTACGAGATTCATATGTCTTGGAGTGGAATAACTCGTAGTATTAGCTTTACACATAACACTAGAATTTTCGATGGACTTATTAGCCTCGTATGTCGTTGTATGAAACCGGAAGACATTCACGTTGCATGCATTGTAGTGCAACCCTTGATTTAAAGTGTTGGGGATATGCCCTAGAGTCAATTTGTACTTATACAATTGTCATTATGTTTTATATAATAATATGAGGCTTTCCTTTCCATGAATAGTGAGTTTTGTTTTGTTGGTCATCAAGTACGTGACTTGATAGTAAAACCCTACAATGAATACAATGACTATTCTAAAACTGTCCCTGATCGATTATTATTATTGGAATAATAATAAATTAAGATTAGTATGTTTGTGACTTGATGGCTATGTTTTACTGGCCATGGATATTTGTGATATCGAGTCAAGACATAAATAAATGTTAGAGAACATTGTATTGGGCATGACCCACTGTGAGAGTACTTCATGGAATATGTCATAAGTACTTTCTAGCCATAATAATATTGAAAGTCCTTCGACCTAAATTCATCATAGTTTCTTACTTGATAAATTCTATATTTTGACATTGTCTAAAGTTGTCTTTAACCAGATAATAAATTAGACTACTGTTGGATATAGAATAAATCAATGAGAGGAATATGATTGATTGTGAAGGAATTTGTCCCTCTCAGTTATGGGAGAGATATCCATGGGCCCCTTGATAAGTTAGACTGTTAAAAATGCATGGCCGTGCTCAAATATATCAATCTAAGATATTGATATCATTTGTTTGAACAGTCTACTATAAAATCAAGAAATAATTGATTAAGCTTAATAAGGATGACATGCTCCGTGCCTTATGCTTAATCTGGATATCGTGTGACAAAAGGACTAAATATAAAATTATGGTTTGGTTCAAAGAGATCACCGATCTTTATTTAACTTAGATAGTTATAATGTTTTGCTAGAAACCGCTTATAACTTGTGGGCCATTTAAATACGATTTAGGCACGCTGCCAGTGTTAAATGAACATATAGGGTCACACAATAAGTGAACTTGTTAGGTTATTTTTCTGGTGACTAGGTTCGATGAATCTGGATGATATCCAGATTATAAGAATCTGACTCGGTAAAATAATTAGTTAAATTACCGAGATAATGGCAGAATCTTATCATATCAGTTTTAATTTAATTTGAATTTAAATTAGAATATGATAAGATATGATTAGGGTTGGACTCTAAGAGGTTCGAGGGTTTTTTAAGAAAACCCTAGCCGTCTTTCAATAGTCCAATTTTTCGGTTGAGAACATTCGTGCCATTCTCTACCAGAAAAAAAAAACCTCTCAAACCCTAGGCGCTAGCACTCCCCGGGTATTGAGTGAGTTCGCGGTGTGTATCCGATAGAGGACGTTCGCATACTGCAGCGTCTGGTGATTGTTCGGGTTGAACGTACAACAGCGCAACCAGAATCGAAGGATTTCGATTACAGCAACCAGAGGTAATTCTTAAAGCTTAGATCTTCTTAATCGTTTACTTGGGTCCTCGGGAAGGATTCGTAGATGTTTTCTGCGTTTAGGAGTCCACGAATCCCAACATAAAGGACCATTTGCAAGCTTTTTAACTTCAACAGGAATATCAGGGCATTCTTTGTTCTCATCAACTTATCATAAATATTAGGGTTATAAGGACTAAATGTTCTAGAGGAATTACTCATTATATTATATATGTTTTGGTTACATAATGACTAAGCCACGTGTGAAAAATTTGAGAATGAATATGTTGTCTGTCATGTAACTGAGATCTTGGATGCTCTCTATTTATGACAGACATGTGAAGGTTGCATATACACATACATGAAAATTTAGAAGTTAAAATAAAAGAAGCATAAAAAATGAAACACCATGATTTGAAGGAAAACTGACTCTTTATATGGTTTAAGGATGTCAGAGCTGGCTAGAACCCATCGATGTGCTTGCATCAATATTAAATGACCAAATATTACATCAATTCCCTTTCCAACTGGTTTACCCATCAGGTTGTCATCATCAACATATCTTGGGTTCCTATTCTCTTTGCTCTCAACATCATCTAAATATCTCGACACAAATGTCATACATTCTTCCATTAAATATCCACTGGCTATCGAATCTTCATATCTAGCACGATTGCGCACGCAACACTTGAGAGTTTTCAAATATCTTTCAACCAAAAACATCCATCAACATTGAATTGGACCAGCTAACAATGCATCATTGGCCAAATGTATCGGTAAATGTTCCATTATATAAAAAAAACTAGGGATGAATGTCTTCTCAAGAAGACAGATTGTAACTGTGAAACGGTCTTGAAGATACTCAAGATGCCTCTCTTTGTTAACTTTAGAACACAACAACCTAAAACATGAAGCAATCTCAATCAAAAGTTGCACTACATTCTTGGGCAAAGTTGTACGGGTAGCTAATGGGATTAATTGTTGGAGTAAAATGTGAGAATCATGACTCTTCAAACTTCCAAAAGTATTTCTCCTCATATTTACCCATAAAGTAATATTAGAACAATAGCCATCGGGAACTCTTAATTCCTTCAATACTGACAAAAAAACTTCAACTTCTGTCATGCTCATTGTATAAGGAGCTGGTGGCAAACTGTATCCAGTTCCAAAGGATTTTAAAATTGGATGTAAAGACTTTCTAATATTCATTACCTGCAAGTCTTGACAAGCTTTGGAGTTATCTTTTGAAGAAGTACTGTCACCTAATATTGTAAACAATAGATTATCTGCAAAACTTTTCTCAATGTGCATTGGGTCAAGATTGTGCTTCATCAAATTACTCTCCTAATATGGTAGCTCCCAAAAAATACTCTTTTTCTTCCAATTATAAGAATTTATGCCAAACTTTCGTTCATAGTCATTTTGTATTCTGATTTTCATATCATCTATTGCATATTTTGTTAAACAACCCTGAAGTTGTGTTAAAATTTCTATCCCCATACACCTTTTTGGTGCTTGTCGTATCTCCATTCCATCATAGAAAGAAACCTTGTCCCTACAGAGCTTATGCGACGGTTCAAGAAATCTATGATGATATAAGAAGTAATATTTACCACCATTAGGCAATCGGTAAGATAAACAGTTGACATCGCATAGTGGACAAGCCCTTTGGTTATGAACACTATAGCCAGAGAGGTTATCATTAGCTAGGAAATCACTTATGGTCCACATAATAGCCGCATGCAAACAAAACATCTATTTTGCCCCAGCAGCATAAGTAACCACAACGTTAAGCCACAATTCTTGCAACTCCTCAAACAACGGTTGTAAAAAAATATCAATCATGTTTCCCAGACTCTTGGGGCCATCATAAGAGTTGATAGAATAAAATAATGTTGCTTCATGCATAGCCAGGGTGGAAAATTGTACGATATTAAAATAATAGGCCAAGTACTATGTGGTATGTGCATATTTGAAAATGGACTAAATCTATTCGAAGCCAATCCAAGTCTAATATTTCAGCAGTTACTTGCAAATTCTAAATGTGACTAAACAAAATATCTCCAAGCCTTAGAATCAGTTGGGTGTCTATAGATTCCATCTTTCACACGACATTCCTCATGCCACCTCATAAGGGATGTAATTTTGCGAGACATGAACAATCATTTCAACCTCGGAGTCAATGGAAAATACCTAATATGCTTACATGCAACTGTACTACCCACTTTTTTGTACCTCAGAACTTTGCATACCTTACAAAACCGTGCGCTCTTATTTTTCCCTCTGTATATTATGCAATTGTTTGGACAAGCATCCCAGACTTTGCATTCTATTCCTAACACATTCATTATCTTACTAGCTTTGTAGAAATTTTTGGCAATTTTCACTCCCATCTCACTAAAAGTATCCGTTAGAAGCTTAAGTAGCTTATCAACAGACTTGTTCGACCACCTATTTAGGACTTTTAAATGTAATAATCTCATAATGAATGACAGTGAAGAAAACTTAGTACAACCTGGATACTACTCTATATTAGCCTATTCTAATAATTTATGTATCTCTCTCAAATCTTCATGCTCTTCAGTTGTCTTATTGAAGTCACTAATGCCACCAATATCTTGAAGCATCCCAACCATATCATCCCCTTATTTGTTTTCAGTCGAAGGAATGTTGCTAGTTGTATTGTGAGAAGATAAGTATGTTTCCCAATGAGCACTCCACTTTTTGTACCAATGCATGAAACCCCACATTTGACAATGCTATTTGACCTCTATTGTACTATAAAGATACATATTCTGGCACTTTAAACAAGGACAATAGATTTTGGATCCATCAGGTTTGTCTCTTAACGCAAATTCTACAAAAAACATCTAAACCCTTATTATATTTATCTCCTAAACGGTCTTGTAAGTCAATCCACGATCGGTTCATCCTCCTATTCATTTATCAATATTTTCAATCAATGTACAAGTTTTGTTATAATAAATGCATTGCCACTTATCATATTATTTATGAACCTCTATGAACCATATTAAAATCCTGTTGAACTCTATCAAGGAATATCGTAAAATATCATTAACCTCTATTAAAAACATCATTAAACTTCAAGAACCTCTATGGATACCATTTCAATATTATATTATTTTCACTCTTTAAAGCATAAATTGATCAACACAATTATAATTCTAAATATTTGAAAAAATTTTGACAGAGTTTTTCCTGTAAGTACACGTTTTCCAGGCACTATGCCACCTCAAGATGTGCTCAAGGATTTAAGTCAACAAACAAAAAACTCAAAAAAACATACATAAATCATTCATTAAGGGTAATCACCCATTACCCACGAGAAGTGATCACCCATCACTCATGACTCATGGGGATCCAGTAATGAAGTATAAAAAAGTGCCATTCGCTGGCTAATTAGAATAAAGTGCCACACCTCTTAGACAGAAATATAAAGTTATGGATTGTTGAAACCCAAGTATAAGGAAAACAATGAAATTGATCAATACAATATTATTTTACCTATCTCATTGTCATCATCATAATTATATGTGTCTTCTTTTGATTTCTTATGATTTTACCTAATTTGAAGTCAAGTTCAAATCCTCAATTTAAATTTGAAGCAAAGTTTACCTTCTTAGGCCACAAAATTCCTCTGAAGTCATCATAAAAAATTTCTTTAGCTACCATAATAGAAGAGTATTACAAATTTTAAATCAAAAGCTAGTTTGAAAAATTTTTGACAGAATATCCCCTACAAATTGAACATTTCCAGGCACTAAGCCAGTCCAATACGTGTCAAGCATTTAAATCAACTAAGAAAAAACACATAAAATAAATTCAATCATTCAGTAAAACTAATATAAGTCAATGTAGCATAAAACTAACTTAAGCATAATCACCCCTTACCTATGAGAAGTGATCACCTATCACTCACGAAGAATGATAACCCCTCACTCATGGGGATCTCGCAATGAACACGTTTATTCTTACCTTAGTAATGCTCATTTGGACACTCACAGAAACAACTGTATCTCTAACCTATCCAACATCGCAAGTACTACTTAATTAGTCTAACTAAGAATAAAGCTAAGAAGAAAAAAAAGTTCATGTCTAGAATATCCATTACTCCACTACATCGACAATATAGTTGGTAAAGATGTAATAATGGGATAATTTGAGGGTAAAGTATAATGTGATAATTTTAGAGCATAATTTTTCATCACAACAAAAGAAACACTAGAAGACAGTGAAAATAGGAGGAAAAAGAGAAGATGAGAGATAGAAGGAGAATAGAAAACTAACAAGTATTAAGAAAAAACTAAGAAGGGGGTGGGTTGGACTCAACAAGTAGTTTGAGACCATACATCAGTACTCTTGATCAAACTACTTTATATAAAAGTTCAAACTAACGAGTATTGATTACGCATATAAATATGTATATAGTTACAAATACAAAGAATAATTCCTGAAATACGATTCAGTATGTGGAATTGCTGCTGGGAAAGTTCCCTTACCTTCCAGTAATTATTCATATATTCAACTTCTGTGTACATTATTGATATGGCCTAAATTAGTCACATATTTCCTAGTTATTTGAGGCCATTTTGTGATATATTTTGTGCAATAACTGGCCATATTACTTCATATTTGAGATTTTACCCTTGAAAAGGTATTTTGTATATTATTTCAGATTTTAGGGGTAAAATAAGGTAAAATCCTCGCTAAACAAACTAGAGGTAGTGCTGGCCAGGACAGGAGAGGCAGCGCCGGCCATGTGTTGTTGGCACGTAGTTTGAGATAATAAAAAATCGGTGAAACAAGAGCTGAACAGAACACAGCCGGCGCTAGTTAGGAGCCCAGAGGTGGTGCTGGCTGCAACTTGGAAGACTTAGCACAAAAATCAAGAAAAATCAGCGAATGGACAAAGAGGCAGAACACAACCGGGGCCAGCCCTAGGCAGGACAGGCGGTGCCAGCTGTGCATTGGTACAGAGGTGGTGCCCTGATTTTCATGCGTGTTTTTTTGGCAATTTTCAGAGTTTTAGTATTTTTCTACTTCGTTCGGCCAGAAACCCTAGAGGGACGAATTTAGGCACTTCTAAAGCCTATAAATAAAGAAAAAACACAGATCAAAAGTATGAATTCAAGGAGCAAAACACAATATCACTCAAGTTCAAGGAGGAATTCATCAAATCAAGGAGGATTATACAAGAGAGTCTACAAAGGAAGAAGAATGAGGCTTGTCTATGAGTGTTTTCTTTTAACGTTATTTTCTTTTGTTGAACAATGATATATTAATTTGTTATTGTAATTTGATATTATTTTTGATATTCATGATTTTTAGAGTTGCTTTGATCTTTTGATTAATTGATTGTTATTCTTGTTATTTAATTACTTATGCTGATTACGAATTAATTTGTTTTTTCTTTCTATTAACTTGCTTGGAAAATGGGTTGATGGTGGTCTCAATTCATTAATTTTATATTTGTTATCTATTAACTTGTTTGGAAAAGGGGTTAATTGCTAAGAATTGGGCAATTTAAGGTTAATTGATGTCTACCAGGATATGGATTCATTGCTTAATTTCATGTTTTAAATTTGCCAAGATATGGAGATTTAATCAATGATTGTGTTTAATGCATCTTTTGGGTGAATTAGTTGAGACATGATATGTGATACTAATTTGTTTAGAAGATAGTGATTTCATGGATTGGAAAAGAAGTGAATCTATCTTAATCCTCCATGATGCCAAGAGAATGATTGGTTATGATAATGATTGGGTACTTTAAGGTCATGATTGTCAAAATAATGGTTTGAGTTACATAATTCTCTATCCTTGACATGTATATATTCTTTTATTTTATTTTATTTTCCTTTATATTCTTTTTCACTTTATTGAGTTGGTTAAACAATGAAAGAAAAGTTATTACTGCATACTTATTCCTTGAGGATCTATACTCGCTTTAAACCCTATGCTATGCTTAATGATGAGTACGCTTGCTCATATGTGTAATTTTGGGTGAACGATTAATTTAAACTTGATTGGGAATGTGCTTATTTTTATATAATTTTTTATACCCAAATTCATACACATCAATTATATAGATAGAGAATCATGAACAAGAGTCACTGGATCTTCTTTCTGCTTCATGAGTGTGTTTGGTGTCCGTAAGGAAGTAATTTTATTAGAGGCTAAACAATAGTCTCCAATGAAATCTAGATTGCAACTTCTTGAATTAGGTTAAAGTTGAATAGAAAAAAGGCAGAAAGATGAGATGAAGAGGAGGGTAACATGGGAATAACTAATAAAGGAGAAGAGCATTGTAGCCTGCTAGGAGGAAAAATGCTGCAGTAGACTGTTGTACGAAAGAGACAAATAGGGAGTTGGTAGATTCCAAAGATAGGAAATCAGTTTATTGGCCCATGTCCAGGAGTCTGTGGTTTGGCATTTCAGTAACCAGAAGAGGAGATGTTGCAAAATTGATTCTAATTAAGTTCTTCTGATTTGGTTTTTTCAACTTCATCAATGCATGTTTTTTAGTATCATTCTATTTCTTGCTTTTTATTCAGTAATTGTCATTGTGGTGTGGATTTTTTTTAAAAAAAAATTTGCACACAATTATGATGACTCAGGATAATATTCTGCCCAAATTGATGACATACACTGGTTCACATGATGATCTATTAAAAAAGGAGATAGCTAAATATGATCATATTTGTGAAGAAATTGCCCAAAATGTCGAGGCATAAGAACAACTCTTGATGCAAATCCAGGTCAGCATACAAAGTTCTTTCTCGAAAATATGTTTTACTGGTATCTATGAGTTTTGTTGAGAATTAGGTTCTATGCCATATTTGTCATGGTTTGCCTCTACTAGGACTGACAATGCATTTGGACTAGTCTTGCTTAGTGCAAGTAATTGCGAGTTTGGGTTTAATTTCCTATTCCAAACCCAAATCGTGTCGAGCACAAGCTTAGCTTAGCTCCATCCATGCTGGGCCTAAACATGATTTGATTATATATTTATTTACTTATATGTATGATACATAATTAATATTAATATTAGTATGTATATATACACTAGAAAAACTTTTATACTAGTATATTAAAGTCTCTCAAAATCTCTGAGTTTAATGAAATTATAGAATAAATGTAAGAAATTGTGAAAATTTTAGTTCTTCCATTTTATCTTAAATTATAAGAACAAAAAAGAAAATGAGAGCATTTAGCTACCCTATTTAGAACATTCCCAAGTTTCATAGATAAAGTTTTCCAAATAACAGAAGTAGGACCAAAACCATTTCTCTTTCACAAAGGACAATTCAGTGAATGCTAACAAAGGCTAAAACATCGAAAGATTTAAGCCCCCATCCTCCATTAATAATAATTGACTATAATTTTACACTCTCTTTGGTCCATTAATAATTATTTCCCCCTATTTTCTTCAACAAGGAGCTAGGGACATATTACTAGAAATTAGACCTATAGGTAGAAGTGTTATAATAGGCATATATTTGTGACACTTTCACTTTTGTGACACTTCTGGAAAATGTCATATAAAACGATGTTACCATAGCAGTTCGGGACACTAAGAAGTGTCATAATATATGTTATCTATTGTCACATTTTCAATTGTTACCACAGACCACCTATTATGACACTTTGTCATATTGTAAAAAGGTTTTCTAACGATCAAAATTCAAAATGTATACTAACAATTGAAAACGTCATAAAAGAGTTTGCCGGCGCCCAAAATTCATAACTAATGTTAACATGTAAAAATATCATAATAAGAATTTTTAATGACATTTAACACTGCCAAGTCAAACCTTTTCTCACAACAAATCAATCGTGTTACAAAAGATTTGTTAACAGTCACAAATTTAAATGTATCATAAACATTAATAAATGTCATAATAGACTTCTTGTTACACTTTTTTATGTTATTTAAAATTCTATATAGCAACATTTTTACTGAAATTAAAACCTTTTTTTTTGTGTAAACATAATAATTTCTTTGCTTATCCTGTAACTTATATATGTTATAATAGATACATATGATAGCATTTTTTTTATGTCACTATAAAATATTTTAATTCTTAAATATATATTATTTGACATAATAAAAAAATTAACATGTAACATAATATAAAATCACAATATGACCCAAAAAATATGCCTGCATATATTAGAAAGTATAGAATTCTGTCTACATGTATACATATGTCTAGGAAGTCATATTAATAGCAAAACTATAAAAGTCCCTTCAAAATAAGATCCTAACATATCCATTAAGGCCAACAAATCAACTAATATATCAAAATGTACTTCCACTTGGCAGAATAATCCAATGCACTTTTCCTTAATATGCAGCATCAAAATAGCACCTGCAACAAAGCATCCTCTCTTGATCATTCATCTCGAATCCTACAGACTTGCCATATATAAATTAATAACATAAGTTAGAAATCAAAATAGAAGAATTTAGTCACCACCACCACCACTACCACTATTGCTAACTGGTTACATTACGTACAGTGGAAAAAATATAAGAAACTAATGGCTTTCATAGTAAAGAATTGAATGAACAAGATTTATTGATGCCAATCGACGACAAAAAAACAGGGAGCATCTCCAATTGCACTAAAGCAATAAATACTGCATAGAAATTTAGACACTGGAACAATAGGCATACCAAGGCCATCAGCTATGCAATGGGTGCACCGTGAGCATCTCCAACTATTTTGAGGATTGAGTATGGGCGAATTAGCTTTTCATCACAACAATGTGGCTGTATGATATCAATCTCACACCAATCTTCTCCTAAGGGATGAGGACCAACGAGTTTTTCAAGATCTAAACTTTTAATACGTGCTGTGGCAACTATTTTGGTTGGATCTCTTATGCTCAATACTGAAACAGTTGCATTTACCTAAAAAGAATGTTACAATAAGAAAATTATGAACAAAACAACTCCCAGATCTCATAATGAACTTGACATTAAAAGCTATAGCACAAATTGGTCCTTACCCTTGAAAACATCCCAAATCTATAAAAGAGTGCATATAAATCAATCATAGCACTTCCAAGATCATCACAAAAAAAAAAAAAAAAAAAATCAAGTCCATATCATACACCAAGTGCACATCCTGCCTCTATTATGTTTTGTTTGCCAAATAATATAAAAGATAAGCAAGCATGAATTTTACATACACTCAGCACCTAAGACCTTCCATCAACCCTTAGCAAGCATAAAATTCACCCTCAATAATTTCTCAAGAGAACAAATTAAGCTTAGTAATTTAGCACAAAAGCCCCTAAGCTGCCTTCAATTTCCAGTAAGCATTTTCTACGTTTCTAAGGGTAAAACACCTATAAAACACCTCCGAATGATCTCAAACTTTGCAGACAAACATTTTAACATGCAAGGAAGAAAACATAATTGGCCAATATAGAAAAGCATGTATACAAAGTTCGCAAAAAATTCTGAACAAAAACTGCATGAATCTATCAAAATCTGTCAATATGGAGAGAAAAAAAAAAAAAAAGCTTAGTCAGCCTTAGTTAGCCATGAGCTAACTGTGGAAAATCTATTTTCAAGCTTTGTCCGAAAATCACTTCAACTTTCTGTGGAAATAACCTTAGTCAGCCATGAATTGAACTTCATCACCCTCCCCCACTGACCTGCATGATGAGCTGCATAGCCACTCCTTAAATCACCCATTCAGTCACTACAATCAAGCTTCCAATTAAAATTCAAAATTCCAACAAATTGCTCCATGAAAACTCCTTGGATTAAGCTTCAAATAACCAGAAATTCTCCCACCCTTACACTCAAAATTTCGGCCACCCTATAGCTCCTTCAAACCTTAATCATCTTAGCAAAACCCCAACAAAATCCAGTCGGCCATAGCAGCTCCGAAAAACCTCCATCAATCAAACCACTCTACCATATCTTATACCTTAATTCACTCCATGAATTACTCCTTTTGAAATTCAAATGATCAGATTTCCCTCTTCCTCCTAATCTGAAAATTCAATCACAAGAATTCTTCTAACCATTTTGGCCAACACCTTTTAGCAATTTTTGTCCAACTCTCTCCATTTCTCCAAGAACACCAAGAATACTAAGAACACACACCACCATCCTCCAAGCCTAAGACCACCCTAAACAACTCCAATCCCTTCAAAAAACTCCAGATCACGTCTATTCACCCTCTAGAATCCATTTTTGTATTTTATAACATCAAACATTGAAAACAAAATTCTGCTAACGGATAAAAAACCAGAATTTTTCTTGAAGATTCAAGAACTCTCTCAAGGTAACCAAGAATGATTTTGATCATCTTTTTCCTTCAATCTTTAAGCATGATATACTAATATTCTCTCTCTCTCTCTCTCTCGACTGAACTGGTTGTTTCAACCATGGCCATTCTTCTTTTTCTTGCATGGACAAATCAAGCCTCCTACGCGTGTGAATCTCCTTGGATTTTCGACAAGATTGTCATTAACCAAGTATTTCCCTTTAACCCTCTTCTCAATTTCTAAAATCATGCCTCTTAGATGTTGTTAGAAAAGGATAAAATATGATTGGAGATGGAGTATGTATTTGTATGAAGAAGTTGAGATTGGAGCATGAGGATGTTTTGTCATGGTTGAGTTTTATAATATTTTGTAGTTTGTTGCATGCTCTTCATGTTGTGAGCAAGTATGGATGATTAAGCATGATAGATATTATGTCACATTTGATGAATAGGGTTTTATGTTCTTGTATTCTTGTTGAAGCCATGTATATGATTATGCTTAGTAGAGATTTAGCCTTGTGATAGTAGGTTTAGATTTAAGTTTTTATTCATGAATGGATTGGTTGTTGATTGATGTTGGATTTTATGTTCATGATTATTGGTAGCAATAGGAGAATTATGATCATGACCTTGTTGATCCTAAGCTATCTTAATTGACCAACTTTAGTACGTTAATAAAAAAAAATTAATACTATATTTTCCTCCAATAATTTCGAAAACCCTAGGAAGCTTTGGAATTGGATTATTAAATGAAATAGTGAGATTTTAGCTAAATAAATGATATCTTCTATTAATAATATATATATATAAATATTATATACAATAATGATAATAAATAAGGCCTTTTATATAAATAATCATAATAGGTAAAATATTAATCTTGTAGGTCATATATTCGTAAATACTGTAACACCCTACTACCTAAGTCCGCTAGGGCCGGGGATGTCGCTCCGTCCAAAGGATAAATAGTCTTTATAACTAGGTCACACAAACAAAATTGCGGAATAAAAATAATACTTTAAATTTAAATTTATTATAACCCAAGAATAAATCTAAGAATACAAAAAATAAATTCATAATAAAATTTATCCACTCTCATCTCCCCAAAGCACTACACAACATAAATTATCAGAAAATCTTCCAAGGCAGGCAATATCTAGCTACTCATCCCCGCAGCAGGATCGATCTGAAATCATGGTAAAAATGGTGATGAGACAAATCTCAGTAAATCCGTGTGTGCTTTGAGTGTCCAGTGAAAACAGTTCATGAATGCAATGTATAAATTTTTATAAGAGAAATACTGGCAAGCAATAACTATTAGTTAAAATCAAAAGTGATGTTTTGGCTTTTTCAACTATACATAATTAGTAAAATCAACCACTCAAAAGAAATGATCATGGGTTATCACACGTTGGGCCCCATAACTGGTCAGAATGCCGACACTTTGTGCAGACTAACAAAAAAGGTAGGTGATCAGCTTACTGGGTAAGATACTCCTCCTTCTCTATACCCAAACAACAACCAGTGTCTATTCCGGCAAAACACAGTCACTTGACTGAAAAATAAACTATTAGCTCGGACCGACACGACCTACTAGACTGACATCTTATCCGGGCAGGACTCACCCCTCAGAGGTGGCCACCTACTGAGAGACTTACCCTAACCCCTCAAAGACTAGCCCTAGCAGTCCACCCTTATTGAGTACTCAACGTAACGTGTCCCACTTGGAAAAAATGAACAAATTATAGTTCCACTTGAAAATGGCAATTAAGGGTTTCCAAAGTCTTTGTCAAAATCAGTTTTAGAAAGAGTTTTGAGTTCGAGTAAATATGCTTATTGGTTTTCAAATAATTCATTTGTCTGAAATAAGAAAGAAGTCAATCCTCAATTACCTTTATAGAAATGAGTGTTCATGCACTCTACATTTGGCTTGCCATAATAAACATTTTACATCAATCAGGTTTTATGAAGGAGCTTACCTGATCTTTAGCTCGAGATAGAATAAAGATCTTCGATCGCTGACCCAACCCCGCCTAGGGTAAATGTAAATCACAATCAAACTCCAGCCAAAATCTACTTTCACAAATAAGACTAACTCAACTCACTGCTACCATGATCCTAGTGTGCCAAGCTTTAAGGCCAAATAATAAATAAAAGGTTTATAAGCTAAGTCTAATTTGATATTTAAAATAATTAGTGTTTTGGGAAATAGGTACTAATAAGTTGAAGATTTAGTTCTTGCTAAGAATAATTTAAAGTTTATTTGATGAAAAATCCTAGGTGGTATTAGGTAAAATAATGATTTACTAATAATTAATTGTTTGAAAATAATTGCTAACTAAAATTAGTTGAAAACAAATTTTAATGGGTCTTGATTGGAAGCTAATAAATATTTTTTAACAAGTTTTGATTAAAAGATAATAAATTTTAATGATATTTATGAATATAAGACTCACAAAATTAATATTTTTACTTATTATAATTATTTATATAAAAGGCTTTATTTGATATTATTATTATATATAATATCTATATATTTTATTTCGTTAATAAAAGCTATCATTTATTTGACTAAAATATAATAATCGAAATATACCTTCCTAGGGTTTTCGAATTTGCGAGCAAAAAATATAATATTAAATATTTTATTGAAGAAATAAAATTAGCTTAGGGACAACTAGTTTATGATCATAATTCCACTTGCTAACTACAATCATGAACATATACTCCACTTCAATTCATCAAATCATCCAAATTATGAATAAAAACATAGATTCAAATTTATCAAGGCATGATCCAACCTCTACTAGCATAAGCATAATCATGGCTTCAATAATCTAACATGAATATAAATCCTATTCATCATAGATGATAAAATCTCTAGCATACTTGATGACAAATACTACCTATGACATGGAGACATGCATTAAACCCTAAAAACACCATACAATCAACCAAGACAATCAACTCATGCATAAATCGCACCTCCATCATAAACACATTTATTCATGCTTCAATCTCTACTCATCACAACAATACATGCTCAAATCCTATTCATAATCCATCTCCTACCAATATCATCCTAGAGACATGAATCTAGAATTTAAAATGAGGGTTGAAAAGGCTTACTTGATTGATGAGTACCTTGAAGGAGTTTCGAATCGATCTCAACTCCTAAATGTCTAAATCCATCCAAGGAAGATGAAGAAAGCATGGTCATTGGTGAAGAACTATTCGACCAAGAAGAAGAGAGTGTTCGGCCAAGGGAGAGAGAGAAAGAAAAGAGAAGAAGAGAGTCCATTAGCATGCTTATTCACACACACACACACACACACATACACACACACACACACGCACACACATATATATATATATATATATATTCATTAGAGATAAAAGATTAGTAAATATGAAGTTGTTTGAACAAACCTACCTTGAAGGTGTTCTTGAGCTTTCACAAAATTTCTGATTTTTTATCCAAAAGAGCAAGTTGAATTTTGGAGTTTGATGTTAAAAATGGTATGGATGGACTCACAGCAATGAGTAGATGAAATCTGGAATTTTTGGAAGAAGTTTGAAGTGGTTTGGAGAGGTATTAGGTGAAAGAAAGGAGTAGGTGTTCTTGGTGTTTTATGTGTGCTTGAAGGTTGAAGAGAATGGAGGAATTTTGGTTAATGCTGGCCGAAATTCTGAGGGAGACAGTGACCGAATTGTTTTGAGAGGTTTTGGAAGATGATTTTTCTGGTTTGAAAGGAAAAGGAAAGACTGGTTGTTGAAATCCTAAAAGAATATTTTTGGGAATCAAATTTGGAAACAAAATATAGTAAGAATATTTTGATCAATGGAGAGCTTTTTGGAATTGCTATGGCCAACTGATTGCTCTGTGATTTGGCTCGATGAAAGCTGGTTGAAGAAGGTTAATGGTGGCTGAAAAGAAGGAGTGTAATGGTGAATGGAAGGTCTGGTTATTTGAGGGACATTTTATGGAAGGTTGCTAAATTAAGTTTGTTGGAATTTTGGCATCCAATCAAGACATGATTGCAGTGATTTGTTGGAGATATTTTCGGGCAGCCATGACTGATTTTCGTGTAGAATGCTGGAGAAGACAATGGAGTTCAGTTCATGGCTGTTCAAGAGAAGTTTGTGAAGAAAAATGGTGCAGGTTTCGGACAAGGCTGAAAGAGAACAAAGCTGGAAATCGTGTTCAGTGATTTCGCAAGTTTGAAGGAAAATTCTAGACAGATTTTTATGCCATTGTTCAGTTAGTTTGCAGAGGGTTTGAGGGGGTATTCAGAGGTCTTTCAAGGCTGGTTTCTAGCCTTCTTCATGGAGGAAAATCGTGGCTAAGGAGATGGAGAAAAACTGGAAGAAAATAGCTTGGTTTGAACTCACCTATGCTACGATTTTGCCCAGAAAATTTTCTGGTTTTGCACAGCATTTGTGCAGTCCGAAATTGGCCAGAAAATTCCAGGTTTCAAGCTGATCAAGAGGGCCATTTTCTGGTAGCATTTGGAAGGGAATAATGGCTTAGAATTTTAACTCTTTGCATGCACAAGAAGCTGGAAATAAAAAAAAAAAATTCCTGAACACTTCATGAAGGAAAAGAACCTAGCTAGAGTGGAGTTTTGAAGGTTCACTAGGGGAATTAATTCTCTTGGAACCGTCCCCAACTCTTCCACATTTTCAGACCATAAGATG
Organism: Voacanga thouarsii; assembly: GCA_026120185.1. Classification (NCBI taxonomy): domain Eukaryota; kingdom Viridiplantae; phylum Streptophyta; class Magnoliopsida; order Gentianales; family Apocynaceae; genus Voacanga; species Voacanga thouarsii. The sequence continues at coordinate 1,245,859 of JANUWF010001704.1, forward strand.
TCTTTTCCTTAGACATTTTTAACCTTCAAAGCCACAGCACTTTACTAAATTTTCTGGAATGAAATTGGCTAGAACAAATTGACTAACCTAATGAATTGATAAGTAGGAAAAATTAAGGATCAAGAAGGGATAAATTCCCTTAGGAATTTTTGTAGGGCACAAGAATAGAATTAGGATACTCCTACTATGTCTCCCCTAGGACAACACCTCTACTCTACTCTAAAGCACCTAAGGCCGAAAATACAACCTTCCCAAACAAAAATAAAATTTAATCATGCTAAAGCTCCAATGATGGAATTTGAACCCAAGACCTCAAGAATTAATTCTAAAGCTGTAACCACTATACCATAACAACTCTTGTTCTTATTTTCTCTCTAAAATATTTTTCCTTTTAATCCTCAAGTTATCTCCCTATTTTTATCTCAGGCAAAAATTACCATTTTGCCCTTCTTACTCAATAACCATAATCAAGCCCTCTAGACTATAAAATCCAAATCCAAAGCATATAAAATCATCTAAAAATATATTTAATCATGCAATAAAGTATGATATGCATCCAACCCCCTTACTCTAAGGTTGGTTCCGACTGGGGTTTCACAAATACTATTAAAAATTTATTTATTCCCTTTTGATCAAAATTTAAAAAAATTTACTATTAACTTTATTTACTAATTATTTTCTATCTATTAATTATTAATTAGGAGATTAGTAATAATTTATTATTTTTAATAATATCATCTAAGACTTAGGACCTTTCATCAAATAAACCCTAGTTTATTTATTAATAACAAAAATTTATATTTAAGCCTATAACTTATTATCCCTAGTTATTTTATCATCAAGCTAGACTTATTTTGTAAAACCCTTTATCATTTAACATTAAAGGGACATTAGGGTCATGATTGTAACGAGTTGAACTAGGATTATTTATGGAAGCAATTATAGCTTGAGTTTAACCATATGGCTTGTGTTTACCCCAGGCAGGGTTAGGTCGACTTTGGAAGATCTTTGAATAGCTCAAGCAAAGGATCAAGTAAGCTCCTGCATAAAACTTATTTGATGTCAAAAGGTTACTATGGCAAGCTAAACGCGAAGTGTATGAACACTCATTTTGGTAAAGGCAATTAAGGACTATTTCCTTTCTGTTTTAGTCAAATCATTTGGAATCAACAAGTAGTTTTACTCAAACACTAAACTCTTTCTAAAACCAACTTTAACACGAACTTTAGAAATCCTTAATTGCTATTTCCAAATAAAGCAATGTTTTATCAGTTTTCTCTTGAGTGAGATAATCAACGTTGAGTACTCAATAAGGGTAGGCTACTAGTACTAGTTTTGAAGAGTAAGAGTGAGTTTTTTGGCAGGAGGCCACTTCCAAAAGATGAACTCAACTTGAAGAAGCGACAGTACTACTTAGTCATGCTGGTCCGAGCTAGCAAGTTTCAGTCATGTAGACTGTGTGTTTCCGAAATGGACAACCGGTATGTTTGGGTGTAGAGAATGAGGAGTATCTTACTCGGTAGGCCGTACACCTACTTTTTGTCAGTCTGCACAAAGTGTGGCATTCTGACAGTTATATGGTCATGGGGCCCAACGTGTGGTAACCCATGGCCACATTTTTGAGTGGTTGATTTTATTGTGCACTTGTATGGTTGAAAAAGCAAAATGCCACTCATTATTTTTAACATTGTCTAATGCTTGCCAGTACTTTTCCTTATAAAGTTTTACAACTTGCATACATGAACTATTTTACCTGAAACACTCAAAACACACACGGACTTACTGAGATTTTTATCTCATAGCCTTTTATGCCATGTTTCAGGTCGATCCTGCTATGGGGATGAGTAGCTAGAATGTTGCCTGCTTGAAGACTCTTTGTTGTTTAGTTTATAAGTTGCTTTGAGAGATGATGATAGTGAACAATTTATTTTGGATTTGTTTTTGAATTTTTGGGTTGTAATAAGTTTTAATTTTAAAGTCTTGTTTTATTTTCGTTTGTGTGACCTAGTTATAAAGACCCATTGTCCTTTGGAAGTGGCGACATCTCTGGCCCTGTTGGGCCTAGGTAGTAGGGTGTTACACGTTGTGCTCGATTTCAATCCTATCCAAAGGAATCACATTTATGTGCAGTTAAACGCATACTTTGATATTTGATTGGCATATATGATTATGGATTATGGTATCCACGTACTAATGCTTTTGATCTTATAGGATATACTGATGCAGATTATGCAGGGTGTAAAGTTGAAAGAAAAAGTACAAGTGGCCATTGTCAATTTCTTGGACACTCTCTTGTGTCATGGCACAGTAAAAAGCAGGCTTGCGTATCCTTTTCCACCACTGAGGCTGAATATATTGTAGCTGAGAGTTGCTGTGCTCAAATCTTATGGATGAAAAATATGTTGCTAGATTTTAATCTTAATTTTAATTGTGTATCTATATTGTGTGATAATACAAGTTCTATCAATCTAACAAAAAATCCAGTGTAGCATTCAAGGACAAAGCACATAGAGGTTAAACATCACTTCATCCGAGATCATGTACTCAAAGGCGATGTGTGTGTTGAATATATTTCAACGATTGAACAACTTGTAGATATCTTCACTAAACCTCTAGCTGAGGATAGATTCAACAATTTGAGAAGAGGTTTGGGAATTACTAGAATTTGATAACTAACCATGTGGCTTAAGTATTCTTTATGCAGGATTTGTGAAGAAAAAAGTTTTGGAAACAAAATTCTACATCCAAAACACCTCGTCCTCTGTTTTGGATACAGTATTAGAATCCAATTCCTACATCTAAAATGCATTTAAGGAAAACACTCTTTTGGATGATAGTTTCGGATTGAGTCTAGTTCCAAAATCAATCTTTAATATTTCTCTTATTCCGAACATTGAATTTGAAAAATAGGTTTGCATGTTTTTCTAAACTTCTCAGAAAGACTTATGTTTTCAATGAACTTTATTTTCATATTACTCAAGACATTCAAAGCAATCTGGTTTTTCTCTCCTTCGAAACCCTTGTAACCATCTTCTTCCAAAAATCATCCGTGCTCTTCTTCTTCAGAAACCAAAAGCCTAAAAAAGGCTTTCATCTTTCAGATGGCTAAGACTAAATATTCCATTCCAAAACCAAAGAAAGAACAAAAATCGTCTCTTGCAATGAAGAAAAAGGCTTCGGCTTCAACCAAGGCGAGAGAAAAGGAAACTTCTCCTCAACCGCATTTCTCTGCCTCCCACTATGATTCGTCTGAATCAACTTCAAAATAAGTGAGTTTTGAAAATCAGGTACCCCGTTTTCTTGATTCCAAATGTGAGACCGAGTACAATGACTGGGTATCGAGAAATCGAACTATTATCTGTGGCTATCATGTTAATCATTTCGCATTTCTAAATCTATCAAATATTTTAGATATGTTTGATCATATTGGGTGGGGCAGTCTATTGTTTGTTGATGAGAAAACGTATACCCTGTTTAGTCTGGGAATTTTATACAAACCTGAGGAAATGGAAAATGGAAGAAACTGAAAGTGGCTTTATGATTCGATGGTATGTGACAAGAGTGAAAGGTAGAGATATTGAATTTGACCATAGGCTGTTAAATAGAATCTGTGATGTAAGAGATGTCGGATTTCAGTATTTTGAGCTAACAAGTTTCTCGAGGGAAATGAAATTTTTTATCTGAAGAATTATTCACTGGTGGGTAAAATTTCGAGAATTCTGGGAATAGGAGTTCCAAATGGCTGAATGGCACGGGTAGAATTCTGCATCACATGGTATCTACCATGATTGTACCTAGTTCTGGCCATAAGATTTCTATAAGTATCCTATAAATGGTGATCATGTTAGCTTTAGCTGAGGGAAGATAGATAAATTTTGGGTTTTTGGCAACTGAACTGATGTTGCATTCTAGAAACACATCAAGCAAGGCTTTACCATTTGGAATTTTGTTGACAAAAGTTTTCAGATTTTTTGAAGTTAATTTAAGTTCTGCTCCTTGTGACTCGTCCAAAACAAATGTTTACAGTTTTGATTCATTTGAAAGAATAGGATATGTTAGGGATGATAATTCTTGGAAATTGCTTAGAGAAACTGCAGGAAAAGAACGAGAAAACTTGATGAAAATTAAGGAAGAAGGAAAATCTATTTCTGGTTCTGGAACTAAGCGGAAATTTGATGAAGTCCATCAGGCAGAATCTTCTTCTAAAGGTAATGTTCAAGACATTGGCCTGTTTGAAAGTATTCTGGGAGCAATCAGTTCATTTGCTGAGAAATCAGATCTTCTCAGCTCAGAAATCAAGAGCCTTGGAAATAGAATTTCTGTTGTTGAGCAATCTGCTAAGCCTTCTGCTCCAATATCCTCCTCTCCGATATCTGAACATGAAAAAGCTGAACATTCTTCAGAGGACAAGTCTGAACTACCTGCAGATGAAAAGGCTCATTCTCTTGAACCTTCTCCCATAAAGGAACCAGAAATTCCTCCACATTCTCCCATGCCCAAATCCTCTGGTAAAAGACAGAAACATGTGGTTGTGAAAAGGAAATCAAACAGAATAGCTGGACAATATTCCAAAAAGGGTGCTGAATCAAAAACTGAAACAATGAATATCTTCTAGACAGCATTATTGGGCAGCAAAATTTGCTAATGAACAATTTAATTTCTGCACAAGTTGAACAATTTACTTCTTCTGTTATTTACTTTATGCCTTAACATAATTTCTGCTGGATACTCGTTTAAGCTATTTTTTTATATATATTATGCATATTATCCATCTGGTTTTCTTCTACTCTCCTTCTGCTATGCTTATTTTTGATTGATGATAAAAGGGGAGAAAAGTTATAGTCTGCATGATTGATGATCTAAAAAGTTATGTTCTGCATGACTGATGCTGTATGCATAAACTGAATTGTGGGTATGACAATATATGTTCTGTATCTGGAATTGGACTGATGATATATGACTAATTACAATGATCTACAAACTACTATGATAATTGGAAACTATTTCGAAAATGCTATGATTATGCACTGTTTTGGGAACCGTTATGTAATTTAAAACTATTTATGGGAGAGGAAAAGATTGTTTTATGAACCGTTATTGGATTTCAAGAAACTACATGAACTGTTACAAAAATAAACTGTATGAACTGTTACAAAAACGAACTGCATGAACCACTTCTGGTATGAACAGTTATGCACTGAAATATGAGTTGTTATGAAAATCATTGATATGATCTAAAATTGGCCGATTTTCTGTTCACTGAAAATCTTTTGGTGATGTTCTTTTTTTTAGACTACTCAATTCAAAAAGATAGTTTTCTAAATGTTAATGGTATCTTTGAGACTAGATTCTGTGATAAGATTTTCGTGCATTAAGTCAGGGGGAGTTTTGGACTCAGAAATTTCGAATCCAAAACAAATGTTCTTAAAAGCAGTATTACTGAAGTGAAAATATATTTTGGACATCCAAAATGCTTATCAAAAATGAATTTCTAAAAATACTCATTCTATGCTTTCTTCCAAAATTATTTTGGATACACCTTTTGGATGAACAAATCGTAATTTCTGTTCCTCCTTTTATGTTTAAAATATTTACATAAGCATATATTTAGGGGGAGTATCTTATAGTAAATCTTATTTACCATCTCTATCAAATCATTCTGAATATTTATATAGAGATATGAAAGGTTTTAGGATCGTTGAGATATGTTTACAAATTGATCACAAGATCTCTTTGAGACCTATACTGTGAGATTGCATTCATTTGCACCTTTTTCGTTCAACATGTAACACTCTACCTTTTTACTTTCGGTTGGCTACTATTTGTAATGAGAATTTATATCAATGGCCAGAACAAAAGTTGATCGGTGCATTGTGGCGAATACTTTGGTGAAATAAAACTTTGTCGGGACCTGGATGTAATTATTGGATTTGTTTTACCCGTACCCTAAATTTTTGGAAAGCTATTATTATTTAAAAAAATAAGAATTTAAGGGTACTCTAAAAAGAGAAATTAATTAGTGCAATGAAATGCACGTATTGGTATGAATTATGCTACCTGGGGGATCGGGGGCATTTTCGTCATTTTGACCGCGCTCGCAACTTTGACAGCAAATTTGACCAAGTAGAGAAGGAATTGAAAATTTTAAGTGTTACCAATGGATTCAGTGAAATTTTTGGAGTTGGATAGCAAAATAAAATATTTTTCTATTTTGGACCCAATTTTGGTCATTTCTGAAGAAAATAGGAAATTGCAGTTGAAAATGAGACGTGTGGCTTTTTGTAATTGGTGACCAAGGACAAGTGTCAAATAATGAGAGGATGTGTGAAATATTCATGCATGCAAGGCCTCTCAAATAAGTTTTGCACAAAAATTAAGAAAAATGAGGGAATGAGTGAAAATGTGACATGTGTAAAGTAGCCACCATCCATTAAATGAAGTGAAATCTCATTGGTTATTATTTTGACCAAGAATGGCGGTGGAGAGCTAGAGAAACTAGCCAAGACCATAAAAGAAGAAGAAAGGAAGAAATAAGGAAGAAAAAAGAAAGGAAAATCAAGAAAAATTGGAAGAGGAGAGAGAAAAATTAAGGTTCTTGGAGAATTGGAGATTCTTGGAGCAAATTTGAGCCAAAACACCTCATATACAAGGTAAAGCCCTATACTTAAAGAATTAAAGTTGTATATTTCATTACGGTGATCATTTTGATATGAATTTTAACATGAAAACATGAAATTTGTGAAGATTGATGTGATTATTGTGCACTATGTGAAATTTTGTGTGTACAAGTGTGTGTGTGCTGGATGAATAAAGGACCCTTAGACCATGTTTTTTTATGGAGAATAAGGGTATTTGATTGGTGAATTAAAGGGTTGTTCATGGTTGAGAAGAAAGATGGAAGAGTTGGGATAAAAATGAGTTAAACATTAAAAGGAAATGGATTATGATTATTTTTAAATGTTGATGCTAGTTATATGTTATTTGTATAAGGACTTATTGACTTTCTTGGACCCAAAAACCTGAATAAGTAAGGTTGTTTGAAGGCAAACGAAATGGATTAAGGGTTGGATGGGTGCTATGAATCAAGAAGCACAAGTAGGTGAAGTTGTTTTATGGAAATAAATTAAAAAGCAGAAATTACTGGGGCTGTTTTTTTCCCAGTAGCGTGTTACTGGAATCAGAACACTGAAAAAGGCCTGTACATAATTAAATTTAAGAGTTTTATGGTCGTTTTGGTATATCATAGAGCTAAAACGGAGTTGTGGATTGAAAGTTATGTCCAAAACAAAATCATATGTCGAAACAGCAAAATCTCAGAATTTTGTTCAAGACATGGACGAATTTAAGAAAGGTTAATCATGTGATTTTGGACAAATAATTGGGGGAAACATGAAGTAAATCCCTTGTTTATGAAGGGAAGAAGGATGTGGAAAAAGGAAAATGAAATAATTGATCAAACAATGAAAAAACGACGTGAACGAAAGTTTGACGTTTTTCTTGACCGTCGGCTAATCGTCGGCCCCGTCGGCCAAACGACGGTTGGACATCGGCTAAACATCGGTTAGACGTCGGCCACCCGTCGGCTATTTTTTGGTCAAACACAAATTGACCCAAAACGATGTTTGGTGTAGTTTTAGCGGCAAATGGCCAACGAAACATCGAAAACGATAGAAACGAAGGGTAAACGGCCGTGAACGGAAAGGATTGCTTAGGACACGAGGTGAGTCCCTTCGATTTCTAAAACTCTTTCTAAAGCTAGTGTGCTTTGTTTTTCCATGAAATGCTATGTTTTATACCATTTTGGAAATCCCTGAATATGTTTAAGATTTATCTGAATAAGAATTATTTTATACCGTTTTGGGCTCGATTGAACATCATATTTGGCTTGGAAACCTTACTAGATGATTAAAGCATGAATTTTGTGAATTTAGTCCTTTTTGGATTAAATATTTGAAATTTTCAGAAAATAGTAAATTTTGGAATCGGGTATCCATAAATTGATTGGAATGCCCTTATTGGAATATTTATGGAAATATGTTTAGAAACTTTGATTTTAATCTTCTTTTGGGATTAGAATTCTAGATTTCTTGAAATGAGTTCCTTTTGGAATCGAGTATTTGGAAAATAATCCAAATGTCCTTATTGGAATGTTTTATGAAAACCTTTGGAATCAGGTATTCAGTAAATGACTGAAATATCCTTATTGGAACTTTTGTGAATATTTTTCAAATTGAGTAAGGGTAAAATGACCCGAATACCCTCCGAAAGCCTTTTGGAAATCAGGTATGGGTAAAATGACCTGAATACCCTTGGAAATGACTTTTGTGATCAACTATGGGGAAAATGACCCGAATACTCTTGGAAACATGTTTTGATGTGTGAACAGAACTCTTTATCTTGTTTCAACATGATTTTGGAAAATAATCTCTCGTGATGAGATTGACTTTTGGAAAACAACCTTTTGATCCCTGAAATTATTTTATTAGCGTGATGTGCCATGGAATTAATTGTTTAGCTTTGTGGAGCCTATGTGAATGATGATCTAACTTGCGAGTCAGTGGGATCAAATTCTAGAAAATGTTATTTTTCCCCAAAACTGTTTTGATTTGAAAATTCTACGGGATCAGATAACCATCTGGCTTGATCAGTCAAATGGGGTTGGTATTGTTAGCGTCGAGTACTCAACAAGGACTTTGATCTTTGTACTAGCTCATGTTAGAGGTAGACGACCCCAAGTAACGAGGCCAGTTCTGGGGATTGTTTTACTCCAAACAGGGCGACAGGACATTGAGATGAGTCGTTCTGGCTAGCCGTCTAATGCCTGGCAATTGCTGTGCCTTGTGTGAATCTTGTGATTTAGGTTGTTCACATGTTGGGCTGGACACTTGGCGTTGTTTGAACCCCTTGTGTGCACCTTGTGATTTGGGTTGTTCACGTGCTGGGCTAGATACCTGGCATTGTTCGAACCCTTTGCTGCCTCGATGGTGATTGACGTTTGGATTGGGACCCATGGCTTTTGGTGGCAAGCGTGTACTGTGATACACGGGATACAGGTATGCTGTGGTATTCCTAGGCAGAAGTACGCTGCGGTGTACTTATTCCAGTGATGCACGATTGAGTACTGAAGGCTGCGGTCTTAGTACAATGATATGTGGTGCCGAAGGCAAGGATTGCGGGACTTGCGTGTGGATTACACATAGGCTGACCTTCTGTCGAAGAATTGCCTGTGATTTGAAAACTGGGGCAATGATTTGAAAATTAAAATACAATTTTCCAAAAAATGATTGAGTTCTGAATAAATTCTTCGTTAAAAAGTTTTGGAATCATTTCTAATGAACAAATGATATGCCATTTCTCAAAAAGCTTTGGGTGCTCTACCTCTTTGATAAAGCACTAGCACACATGGGACTCACTGGGTGATTTTTCACTCACATGTGTCTTTTATCTTACCTTTTTGTATGATCCGGAGTTGAGAGGACTTACGGATAAAGGACGATACCACAGTAACAACAGAATAGGTCCGGACGTTTTCCTTTTGGATAATGTATCTTATTGCTGATGTCGCAAGAAAATTTTCATGTATGAGATTCTTTATTATATATATGTGCATGACCATCAATATGGGTTGTTGTATGGATTTGGACCTTACATACTCAGTTAGTTTTTTTTCGTTATAAAGACTCCTTGTCTGGGTAACTGGATGGGGGGACATCCGGTGTTGATATGCTTCCGTTGTTACCTTTAGTAGGGGTGTTACACAACATGTTCACTTTTTACATATCATTTGTGTTATGTTTGTCATCATTCAAAAATAGGGAGATTGTTAGACCTAAGGGCTTTCTTCTATGTTTTGACTTATGACAAACATTAAGATTGACTAACTTGTTAATCTATTGTGATATGACATGTTTGACCTCTATTCTTCAATGATATTCAGATAAGATTATTTTGCAACTCTCTAAAGACTGAATTTAAGAATAGAAGATCAAAAGAGAAGAATGAAGTATATGGAGTTGCATATCAAGAAGTCCTTTATGAAGATCATTAGACTAGGAAGTGTTATTAAGGTATATCTATTAATTCCTGTATCTCCTTATCTCTTGATTCATTTGACTTTATCTTGAAGCTTCAAATGAGATGTTTTCAAAATTTTTGAAAATCTTAGAATTTTGGATTGAACAGTTTGAATCCAAAAGTTTCATCTAAAATCTTGAAAACTGTGTTGAAATATTTTGATTGATTAAGTGCCATTTTGGACTTACTATTTGGATACATCTTCGTCCGAAACCCGAGTCCAAAATACGAATGAGTTTAAACAGAAAATTTATAGCCGTTTCTTTATGACCGTTGGCACTCCACTTTTTGGCTCTATAAATAGCCCTTAGGGCAAGATTAGTCACAAGATTTTTGAAACATTCATATTAGAAATGCTATTGCTCAATATTTTAAAAATCTCCTTTTATCTAGCTTCAAAGTGAGTTCATTTTGTATCAAAGGTAAAAGTATTTGTGCTTTGTATCCGTGTGAACATCTGCTCAAGTAAGTGAGCTCTTTACTATTCTACTGATATTCAAATCTCTGTTGTATCAAGATTGTGGTGTAAAACCCGTTGGGGTGAGCCTTGTGTTGGTTTATATTCAAGGTTGTGGTGTAAAACCCATTGGGGTGAACCTTGTTTTGTGTTGTATCAAGGTTGTGGTGTAAAACCTGCTGGGGTGAGCCTTGTGTTGGTTTATGTTTAAGGTTGTGGTGTAAAACCTAGTAAGGTGATCCTTGATGTGTTTGCGTGACTGAGAGATTTTGAAAAACCTAGTGTGGTGATCCTTTTTTGTATGTGATACGGTTTCATTAAGTGAGATTAATGAAATATGGTTGAAAATCCTTAACTGTGGGCTTAAGGTAGTGGACGTAAATCATTGTTGATCAAACAACTATACATCTCTTGTCTCATTTTATTTAGTTGTTCATTTATTATTTTTTATGCTCTTTCATTGTCTAAATCTGGATACACATCTACGAGTGCTTGGATAACTTTCTATGCTTTTATAAAAATCCGTCCAAGCATCTTGGTGATCATCATTATTCTGCCTTTTAGATAAATCAGAAAAATTATTTTTGCTTGCCAAAAACCTTATTCACCCCCCTAAGGTTTTTCAAAAGCAATTTTTTACAAGCCTCTATAACTGCAATGAATTCAACTTCTGTAGTAGATAATGCAACACATCATTGCAACTGAGATTGCCATGATATAGCTCTTCCTACAAAGGTAATCAAGTAACCGGAAGTAAACTTTCTCAAATCAACATCTCTAGCCATATCAGAATCTGTATAGCCATCGAGAACAAGTTTCTCATTACCAAAATAGAGTCCCAAACTAGAAATACCACAGAGATACCTCAAAATCTACTTCACAGCATTCCAATGTTCTCTTCCCAGATTAGAAAGAAAATGATTAACAATACCAACAACATGAGCTATATCATGCCTCGTACAAACCATAGCGTACATTAAACTCTCAACTAATGGGGCATAAGGAACCTTGTGCATATCTTGCTTCTCTTCTTGAGTGGAGAGGTATTGTTTTACACTTAATTTGAAATTACTAGCAAGAAGAATACTAACAACTTTGGATTTATCCATCTTGAATCCTTGGAGCACCTTCTAAATGTAGCTTTCCTAAGATAACAAAGCCTCTTGGCATTCTTATCATAGGAAATCTTCATTCCAAGAAATTACTTGGCTGGTCCTAGGTCTTTAATAGCAAAAGACTTGCCTAACTCTTGCTTCAACCTATCAATCTTGGAGGTATTTTTGCCAACGATAAGCATGTCATCATCAATATAAAGCAAAACAATAATAAAATCATCATTAGAAAACTTTACCATGAATATATAATGGTCTAAAGTAATCTTCCTGTAGCATTGCTTCCTCATAATAGACTCAAACTTCTTATACCACTGTCTTGGTGCTTATTTCACGCCATACAAACTTTTCTTCAATCTGCAAACATAATCTTCTTTTCTTTTCACTCGAAATCTCTCTGGTTGTTCCATATAGATTTCTTCTTCTAGATCACCGTGACAAAAAACTATCTTCACATCCATCTGCTCAATCTCCAAATCAAGACTTGTAACTAAACCAAGTATAATTCTGATAGATAATATTTTTACAACGGGAGAAAATATCTGTGAGAAGTCTACACATTTCCTCTAACTAAAGCCCTTGACAACTAATCTAGCTTTGTACCACGGGTGAGAAGAATTCTCTTCTTGCTTCAATATGTAGACCCATCTATTCTTCAATGCCCTCTTGCCCTTAGGTAACTTTAGCAAGTCAAAGGTGTCACTACAAGAAAAAAGGCTTCCTTGACCCGAAAAGTGTCAGGACAGTGGGTCTTTAGTAATGCTTTTGATGTCATGACGATTTGGAACGGCGTCATCTGAAATTGCATCACAAAAGGTGATGTATTGTGAGGCTAAAAAGTGCCATATTATGACATCATTTAGTGTCACAATTGGTGTTGTGACACTAACAAGAGTCAGAAAAAGTGTCATGTTATGACACAATGAGCGTTACAATAGGTGTTGTTGTGACACTTAGAAACATCAGGAAAAATATCATGTTATGACACTTTTTAGAGTCACAATAGGTTCTGTAACATTTACAAGTGTTAAGAAAAGTGTCATGTTACAACAATATTTAGTGCCACAATAGGTTCTATGACATTTAAAAGCATCAGTAAAAGTGTCTGTTATGATACTAGTTAGCGTCACAATGGATTCTATGATGCTTAAAAAAAAAGTTTATGTGATGACACTATTTAGCGTCATAATAGATAGTGTCATGTTATAACGCAATTTTGCGTCGCAATAAGTGTTGTAATACAACGATATTGATTTATTGCCATAAAAAACTGCTTAATTTGCAAATAAAATACAATTGCTAAATGCATTAATAAAGGTCAAAACAATCAAAAGTAGACCATGTTGAAGAGAAAATCAATTCAAATAGAAATTTCATAACATTCATAGTCATCAAACAAAAGTAGTTCAAAAATATAAGTTTCATGACATCATTTCATTAGGACCATCCAAAATACTAAACATTATAGTTGTAAGTACAACTGCTTTTCTTTGTAGATTCTTAGGCTTCGGTGTTGGGGTGGATATAATCCAAGTAAGCTTCAACAACCATTCTCCTCTTTAGGGAAGCTTTATCATATTGATGATATTCCTCCAGACCTAATAGCTATAGGAACCATTGAAGTCAAGTTAGACAAAAAAACTAAATAAGGATACATGCATGCTAAAAAGAATCTAAAGAAAAATTGATTAGTACTTTCTAAGCCAAAATTAAAGCCTCATGCAATAATGTGTGCCAACAAAGACATAGGAATAGACTCCAACTCCATCAAACCATAAGTGTTATCAGACATAAATCAATAACTTTGCAATTCACATAAATAAGGCTAACTGTTCAGTTCTTGTTGTCTATTGTTATCTATAAAAACTATATCTCTGACTAGCTATTGCTTAGAAGAAAAGATTCGAGGAAATTTTACTTTAACATGTTCTATTTCTAAGGAAAATAACCAATCAGAACTTCAACATGACCTTACACATCTTTTTTATTACTCTAACAAGTTCCCAGTTTCCACATTATCCAAACAGTTGAACTAACAGAAAAATGATTATTTAACATAGTGAAATACATAATGGCATACGTGTCGGATATGCTAGCCTACTAAAGGCCTTTCTTCTTGATGATAAATCTGGATCCAATGAATGAACTAGAAGGAATAGATAACCTAAACCTAATCTAATTAGTTGAGTACATCACCGCTACCTTTTTTTTTTTTTTTAACAAATCTAAACCTAATCTCGGAGCAATACAACAACACTGGTAATAGTACAAGTAATAATTTGCACCGTTTGGAAGAAACTCATAGACAACACTAATATCGACTTGGTTGGTGCCCAATGGGCACTAATTGGTCAACAATAAGAGTCACATGATGGAACATAAGAGGGTTTAATAAAACCCTCAAGCAGCACAGGGTTAGGGACTTCATCTCGAAGCACCGTGTGGATGTTTGTGGTATTTTGGAAACTAAACTCAATGCAGAAGGACTGGAGAACATCCTAAGGAACTATTTTCCTAATTAGGCTGCCAAACACAATTTTGATGACTCTAGAGGGGGAAGAGTGGTTGTTCTATGGAATGAGGCTAAAGTTGATGTGCATGTTTGGCATAGCTCAGATCAGGCACTATCTTGCTGCATCACTTGCAAAGTTACTCATATATCCTATTCTTTCATCTTCGTGTACGCTCACAATACAGTGGTTGCCAGGCGACCCTTGTGGAATGATTTGAAGCAATTCTCCAATCAACTCTCGACCCTATGGATTCTAATGAGAGACTTCAACACTTATTTACAGGTGGATGAAAAACTGGGAGGTACAATCTCTTCTACTTATGAGCTAAATGACTTCTCCTCACATTATGTGGAGACTGGGCTAGTAGACCTACCATATGTTGGTACACAGTTCACGTGGACAAATTTCTGTGTATGGTCCAAGCTAGATAGAGTTATGGGTAATGACACCTGGTTCCAGGTCACAGCTAGGCATTTGTGGAGTTTTACCCCATTACATGCCTTTCGGACCAACATACATGCCTTTGGATGCAGGTGGAATATCCGACGGGAGAGGGTGGGCCTCCCTTTAGATTTTTAAATATTTGGGTTGACCATGAAAGATTCTTTGAATTGGTTAAAGGGGGTGTGGGAACAAAGTTTTGAAGGTTTTCATCAGTTTATATTGTGTAAAAGGTTGAAGGCACTCAAACGGGATTTGCATGGATTAAATAGAAAGGAATTTTCCCATATTTCGACTCGTGTAGAGTAGGCCAACCAAGAGCTACAGAGGGCACAACAACTATTGTTAGATAACCCTTTAGATAGCTCCTTGATTGCCCAATACAAAGACCGAAAAATGACTGCTTGGAGGTTAGCAGAGGTAGAAATAAAGTTTTATCAGCAACTAGCAAAGGGGAAATATGTTGCACAAGCGGACAAATGCACAAAATACTTCCATGCTATAGTGAACAGGAACAAGAAACAGAACTTCATTTCATCCATTATAATGGAGGATGGAATGAGGATAGACAGTCAAAAGGCACTTGCGAAAGAATTTGTTAACTACTACTACAGATTGCTTGGGACTCGGGTTTAGTGCCAGAAACTCAATATGGACTATGTTCGGGCTGGCCCATTGGTGCCACACCATCACATGGTAGACCTTGTAATGGAGGTTTTAGATCAGGAAATCAAGCTTACCTTATAGGATATTGGTGACTGCAAAGCCCTAGGACCTGATGGTTACTTTGCCTATTTTTTCAAAAAAGCCTGGGGAATAGTTCAGCAAGGTTTGTGTGTGGCGGTTCGGGAATTTTTTCATTCTGGCAGGATGCTAAAGCAGATCAAATATTCGATTATTACTCTGGTACCTAAATCTGACCACGTTGAGAGGGTAGGGGACTATAGACCCATTTCATGTTGTAATGTGGTCGATAAGATTATCTCAAAAATACTGGCAGCCAGTCTCAAAACCATTCTTCCCATTCTAGTGGATCTTGCTTAGTCAGCATTTATGGAGGATAGACTTATGGCGGATAATATCCTATTGGTTCAAGAACTATTGCGGGGCTACAGTAGGAAGCAAGTGTCACCACGTTATACCGCTAAGGTAGATTTGCAAAAAGCATATGGCTCGGTTAGCTAGGATTTCTTGCTTAACTTATTAGATAAAATTGGATTCCTGCAGCAGTTTGTTGGTTGGATTGAGCAGTATGTTACCACTACTTCATTCTCTGTTGCTATCAATGGGACGTTACATGGGTTCTTTAAGGATGCTAAGGGACTTCGCCAGGGAGACCCCATATCTCCATTGTTGTTTAGTCTCTGTTTGGAATACTTTTCTCAGGTTGTTAAAGTTCACACACTAGGGAAGGCTTTTAACTACCACCCCAAGTGCGACTACTTGAGGATTACTCACCTTGCATTTGCGGATGACTTAATGTTGCTTGCTAAAGGTGACAGATCATCAGTATGCATCTTACTGGGATGTCTAGAGGAACTAAAAAGATGCTCTGGACTGGAAATCAATAGGGACAAATCTAATATATACCTTGCTGGGTTGGGTATTTCGGACTAGAATTCTGGATGACATTGGCATCCCTATGGGTGGCCTCCCGTTTCGCTACCTTGGCATTCCAATCATGGCAGGTAAAATGAGAGCCTCTTACTTTCATCCTTTACTGGTCAGGATTGGATTTTATATTGGAGGATGGTCGACACAGTCATTGTCATATGCAGGGTGAATGCAGCTGATCCAAACTGTCCTGCAAGGAGTTGATTGCTTTTGGCTTTTTATACTTCCAACTCTAATTGTGGTTATCAATCAGTTGGACAGATTGGCCAGGGACTTCCTTTAGGACTCAAAACATGCACTTGTGGCCTGGAGAGATATTTGCCTATCTAAGGAAGAAGGAGGCCTAGGACTTAGAAATTTGAGCACTTGGAATGGAGTACTATTATCCCGAATCTTATGGGATATCCAAGTAGAGAAATAGTCACTATAGGTTAAATGGCTTAATCACTATTACATGGAGGGGCGTTCAATCTGGGAGATACATAAGGATCATTCTCCTTTGTTCCAAAGATTACTATCAATCAAGGATTCCATTCTGGAAAGGGAAAGAGATGCAAATCGAGCAACAATACTTTTGCAATCTTGGGCAATAGGGACCATGGGATTCATTGCACAGGCATATAACTATCTCAGACCATCGCTGCCGAAGGTACATTGGGCCAAAATAATATGGAAGTAGGGGCTCACACCAAAACATTCATTCATGGTTTGGTTGTGTGCCAAGGGCCGGTTGAAAACTAAAGATGTTTTGGTGTTCTGGCCGACCGACATGTCATGTCCTTTATGCTATGTACCCGGATACGACTAGACACCTTTTTTTCTATTGTGTAATATCGAAACAAGTATGGACGAATATCAAGGCATGGTTTGCCTTACCACAACATCTGAATTCGATCGACACTTACCTCAATTGGTTCAATCGGGCAACTCGCGGATCCTCCTGACTTAACAAAGCTAAAGTATTTGCAATGGCTACCATGGTTTACTTCATATGGCTGGCATGCAATCAAGCACTTTTCGAAGGTGTTGCATGTCAACCTTTGGACAATACGAAGCGGATCAAAACATATGTGTACTCTGTTCTTTTTACCTTGTACCCTCATGTTTTGACCCATTTTGAGGATTTTATCTGTCACAACTAGTCAATAGTTGTATTACTATTAACTAGTAAGATCTAGAGTACATACACTTTGATCAATATATACATTTACATCTTGATCCAAAAAAAAAAAAAAAATGATTCGCTAGAAGAAAATTTCCCATAAATTAATTCTCAACTGATTTTCCACAATCTCATTCATAAATGCAAAAATGAAAACAAAGATTTAAGACCCTAAGAAATTGGATTTGAGGTTGAATTGAGGAAAGAGTGAATTTTGGGAAGATGAGTTTTATCAGAATTGGATCTTTTGGCTCTCTACATCAAATACATGGGCAAAAAGCTCTACTTTAGCTACAAGACCAGAATCCCAAAAAGTGAAAAACAAGATTTATTTCTAAGTTCAGTGTCATCAAAAATATAAGAAGTTGTACATGATATGTTGTTCTTGGAATGGTTAAAGAAAAATATGCACAACCTAATTCTTCAGATAGAAAGATAGATATTGTTAGAATTCCCAGCATAAATCAAATTGAAGATGACATGGAACTAAAGTGTGAAAATTTCTTGTAATAGTTAGTGGATCACCTTTCTGGCTTCAAGTGCTAGGTCGCACACAAACATGAACCATTTGTTGGCCTGAAAACCAAAACTACATAATCTATATGTAACTAGGATTAGAAACAAAAAATAAGGCCAAAAATAAATAGGACTATCATATCTCAACCATTATTTATCTTTGGTAAAAAAAAAAAAAAAACTCAATAGTATTCCTTCATACAATTCCTTGAATCCTTTATTGTATGTTCTCATTAATCAGAAACTACTTCATCAGGAGTAATAATCAAGTTTCTGTGCTCATAGAAAGGGTTTAGATTGTGTCTTGGAAATCTTGAAATTAAGACTTCAGTCCTGCAATCATTTGGATAATTGGGACTATAAAGAGGAGGAATAGCATGTAAAACAAGCCTTAAATAGCCATCTCTACAGAAATCTGATTCCATCATATGATCGCAACAATGGGACAACTGCCTATCCACAGTCACGGTTCGTAGCTTTGGATAATTCTTCTCAGGAATATAGAGTTTAAACAACATTCCATGTTTCATAAGTTTGTTCACAGATAACTCTAAACCTAATACATTTTTATCCACTCATTTTTGAAGATTGATTACTGCTCAAATGAATGTGAAACTTTTCTCCTTATCATTACAACTGTAACTAATGATGTTGAAGCTTAACCCTTCATATTGCTGAAGTGGTCTTCCACATATATTTCTAAACATTTCTTAGATCCCTATTTGTTCAGTAATCTTCTCTGCATCATAGGCTTATCCTTTATGACTAATTCAGGATTTATCATTTCTAATTTGCAGAGTATTTTATTTTTCTGCCAATGTTCTAAGGGATTTTCTCCTATGATCTTGATTTTTTCTAATTGTTTTAACAAGACATCTATATCCTGTTTTTCACTAGCTATTTCTCCTAAATTAAAATTAATTTCATTTGAATATTCTAATTCTAAAAAATCAAAATTTTCAAATGCTTCTATTTTAGGAATTTCTATCTTTTCCTGTTTCTCTAATGGTTGAATACTAGGTAGTGAATTAAGTTCTCTACATAAAGGAGAGCTTACTACTGTATCTACCTTTTTAAAAAAGGTTACTCTATTACCTTCTACTATTATTCCACTATGGAGATTTTTTATGAAATTCATGCCTATTATTAATTGATAATTCATGGTTGATACCTATGTTGTTGGTAAATAGTATTTTTCACTATTGAATTTAATAGTGCAATCCACCAACCTTTCATCTATTTTCCTAGTATTTCCTACTGTATCTATTACAATTGAACCTATTTTTGATTGTCTCAGATATTTTTCAGGTACTAAATCCCTATGGATATGACACATAGTAGCGCCAGTATCAATTATTCCTGATAATGTGAGGGTATGTTTATCAAGGAATTCTATAACACAGACAGTATTGAGCAAGTTATTTGTTCTATATTTTCCTAAAGCTAAATTTTGCTCATTATTTCAGGGTTCAAGGATTGTCTCAAAGCTATTTTGTTCCTCAAAAACAATTCCCTTTTGCTTATCGTCTTTCTTTTTATTTTTACATATACAATCTCAAAGACTTTCTTCGAGATTATCTATGTACTTTTGCATTATTTCTATGGTTTTAAGATGTAAAAATAATGCAAAAGTACATAGATAATCTAGAAGAAAGCCTTCGAGACTGTATATGTAAAAATAAAAAGAAAGACAGTAAACAAAAGGGAATTGTTATTGAGGTACAATATAGCTTTGAGATAATCCTTGAACCCTGAAATAATGAGCAAAATTTAGCTTTAGGAAAATATAGAACAAATAACTTGCTCAATACTGTTTGTGTTATAGAATTCCCTGATAAATATACCCTCACATTATCAGGAATAATTGATACTGGCGCTACTATGGGTCATATCCATAGGGATTTAGTAGCTAAAAAGTATATGAGAAAATAAAAAATAAGTTCAACTGTAATAGATACAGTAGGAAATACTAGGAAAATAGATGAAAGGTCCCATTTGTAATATATTATATAGATGACATACTAATATTTAGCAAAAGTAGGAAGGAACACATAAGTTATTTAAAGAAATTTTTTTATTTATGTATTCAACATGGTCTTATTCTCTCAAAGAAGAAAATGTCTTTGGGAAAGTATCAAATAGAATTTTTAGAATTCATAATTGGCAAAGGATAAATTAAGTTAATAGATCTTATTGCCAAAACTATTTTAGAAAAAGAAGTGGATTTTAATAATCTGAAATCTCTTCAATCTTTCTTAGGCCTATTAAATTATTGTAGAACGTATATCCCTAATTTTAGCAAATTAGTGGGACCTCTTTATGCCAAGACAAGATCTCATGGTCAAAGACAGTTCAATGACCAAGATTTTAAGTTAGTGGAAAAGGTAAAAGCAATAATTCAAGCATTACCACCTTTAGAACTACCACTTCCAGATGCTTACATGATTGTAGAAGTAGATGCAAGCTTAGATGGATGGGGAGGAGTTTTAAAACGGAAGCCATTTAAAGAAGATAAGCAGAAAAATGAAAAAATTAGCAGTTACTGCAGTGGATTATATAAAAGTAAAATAACCGCTACGGATGCTGAAATATTAGCCTGCATATTTATCTTAAAGAAATTCTCAGTTTACTTGAGAAATCCCACACGAGAATTTACTTTGAGAACAGATTGCAAATCTATTGTTTCATTTTACAACAAAATGTCACATTCTAAGTTATCTGCTAATAGATGGCTAATGTTTGTTGATTTTCTTGTAGGTAATGGGTTCAAAGTATTCATTGAACACATTAATGCTAACCAGAATTTTTGGGCTGACCAACTCAACAGACTGGTTATAAGGCCCATTGTCTAATATAGATTGGGGATAGCCCAATAATAACATATTTAGTCAGAGCATAGCTCTGAAAAGGCTATCGTACAGTATTTAGTAACTGTTCTGGGTACCATATTCAGTTATCAGAGCCCAAGTATAGTTTATGGCTTAGCCTACCATAAAATAGTGTAGATATTTAAATATCTAAATAGATAATTTAAACTGTTGTTCTAATTTTACAGATGGATGCAGGATCATCATCATCATTGCCCAAACCTGAGGTTTCTGAAATTAGATTTGGAACTTATTCTTTGAAGGTCTAGCCTCAGAAATTTATA
This sequence comes from Voacanga thouarsii, assembly GCA_026120185.1. NCBI lineage: Eukaryota > Viridiplantae > Streptophyta > Magnoliopsida > Gentianales > Apocynaceae > Voacanga > Voacanga thouarsii. The sequence goes on from JANUWF010001704.1 coordinate 1,266,899, forward strand.
CCAGATTTCCCTGTTACCCTTGAACAACAAACTCTTTTAAATAATCTGTGGAAATTTCGTAACCACAAACAGTATGGCAGCATACTGAAAGCTTTGTCTGGACACCTCCATTTTCTAAGTAGTTCTTTGAGCCTAAAAGACTAAGAGATTCATCATTTGAGAACTCAACTTACAAAACCCTCTAAACCTTCCGAAACTGTTCTTAAGCCACAAACCCCCCAAACTGTCCCTGATCTTGAAAGACAACTAAAAATGTTAAAAGTAAGCCTGAAAGGAAAAGAAAAAATGAGTGAAGAATTTTCTAAATTAATGAAAGAAATGAAAACCTACATGGAGGAGGAGTTGATACAAAAAGAAGAAAATTTTGAAAAATTCCCAAGGAAAATCCATGAGGTAAAACTGCAGACCTATAAGTGTGTTCTTGCAAATAAGATTATTGAACAAATAGGGATCTAAGAAATGTTCAGAAATATCTATGGAAGACCATTTCAGCAGTATGAAGGGTTAAGCTTCAACATCATTAGTTACAGTTGTAATGATAAGGAGAAAAGTTTCACATTCATTTGGGCAGTAATCAATCTTCAAAAATGGGTGGATAAAAATGTATTAGGTTTAGAGTTATCTGTGAACAAACTTATGGAACATGGAATGCTGTTTAAACTCTATATTCCTAAGAAGAATTATCCAAAGCTACGAACCATGATTGTGGATAGGCAGCTGTCCTATTGTTGCGATCATATGACGAAATCAGATTTATGTAGAGATGGCTATTTAAGGCTTGTTTTGCATGCTATTCCTCCTCTTTATAGCCCCAATTATCCAGATGATTGTAGGACTGAAGTCTTAATTTCAAGATTTCGAAGACACAATCCAAACCCTTTCTATGAGCACAGAAACTTGATTATTATTCCTGATGAAGTAGTTTCTGTTGTGGACCAAACATACAATTACAGGGCAGCTAGTCTGACACATGTAGCTGAGTACTCTTTCGGGGTATATCATCGCCTTCCGACATTGAAATAATAGATGTACCTAAAGAAAGACCTCAGATTTCAATAGTCTATGAAACCATAGATTTAGGAGAAGTAGAGGTTTTAGAATACTAGATTAAGCATATATACAGTATCTATAACCTAATTAGTGGAAAATTAATTCATAAATGGCAACACATATAAAAATTTTAGAATGGCAAATTCAAAAGTAACAGAAAAAGAGAAGTTGAACATTGTTACTTATGGTAGGATAGATGTAATAGATAAAGAAAAAAAGATTAGACCCTTTAAGATTGTAGAAACAGTTGTTGATCTAGAACAACAATTAGCAAATTTTAGGGACAATAAAATCCAGCCGATTGCCCCTAAATACTTATACAATTATAGTCCCAATAAGAATCATAAACTGGTAAATTTGTACAGGGAACATTTAATATCAAGTCCCAATGACAAAAGTACAACAGTATTACCAGTAATAACTAGAGAAAGTAGGGATGCATTCTTAAGAGAAAACAATAAATTATTTCATCTAGGATGTATTATGATCAGTATTAAAGGAATCCAAAGGAAAGAGTTAGGAACAAAAGTTTTTCTAGAACATAATCCTGCAGCAAACATTAGTTGAATCACTTTAGTTACTGCATGTCCTAAACAAAATTAAAAAAAAAAAAAAAGCTACTTCTGAGACCCATCTCCAACCTTAGATGTGCTTCTGCAGTACTACAAGAATTTACAGCAGATACAAGTCATTGATTTCCAAAATTACTAGTAAAAGTATCATTAAAAACTATGGCGTTATTAAAAGCAATTGTTCCTTTTTTCTTTTTCCCTTTCTACTACTTTTCATTTACTCCATTTTGTATAATTTCACATCTATTACTCTCTAAAACAGCCTACAATCCTCTATTCTAATAGCATTACAGATGAAACTCATTTAGTCTTGAGAAAAGAAAATGCTGGAAATAGAAGCTAAAAGGTATGTTATAAACTCCTCAGAATCCTAACAACTTTGTATGGTTCACAAAACCATTAATATTCAAGTTTTACCATAAAAGAGTCTCAAATTAGGTGCTAATAAATATCCCAAAAAAAGGATCCATCTCTGTTTGGTAGTAGCATGAGCTTATTAAAATGATGAAAGACATAGTAAAAGAAGATACAGTTGAAGTTCTCTCACTAGGTAACAACAAAATATCAATAGCATCAGATCCTATCTTTCTAGAGGCATGACCACCCAAACATTTTTTTTCATATTGTAACATAGGTATATTTGTTCGCTACTATTCATAAGTGCCTATTGTCCATAACATAATCCTAGTTGAGCCTACACACGGCATCCATTCACATGTTTGCTCAATATAAAATTAATTCTTAGTACCTTCTCCATATCTTTGATACTTCTAAACATACTTGAAGATAATTTAATTTACAAATACGTACAAAAAACAAAATTCAATAAAGATATGACAACATAATCATTATTTTACAGAATTGAGCAAGAATGAAAAAAACAAAAAAATCAAATAGATATCATCTAATCAATACAAAAAGTTATGCCAAACGAGAATATGAAAATCATGCCATTTACCTAACTGTACTAGAAATATTTAGAACTCACAATGTCACAATACATCAGGATTATTTTCCTATCACAAATCTACTATGGACACAAACTGGCTCTAAAATTGTATAATTCCTCAATTATCTGCTTATAAGTTAATCATAGCATTCATTTTGTCCCATGATAACCAATAAATTTTCACTACAAAGAAAAAATGGTCAACAGCAAATCAATAACCATTCACAAAGAAATAGGCTGATAACCACTATGAAGATCCAGTCCTGAAAAAATTAGTCATAGAACATATCAAAATTACTATTTCCCATCAAATCAACCCGAAAATTCAAATCACATCTCTGATCTACATAGATCAAGATAAAAATTTATAGATTCCACAATAAAGAAAGCTAAATCTTCCCCCCCCCCCCAAAAAAACTAATTATGTATTTCTCAAAATTGAAGATTTCCCATACTTGAGCTAAATTAAAACATACATTCTTCCATAGATCTATCAAAAATAAAAAAATAAAAAAAAAACAAAAAATTTAACAATTCAGAGACTTGAGAACATGTCTGATACCTTAGAAGCCTCCTGAATCGTAGCCTAAGGCACAACATCCCAATAGGCACTTATGCTACCAATGGTTCTTCTTTGCATTTAAGTGTCGGAAGGTCTAGTTTCATCCATGTATAATTTAATTGGCAAAAATCATCGCATTTTATTCGCAATAGATAAGTAAAGATTATGCTATGGCAAGAATTTCAACCCAACAAAAAACTGTTATCGCATTAACAATGCACATGAAAACCTATGAACTAAAAGGAAATTGTACCTACTTAAACCTCTCCTTATTTTGCTCAGCCTACATAAAAGAATACTTTCACAAGCAACTTCAAAAGACAACTATCACTTTTAAGTTAATATCCTAATGCAATGAACATTATAAGCAGAAGCATGACATTTGGTTTAGTTTTAGATATACATCCTATAGAAACTCAAAATGTTAAGAATCTAGAAAAAAAAAAAAAACACTCAACAAACCACTTCATTAAGAGAACGAGAAAAAAAAGATGGTGAAATTTGATTTGTGCATTAACTAATAGACCCAGGATTCTAACATACATACACAATACAAAATGTTTTTGAATAATGCAATCTAGCTCTAATTCAGAAAGAAATAGCCAAATCCTCAATCTTTTTCCATAGGTCCTTGATCTCTGCTGCAAACCTTCCTCATGGTCTCTTCCTTACAGCAAGAAATCTAATCTATTTAGATCCTCTAGATCCATCAGCTTCCCCGGCCGCTATCACCGCCACCATTGCTACCTCACGAGGGAGGAGAATTTTGTAGATTCTTTATGAATATGAGCGTGCTAAACCTTTTGTTAATAATGGTGAGCATGGGAGAACTCTTCTAGCAAAACCCCAATTTTTTCTGTAAGCAACATATAAACAGAGTTGAAAATCAACAAGAACTATAAGAGATTCAATTTTGTGGATTTTCGACCATGAAGAAGAGAGATCGATTAAAACTTGCCCTTAATCTCACATTTTTTTTAAGGAAAATTTCTAAAGGCGCATATTTTCTTTCTTTACGGTAAGAAAGTGTCACCAAAGATATATTATCTTTCGTGACATTAAAAATGTGTCACAATAATATATCAATTTGAATTATCATAATCAAACTACGTCATTTTGTTTTTATTATAATGACATGAATAAAGCTAGTGTCATTATATGTATTCTATTATGACTCTTTATAAAAAGCATCATTAAAAACATGTTAGGAAAGCTATTTTTTCTTGTAATGATCATCAAACAAAGACTTAATCTCATCTGTTATTGTACTGAACCATTGACCCTTTTGCTCACTTTCTACGGCTTCTTGATAGTATTTTGGTTCACCTCCGTAAGTTAGAAGCACATACTTCTTTGGAGAATACCAGATGGAGAGCTGTTTATCTCTGGTAGATCTCCTGAGTAGAGCATCCTGTGGTTCCTCGGGCAAATCTACAACTGCTGGGATCTGAATATCAATAGCATCATCATCTAGAATGTCTAAATCAGCAACATCATGGTTATCAACCTCAAGATTATCCTATTGCGCATCTGTCTGTGTACCATCCTTAGCTGTACTAGGCAAATGATATCCAGTCTCTGAATCCAAACAACCAGATCATGCTGAACTTGTGACTCTATCTTTTGAGCTTTCACAGTGTCATCAATGGTCTGATCCTCAAATAACACCATATTTTTGCTTCTAACTAACTTCTTCTCAACTAGATCATAGAGTCTATATTCAAACTCATCCTGGCCATATCCAAGAAAAATACATTGTCTTGTCTTTGCATCCAATTTAGACCTTTCATCTTTTGGAATATGAACTTGCAGCCAAAGACACATAAGTGATCATAAGAAGCTTTCTTACTAGACTAAATATTCTCCAGAACATCTCCATCTAGAGTAACAGTAGGAGATAGATTAATGGCATGAGCCACTATATGCAACGCTCCCCCCCAAAAAAAAATTTGGTAACTTAGTCTCCAAAAGCAAACATCTAACTCTCTCAATTAGAGTTATGTTCATCGGCTCTACGAAACCATTCAACTAAGGGTTCTTAGGAGGAGTCTTTTGATATCTGATACCCTGTGCCTGCAGTACTCATCAAATGGTCCACTGTGCTCACTTCCATTATCTGATCGAATGCACTTAATCTTTATTCCAGTTTCTCATTTAACCGAAGTTTGAAATTGCTTGACCTTATCTAAGTCCTGATCTTTAGTTCTCAAGGTATAAACCTACAATTTCCTTGAATAATCATCAATAGAAGTCACAAAGTAAGATGCACGATTGAATGGCTATACCTTTAATGGACCATAAATATCAGAATGAATCAACTCCAACAACTTAGATTTTCTTAAAGGAGGCTTAGTCTTGAATAACACGCTATTTTTCTTCCATACTAGACAATGAGTGCATTTTTCTAGCTTTGTAGTACTAACTCCAGAAATTACATTATTTCTGATTAAATAGCTAAGTCCTTTCTCACTAATGTGACTGAGCCGCATGTGCTATAGTTTAGATAAATTTTGTTGTCTACCACATTAACACTAGCACCAAAAATTGAAGCTTCCATTAAATACAGAGTAGAACACTTTTGCCCTCGAGCTACAACAAGAGAATCCTTGGAGAGTTTCCACTATCAACCATCAAAATTGTTACAGAAACCATCGTTGTCAAGTCTGCCAACTAAAATTAGATTTATTTGAACATTTGAAGCACATCTGACATCTCTAAGCAATAACTATTTGCAATTACTGGTAGTTAAGCAAATATCATCCATGCCAATAACTTTGGATATACCATCATTGGCCATCCTTCCAAAGTCACCAAGAGTATGTGTGAGGAAAAAGTCTTTCTTGACAGTAACAGGAAGTAAAACACATGTATCTACAGCCCAATCAGTGTCATGAGAGGAATAACTGATCACATCCTTATCAAACACAACAAGGTCTCCTGAAGAAGTAGTAGTAGCAACCTGATTTCCATTGTTATCCTTTACTTCTAAAGTACTAGCACCTTTCTTGTTTTCCTTCTTTCACTTGAAGTAGTTTTTTTAATGTGTCCCTTCTTGCCACAATGATGACATTTAACATCTTTGGACCTGGACCTAGACTTCTACTCTTGTCTCTGTTTTCCTGAACCTTACTTCTACTCCTTCCCTGGCTTTCAGTAACAAGAACTTTAGATTGAGAAGATGAACATCTTGAAGTTCTTCTTCTAACTTCTTCATTAAGGATACTATCTTTAGCATATTCTAAAGATATGGCACCAACAGAAGTAGTGTAAGAAGCCCAAAATACCTCCTAAGAATCAAGCAAACTGCTAAGCAACCAGAGTCCCATAATCTCATCATTAAATTTAATTCCAACATTTGACAACTGATCAATAAGACAATTGAAAGTTATTTACATGGTCTATCATAGGAGTTCCCTCTTTGTATTTTAAATTTATCATCTGTTTTAATAGGAATAGTGATGTTCCCAAGTTTGAAGCATACAAATTTTCAAGTTTCTTCCATAATTGCTTGGCATTAGTTTCATTTGCAATCTGGCTACCAACGTTCTCCTTAACCCAACATCTAATATAATTGCAGACTTGTTGATGCTCAAAGTGACATTCTTCATTAGATTTATTTTTAGGCTTTTTAGAAGCAAACACCGGCAAATGAAAATACTTCACAAATAATAAATCTTTCATTTTTCCCTGCCAACTATGCTAGTTTGAACCATTTAAATTGATCATTCGACTAGCAATATTCACCATAAATCAAGCAAGCAAATTTCACCAAGCACCGAACAGGAGCGCTCTGATACCACTTTGTTGTGGACAAATAGACAAAAGGACATGCACAAACTGAACAAACATAGAAGTTAAGGCAACAACAAATAAGTTGAACAAAGCTTCAAAAACAATCTTGCAAACCCTTACTCCTTTCCAACTCCATACTTGAATGAAAAATAGGAGCACCAAGGAAATTGAAAATATCAGTAATAATGGAAAACAAGAAAACATAGCCAAAACACAAGAACAAAGAACACCAATTTTTTACGTGGAAAACCTCTCCAGTATGATGAGGAAAAACCACGAGACCTTCGGGTCCATGCTAAAAGCTTCACTAATCAACAAAGAGAATTACAACAAGAGTTTCTACCACAACCATAATCAAACTATAGCCTAAGAGAACAAGAAATAACAAGATTTCACAAAAAATAGAAGTGAAAAAATAAAGTAAAATCACCAAAAAATTTGCTACTGTTCCAAGCCCTTATCTCTGAATCCAGCCGTAAAAAACTGATCACTACCATTAGAATGTAGAGCTATCTCTCTTCTGCAACATATCTAAATTTAGGCCAAATCGAAGCACAAATGACAATCCGATAGTCATATAGAAGAAAACTGCTCAAACGAGAAAAATACAGCTCTCTTTCTCTCTCTCTCTCTCTCTCTCTCTCTCTCTCTCTCTCTCGCTGTTTCCACAAACTCTCAATTGTATTTTTATCTCTCTTGTCTCACTCTTGTGATGAATAGAGAACAAAACAAAAAACAAAAAGCATGTTTTTATTTCCAGTTGTTGACATAGCAGCCATGTGATAATAGCTATTTATTGCATATATTGGGAGCTAACTACACAACATGAAGATCTCCAAGAGAAAAATATGAAGCTTACTGAGCTGGAATTAGTGAAGTTGTACCAATGATATAAATACTAGCTATGAGGTTTGATGAAGATAGTATAATTGCCAGCACACATTTTAGGCCACTTAAATGAGAAGCACAAGGTGATTTTTCTATAGGTTTGAGGGGAGCACATGGTGATTTTCTATAGATTTGAGATGTGATATCAATAGTCTTCCATATGTGATCTAATTGGAGCACAGCACATTGTTCTTGTATATATTTGAATAACACAGGTGTAATGAGTGGAAATTGCTATTCTTTTGCCCTATTTCATTCTCTCTTTTAGTTGCGAAAGCTTATGAAGACTATGTAATTGCCAGGGCCATTTGAACGAGGAGCGTATGCTACCCAATTGGAGCACACCATATTGTTCTTGTATATATCTGGATAATACAAGTGTAAATGCTCGAGTGGAAATTGCTACTCTTATACCCTATTTCATTCTCTCCCTTAGCCAGGAAAGCTGATAAAGATGTCACTACAAGAGACAGCGATTTTTGTGATGGCCGAGACAACGATTTTTGTGACGGCCAAAACCGTTGCAATGTCGTCGCTTAGCAACGGCGATTACCATAGCTAAAATGCTAGTCGCTAAATACAAATCTGCGATGGCACGAAAAAGACGTATCAGGTAGCGACGGCATTGCGAGGGCAATCACTACACCAAAAAAGCAGTCAACAAAGTTAATTTTGGCAAATTTGCTACGCATTAGCAATAGCATAAAAAAAAATTTTAAGTTATTCCCGAGAGAATAGCGATGGCTATACTTAATTGTTTAGTTGTAGGAATGGTCTAGCTGTAGCAAAACTATAGCACATTTGCGACGGTTTAGCAACGACTAATTTAAAATTTAAAAATAATTTCATAAGCCATCGCAAATCATAGCAACGTTTGTGAGGGTTTAGCGACGGCATTTTATATTTAGTAAGAATTGTTTTTCATGCCGTCACAAAACCATAGCACATTTGAGAGGGTTTTGCAACGGCCTTTTCAGTTTAATAAAAATTAATTTTAGTGCCGTCGCAAAACCCATAGCTAATTTGCGAGGGTTTAGCTGCAGTATTTAGCGACGAATAAATTCATTTTAATTAAATATTTTTCAATTTTTTCCCAAAATCCAGCCCATTTTATGTTTGTTTTCAAAAAATACCATGCAATCAGCAACACAAAATAATAAGTCCAAACAAAATATATTAAAAAATAAATTGAAAAATATATAAATACGAAATGTATTTATTATTACAAATATATAATGAAATGTAAATATAGTATGTATTGTTACATATAAAAAATATATCAACTAGCTACAAGAGCAGTAGCCCCAGCCAAAGGTGTTGGGGGGTGGAGAACGAGGACTAGACGGGAACGGATGAGCATCTTGAGGAGTAACAAAGGTGCCATTAGGCTGATCCTCAAACTCCTCCTCGTCAAGCGGTGGCACTGGTAGTGGCAGTAATCCCATCTTCTCTGACATCATTGCCATCCATCCAACATAAATATCGTCTTGCTGTGACATCCTGTCTCTCAGTCTATCCACTCTCCTATCAAACTGTCGCTACAACTGCTCCGTAATCTCCCGGACCCTCTCCTGTACTATATCCTCTACAATCTGATCGATATCCGAAGGAGGAGAGGGCTACGTGGCTACCAAGAAACCCTGCTAGAGCCCCTGCCTGGCTTATACTACCTCGGATCCCAAGCCATATACACGTCCTCTATTGTACCCGCCTGATGCCTAGATGAACAGCGCTCGATTGTCAGGTAAGGCCGGAGAGGTAGCATTAGTAGATCCACTAAAAGAAGCCTGAGACTGGCACTCCTTAGCAGTCATCACGTGCTCCTGAAATTATTTGGGAAGTATGAAATTTAATTAAATAAAATAAAAATAAGAAGAAAAATATTCTGTAAATAAAAAAACTGTAATGTAGTTACCAATGTCTTGCGAGAACGGTAGCTGACGTACTGTCCCTGTCTGTCTCCATTTTGGAACATATGCAACCTTTTAAACATCTCAATATGGCTAAAGCCATTGCCCATCTGTTGCCGCTGCAATTACAATAACAACATATAAAAATAAAGACTAAAAATGGATTAAAATAAAGCAAGTATGTGAAATGTCTTACTAACTAAAGAAAATTACCATACGGTCCTCATGGACTGTAAAGGAGATGGACCCGCCAGTATGCATAGTCGTGGACTGACCCTCGTTCCTCCTAGCAGTGGCTGAGATCCGCTGGAACTCCTCTCTACCCCCAATGCTCCCTCATCGCCTCCCAATGACGAGGGTCGATCCAGGAAGGACATTGACCAACAAGGGTCGTCCTTGGGACCCTCGATAAGGTGTTTGAAGGGCATTTCCTACACTTGTGCTCCCAGTTAGATCGGATCTGGGCACTATGATCCTCGGTCCAATGAAATAACTTTTTCAAAAAGCAAAATATATTTCAAGTTGTTAGTATATATTAAATAACCAAAAAGACATATATAAAGTACAAACTAATTATTTTTTAACGAATTATACAAAAATTTGTAACTTACTACAAACTCCTCAAACCAGAGGTTTCTCACATGAATTGGGACATCAGCCCAACACGCATAAGGACCGTCGAAATATCGTTGAAATATCATTGTAATCTCTCGCACACATTGATGGGAACCAACAAACCTATTTTTATTTTTTTGAATAAACATAAAAAAGAAATGAAAGTTATATTTATTAAAAAGAAATACGTTAAATATGTTATAAAAAAATAACTACATAATAAAAAAGTTGACATAGAAATTTAAATATGTTCTAAAATTGTGCAAGACTATTGCACAATGAAAATGATATATAAATGTAATCTTAACCTTACCCATCTGCATGTGGCACAATCCACGGTTGTACAGCATGGTCCCAAAGAGTAGTCTGACTGGAACTATCAGATGATGGAACTGTAGGTGACGGCGTCACCTATCGGATGGAGTATCGCCCAACTGCGGATCCGGTCCGGATGGAGTACGATATATAGGTGAAGGTGTACGGTCCCATGACCGAGTACAATGTGAGCCCGCACTAGAACTGAAAATAAAACAAAAACTTTTTAATATTATTAAGTAGTTTATTACAACAAAAACCTTGGAATATTATTAATAGAAAAGTTTATTAAACTTAAAATTAATTAATATTATTAATTATTAAAATAAAATCTTTTTAATATTATTAATATAAAAATTTATTAGCGAAACACTATTTAATACTAATAATTAGTTTATTAAAATAAATAACTTTGAATTTATTAATAGAAAAGTTTTGTAAACTAAAAACTTTTTAATACCATTAATTAGTTTATTTTTAATAAAAAAATTTATTTATTATTAATAGAGAGGTGTATCAAGTAAAAACTTTTTAATATTATTACGTAGTTTATTACAACAAAAACCTTCAAATATTATTAGTAGAAAAGTTTATTAAACTTAAAAATAATTAATACTATTAATTACTTTATTAAAATAAAATCTTTTTAATATTATTGATATAAAAATTTATTAGCAAAAAACTATTTAGTACTAATAATTAGTTTATTAAAATAAATAACTTTGAATTTATTAATAGAAAAGTTTAGTGAACTAAAAACTTTGTAATACCATTAATTAGTTTATTATTAATAAAATTTTATTAATATTTTTAATAGAAAAGTATATTACCTAAAAACATTTTAATATTATTAAGTATTTTTATTACAACAAAAACCTTGGAATATTATTAATAGAAAAGTTTATTAAAATTAAAACTAATTAAAACTATTAATTAATTCATTAAAATAAAATATTTTTAATATTATTAATATAAAAATTTATTAGCACAAAACTATTTAATACTAATAATTAGTTTATTAAAATAAATGACTTTGAATTTATTAATAGAAAAGTTTAGTAAACTAAAAACTTTGTAATACCATTAATTAGTTTATTATTAATAAAATTTTATTAATATTTTTAATAGAAAAGTGTATTACCTGAAAACATTTTAATATTATTAAGTACTTTTATTACAACAAAAACCTTGGACTATTATTAATAGAAAAGTTTATTAAACTTAAAACTAATTAATACTATTAATTACTTTAATAAAATAAAATATTTTTAATTTTATTGATATAAAAATTTATTAGCTAAAAATTATTTTATACTAATAATTAGTATATTAAAATAAATGACTTTGAATTTATTAATAGAAAAGTTTAGTAAACTAAAAACTTCGTAATACCATTAATTAGTTTATTATTAATAAAATTTTATTAATTTTATTATTAGAAAATTTTATTACTTAAAAACATTTTAATATTATTAAGTACTTTATTAAAAATTAAATTCCAGAAAAAATTCAACAGAGTCTCCCCTTAAAAATGGACGTTTTCCAGGCACTAAGCCACCACAAAACACATCAAACAAATCCAACGATAATCCACAATATATCCCTAACACTAAACTTGACTTCTACTCAATTCATCTCCTCCAACAAATCCAACCAATCCAAACATCACTATAATTCTAAGCATACCTATTTAATTCAAAGCATAACTACAATCCAACCAATCCAAACAACACTATAACTCAAAGTATAACTATAATCCAACCAATCCATTTGAAACAAATCATGTAATAAATTTATATACATTATATAAACAATATACATATATATACAATATTCATATAATTAAATTCCATGAATTTATAACCATTACAATGCCATATGAATTCACTAAAACAAACAATCTAAAAACATTAAGCGTCGAAATAATTCACTGAAACAAACATTCTATAATGCCATATACAATATATACAATAATAACAATCTATGTAATAATAATTTTGAAATCTAAAAAAAAAAAAATCTACTAAAACAAACATTAATTCACTGAAAATACAAAAATTAAACTATTGGAATAACACAATCAAATTGTAGATGCTATTGAAATGGCAAAAAACAAAACACAGGGGTCTAATATAAGGATTGATTTTGATGCATCTTTTAGATAAATTGGTTGAGATGGACTATGTTCACTAATTTAACTAGAAGAAAGTAATTCCATAGATTGTAAACGAAGTGAGTCTATTATAAATCCTTCATGAGACCAAGATGATAATTGATTGTGATATGTGATAAGTGATTCATTGGCATATTTTCAAAAGCCTTTGTCTAAATTTCATTTTTTCACATCCTTGAGTTGTGCAGATTTCTTTATTTTTCTTTTTATTATATTTATCACTTTATTTGGTTGGTTAAACAATGAATGAAAAGTGATTAGTGTGTAGTTGTTCTGTCCTTATGCTATGCTTGTGATAAGTATAATTGCTTGTATGTGTATTTTGGGATTAATGTTTTGATAGGGGCTAAACTCATTACTATTTTCCTAGATATCTAAGGTTTTTTTGAGATACTTTTGTTGTAATAACTAGGTATAATCCTTCTTATTTTACATTTTACTTGTAAAAAGAGTTTTTGATAAATTTGTACAGATTTAAGTAGATTTTGAGCAGAAAGTGAAAAGTTTCTAGATTGGACCCGGTGCTAGGTCTGTTTTGAAAAAGTGCAATTTTCTGGAGAAAACATATGGGACTAGGCACCAGGTAGGTCGAACAGACCCAGTGCCATGTCCATTCTGATTAATGTCAGCGGAATTTTCCTGTTGAAGCATATTTTGGCAATTTTAGTTTGATTCTTTTGAGAACTCTTTCAACCACAGAAAAGGACTCATGTACACATTTTTTTTGGCAATTAGAACTCTTATAAATACAAGAGAATAACATTGTACAAGGGAGTTTTTCTTAGTTTTCAATTCTTTAATATAATATCTTTAGAAAACTTCTAGAGAAACACTAAGATTTAGGAGAATCAAGGAGAATTCTTGGAGAAGAAGAGGAGGTTGCTCAAGAAGGTTTCAAGGAAGAAAAAGAAGGCTTACTTGTCTATAAGTGGTCTCTATTTCTCTTCTTTGTAATTTATTGACAATTTGAGATTCAAGTTTTAATTGTCTTTAGAGGATATTCTTTGGGATTCATGATTTTGTATTGATTTTAGTTCTTTGATCAATTTATTGTTAGTCTTGGTATTTGATTATTAGAGCATAATATTTGTTGGATAGATTAGTTCTCTTCTAATTAACATGATAAATGATGTTAGGAGAGAATGGCTAATGCGTAAATTTTGGGTGTATAAAATCATCAATTTTAAATTCATCCCTTAGTCAAGTTTTAATTAAAACATTAATCCCAAAATACACATATGAGCAAGTATACTCATCGCAAGCATAGATAGGGAATTAACGAGTATCGATCCACAAAGGAACAAGTACACACTAATTACTTTTCAATCGTTGTTTAACTGACCCAAATTAAGTGAGAAAATAAGAAAAAGAAAAATAAAGAAATATTTACAACTCAAGGATGTATAAATATAAAATTTAAACAATTATCTTAGAAAACATGAAAATGAACCAATTAGAAATTCTCTTAATTAACTATTATCTTGCATCATGAAGGAACGTAAAGGTAAACTCCACTTTGTTTGTCAATCCATGGAATCCTATGTTTTGATTCATATTAACATATTTGTCAATCAAGCTAAAATAACCAAAACATGCATTAAGCTCATCATGATATATTTTGATTCGATTAGCATATTTGTCAATCAAGCCATCCTAACCAAAATATACATGAATCTCAATTCCTTAAAATCATGAAATTAGCTAATGACTCTATGTCAAGGAGAAATCAACTTAACCTTTGATCACTTAGTTCTAAAATTCTAACTTCATCGTTCAAATCTATTAAGATTTAACAAATACGAAATCAATAGAATGAAACCCTAACATCGTTTTGTCAAAGTCAATTAGAAGAACTCGTATCAATAACTAATAAAATCAAGTAATCAAACACCAAAGAAAATAATTAATTATTCAAAAAACTAAATTAACTCAAAATCATAAATCTAAGAATAATATTCAAATACAATTAAAGAATTAAAATCATCACTATTCAAGAAAAAGAAAACAAAGGAAAGAGATAAATACTCATAGACAAGCTTTTCAACTTCCAATGAAAACTCCTCTAAGAATCAATGCTGCTGGAGTAATTTCTCTAGAGAAAATATTGGTGATGCACTTTACACAATATGTCTATATTTCTACATTGTGCACACACCATTTCCTAAGGTAATTGGTCTTTATTTATAGGCTTACAAAGTTCCTAAATGAATCCTATATAAAGAAGAAGTAATTTCCAAAAAATCCAAAACAAAAAAGGATTAGCAATTTTCCTAATTGAATTCTAAATAATAATAAAGGAGTCCACTTCAATTTGAGAATTTGAGCTTTGAAACACTTCTTTGTCATTTTGTACTGAAGACATTCTTGTTGATTTGCTGAAATTGGCTTCAATTGAGCCGTGTGGAAGCCGATGAAATTGCTTTGCTGCCAATTTTCTTTCTTTTCCTTGCATCGGCTCAATGGAGCCGCAACCCGAGCCAATGAGCCACTAAAATTGCTGACACCTTTTTCTTTGCTATTTCTTTTGTCCTTTTGCTTTTCCTTGGCCCATTGAAGTTGCTTTTTGTTCTCCTTGCTTTCATTTCTTTTGGTGAATCCGCGAGCCACTGACCGAGCCATGACTTATACCTTTGAGCCATTGTTTCTTTTTTTCTCCTTTTATAATTCTGGCTTCCTTTCTTGGCCTGGTGCCGGGTCTATACTGTAAATTTATCCAATTCTCATCCAAATTCACCTATTTTTGTATAAAATTACAGAAAAGCATTTTTATAAGTGAAATATCAAATAGGAAGGAATATGACTACTTATTATATAAAAAGTGTCTCAAATTAGCCTCAAATAACTAGGAAAATAACGATAATTTTAACCCCTATCAATACCCCCACACTTGAATCTTTACTTGTCCTCAAGCAAATACTTAAACAAAGCACTCAAAATAATTTTTTTCTTATCATATTCATCCATAACAAAGCCATAATTTTTTTTTCCAACCTTAGATAAAAAAATGTCATTCATTCTCCCTTTAAAAACCTTTGTAAACTCATGCATTAAATCAAATAATCCCAAGGCTATCAAAGTTAAGTTAATCAAGCTTATATCTAGTACAAGAAAATTATTCCACTCGACAAGCAAAAATATAAACAACATAAATCATACAAGTCAAGTCATTTAATCAATTCAAGCATTATAAAGTCAAATTTACAAAACTCGAGTTAGTGAAACAAGGAAAACACTCCACTCTTCTTTTTTTTTTTTTAATGACTTTGGGAATTGGTAGCTTCAAGTGCATGGATTTCTCTTCACACACCGTATTGGCCCCCTTATAGTCATCATCAAATTTTTTTCAGCTATTTTCCCTTTCTTTCTCCATAGTTTTTGTTTGCTCTTTCTTGCCTTTTTGCCTTCGGGATAGTCTCGAGAGAGTGCACCGAATACACTTACTACTTCTCCACATATTAACCACCTTTTCAGCAAAAGGTCTTCAAAGATTAAAAATAAGAGCATTTTTTTTCAACTCAATTCTTTTTTCTCACATTCCTTATTCAAAACTCAAAGTCAAGAAAATTTTAAATCTGTAATGCAAGAATTAATAAACAACTCTTCCCATATTTCAGCACATCATCTATATTCAAACTCAAAGAATAAAACAAAACTCAAATACCAAATATAACCAAGGTTAAGTTAAATTCTCAAGACTTAGCAAAATCCAACTTAATATATAAGTTTACCTTTTAAATAAAAATCAAACTATAATGAATGAAAAAAAATCATATCCAAAGTCAAAAGGAAAATAATATCTTCATTATAAACAAGTAAACTCAATTTAGCTCCAAATCTTCAAACTTTCAAATTTCAAAATTTTCAAAAGAAATTTTCTCCAAGATGGCAAAATGGGTATCCAAATTTCAAAATGTTTTCCAAAGTAACTCAACAATAAGAAAACACCAAGATAGTTGATAAAAATTTGGACAAAGAATATTACTAAACTACTCCCCCACACTTAAACTGGACAATGTCTTCATTAGCAAAAAATAAATACAATAAAGCATCTCTAATGTTACCAAAAATGAGAAAGGGGTAGAAAGTTTAAGCAATACTCCCTAAGTGCAATTGGCTCCAAGATAAGAGATGTTCATTCCTCAAGAGGTTGGAAGAATTATTTCCAGCGATATAAGCCTACAAAAAGAAAAACGAAAACACAAGTAAATGCCAAAAAAGGAATTGGAAGAAAACAAGATAAAAACTCAATAGAAATCAAAGGAAAAGAAAAATAGACAGTCAAAGCCTGTAAGTCACCCTCGAAGTAGAGTCTCTATGTCTCACACTTTGCACATGGTTTGCTTTTCAGTGAAGAACTTTTCCAAACTTTTGATGCTCAAGTAAAACAAGAAGAATATCGAATGTAGATATCAAAAGCATAATGTCAACACAGTAAAATATCACAAGGAGGCCAAGATTTCTATATTTGCAAAAAAATTCAGAAAAATGCATTGATAACTATGAGAAGCAATCACAAGACTCACAATCCATTCTAAGCATTTTTGTACCATGAAATAAACTCAGCAAAGAGATGTCCATGTTCAATAAATTTTTCCTCAAAAATACATATACAAAATGCCAAGAAATTCAAGAGGATAAAATCTACTTTAACATGAAGAGAATTTTTCCACTAATGTATTCCCCAACGTATGAGTTTTAAAATTTTTAATTCATGGGGGATAATTCATAGAAGAAGAAGAACAGGGTGAAGAAGAAAGAAAGAAGAAGATGAAGGGAATGTTAGAAAAAAAATAGAGAAATAAAAGTATCATTCTGGAGGAATATGAAAAGAAAAATCAAAGAAGAAAGAGAAATAGTAGAAACAAGACAAACATGAAATAAAACACAATGAAAGGAATTTGGGGGGAGGGGGTCAGTGCTTCACGTGACAAACAAGAGACAAAAACAAGAAAGGCAAAAAAAAAAAAAAGGAAAAAGGAAGAAAAAGACAAAATAGGAAGAATCTGGGAAGAAAAGAAAAAAGAGTAAGGAAACAAAGGAAAAAGAATATATATATATATATATATATATATATATATATATATATTGGTGCAGTTACTATTGGGCAGAGTTGGCCTGGCATCATGGCCATTTTCTGACCCGGTGCTAGGTCCTCCCTCCCTGACCCCAAATTTTTTTTTTGTTTTTTTTTTAAGCTAAAAACTATCCTAATTGAATACATGAACACAGTACTTTTAAAACAAGAATTCATAAATTAAATATTAGACTACCATGAAAATAATAATCATAAGAGTAATAAATAAAAAAATAAAATCAATTTAAATAAAAATAAAAATAAATTAGTTCGCCCAAAATATCATGTTGGTGTACATAAGCAAAAAGTCCAAACCTAAAAATAAAAAAGTTAGTACTGACTCAAAATTATTAACGTAAAAACCATCAAATTAAAAATATAACTAGTACACATATTTCACATTAACATTATGTTAGTAAAATTAAATAACTACATATACAATATATACAAACATACAAGGACAAGTTGGTAATTATCAACATGTATCTACCTATTTACATATTCACATGGCTAAATCAATGAAATCCAAGCTTTCATGATATTGTTCCCCAACAATGGCACCAAAAACAATATGCGTAAGTTTTGGGTGTATAGAATCATCAATTTTAAATCCATCTCATAGTAAAGCTTTAATTAAAATATTAATCCCAAAAATACACATGTGAGCAAGTATACTCATCGCAAGCATAACATAGGGAATAAACGAGTATCGATCCTCAAAGGAACATGTATACACTAATCACTTTTCATTTATTATTTAACTGACGCAAATAAAGTGAGAAAATAAAAAAATAGATACAACTCAAGGATGTATAAATATGCAATTTAAACAATTATCTTAGAAAACATGACAATGAACCAGGTAGAAATTCTCTCAACTAATTATCATCTTGGCATCATGAAAGAACATAAAGGTAAACTCCATTTCCTTTGTCAATCCATAGAATCATACATTTTGATTCATATTAACATATTTGTCAATCAAGCTAACATAATTAAAACATGCTTTAAGCTTATCAGGATATATTTTGATTCGATTAGCAGATTTGTCAATCAAGCCATCCTAACCAAAATATACATGAATCTTAATTCCTTAAAATCATGAAATTAGCTAATGACCCATGTCAAGGGGAAACCAACTTAACCTTTGATCACTTAGTTCTAAAATCCTAACTTCATCGTTCAAATACATTAAGATTTAACAATTATGAAATCAATGCAATGAAACTCCTAACATCATTTTGTCGAAGTTAATTAGAAGAACCCGTATCAATAACTAATGAAATCAAGTAGTCAAACACCAAAGAAAATAATTAATTAATCAAAGAACTAAATTAACTCAAAATCAAAAATCCAAGAATAATATCCAAATACAATTAAAGAATTAAAATCATCATGTTCAAGAAAAAAAACAAAAGAAAGAGATAAATACTCATAGACAAGTTTTTTCACTTCCAATGAAAACTCCTCTAAGAATCAATGCTCTTGGAGTAATTTCTCTAAAGAAAATATTGGTGATGCACTTTACAAAATATGTCTAAGTCTCTATATTGTGCACACACCTTTTTCCTAAGGTAGTTGGCATTTATTTATAGGCTTACAAAGTTCTTAAAAGAATTCTAAGTAAAGAAGAAGTAATTTCCAAAAAATCCAAAACCAAAAAGGATTATTAACTTTCCTAATTGAATTCTAAATAATAATAAAGGGGTCCACCACCTTCAATTTGAGAATTTGGGCTTTGAAACTCTTCTTTGTTGATTTTTACTAAAGATATTCTTATTGATTTGCTGAAATTGGCTTCAATTGAGCCATGCGGAAGCTACCAAAATTGCTTTGTTGTTGATTTTTTTTCTTTTCCTTGCATCGGCTCAATTGAGCTGCAACCCAAGCCAATGTGCCACCGAAATTGCTGACTCATTTTTCTTTGCTGTTGCTTTTGTCCTTTTGCTTTTCCTTGGCCCACCAAAATTGCTTTTTGTTCTCCTTGCTTTCATTTCTTTTGGTGAAGCCGCGAGCCACTGACTGAGCCATGACTTATACCTTTGAGCCATTGTTTCATTTTTTTCTTGTTTTATAATTCTGGCTTCCTCTGTTCCATACCAATGTTCCTCGGTTTCTTTTCGGTCTTTCTCAAAACTAACCTGGTGCTGGGCCAGCCTTTTCGGCCTAGTGCCAGGTCTATATTGTAAATTTATCCAATTCTCCTCCAAATTCACCTATTTTTGTATAAAATTACAAAAAAAATTGTTTTTATAAATGAATTATCAAATAGGAAGGAATATAGTGGTTATTGTATAAAAAATGTCTCAAATTAGCCTCAAATGACTAGGAAAATAACGATGATTTTAACCCCTATCAATGGATAACTAATTAATTCAATACTAGTTATTCTTAACTTTCTTGAAAAAGAGATTAAGGGTAAAGACTAAATAATCAAAGATTGATTGATGATTGCTAGAATATTGCTTCATTGGCTAATTTTATGTTTAAATCACCTCGAATATGGAGATTTGTGTGAGGATTGATTTTAATGCATCTTTATAGTAAATTGGTTGAGACAGAATACATTCACTATTTTAACTAGGAGATAGTGATTCCATGGATTGCAAACGAAGTAGGTCTACTTTAATCCTTCATGATGCAAAGATAATAATTAATTGAGAAAATAGTTAGTCAATAATTATTGTGTATTCAAGGATTTCTATCTATTTACATGTCTTTTCTCCTTATTCCCACTCCTTGATTATCCTTGTGACTTTTCTCGTATGACTTGATTTTCTCTAGTATATTAGGTTAGTAGGTTATTTATTGCTCTTCTTATTTTATTGGCTAAACAATAAAGATTTGGGTAAAATAAGATGAGAGCTTAAGTTCTCGTGGATTCGATACTTGCTATTCCCTATACTATATGAGGGGTATACTTTCCCGTATGTGTGGTTTTAGTAGTTAGCATTTTAATTAAAGTTTGATTGATTGTGGACTTTGTTGGCAATTTTTTTCTACACTAAAAAACACATATCAAGATTTTGACACTATTGCTAGGGATGGACACTATCGGAAACACTCGAGTCTTATTGATTTAGCCTTTGTTGTATTTGTAAATATTACTAACTTCTATATTTAGGTAATTTGTGGATTGTGTGTTTTTCTTTTTTTTCTTTTTCTGTTATTTTTTATTTTTATTTTTATTTTTATTTTTATTTTTGATTTAATTTTTATTTTTCTTTGAGTGCAAGATTCAAAAACTCATCATGGACATAATTTCTAAGGAGCTATAATGATAATACATTGGCAAGGTTACAAGCTCGAATTAACGCTTTTAGTGAGACGTCACTTGAAGCTTCAATCAAATCCTTTTGTGCTAATACAAACACGTCCATTAGGTGGCATGAAGAATCATCCCAATGCTTGAGCCATCAAAGAACACAACTAACCAAGTTGGTTGAGGATGCCATAAAGGCTCATACACTTGAACAAGAGAATCCCCAAGGAAAGGAGAGAGGATATGAGGAACAATTACCTAATATGGAAAGGGAGATATTTGATTCTACTTTATGCCGTAATAGCTCTAATCTCTCTTTTTCACATGATTTCTTAGGTTCCTCTCACCTCTTGCAGAACAACGGTTCCAATGATGATGTGTTGAGTTTACCATACCTCAAGGAGTTGGATCTATCAATACTACAACATAAGAAGTCCTTGGAGGATGGTGGTAATTTCTACCCTTCACCCCATTCAAAGGGAGGTAACTTAGTATTTCTCGGTGTGGTGTAAAGTAAGAATTTCTTAATCCCATCATTAAAATCTACATTAATAAGTTTAACGGGGAATTTTAAATGTGAAAAATTCTTTTGAAGGGAAAATTGGTGATTTCAAATTTGATGCATTCTTTAGATACCATATGCACTCATATGTTAAAATAGTATTTGGTTACCTAAAGTTGAAATTTTTTTTACCACCAAATATGTGTTTAATTATTATATTTAACAATATTCTTCAATTTGTCCATTAAATTTCTATCATAACATTTAATTGAGATATGTCATAACATATATAATAGTTAATATATTAAATTTAGTGATATAGTATATTGATATATTGATATATTAGAACTTATAATTTTATGTGCATACATGTGTATAAGTAATACATATTGATATGTTTTACATTAGTTATCAACACATTTAATTTATCTTCGTGTGTCTATTTCAATGCCTAGTTAAGATTTCCGATGTTGTAGTTATATAGTATATGAATTTGTTGACACATTATATTGCACATATACATATATGTATGTTAGCTATATGCATATATATAAAATTTTTGTATTAGCAAATATATATATTAGATAACATATATACAATCATATATACATTATACGTGTATATATATACATTATATATTTATGCATTACATGGAATGAATATACATTAGATAACATATATACAATCATATACATTATATGTGCATATATATATATATATATATATATATATACATTTATATTTATGCATTACACATATATACAATCATATATGTAACATAAGTTATATGGAATGTATATACATTATATATTTCATTATATAACATATATATGTTATATATGTCATTATATAACATATGTTGTATATGTATACATTATACAACATATATAATCTATATAATCTACACATACACACACACACACATAACAAATATACATATATGTATATACAATTTAACTATTCCTATATCAACATATCTACATTCTATATACTATATTGATATATTGAATCTTTATATATTTTAATTAGTTACAAACAACCACATTGACATATATATTATTATTCAATATTTCAATCAAAAACTTAGATAGATACATAATGACTAAATTGAACACTATTTTCAAATACCTAATTAGATACAAATTTGAAAGTAAAATTTAATTGAAAAAATTATTATTTTTATTTTTTAGTACAATTTATTGAAAAAATTTATAAAGACGTAGCTAAACTCTAGCAATTATATTCTATGACTTATATTCTGTGGTTGAAAAATTATTAAATCTGTCACTAAACCCTAGCTATTTCAGAGGGCTTAGCGACGGAAGATTTATTTTCATTTATCACGAAATTTTATTGTAAAAATTTATACAGTTGTAGCTAAACCCTCTCAAATTGCTAAGGTTTAGCTATGGCATTTTGCCATTTAATTCGATCACGAAAAAATTTACAAATCTGTAGCTAAGGTTTATATATTGAGAAAGATGTTATCTAGACTTTTTTACATTATATGTCACTTGAAAATAAATACCTATGTGATAAAGTAATATCTCTTGAAATTATGCTTAGTGACTTTGATGACATGAAAAAGAATGTTGATAATCTGTCCACATGCATTGAGAAGTTCACAAATGGTAAAACTAATCTAGAAAGATTGCTTGGAATGCAACATGTAGCTAGAGATAGAAATGTTCTCAGTTATAGGCATGTGAACAAAGCATGAAACTA
Organism: Voacanga thouarsii; assembly: GCA_026120185.1. NCBI lineage: Eukaryota > Viridiplantae > Streptophyta > Magnoliopsida > Gentianales > Apocynaceae > Voacanga > Voacanga thouarsii. The sequence continues at coordinate 1,290,288 of JANUWF010001704.1, forward strand.
CAAATCTCATTTTTTGAAAGCTAGCTCTTCATATATAACCCATGCTTGCTACACATACTGTGGTAAAGGTGGACACAATGCATCTAAGTGTCATGTTAGAAAGAAAGTAGAATTTGGGGTGAAATTAGTGTGGAGGATTAAAGGAATAATTACTAACCTTTGAGGACCCAAGAAGGAATAGGTACTAAAAGTCATTCTTCCATCTTGTATATAGGTGCATTCATCACAAAAAAAATGAACTCTACAAAGTGCTTTTTGGATAGGGGATGCTCTAGACATATGACTGGAAATGTAGCACTAATAGAGGACATTCAAGCTACAAATGACGGATTTTTCACATTTGGAGACAAGAAAAAGGAAAATATTCTCGACATAGATAATATTGGTAAGGGATCCTCTATCATTATTAAGCAAGTGTTTTCGATTGATGGATTGAAGTATATTTACTTAGCATTAGCCAATTATGTGACAATGGTTGTAAAATTAATTTTAAAAGGATTCGTGCACCATTATTGATAATTCCAGTAATAAAATTGTCTTTGTTGCAAATCGTATTTGAAATATCTATGTATTATATCTTGATGATTTTATTACTTATGATATAAAATGTCTTTCCATGAATGATGATAATGGCTACCTTTGGAATAGAAAGTTAAGCCATGTATCTATTGATTTTCCAAATAGATTGTCTTCAAAAAAGCTTGTTAGAGGACTGTCTAAAATGAAATTTGATAAACACCGGCTATATGATGCTTGCCAGTTTGGAAACCAAACTAAGACATCTTTTAAACCTAAGAAAATGATTTTAGCATAAAAACCTCCTGAACTTATTCATATAGATTTATTTAGACCCATGAGGGCCACTAGTCTTGGTGGTAAGAAGTACGCTTATGTATTTGTAAATAATATTTTGAGATTCACTTGGACCTTGTTTCTTGTACAAAAAGATGAAGCATTCTCTGAATTTTCAAAACTGCTTAAACGTGTTCAAAATTCCCTTGCGAGCAAACTGATTTCAATTAGAAGTGATAATAGGAGAGAATTTTACAACTATGAGTTTATAAAATTTTGTGATGACAATGGTGTCTCTCATTGTCGGAATAAATACCCAAAATGTACTATGTGTTTCTATATTTTGAAAATTAATAAAAGTTTCATTCATTAACGGTTGTTTGTTTACATATATTTGTACATTAAAGGTCTAAGTGTGTTAGTTAGTAATCTACGTAATTAGGTCATTCTTTCATAGTAAGGTATAGATTATAGGCTACTAACATAAGCGAACATTTGTTCTTGATCGATTGATGAAGTTAGACAGTTTATCAAGGTTTTGATAATTACACTATGGTTTTTAAATGGAAAATGGTTTACCTTTAACCAGTGAGTAGTCCACTCATACCAATAGTTTGAGCGTATTTGAAATATATAGAACTAGATCACACAATAATAATCTTTATCAATGTACTAAAATAAATAAAGATTGGTACCTTAGGACTTGAGTGTAAGTTAGTGATTTTGTGAAGCTGGACTTGTACACTTTGATGTATGTTGGGTGAGGTCTTATCGTTAGGCCATTAACTTTGTACATTGGGTGACTGACTCTAGTTAATTAAGACGAACTTATACAATAGAGTTTTTATACTTCATTACGTGAAGAAATCACCCCCTTGTAATTATCTGAGATAATCTAATTATCCAAGGCCCTGAAAAATATGACTATGTACACTTTTGAGTAAATGAATACGTACAAAAACTTGTGAATTATCAGACTAGCTATCAAAAGATGGTAGATATCATTGAGAAATGTGTTAATACTATTTTCCTATCTAAATGACGTGTGTTACTATTGGGGTATTTTCGTCACTATACATGTATGTCAGAGACACTGCACTTGTAATATTATTCTCGGGGTCAATATCTTCATATAGTGATAAATGAAATATTTAAAATGGTTAAAATACAACTATTTGTTAATAAGGGTATTTTGGCCATTTTCGTAGCCAAGAATAATATGTTTTTTGGTTCCCAAAGTAGCACAAATAATCTTAGTAAACTTATTTACTATATGGGCTTATTGAGTGAATTTATTATTGAAAGAATTATTTTAGAAGTCCAATTAATTATTTGTTTAGACTAAAATAATTAATTGGACCAATTTAATTAATTAGTTTATTAATTAATTATCTTGAATAATTTTATATTGGGCCCAAGTAATTTAATAAATTAATAAAAGTGCTAATTTAATTAATTGATTTGTTAATTAATTATGTTGAGTAATTTTATATTGGATCCAAGTAGATTAATTAATTAATTAATAAGAAAGTTATTTAATTAGTCTTAGACTAATTAGGAACAACCCTGGCCCACTTAGGGTCTTTTAGTTGCAGCATAAGGACTTAATAAATCCCTGGGAGCTGCAACATGCCTAAAAGAAAAAAGGAAAGAAAAAAATAGAATTGGGAAAAGAAAAAAAGAAGGGAAATGCGGCTATTGTTTTTGAAAAGGAAAAGGAAGACTAATTTTTTATTAATAGGCATCTTGTGTGCTGTGGAAGGGTTGACCAAAAATTCAAAATTGAAAAAGCTTTCAGTTTTCCTAGAAAAACTAGGCTGCCATGTTTTTATTTTCTTTTGGCCATTTTTCCTTCTTTCATTTTCTTAACGTTTAGCTCTCCCGTTTTGTTCCAAATTTCTTCACCCTAATTCTACTTTCACCGGTAGAGGTACATAGTGGTTAAAGAATACTCTGAAAGGTCAAGAGTTAGCAAACGTGATAAGTGTTTAATGCAAAGGAGCCGATAGTTAGTTGGAGTTCCCATGCAAAACAAGTGGACGTTCCTGTTCAACACGTCGGACCAATCGTACTCTGGTTATTAAAGTTAATTACCCTAGAAGTAAGTATTCTAAGACTTTAGCTCAAGAAAAATTTTAATTTGCTGTCTTCCTCTATGTATTTAATTTTCCCGCGATCCTTTACTCATAACTTTTCAACTGCAAAAACTCCTCAACAAAATGGTGTGGTTGAGAGGAAAAATAAGATTTTCCAAGAAATGGCAAGATCTATGCTATGTGAAAATTCCATTCCAAAATATTTCTGGGTGGAAACAGAAAATACAACATGCTATATTATAAATAGAGTTATGCTAAGGCCTTTTCTTAGCAAAACACCATTTGAACTTATATTTGACAATGTCCCATCCATTTTATATTTCAAAATTTTTTGATGTAATTTTTCGTTCTCAACACTCGAGATAATCTTAGAAAATTCAATAGAAAATTAGATGAGGTTATATTTCTTGGATACTCTTCCAACAAAAATGCATATAGAGTATACAATAAAAGAACTCTATATGTGGAAGAATCCACACATATTGTATTTGATGAATCTAACAAATATTCTTCTTGAAGAGATGATGATGAAGTAGGTACTTCAAAAGAAAATATCATTGAACATCACAAGGCTGTATCACTTGGCAACTATGCTAAGGAAGAAGAACTGGAAGAATAACAGGTTGAGACTAGCAAGCAAAAATATGGAGATGAAGTTGATTGAAGTGTACCACAGGAATGGAGATACAAACTCAAAAACCCAAAAGAACAAATTATTGGAGATTAGAACTGTGGTGTGAAAACTAGATGAGTGTTGAACCTGATTGCATTGATGTAGCCCTGAGTGTTGATTTTTGGATTATGGCCATGCAAGAAGAATTAAATCAATTTGAGAGAAATCAAGTTTGGAAACTTATTCCTAGACCTCTTGACAATATGGTGTTATTGTTAATAACAAAACTATGCTTATTGCACAAAGATTCAATTAAGAGGAGGGTATTGATTATGATGAGACTTTTGTACTCGTTGCAAGAATAGAATTCATTAGAATGTTGCTTGCCTTTACACCCTTCAAATACTTCATGCTATATCAAATGGATGTTAAAAGCACCTTTCTAAATGGTTTTATTAAATAAGAAGTAGTAACCTCCTGGTTTTATTCATGAACATTTTCCAAGTAATGTCTTCAAACTTTCGAAAGCCCTTTATGGTTTAAAACAAGCTCGTCGTACTTGGTATGGAAGGCTTACTAGCTTTTTCCTTTCTAAAGTACTTTCAAGAGGTCTTATTGACACTACATTGTTCATCAAAGCTGAAAAATCTGATGATCTCTTGATTGTTCAAATATATGTTAATGACATTATTTTTTGAACTACTAATGAATCCCTATGTAAGAATATTGCTACGATGATGCAGAAAGGGTTTGAGATGAGCATGATAGGAGAACTCAACTTCTTTCTCAAGCTACAAATTAAGAAAACCATGGGTGGGATCTTCCTAAATCAAGCCAAGTAAGCTAAAGAATTGCTCAAAAGGTTCGGAATATATCAAGCAAAGGAAATTAGTACACCTATGAGTACTTCACTAAAGCTTGACAAAGATGAAAAGGGAAAGAAGGTAGATAAATCAAAATGTCAAGGTATGATTGGAAGCCTTCTATATCTCACTGCTTGCCAGTTTGATATCATTTTCTCAGTTTGTTTGCCTTTGTGCTAGATTCCAATCTTATCCCAAAGAGTCACATTTATGTGCTGTAAAACATATTTTTAGATACTTGGTTGGGACATATTATTATGGATTATGGTATTCTCGGATTAACTTTTTTTATATTATGAGATATATGGATGCAGATTATGCAGGATGTAAAGTTGAAAGAAAAAATACAAGTGGGCACTGTCAATTTCTTGAACATTCATTAGTTTCTTGCTACAGCGAGAAGCAAGCTTGTGTATCTCTTTCAACAATTGAAGCTAAATACATAGCTGCAGGAAATTGTTGTGCTCAAATTGTATGAATGAAACATACCTTAGTTGACTTTGGCCTTGAGTTTAAGTGTGTTTCCATTCTATGTGACAACACTAGTGCTGTAAATTTAACAAAAAGTCATGTTCAGCCTCAAGAACTAAGAACATTGAGATTATACATCATCTTATTCGAGATTATGTGCTTAAGGGTGATATTTATGTTGAATATATTTCCATTAATGATGAACTTGCAGATATATTCACCAAACTATTGGCTGAAGACAATCATCAACCAATCTTTGATTATCTAAGTTCTTTAAAAATTAATCAATTTTTCAAGCAAGTTAAGAGATAAAAAATACAAAATTAATTAATTGAAGTCATTACCAACCCCTTTTTCAAACAAGTTAATAACAAAAACCAATCAACCAACTCTGTAAGAAAAACAAGTAATCAAATCACAATATAAATAATGGATTGATCAAAAGGTTATATTAAATCAAGAAATCATGAATCCCAAAAACAATGTCAAATTATAATGAAAACATTAATTACATCATTATTCTAGAAAATGAAAACAAAGGTAAAAGAAAGATCTCATAGAAAAGCCTCATTCTTCTCCCTTGAAAACTCTCTTGAATAACACTCCTTGATTTAATGAATTCCTCTCTCAATGAGTGATTTTCTTTATTTGATCCTTGAATTTATACCATTCTCTTATGTTTTTCTTGTTTAAATAGGATTCTTTAATGCTAAAATTCATTACTTGAGAAGTCTTGGCCGAGTAGGATTCGGAAAATACCAAAATCTTTTGAAAAATACCAAACTTATTATACATAGAATTCGCTCATCCAGACTGGACCTGGAGCCAGCTCCCTTCGACCCACCTGGTGCTAGGTGTGTTCTGTTTCTCTACCTGAAGCTACTCTATCTTCTCTATTTTTCTAGATTGAACCTAGCACCTCGTTCACTATCCATACCTGGCGCCAGGTGTAATCTAAAAATTTCACCTTTTTGCTCTAAATCAGCTCAATTCTAAACAAATTTATCAAAATTTTCACAAATAAAATGTCAAATAGGAAGGAATATGCCTAGTTATTACATCAAAATTATCTCAAATTAATCTCATATAACTAGGAAAATAGTTATGATTTTAGCCCCCATCATTGCCACACTTGAGCATTGCCTTTAGGCTTGGAAGGACTGGGCTTGGATCCCTTAGTTTGGATCCCTTAAGTTAGGCCTCTGCATTATTCTGGGTCTTCTTCTTCTTGAGCTTCATAGGCTAGACCCTAATTCTAAAAGATGAATCGGAACAAGTAACCAAAATCTTTAACTCAGGCTTTATAATTTTGTTAGTAACCTGAAGTTCTTTCATTAACTCAATTAGAGACATACAGTCTAAAGAATCATGTCAACTTGGCTCTCATCATCGATTGTTGCCCCTAGAGCTTCCTACCTTACGGGCTAGCTCTTATCAACAAATATGGTGCACAATAATACATCAATGTCATATGTTGTAGGCATGTTCTCGTGCTTAAACTGGAGAACATTTGACATGAAAGATAGCATATAACATCTAGCCACTTCATCAGCTTTCCTCTATGCCTTCTCAACCTTGTGATCTTGGTCCATGTGATCTTTTCTAATTTCAGGACAAGGGTCGGTCAGAATATACTGTATTTTTCTGCAATAAGTACTATACTCAGATTCCTTTTCTAGCCCATATAGTTAGGTCCAGTTAACTTATTTTTCTTAAGAATAAGGGACAATGGACTGAAAGTAGACATTTTTGTTGATTGGAAAAAAAAAAAAAAACCTTCATTCAGTAAAATGTTTGTTTTGGAATATAAAAAAAAAAAATGCACATTTAAAACATCATATTATTTTCATGATATGGTTAACCTATTAAAACCACTATTAAATATTTAAAAATTTTGGCTCTTAAAAAATTTGACAAAGCTTCATAGGAGGGTTAATATTTTTTTAAGTTAAGTGTATAACCATTACAAATTAAACTTCCTTAATAGATAATGATCCAGAAATAGTTCCATCAATAGGATGGTCACTACTCTCACCACGTACTGATAATCCAGCATTAATACCTCCAATGATTAGCTGACCAATAATAACACATATCTCAGGCTTTAATTATAAATCCTCCGTTATTTCTAGATTCTCATGGAATTTCATCCTAAGGGGATTATGCTTAGAATGATGCGAGAAAATCTACAATCTCTAACAAAAATCCGTGATAGAAGTCGTGAGGCCATTAGAACCCTTTTTCCACTTAATCTTTTAAGAAAAATAGGTTTTTGGGAAAAACATTTGCATAAAATTTAATTGGTTTTTATTAACTTAAGTAAAAACTCAACAATTCAACCATGATTCTCTATGTTAAGGATAAAACCCTTTAAGAGAATAAACTATGAATTTTTATTTTACTACTTAAGTTAAAACCATTTTTCTAGGAACTAAATTTAAAATACTTAAATTCAAATTTATTCTCCATATCAAGATTAAAACTCTTTGGAAAAATAGGCCATAAAGTTATTTTTAAATTACTTAGTCTCATTTTAAAATGTTTTCCTTAATTGTTTTTCTAGAGAGAAATTAACATTTCAAAAATCTTTGTGCATTTGATCAACAAAATTAAAAAAATAGGTATGCTCCAAAAATAAACTTTTTACATGCTATTTCTAACATTTAATTCTTATGTGACCAAATAATGGATTAAACATCATAATAATAACAAAATTAAAATGATCATGGTTAATCCTATGGGGGTTCAGCCTTTACTAACTATTTTCATGCTAAATTATTTAATACAACAAATAAACTATCGCAAGAAAATAATCTCGTGTTATATGAGATCCCAAAAAAGAAAAAAAATAGAGAAATGAAGAAAAATAAAAAAAAAATAGGAAAATCGAGGTCTGGTTTGCTGAAACGATGAACCGTAGCCCACCCTCTAAAAGGGTAAGCCACAACTGACTTGCCCTAAGGCACATGGCAAGCTGCGGCTGGCTTCTCTATGGAAGTTAGGGCTGGCCACAACTTGCTTTCACAAAGTTAGCCGTGGCTTTGCCCAAAAAACCTTCCAGAAGCCACAGCCGGTTTGAGCATTCCACACCCAGCTGTTGTTTCTTCCTTCTCTAGTTTTCTTCATCTTTTTCTTCGGGCATTTTTCTAGCATTGATCCAGGCACTAATTTCTTATTACTAGAATTCATAAATTAAATTAAAATAGAATATCAATTGCCTATGCCTTTCAAAATGAGGTGTACATGAAATCTATGGAAAGTGATTAATAGTAAATTATAAGTGTCTATGCCTCCACGCATAAGGCTTACACAAAATCTGCCTATACAAAAAAACATAAGGGATCTATACAATCATAAAGATCATATTTTTATTAGCAAAGGAATCATTTTTTTAGATTATTAACGCTAAGCATACTCCTAGATTATAACCATAACTCTGATACCATAAAAAGGATTGCGGAAAAAATAAATAAGCAGCGAAAATTGTAATTTAAAATTTTCTTCAAGCCAAAGTCTAAAGATATTTATTCTAGGGAGTTTTACTTGAATAACTAGAATTAGATTTGGGTTTGACGGCACTTCTTGAACTAGAACATCTACTCGTTCTGCGAATATACTAGCTAATCGTCGGCTTATTCACAACAATCACTTCCCATGGTTGCTAGCTCTTGACCTTCTAGAGTATTCTCGAATCTCCTATAGACTTCCACTGGTGAAAACAGAATTAGGATGAAGTGGATTGGAAGAAAAATGGAAGAGCTAAATGTTAAAGGCAAAGCAAAGGAAAAATATTGAGAAAATAGTGGCTTTGTTTTGTCTAAGGAAAAAGACGAAGGCTGTTATTTTTTTGTCCAATAATTTAGTCAACCTTTTACAAGATCATGTGTGATTTTTTTATAACCAAAACCACAGCTTTCCTTTTCTTTTATAAACACAAGACCAGTTTTCCTATTTTCTTCTTTTTCCTTATTTCTTTCCAATGGCGGCTAATCCTAGATTTCTAAAACCTTTTAGCTGCTACTCCCAAACTTTGGTGAGCTAAGGCTTTTCTTAATTAGTCAAAGACTAATTAAATTAGCTCTGTTATTAATTAATTAACCTACTTAAGCCTGCTGTAAAATTACCCATGATAATTAATTAATTAATTAAATTAGCCTAGTTAATTATTCTAACCTAAATAAATAATTAAATGGACTCCTAGAATAATTCTTCTAATAATAAATTCACCTAATAAGCCCATATAATAAATAAATCTACTAAGGTTACTTGAGGTGCTTTGGGAAGCAAAAGACATACTATTCTTGGTTACTAAAATGACCAAAAAACTCTTCTTAACAAATAGCTATATTTGATCACTTTAAATATTTCATTTATCACCTTATGAAAATATTGACCACCAAAACAATATTGCAAGTGTAGTGTCTTGGGCATATAGGTGTAACGACGAAAATAACCCTCTACGAAACACCCATCATTGAGATAGAAAAAATGCACTAACACATTTCTCAACGATATCTACCATTCTTTGATAGCTGGTCAAAATCCTTGACTTTCAGTATTTATTCACTTATCACAGAGAGCCACTTAAAAGTGTAAATACTTAGTCACGTTTCTCAAAGCCCTAGATTCTTTACATTATCCTGGAAAATCACAATGGGGCAATTTTTTCACTTAATGAAGTATAGAAACTCTATTATATAATTTTGTTTCAATTAACTAGAATTATAAACCTAACGTACAAGGTTTTTAGCCTTGTGATAAGACCTCACGTAATATACATCAAAGTGTACAAGTCTAGCTTTACGACACCAACAACCTATACTGAAATTTTTGGGTACTTGTCCACACAGTAACTGTGATAAACTAACATTTATTTATTTTAATACTTTTATAAAGATTATTATCGCGTCCTAGTTCTACGTGCTCACACTATTAGTGTGAGTGAACTACTCACTGGTTAAAAGTAAACCATTCTCTATTTAGAAACTATAGTATAATGATCTAAACCTTGATGAAGTACCTAGCTCCATTAATTGATCAAGAATAATTTTTCTTTTATGTGTTAGTAGCCTATAATCAACAACTTACTATGAAAACACGCTATAATCATGTAGATTAGTTACTAATACATTTAGACCATAATGTGCAATATATGTAAATAAACAATCATTAATGAATGAAATTTTTATTAATTTCTAGAATACAGAAATATATCGGCATTTTGAGCATACATTCCAACAGTTTGTTACAAAGACCCCTTGTCTGTGCAACTGGACGGGGCGACCCCCAACGTTATTACATGTTCTCGTACTATTTTTAGTTTGGGGTGTTACATAGATGAGCAAAATTTGTTCATATAAAAGAAATGAGAGACATGATGATTAAACATAAGAAAGTGAAAAAATTTTCTTTAGGCTTCAACTATGATCTTTTGAAGTAAAAATTTGCTTGCTTAAGCTTTTGAATTACATATGATACAGAACTTTTGATGTACTGCAAAGTGATTGTTGGCTTAGAGATCAAAACTTTATTTTCCAATCATCCTATTTATGATTTTCTTGCTTTTAACCAATTAGCATTATCACACTTTTTGAATTATTGCCATTCCAAAAAAAGTTCTCCAAATAGCAGAGATGCTTATCAAAGTTTATTATAATCTATGAAGTAGTTTTTTGTTGATTCTTTGTTATCTAATCAAAGCTTTGTTTGAGAACATTGTTTTTTGATTATTATTTTTGAAAGAAATTTCAAAAGTGACATAATATATGGTTATTTCTCATGGATTTTGGTCATAAAAAAGCCATGATTCTTCAGAATATATTGGTTTGCTCAAACATGTCTACTTTATGTGATACCTTCTTATCTTTGTATTTGTTTGTTCCTAGACTATGTTCCCTTTCACACTTACTATGAAAGGTAGTGATTTACAATAGAACTCTTGGAAGGAAATATGAAAGATTTTGATTGCTTTGGAATTAAGTTAAACCCTCCTTTTAATGCATCATTTTACTTTGTTGTAGAGGTTACATATACAATTATTTCTTTAACTGTCTAGAAAAGCATTACTAAGGTAAGAAAATCTTTCAATAATTTGATTTTTTTTGGCAATATTTTGAAATATGATCTAAAGATATTACTCTGCTATGCAATAGTTTGAAATGGAACTCAGTGCTTTCTTTGCCTAGTAATACATATAGATCCTCTGCACTTTTACATCTACTAGCTTTTCATTTTTTCATGACTAGATTCTAGTAAGTGATGGGTGATTATTCCTCATAGGTGATGGGCAATCACTCTCGATGAGTAATGGGTGATTGCCCATAAGTTAGTTTTATGCTATATACATTTCAGTCAGTTTTATTGACTGATTGAGGTGATTTATGTGTTTTTTGTTGGTTGAATTAAATGTTTAACATAACTTGAGGTGGCTTAGTACTTGGAAAATGTCCAATTTATAGGGAATACTCTGTCAAATTTTTTCAAAGATTGAGAATCTTGCATGGGAAAATACCCAATAACAGAATAATATTATCTAACTATAATTCCATTTACTTAGGAATAAGTTTATTAAAAAGAAACTTTTATATTGACTAAAAATGTAGCAACATGATGATAGGGGATGGGCTGGTCATGGATTGACTCAAATGATGAATGTTACATGACATTTTTATATTTTGGTTGATATTTTGGTGTCCAATAGATATCCATTTAAATCCATTAAGTTAATTGGATTTTAATAAACTTTTCCCCTTCAGATAATATGCCATTAAGTTATTGAAATTTTAAGTATTTAGTGTAGGGCTAAGGTAATATATTCTAGTGCTAATTTTGTAGGAGAAAATTTTCTTCTTCTATTCCCAAAAAAAGTTTTGATATATTTCTTGATTTTCTTTACAAATTTTTCTCAATTCAATGAATTTTCCCATAAATTAATCTAATTCAATTAAGTAGTTTTCTTCACAAAACGTACTCAATTTTAGTTATTCCTTTTACTAATTTAGCAAGGTGGAAGTAAAACCTAAACCCTAAAATCTAGAACAGTGAAAAAAAAAAAATCTCACCCAAATCAAGTAAGAAGATGATGGGCATGCTTGGAATTTGAACAATTTTTATTCCCAACCATTCACCATTTGTCACTTTCTTGTGTGTGTATGTGTGTGTGTGTGTGTGTGTGTGTGTGTGTGTGCATGTACACACGGGTATACATGTGCATGAAAAAGAGATAAAATTAGTAGTTAGACACTTTTAGATTTTAGTTGCTAAAGAAGAATCATGGAAAGATTGACATTTCAAACTGATGACAATTGGCTTGACTTCTTAAATATTTTAATTGCATTTGCAATAATAGTGGTGAGGGTGAGTAAATTGATGGAGAAAAATTTTCTAAGAACACATTTGTATGAAAAAATTTATAAGTATCCTATATTATTAGTCTTTGGTATTGTTTTACTAAATTTTTAATCCAAATTTAGATTTCTGTTATCGGTGTGATATTATGGAGGATCAGATTTGGATGTATAGCAGGTATGCTTCCAGTGTAAAATGAATTACTATTGAATTTCAGGAAGGAGTTAAAGCCTTTTTGGCATTTTCCACTACAAAAAATGAGCATTTTAGGAACGGCTTTTATCGTTGATATGCCGTCGCTAATATAAACAACGACGAAATTGCAACGGCAGGAAACCATCACTGAATAATTGATCGTTGTGGAAAAAATTGCGAGAGCACTCAACAGCCGTCACAAATTGATATATATGGCTTAGCTATGACTAAACAATCAAAGTTAAACATAGGGTGTGATAATATTGCTATGGTTTTGCGATGGCCGTCTATATACGATTGTCGCTATTACGTAGATAACGGCTATAAAATTTTTACTTCTAATTATTTTAAGTTGGATGTCGCTATTACGTAGTGAATTGCTATGGTATAGCAAAGGGCTAGTAAATTTTGAATTCTGAATAGTGTATATGCAGTCGTTGCTATTACGTAGCTAATTGCTATGGTATAGTGGCAACCATAAAAATTTTGAATTCTGATTAGTTCAAATTGACTATCGCTATTATGTAGCTAATTGCTATGGTATAGCAACGGCTATAAAATTTTGAATCTGATTAGTTTTAATGGCGTCGCAATACCCTCATTAATTTGCGAGTTGTTAGTGACGACCCGTTATTTAGCAACGGCTCTATGTAATTAACTTCAGTAGCTAGGCCATCACCATTTTGCAACTTTTACAATGAATATATTATTATTTAAATCTATTTCCTATAACATTTCCCTATGTTATACCTATCTATCAAAACAATAAACAAATAGTATACAAAACAAAAATAGAATTTGAAATCCATAAATTGTGTATTTACCAACACCAAATGTACATTGAAATGAATATAAAATTGTCCAATAAACATATTTACAATAAAAACTTATACAAAATAGTCCAATGAACATTAATAACTAAAAAGTCAAGTAGCGAGTAGAGTAGGAGCAGTTCCCGTGGGGGTGGAGGAGGCGGACCATTACCGCCGCCATGAGATGGTGGGTGATGATTTGGGGGTGATATAATGAAGTCCTCATCCTCACCATCGCCATCATCAGCTTTCTCATCAACAATAGGAGGCGGTTATTGTGTGAGTAATCCAATCTTAGCCATCACTATCAGCAACCCAATCATGTAAACATCACACTACTTGTATGTCTCTATCTATCTCTCGTATCGTTGCCGCATCCGTAGCTCAACCTCTTGGACCTTCTCATCTATCCTCCTCTCAAAGTTATTGGTAAGAGCTGTAGTGGAAGAGCACAAAGGGAGCTGACACTGATGTAATTGTTGACTTATGCGTGCTGCCTCTAACCCTATACCAAGGACCCGATCCCTATTGAAGCCACCCATGCCTGAAATAACATGGCCTTCTTATTGGGCATGATAGATGAGGTAATGGAGCTACTAGAAGAACCTTGTGAGTAACTTTAACGTAATTGCTCCACATCCTCCTGAAATGGGAAAACAATGACAATTGTTAAATAGATTATCTAACAAGAATTAAAGTAATGATAAGTATTGAATGTAATAAGTAATTATTACCACAGCCTTGCGACACCACTCATTGATGAGCTCTCCCTGCTTGGGCCTCTTTTGGAACATTTGTAAACTCTTAAACATGTTCATGTAAGTAAAACTACTCCCTCGCTCTTTCTGCTACAATAATATTTAAATTAATGATGGAGCTAGAACAAAATATGTAAAGAGCTAAAAAAATTCCATTAAAAGAATAAAGCAAAGTACTAGACAGTCCTCATGCTTAGTAAAAGGCCTAGACCATCCCATATGAGTAGTACCGCCATGAGATCTACTCCTCTTTGCCATGGAGAAACCCGTTGATAATCTTTTATCCCTAATATCGAGTCATCTCAATCCAATCAGTAGGTCCTACCCAAAAAGGATGCTTGCCACTCACACAAGCTTTGCAGAAGGTAACTAAAAATCTGGCTCGCAACATCTTCTCCTACTGGAGCTGGATCCATGCACCATCCTCGTCTCTCCAGTGGAAATATTTCCAAATAGCACATTTGAAAATTGTAATTAGAATATAATTACACTTTTGAAGTTAGATATAGTGGAGAGCTTTTGATGATTCAAATATTATTGATGAAATAGAAATCCAAGCAATACATAAGACACAAATATATTGATGTATGCATTAATAATGTTTGTAGGTATATAAAAAATGTCTTCACTCCTAATTGCAAGCACAGTTTACATGGACAAAGCTACACTTTTCTTTAGAATATACACATCAACAATATTAGTACATGAGTTGCAAGAACTACCACAAGACAAGTGACAAAGAATAAAATAATACTTTCAACTTTGAACCAAAAGTTGTATCTTACCTCCCAGTCCTGGAACCACATGTCCTTAACATTTGATGGGACATGTCTGCACATAGCGTATGCACCATTGAAGTGCTGCTAGAATGTGTCAGTAAGCTAGGAGACACAATTTGTAGTACCGGTGAACCTTTTTCAAAAACAAAAGAAAATTTGAAAATGATTTTTTGAAATGAGTTAAAGAAAAATGAAATGAGGAATAAGATAATTTATCTATATGATTGTTATAGTTGGATGGGAGAAAATTAGAATATTAGCATTCAATACTTACCCGTCACCATGGGGAACCTGTTCTAAATATCCTATGAGGCTAGCATATTAGACTACACAGATGAAGGCCCCATCAGAGAATGTTGTCCACTCTGCTGGAGTTGCAGAGTGGACATCAACAATATTGGTACATGAGTTGCAAGAACTACCATAAGACAAGTGACAAAGAATAAAATAATACTTTTAACTTTGAACCAAAAGCTGTATCTTACCTCCCACTCCTGGAACCACATGTCCTTAACATTTGATAGGACATGTCCTCACGTAGGGTATGCACCATTGAAGTGCTGCTAGAATGTGTCGGTAAGCTGGGAGACACAATTTGTAGCACCGGCAAACCTTTTTCAAAAACAAAAGAAAATTTGAAAATGATTTTGTGAAATGAGTTAAAGAAAAATGAAACGAGGAATAAGATAATTTATCTATATGGTTGTTATAGTTGGATGGGAGAAAATTAGAATATTATCATTTAATAGTTACCCATCACCATAGGGAACCTATTCTAAATATCCTGTGAAGCTAGCATATTAGACTACACAGATGAAGGCTCCATCGGAGAATGGTGTTCACTCTGCTGTGGCAGATCCATAGGGGCATGTGGTGTTGGAAGTTGTGGAGCTCGGGTTGGAGAAAGTGTGTCCTCACCATCTGACTCACTTGAACAATGTTCTATTGCACCAGATGACCGTCCTCTGGAAGCCATTTCTAGTTCTATATATGTAACATATAATAGAAGAACAAACATCATAAGATCTACTATAACTTAGATCAATTTTAATAATTAATTCACACAAGATTACAACTATAAATAACACGAAAAATTCTTAGTAGATATAAACAATGAATGAATGCATGCACATTACAATAATCTAAGGGAAGTGGGGAAATGTGAGGATATCTATGTAAGTCTGAAAAAACTTTTGTAAGTTAAGTGAAATAATCTTCAAACTAAGTACTATTTTCTTTAGTTAAAAAATGCATCTTGAGAAGGGAATTAATGAGCAAAACTCAAAATGTTTGGAGTAATCATTAGAAAATCATGTTTATTCGCTTAGATCATCTTCCGATAGATATTCTCCATCATCTTCATTAGTGTCGGTACCTGTTTCCTATTTGTCCTCAACTTTGATATGTACGAATTTGGGTATAAAAAAATCATATAAAAATAAGCATATTCCCAATCAAGTTTAAATTAAAACTTTAACTCCAAATTACACATATGAGCAAGCGTACTCATCATTAAGCATAGCATAAGGTTTAAAACAAGTATCGATCCTCAAGGAACAAGTATACCTTAATCACTTTTCTTTTATTGTTTACTCGACTCAATAAAGTGAAAAAGAATAAAAGGAAAATAAAATAATATATACATGCCAAGGATAGAGAGTTATGTAACTCAGACCATTATTTTGACAAACACGACCTTAAAGTACCCAATCATTATCATAACTAATCATTCTCTTGGCATCATGAAGGACTAAGATAGATTCACTTCTTTTTCAATCCATGAAATCAGTATCTTCTAGACAAATTAAAATCACATATCTTGTCTCAACTAATTCACCCAAAAGATGCATTAAACACAGTCCTTGATTAAATCCCCATATCCTGGCAAATTTAAAACATGAAATTAACTAATAAATCCATATCCTGGCAGATATCAACTAACCTTTAATTACCCAGTTCTTAGCAATTAACCCCTTTTCCAAGCAAGTTAATAGACAACAAATATGAAATTAATGAATTGAGACCACCATCAATCCCTTTTCTAAGCAAGTTAATAGAAAAAAATAACAAATTAATCTCGTAATCAGCATAAGTAATTAAATACCAAGAATAACAACCAATTAATCAAAAGATCAAAGTAACTCTAAACATCATAAATATTGAAAATCATGTCAAATTACAATAAAACAATCAATACATCATTGTTCAAGAAAAGAAAATAAAGTTAAAAGAAAGCACTCATAGATAAGCCTCATTCTTCTTCCTTCGTAGACTCTCTTGTACAATCCTTCTTGATTTGATGAATTCCTCCTTGAACTTGAATGATTTGTGTTTTGCTCCTTGAATTCATACCTTTGGCTTGTGTTTTTCCTCTATTTATAGGCTTTAGAAGTGCCTAAATTCATCCCTCTAGGGGTTTTGGCCTAGAAGTAGGAAAATACCAAAACTCTGAAAATTACCAAAAATGCACACGAAAATCAAGGCATCGCCTCTATACCAGTGCACAGCCGGTGTTGCCTAGCCAGTTGTATTCTGCCTCTCTGTCCGTTCGTCGATTTTTTTTTTTTATTTTCGTGCCAAGTCTTTTTGGTTGCAGCTGATGTCGCCTTTGGGCTCCCAACCAATGCCGGCTCTGTTCTGTTCAACCCCTGTTTCATCGATTTTTTATCGCCTCGAAGTGCATGTCAGCAGCACGTGGTCGGCGCCACCTCTAGTCAGTTTAGCGATGATTTTACCCTAAAATATGAAATAATGTACAAAATACCTTTCCAAAGGTAAAATATCAAATTTAAAGGAATATGACTAGTTATTGCACAAAATGTATCACAAAATATCCTCAAATAACTAGAAAATATATAACTAATTTAGGCCGTATCACATTCCCCCACACTTAGCTTTTTGCTTATCCTCAAGCAAAGTATCAAAGACAAGTAGAAAAATATAAGTTTTCACAAAATCACTCAATCAATTTCAAAATAATATTTCCAATACTTTCTTTATTCAAGACAACAAAACATATGCTACTATACCTTTCATAACAAATGCAAGACTTGTGTAAGTGAAGAATGACTAGTAGAACCATCCCAACACTTAACATCATTCTCAAACTATTGGAAAGAATTTAGTTTTTTAAAAAAAATGCATTCCATAAGTTTACTTTTTATACACTTTCTCCACTAATTTGAGACATATCATGATTCTACTTAGGTCAAGTATGACTTTTAAACTTGTAATGTAAGGCTAAAGGGTTTGTAATGTAGCTGTCAAACGAATGATATAAGAAAATCAAATATCAAAGAAGATGAGAGTTTGCAAGAAAATGATAAACAAAATATACCACTAGATTCCAAATTTTTCTTGCTCTCCTATCACAAAACCAATCAAAAACCCATAACCTTGTATAGCAATTATATTACAGTTCAAGTAAATCTTGCATTCTTTTCATCAATAGTTCTCAACTCATCAATTGTATTACACAAGATCATCAAAATTTCAGCAATTCTTTTTCTAACTCAACCAACATTCTTCCTGTGCTCTTCTTTTCTTTTTCTTTAAGCTTTTCTTTTCTTTTTCTCTTCTTTTCAAATGCTGCTTTTGTTTGTTTCTCAGTTTTTTCTTTCAACATTTTCTAGCAGCTTTTTGTTTTTCTCAATCTTTCTTTTTCTTCTTCCTTTCTCCTTTCACAACTCCAACTCAACATATGATGCATGACTGAAAGTAACAAGTCATGATATTTACACAAGCATTCTCCCTCACAATTCTTCTACTTGTACTTTTATCCATCAAGAGCAATCAAAGATTTAGAAGGTGAATCAAACTCTTAGAAAGAAGTAATGGAAAAAGTATGATAATGGGTTTAAGAAAAAGAAATTAATAATGTAGGCTCAAAATAGGCACTAGGGATAATATCAAATAAGTAAGCTTGAAAAGCTCAAACTATCCAAAAAAGGCCTATTACCGTCATCCCTAAGTTAAATCATGAATGTCTTTCTTATTTTGCCTCGAGTGGTATTCAAGTAAGTTCTAGAATGCTCAATGAATTTTAGCAAAAAAATAGGTTTAAGAACAATGTAAAGCAATTGATCAAGAACTACTTAGTCCAAGTGCGTGTAAAAAGTCATGCATAAGCCACAAATGATATAGAACATATGTTCTATGATCTAGCACAAAGACATGCATTAAAAATACATCTTGAAAGCTCAAAAAATCAGGAAAAAAAATTGAAAAATTTTCTCAAAAGGTTCCAAAGAATTTCAAGAAGAATGAAGCATAGAAGAATTCCCATTCTAACCACTCCCCCACACTTAAACTGGACATTGTCCTTAATGGCCAAACAAATAGAATAAGGAAATATTGTCACGGGACCAAAAATAAAGGGGAAAAGAGAAGAAAGAAAATACTTTCATTGCATTGGGCATTCTCCTACAAAAGAGTCGAATTCTAGCAAAAAGGAGCATTGTTGATGTACCTAGAAAGAAAAATACACAAAAGAAACACACCAAAGTGTAAAAACTAGAAAATAAAAATAAGCAAAAAGTAAAGAAAATAGTACAAAAAAGAAAAGTACAAGAAATAACTAGAAAAGTCATGAAAATATAAAGGAAAAAGAAAGTGACAAGTAGGAACAAGTGCAGAAAAATCATCTCAATCCTCCCCATCATCATTATCATGTGCTGAAGTGCCATCACCGCCATGCGATCCCGGAAAATACTACATCCACTGAGCCCATTGCTGCTCCTAAATAGTCTGCCTCCGGGTAATGTTATCAATGGAGTTTCGCATGTGTAGCAACATCTCCGTCTGCTGAGCTAACTGTCCCATCACTGCGGTCACAAAGTCAGTCTTTGGTTGTGACTGTGAACTATTGGCTTGTGCTCGTGATGGTGGTGGTAGGTGCTGTCCCTCCACAGGTGGTGGCTAAACTTGTCCGGGATGCTTTGCCTTATAGGGATTTAGCTATTTTTTCATCTCCTGACTATATCTGTACCCACAGCTCATCAATGTTTGCTCCATGACCAGGTCATGCTCAGTGGTAGTCTCAGTCAATTCCTCCTCAGTACTAATCCCAAAATCTCTCAGAATTTTCATGATTACTAGAGGAAAGATAAAGGCTTTGGTCGAGAGACGATGATGAACCATATCCCTAATAGATTGTATGATCAATGGGGCAAGAGGGATAGGCTGAGTGGTCATCATCCTATGCAAGATGTACATATCAATAGTGCGTGTCTCATTGAATCTACTGGTAAGGGGTACGACATTAAAAGCAAACATGTATACTAGAGCCCGAAAGTTAGCATCAAGATTATTGTTAGAGTAGAAGCTGTTGGCTTGGAAAGCATTTTTCTTGCACAACCCTAGAGTAGCTTTAGTTCTAATGGCATCCCAATTAGGGTCAGAAAGAATCTTTTGATGATTGGTATCTATCCCTAGCCAAGAATCATCATCATACACATGGAGAAGAGTGGCTAAATGGTTTCTTGTGATAAAAATTGGGGTTCCCTTCACTCATTTCTCAATGTGTGGAAGATGATTATTATCCTTTGCAACCATGTTAGCATAGAATTCTTTTATGAGCACTGGACAATAATCCCCCTTAAGTTGTACTATAGGTCCCTACCCTAGTCTCCTAAACATCATTCCTAGTTTAAGGGCATGATCTAGGGGAGGTGTAAAGGTACGTTCCACAATAATCTTATTTGAGGACCTCTTGTCATACCACTCTTCACAAGATAGATCAATGAAATCTGCTAGCCTGAGGAACATGGGGTCTATAGACAAAGGAGCTAAGGAAGAAGAAGCTCTAGCTCTTTTGGATGATTGGCCCCGTGCTCTAGACATATTAGAAAGTAGATAGTAGTGAAGATAGTAGTATATGTATGAGGAAGCTCAAAGATTTCAGAAGAATATAATTTCCCTTTTTCAAACACAATGCACAATACAACACTCAACTCTCAACCAGCTCACACCATAATTCCCAAACTCATTAAAATATACCTTTCATCGACACAATAACCAATTCAACCTCCTCCAATCAATCCACCACAATTTTCACAGAGCCTGCAAGAATAAGCATAATATCTCACTGAAAAGCGTAAATGCACTGAACAAACCTAATGTATCTAGATGCTCATAACATGATCATGTGAATTATGGAATCATCATGGCATTATAGTGATCAAGTATAAGATAATTCAAGGCTAATGTGTAACTAGTTACTCAATCATCATAATAGCCATAATCATACCCTTAAGCGAATACACAAACTCCTTAATGATCATGTGAATGAATAAAGTTCTCAAGAATCATCAACTCATAATATATCCAATGTCATGAAGCTCACAAATTCATTCACAATGCAAGAGAACACTAAATATCCCAAATTTCAGCAAAAAATATACGTAAAATTAGAAAAATTTACCTACAACATTTTAATCATGGGAATTCAAGAAAAAACATACCTTTATGTTCTCTTATGCATGGGCAAACAAAATATACATCATTGTTTCAGAAATCAAAGCTATTTGAAGGTAGATTGAAGATTGGGTTTTTGTGAAAAATGGAAGATTTAGAGGATTTTAATCCGTAGAATCAACAAAAGAATAATAGATTGATACTCTAAAAGTGTTTGGAAGGTGAAAAATCAAAATTTGAAAGGTTTAGGATATGGAGCCGGCACAGGTTAGAGAGAATTTGGGAGGAAGTTAGAGAGTTTGAAAGAAAAAATGGCCAAATTGGCCTGTTTTTAGTGCGTCCTGCGACAGGAGCTGGCGCCAGTTCCGGGCCTGGCCAACGCCGATTCTAGTCTGTCCGGGCTCTGATTTTTTTTTTTTTTTTGTGAAAAATGAAATCAAAATAATGAATACACAGTAGTGATGGATAATGCAATTCAATTCATGAAGAAATAAATAAAAATGAAAAAAAACAAAGAAAATAAAAAATTATTCCAAATCACAAAAACTTAAAGCAAGAAAGACTTCAATGCTCTCCACGGCCTTGATCACATGGATTTTCTTTGGTGTTCCCTGGTAATGTCCCTGCTTGACGATTTCCCAGTAATTTAGCTAGTTGGCCAATTTGGCTATCCAAGTTGCGCATGGAGGCCTCTAAGTTCCTTGTTATAGCATCAATCCATTAGAACTTAGTCTCCGTTATACCTACCAATTGGCCAATCAATTCCTGCAATGGTAGCTTGGAAGGTGCTAATTGTTGTTCAAAGGAGGTTGGTTCCTTTGATTTCCCCCAAAGTTGAAAGAGCCCTGCCTAGGTTGGTTTGCATTGCTTCAAGAGAAATTAGGGTGATTTCTTCAACTAGAATTGTAAGTAGAGCTATAGGGATTGTTACTTGGATGGCCATTACCTACAAAGGCTGCTTGTTCTGTGGTTTCTTGGAGAGAACCCATATTTTGGCACTCATGATTTGGGTGCCCTTCCCCACAGAAATCATAACTTACATTTGGTACTTAGCCTTGAGGTATCACCATTTGTTCCATCTTTTGAGTTAAAGCTTCCACCTTAGCTTCCAAAGTTGCCACAGCATCCGCTTTGTGCACTCCTTGCACACGAGCTCTAGACCTTGCACTTCCCCAAGAATAGTTATTAGAAGTCAAATTTTCAATAAGATCGAATACCTGTTTCGGGGTCTTATGGTTAATGGCACCCCCTACAGAAAGTCCACCACTTGTCATGTTGCAAACGTAAAGCCTTTAAGAAAGATGAGCATCTGCATTCCTAGCTCAAATCTGTGGTGTTGTCACTTTCTCAACATCTCCTTGAACCTCTCCCAACTTTCATACAAATGTTCAGAATCAAATTGTTGGAAGGCAAAATTTTCATTTCTAAGTTTAGATGTCCTAGCTGGAGGAAAATATTTGGCAAGGAATTTTTCAGCTAAGGCATTCCAAGTGGTGATGGAACCTGTGGGTAAAGCCTTTAACCAGGATTTGGCTCTATCTCTCAAAGAAAAAGGAAAAAGTTTTAGTTTTATGGCATCTTCAAAAACACCATTCATCTTAAAGGTATCACAAATTTCAAGAAAACTAGCTAGGTGGGCATTGGGATCTTCTTCAGGTAGCCTATCAAATTGGATCATATTTTGAACCATCTGGATGATATTGGGCTTTCTTTCAAAATTATTCGCATCCACCCTAGGTCTAGTGATACTCGAGCCCATACTCGAGATTGCAGGTTTCACAAAGTCATCCATAACCCTCCTGTTGTTTCCAGCACTGTTGTTTTGAGCACCATCCATGTCTGCGATTAAGTTCATTTTGACTGTCTGGCGGATTTTTGACAATGTCCTTTCGATTTCAAGATCAAAATCTACTATATCGCCTTTAGATCATTAGATCAAGTACCAAGGCTAACACCTAGAAAAGATAAGAAGAAAGTTAGATAACGGAATTCACCATTCAAACATAATTAAAAGAACAAATTAGTTAATTAAACATCTGTCAAAGTTGGTAAATTAGATTATAAAGATATACAAGATACAAAAGATGGAACCTTTTTGTAAAATGAACAATTGTACAAATTTACATATTTACATGGTTAAAACAACAAAATCTAAGCTTTCATGATATTGTTCCCCGGCAACGGCGCCAAAAACTTGATGTGTATGAATTTGGGTATAAAAAAATCATATAAAAATAAGCACATTCCCAATCAAGTTTAAATTAAAATGTTAACTCCAAATTACACATATGAGCAAGCGTACTCATCATTAAGCATAGCATAGGGTTTAAAACGAGTATCAATCCTCAAGGAACAAGTTTGCCTTAAATTACTTTTCTTTCATTGTTTACCCGACTCAATAAAGTGAAAAAGAATAAAAAATAAAATAAAATAAAATAATATAATATATACTTGCCAATGATGGAGAGTTATGTAACTCAGACCATTATTTTGACAAACACGACCTTAAAGTACCCAATCATTATCATAACTAATCATTCTCTTGGCATCATGAAGGACTAAGATAGATTCACTTCTTTTTCAATCCATGAAATCACTATCTTCTAGACAAATTAAAATCACTTATCTTGTCTCAACTAATTCACCCAAAAGATGCATTAAACACAGTCCTTGATTAAATCCCCATATCCTGGCAAATTTAAAACATGAAATTAACTAATAAATCCATATCCTGTCAGACATCAATTAACCTTTAATTACCTAGTTTTTAGCAATTAACCCATTTTCCAAGCAACTGAATAGACAACAAATATGAAATTAATGAATTGAAACCATCATCAACTCATTTTTCAAGCAAGTTAATAGAAAGAAACAACAAATTAATATCGTAATCAGCATAAGTAATTAAATACCAAAAATAACAACCAATTAATCAAAAGATCAAAGTACCTCTAAACATCATGAATACCCAAAATAATGTCAAATTATAATAAAATAATTAATACATCATTGTTCAAGAAAAGAAAATAAAGTTAAAAGAAAGTACTCATAGACAAACCTCATTCTTCTTCTTTCGTAGACTCTCTTGTACAATCCTCCTTGATTTGATGAATTCCTCCATAAACTTGAGTGATTTGTGTTTTGCTCCTTCAATTCATACCTTTGACTTGTGTTTTTCCTCTATTTATATGCTTTAGAAGTGCCTAAATTCATACCTCTAGGGTTTTTGGCCAAATAGAAGTAGTAAAATACCAAAAATCTAAAAATTACAAAAAATGCACATGAAAATCGAGACACCACCTCTGTACTAGTGCAAAGCTGGCGCCGGTTGTATTCTTCCTCTCTGTCCGTTTGTCGATTTTTCTTGATTTTTGATAAGAGCTAAATTAGTCATGTTTTTCTAGTTATTTGAGGCTCTTTTGTGATAGATTTTGTTTAATAACTAGTCGTATTCCTTCATATTTGAGATTTTACCCTTGGAAATGTATTTTGTTCTTTATTTTAGATTTTTAGGGTAAAACGACGCAAAAATGTTGCAAAACAAATTAGAGGCGGCGCCGGCTAGGACAGAGGAACGGGTGTCGGCCATGAACTGGTTGCACGAACTTCGGAGTGATAAAAAAATTGTTGAAACAGAGTAGAACAGAACCAAGGCGGCGCCGGCCGTGAAGCTGGAATCGGCGCTGGCTGCATTTTGGAACTCATTGTGTAAAATTCAGAGAAAATCAGTGAACGAGTAGAGAAGCAGAACACAACCGGCGCTGGCTTCGAGAGCCAAGGCGGTGCTGGCTGTGCCCTGATGTTAAGGTGGTGTTTGATTTTTTCTATGCAGTTTTTGGTAAGCTGAGGAGTTTTAGTATCTTCCAACTTTTACTCGGCCAAGAATACTGTAGCTACGAGTTTAGGCACTTCCTAAGCCTATAAATAGATAAAAAACGCAAGAGAAAATGGGAGAATTTATTGATCATTATAGAAGATTACTCAATCAAAAGAGGAATTCTTCAATTCAAGGGGGGTTGTGCAAGAAGGTCTTCGAAGGAAGAAGAAGGAGGCTTGTCTATGAGTGCTTTCTTTTACTTTGTTTTCTTTTTTTTGACAATGATATGTTAATTGTTTTATTATAATTTGGCATTATTTTAGATATTCATGATATTTAGAGATATTTGATATTTTGATTAATTGATTGTTCTTCTTGGTATTTAATTACTTGGGTTGATTACGAGATTGGTTGATTGTTACTTTCTATTGACTTGCTTGAAAAAGGGGTTGGTGGTAGTTCAATTGATTGATTTCATATTTGTTGTCTCTTAACTTGCTTGAAAAAGGGGTAAATTGCTAAGAACTGGTAATTAAAGGTTAATTGATGTATGCCAGAATATGGATTCATTGGTTAGTTTCATGTTTTAAGTTTGCCAGAATATGAAAATTTAATTAAGGATTGTGTTTAATGCATCTTTTGGGTAAGACTGGTTGAGACAGAATATGTGATACTAAGTTACCTAGTAGATAGGGATTCATGGATTGAAAACGAAGTGAGTCTACCTTAATCTTTCATGATGCGAAAGGAATAATTAGTTATGATAATGGTTGAGTTCTTTAAGGTCATGTCTGTCTAAACAATGGTTTGAGTTACATAATCTCCATCCTTGACATGTATATATTTTTATTTTATTTTATTTTATTTTAATTTTTATTTATTTTTCACTTTATTGAGTCAGTTAAACAATGAAAGAAAGATAATTAATGTCTACTTGTTCCTTGAGGATCGACACTCGTTTGAACCCTATGCTCGGTTAATGATGAGCACGCTTGCTTATATTTGTGATTTGGGTTGAACGTTTCAATTTAAACTTGATTAGTAATGTGTTTAGTTTTTGTATGATTTTTATGTCCAAGTCCGAACACATCAATTTTCGTGCTAAGTCTTCCAGGTCACAGCCGGTGCCACCTTTGGGCTCCTAACCGGTCCCGACTGTGTTCTGTTCAGCCCCTATTTTGTCGATTTTTTATTACCTCGAAGTGCATGTTAGTAGTACGTGGCCGACGCCGCCTCTCCTATCCCAGCTGGCACCGCCTTTAGTCTGTTTAGAAACGATTTTGCCTTATTTTACCTCTAAAATCTGAAATAATGCACAAAATACCTTTTTAAGGATAGAATCTCAAATATGAAGGAATATGACCTGTTATTGCACAAAATATATCAAAAAATGGCTTCAAATGACTAGAAAATATATGACTAATTTAGGCCCTATCAAACTTCATCTTCATTCTCGTCATTCTCCTTTCCAAACCCCCCCCCCCCCCTTATTATCATCTAACATCTCGTTCAACCCATACTCATGTGTAAAGGGACCAAGATCTACCACGAAAGATATACACATGACATTGTTGTCATCAACATCTTCTTGATAAGCTGTATCGACTAAAGGGGCATCAAATACATAACGAGCTTTGTTTTTACACACTGCCAACCAATCAGATCTTGATCTTGGGACTCCTAAATATTTACAATAATATATTTGACTTGCTATGCAACTAAAATGATGCAAAAATTTTGGGTGTATAAAAATCTTTAAATTCAAATCCATCCCTTAGCCAAGTTTTAATTAAAATATTAATCTCAAATTACACATACGAGTAAGTATACTCATCGTAAGCATAGTATAGAGAATTAATGAGTATCAATCATCAAAAGAATAAATACATACTAATCACTTTTCATTCATTATTTATCCGACCTAATAAAGTGATAAGATAATAAAAAAATTTAAAAATATATATACAACTTCAAGGATGTAAAAATATGCAATTTAGACATATATATATATATATATATATATATATATATATATAATAGGAATTGCAAAAGTTCCTGTGCGGCCACCTATTACTTTGAAACCTTATCAAACTTCTAATCTCTGCAAACATTTTTAAATTTTTTCCTTATTAAATAATGAAACGTCCCTTCAATGAATCTATATTCCTAATCCCTTCAAACCTCCTCAAATTCACTCCCTATTTACTAATAAAACTAAGTAGACGACATTACATTATTCTTTGTATTATGTTTAGTACATCTGAATAAAAGAAGATTCATTGGACCATTCATCTTCAATTACATATTAAATAGGCTTATGGAAAGATTACACGGAACACAGCCTATAGACATTCTACAATGTAAACCTTCACAGGCTTTTTCTCATTATAAAAACTCGAGTGTGACGAATTGGTCACTGTTGTCGTCGTGGTACTTACAGTCGTGGCCGGAGAATTATAACTATTCCCAGAGAATGACACGGAAGTTGTTAGCGACATACTGCTGGAATCTCAACTTTTGGATAATGACTCTGAAGCATAAGCATTGGACTGCGATGAATTTGACGAGGGCAAACATTTCAAAGCTCTCTGGATCAAATCATCGAGCACCACGTGGACGTTTTCGTGATCCAACAACTTCAAAGCTTCCCTTTTCTGCTCTTTGCTCTGATAATGAATCAAAAGAGAGGCTATTTGGATTGGGTTGAGGAAATCAACAGGTTCTTCAGACAAAGAACAAAAACTCTAGAAATCTTAATAGAAGAGGAGGAGGAGGAGGAGAGCAACGAAATTCGGAGTGTTACTAAGTTGCTCCATAAATAGGCCCAATAAATAGCCAGCCCTTTAGTGGGCATCGAGTGCACCGTATGGCATGATATGATAGGGCGGCACTGTCCCATATATGCGGTTAATCGCGAGGTATTTTTCTTCTGGGGATTGGAATTGCAGCTCAAAGTGTTTTGCTCTGCTTCTTTTCCTTTTTATGTTGCCCAGAAAGGAATAAGATGAAGAAGGGAAAGAAATTTTGTTTTAATATGATATCGAATATTTGATTATTTTTGCTCCTGTATTTTATTTGGGTGTAGGTGTTGGTACCGATACCAAAACTCACTGGTTACACTCCATACAAACTGTGATTGTAAAGATCCTCCACCCCTTAACAGTTAAAGTTCAATTGTAATTTGGTTTTTTGAGTCCTAGAATTTGATTGGACTCTCATAATTCTTTCCAATTTGGAAACACTGGTATCCTAACATTTTTTTAACTCGACGATTATTTTTTGTGCTTAAGTTGAATTCTTGAAAAGAGAACTTGGAATGAATTTGCCCTACTAAAGGAAATTGGTACATCTGGCCAACGAGAGTAGGGAATCACATATTATATCTAGAAATTATTTTAACAAAATTCAATCTTGATCATGTTGTGTTGAACTATGATTGGAGTGAACAGGTGGTTTATTTTCCTTTAAAAGAAGAGATGGTTATTAAATTTAGAGTTTTCTGGTAAATGTTGAATGTTGATCCAAGGGTACAGCAGCATGTTACTTTCTTTCTATTTATACCTTTAATGTCTTGGTTTTGGTTTATGATTTTTATGTTATCTAACTTATCCATTTGTTCTCACCATTTTTAGAAAATCCCCGAGTTTCTTCCAAAGAAAAATCCTTTTATTATTTCTACCTAATCTTCAGTTGTCATTTTACATTTCAATTTGTTCATGAAGGCATTTGCATCTTAGTTATATTTCCACCAAAATGAAAATTATTTACATGTATTAGAAATTTGATGCAGATCATTTCAAATTGGAAAGGAAAAATTTCATATCCCATGGCTTTTTGTGATCAATCGGAAAAGCTCTGAGGTGCCCATGATTGACATGCATTTGGTAAGGCTCATGTGTTTTTGTTGATTTGCAGATTGCAATGCTTGAGGGCATTTTTTTTCTTTTCCTTTTTTGGGTGGTGGGTTCAGGAAGGCTGCTGGTATAATAGAGACAGATTCCGTAGGGATGGTAAATATTACGCAATCTCAACATTTTATTGTAAAATGCTTCTATAAATCTGTCTGTCTCTCTCTCTCTCAAAAACTGAAACTTTCTGATTGTTCTTTCAAATTGGGGACACTGAAGGGAATGTGTGGACGGCAATTGCCCATATAATAACCGGAGTTATTGGGTCTGGAGTGCTATCACTGGCATGGAGTGTAGCTGAGCTCGGGTAGATCGCAGGTCCCATAAGCATCGTACTGTTTGGTGTAATCTCTCTTATTTCTGCGTTTCTTCTTTGTGATTGCTACCTATTCTCCGATCCTGAAGTTGGCCATGTCAGGAATAGGTCATTTTCTGCTGCTGCGAAGTCCTACTTAGGTGAGTCACAAGACTTCATTACTACATATACTTAAAGTTTGTACTTGCTCCAACCTTGCTAAGAATCAGTATTATATAGGACATTCTGCATTTCTGCTTTCTTGGTTGGTGTTTATCGAACACCGGAGAGATTAAATTCGAATTTAATAGGTTTTTAGCGAGCACACGAGATTAATAAATGGTGCATTATTTATTTTATTTACGAATAAGTATGTATCTCACTAAATTTGTTCCATCCTTCTTCCTGCTCTTTCTATGTGTTTCTTTCTTTGAGGATTTTGGGGATTGATGGAAACTAGGCAGGGAAAGAAGGGTTCAGAGATGATCCTGTTATTCATATTTATAATACTTCATTGGTTCCAAAATGAATGTCTTCATTTTCTTTTTGTGATGTTTCACAATAATGCCCATTTTCTTAATATAAAATACTAACACATAAGATTCTGTCCCAAATATTCATTCAAAGTAAAAACGTGGACATCAATTTAGGATTGGTGGTGTCATCATTACCGTATTCATACATGCAAATAGTAATTATCAAAGATTTTGCAGGATGAAGCTCTAAAGCTACCAGTACATGTGGATGAGCTTTTAAGTGATTATGCCAATAGATTTCATGAAATTAAGACTCCCCGTAAATTGCTTTGGAAGAAAAATCTTGGTACAGTAAAGGTTTGTTGTTGCAGAATTTCATGTGGAACTTAGTGCAATGTTCTATCTTAATTATTATAAAAAAGCAATTAGCAGAAAGTGAAACCCTATTTGCATTAGGTCTATTTTATTCTTGGAAACAAACCTTAAAAATGATTAGTTTTATTTTGGAAAACTAAACCAAATATACTGTATTTGTTTGGTGGCACAATGTTCTCCTCTCGGGTCTTATTACTTCGTTTAAGAAGGTTGTTCCAGACAATTACCCTACAAATGTTAAAAAGGTTTTCTATAAGGTGGAGAAAAAATAGAAGAAACATTCCAAGAAATTTGAATTATTTGTTCTTTCTTTTGGACAAATAAACCATACTCATTCAAATACTAAACTTAATTGTCTGGTAGATGGATCTATGCTTCAATGCTTCTAGATCTGAAGTACCCTATATAATTTTGAATGACAACTTCAATAGTCATCTACTAGCCTTTTTTTTTTTTTTTTTCCTTGGGTTGAAAGAGTCATACACCAACTATTGCATTAGAAATATTTCCACCTGCACAAAAGTGTGTTTCAATCTTTTTTTCCTCATTTGAGCAGGAATTATATAATTACAAATGAATTATATTACTCTCTCCGTCCCACTAAAATTGATAGTGATTGACTTGGCACGATATTTTATGCAAAAGTAAAAATTAGAATATAATATAATATAATATAATATAATATAATATAATATAATAAAAATAAAAAATATGTGAGTCCCACAATACTTTATGTCAAATTTAAAAATATAAATATAATATATGTAGGGTATATTAATTATTTTATAATAAATTATATAGTAAAAACTTTCATTTTAAAGAAAGTATCAAATTTAGTGGGACAGCCCAAAATAGTAAGTAGGTCAATTTTAGTGGGACGGAGGGAGTATTAAATTTTTGGCATCGCAATTACTTGACCAAGTTTAATTTGAAACAAAAATTCTTTTATGCTGAATTGTTTTAGACCGGCGGCAAAAGTGATAAAATCCTTGACTGAATAAGAATGACAAAATTCAAATAATAAAAGGCAAGAAGATAGATTTAATTTCTCATGTTAATTTTTATTCTTTTTAATTTCTCATTTTCATCTTTTTGGGAATTCCAAAAGTATTATTCTATATTTATACATTTCATCCCTCCAAAAATTTAAAGTTTTTTTAAAATATTAAGGTTAGATAAATTGATTTTTTTTTAAAATCAGAGTTATCTTAATTTTTTAGTTTTTAAAATATTAGAATTATTTTTTTATTTAAATTATTTTTAAATATAAAAAATAAATAAAATTATTAAAACTATCCCGTATAACGTACGGGTATCAACCTAGTACCTTTGAAAACATGATAACGAATCATTTAGCAAATATCACAATTAATTATCATCTTGGTCTTATGTAGAATTTAAAATAGACCCACTTCGTTTGCAATCCATGGAATCGCTACCTTCTAGTTAAAGTAGTGGACATATTCTGTCTCAATCAATTTACCAAAAAGATGTACTAAAATAAATCTTTATATAAACTCCAATATTTTAGGTGATTTAAAACATAAAATTAGTCAATGAATCGATATTCTAGCAATCATCAACTAACATTTGATTACCCAAGTTTCTTAACAATTAAGCTCTTTTTCAAGCAAGTTAAGATATAACAAATATGAAATTAATTAATTGAAGTTACTATGAACCCCTTTTTCAAGCAAGCAAACAACAAAAATCAACCAATCAACTTTGTAACAAAACAAGTAATCAAATTCCAAGAAAAATAACCAATTGATCAAAAGACTAAATTAATTTAAGGAATAATAAATCCCAAAAACAATGTCAAATTACAATGAAAACATTAATTATATCATTATTCTAGAAAAGGAAAATAAAAGTAAAAAAAAGAACTCATAGACAAACCCTCCTTCTTCTCTTTGGAAACCTTCTAGAATAATGCTTCTTGAATGATGAACATCTCCTTTTTTTGAGTGATTGGCAACTTTAATCCTTGGATTCACACATTTGTCTTGTATTTTTCTTGTTTAAATATACTCCAAGAGGTTATAATTTGTTTCCTAAGAGTTCTAGGTCGAGTAGAGATTAGAAAATATCAAAACTTTTGGAAAATTACCAAATCTGCGCATAATTAGAAAAGCTCGCTAACACTGGGCAGAGCAGAGCCGGTGCTAGTTCCGTTTGGCATGGCTAGTGCCGAACATGCTCTGGTCAACCTGATCATTCTTTGTTTGGTTTGACGAAAATCCTATATTTCTTCCAGAATAGGGCTGACACTGACTCCATGGGTCACACCCTGCGCCGGGTGTGCTCTGACGGCAACTGTTTATTCGTTTTTTTCATTATTTTCTATAATAAAAGTCCTAAACACCTTTCCAATGATAAAATATAAAATATGAAGGAATATGCCTAATTATTACAACAAACGTATCACAAAACACCCTCAAATAACTAGGAAAATAAAGTTGAATCTTGCCCCTATCACATTCCCCCACACTTGAGCCTTTGTTTATTCTCAAGCAAAGTCTTTTAAAATAAAGAAAAACAAAACAATCTTTCAAAAAGTTCCCTTACAACTAAGCCACAATTGCCTTTCAAACCTTAGATATGTTCTTGCCATTCTTTCAACCATTTGAAAACAGTTACAAAATAAAGTACTAAGTCAGACATACAAGGGCCCTTGAAGTTGAATTGAACTAGTTTATATTCTAGTCTAAGAACATTATCATCCTTCAAGGAAAAATATAGATAATATGAATCAGACAAGTCAAGCTATCTGCTAACTCAACTATTATAAATCCAAAAATTGTACAACTCAAGTCATAATTCAAGGAAAACACTACAATTTTTTCCTCTCAAGTTTTTCAATGATTTAGGGAATTGATAGTCTTAAGTGAATGGATTTCTCTTCACGCACCATATTAGCCCCTTTTAGTAATCGCTTATCATTTTCTTTTTCTCAACATTTGTTTCTCTCTTTTGCTTACATGAATTAATAGCCTTAAGAAAGTGGATTTTCTCTTCACTATCCATATTGGCCCCCATAAATAAGCAAAAGAATCTTCTCAAATATGAAACAACAATCAACTCATTTTTCTCCATCTTCAACTCACAATCATTTTATTTTTCACGATCTTTCTACTCAAAGATGTTATTTCCTCACATTCCTTATTACAACTCGAAGCTAAGCAAAATATAAACCCATAATACAAGAGTTAGCCAACAACTTTCCCCACATTCATCATATTCTCCATATTCAAGCGAGATAAATCAAATAATACTCAAACACTAATACATAAATAAGATTACTCCAAATTCTCAAATCTTAACATATCCTATCTAATAAATCATTTTAGTGTCAATAAAAATCCACCATGTGAATGATAAAACTCATATTCAAGTAAGAAAAATAATCACAACCTTGCTAAAGCAATGAAAACCACCAAAATTTTAAAAATTTTCAAATTTCAACACAAAATTTAGCCCAAAATGTGTATAAATGGATGTATAAATGGAAAACATTTTCAATGCTAAACTCTTCCCCCATACTTAAATTGGACATTATCCTCAATGACCAAAAAGATAATAATGAAAGCAAAGCCAAGGGACTAAAATAAATAAAGAGGAAGAATAGAGAAAACAAAATAGTTCCATTGCAAGTTAATTACAACACATGTAATCCAGCGCAAGGAGTCATTAGGGAAATTGTCCCTAGATAAAAATTAAAAAAAAAAAACAAAAACAAAAAACATAACTCTAGAAAAGGAAAAGAATAATCAACTAAAAGGAAAGCCTAAGAAAAGTCATGAATTATGGAAAAAAATATCCACATGATCTAAAGTGTCAAAAATCTCACCAAAATAATGCTTCACCCTATTTCCACTGATTTTGAAAATACCATTAACCACATGAGAAACCTCAAGAGTACCAAAAGGAAAAACTTAGTCAGCAAATACGGCCTTGACCATCATGATTTCAACTTACCTGGAAAGAGTCGCAAGCGAGAATTAAATAACAACAATACTTGATCACCTTCTTCAAACTCCCGGTGTTGAGCAATATGCTTATCATGCTATGGTTTCACCCGCTCTTTGTATAGTAGAGAATTATCATATGCAGCCATGCGGCAATTCGTCCAATGTATTCAAGTGAAGTAACCTGGATGTTCCAGCACGCTCAAGATCCAAATTACCAAGTTTGAAGGCCCAATAAGCTTTCTATTCAATCTCCACAAGTAAATGACAAGATTTTCCAAACACCAATCGATAGGGAGTTGTACCAATAAGAGTTTTGAAAGCAGTTTTGTAATACCCCACTACCTATGGCCCCATTAGGGCTGGGGATATCGCCTCATCCATAGGACAAAGGGTTTTTATAACTAGGATACACAAAATAAATGAAAGAAATAATTCAAAATTAAACTTATTACAACCCAAGCAAAACATGAACAAGCTTAAAAATAAATGTATGCGACTGTCTCTCAAAAGAAATACATAAACAAAATAACAATGAGTCTTCAACACATAGGCAATTCTCTAGCTAATAATATTCACAGCAGGATAGACCTAAAAACATGGTATAAAAGGTGGTGAGATATAAATCTCAGTAGGCCCGTGTGTACTTTGAGTATTTCAGGTAAAACAGTTCATGTATGCAAGTTGTAAAAGTTCCATAAAAGAAAGTGCTGGCAAGCCTAAAATAAATTTCATAAATGAAGAGTGATGTTTTGCTTTCCAAACATTCATGTGCATAATAAATACAACCACTCAAAAGAGGTAGCCATGGCACCACATTTTGTGCACCATGACAATATAATGATTAGAATGCCACACTTTGTGCATACTAACACAAGGTAGGTGTATGGCCTACTGGGTGAGATACTCCT
This sequence comes from Voacanga thouarsii, assembly GCA_026120185.1. Lineage (NCBI taxonomy): Eukaryota > Viridiplantae > Streptophyta > Magnoliopsida > Gentianales > Apocynaceae > Voacanga > Voacanga thouarsii. The sequence goes on from JANUWF010001704.1 coordinate 1,325,178, forward strand.
CCATCTCTACACCCAAACTTACCGATTGTTCAATCCAAAAACACACAGTCCACTTGACTAAATTTGCTAGCTTGAACCGATATGACCTACAGGATTGGCATCCCATCCGAGAAGGACTCACACCTCAGAGGTGGCCACCTACTGAGAGACTTACCCTAACCCTTCAAAGATTAGTCCTAGCAGTCTACTCTTATTGAGTACTCAACGTTGTTTGTTCCACTTGGGAGGAAAAAGATCATACAATGATTCACTTGAAAATAGCAATTATGGTTTCTAAAATTCTTGTCAAAGTTGGGTTTTTAGGAAAAGTTTAGCGTTTGGTGTGAAATTATTTGTTTAGTTTTAAATGGTTTGCTTGACTGAAACAAAAAGAAAAAAACGTCCATAATTGCCTTTACAGTACAAACACTCATATACATTGAGTTTGACTTGCCATAATAACTTTGGTCTTCTAATGGCTTCATGCAGGAACTTACCTGATCTTTTGTTCTTCTCGAGTTCAAGAATCTTCCAAGGTCAACCTAACCGCCTGGGATAAACACAAGGTATAAGACAATATCCAGACTATATTTACCTTAAATAAATAATTTCTAGTTCAACTAGCTACATCAATAACTAACCATGACTGGTATGTCTTAATCTTTAATAATAGTTGATAAAATATTTTATAAAATAAAACTAGCTTGATAAGTTAAAATAAATGTGTGTTATAAAATTAATAATAATAAGTTATAGTTTCAAATAATAAATAATGAGTAATATTGCCAATAAATAAAATTAGTGTTAAATATTAGATAATAATAATTCCTAAATAATATTGCTAAATAGTATTATTTAAATAGTATTATTATAAATAATAAATTATACTTAATTTTTTAATTAATAATTAATAGATGATAAATAACCAATAAAATTAATAATAAATGAATTATATTTAATTCTTAATTTATAAATAATAAATAAATTTTAATATAAATAATATCTATGGATATAGATAAAAAGCTTTAGTAAGGCTAACTAATATTATTAATATGGTCTACAAAGTCATTTGATATTAATTAATTCTAATATTTTATTATTTATTTTTAATAAAAGATTTTATTTATTTAAATAATAAAATAATAATATTTTTAAATAATACTCTATTTCAAATCTACCTAATGTTTTTTGAATTTTATAGCTTAAATTGAATAATAGTTCTAATTAAATTAATAACAATAATGTTAATAAAAATAATACTAGAATTAATAAAGAAAATAGTTTTTTCCATAATTTCCTATTGTTAGAGAAGATCTATGAACATTTTCTCATATAATAAATAGCATGTTAATCTATCCATGAACATAGTCTTGAATCAACATATACTACAATATGAGTGATCTTTTACTAGGCATAACATCATATAAGGCTTTATTGAAACATAAGAACATAAAGGCCTAATCAACAATGGTGTCATAATATCTAACATACATCAAAACATCCATAAATCTCTTTAATCATGATGAACGTATAATGATTCAAAAGCAAAATCTATAAGGCATAATCATTCATTCCAACTCTTATGTCCTAACTCCTTCCCCTTCACCCACATACACATACTCAACCCCTACTTTTATTCAATCATTCTATCAACATTTAGGAGTCTCGATTCTAAGAATTAAAAAGGAAGATTAAGGAAAAATATTTGATTGATGCTCGTTTGATGAAGGATTCTCCTTGGTTAGTGAAGATCCTCAAACGCTTGATGGCTTTTAGTGGTCCACAAGTAGCCATGGTTGATTATCACCATTTCGGCCAAGAATGAAAGAGAGTGTGTGAGAGAGAGATGAATAAAAGTAGAGAAGGATAATGGAGATTGAACAGAAGAAGAAGAACAACGAGATTGTTCTTATTTTACCTTTTGGTGTTCTTTGAACCTTCAACAAAAAAGGTTAGTTTAATCCATTTGGAAATTCAACTTTATGTGATTAGGTGTTATAAAGTACAGAAATGAAGTATATAGGTTGAATATGGATGATCTAGAGTGTTTGGGAGTGATTGGAGGTGTTTAGGATTGGTTTAGGCTTAAAGATGTGAAGTGTGTATTCTTGGTGTTCTTGGTGTTTTTTGAGAGAGTTTGAGAGAAAATGGATTTTGAGTGTGGCTGGAATTATGATGGCCGAATGGCCTAGTGCAAAAGGAGTTTTCGGCTATCAAGAATGAGAGAGAAGGTTTTCAAATTTTTTTGAAATTCAAATGGAGAAAAAGGTGGAGTTGTTTGAGGTATAAGATTAGTTAATGGAGTTTGTTCATGAAAGGTCTCTTGTTCTTCAATGGTGTATGGCTGAATTAGCTAGGTTTTAGACCTAAGGCTGGCTGAAAATGCTCTTATAATGGTAGAGGATTTTTTGGTTTTATCACTTAGCTATAGGAGTGTTTTAATGGAACAAAATATGGAATTTAGTTTGAAGTTTGAATGATAGAGTGATCTTAGGAGCTTTTTGAGGTATGATCATAGAGTCCTAATATCCAAGGTTGGTGAGGAAGCCAAGATGTTTAGTCCATGGCTGGACAAGGTCCGAATTTCAGTGGATTTTGATGAAGACTTTCGGCCTTACCCTTGAAGAGCCAAGCTGGAAAAAAAATTCTGGAATTGAAGCTTCAAGAACATTTGGAATTGAAATGGTTTTGTTGCAGAATTTTTTGTTCTCTTTGGCACGATTTTGCAGCTGGATTTTAAGGGTGTTTGAAGGTCTTTTAATGGTAGTTTTCCAGCCTTCATCTTGAAGAAAAACAGAGGAAGTTCCAGGTGTTCATATGTTCTAACGGTGGCTTCAAATTCTATGTTTAATGTGGCTAGTTTGCTGAAACTAAATTCTGATTTTGGGATGTTTGCACAGTTTCGAAAATTCACTGAATTTCCAGCCTTCATCCTCACATAAAATGGCTGGTTTTCTTGCAGAAATTGGGTAGGAAAGCTGGCTGAAATTTTCAAAAACAGCCTTGAAGGAAACCTGGAAAATTTTCCAGATTTTTCTTACCTAAACATGAACAAGATGAAGATGTAGTTTGAAGGAATAGCCATGGTATTTTTCTTCCCTTGGAATCCCTACCTAATTTCCCTCCTCACATTCAGCCATCCCTATCCCACAAGAGCTTATTTTCAAATTCTGAGCTAGGGGATTATCATAGAATTTTTATGATTAAAAATAGACTAAATAATTAAGGGTAGTTTAAATTTCAAAGATGTTAGGACATGGCTAGCAAAATTAAAGGGGACAAGAATTCTTCTAGAATTCTTTTTAGGACAAGACCACATGGTCAAGACATTACTATCATGTCTTTCTTAAGACAACATTCCTATCTTTAGGGAATGTAAGAAAGATGAAAATTCAAACATGGTTACGATAATTATGAATAAAACTTAAGTTATGGGATTTGAACTCAAGACCTTAGAGATTAAATCACAAAACTCTAACCACTTAACCACATTAACTCTTATTCTTATTTTCTCACCCAAATATTCTTCTTATCTAAACCTCAAGCCATCTTCCTATTTTGACCTCAAGCAAAATTACTTTTTTACCCTTTCTACCCAACCAGCATAAATAAACTATTTAACTTATAAACCACAATTCTGAGGCATGCAAAACCATTCAAAAGGTATATTTTATGCATGATGACATGATATGCATCACATCCCCCTTACTATGGCTTTAGGTGGGGTTTCACAAGTTCTATAACCACTAAGAGTATTATCTAACTTCAAATTCCAATCATTTCTCGTATGATTAACCATTTTTTTCAAAATTCTTTTTAACTCTCTATTAACTACCTCAACATTGCCACTAGTTTGAGGGTGATAGGGGGTAGCAAACTTATAAGTAACCCCTAAATGTTTGAGAACATTGTCCAATTGAGTATTGTAAAAGTGTATCCCTCTATCACTAATAAGTACCTTGGGTACACCAAAACGGGTGAAAAGTTTTTTAAGGAACTTGACAACAACTTGAGTATCATTAGTAGGCAAGGCTTCCACTTCAACCCATTTAGACACATATTCAACCACAATCAAAATGTCTGTGTTACCTAACGAATTAGGAAAAAGGCCCATGAAATCAATCCCTCAATAATAAAAAATTTCACAAGTTTGAAAAATATGCAATGGCATCTCATTAGATTTAGAAATGTTACCTGTACATTGACACATATCATAATTTTGAATAGACTTGTGAGAGTCCTTAAAGAGTGTTGGCCAATAAAATTTGGACTCAAGCACCTTTCTTGTAGTGTTATTAGCTTGGTAGTGGCCTCCCGCAAATTCTTCATGACAATGTTTCAAGATGTTTGTACTTTTTGTGAAATCCACACATCTCCAAATAATTTGATCTACATAACAATTGAACAAGTAAGGATCTTTTCAAAAGTAATGCTTAACATCGGAAAGGAATTTCTTCTTTTGTTGTGCTGTGAAATCTTCAAGAATAAATCCTGCAACCAAGTAAATAGCAAAATTCGCATACCAAGATGTTTGAGAAATCTCACAATCAACAAGTAGAAGTTGTTCATCTAGGAATGTGTCATTGATATCCCAATCAGCCAATGGTTCTAAGTTAGGATTTTCTAACCTAGATAAGTGATCCACAACCAAATTTTCTATCCCTTTTTATCCCTAATATCTAAGTTGAATTCTTGCAACAATAAAACCCATCTTATCAATCCGGGTTTGGAATCATGCTTGGTTAGTAGGTATTTAAGGGCGGAATGGTTTGTATACACAATGACTTTGGACAAAACAAGATAAAAACAGAATTTATCAAAAGCAAACACTATTGCAAGAAATTCTCTCTGTTGTGGTGTAGTTCTCTTGTGCCTCCGTAAGACTTTTGCTTACAAAGTAGATTTGTTGCAAAATGCTTATTCCTTCTTTGCCCAAGCACCTTGCCTAATGCATAATCACTTGTATCATACATTCATTCAAAAGAAAGAAACCAATCCGGTGCAATTAAAATAGGAGAGTTAATCAATTTCTTTTTAAGCACATTGAAGGCATTGACATGTTTTTCATCAAAATAAAAAACAACATCTCTTTTAAGTAAAGAAGTAAGAGGTTTAGAAATTTTTAAGAAATCCAAGATAAACTTCCTATAAAAACTTGCATGATCAAGAAAGCTTCGAATAGCCTTCACGGATGTGGGAGGAGGAAGTTTCTCAATTGCCTTAATTTTCGCTCTATCAACCTCAATATATTTTCTTGAAATATTGTGTCCCAATACAATACCTTCTTGCACCATAAAATGGAATTTTTCCCAATTAAGCATGAAGTTGGTTTCTTCATACATCTGAAGCACTTTTTCTAAATTGGCCAAACATAAGTAAAAAGAATTACCAAAAATAGAAAAATCATCCATAAATACCTCCATGATGTCTCCCACGAGTTCTTCGAAGATAACCATTATGTATCTTTGGAAAGTTCCTGAACCATTGCAAAAACCAAAAGGCATACGACAATATGAAAAAGTACCAAAAGAACCTGTAAAGGTAGTCTTCTCTTGATCTTTTGGGGCTATGAGAATTTGAAAGTAATAAAAAAAATCATCTAAAAAATAATAAAACTTATGTCCGGCTAATCTTTCTAACATTTAATCAATAAAAGGGAGAGGGAAATGATCCTTCCTAGTTGCCTCATTTATTTTTCTATAATTAATGCAGACCCTCTAATTGGTTACCAATCATATTGGGATCAATTCATTTTTTTCATTTGGGCTCACAATCATTCCTCCCTTTTTTAGTACCATTTGTGTTGGACTTACCCAAATACCATCAGAAATTAGGTAAATAATGCCATAATCTAAGAGTTTTATTACCTCACCTTTTACCACATCGCTTATATTCTGGTTCAACCTGTATTGGGGTTGCACTACGGGTTTAGCTCCTTCTTTTAGCAAAATTTTCCGAGTGCAAAGAGAATGGCTAATTCCCTTAATGTCCGTGATTTTCCATGCTATAACTCCCTTATGTTTTTCTAATAGACTTACTAATTTGGTCTTTTAATTACAAGTGAGGTCTTTTGCTATGATTACTGGCAATTTTCCTCTGTTAGCCAAAAATGCATATTCCAAGTGCTTGAGAATGTCTTTTAGGTCCAATTCCGGTGGTTCCTCAATGGATTACTTCATCCTTCCCAAACTACTTTTTTTTTTTTTTTCTCAAGTTCTCCCAACTCACGGTCCTTATTTGAATTCTCCAAATATGCAATTGAGTACTCCGTCAAATCTATAGAGAAATTGACAAATGATTCTTGCACAAAATCAAAGATAGGCATATCAAGAATATTAATCCTTAAATAAGAATCATTAGAAGAGTTATGATTTTGCATGCTTTTGTGTATTTTTATAATGACTTCTTCATCGCTAACCCTAAGTGTCAATTTCCCTCCATGAACTTCAATTAATGCTTTGGCAGTAACTAGAAAATGTCGATTTAGGATTAAAGAAACTTTAGAATCTTCATCCATATCAAGAATAACAAAATCCACAGGAAATATGAATCTATCCACTTCAACTAATACATCTTCAAGCACCCCCTAAGATATTTAATAGATCTATCTGTAAGTTAAATACTCATCCTAGTGGGCTTGGCCTCACCTAGGCCTTGCTTTTTGAAAGTTTTGTATGGTAAAAGATAAATTCTAGGACCTAAATCGTAATGAATTGCAAAATATAAGAGTACCAATAAGATAAGGAATAGAAAAACTACCTGGATCATTTTGTTTACGTGGCAAAGTTCGTTAGTCATGCAAGATGACGGAGCATTCTTCATTTAAAAGCATAGTGGATAATTCCTCTAATCTCTTTATATTAACAAGCATATGTTTGAGGAACTTTGTATATTTGTGCATGTATATGAAAGCCTCACTGAGTGGAATGTTTCTGTGCAGTTGTTTGAACCCTTCTAAAAACTTATCAAATTGTACATCTTTTCTTACCTTTTTGTGTTTGAGTGGGTAACGTATTAGTGGCTGAAAATCAAGATTTTTAGCTTGTTTTCCAAGTTGTTCACCAAGAGGGTTGGTGCCAGCCCATCTTCTTGGGATGGTGCTAGTTTTGTGTTAGAATCAGATAGCTCCTTACTACTTCGTAATGTAATTGCAGCTAAATCACGTTGTGTTTCCACCCCCAATTGATGACTTTATCACTAGATTTATTAAAAACCAAATTTGCCTTTCTTTGTTTCGAATCATTTCCTTAAATTTTGCCAATGTATCATTTATCTTGTGAAAGCGTTTGGATACATGGATGGCAAATTTTTGTAATACCCCTCCTAAGGTAGTAGAGTTAGATGGCTGAGGTGTCATCTCTTGAGACAAGATAGGTACCATCCCATGTTCCAATTGGTCATGTTACCTACATATGGTAGCTTGTTAGTGCCATATAGTACAATATGAAATCAACTTAGTTAGTTAACATACATGTATATATACAACAAGATACGACATATAGTTACACAAAGAATAAAGATACATATTTACATATTTATATATAAACATATAAACATAATTAAATTAATAAAATCTAAGCTTTCATGATATTGCACCCCAGTAAGGGTGCCAAAAACTTGATGCATAAATTTTGACATAGTGCCAAAATTTTGGCATAGGATACCAAAATTTTGGCATAAATTTTGGTGCCAAATACTTTATGCATAAAAATCATTAAATTTAAATCCATCTCTTAACTAAGTTTTAATTAAAACATTAATACGAAGCATAATATAGGGAATTAACAAGTATCGATCCTCAAAGGAACAAGTACATACTAATAACTTTTCATGCACTTTTTAACTGACGTAATAAAGTAATAAGATAATAAAAAGAAAAATATATACAACTTCAAGGATTTAAAAATATGCAATTTCAACAAATACTTTTGAAAACATGACAATGAATTCTTTAGCAAATATCACAATTAATTATCGTGTTGGTCTTATGTAGAATTTACCCAAAAGATACATTAAAATCTATCATCATATAAACCCCTATATTCTAGGTGATTTAAAACATAAAATTAGTCAATGAATCTATATTCTAGCAATCATCAACTAACATTTGATTATCCAAGTTCTTAATAATTAACCCATTTCTCAAGTAAGTTAAGAGATAAAAAATATAAAATTAATTAATTGAAGTCATTATCAACCCCTTTTTCAAAAAAGCTAACAACAAAAATCAACCAATCAACTTTATAAGAAAAATAAGTAATCAAATCTCAAGACAAATAATCAATTGACTAAAAGACTAAATTAATTTAAGAAATCATGAATTCCCAAAATAATGTCAAATTACAATGAAAACATTAATTATGTCATTATTCAAGGAAAAAAAACAAAGGTAAAAGAAGGAACTCAAAGACAAGCCCTCCTTCTTTTCTTTAGAAACCTTCTTGAATGATGAATCTCTCATTTTTCTGAGTGATTGGCAACATTGATCTACGGATTCACATATTTATCTTGTGTTTTTCTTGTTTAAATAGGCTCCAAGAGGCTAAAATTCATTCCCTAAGAGTTTTGGACTGAGTAGAGATTGGAAAATAGTAAAACTCGTGAGAAATTACTAAATCCACGCATAATTGGAAAAGCTCGCTAACACTGGGTAGGGCAAAAAAAAAAAAAAAAGGCATCGGTTCCATTTGGGTGGTCGTGCTCTGGTCGGCCCGGTCGTGCTCTATTTTGTTTGATGAAAATCCCCTATTTCTTCCAGAATAGTACCGACACCAGCTCCATGGGTCACGACCAGTGCCAGTCGTGCTCTCACGGCGATGGTTTGTTCGTTTTTTCGTTGTTTTCTACAATAAAAGTCCAAAACACCTTTCCAAGGGTAAAATATCAAATATGAAGGAATATACTTAGTTATTACAACAAATATATCACAAAACACCCTCAAATAATTAGGAAAATATAAATAAATTTTGCCCCTGCCACAAAACAAAAGGATCATACCTTAGGTACTTTCTCCACTGGTTAATATCAATTAGTTTGAATTGCATATGCACTCCAACTCCTCAGTCTGGGGTATGATCAAACCAATCACATTTGAATAGTATAATTGATTGAGATGGTTGACCAGGAAATTGGACCTCTATAATCTCTTTCAAAACTCCATAGTAGTCATTTTCGAATGCATCAAAACCACCCCCTCTTAACGTATACTCCACTATTTGTTGTACTCTTCCCTTCACAATACTCGTGGGTGTGAAATCGATATCCATTCACACACTACAACAAATTTTACAATTAGTAACGAATTGCTGAATGACGTATTTTCAGAATGTCAGAGAAAGTATTTATAGCGTTACGAAAATCGTAATTCGTCACTAAATGAATATTTTTTGTGATGCTAGATTACAACGTCACATACTAGCTTCACAAAATATTTGGTGCCAACATTTCCCACAAATTAGAGATGGAGCATAATATTTTTTGTGATGATATCATTACTATATGATGTTTTAATTTTGTCATCAATATACTACTTTTTGGTGATGAATTATATAACGTCGTTATTTACTATCGAGATTTGACATTATGTCACTAATATTGTTGTTCATTAGCTGTGACAACTTTTATTGCATCACGTATTTTATAACTATTTGGTGACATATACATACGTCATCGAAATATAAGTATTAATGACAATCTCATTACATCACACTTATATATAGTATTAGGTGACGGTTTTAATAGTATCACTAATTTTTAAATAATCAATGATGTTAATTATCTATTACAAAAAAGATCACATTCAAGTAATATTGTTTGTGATAATATGTTTGCGTCATGTATTATGAAGTTACATAAGTGTACAATTAAGTGACAATTGTACATATTGCTATAATTTTTTAGCTAATTAATAACATTAACTATCTATAAAATATGAGAGATATTTATATGATATATTTTGTGCCATGATAAATTACATTTTTATTACATTTGACTTATATTACAGATAATCATTTAATTTACTATGCTAATTTTTGTTGTTTATATGATATTTATTTTTTATAATTATTAAATTAATTATTTGCTTCTCTTTAAGATGAAAATTAAAATGAAGATACACTATAAGAAAAAATGACTTTTCTGATGCCATAAAGTATTAGGAAATGGATGTTGTAGTGATGCTTTTCACTACCGGGCAATTTGGAAAGTGTCGTTCAAAGTCAAGTCATAATAGGTTCTGTCATGCTTGAAAAATGTTATGATAGACCTTTTTTTCCCTATCCTACTAATATACCTTTTCTATAATTATTTGCACTTCAAATTATTCCTATCAATCTAGCAATCGGAAACTCCAAAAGATGTCCTGACTATTTCTTACCAAGCAAGTCCCCAGGTCCTCAAAAAAGGAGGTCCATGTTTGCAATATGAAAACCATCTGATGATTTCTCTAGCACCTTCAATCGGTTTAGACTACCAGCTGTGGATGCTACTAATATACATTTAGACTTTCTTTTTCCATGCCCAACTCATCGTCTAAGTTGGTGTAACTAAGCTATACCAAATCTCTAAGCATTCATGACAACTATCATAGATGTATCTGGAACATCAACACCAATTTCAATTACTTGCATTGAAAGCAGAATATTTGTTTCTCCAGATCTAAATTGCCTCAAAACTTCTTCTTTCACATCACTTTTCATTTTTCCATATAGTAACCCACAACTGTACCCTGCAAATCTCCTTGATATTTTTTTAAGGTCATCTGAAATAGCATGGAGCTATGGCAGTTGCTCAGATTGCTAGTAATTGGATAAACAAGATATGCTTTTCCACCTCCTTCCGAGTCCTCTGGCATCATCTGTTACATTAAAATCTATTTCAACAATAAAAAAGAGTAATACACATCTCATAGTATAAAATCTCTGAAAATAGAACAACATATTACTTGTAAGATGCATGGAAATCTGGACAAATATTGAAGCACTAACATTGCACATGCTGATAAACAAATTTCCCTTTGATTCTGCAAGATACAAAGGCATTGAAAACTAAGGCTACAAAAGAACAAGTCCTTTTCTCTTTCCCTTCATATTCTCAAATAAAGGACGAACAGTACTTATAAGATGGTTTGCTAAGAAGATGTCCTTGGAGAGATACACCATATTACTAGTTCTCAACCTTATACAAATAATTATATAATCATGCTATAGATACAAATAATTTGAAGTACAAAATGAAATTATAGAAAGGGTAAAATTGTGAAATGCCACTTAAGAACATAAGGTAGGAAACAAAAATTGACCCACAAAAGGTTTAAATAGCAATTACAAATTAGGATCTAAATCACTATCATCATCCTCATCATTCTTAAATTCCTCCTCCTCATTGATAACTTTGTCAATGTCTTCCTCGTCCATATCTTTGTTAATGACTTCAATAAAAGAATCTTCATTTGTTTTCTTATTTCTTTCAATAAATTCAAAATCTACGACTTCTGCAACAATATCATTCCTATTTTGATGGTCCTTCTCTATCATTATCAATTTAGATCGGCCTATCACCTCCATCAGTTTCAATATCTTGATCCATGTTAGCATCCAACTCAAATATTTCAGGATTTTTCTATTTCTTGTATTTCTAGAACATCATACAAGTGCTTGTGATGAAACTTTTGTACCACTTTCCAGTCTCTCCCTAACTTGATATCATCTAAGTAGAAAACGTACTTTGCTTCAATTGCTAGAATAAAAGGGTCATTCTTATGCCAAAATCTATTAACCATGATGCTAGTTATATAGCCATCTTTTTGTATTATTATTATTATTTTTTTGGTACTACTAAGGTCAAACTATTGGCACCTAAACACAACAACCTTAAAATCTTTGATATAATCTAATTGAATAACATCAGTCAAAAAATCATAAATGGCAATGTCATCCTCTTCGTGGTTCCCTTCAACAACTATAACATTTTTTTGACTTTTCAAATACAATTCATGCTTCTTGGCGTGGAACCTAACCCCATTAATGATGCAAAAAGTGTATTTTTTAACATGTGAATCCAAACCACAAGCTAATACAAACAACTCATCAAACACTTCTTGCAAACGTTGAGTTCGCATCAAGGTAATCTACAATTTCAAAAGAATGTAACAACTTAAAAGTTAGTAAAATAATTTTATTTTTCAGACACTATTTCTAAATTAATATTTTCTTATTAATATTTACTTACATATCTTTTGAACCACATGGGAAATTGTTCTTTTTGCCTTTTTTCAATGGAAAATACACTTTGTAACTCAAGCTCCATCTTATGTTTTCTGTGGTGAAATATGAAATTAATTATACTCTCAAAATTAAATAACTTTAATTTAAAAAAAATAAAGACTTACGGAAAGTATGGTTCAACTTCATCATAATTATTTAGAATACACCATTGAATCTGTTAGCCCTAAGGGCATTCTCCTGTGTTTTGACTTATGACAAACATTGATAATGACTAAATTGTGTGATAGGACATGTTTGATCTCAGTTCTTTCAAAGCATGCAAATGAGGTTGCTAAGTAGCACTTAAACAAATGAAATCAAAGAAGTGATTGATCATGTACAATTTCAAAAGCTTCTGAATCGTAAAGTTCTTGTGAGAGAACTTTAGACTAAGAATCGTTTGTTAAGGTATAATGTGTAAATTTCTATGTCTCTTTTACCGTTTAATTCAGTTTATTTCTACCTTGAAGCGCACAAATAAAATGATTTCAAAGAGTAGGTCTTCAGATGTTTGGATTGAGTAGTTTGGATGGATCTCTACATCCAAAACTTCATCCCAAACTCTATAATAGTTTCAAAATGTTTGTTTCTAAAAAAGTGTCTTTTTGGATGCACATTCTTCCAATACTTAAGTCCAAAATTCTATAAAACCTGACAGCGAAAAACTAGTCATTGTTATCTTGCTTTTTGCTCCTATAAAATCTTTTAAAACTCGATTTTGAAGTAGATTTCTTTGCTATCTCTCTCAGAAACATTCTTTCACTTTAGAATACCAAAATCTCATTTTTCATTGTGCTTCAAAGTGAAATCAAAATTGTTCCAAACGTAAAAAGGTATAGGTTCTTAGACTATGTATATCTGCTTAATCTATGAGCTATTTCTGCATTTTCTCTATGATTTATTATGTATCATGG